>CATIUR010000001.1:192153499-193547249 GCA_949592205.1 Helichrysum umbraculigerum | reverse complement strand
ACACAGCAACGCAATGCCATACCTGAGAATCGGACATCTTCACGGAGTAAACGGAGGCGGTGAGTGGTGGCGGTGGTGATTTCGGATTTCCCGATTTCGGTTGTTTTGATGTGATACGGCGGGGTGGCTGAGGGTGGTGGCGGTGATACTAAGGCCGAAGGGCGGTGGTGGTGGTGTGGCTCAGGGTGGTAGTGACGGACGTCCGGTGGTGGTGGTGCGATGTGGAGGGTGGTGTTGGCGGAGTACCGGGTATTCGGATTCGTAGGGGTGACGGGGTGGGGTGCGTCGGAGGGGTGACGGATTCGTAGATCGCAAAAGGGTGTTACGATTTGCGGTTTGTGGTTGGGTGGAACGGTGGTACGGGGTGGTGGTACGGGGTGGTGTGGTTGGGTGGAATGAGGAGTGAGGACCGATTTACGGTTTAAATGGAAACCTAAATCGAGTTTTTTTTTTTTTTTAAAATAACGAGCGGAGGTAAATCGCAAATCGCAAATTTGCGATTTGCGTTTACCGGGTTCACGTCATCGGTAACCAACGCGATCTCGTTCACGACTCGGGTATAGGTAATCCGCAAATCGCAAACTTGCCCTTTGCGATTTGCGTTTACCGGGTATTCTGGATCAAGTCATCGGTAACACGTTGCGCTCTCGTTCACGACTCGGATAAAGCGCAAATCGCAAATCGCAAGCTTGCGCTTTGCGATTTGCGATGGCATGTTATTCCGGCCACGGCTCGCACGGTCATCGGGTCGCAAAACGCAACATGCTGGATCGCAAATCGCAAATTTGCGATTTACGATTTCGTGTGGTATATCGTCAATTTTTTTTTCGGGAGGGCAAAACGATATATATCTCTAAAAAAAGTGGTATTTTTTTTAATTTCCCCAATTTTAAGTGTATAAAAAATGTAGAAAATCGTATATATAGATCGGTTATTATTAAAGTCAAATTAAAATTTTTGTTCTTCCGATTTTAACCCTCCTCCAATCGCTGTCTTCACACTTGCAAAAACAGTTGCATAATCACATGCATCACCTCATTCGCTATCAAACCATGCATAATAAATTAACTTTCACAAGAAACCTGTTTCAACCTCTTACTTTTTTCAATTTAAATTAAATCCCACATCAAACCACAAATTCAAATCAAATTACTAAACCAAAATGGCTCATGAAGATGAACAAGCTGATCGAGAAACCAAACGATTTAACTACCCACTCGACCCTAACAGCTATCAAATCCTCGAAGAAATTGGTAGAGGATGTAATGCCATTGTATACAAAGCCTTATGCACCACCACCTCAAGTGTTGTTGCCATCAAATCCATCAATCTTGATCGATCAACTTCTGATGATTTTGATAATATTCGCCGAGAAGCCAAAACAATGTCTCTTCTATCTCACCCTAATGTCTTAAAAGCGCATTGTTCGTTTACAGTTGGCCGCCGTCTTTGGGTAGTGATGCCCTTTATGTCTGCTGGCTCTCTTCAATCCATTATTGCTTCTTCTTTCCCTAATGGCATTTCGGAGTCTTGTATTTCGATAATTCTCAAAGAAACATTAATGGGTTTGTGTTATCTTCATGATCAAGGCCATCTTCATAGAGATATCAAAGCTGGCAATATTTTGATGGATGCAAATGGCTCAATTAAGTTAGCTGACTTTGGTGTTTCAGCTTCTGTTTATGAATCAAGTTCTCGTTGTCTTATGCTTAATGAGATCACTGGAACGCCTTATTGGATGGCACCTGAAGTTATACATTCATATAATGGATATAGTTACAAAGCTGATATATGGTCATTTGGTATCACTGCGCTCGAATTAGTACATGGGAGAGCTCCATTATCACACCTTCCTTTTTCGGAATCCCTAGTGGTGAAAATAGCGAAAGGGCTGCGGTTTTGTGATTACCAGAAAGAAGAAGAAAAAGGGAATAAGAACTACCCTAAGTTGTCCAGATATTTCAAGGAAATGGTGGGACTATGTCTAGATCAAGATCCTTTGAAGCGGCCAAGTGCGGAGAAATTATTGAAGCATTATTTCTTCAAGAATTGTAAAGGGTGTGACTTTCTTGTGAAGAATTTGCTTCAGGGATTGCCTTCTGTGGAACATAGGTTCAAAGAAACTAAACTTCAAAGAGTTGGATCAATAAGTAGTAAAGAATTAAAATTTGGTGATGATGATGATAGCGAAGAAGAGATAGAATTGATTGGGAGTAATGTGAGGAAAAACAGGCGGATTAGTGGATGGAATTTCAATTTGGATGCTTGTGAGTTGGACGCTCTGTTTCCAATTGGAGACACAACCACAAGCGTATCCAAGGATCTTGATCAAGGTATGCATTATTATACAGTAACAAATAGATTTTTCACATTCGCTATAGTAACAAACTTTTATCTTTTGATTAGTTAATATCACAATATGTTCTTCATTGTATGCATGTGCATACTTTGACATCCATGCAGGTTTACCAATGAACACAAGTCCTAAAGATGATGCTTTCGTGAAAGATCTAACATTTATGAGTGAAAATGCGATCTCTGAAAAGGACGGGGAGTTGGAAGTATCTAAAGCAATTTCGCCTAGTGGGCTAACCCGTGGTGATTGTGTTGGCGAGTTTGATATCGGCGGGGTTGATAGGGAACTTGTGCTGAGGAGTTTAAAGACATTGAAGAAGAGTTTGGATGATCAAAGAGAGAAAGTAATTTGTATACTTGCGATTGTTGAAGCCGGAGACATTGAAGGTGGTGGTGATGAAATTGGTGGCAAAGAAGAGCAACTGATGCAAGTGATTGAGAAGCTAAGATTGGAGTTAGAGAATGAGAAGAGAAAAAGGTCTAGTTTGGAAATGGAGTTGGAATTTTTGAAGATGCACTTCACAAGTACTTGTGATATCTAATTTTTTGTCTTGTCTAGAATAATCAGCTAGATTTGTTTTTGTTAGTGTTGTATTTTATACTTGCTGTAAATAAATAAAAAATAAAATTACCTAATTAGTTTATTGGTAATTTTCCCAAATATCAAACACCACATAAGGTCAATATGAAATAACACCTCTTTCTACAATAACACCTCATATAATATATATATATATATATATATATATATATATATATATATGAAATACCATGTATTATACGCAAGAGTAGCTTCACATGATATCATCCAAATCAATTATTTCATCAAAGTACATTCTCTATATGTTATGCAATTTAATTTTTAATCTTCTTACTTTTGTTCTTGTTTGGTACGAGTCCCTTAAGGATTGGATAACTGAATAACAGAGTTGTCCATGACATGAAAACTTGACCAAACATCTCATCAAGATTACCATTGCTTATTATTGCCTTCACTCCACCAACAAAGCAGACAGCATTCAACAAAACCATGAATGTCAATGGTATCATGAACATCTTTGCACCTTCGAAATCAAATGTTCCATTTTCATATTTCGCGAGTTTCTCTTGATCAACCACTTTGTTTGTCAATCTGAAATTAGCTTTCGCGACCCCAATTGACTTCATCGTCACATCAAGACAACCAAACAACAATGCGCTAACGCATTTTATGAAATAAATCCTTTGCTCGTTCCACCATGTCACTATTGATCCATCACTTGATACCACTTCGTACAAATGTTGTAGAAGTGATGATACATAGACCGCTGCAAACACTTTAAACCATGGATCGGTTGCCTGAAGAAAGTAATTTTATTTGTTATCACTTATCATTACTCCAATGAAACAAACAATTTATGAAGGTAAAATAACAATTTTGGCAGAGATCGAGTAACTTTACCGTGGGGTACAATGAGACGCCATTAAGAAGGCACAGTTGTGGTATGGTACCATAAAGTAGAAAAGCAATTGACAAAAAGGGAGTAAACATGAAGTATGCATAACACATGCTTTGAAGGATTGACATTCTTGAGACCCCATAGACAAGAGGGCTGAATCTAGATAGACCAACTTGAAGCAAACCGGATGACCATTTCATGAGCTGAACCATGGCGTCTTTCATGTCAATAGTGGTGCAACCCAAGAAACATGGCCTACAGGGATATAAATACACAGACTTCCATCCGCTTGTATGCAAGAGATAACCTGTGAAGCTGCTCTCCAGCAACGAATCATACGAGTAACCAATCTGTTTACCCCATTTGGTGTTATCTTCATACGAGCAGGAAGCGAGCTTCTTTGTTTCTTCTAAAATGGCGGTCGTGAAATGTTCCATTTGACTTTCTTCATTCGTGTTACCTCTTAATGAATCTATAAAATTGGTAGACTTACCAAAGCTCTCTTCTGGATTTTGGAGATGTTCATCTGAGGGTTGTAGGTTCAAGTCTCATTATGAAAACAATAGGCAAGGATATGATATAATCAAAATATAAAGGAAAATCAAATGATATACACATACCTTGTTGATAGGGAGATCCATACAATGCTTTTTTCCTCAAGTAATAACCTGTTCCTGCACAAACTGTGCCTCCAATCCCATCCATCCCTTGATATTTCGTCTGAAAATTAACAAGTATTAGTTTTTAGGAAATAATAAATTGGCCTAAAAAATGGGTCCAAAGATTGGCCTAATAGCACACGACATCAATTCATGAGTTGTAGCGAGAAAAGGTCTTGCTATCTCATAATATGATCAATGAATTACATATGACATTAAGCCAACTTTTAGGTCTATCTGGAGACCCACATATCATTTCTCTTAAGCATCTGAATGTCACACTATAATGAAACTGGACATTAGTTTGGTACAATAGCTTTAAAATTAATCTTGTTATTGAGTTCATGCTCATAAATTTGTACATATATCATTCCTAAACGATGTTTTTGTAGTAGTTCAAAGTTCAAAGAAAAATTATGTCAAAAGATTTTTACCTTGTATGCGGATCTTGCTTGGCCATCATAGATATCCTTTTGGCTAACGTTGTAGAAGATTTGTGGGTATTGGACGAATGCAAGCGAACTTGAAATCTTTGAATCAAGATGGAAACACATTGCTTGTTTTGCAGATGCAGGTTCGTTACAATACATATCACAATCCAACACAAGCATGTATGGAGCGTTACTCAAAACTCCAGAAACTCGAAGCTGCAAAACGATGATACGTTCATATGATCAGATTAGCTTTTTGTTAGCTTTATGGATCCAATTTAATCAGATGAATCTACAAGTTTGCTGTTGTGTGGAGCTTACAAGAGTGTTTAGAGCTCCAGCTTTGAAACGATGAGGAAGAGATGGTCTTTTTTCGCGTGATACATAGACAAGAAGAGGCATTTGAACTTGGTCATCCGTGCTCTTTAAGTTGTCATGTACTATCTGAATTTGAGGTAAATCAGAACATGAGCCTTATGAATATGTATGATACATTGTATTTGTTTTATGTTGGGAATATATAGTTATATCTTGCAATCATGATTATTAGCTTCTGAAAATGATCAATTCCAGTACTTATATCATAGATATGTATAAGAAACATACCTCGACACAGGGCGACCGATCATTGACAGCAGAGGCTCCATTGGTTCTTCGATCGATGTTATCTTTGAACTGTTCGTATGATAGCTACAAAATCGGCATTTACAATTTATAAAGGTCAACGCAACTGAATGCAGTGTCCATGATCTTGTATAGAAAATATTGGACTAATGGCAAAAAAATAGGTTTGAAGTTTTCATTTTACATATTGATATCCGTCACTAATGTGTGTCTATTAATAATATCTACGATAATTGTTGTAATATTTATTTTAATTACTCACCTTCATGTTCTCTTCATCAACTTCAAATTCATCAGTTCTAAATAGCAATTCATCATGTCCATAAGTAGAGAAAAAGGACTCCGGACACCTACTTTTAATCCCATATTTTCTGCAAAACGGTAACCAACTCTTCGCAAAAGTACACGCTTCATTCATAGCATAAAGTGTTGAAGGTGCACCACCATCATCCGACAAATAAACAGCAAGTTTATGATATGGATAATCAAGTCCCATAGCAGACAAAACCGTATTCATAACTTCAATCGTAGGCTCTTTACTAGGATCAGCGGTACATATAAACACGTCCACTTTAGGTAAATCGTTATCATCAGGAAGATTATAAAGTGAAACAGTTCTAGCAACTGGACGCCATCTAAAGGCTTGCGTTAGGAACCAAATGAATGTGAATATAAGCTCGGCAAAAGTGACTAGAGCCCATGGTAAAGTGGGTACATCACCATGTAGTAAGTTGGTGAACCTGTAGTATAAAATGGCTAATATGGCTGTTAAGTGGAAAAGTATGTGAAGTCTTTGGGCCGTGGCTCGTGGTTGTTGAACCGAGCATGTGTTAAGAGAGGTTGTGGCTGTGTAGCGGTGGGAGACGGTGGCGCCTGCCATCGATTTCTTTCAGGATGTTTGTTTGTTGGTGTGAGGATTTTTGTTTAGGAATGACGGATAGGTGATGCTATTTAACTTTTCTTTGCATATGGATCGTGAAATAATTTAAAGTCCAAAACTTATATGGTCTTAAGTGATGATCCTATTATTTGTCACTATTTCCAATCCTTATTTTTGTTTTATTTTAGGAACACCGATGTTAGTTTGGATACGTTACAAGTAACCAAAAGATTTATATATTCGAATGTAATGTAATGATATATGATATATCTAATAATAACTGGTCAGAAATGCTTTTAGGTGCTGTTTGGTTCAAGCATTTGAAATACTGGGATTTATAATACCATGGGATTTGAAATTCCAAGGATTTGAAATCCCTTGATTTGAAATCCCACCGTGCGTTTGGTTGGTCGAAATCAACAGTAGGATTTAGAATGTCAAATAATTGTAAAGACATTATTATCCTTCACCAATATTTAGTTTGGAAAATCAATTTACAGATCCAACTTATCATTTTCTTTTTTTCTTTTTATCATCAATTAATTTCCTTTTTGAACAGATGTGAAATGAAATAATAATTTTAACAAAATTGATACAACACCGGATAAACTTTGCAATTCGTGATCTTTGTTTTGCTGAAAGCTTGAAACCCACCACAAATTTATGTGATTCAATCTAATATAATTTTCTTCTATTTGATATGCTGAAACACAAAAAGAAATCAAGGAATAAGTGTTTCGAACTTGATGACTTTGATATGATGAAACCCACTAGCAAATCAAGGAACAAAAATTTAGGCGGCCTTAATCAACAAAAAATAAGAACACAAAAATTGGGGTTTTTGATTGAGATGGAGGAAGAAGTTCAGGTACGATGAGAAAAATCAATTTGAAAGATAAAATTAACAATACGAAAATGGTGAAGAGAGTTTTTCTTCAAGAAGCAAAGAGATGAGTTCACTATTTCTTCAACAATGGAGAAAGTAGTAGAACACGGCCTGAGAAAAAAAAAGTGGTTTTTTTTAGGGGTAATTTTGTCCATAATTGCATTTGAAACTCCCGTATTTGCTGGCATTTCAAAATCCCTCTCCTTTTTAAAGTATTATGAAATCCCTTGTACATAGGATTCTGAATTTCCTTGGCAATTCAAATTCTCTAACCAAACATGGGATTGCTTGGGATTTTAAATACAAATCCCCTCAAATCCTACCAAATCCTCCAACCAAACGCCCCCTTAGTTGTTAAGACTTTAGATGGTAAAAATAATGATGTGTTACTAGCGAGCAGTAAAAGTGCATGTTCTTAGCTTATTCATTAAAACAACCTAATATATATGGCTTTTATTGACCTAATTAACTCCGACATACGTAGTATATAAAATCCTCTTTTTGGTTTGGGATTTGGCTTCCTTCCAAACACATCAATTGTTATGAACGCCCTTCGTCTACGATGCTTTTTTTTTTTTATCTTTTATGACAATTATTTAGTATACTTTATAATTTATTACCTTTACCAATTACCTCAACTTCTCAAAAACGGCCAAAAGATACCAAACAAATTCCGTTTATTTTAATTCGAGTTATTTTCTTGATCACCTAAAATATGCATTGTTTATTTTTAAAGATAAGTTTAAGACTCGATGTCTACGATCTATGTTTAGATTTTGGGTTTTGGCATTATATTATATTATATTATATATGACATCCAATTTATATATCCTAATTAATTCTTAATCATTACTACGTATATGTTACTTCCTTGTCTCTTTACTGATCTTTATCGCGCTAATAACATTCAATATCTACTTTAATATCTATGTTTGGTCCCACCATTGCCTTCAAAATTGACACTCAAATTTTATGCTATCTATTTAAGCGATCAACCAAAAAATACCCAAAGTGAGAGGTATCAAACGGTGAAAATTTGCACAAAAGTCATCCCATCATCGGCTGTTAAAAAAAAAAGTAATCCGAGGACAACCTCCTACATTGAGTAAACTAAAACACATCTTGATTACCACGTTTCTGACTGCACCTTTCAAGTACCAGAAAGAAACTTACCAAACTATATAGAGAGCATCGACTTATACTTGATGTGAAGGGAGCAGTTAAACAAACTTCCACGATGCTGAATCAATACTTGACTGACTGCCGTTGCGGTTTAGAAGGTCCTGCATCCATTTAATTTTGTTGGCAAGTTCCTCCAGATCAATTATGGCTGCTTCTAGTGTATCTTCATGCATTATGTTCAAGTCTCCACTAAAATGAATACCACCCTCATTTGCTACTGCAGCTGCTGCTGATTTATTCTCTTCCACACGCAAACTCGAAATACTGTTGGAGGATTCCATACATTCATCATCCATTTTCACATCTTCAATCCGCACTTTTTCTTCACAAACAACGGTATCCAGCACATTTGAACTCTGTCTTTCGGTATCTCTCTCTGCAAAATCATCACCCATTTTCACGTCTTCAATCTGCACTTTTTCTTCACAAATAACAGTATCTACCATATTTGAACTCTGTTTTTCAGTATCTACTGCTGCAAAAACATCACCCATTTTTACATCTTCAGCCTGCACTTTATCCTCAAAAATAACAGTATTTACAGGAACTGAAGTCTGTGTCTCTGCATTTCCCTGGACAGAATCATCATCCATTTTCAAATCTACATTCTGAAGTTTTTCGCCACAAACAACAGCATCCAAAGGAGCTGAAATACGTCTCTCTGTGTCTCCCTCCGCTGATATACAAGTGCTAGAAGATGCATTAAGAGGTGAGCCAGCAGAGATTAAATCCTGATCCATGCCTAAAACAAGTACAGTTACAATCAAATCTATAATCAGAATGCGATATTTAGAAATAAAACTGTTTTATTAGCATGGCTCGTTAGATCTAAGTTACTCTAAGGACTTGTAATAAGCAATTCCTCCTTCCTATGGGCGTACAAACAACATTTGATCAGATAAAGACAAAGAAAAAACTTGTTTTTGAAAAAAAGTGTAGTATCTATAGATTTATCAGATACAAGCATTGCGTTCAAATTTAAATGATGACACTAATAAAGTAATAAACTACTGTACTACTTTACTACCAGTTAACAGAAAGTTGGTTCTCAAAACTATACCACTCAGTTCAAAACAGCCAACAAATCTGGAAAACAAATTATATAAAAGTTGCAAGCGTGGGCCTACAAATTTAGTTTACCTTGCTTTGATGGAAAGATAAGTCGTGCACCACATGAAGTCTTACCTTCCTGCAAGTAATGATAAATAACATAAGACGCAAATAAGAAGACAGGGTTTCCAAGTGAAAAAAACAAGTAGAATCATGAGAAATGCCACAACTAATTGGGCAAGCATAATAGATCTGAAAATCAACCAGATTTGCACTAAAAGAACAAGATATAACAATTTGCAAGCCATATGTGTTTAAACATCAAATCATAAAAATGCTCCACACAAAAAGCGAGCAGCTAACAATCTTTGTTGTCCCAACAGAAGAGTTACACCAGGGTATTTAACATGAAAACAGTTCCAACATATAGATATTCCCATACATATATAGAATCCACCAAAACATAACTCACTTAAGAGTACCTTTCTATGAACTGACTACAGTTCAATTTTGAAATTTTTATCGTTGATTGCAGAGAGGACAACTTTTCTAAGATAGTTTCAGAATGAGTGATTTTAACAAAGTTCACATTCTAATTTCAGTTCATGCTCTGACTAAATAAAAAAAATAAAGAAATAGATAAAAAAGGAGGTCTAAAACTTGTTTACATCCAAATCTTGATTTTTGTTTTTACTAAATGAATAGATTGATGACATCCTGTCAGCTGCCCATCATGAAAGCAGAACGTTTAACCAATATTTCAACCATAACAGCTTACATAGAAACTGCATTATCTAGGCGTACGTAAGACAAAACACTAAAGAGACCAAATCTAGTTAGAAGGCAGACCTTTATAAAACTATATCAATCATGTTAGCAGTGTTGTAAAAACGGACACGGGGTGGTAGCACCGCGAATTGGGCTGAGGCGGTAAAAAACAGTCAAAGTCGGTCAACGGTTAAACAACGGGATTAATCGGTCAAAGTCAAATTTGGTCAACGTTTTTTAAAAGGATTTAAAATTAGTGTTTATAGTTATGTTTATTGTTCTATTTGAACGATTATGTTTATGTTTCTAGACAATTATGTTTATAGGTTTATGGTTCTATTTCATATTTTTGCACAGATAATTTTTAAATATATTATTTAAATCAAAATAAGTCTAATCCGAGTACTCCCCAATTAATCCCCGACTCGGCCAAGTACTCCCCACAAGATCGCGCCCGTGTATACCTGTCTAGTGCCTCTTAAACCGTGCATGTTATGATGATCAACTAACAAAATAATTAAGTTGTTATACCGTTTTTACACAAGACCAAGAGGGTGTTTGTGATTTTGCTTATTTCAGTGCTTATCAGCTCACGGTTTTCACAGAATAAACAGTTCCAAACACACTTTTAAAATAGATTATCACCTTATTATAGTTGAAATAAGCACTTAAACATAAGCTGGTTGTACACTTGTACTTAAATATATTTTAAGCAGATAAACACTTTCAAATAGGCAATCCTAATTCTTATACACCTCTCTTATCTGTTACATTTAATAGGACCACCCAAATCTGTTATATTTATCAACGAAATCAATTAGGCAGAAAAAGAAGACGTAACTTGAGAGAGAGAGAGAGAGACAGAGAGAGAGAGAGAGAGAGAGAGAGAGAGAGAGAGTCACCATGGTAGGCAATGTCCAGCCTTTCCTTTGGGACCACTCTAAGCACGGGCGTAAATCCTTACAGAATGCTTCATGTGTCTCATCTTCTTTCCCTTGTCCTGCTGGAGGCATTGGCAATTCAATCTACAGATGATGGAAAAACATGAATACACATCAGAAAAGGCAGTACAGTTGATGCAAGAAACTACAATTACCATTTCAAGAAACTACAACATCACAAGAGAATGTTTCGCATGCTTATAAAACCTGAAATAAAGATAGCTGGAAATCTTTTTAATTATACCTTAGAAGTTAACTATCCAAGATTATGTGATTTATTTATAATTGACACCAGACAGAAATGTATCTAATATTTGGCCCAGAAGATCTATAGTCTGAGAATAATATCTTAATCGTTTTCAAACATCATGAACCGTGATTGTATTTGTCACCATTAGTAATCTTGTTTCAGCACTTTAACTTAGTAAGCTGATTCAAAGAGTTTCTGTTAGCACATGTGCCATGTAAGAAGCATATTAAGTAGTAAGCAGAACAAAATTTAACGATCGGGCTCATAATTATGTTTAGTTTAAGAAAGTACATAAATTTGCAAGAAACTACCATCAACATACCTACTGCAAAGAGCCATTTAGATGATGATTTTGGGCAGCGGTGAATTGATTATCGATGGCTACTGGGGATAGCAGCAGTGCCCTAATTGTTTATCGGACAGGAACAATGAAGGTTCAATCCCAGCCATGATAGACTAAGGGGGGGAAATGGGCTCTTTACTGGGCGGGTTTCTAGGCCAATAATTGAGCATGTTTCTCGAACGGACTCCTTTCTGGGTTTGGAACAGTGAAGAAGCAAGTAGTGAAATTTGGACTTAGAAACAGACTACTTCATGAGCCTATTGGGAAGGGAAGTCTGTTTTTCCTTGCTAAAAGCTTTGAGAAACTCAATACAGACCACCAAAACAGGCGTTCCATCACAGGTGAGACCCAGGGAAATTTTGAACCTTATGTCTCACATAAATAATATGTGAGACATAGATAATATGGACCTTATGTCTCACATTTAACATAGTTAAGTTTATAGGTAAGCATGCCAACAAGGTTACACAAGTCAAATCCTTTACCTGAACCTTGTCATCGCTCAACACTTCGATCACCATTGCAGTCCAATAAGAACTGTCATAATACCAATCTACCATATCACCAACCTTCCATGTACCATCAATCACAACACAAACTTCTGAAATTGAGTTAGCATGTGGCATTTCATTTTTCTTATACAGTAGCGGATAACGAGGCCGCAACATCAGTTGTTTTTTAACATTCCTTGACTTCCTGCCATAAGGAGGCACATCATATATCTTTTCCCAACTTATCTCTGCAAACACATTGACACTTAAACATTATCTGGTGATTTTAAAAACGATAAGAACAAGGAACTAGATGAGACATGAGAGAACACAATAAAGATACAAGCATGTACTATTAAAATTTTTGATAGGTTGATAGCTACTATAATGGCCTCTAAGCTAGTCCTAACTGAAATGTAACATATTGCATTGACAATATCGTAACTAGCATATCAAGTTGAACCCACCCCATACACTTAGACAATCGTGACCTTTAAGGTTGATATATTTATCACCCATATCCCTCCTGATCCCCATAAACATGAGAATTTTCTGCAAAGTCATATAAAGCTTTGCTTAACAGCCGAGATAGGTACAAAGGTTCTGCTGAAAGAGCCTCTATAATCTAGCGTAGTCATCTAAAGCTCCTTACTTGAAGTTGTTAGTCGTTGATGCTAGGTTGTACTCAAATGTTTATGCCTGATTTAATGTATATACATAATACATAATACATTGTTGTTCATCTTAATCACTTCTTCATACAAATTTACCATCTCCATCTCCTTCAATCTGGCTCTGTCATCTTAGTCATAGGCAGCCAAGCATGAGTACTGGCAATGAAAGATGCATATCACAGCTTTTAGAGAAAACCGAAATAGCACATTACCCATCATGCACTTCATGCCAAGGCAATCAGATGTCAATGGATTTACTCAGTTCTCACTCGATCAGACCGTGGGTCATTATGAGGCTAAGTGGATTTCCCCAACAACAGTATGTTGCCATTATGAAACAGTTTGCACTTGCTGCATCATTAGGTTGGCCACTTGGACAGCTAGATGTCAAAGCATTCTTCTCCATTGAGCTTTGATAGAAGATATATCAATGACACCTCCAGGGGGGTTGATAGTTATAATATGGTTTACAACAAGTTCAGCAGCATGTCTAAGATGTTTACTTCCATCAAAATTGTCTTACTTAAGCATGGCCCTAGCATTTCCTAGAAGCTCAGCAACATACTTACCACACTTGTATTTCCTTCCATATGAAGGATTTCTGGGCACACATATCTCAGGGCAGAAGTAGGTGTCAACTCTTCTGACATATTCGTATCTCAGCATTTATTCAATAATAAATAGATTTTCTAGGTTGGTCGTATTAGCAAGGGATGAGTGATAGCTTTAGACTATCTGATGATTATATAATCAAGTACTCATACAACAGCACTGCTTGTTCCTAAAGTGCATCCAGAGTTCTTAAAGGCAGCGAGCCTAAAGGTCAAAGGCACAGAGGCTCAAGCTTTGAGGCTTTAATTATAGATATATACGGGCTTATTAACCCACTTTTTTATACTGACCAAATCTGGTGTGGGCTCTTTTACCGTTAAAGAGTATTTTGATCAATCTGGGCCATTATTAAAGCACAAAATCAGACTATAAGGTTCCAAGTATTAAAAAAACATACTATAAACCCTATTATCCTTTTACATGTAGCTTATGCATGATATTGTGTACCATTACAAGTATTTAGTTCTATAAGGCTATTTGAGTGTTATATATACATTTATATCTTTGTACAATATTTTTAACACGATGCGCCTCACATTCATGAGGAGCATGCCTCAGGCCCCAGGACCCCTTTGTGCTTCTGTGCGCCTTTAGCCTTTGACAACTTCGGGTGCATCTCTCTTGAGGATTGATTGATAATTTGATATCATGGAGGGGTACTTGTATTATATCTTTTACAAGCTGTGAGATTATCTGAAGAGATCAGCCCGAGTATCAGTCTCCCATCGATGTAAACCAGCCTATATATCAGCCTCTCATCTAAATAAAGCAGCATATAAGGGATAATACACAAATAGGTCACTATCCTTTACGAAAATGTTCATCTGGGTTACTAAACTATTAAAATGTTCAATTGGATCACTGTACTTGTTGATAGGTGTCATCCCGCCTATTTTGCTTAATTTCGGTTAATTAAATAATGACCCAATTGAACATTTTTAAGTTTAGTAAACGGCATTATCTTGGCTATAGCAACTATGTCTAAAGTTTGGTAACCCAATTGAACATTTTTACCAGTACAGTAACCCAATTGAACATTTTTAAAGTTTAGTAACCCAGATAAACATTTTCGTAAAGTATAGTGACCTATTTGTGTATTATCTCTAGCATATAATTATCGACCCCTCCTTTATGTAAAATAGTTGTATATAGCCTCTAGTGTCTGTATGCCCATCTTTTATTAAACTGAGAAATAGGCAGTATGCCCCCAATACTTCTATCAAGAAGCATATAATAATACCACTCACTACGAATCTTATTGCAAATCCATACTTAGAAGTACCATTTTTACTGAACCTCAACTACTATGATGACTAATAAGTTGCACTAACTAGCATCACAATAATAATAATCTGAGGCTAATGAAAAAAGTGGCAATTAATTCGCAAGCAATAATCTCCATATCCACATTGGTTCATACAGCTAGTTAACAAACTCACCTTCTTCTTCGAAATCGTAGTACTCCAGCTGGATCTTGTTCTTTTTCAAGTTGATATCTCTTATCTGAAGGAAATTTTGGACATTGAAAAAGAGAATTAGAGTTTTGGTAAGCTCCTTCAGTAAGTACTTTATAGAATAGACTGTTTAAGATTGCTCAAAGGCAGTCAAGCCTTCGTTTAAGCCCTTTCCATGAGCACTTAGATGTTTGCTCACAAAATTATATGCTTCGCAAAAAGTTTGATAACCGAAGGGCGGATAAAAGAATTTTCTGATTTCAAATAGATTGTTTACATAAAATATAGCCTAGATTTTTTAGTGAAATGACTATTAACTTAATGTATCTTGCAATATATTACAATGACAAGTACCCTTCTTTCCTTTAACACATTTCTTTTTGTTCCAAACTATTTGCAACCATCCAACATGAATATAGAACTCCACAATAAGTTTTATGTATAAACTTCCATGACGAACAAGGCATAGCCCAAGCAAAACCAAGTGTGCCACGTCAGACATAGGTTGATAGTTCAAACCACATCAGAGGCATCCGTAAGTTATATTCCGCATACAAGAAAGGAAAATAACAACACTCTAATAAGAATGAAACGATCATCCTAACTCCTAAGGGTGTTCATTCTCTTATGTTGGACATATAAACATCAGGAACACCGACTTATATCAAACACCAGATATGCTCGTTATTTGTATTACGAACGCCAAAAGTTGCAATCTAGCCCACCATTTTACGTTTAGGTATAAAACAAGTATAATAGTGCCTATTTTCTTGCAATCTGTAGGTATGGAAACAAAAGAGAGCTACCAAATCGATTTAATGAAAAAGCTACCTTGCTTCTGAACCAGGCACCACGATACCCATCCGCAAATGTTTTCAATTCTGCAAGCTGGCCAACTTCAAACTTTAAACCACCAGGCTTCTCCATTTTGCATCACCATAAAATTTCCTTGATCTGGTAAAAAGTAAAATTATCTCAGCAACTTTGTCATGCTAATTAAGTTTATGATTCATGTATTCACAAAAGGTGCATAGAACTTATCGACAAAAACTGAAAAAATCTAGACTATGCTATTTTTCATCGACACCCGCCTTTCATAAAATATAATGCTTGAAAACAATTTCCAATTCTAGGATATTCACAGTGGATTGGGTCACCCCCTATCTTTAGCTCCTAAAGATATTCAACATCAAATCAACCTGATCCATAGCTTACAATTCGAGTCTTGCCAGCATAGCAAGCACACTCTCATTCTATAACCAACATCTTTAACGCCAGTTGGGTTCACTCTTGGCACTTGGTACCATTAGCCTTATAGATGCTCATAAAAGTTAAGCATGTTCAATATACAAGTCCCAACTTCACAAGCATTAGGTGTGAAACTAATTATGTCGGCCTAATGGTCTATGTCCCATAATTTACTCATCATATCAACATCTTAATAAAATGTTATACATTTCCACGAACTCTATTATTTGTAGAACTTCTTAATATCAACTCCTAGGCTCATTATTACAATCTACTGTGATGCTTAAGAATACTTGAATTATTAACAATACCCCTCTTTATTTATGTCTACGATATATGATAGTAAATTATCACTTGTGGTTGAATCCATTCACAGAAAAACGGTCACAAAAAGCTCATAATCAAAATGGTACACAAAGAATGAACAAGTGACAAACTGAGCATTTCAGACAGTGACGCCGAAGGATTCAAGCTAACTTGAGCCTACACTGGCGTCTACAACAACAAAAGACATATATAAAACCACAGACACCGAAGTCTGTATCAAACGTATTCATGCAGCTACAAGTATGAATTAATAACCTTAACTCGCCCTTTTTATCTAAATATATAAAAATATATTTATTAATCCATTTATATAAACAACAGCTATGCTAGTATCTTTAGATACCCTTATGCGCCAGTATTAGATTCGTATAAACCATAAACACCACCAACAAAAAAGCACAAATAGATCTCAAAATCGAAATGGCAACAAAGGAAGCTCACAGATTGGACATTCCAATCCTAAAAAGCACAATAGAGTGGAAACACATATCCATACATACATAAAATATAGACTAACGGCTAAAGGATATGCTAATTTATACATGAACAGACGCCTACAGAAACAGCTCAATGATATACCACTAAGCATTGTCTACAAGGTGTTTATTGAACAAATATATGTAGTTAGGACTACATACGTTTCCCTAATTCATTTTTTATATACAATACACGGTACCGAACCTATTCATTAAGCTATTTAAATGGATGGAAAACTATGGAAGTATCTCTTTACATGCATGTGCCAATCGATATACGTATAACGTGTGTATCTTTCCTTTTACGCAAGTCGTACCCTTACTAACTTCTTTATTTGAACTCACCCGAGAATTTCTCATTCAATAATAAGTACACTACTATTCCAGGCGACTAAAATCTCAATGCCCTATACCTTCTTAGGATTTAATATTAATGAAGAGGGGATCAAAATGTGGTATAACAGGAATAAACTTGTTGTGATTCATTGTAATCTTGCTTCCCTTAATGAGATTTCAAACATGCCTCTCACCGCATATTCACGGGAGTATATGGCAAGCAAAGTGCGACATGTCTATAAAATTAGGGTATTCATAAATGCACTAGAATTAGGTATTAGAATCCCAAATGAAGGTATGGGTGAGACCAGGATTACGTTGCAATGAAAATCATACATCATACATACATATATGTAGGAAACTTAAAGAATATTAGAGTAATAATGACGGAAATTAAACAAAATTGACCTTCAATCAGCTCCAATTGTGTCGCTACTGTTCACTATCAAACTCGTTCGTGTGTATATATATATTATATACATACAATTATGCAGGTTTGATTGAACGATTTTCAGAAAGACCTACACTGTGAGGGTTTTTTCGTTTGAAGGAGCGAAATGGTAACCTGTAAAAGTATATATTCAATATAGAGAGGAGGAGGAGTTCAAACGGCGTGTCACTTTGCTCGAACACTTATTCTTCAATGTTGATGACGTCACAAGACCCAAAGTTGTTGGGTGGGTCCCATAATATTTTTTACTCTATTATTTATTTAAAAATCGCTTTATATTCTTATGCTAAAAGTACTAGTTTAGGACCCGCGAAATTCACGAAATCATCCATAAAAAATACTTAAGTAATCCATTAACGTATAATTGTTATTATTATCTTGAGTTTTATATAACTATATATACAATATATTTTTATATATAATAAGATAATGTACATATCAACGGGTGAATCTTACACCATACGCTATTATATTTGAATTTTCATTAGTATTAGATTTTAATTTTGTATGATCTAAAAACATGAAATTGTTCGTTATCTTGAACGTACCGAAACTTTAAATTAGTTAATTAAAAAGTTAAATTGTTAACTTTAAAATTTAAAATCTTGAATATACTATAATTTATGGTATATTGGTTTCGTTTTTTTGTCGTGTTTTAAATTTGCGTCGTATTTTCAATAATTAAATTTTTTTTGTTTGACCAAAGTTAGATACAGTGGGATAACCGAATCCCACGAATAAATATTAAAAACCGATAGGTAAGACTAATTGGGTACCCAGCGGGTATTGGGTCAAGTATGGGTACAAATATTCTACACGGGTATGGATATAGATACACTAAAACCCGGCGGAACCCGACCCATTGTCATCCATAATCTAAGCATTGTAAATTATAAATGATAAAATAATTAAAAAAGGCAGTGGTATGGGTCAGATACACTAAAACTCATCGGAACCCGACCCGTTGGCATCCATAATCCAAGAAATGCAAATTAGAAATTCATAGAAGAATTCAAAAAAGGCGTTCGTATAAGAATTTAAATCACTGGCGATGGAATGAAGTCATAAATTTTTTGAAATTGAAAATAACTTATTGGGGTTTTTTTTAGAAAAAATAAAAATAAGAAGATTGCAGGAAGAGTTTGAATTATGAAAGAAATAATTAAGTACTTTTTAAATTATAATTTTCATAAAATATTTAGAGGAGTATATACAATTAAAGAAAAAATAGAGGATTTATATTGTAAATATTGAAGGGTTTATATTGTAAATATAGAAGGGTATATTAGTCTTTTAGTCATATAAAAATGAGATTAATGATGTCATTAAATAAATGAATGGTTAGATCGTAATTATTGATCTACATCTAATGGCTATTATTCTTTCAAGATTTTTCTTTTAATATATAAGATAGATTCCCAACGGTGTGGTTGGTTTTTGTCGGTTGAAACCGATGTAAACGACACCAATGTTACGAAACTGTCAATTTTAACCTTTGGTTTATCGACGTTTCATCGGTTGAACGGTGTGGGCCAGTGATTAGAGATGATGACGATGATAAAATAAAAACAAAAAATGAAAAGATTTAATTTTTTAAATAATAAATGGTTTAAATTTACCATCTTCTTTTTTTGGTTTCATTTGCAAGTGCAGGAGGGAGGACAAGATGATGATGATGATGATGATGATGATGATGATGATGATGATGATGATGATGATGATGATGATGATGATGATGATGATGATGATGATGATGATGATGATGATACGGTTTTTAAATGGTCATCCTCATACACTTTTATAGGATTTAGGATAAACTAGAATAATACTCATGCAATGCGACGGTAGAAGTTCGTGGTTTGGTGGCGGTGGTGGTAGAAATGAAAAACTAATATCGTATGTTTTTATAAGAAGTATTATTTGATTTTATTTAATATATTAAAAATAAATTGTCTACTTAGTAAAGTAATAGATTATAAAAGGCAATAATTTTTATTAATAAAAATGTTATAAATAAATCAAGGGTAATATTGACATTTACTTGTATTGAGACTAATTTTAAAATCAAGGTTGAAATGCTATGGGCAACAACCAAAAATTTATATTTTTTTTGTTACATAAATAGATTTATGTTATTACCATATAAGTTTTTAAAAAAATGCAATTAATTTTATTATTATATTATTTTTTAAATTGTGTTATTTTTATTTTAATGAAATGTGTTTTATTTTAATTATTATATTTTAAATAGTTAATTGATTAGTTAATGGGTCCCTGGAAAAAAAAAAGAGACGGAACACTGATGGCAGCAGGGGCGGATTCAAGAAGGGGCAAGGGGGTCAGATGCCCCCGATAGCCCAACAAACTTTGAAGTAAATTTTTCCACATTTTGGGTTATGCCCTCGGCTTAGGAATTTTTTGCCCTCGTTGCTTGATTCATATTGAACTTATGTACGTAAATGTTTATTATTATATATCTAACAAGTATTGAAGTAAAAAAAATAAAAATAAAGCTCGGGGCTTGTTTTAATGGTGGAATACAAATGAAGAAGATGATGATACATACAAGTCAATAAAGTACATCAAGTTTCAGAAATTTTACCATGCTTGTTTAAAAATGCCCCTGCTATAATATATAGATTGACATTTCAAGTCCTAAGCTTATATTTTCGTTATCATTTCCCCTTCTAGTTTTGTACCATTGTCGTTTTTTTCTTTCTTTTGCTTTTAGTTAAATAGTTTCAAACAACAATTCATCCATTGCTTTATTCTGGGAAAACTCAATTAAACATAAAGATACACTATTTTTAAGTTGTATATATACACTAGTTTCTTTTCCTAGCAACACAAACTTTTATTTTTTTTATTAAATATACATTTTTTATTTTCCTTATTAAATATACATTAAAGTTAACAATAAAGATATACGTAGTACTAAAACTAGCTCCACGTTTCAACCTAATGTTATTATCCTAAATTCTTATCGCAATGTTTTAATCTAATTATTATTATAGTTGTTTTATAGCTAACATAATTTTTTTATTCATTTCTGTAATTTTGACCACAATTGTTTTGAGCTAATTAGATCAAATTTTGTGTGCTCTTTAAGCTATTTATATGTTGTTTTGTGATTATTTTTCTATGTTATATTTTTAGTGTTGGGCGCAAACCTAACCCCACATTGACTTAGTTATATTTTTATGTTATCTTATGTGTACATATAAGTTCAAGGGCTACTCAATCTATCCTCAGTTAGTTTTAAAATAATACTTTAGTGGGCTTATATATTGGATATGTTGTTCAGCTAAGTATCGATCCTAACATTGAGTTGGTTTTTTTACTGTCTTTTTCAAGTTTTCCACACGGTTTTGTTAATCTTAGTAGCATTATCGATTTTTAACGTAAGAGAAACGTTGTACGGTTCAAGGTTTTTTTTATGCCCCCCGGAATACAAAATCCTGGATCCGCCACTGGATGGCAGGACCTGTCAATATCTGTCAGTTTTGTGAAAAGGCTGATGTGGCACATCGGTTTCAGTCAGTTTCAGTCTTCTGTTAGGAATGATCTAATGCATCGAACAATTCCCTCAAGATAAACTTATTAGAGCATCTTCAATGATTTGAACTATTTTGGGTTCAAAGTTTTGTCACATTAGTGCCACCTAGACTATGGCTGTTGACGAACCGAGTCGATTCGAATATCCTGATACTCGACTCGACTCGTTTTAAGACCATATTCGAGTTCGAGCTCGGATAATAATTTAGTGTTCGAGCTCAAGCTCGATACTCGTTTTAGTTTATGACAATTTACAAAAAAAAACTAGTTATTTCAGCTCAAAATATTTGTTTAGAAGCTCATGCTTGATAAAATCGTCTACAAGCTTAAACAAGCTCATTAAAAAGTATACTAACTTATTATATGAAACTTGAAATAAAGTTTGTAAAATACATTTACACTTAATCAAACTTAAAATGTGTAAGTTTAATTAGTTATCATTTAACACTAATAATAAGTAAGTATGTAATTAGATTCTTGATGTTGATATTTATAGTGTGCTCATCTCATCCTATATTTTTCACACATCCAATGTGGGATGCAAAAAGAAAAATGAGTTGTCCCGCATGGGAGAAAATAACTAAAGTTAAAGAAATGAGAGTACTATAAAAATAAAGTCTCATAGATGTGAATGTGGAACCAACTTATATGTTATTTACACTTTAAATATGGGGTTAGTATAATATTTGTGTTTCTAGATATAACTAGTATTTAACCCGGGCGTTGCCCAGTTAAACGGCCGCTATAAAACAAACATTAATATCATAAAGTTCACGTACATATAACTTTCCCGTACAATAATGCAATATTACACTTATGTATTTCATTATATCATATACGTAGCAGTTTTGCATTATATACTATCTAATGCACACGTTTTCAATTTTATACATGTTTGGATGGAAACAATAATAATAATTGTGGTCCATCCCTTCCTTCATGCATACCTTCCCACCAGCTTGCCTTCATGTCTTCCTTTGATCCTTCATGCGTGTGTGTCTTTTTTCCTTCTTTCATTGTTGACGCACCGGGCGCCAGCCTTTCCTTCATTCTTGCCTCCCTGCCAGCATTCACCAGGGTACCTTAATTTGATTCTTCCCACATGTGTCTATCTTCCTGCTAGCGTATCTGCCTTCTAAATACTTGATAGTCACCAAATAAAAATTTAAGCAAAAGCAATCTCCATTAATTTCATAATTTAAAGCAGTGACCATTCTCGCGAGTGAGCACACCTGTTATAAAGATTTGCAACGTTGCAACCGAGTTTAACCAAGGAATGTGTTGGGTAAAACCATACCCATTTCAACCCGTACTAATATTTCGAGCACTTTCAACCCAAACCCCTTCGACCCGTTACCCAATCTGTCCATTTTGCCAAATGTAGTATTTACCTTTACTTTCTCAATTAAATAGAGACACAAAGATTAAGGTTATATATAGGGGTATAAACATTGAACTAACCAGACCAGTTGAAAATTTCTTCAGTCATATTTGCACTCGTTTGAACTTTCATCAGTCATAGTTGAAATATGAATTCTCCACCTGGTTTTTGATGCTTCACAATGAAAATTTCTTCAGTCATGGTTGTATCAGATTAGAATTAGACAAAGAAACATATCAATAAATTCAAACTGATAACTGGAAGCAACCAAAACCTTAGATAGAAAGACCTACTTAAAATAAAAATTCACAAAATCACTAACCTGTTGTGATTAAGAAGTGCATCAGTTTTGATTGACTCAAGAAAGGCAAAAGGAAATACCCAAGTTCACTCCAAATCTTTGCAGCTACTTGAATCTGCTGAAAAATACCGTTACTTAATTATTCACCAGTTCTTCCTTTACCTTCTTCTTCAATACGTCTAGGAGCCTCAACTACATCATTGCTCCTATTTTCAAGTGGACTTTTATAACTACCATAGCTGAATCGTTGGTTAACAAACTTTGGAGTTAGTTTGCTATACCCAAAACAGTGTTACATTCAAAATCATTTTAGCAAATATGGACCCAAGCAAGCAAAGTTTATTGCTTCCATTGACTTGAACCATAATTCAAAGGCACAACAGTGTAGCATGAACCCTTGCAAGCTAAATTCATATCCCATTCAGAAGAACCCGATTATCTCTGTACTTGAGGGGTCACATTGCCTTTTTCAAACTTCTAAAACCTCATAAAAAATCAGTCTAAAACTCATATCCAAACCTATTATGCCACACATATCAATTACTTGAATTCTAATCCAAAGCTAAAACTAACTATTGATGAAACGAACGTATGAAGTGAACTGATGTCGAAATGAAGCGATTACACTCTGATCCAAACCTGAAAAAATTAGGAAAAAATACACAAAGCCAAAGAACTTTATCATGAGCAATTTTCAAATTCATGGGTAAAAATCTAACCCTCCTTGCTTTTAAAGGGCCATGCTTAAACCTAACCAGCCCTGTAAAAGCACCAATTACTATTGATACGAAGTAAAGAAAAATAAACATAAACAGAAGATTTACGTATGTTCTAGTTCCTAAAACTATGGTTTTAACATTGGCTTATAAGAATATTTGGAAAATAATATGTATATGAACCATAAGAGAACAACTAATATATATACATAACTATTCACCTTTACTTTTCTCATGCCAAATGAAATAGACACGTCGAAACTGTATTAGTTTTGGGCAAGATACCCTGCCTCAAGCATCTTCTAGTGAGTTTTCCTTTTGATCTATTAAAGCCCTCCTTATTTTGTGTCACAACGGGAGTTAGGTCCTACACTAAAAAAACATGCTAAATCAATAGTACTCATAAATCATAGTGCAAAAAAAAGATCCAAGACTCCATGAGACCTTCAAGTCCAACATTCTGTTTTAAATTTAACATAATGACGAAAGTGCAACATATACTAACATTATTAAAGTAATAGAATCTACAGTGTTAAAAAGCAGTTGCAAAAGAGTAAGTTAATATCTATGTTACCATTACAGTCATTCTAAAAGTCGTCTCCTTTATTATCATTGAGCCCAGATTCATTTGATCGATAACACAATGATCTTGTGTAGATGCCATCATTGAAACTCATCTCCTTTATTGAAATCCTTAAAAGGTACTACTTATTATTGTTGGATCACAAAATACATATCCATAAAGATCCTTAATACTTTGTGCATCAGTTGCCAATACCTAAATTTCCAGTGGATGAGCTTGTTCATTGGTTAAGATCACAAGTTGCATTTAACTTCACAGTTTTTAAAGACTACTTACATCTATAACAATACATTCACTAATATTTTAATAGTTTGTACTCACACACACACACAACAAATCCCTGGCTGACCTCTATATGTAGAATGATCACATTATGAGATGATAAATACAACAACTATTAAAAGACTTTAGACAACTAATATTTTACCGTACCTCAGTACCTTCTTTTATGCACTCATCAAACTGGCTAGTCTTCAAGTATCATTACACCACATTAAGAGAGCAGGCCAAAAGAAGAGCTCCCTCTTTAGATGCTGTTAAATTGTTTTTTTTTCCTTTGAATACTTCGCTAATGCCTCATTAAGCATCCGTGGTGCAGCCGGAAATAATGTTAAAAGAAGCAACTCCTCCACCTTTTCAATTCTCTTTGAAATGGACCAGTAACAGTCTTTCATGTGGCTGAAATGTGTTGACAAGAAATTAAATATATTTACATCTTAAACCAATAATATTCATTGATTTAATCGGCCGCCTAAAATAGCAACATACCAGTAATGAGCTGGACTGTTGTCGTGAGACTTGCGACAATACCAAACCTGTTGTGATCACCTGAAAGTAGTATAAAGTGAAAATTTTTTAAATGGAATCCCAATTAATTTTAAGTTACAAATATAACACACAAAAAGAGACGGTTCGTATATGTACATATTGACTATGCTAATATATGCCGGAATGGCCACAGAAGTACAAAACTACCATTAAATTAAGAGACAAAATGGGTCAGCAGTCCATTTGCTAGGCCCAAAAACAAACACCAGGCCACGCTGCACCAGCAGACAGCTAGTTGACCAGATGCTTGCGGAACCACACACCACCACTCGAGCATTAACCAAGACCTTCTAGATTGCCTAAGTAGAAGCACGACAACAGCCCACCCAAATGAAGTCACTTGGATTTCCTTAAACAGATCTGGAATCACATCACAACTGCCCCTGAAAACTCTATTATTCCCATGACTCCAAACTTATTGACAACGCAAACCAAATAACACTAACCCAAGAAAGTGTATGAACTTTGGAGAAAGACGCAACGACCTATTTGATTGACAACATCTTCAATACATAAAAAAAAGTCACGATTCATACCCCACCAAAGAAAGATCTTTGTATTATTATTCTTAGTATTGGAGTTTTATTTTGTTTGCTTTAACTTAACGGCTCCCAATTATAAACATTCCCCTCATACCTCCCTAAACCACAAAACATATCAGCCAAAACCACAAATATTTAGGATGTTTAAAAACAACATCTAGATTCGTAAGATCATCAAAACATGTTGAATTGAACTATAGTCTACAAGTAATTTAATAATGCAAATAAATTTATTAATCTCTATAACTATGATTGGATTCATTTACATGGAATAAGTTACAATTTAAACCTTACCGAATGTTAATCAACTGAAACTTTTAACTTATGATTTCTACATGTTCAAGAACTCAATACAGATAGATTCGTTAGAGAAAGCCCATATCAAATGAAAATGAAAGAATGTATAGAGATCAAAACAGAACATCAAACCTTAGTGCAATCACATCCTTCCTTCAAAATTAAATTTGAATCGGTTAGTATTTACATAATCCCATACATGCTACTAAAGAAAACAACTAACCTTCATTCGTCCTGCATAAAGATTAAAAAGCTAAAAACGAATTCATAAACCCTCAAAAGGTAAAAGAAAACAAAAACCAAAATCATTATAGTGAAACAAATTTATGAATACAAGCACCAAATAAGAAGGGGGAAACACAGACACAAATTATAAGTTTCGTGCTTATAATAAACCCACCTTTAAACTATGAAATCAGAGTTGTTGCAGTTCTGTGAAGGTGTGAAGCTTTTCATCAAACATATGATGTGCTGCATCTGATTCCCATGTCCAACAACTTCAAGAAGTTACAAGCTTCACATAAAATATAACTAATAGGCAATTACTCAAACAATCAAACGCCACAAAAACGGCTGCACAACCATTTAAACACTCATAATCGATATATCCGGTCTGAAGGCAATGAACCATTAAACAATAATCGCATAATCTGGGAATAAAAAATTTTTGCACAAAAAAGGGGACTACTTACTTTGATCGATCACCTTTACCATCAAGAAGACTTCAACACCCACAATCGATTCCTTGATTTTAGAACCCTTTACCCAAATCATTGCGATTGACGAAGAAGATAAAATTTGAAATAGTCGCATAATTTGTTTCCTGCATAAAAGTGGTCGATTTGGTACTCACAACCCCTGCTTTGATGTTAATTTATGGCTTTGAGAGTATGTTATGTGTGTCTGAAACAATTTAGGGTTTATTGATCGAGTGATGTTGATAAAGATTAACATGGTATAATAGGGAAAGCAATTGACAAGCGTCTTTAATCAGTATGGATTCTAGGAAAAGAGGAGAAGAAAGCGGAGAAGAAGAGAACGTGGATAGCAGTTGACCTCCTGAAAAAAAACCGACGCGGCGCAAAATACCGGAAACAATCGAATAAAGGATGGTTGTGATTCAAAGTCAACTGAATCTAAGGGTCTAAAATTGAAGTCAACGAAAAAAGTAACTGCTCATTCAGTTACGTTACGTCTGAGCCATAGATATGGCAAATATTAAGTAAAAATTTTATTACTATCATATCTTTTAAGTTTTAAAATATGTAATTATTATGATAATAGATATGTTCGTCTAGCTCGTTTGACTCGATAAGCTCGACTAGTTCGTTCGGCTCGAGATTATTTTACGAGCTTTCGAACGAGCCGAGTCGAATATATGGTTTTGAAGTTCAGCTCGTGAAACTAATCGAGCAGTCTTTTTATGTTCGAACTCGACTCGAGCTCGAATAGTATTATGTTCGAATTCGAGATAAATGAGTTCTAACTCGAGTAGCTCGTTAAGTGCTCGGTTCGTTAACACCCCTAACCTAGACATACCCTTAGTTTTATATAAACATTTACAATGCATTAAACCTAACAAGGTTTAAACATAGCCATGCCAACATACTAATTTCAATCATATATTCGATATTTGTATATGTGTTTATATAAATTTTGAAACGCCCTGAAAATCTGAAACAGTTTTTTTTTTTTTTTTTTATACTTGTTACACTTTTTACTGATTTATTATGGTCCCAATACTTGGTTATTATCTTACACTTCAATTTAAAATAGCTAAAATGATCTTTCCTGGAAAACAGCTGAATCCGGTCGGATTCACAGGAATCCGCCGGATTCCCTATACATTCAGACTCAACTCGTGGACAGAACTGAAATTTAGGAATACGGTCCCGGAATCCGTCCGGATTCATGGCAATCCGACCGGATTCAGATGAATCCGCCGGATTCCCATGATCTGCAGGCAAATCCTGGGCCTGCACTATTTTATGCCAAAAACCGAACTTTGAACACGCATATCTTACAAACGACTGAGAATTAAAACATGAAACTTTGCAGGCACTTTACTATAGTCAAAATGAAACTTTCTATTTTCGCACTTTCTCAAAATTCTCAATATTTCGGGTTTTGGACTTATGGGTCATTTTCGGCTAAATTTCAACATTTTTCTAACACACCAAGTCTCAAACCATTGAGACTTAAGAGCTGAGACTTTAAGCACACATTTCTACTATCAAAACAAACTTGCAAGATTAATCATCATGCTTCCAATATTCGTCTAACTCAAATTTGTTCCTAAGCATTGTTAGTATCCATTTGGACCCATTTTGACCCGCTGATCCAAAAGAGATAATTTGACCCATTCAATGGCTAAACACACTTCCAAATTGACTATTAACATCATTGACCTTTGTTAAAACTTTCAACATGTACATAATCAAAATATCACTTTCACTACAACTTACAACTTAACACTCTTCAAACCTTATCTACTAGTCTTACACAACTTTACACTATTACACATACTCAATCTAGTCATTACTTTCATAACCAAAACATGTCAAAACATTGTTTGGGCGATCTTGCAAGGTTTCAAAACGATAATTTAAAGAGGAAGCTTGTGTAACTTACAACAAGCTAGCAACTCCACTTCTAGCCTTTTGCAATATCTTTACCTCTTCCACTTTCACTTGTACCTACAACATAACTAAACTAATTAAGCAATTTGCTTAGTGAGAATATGAAATCTAATCAATACAAGGCATTATTGACATAAAGCAAATAATGAACAAAGTAAGGAACTACTTCCCTTTTTCTTGCAACACCACTTTCACAATTCTAATCATATGTGCACATAGCTAATCAATATTTGGCTAACATACGTTAACCACTAATCGTACAAAGCTAACCTTGATTAGCTATTCTAATCAAAATATGGCTAATAAGCATTAACCATTCTAATCACAAACTTTCATCATAATCATGATATAATCATAAGCTAATCACAACAAGTTACATGATCATGATCTAATCAATTCATAAACTCACCTTGATTTGTAGCACAACTTGTAATAAGATGATCAAACAATAATAATTCTTCTTGAGCACCTAATACAATATGCATAACACAAAATCAATAACTAGTCACAACTTTAAACTACTATTATCTAATTCTTTTCTCCCTCACTTGAGATTTACTAATTTCACTTTAACCAAATTAATTAACTTACTTATCATGATCATAATCATAGCTTTATTATGAATTTAACTACTTTCATAATAATTCTAACATCTAATAATACCTTAACTCTTAATTTCAACTAATTTACATGGTTCATAAGAAACCCCATGAACTCTAATCATAATCTATCACTTCTAATATGAAATTAAGCATCTACTTATCATTTATAAACTAGACTAACACTAGTTATCCAATTACAAACTCTAATTTCGGATTAATTCATACTAATTAGCTAAAACCCATGAAAACCCAATTTCTAGGGTTCTTAAAGAGAAAGAACAACTTACAAATATCTAGAGATGATGGAGGATGATTCTTTTGATGATTTGAGCTTGAATTTGAGATTGAAAAACTGATTTCTTGTTGGATTTTAGCCTCCTGCGAATTTTTAGTTCTTCACGTAAGGTTCTGGAAATATTTTGAAGTCTATCTTCATATTACAGAAGAAAGGCACGTACTAGTGTCTAAATTCTTTTAAATTTCTATACTACACAGTCTGGAACTGAACAACTAGTTTGCGTTTTCTATTATATCTCGTTATTTAGAGATCTAAAATTAAAAAGATGTATATTTTATTGTACACTAAAATAATACTGTAAAACTGAGCTATAAAAACTTATTTTTATTTACTAAAGTAATACCTTGAAAACTGGGGTGTTACAACTCTCCCCCACTTATTCTGTTCGTGTCCTCACGAACCATTCTTGGTATACCGCAGGGTAGTATATCATCATCCACTTCTCCGGTTCCCAAGTAAATTCTGAACCCTTCCTATGTTGCCACTGAACTTTAACTATCGAAACTAATTTATTTCTGAGCTGCTTTACTTTCTGATCAAGAATTTTAACTGGCTCTTCTATATAACTCAACTTATCATTTATTTCTATTTCTGTCAGTGGTACATAAGAAGCCTCATCAACTAAACACTTTCTGAGCTGAGATACATGAAAAGTATCATGAATACTACCAAGTTCTTCTGGTAATTGTAATCGATATGCAACCTTTCCAACTTTATCAATAATTTCAAAAGGTCCAATATACCTTGGACTCAACTTTCCTCGCTTCCGAAATCGGATAATTCCCTTCCAAGGTGAAACTTTAAGTAACACCTTATCGCCTACCTGAAATTCAATAGGCCTTCTCCGCTTGTCTGCATATGACTTTTGTCGATCTTGTGCCATCTTTAATCTTTCTCTAATCTGATCAATCTTTTCAGTAGTTAACTGTACTATATCTGTACTTCCAAGCTCTCTCTGACCAATCTCACCCCAACAAATTGGAGTTCGACATTTTCTACCGTATAACATTTCATATGGTGGCATTTTGATCGAAGAATGATAACTGTTATTATAGGAAAACTCAACCAATGGAAGATGAGTATCCCAACTGCCACCAAAGTCAATGGCGCAAGCTCTAAGCATATCCTCAAGAGTCTGAATGGTACGTTCACTCTGACCATCAGTTTGAGGATGAAAAGCGGTACTAATATGCAATCGAGTTCCCAAATCTTCTTGAAATTTATTCCAGAATCGAGAAGTAAAACGAGTATCACGATCTGAAACTATAGAAAGTGGAACTCCATGCCTAGCAACAACTTCTTTAACATAAAGATCAGCTAACTTTTCTGAAGAAGAAGCTTCTTGAATAGGAAGAAAGATAGCACTTTTCGTCAATCGGTCCACAATCACCCAAATAGTGTCATGTTGCCTAGGGGTCTTTGGCAACTTTGTAACAAAATCCATGGTGATGTGTTCCCATTTCCATATCGGTATATCTAAAGGTTGAAGTTTACCGTATGGTTGCTGGTGCTCTGTTTTAACTTGCAGACAAGTAAGGCAATTCTGAACATGTTTAACTATATCACGCTTCATACCTGGCCACCAATAGTCACGTTTCAGGTCACGATACATCTTGGTAGCACCAGGATGAATTGAATACTTCGATTTGTGTGCCTCATCTAGTAACACTTTCTTTACTTCACTCGTTCTTGGTATCCAAATTCTACCATAACGAGTCTTTAAACCTCTAGAATCATCTACTAATTCAGAAAGTTGACCCGTTAAACGTTGGTTATTTGAGTCATTAGAGGCTAAAACTTCAATCTGAGCAGCTTTAATAGAATCAAATAACTGAGGAAGCACAGTCATTTGAAGAGATTTTACTGAAAGAACGGAATGGCTAACCTTTCTGCTAAGAGCATCGGCTACAACATTCGCTTTGCCAGGATTGTAAAGTATGTCGCAGTCATAATCTTTAACTAAATCTAGCCATCTTCTCTGACGATTGTTCAAATCACGCTGATCAAAGAAATATTTGAGGCTTTTGTGGTCTGTATAAATAATGAATTTAACACCATAGAGATAATGGCGCCAAATTTTAAGAGCAAAGACCACAGCTGCTAACTCAAGATCATGAGTGGGATAGTTCTGCTCATGTGACTTTAACTGGCGTGAAGCATAAGCAATGACTTTCCCACGCTGCATAAGAACACAGCCTAATCCGAGTTTTGAAGCATCACAAAACACCACCATATCCTCGTTGCCCTCGGGTAAAACAAGAATAGGGGCTTGGCTAAGCTTTTCTTTCAACATCTGAAATGCTTTGGATTGCTCCTCTCCCCACTTCCACTGAACACTCTTTCTAGTCAACTGAGTCAAAGGAGTAGCAATCCTTGAAAAATCTTGAATAAAACGTCGATAATAGCCAGCTAGACCAAGAAAACTCCTAATTTCAGTAGGAATCGTAGGGGGGTCCCACTTCATTACTGCTGCTATCTTTGAAGGATCAACTTGAATGCCGTGAATATTGATTACGTGTCCAAGAAATTGGACTTCTCGTAACCAAAATTCACATTTAGAAAATTTGGCAAATATCTTTTCACAACGAAGTGTTTCAAGAACTTGCCTGAGATGTGCTGCATGCTCAGCTTCACTTTTAGAATAGATAAGAATATCATCAATGAAAACTATAACAAAGATATCAAGCATGGGCCGACAAACTCTGTTCATCAAGTCCATGAATGCAGCTGGAGCATTAGTTAAGCCAAATGGCATAACTGTAAACTCGAAGTGACCATAACGAGTACGAAAAGCAGTCTTTGATATATCTTCTTCCCTTACCTTTAACTGATGGTAACCAGAACGAAGATCAATCTTTGAAAAGAAACTGGCACCCTGTAACTGATCAAATAAGTCATCTATTCGAGGCAAGGGATATCTATTCTTAATGGTCACTTTATTTAATTCCCGGTAATCTATACACATTCTTAAGGAACCATCTTTCTTCTTGACAAACAACACTGGAGCTCCCCAAGGTGAACTACTAGGACGGATGAAACCTTTATCTAAAAGTTCTTGCAACTGTTTCATCATTTCTTACATTTCAGTTGGAGCTAACCGATAAGGAGTTTTAGCAATTGGAATAGCTCCAGGAATAAGATCAATTCGGAATTCCACTTGTCTATCAGGTGGAATACCTGGAAGTTCGTCAGGGAATACTTCAGGAAATTCTTTCACAACTGGAATACTAGAAAGTTCTGGTGCAGCTTTAGAATTATCAACCACGTGTGCCAAAAAGGCTTGACACCCGTGCGACAAGAATCTTTTAACTCGAGCAAAAGTACAAACAGGAATGGATCTACTAGAACGCTCACCATAAACAACAATCTCCCTTCCGCTAGGTGCTTTCAGGAGGACTATCTTTTCATGACAATTTATCATACCCTTATTCTTTCACATCCAATCCATTCCTATAACTACATGAAATTCCCCCATTTGCATAGGAATCAAGTCTATTTTGAACACTTCACCTCCTATTTCAATAGTACACCCTCTATAAACATCACTAACAATAACTAATTTGCTATCAGCAATTTCAACTTCCAAAGGGCGTTCTAATTTAACAATAGGAGTATTCAACTTTTCACAAAATGATAATGACACAAAAGACTTGGTGGCTCCAGAGTCAAATAAAACATGGGCAGGTATAGTGTTAATTATAAAGGTACCTGTCACCACGTCATGTGACTCCTTTGCCTCATCTGCTGTAATCTGAAAAGAACGACCTTTAGCTTTCTGTCCGCCCGCTTCTCTTTTCTTTTCCGCTTCTTTCTTCTGTTCATTTCTTTTCATATCTTCTAGTTTAGCAGGACAGTTAGCTTGTAAGTGGTCATCCTTATAGCAATAAAAGCACATTCTATATGGATTAGGGCAATTAGCAGCGATGTGCCCTTGTTGACGACACTTGTAACAAGCTGTGCTCCCTAACTGACATTCTCCTGGATGCTTTCTGCCACAATTATTACACTTGGGAAATTCCCGAGCTGGAGCTTGAGATTGACGGTTTGATTGTTGAGATTGTGACTTCTGTTGTTGTGGTTGCGATGACTGCTGCTTTCCGAAATTTCTGAATTTCTTAGATTGCTGTGATTGAGAAGAAGATTGTTCTGCTTTTCTCTTATTGGCTCTATCCTCAGCTTTCACTTGCAACTCTTTCTCTCGAGTCAACCCTTTATTCATCATTTTAGGAATAGAATCATAAATAGTTGGGTCAACCGCTTCTTTGATATCAATGTTTAAATGTCGGTAATAATGATCCTTCATTAACCCTGGATTCGAGGTATATTCGGGACAAAACTGAGATTTTTCATAAAACATGTTAGTGTACTCAGTTACCGGCATTTTCCCTTGATTGATGGCTAAGAACTCTCCTTTCAGTCTTTCTACTTCTGCCATTGGAGCAAATTCTGCTATAAACTTTTCTTTAAACATACTCCAAGAAAACTTTGCAGCTTCTATAGCACCATGTGTTTTAACTTGAGTACCCCACCAATCCTGAGCACTATCTTTCAACTGATGGGCAGCAAACAACACCCGTAGCCTTTCTGGACAATCACAGAGTAGAAAAGTTTCTTCTATCTTACTAATCCACCTATGACTACTAATCGGGTCCCTTTCACCATGAAATTCTGGGGGACTACAGTTTGCGAAGTTTTTATATTCAAAACGTTCTTTTTCTTTATTAATTTGCTGCTGAGCACTTAACATTTCACTATTCAACTGAGGGTTAACTAAGACAGGATGCTTCTGTTCAAATTCTATTAATCGTGTATTAATAATTTGTTCCATTCGGGTATATACCTTGGGAGCAAATTCTTGTAGGGCTTGCCCAATCACATCTTTTAATAGCATCCGATCCTCAGGATCTAAACTTCTTTCTGAAACATTCTCCTCTTGAATGGGAGAACGTACATTTGAACCCTCAGCTTCTTTATTTGGTGTGGATTCCATTTACTAAACAATATAAGAACACAATTAATAACATAGAAAATCACTACTTCAACTATTACATGATGATTGCCTTTATCTTCACATATTTAACAACTTTGAATCTCCCACATGATTTAGCAAAATATAACCTCGTTGGCCAGACGTAGTTATATTAAACTAAATACATGTTTCTATTCAAATTTCTTAAATATATTCCGAATTCAAGCAATCATTCTTACTCTAATCATAATCTACTAATCATATGCAGAACATTGCAAAAACATAACTGTAATTAACTACTGCACATTTATGAGTGGTTTAAGTTTAGGCAATCCTACTGTGGATTGCTTAAATCTCTTAAACCATCGCTCTGATACCAACTTGAAACGCCCTGAAAATCTGAAACAGTTTTTTTTTTTTTTTTTTTATACTTGTTACACTTTTTACTGATTTATTATGGTCCCAATACTTGGTTATTATCTTACACTTCAATTTAAAATAGCTAAAATGATCTTTCCTGGAAAACAGCTGAATCCGGTCGGATTCACAGGAATCCGCCGGATTCCCTATACATTCAGACTCAACTCGTGGACAGAACTGAAATTTAGGAATACGGTCCCGGAATCCGTCCGGATTCATGGCAATCCGACCGGATTCAGATGAATCCGCCGGATTCCCATGATCTGCAGGCAAATCCTGGGCCTGCACTATTTTATGCCAAAAACCGAACTTTGAACACGCATATCTTACAAACGACTGAGAATTAAAACATGAAACTTTGCAGGCACTTTACTATAGTCAAAATGAAATTTTCTATTTTCGCACTTTCTCAAAATTCTCAATATTTCGGGTTTTGGACTTATGGGTCATTTTCGGCTAAATTTCAACATTTTTCTAACACACCAAGTCTCAAACCATTGAGACTTAAGAGCTGAGACTTTAAGCACACATTTCTACTATCAAAACAAACTTGCAAGATTAATCATCATGCTTCCAATATTCGTCTAACTCAAATTTGTTCCTAAGCATTGTTAGTATCCATTTGGACCCATTTTGACCCGCTGATCCAAAAGAGATAATTTGACCCATTCAATGGCTAAACACACTTCCAAATTGACTATTAACATCATTGACCTTTGTTAAAACTTTCAACATGTACATAATCAAAATATCACTTTCACTACAACTTACAACTTAACACTCTTCAAACCTTATCTACTAGTCTTACAAAACTTTACACTATTACACATACTCAATCTAGTCATTACTTTCATAACCAAAACATGTCAAAACATTGTTTGGGCGATCTTTCAAGGTTTCAAAACGATAATTTAAAGAGGAAGCTTGTGTAACTTACAACAAGCTAGCAACTCCACTTCTAGCCTTTTGCAATATCTTTACCTCTTCCACTTTCACTTGTACCTACAACATAACTAAACTAATTAAGCAATTTGCTTAGTGAGAATATGAAATCTAATCAATACAAGGCATTATTGACATAAAGCAAATAATGAACAAAGTAAGGAACTACTTCCCTTTTTCTTGCAACACCACTTTCACAATTCTAATCATATGTGCACATAGCTAATCAATATTTGGCTAACATAAGTTAACCACTAATCGTACAAAGCTAACCTTGATTAGCTATTCTAATCAAAATATGGCTAATAAGCATTAACCATTCTAATCACAAACTTTCATCATAATCATGATATAATCATAAGCTAATCACAACAAGTTACATGATCATGATCTAATCAATTCATAAACTCACCTTGATTTGTAGCACAACTTGTAATAAGATGATCAAACAATAATAATTCTTCTTGAGCACCTAATACAATATGCATAACACAAAATCAATAACTAGTCACAACTTTAAACTACTATTATCTAATTCTTTTCTCCCTCACTTGAGATTTACTAATTTCACTTTAACCAAATTAATTAACTTACTTATCATGATCATATTCATAGCTTTATTATGAATTTAACTACTTTCATAATAATTCTAACATCTAATAATACCTTAACTCTTAATTTCAACTAATTTACATGGTTCATAAGAAACCCCATGAACTCTAATCATAATCTATCACTTCTAATATGAAATTAAGCATCTACTTATCATTTATAAACTAGACTAACACTAGTTATCCAATTACAAACTCTAATTTCGGATTAATTCATACTAATTAGCTAAAACCCATGAAAACCCAATTTCTAGGGTTCTTAAAGAGAAAGAACAACTTACAAATATCTAGAGATGATGGAGGATGATTCTTTTGATGATTTGAGCTTGAATTTGAGATTGAAAAACTGATTTCTTGTTGGATTTTAGCCTCCTGCGAATTTTTAGTTCTTCACGTAAGGTTCTGGAAATATTTTGAAGTCTATCTTCATATTACAGAAGAAAGGCACGTTCTAGTGTCTAAATTCTTTTAAATTTCTATACTACACAGTCTGGAACTGAACAACTAGTTTGCGTTTTCTATTATATCTCGTTATTTAGAGATCTAAAATTAAAAAGATGTATATTTTATTGTACACTAAAATAATACTGTAAAACTGAGCTATAAAAACTTATTTTTATTTACTAAAGTAATACCTTGAAAACTGGGGTGTTACAAATTTCAAAGGGAAATTTGCAATTTTTGCCACTGTGGTATTGACTTTTGGCCGATTTTGCCACTTGAGAATTTTTCCGGCAATTTGTACCCCGTGGTTTCCAATTCCTGCAATTTTTGCCACTCCACCTAACTTTTGTTAAAAAAATTCGTTAAGTCTCATAAAAAGACTACTATACCCTTTGTCTTCTTCCTGCAAACCAAATATTCTATTAATTTAACCTACACTATACCCTTTCTCTAATCTATTAATTTATCTCGATCTGCAAATCAAATCTCCTCACAATTAACTCACTACCAAAACTATACATACAGACAGACCTAAAATACCATATGCGCATTCATCCCCAAATCAATATCAAAATCAAAAACTTTAAATTCAAACAAAAACAAGATTTTAACTACCCAGTACAAATACATATACAAACATAAACACATAACACGTACACCAAATCGAACAATGATCAATGAAATCTCCAAAATCGCGAAGCGGATCTGGAAAATCAAGACACCACCATCACTGATTAACAACCACCACCAAAATCGATTGTCACTAGTACGTAGATCCGGCCAGATTCGGCCGGAGATGGAGTGCGAATTCCGGTGAGGAGTTAAAACAGAGATGAGGACAGAGAATGGTGGTTTGAACGGAGACGAGTGACGGCGACCTCCGGCCACTTGCAAATTCGAAACCCATTCACTTGCGCAGTAGAGATTTTGTTTTTGATTATCGTTTACAACTGATTATCCTTTACAACTGATTATCGTATTTGATTTTGTTTTTAAATCGATCGATCGATTTGATATTTATTTTTGTATCGTTTTGGTAGCTCATTTTTCTGCCGAAATCCTAAATCCCCTTTTGATGGTTATCAGTGGTAATCTAATATGTTATTCATGAAGAACCTGAAACCCTAGGTGACGAAACCGGAAACAAAGGTAAAAGTAGGGGCTTGGATTCCCTTCTCGGAGTACTCGCTGACGATGGAAACAAAGGTGAAAGTCAGGTTTCGGGTGTGTGGGTCAGGTCGGGTCGTCACTACAGCATGTTTGACTGTTGGTGGTGGTGATGGGTGGTGCTGATGGTGGTGGTTGTGGAATTTGTGCTGGTAATATACTTCGTTGAAGAAGAAATCATTTTACTAGAGTCGCGACAATGAGTTAGAAATGAGTTAAGAAAAATGAGTTAGGTATTTTAATTATGTGGTTGTGGAAAAATGAGTTAGGAATTTGTGTCGCAGCAAAATGTATTTTAATTTTTTAAAGGGTATTTTTGTCATTTTACTAGATTTAACGAACTTTTTTAACAAAAGTTAGGTGGAGTGGCAAAAATTGCAGGAATTGGAAACCACGGGGTACAAATTGCAGGAAAAATTCTCAAGTGGCAAAATCGACCAGAATCCAACACCACGGTGGCACAATTTGCAAATTTTCCAATTTCAAATGTTATGTAAATACCAAACTACAAATATTTGGGTTCATTGCTGTAACTTATTTAGTATCTAAATATTTGCAATTTTTTCTCTGGCTTATAAATATTTTTGTATTTTTCACTTAATAATAATAATAATAATAATAATAATAATATAATAATAATAATAATAATAATAATAATAATAATAATAATAATAATAATAATAATAATAATAATAATTTATGTTAAATATAAGGTCATAAAAAGAATCGACTATATAGTAAAAATTTACATAATTAAATTGGGTGTTAAACTAGTGAATTATTACATCAAATAAATTAATGAAAAGACTTTAAAGGAAGAAAAGTGATGGGTGACCTACTATATCGTCTAAAGCAGAGTCCAAAGAACTTTGGATCTTTGTTTGTACACTCAAATATCTCGCATCACTCCAATGCAATTTTTCAACTTTGAACCTACCAACTCATACTTTGAACAATTTTTCAACTTTGAACTGACCAACTCATACTTTACACGATGACACATAGATGAGGTGCTCTTAAATGACTTCCAACTCTTAGACATGAGTGCCAGGTAGGGATGGCAAGAAACTAATTGACACGGAAAACCGAACCCGGAATATTTAGAGCGGGTTTAGATGGGGTTTGAGTACAAATATTTTTATTACACGAGTATGGATATGATTATAGGTTTTGGTAATACCTGCCCGCGCATAATTGTTATCATTAACTTAAGTTTTTATATAATATATAATATAATATTTTAATATATAAGAAGATAATGTATATATCAACTCGCTAATCTTATACTACAAGCTTTTATATTTGGATTTCCATTATTATTATATTTAAATTTTATATATTATAAAAATATGAAATTGTTCGTTATCTTGAACGTTTAAAAACTTTGAATTAATTAATTAAATAGCTAAATTGTTGGCTTTCATTTTGAAATCATGAATATACTATAGTTTATGGTATTTTGGTTTTGTTGTGCCGTGTTTCAAATTTTCATCGTATTTTCAACCCCCAAACATTTTTTTGTTCGGTCAAAGTTACATAAATTGGGATACCCGAAACCTGTGGATAGACCTGAGAACCCGATGGGTAATACCAATTGAGTACCCAGCGGGTATTGGGCCGGGTATAACACCCCTCATTTATAATCATTTAAATATAGTAATTCGGAAGCGTAAGTCCAAATAACTAGTAATAGTTTACACCCTTTTTATCAACATATAAAATTCAACCTTTTAAAACATAACTTCTCGACATAGGTGTTATATAAAAACATGTTAAAACATTATTTTATACAATTCCACTATCAGAGTAATGCCTCAAGGTCAAACATTCCTTCTAGTCCAACTTCTTGCCCACCCAATATAATAGCCAAAGCCTGCAAGAAGTGTTAATGTGGGGGATTAGCATAACGCTAAGTGAGCAGATAATTAATCAACAGTCTAACTTAGCTCAACAACTTTGCATACAACAATTAACACTAAACCAACAAGTACACAATATCACTATTTAGCAAAGCAACAGGCAACTGTTCAACTGGTCAACTTAGCAACTAGTCAACTATTCAACAAAGCAACTATTCCACAACTAGGACTTAATAATGAGGCATCGGTGGCTCTTGCGATATCATAATACCCGGGGATTCCACAAGAACACTTACCCAACCATATCCGTATGGCCATAACGGACGAGACCGATAGCTAGTGGTTATTCTCAACTAACACAGGAGGTGTGTTAAACCTTGAATAACCGACTAGCCCAACCAACAGTTCAACAACAACTCGTTGACCTCATTAACAACTGATGCCCGAAGGCCAACAACAAGTCCAGTGATCACATAATCAACAAATCACATATTCATCAGGTCAACGTTATTATATCAACCATATTATCACTAATTATAATAATCATCATGGCAACTACAATAGTAATAATATGTTACTTGTTGTAACCAAACTCGTTACAACCAAGTTATACTGAGGATTAAAGATCCACTCACCGACCACCTCAGGCATCCACTCAGTAGTCTAATATCACTGAGTCTTCTGCTCAACTGGAATTACAACAAAATAGAACAAGTTAGTTACTTGTTTTAAAATATATATATAACATCATATTAATTCATCTTCATCAAACAACATCTTTAATATCCAATATAATACCATCATTCAATCATAATAATCACTTTCTACCACAATTCACATAAATTGTTACTTATTTACAACAATTCAACATACTTCATCTCTAGATTATGAATAACCAATTAACATCATTAATTCATAATCATGTAACAAGTTTATGATTCCCATGATCACTTTATCATATTAATACACCTTAATCATTGTTAATTAACATCATGAGATCATATAACAAGATTATCAACCTCCAATATCACTAATTCTCCCAATCACAAATATTAAGTTTTATGAGTAATTAACCAACTAAGTTATAATTTTACTTTCTACTTATCAATTAAGTGTTCCCAATCATAAACAATACTAACTTCATCATCTAATTCATCTAACTCATCGTAAGCACTATAGCCCTCAAGAACACTTAATCAATTTCTTCAATTCTAAGCTAAGGGATATGTTATAATCATGGAATAAGCATCAACTAACCATTTTATAATCACTACAAACACAAATTCAAGATTAATAAAGCTAATTTCTTCAAATACTCAAGAACCCATTTTCAAGTTTATAAGAAATCAAGAAATCAACACTTACAAGTTGTTTATGATGATGATAGAAGGATCAAATCACGTTTTTGAAGCTTGAATCATAGTTCTATAAACTCAATTTAACCTCAAAGCTTGTTTCACAATTTTTGAATCGTCCCTATGGTGCGTACGGTTCGGCCAGACCAAGAACAAGGAAGAACAGGGATTAATTCCACAAGATTTTGATGATTGATGATGATTTTGATGAGGTTTAGGGTTTGGATCAACCTCTCGTTCTCTCCCGAATTTTCTGGAATGTTTTTAGGTGATAGGGATAAGGTTTTACACATATAAATGATAATATGTGTACTAGTTTTGTCCCCCGTACTTTTTATTGTCTGGAACTTAAAAACCATATGCGGGGAAACATTATTTTATTTTACCGTCAACTAAATAAAATTAAAACACTGAATAATTTATTAGTCACAATAAATTATTCGACTATTATCACTATTTATTTCAAATAATACAGCACACCTATTTTCTGACACACTTAATAATAATTCACAGTCAGAAATTGTTAAATACTACTAGACCCAGAAACAGGGTGTTACACCGGGTATCTGTACGAACATTCTAAACGAGTATGGGTACAAATACACTAAAATCCGGTCGAACCTAATCTATTATCATCCATAAGTGTGCGCCTCACATTACACCTTTATTTATATACTCTAAAAAAACATTTATTTAATCCCGTGCCCCACTTTTTCTTCACTTCTCTCGTCGAAAAACTGATGCTTCACAAAATTGACGCAAAAAGAATGGCACGGTAGTCCAAAGTGAAGTGCCAACCGACGTGTGAATCGAAGTATGGTTGGCACATGTTTTATGCAAATCAAAGTATGGTTGGCACATGTTTTATGTGTTACACTAATTCAACTACTCGTGCTTTAACAAATATTAATATTAATTTTAGTTATCTATACTACATTATAATTTATTTTGCCTTTAGGTTTAGTGCCTTAAGATTTTCAAGATGGGAAATTACATTACTGCCCTCAAATATACAAGAATGGAAACTGTTATTAAGGAAATCGTTTTCATTATATCTCTTTCTACAATGATCGGTATCATTTATTGATAATACTCTCAAATCATTAAACAGACAAAAAGATACATAAACTATCTATAAATCTATAAAATATTATAAGTAGTATTCTTATATGGAGATCTAATTTTCATTTTAATTCGTTCATATCAACGAAATAAATTGTGATAACTACCCGTTGCTTTGCGCGGGCAAGTGCTAGTACCATATAATGAGTGTGTTTGACACGGGCCTTTTGAGAACTTTTAGGGATTTGAACTTAAACTTTCAATAAGCCAGTGCACATAAATCTTGTTTGGTAATTTAATACAAGAAGCTTTCTGAAATAGCTTTTAAATAAAAACTCAAATTCGATCTCCAGCTACAAAATCCAGCTCCAACTTCACCTTAAGCTCATTATTGCCAAACACACCCGAAAATAAATTTTTATTTCTTTCCAAGGTAACTTCAAGTGATTTATCTACAAGGTTTTTGTTACCAAAAATGTTTTAGATTTTAATTTTAACCAAAGTGTTTGTCTGTTTCTTAATGATTGTTTTATGAATGTGTGTATGGTTTTTTATTTGGAATTACATGAGTTTTTCTAAAAAAAAATTATAGAAATGATGAACTAATAGATTTTCCCTTAAAGATGCTATTAGGAAAAAAGATTAAAATTGTTTTTAATGATATTATTTTATTTATTTAACATCAAGTAACTCGTAAACTTACTTATTTATGTACATATCACGTTAACATCATTACTCTTTGTACCCGCTCTCAAGTTTTTGAGTGAAAGAATAGAAGAGAAAATTATAAAAAAGTGATAGAAAAGAAAAGAAGAGTAAGAATACTTATACGTTCTCGAGTTGAAAGGAATTAGAAAGAAGAGAAACGGAAGTTATACGTATTGGTGTTTCCGAGTTGGAGATAAATGGAAGGAAGTCACATTTTATAATTTGTTTGATATTTTATCGTTTCATTTCTTCTCACGAGAGAAAGTTTGGAGTGAAAAGAGGACCAAATTATTCTTCCATTTCTCTTCTCTTCTCTCCGTAAATAAAACTTTGAAACACAATGTGATTTGCATTTCTTTCCTCCACTTCTCTTCTTTTGAAAACGAGTTGGGACGGCGATATCGACTTTTGCGTTAAACTATCCTTTCCATTAAAAATTTTCTTTCATGTGTCCTCTCAAAAATTAAAAAGATAAAAAAAAAAACGATTACATGTGTTTAAATAATAAATGAATTCTAAAACCCATCACGACGAGTATTACTGTATTAGAATTAGATTAGAAGATGCATCAATAGAGGACTCTCAACTTTAAGTAGATTTGCATGAAGCATGCTGTAACACTACAATTTTTCCATACAATCTCCTAACAAAAAACAGACCCTATTATCGGGGTAAACCTTTAAAAATCTCCATTCTCCAGTACCCACGGGTTATCCCTTGTCAGGTACGGCTATTGTTCTCTGATGCTTCAATCATCTGAACTTCTAGATGCCAACACCAATAGACGAAAAGGATAGTATGTGATATAGCGTAAGACTGGAGAAGGGGACGAATAAGGAAGACACAAGGGGGTGAAAAGTGCCAGGACACTTGCAAGACAGACTATTCCAAATATCAACACAAAATTAGCAAGCCAAGTAAGGTCGCCCACCACTAGAGATAGACCAACCATGAACGCTACAGACATTGTCGTAAGAGATAACCCCAGCAACGGTAGTGCAAAGCTAAGGGCATTGACAACCAATGTTAGATCACCCAGTTGTGCCCATATGAGAGTGACTGCGACCATGATTGCACTATACAAGGCTATGGTATCACAGACCACAAATATCTGTAACTTCATGTTATGTAACATGGTTGATTGGCCTTGATTTGGTTCAGAATTGTTATATCCACCAGGTATGGTGAAGCCAGCAGCAAATGTCACTGTGGCCACTAATGTTGCCACTAGCAACAAAGTATTGACCCTATCCTTGGAATGATCAACATGAAATCGTTCATCTTTTGCTGATATATCATGTTTCTTGGATGATATTCTGTCCCTATTCGGTAAATTGCCAATCACAGCTCTTTGAGTACCAGCAGACATTAAAGCAGACCATGTCAATCTCGGCATAAAAAAGTGCTCAAGCTATATATGAATATCATATTAAAAATATCAATCACTCTCTCTAAATATACAATTTGTTGTGTATTTCAAAGGACAAACCTGTTGGAAGGAAGTCACTGCTTCCATGCCTTCCTCTGCAGCATCAAGAGATGTCAACCCATCATTGTTAACTAGGTTTAGGTTAACCCTAGGGTCCCATGTTAGACAACTCACAATCTTTGGATGCCAGTTTATGGTTGCCAAATGAAGTGGAGTGTTACACTCATCATCTGCCTCATTTAAAAGATGCACTAAATCGGGAGATTGCAGTATGAACTTAACAACATTTTCTTTTCCGTACATAGCTGCAACATGAAGAATGTTTTGACCTTTGCGATTTCTGAACGACCCTGCATCAGGACAGGTTTGCATCAACTTCTGAAGGATGTGGACATGGCCGCATATTGATGCTACGTGCACTAGGAAAAAGCCCATTGAATTCGTCTGCGAGATATCCATTTTTAATTCATCAATTAACCAGTTGAGACCCTCTTGAAAACCTGTTGCCACTGAACAAAACACTGCGGTCTGGCCATCTTCATCAACAGCATGAACTAGTGCAGGATATACTCTTGATATCTCTTGTAACATTACTAGTATTAAAAACATATAAATTATGATAATGAAGAAACAATACATACATACCGCCACCTATATATATGTATATATACGGGTAGGGGTTGATTATTGTAAAACAAACTTTATGGTAATAAAAAAAAAATGAGAGGGGGATACTTGGCAATTTTTTTTGTGGGTGTGCACCAATGATTCACATATTGCAACATGTTGCTTCCGTAGTCTTTATTATTTATCTTTACCATAAACATTGTTTTACTAGATTAGGCCCATATATATTCACACACACACTCACACCCACAGAGAAGCTGGATCAAATGAAACGACCTTTTTTGGTGAGAAGCATATCCTGACGGATAAATTATGGCTTTACCCATGAATTTAATAACAATCCAAATTACTTAACACAAGCATGCACACTCAGGCCTGGTTCTTATGGGACATATATTTATGCATGCATACATAGATACATATATAGTGTGGTAATATACCTGTACTTTTTCTTCTTAATGCAACGTTTGTAAGAGACTTTCCTGTTGTGAATACGTCTGAAATCATATTAACATCTGAAACCATATTACTTAATATAGTCTTGACAGTGTCCACCATGTCCGCTTCCACAGCAAGGTATAAAACCGATTTCCCTTCTTGGTTCACATGATATGCTTCTTCAACACGTGAATTGATCAAATAGTCTACTACCTTTCTCTGATTATTAAAAAAAGCTTCATGCAATGAGGTGTTACCTGCAAAATTCTTTGAACACCATTTACTTCTATTCCAATACCCAATGGTGTCATATTCTTTGAAAGAATTCCGTTGGTCATCATAGTTATGGAATCTGACAAGAATGTCAATAATTCCCAAATGTCCTGCTCTGGCTGCCTCATGATCTGCTGTGTCACCTTTTTTGTTACTAAACATAAGCAAGTCCCGGAAATAGAAAACAATGAAACTTGTGAGATCTTCATTCCCACAACTTACTGCAACATGTAGAAATGTATTTCCAATGTGAGTAGTCTGTTTTGAAATGGTGTGTAGAGATTGGTTATTTGCTTCCAAGACCTTTTCCAGGGAAGCAATGAAGCTATCAACATCACCTTTCTGAGCAGCTTCATACAACTTAATGTCCATGAATTGTTCTTGCTGATTTTGTTGGTGTGTGTGTTTAATTGAATTTTTTCCGAGTAGTTTTCTTATTCTCTCATCCTTCCCATTCTGATTCATCGATTGACTAATCTCTTCAATTTTCTGATCCACTGTCTCCATGACAGAGATGGAGTATGCATCTAGGCTGTATGAATGTACAGGCAACTCCGGAGTCACACCAGCGTCTGTGCTATCAAGAATTATTTCCAATTTGAATTCACTGTGCAAATAGTGTGCCCCTTCATGAAAACCCAATAATTCTGCAAAATGCACCAATTTCTGTGCATGTTCATCTTTGACCTCAAATAGTACTGGCTTTTGTCTTGCTAATTCTTGTAATATTTCTGCTAACAAGACTAAAATCAGAAAACTTACAATACTGGAACTTTCAACTTGAATGAAAACTGAAACAGTGATAGTAGAACCAAAGGAAAAGCTAGCTATAATGAGTGATTACAAACAAATCTAAAGTAGGAATGACAACTGTAATCCAACCCGGTGGATATCCCGTAATCCAATCTACGAATGATAAATATGTATGATTTGAAGAATTGAAAGGTTCATATGAATATGATATAGATGATTAGTGATCGCATACGGATGATAATTTGACATCCATGGATTCATCCATTACCACCAGTAATGATTGCATATATGCGTACATATGTCCAAAAGAAATTGTATTAAGTGTAATGATTGCACTTTTTGTGTTTTTGGTCAATAGACAATAAATTTGGGACGGAGGGAGTATGGATTGTAGATTTATTCAGCTATTCAGTTTCGAGATTCAGAAGTTACCTGTCTTCTGGCTCCATATGGCAGCAAGAACAAGAGATTTTCCCTTCATAAGTAGCCTATCTAATACAGTCTGATCAACATAATGAGACACAGTGTTCAATATATTTTTCAGTTGTTTGATATCACCATCTAATATTACCATATATAGAGATGACGTGCCTCTACTGTTTACATGATAGGCTTCTTCCACATTTTCTTTTATCATGAACTCAATAATTGCTTTATGGCGAGCCTTTAGAGCTACCTGTAAAGGTGTTCTCCCATCACCATTCTCTGTTATCATTTGCATGCCTTCCTTTGTATAAGTTCCATCATTTATATCTAAAGTAATCACAGGGAGCTTACTTATTTGCATATGATTTCTGAATGTGACAAAAATCTTGACCATACCAAGCCATCCTTCAATGGAAGCCAAGTGGAGGGCCGTATTTCCGTGACTGTTTGCCCTTCCAAATATCTTGGAAAATACCAAATGATTAGCGAAGATAGGTCTTTATGTCCAAAGCTACTTGCCACATGAAGAAATGTATTTTGCAGAGGAGTTAGCTGGCTGAGTATTGTAGGTAGAGCCAAGTTTCTTTCCGCAGAGTATTGCTACTCAGTAATAAATTTATCGACGTCACCATTTCTAGCAGCTTCAAACAATCCGAGATCCATGCAATAGTGAGGAGACATGCCCTGTTGCTCAGGTTTCATCACATTTTCTAGAAGCTTTCTCATCCTCTCGTGTCTACCTTCCCAGGCTGCTGATTGTATTAGTCCTTCCTCATCATAAACCTCCACCCAAGAGGAAAATGGGGCATCAGGATTGTGGTCAAGTACTTGCTGATTTATATCAACATCACCAGTAATAGTGGTATCTTTGCTTAATTCATCAAGTAGGATCTTTTGCCCCTCATCAAAACCAATTCTGGAGGCAAACTCAATGGGACTCTGCCCGTTTTCATCTTTTACATGTAGAAGCATGTGCATCCCTTTTGCTAGAACTTTTTGAAGCATCACTAACAACGGTAATAAATTTAACAGAAAAATCAATGAGTCAAATAGACATTAGTGTCAAAATTTCATCTTGGTTTAGCGTTGCGTAAATAAAGGATTTTTTTTTATCATTTGGCATTGTCACGATTTAACAATTTAGTCATTCTGTCAAGAATAAGTGCGTGATTTTACCTTTATCCTGCCTTGCAATAGCAGCATGAAGGAGTGACTTTCCCTTCATAAGCTGTTCATCTAATATGCGATACATATGATCAGTAGATGTCCAAAAATCTTGTTTCAACATAAGATTAAAAGCATGTATATCCCCTGCTTCTATAGAAAGATAAAAGGAAGACTTCCCTTCATTGTTGACATAGAATGAGCAATGTGGGTCGAACTGAAGAAGTAAGTCCACCAAATGTTGATGATTATGGAGTAAAGCCTCATGTAACGGTGTGTTACCTTTGTTATTCCTTACATATAAATGGTCGAGAAATAATTCTTGGCCATGTCTTATGAGAAGATCAGTGACGGCCAGATGTCCTACTTTCACTGCTATATGCAATGCAGTATCACCTTCATCGTTAGGTTGTATCATCAACGATTCATCAGAAATTATCGTCAGCAAGCCAATGAGTTCAGATCCTCCAGATTTTGCTGCTAAATGAAGGTATGTATTCCCCCCATTGAATGACGTTTGCTCAAGGATAGTGTCTAGTTGAAACTCGCTTTCCGTGGATAGTTTCTCCAAGATTGAAAGGAAGCGCTCCACATCACCTTCCTCTGCAGCTTTCCTCAGTTCCCAGTTCATGTAATTAGGCCGACGCTTTTGGATGACATCTTCAGTGGTGTCATTAGAGGTTGTACTGTAACCACTTGAATGTTGTAGTGGTACTGCAGTAGCTGATGCTTTAGCCTTGAGTTTCATCATTCTCTCATGCCTACCGTTCACCTTGTTATATGCTCGTATGCGACTAATTTTCAGATCAATATATCCCATGATCAGCCTGCTTGCTATTATTATTATTAGTTGGAAGAGATAGAAGGGAAAAGGAGGATTTATATGGACTAGAAAAGCATATGTGAACAGAAAACAAGCACTATCTATATTACTCTTCTTCTTTTTTCTTTTCTTTTTTTTTTACTCTACTATTTAGTGATTGATTTTTGACGTTTTCTCCAATCTTCAAACAAGACGACTCACTCATCAATGTGTTGTCATTATCTCACTACCTTTATTCTCATTATCTCACTATAATATATTCTGTTGGAATTATTGTGGAACTACCCACTAACTATAAACTTAGTACTTCATTCGTATAAACGTTCACAAATCCATAGTATCATCAATACATAACTTCGTTAAAGATAAAATAAAAATTCATTGAACATCATCAACTATTTTATCTAACGGAAAATCACAAAAATAATCCCATCATCACATCTCATTTAACAAACTAATCCGTTGACCAAGGTTTTTAACAAAATAATCCACCAATTGGCGCCGGGGGCGCCGATGGTGACATGTGTGAGAGGGTGGCGCCGATGGGACATGTGTGAGGGGTTGGCGCCGATGGTGACATGTGTGAGAGGGTGGGGCGCCGATGTGACATCCGAGGACCGAGGGGCACCGGGCCCATCAATTTTTTTGACTTAAATGTTTAAAAACGAATTAAATAATGGTGGGGCGCCGGGGGCGCCGACCCGGCGCCAATTGGTGGATTATTTTGTTAAAAAGTTTGGTCAAAGGATTAGTTTGTTAAATGAGGTGTGATGATGGGATCATTTTTGTGATTTTCCCTTTATCTAATGGTATATCTTTTCAGTCAATTTCACATAACTTTTTCCAATGGACGATCATCTTTATCATTACAAAAATTCCTTTTTCAATTTGTCCCTCAAATCTTTCAAAAACACATAATTATTATATATGTATGTATAATAAATAATAAATTAATTCAAAATACCATCATATCTTTCACAAACATAATTTTCTCATATAACCAATTTTTAATATTACCATGGTTAACAGAGTAGCTAAAAGATTAATTAGATTATCTAAACTACTGACATCTTCCAAGAACCATGAAGATAGGTTACCAAGATTTACAGAGAGCACATCTGAGTATACTCGATGTGAAGGGAGGAGTTAGACAAACTTCCATGACGCAGTCGACTCATTGCCATTGTTCTTTAGAAGGCTTTGCATCCATGCAACTTTGTTAACAGTTTCCTCCAGATCACAAATCGCTGCTTCAATTGTATCTTCATACTTTATGTTTAAGTCTATGTTATAACGAATACCACCCTCACCTCCTGCTGCGACTCTATTTTTGCACAACCTCAGAATACTTGCAGAGGATTCCTTAACGTCATCATCCACGTTCACATCTTCAGTCTGCACTTCTTCTTCACAGACAACACTGTCCACCAGATGTAAACTTGGTCTTTCTGTTTCTCCCTCTGCAATATCATCGTCCACTTTGACGTCTTCGTTGTGCTCTTTTTCCTCACAAATGCTTATAGAATATACATTGGGAGCTGAACCAGCAGGATTCAAATCCTGATCCATGCCTAAAACATGTACAATTAGTATGGGAAATTCAGTAATAATAATGTCTGATTAGCATGGGCACTTTAAATCTAAGTACATATAATAAGCAACTCCTCCCTCCTAACTCCTAAGGGCGTACAAATGACAACTTATCGCATACTCTAACAATTAGTAAAGAGAATAAGAATATACTTGGTGTTGAAAAGAAGCATCATGCTATAAATCTAGCATAGCATTTTAAGTTGAATGATGAAACTAATATGTATTTAGACTAACATAGATTTAACGAGCCCATGCTAATGAAACAAATATTATTTCTAAAAATTGCATGCTAATTTTAATTGTAACTGCACTTGTAGGCATGGATCAGGATTTGAAATCTGCTTAATGCATCTCTCGACAGTATTTGTGATGACAAATTGCACAGTGAAGATGTCAAAATGGATGATAATGTGGTAGAGGGAGAAAATGAACGACAGTTCAAATCTGGTGGATAGTGTTGTTTGTGAAGAAGAAATAAAGGCTGAAGATGTGAAAATGGATAATGACTTTAAGGAATCCTCTGCAAGTATTTTGAGTTTGTGAGAGATTAAAGCAGCAGCAGTGGATGAGGGTGCTATTGATAATCCATAGCACCCACGTCTGCAGCAGCAGCAGCAGATATATTCTCTCGCACACTTGAAATACTCTCAGAAAATTCCATTAACTCATTATTTATTTTTGCATCTTCAGTTTGCACTTCTTCTTCACAAACAACACTAGCCATCGAATTTGAACCCTATCGTTCAGTGTGCCTCTGCCAGATTATCATCCAGCTTGACGTCTTCACTGTGCAGTTTCTCATCACAAACACTGTTGGAAGATGCTTTGGCAGCTGAACCATCTAAAGGTGATAAAAAAATAATAAATAAATAACTACTACTTTGCAAGTAGTGATCTTCATATCCACATCGGTTCAAATAGCTAGTTAGCTGACTAACCTTCTTCTTCGAAGTCTGGGTACTCAAGCATTATCATGTTCATTTTTAACTTGATATCTTTGATCTGATGAAAATTTTACATGGAAAAGAGACTTAGAGAAAAAGGAAAGAAAATGTATTACAAGTTACTTTATACATTTACTCGAGTTAGAAACAAAAAAAAAACAAAAGCAAAAACAAAAACAAAACAAAACAAAACAAAAGCAAAAGAAAGAAACAGAAGTCATGTGAGTTCTATGAAAAAGAGAAGAGAGGATATAAACTAAGTAGTTGTTCAATTTACCCTCTAATATTAGTGTTTCCAAGGTTAAAAAGGTATTATAAAAAAATAAAGGCAGTTTTCCTTCCTAATCTGCTCATATTTGAGCGGAAAGTATTTAAAGCCAACAAACTTATATTTTCCTACATTTTTCAATACTTCCCTTCTTAAATGAAACTAAAGAATGAGATTCTTCTATTATTTAATTATTTCTTTTATATCCTTTCCATTCTGCTCAAAAAATAACACTAGAATGCAAATGCAAAGTTGCTATATCTTGCAATATATTCCATAAACATGTACCCTTCTTTCCTATAACACGAACAATTACTCCATCCACCCAGATTTAATGTCCATGTTTCCTTTATTTAGTTGTCCCAGATTATAGTCCACATCCAAAATAAGATGGTACTGAATTTCCTATATGGATATATTACCACTAATCTATATATCCTTAACAAAACACAAACCAATCATTTAGCAAATAAAAAGGATAAACCTGTCAGATTATATACCCTATTACCCTTAACTGAATTTCCTTTATTTAGTTGTCCCAGATTATAGTCCACATCCAAAATAAGATGGTACTGAATTTCCTATATTGATATATTACCACTAATCTATGTACCCTTAACAAAACACAAGCCAATCATTTAGCAAATAAAAAGGATAAACCTGTCAGTTTACAAATAAATAATCTGTAATAATTATGTTTTCTAAAATTGTGAGATTTTATCTGTGGACAATTAAACTAGGATGAAGGGAGTACATTTTTTATGTTCCAAACTACTCGCTGCCATCTTACATGGATATACAACTCCAAGATAAGTTCTACGTATATTCATGACCATAGGGCTATGCCCAAACCCTACCAATCGTGCACTACCCCATCAACCAAAGGTTGTGGTTCAAACCTCATCAGAGGCATTATGACTTATTTAAGAACACGTATATATACATAAAACGCTCATCCTAAGGGTGTTGATACTCTTTTGTTAGTCATTTACCCATGAAACGCCAACTTATATCCAACACAATATATGCTTGTTATTTGTACTAGAAATCAACAGAAGTTACAATCCAGCCCATTACTTATCTTTTACGATATAATAAGTATTTAAAAATAAACATTTGTATTATTAAATCATCTTAATTCAATCATTACTTCATTATCAACATATTGTCAAAGACCGGCAGATCTTTTGACCATATCTATGTAAAAGAAAACATGGTATGAACCTTCAGCATGAGATTTGTGCATGCTAGTATTCTACTCTACGCAAAGAATTCCACCATTCATAATCCCCCAACCCTTATTCACACAAACACACAAAAGAAATAAGTAAGTGTCTTAAAAAGAACTGTTCCTTTCTTCCTTGATCTTTACTGTGGGATCTAGGATGTGAGACACAAGACATGAGCAGAAATGTAGAGCGTTAAATATCAATTAAGTGTAGTTCTACCTCGCATCTGAACCAGGCACCACGATATTCTTTTGCAAAACTTTTCAATTCCACCAGTTGGCCAACTTTGAAGTCACAACACCAGGGTCCTCCATTGTGCTGCACAGTTAAAGATCACCATTGCAAGCAAATTCCTTGATAGAAATATAAGTACAATAATTACAGCAACTATGTCATGCTAATAAAGTTTCTGATCCATCTCTTTACAAGTAATATAGATTTAATAGCAACCTTCAAAATCAAAAGCTACGCGCATTTTTTATTTAACGATTGACTCATTTCAGCCACATCCACCTTACATAAAATACTCAAAAAGAGTCCAATTCTGGGAGATTCACAGTGGATTGGGTCACCCCTATCTTAAGCTCCTGAAGAAACTCGATGTCAATCAAAACCAAAAATGACTTATTTACCCAAACTCTAAAAGTTCACTGCATAACTTACAAAAACTTAGTGCAAAAACTTTTCTATCTTGAGTTCAAAGGATTCATAGACATGCTTGAAATTTCACATGAACCCCGTGTGACTCCACTAAACTCCACAATATATGAGTTGCTCAGATAGAAATATTGTTTTAAAAGTTATCCAAAATTGGTTGATTCGTCACTAGGCTCCTAATAAATTATATAAAAACATTCTAAAAAATGCTATTTATTTAATAATATGCCCTCCGAAGACTAGAATAACCAATGCCTTTTCAGGTTTTCTTTCCAAAATACACCTTTCGCTGGTCCAACAATATTCGATTCCAACCATTATGTTCATGATTTAGGTCCAGTACTACAAATCCTGAACTCGGACCAGATATGTATTTTTCTGAGATATTACTGCTCTTAAACAGGAATCATTGTCAAGAAGAGGCTTCATAAGTATGTCTCCTAGACTCCAAGCTTCTAAAGGTTCTACAAAAATTTCTAATGGCAATCAATCAGCTATGCAAAACCTATTCAGTTATTATAAATTTCGAATAAACTGTAATATATGAGAAAAAACCAAAACAGATCCCAAAATTGAATGGTACTAAAAGAAACAAACGAATAAAAAAGATCCAAACATAAAGATTATGGCAAGACAAGAACACATATGCACACACACACATCATATCAAGTAATGGAGAAAGAATCGTGCTAATTAATAGATGAACATATGCCAGAATAAACAACTCAAAGATGTACCACTAAGCACCACAACGGGTGTTTATCAAACAAATTAATGTAGTTCATATAAAACTAGTTTCAATAGCTCAAGTTAATGCATTATAACTGGTACCTATTTATTAAGCTATTCAAATGGATGATCAACCATATTAGTATATCTTTAGATACCTACACAAACCACTTTCTGTATACTGCATTTCCCTTTCCTTTTATCCAAATCGTAGCGCTATCAAATTCTTTATTTGAACTCACTCGAACGTTTCTTATTCAATAAGTAGACTACCATTTCCAGCTCCTATAATCTTAATACCTTCTCAGGAATTTATTGATAATGAGAGGATAATAATATAAAGTTAGGATGAATATATATGTAATTCGTTCAAGTCTTGCTTCCCTTAATAAAATTATAAACATTACTCACACCATATCAACGTAGAAGGAATCCAAACAATGATGAAGACACAAGCTATAATACATAAGCACACACACACAATGACACAACATAGATTTGTTTACAAGTTCCTAACAAACGGAACATTTACGGTGAACAAACAATAATGCAAATAAAATAAAACATGATGATTATTACATACAAGTTTTAAAAGGCTATTACTGCTATTTTGGGCTAGCAACAAATAAAACAAGAAGATTAAGATTACATACAAGTTTTAAAAAGCTATTGCTACTAATTTTGACCTAGCAATCACAAAATCAGGCTATCAAATTACTACATATATCTACAAAATAAGATTATTCATAGATGCACTACAATTAGGTATCATATTCGCAATTTAGGGTTTTGGTAAACTAGGGTTTTGCTTTACCATCAAACAAGAAATGGTACCTCGATGATTAAATAAGGTAAACCTTAAATCGCTCCTTTTGGAAAGTACGGAAGAACCCTAGCTTGAACTTGGATAGAAACTTCGTATATTATGATTAGTGATTAGTGATTAATCGCGAATAGTGTTTCTACTGATCAGTGATCACCCTCACACTCCGTAATTTTGAATTTTGAATGCAGCGGGTTTTTCGTCGTATTTTTTTTTTTTATTATTATTATTATTTATTTATTATTTTTCCCCTGAACTTGCGAGATTTGAGTGAGGAAAAATGGAAAATAGTAACGGATGTGCAGGTTTTGGTCGGTTGCTTATTTATTTTGAAATTTTTACATAAACTAGATCATAACCCGCGAAATTCGCGGGCTACTACATGAATCAAATTCAAAATTCATGATTTGTAGTTAGTTAAATATTATTATATCATTTTTTCTATGTAATTGAAATTGCCTTAATTAGTTATATGGTTATCTGATAAATGATTTATTTATGTTTTTGCAAAGTAAAAACTTTTGAGACCGGGCAATTAAAAATTATTATTATAAGTCAATATGAACAAATGTACGTATGATACATTATTTACTTGAATTAAATAAAATGGGAGAATTGGTAGTCAATTTGAATAAGCAATTGCTTTTTTTGTAATTTTTAAGTTAACGTTTTTGTGCGGTTGACATTGCAGAAATATTTTGAATAGACTGAGAGATTTTTATGTCTTAACTTTATCAAGCATGCTTAAATGAGAGTAATCGAAAGATTCATTCTTAGTTAATCAATACCTTAAATATTGGGGGGAAAAATGGGTATTTGGACCACCGATTGATACATATGTTAGATAGAAACTTGATAAAAATTAATGATCTTGATATTTTGATTTTGTAAGTGTCACTATCTTTTAATTATAGACTTCGTTTATTTCATTCTTTTTCTTTTCTTTTTTTATATGTATTAGGGAAGTGATTCGTACATCACCTATTTTAAATCATACACCACTAAACGTGCTTTAGAGTATTGTACAGTACAACACTTTATAACATGTTTGGTGGTGTATGACTAAAAACAGTACTGTACTAATCATCACTCATTTTTTAATGAGCTTTGGTTATATAATCGTATGTGTTAAATATTAACGTGTGCCCGTGTGATTTTGTGTATTTACCATTTAGTAGACCAACTAATTTACATAAAAGTAAGAATAATAAACGTGTTGATACGATTTAATAGGAAAACTAAATAAATATTTGTTGTGGAGTAATGAATTCCATTGTTTTACTTTAACTTTTGCAAGTAAGTTGTATTTTATATATGTTACCAATAGGCACAAAAGGAAACTTAATGTACACTATAAGTTCATGCTTCAAAATGTATAAACACATAAAACATAGTAAAAGTTGGCTCCTAATATGTAGTAATCAGACTTGCGTTGAGTAATGCAGATGAATGGCAGCCATTAATCCACATCTTACATTGTTCTATCGGTGACGTCCAAATTCCATTAACTTACATGAAAACGCCTTTGATACAGTTCTTTTTAGTCTAAATTTTTTATTAAAATGTGAGGAAGCATTTTCAACAACATAACAAAGTTTAGTGTCAATCACTGTGATGTTTTGTGTAAATGCCATTTAATACCTTTTCAACACCACAAAGCACATTATAGTTGCATCAGAGCATCCCTATATTGTCACATATCTCAAAGGAATTAATAGCCAAATCAGCCCATTCATAGATAAATGATGAGTTGAAACTGACGCCTGTAGAATACATATGCTTCTTCAAATGGTCTTCAATTGATACTAAAGTAGATGATGAAATATCCTTGGCTTCAGCATAGAGATGTCCAGCTACAACTTTCAGATTACCTAAAAACAGTCAACCCAATTTAATCACTGCCTTTATGTTCTCTGCACACTCTGGTCCACCTCTACCACCCATTGGAACTGGTGCTTCTGCCTATTTCAAACAACGCAAAAAGTAGATAACACTCATGGAATGTGAAACGATAACCACACTCAAACTTGACCACTGCAGCTACCAATACAGATTTAATCAAATAGGGTTTACCCAATTATTACTTCAACAGGTTTCCAGGAGCTCCAACAACTGCAAGGGCAGATTGGAGAAGAAGTGAAATGAAACTAAAACATGGGTCAAATGGGAGAAAACTTGCACAAGTGTGTTTCTACTACATAAAAACTAAAATCCCTTTTAACCGCATTGACATCAACATCTCCAAGCAGCTGTTCCTGCCACAAATAAAGGTGCCAAATTTAACCCATTTACTCATGGCGGAGTCGATTTAGGTAATGATTTATCTTCTACGGATCAAACAGGTGAGATAAAAATAAAGGCTAATAAGAAAATAAATCAAATGAGTCGCAAGTTGGCTCAAGTGTATCTTTAATACATAAAACCGAATTTAGATCATTATGGATATTAAATAAGTGTTCTAATGATATTCAGTGGGCTACTTGTTTTGAACAATTAATAAACTTGGACAGAGAAGTGTTTCAGGATAACCCGACACAACCCCGCCCATTTTGACTCACACCATATACGACCCATCGGACCAGTTACTAACCACCAACCCTCCTGACCTATCCATTTCTAACACCTTTAAAACAGTATAAAAAGCTTGTACCATAGTAAGTTGGGTGATGCTCCGGTTTGACACATCTGCCCACATTTCCTTTGAGGTTATTTTCTATCTTTATTTAAATCGTTTGATCTATTAGGTAAAACAGAAGCCCAATCAACCCAATCCAAAGTTAATGGGTTGAATTTCTACCTTTATCTTGAACGAATCACAAATCAATAATCTTGGCAAGCCTGAGACCAATCCTAATTTACCTTGTTGCCCATATATTCCATAAACCTGGTGTTCTCAGCCTTTTCCGAACCAAAGTCGAAAGGTATATCCCAACCATCTGCTTACTAACGATTGTTACATACCTGAATTATAGCGTCAAGGTAATTAGTCTGTGTTACATTATGTGGGGAGTAACCTAGAGGTGGCAGGAAGCTGGTTGGGTAGCTGTTGATCAAAATGAGTTGGGCTTACAATAAACACTGATTGCACAATTTTTTTTTCATTCTTTATAATCTATTCCTATTACTTCAGAACCAAAACCAATAGTTATTGCAGAGCTACTTAACACCCTTATTAGCTGAAGTTATGGTTTTTTGACCAATGCTTTTTTTGAGCCAAACTAAAGCATAACTCCGAGAAAATTGTATAAGTAAATCTTGGTTTTTACAATATGTTATACACATAAAAATAGACGTGCACGGATATAGTATAAACACACAACATAGAGGGAGTAGCATACCAACCTAAGAATCTGAGGTGCTATGGTACTTGTTTCATTGAGGTTAGTCTCTCCCACAGTCCCACTTTTCTTTTAGCTGCAAGCAGCAATAACCATACAATGCATTATTTTATTTCTTATACGGATATGTGTTGAACCATAAATCCTCTGAGGAGCTTCCGAGCCTTTGTAAACAGCCTTGATGTACTCCTCACTAACAATTCCATATCACTTTCCCATCGTACTAAAAAACCTAATAATAAAATGTGCTCCTTTAGGATCCACATACGATCTTGTAAATGACATCTGTTGTAGCAATGCAAATCTAAATTATCCACATCAGTAAATGTACACTTTCAAATATCAAATGGCTACTGAAAATGGTAATAATAATAATGCACTGATATTCTCACATATATGCACGAGCACTTTTATGAATTACTTTGATGTAAAGGGGTGTATTGTTTTATGCGTCAATCTTGTTATCATCTAACGTCTGTATAGTTTAACCTAACACATTTTTACTCAAACAGCAAATAGAAAACAGACCTTTCACTTTTATCATCATCTTCTACGCAAGGTGAGCCTTAAGTTGTCACACTTGCTTTCCTTTCATTTTGAGATTTATATCCGTTGCTATATCACCTTGCATAGGGCTTTGAATGACGGAGACCTGCACATAATAAGGATCTTGGTAAACTGAGTATACACTACTATGATAACATTAAATAAACTTAGGCTCTCTGCAGCTTTAATGGGATTCGAGTGTAGATAAACTTTAAATCATTAACACACTATGAGAATCCAAGAGTATTGCTATTGTTAGTTTATTATCCAATAATATCATTGTAGTGTCGATTTCTTTCCTTGCAAGGAGGCCTAAAATAACACGTTGTTACCCAACATAAAGAAAAAGCTATCCATCTTACCTACTACCCAAACTATTTTGACCGACCCGCCCACTTTTCAGACTTCAAAAAAACTTACATTGACCTTCTTTTGATGACTACATTTTATTCTCACTACCTTCTGGCTAATACTTGATATAGTATAGATTTTTTATTTATAAGGCAAATTTGCATGAACAGGTATCCAAATCCAAGTTCTGTCTAATTGAGTAATTTCTCTTTCTGGTAACAAATATAGTTTTATTATAAGAGAGTACGTTAGATATTACTCAACCAAGAGCATGTGTATGACTTTGGCCCATTTACTTATCAATGGGTCGATTTGGGTTAGAGTTGTCTCCAACATGTAAAAAACAGCTAAAAAGGAAGTGGGGCATACATGTAGAAAGTTGACCAACGTGTTTATTAAATGCATAAAACCTTCAAAATCAATTATGGAACACATTAGATTAGTAATCATATAAAATTACTTTTGTAATTATATTGCTAAAATTTTTTTGAATGTTTCGGGTCAACCCAATCAGAGGCCAGACCCACGTTGACTCATACCACCTCTAAGTCTTGCTCATTATACCAATCATAATCCTCATATACCTTAAAAATGGAGTAAATTAGCAGGGCAATACAACAGTGTCCAACTGCCTTTAAAAGGGCTTTTAGAACTCTGAAATACTATCATCAGTTAACATTGTTCAGTTAATATATACAAATCATGATCAGGCGTTCCCAACAATATATAACAAAAATTCACATCTAGCTAAGAAATTCATCCATCTCAACCCACTAAACAGCTACGATTTAATTTGGAAACCAATACAGATTAATCTTTGACACACTCGACAACCCATTAATCATACCAACTAAGATAAAAGAGTTTACAATCACTGACCTGTTTCAACAGTATATAGCAGATTGTGATGAAAAATCCTGCCAAAATAACCACATTACAACATACCTAATTTCTAAGTTATGCATTTTTAAGAACTTTATTAAAGCGGATTAGAAATTTAGAACTTATTGTGAGCTTGTATATCTAAAAATTATAAATAATATCCACCTCAAGATCATCACACCTTAACTGCACCTTGGATTAGAACACGGCCAACTCTCATAAAGGAGGAGTCTACTTTAAAGTGAATGTCCTGACATGTGGTATTGCAAACTATGATCTACAACAACTCAGCAAAATAAAGCTTAAACTTTATGTGTATACACATAGATTATTAGCATCTTAGAATTCACCTGAATTCATAAGCGTTCACAAATCTACCAATCTCCTTTGAAGCTTGATTTGCAACTCAAGAACATGTAGGGCAGTAGGGGTAATAGACCTAGACAGTAACAAAGATTTTTATATATATACAATAAAAATCTTGTTTCTTAACATATATTTTACAATTTAAATAATCACAAAATATTTTGGTTATCAACAGGAGATGATAAACGCCAAGATGAATCAAGCTAGAACGATTTGATGCTCTAAATCAACGGTTAAGATGAATCAAGTAATGCAAAGGAGTAATCTCGTAAGAACAGTAAAAAATAAACTCACTTTTGATTGTAAGAAATAAAATATTAAAGGCTCCATGCCATCCTTTGAGCAACCTTCTTTGCAAGAACCTCTCCTTTGATTTTGTTTTGGCCGGAGATTTGGAACCCACTATAACAATGCCCCACTTCTTGCTGTATGCTTTGTACTTCTCATTGAAGTTGGCCTAAGCCTGAAATAGCTGAAATTAGTATATAATTGAACCATCAAATTTTTATGAGGTCACACGGTTTCAAGAGACTTAATGAAAGCAACTCTTGATTGCTTCCAAGATTCAGCTAAACTTCATCTTATCTTCATTCTTGACTGTAGTCAAGCATAAAATAGTTCTTCTTCTCCTTTGAAAAAAGATACAATATCAACGGAAATAAAAGAGAAATCATACGGTTCCAAATCCAAATTTTCCATGTACAATGAAATAGGGGATTTCCATATTCCTACGCAAGGCAGGAAGCTAGACAACTAAGTCTATGAAGTTCACATCATGGGCAATGATCACCGTTTATGCCTTATTTCTATCCCAGAATATATAATATATATTAAGTTTTAGTTTCCTTTTCAACAGCCTATAGTCACCCCCCCAATTCACTCATCTCAACCCATCTCGATGAGTATCCCATTTAGCAAGAACCTATTCAGACTCATCACCTAATCTCCGGCATGCCCAACAATCAATCAAGGTGACTTATATATTTATATTTCAAACTGAAAATTATCGCAGCTATAGTAGCTGACCTGGTGAGATTGTAGTGAAAAACAAAGTCTTCTCACCATACAAAACTTCATATACCCCTAAAATCATTTAACCCTTGGGTTATCAAGAGGCCTTTAAATAGTTTTTTAATCAGCAACTACTTGCATCAGTACCCAATTAACACTTTAATGACTCTGAATCGTCAACTACTTGAATCAACACCTTCTAGAGACACCATCGCTAAACATTGTTTCAACCATGCTTTATTAGCTTTGTACTTAACGGACCAGTAGTTAACCTATTAGAGCAAAAATCTTGTTTCAATAGCTCTAAATAATGTAGAACATATACACATTCGTAGTCTAAGATACCTACATAAAGAATATTGTTGAAGTCAGTTTACATGAAAAGAATTAAAACATAGTTTTATACTAATATATAAAACTGAATTGTATTTCATACCTCATGATGCAATTGATTGCTATGGTTTCATCTTTCAAGTATCTTTCTTTTAACAAAGAATCTAAAAATTGATGACTATCTGAAAATCGAAACAAAAACAACACCACGAAACTGATACAAAAACTCTAAACAACTAATCAATCAAAAACTAAAAAAATAGTGCCAAAAACCGGATGAAAGTGGTATGGTGTTAAGGAAGAAACCTTCGAGAGAAAGTTCGCCTTCGAGGTCTTTAATTATAGTGCGATAAAATTAAACCAAAGTCAGATACCTATTTTGCTATTTTAAGCAGCAAAACACTTAGATATGGAGGCAAATTAGAGAACCAAATACTTGTATGTGGCACTTTAGTGCTGTAAAATAGACAAATCATTTATTACAAAAATTACTTCATTATATTCAATAGCTCATAGGTAGTTGTAACTTCAAATGGAATTGCTAACCTGATCATGATCTGATCTTGTACTTTATTTGACTTCAGCTACACCTAAACACAAGACATTTTTATGGCCCTTTCTAACAAAGACAATCCATTTAAAATAAGTCATGAATTACATGATTGAACAAATTATGCTATGCAAGAGCTTCTTGTAGAGTCTCAATTGTAGGTTCGAAGTCTTTATGATGTTTCAACCATCTTAACCAAAGAGGCTTTCATGTATCCTTCTGCACATAATGCAAAATCATCAAACTTTCTATGCAGCTTAAATCACACAAAGTTACTAACTAAACACAAATATGCATAAATCAAAGGGAGAAAGCAACTATTAGTGAAACACAAATAATAGGTCAAGCTTCTCATTAACAATACATCGAACACCTTATGTGCGTTTAAAAGACTTCGAAAACCACAATACATTCATCACTGATTATGCATAAAATTCATGACACATTGATGAAAATACAAAGCCTGATAATTCACAAAATAAATAATTAATATCAGACAGTAATTAATTAGACAAAAATTAAGCAAATACAATCAACATAAATACTTTATACGCAAGTTCAATATACACAAAATATAACCTGTTATGTATACCGAAATAATAACAATGATAAACAAAATATAAACATGCTATGTTTAATTCGAATCAGTTTGAAATATAAAAGAATGAATAACCAGTTGAGATACACGGAGAAGCGGGTGGAGGTGTCAAGCCAATTACGTTAATGCAATGGTGGCTGTCGGATTAAGGCCGTGATGATAGTGAAGTAGGGTTACGTGGAGGTTTGAAGGTCGTGAGTGAGGGTCTGAGGGAGAAAAGAGGAGTTGTAGGGCACGTCCGAATTTTTTGATTCTTATCCTTTTTTTATATATTTAATTAATACAGTATAATATAAATTAGAAATTTGAATTTAAAATTTAAATTAGTTAGCTCCTAGAATTTCGCTACATACAGTTAGGATAAGGGTAACATGGTAAATTTAGACGATGAAAGATGAGATATTACGTAAACATTGTTGTTAATCTAAATCAACGGTTAAGATCAATTTATGAACATCATTTAAGGGGTAGGATTAACTCATTTGAAATTATTTGAAAAATGTATACGCATTTAAACTCGTCCAATAAATATTATAAGAGATATTACTACTTTAACCAGGACTACAGTGGCGGTAATGAATAGATGCACACTAAAGTGAAAAATTCGATTTGAAAATTTAAGTGACCGGATCTAATGCATTGTATATATTTTGTAATAGATTCATTAAAATAATATGTTGAAAATTTTTAAATGAGAGGTTATTATAGGTATACTATAATTAAGGTATAATCTATACATACTATTTATATATACTCACCATACCATTTATTGATTAAAAAAGTATAGAAAAGTACAGAAAAAGTACAGAATGTAAGAAAGAGTGATGGAATAAAGTACAGAAAAGTTAATTTAAAAATAAATAAATGGTATGAAGAGTAGAAACCATAATTAATGGTGATTTGAAGAGATTTATATCATTAATCAATTTTGAAGGGTAATTTAGTCATTAAACATTGTCGAGTCTAATTTTGAGATGTTTTATATGTAATTAAGATAAGATAAAATCATATTATCGGAAACTCGGTTACATAAAGCATAAGCTAACTAAAACACTCTACGACTAGATTCCCCATAAATGATAGTATGAGACATCGTGATGACCTGATTTCGAGAGCCGTGAATTTTTTTTTTTTATTTGAATTGTATCAGTATTTGTAACTCAATCATGCTGATCGTTGAGAACGATATCTATAGTTAACCAAATATGTCATATTGCACACCAGTCAATAAATTGCTATAATTTTTATAGCATGAGACGGTTTCATAGTGCTGACAGACAATTTATAATAGAATTAGTCACGTCCACGATACATTTCACTTATATATCAAAAATACCCGGCAACATGAATGACCAAAAAAAGTGAAAGCATATACAAGTTTATTTTATTTGAGGTAAAAATAATAAAATAAAAGTTAGCATGAAAATCCATCCATCTTCTTGCAAACTTCAAAATATATATCAGTACCATTGTATTTAAGATTATAAACTTTCTTTTTAACTTCATTAATTTATCATCACGTGACTTCCATTTTATTAGTACATCAGAAGATAAATAAAAATAAAAAAATTTAAATATGGGTCTCTATTACTATAGAGCATCTAAACTTTATTTGAAGGTCTTGTAATACTCTTAACTCGAGCTAAATTTGATGTGCAAACATACCATGTTGTTTTCGTTTTATACATCATGTCTCACCACATAAAAATAAAAAAACAAAAATGCTCACGCTTTATCATACATACCACAGAGTTGAGTTGAAACAAGAGAAAAAAATACTAATCAAGTTGTTTGGTCCAGTCGAAAGGCTCCCAATCCCGAACAAAATTTGCGACAGCTTCTTTTTGAGTGTCTATAGAGTCACGTTGGTGACGACGATGCATGTCTTCTGCAGGCAAACGAAGCATACCTCTTATAACATTCAGGCCAAAACTGCTCTTGAACTGTGATTCATCATCGATAACGTGAACATACCCTTTCTTCAAACCAAACTCCACATGGAAGTAAGGAAAGTCCTCCGGTATTGAGTGACGTAACCCCTTTTCACTTGTATCAATTAACTTCTTGGAATTGTGTTGGCTCCATTCTTCTTCAGCTTCATCAATTGCCTGCAAACAATAGCAATTCAATATCATGATGGTTCATATTTTTTTTTAACATAATCAAGTCCTTAGTTTATAGAATTGTCCTGGTATAGTGATATATTATCTGGAGAAGTTAATATATTAATCTACAACTTTAAGATAGAAACACAACTTATTCATTAGGTGGCAGTTGAGCGTTAAAACTGGACCGAGTATTTTCATTGTAAACGTAACAACTTTATCACAAAAGTAAGATTTCAGTGCATCAGGTCAATAGAAACATCAAAGATGTGTTCAGCTTTTCACAATACTGCTGTCTATTTTATAACCTTTTATACTTTCTCGAATTTAAATAGCTTTAAAACTGAAGAGAACGCAGACATTAAGATAACACAAACCTTTTTGAAGTACAACGGAGCTTGTTTAGCAACTTGTGGAGGCAATGGGATGCACTCTATTAAACAATGTCTGCTCTGCTTTGCCAAACCCATCACTGTTTCAAGAAACACCACCTCCTTCTCTTGTTTTGCGAACATCATTAACAAGCACTTCTTGAAGTTACGTATTTCGTCCCACACGTTATCATCGACACTTCTGGTTGCTAACTCATGCTACACCAATATAAATACATACATTACAATTACGATTAAAAAAATAATCTAGAGAACAAAGAAACTTGATTGTCATAACAACTGACCTGCATGGGCAATATGCAACAATGGCCTGGTACAACAGGCTGCCACTGAGGTAACATCAGATAAGTGAAATTGGCAATTGCAACAACAAGATGTCGCGGCCTCTTAGGGTTTTCAAAACAAAAGTTGCAGCGTTCTTGTTGAGTTAAGATCCGCTTTTCGAAACGGGTATTTCCCATTGATTTGGGAAGATTATCACCTTTAGCCTTTTTCTTTCTCTTAGGTCCCTCGTCATTATCATATTCATCGTCTGCCTGACCTGATATACTAAATTTTTTGTTTTGCATTATAGATCGAGCCACATGCATGTCCGCATCTTCCTCTTTCTTCTTTTCACGTGATTTTAAACCATGCATGATATACCTATACAGCAACAAAAATGTAAAAAGGGGAATAACTGACCATCCAACATTCAGAGTCATGAGATTTTAAATGGATACTTTCTGTTATTGTTTATATTAATTCGAACTTAACTTGAGCTGAAGATCAAAATTACCTGCTTGTGGTTCCATCACCCTGTGGATTGGTTCTGATTGTACCAGGGTCGCTTTTTCTTTCATGCACCTCTGCCTCTTTCTGAAATAATGATAAAAAATAGCTAAAAGGTAAATATGTTTCACTCTGTCAGATTAAGACCACAAGGTCATTTCAGGGTGTTAGTTAGCTTTTTCATTAATCGTGTGTGCAACTTTCAAACACCAAGCATTTCAATCTCTTCCTTTAGTTATTGATGAAAGAAAAATGACAAAAAATGCTACTCCAGAAATGAAATTGCAAAAAAAAAAAAGGAAAATGTTTTACTAGAGGTCTTGTAACATCATTATAATTTATATCATATGGAGCAGCTGAAAACCCTCTTATCTACATTTATTAAACTACTAATGCCATTGGTTAACATTAATCTGTTCAGATAAAAAAAAGTTGCAGCACAAGGATACATGACTTGTTACCCAACTACTTGCATATACAGAAAAATAATTAACGAGTTCAGATAATAGTTTTCCCTTACCAAGAGTTTCTCAGCTTCTTCATGCTTTCCTTTCATACGTAGCTGCATAACTTTAGCAGCCAACTGGTTTGCACTCATTGCAGGCTTTATGTCTGTACGAGATGGTTCTTCAGATATGGACACATCAGACGCAACTCTCCTGTCAGCATCTGTAGACGAATCGTCATTTTGTTGCTGAGACTTGAACTTTTTTATGAAACTACCATCGTTGGTGAATTTCTGTAAACTGGACAATGCAGAAGAAATGACACCAGCATCCTTAGACGACATACTTTGACTTTTCCGCTTGCCCCATGATAAAGAATCATCAGGTCTGGGCACCCTCATTTTAGCAGGTGTTCCCTTCTCGTCATCCCTTTCAGTGTCCTGATATCACCAAATATATAATCAAAAACAACAAACTCACTTTCATTTTCGTTACACTAGACAAAAAATATATTCAATTATTGCAGCCAATTGATGAAATCGGTGCAGACTGGAAATAGAACTTATAGATAATACTAGTGCGTATCATGAACTTGTGACATAAATGGCAAAATTTCACCAAGCAAAACAAGTTACAAAAACAGACCACTAAGCTGAATTTTTTTGGTCATTTCATAAGTTTATATTTATATAGAACTTGAATCATTATATAGAACTTTAATTCAGCTTAGTGGTCATTTTAAGTTTATATTGGTCATTTCATAAGTTTTACTTGTCTAGAGCACAACTACACATACAAAACCTGACATTTGTTTGTTGACTATAAGCCTAATAAGCCTTATGCCAATTTAGCGGCTTGGACAGTTATATTTTCTTCAATCAGTAACGACATATGTTTTTTGAAGTCATATAATAGATAATATAATAATTGCGATATATTGAGGTTATACCCTTACATTTTGGTCAACTGGCTGCTCCCTAGTCTGCCGCCTTATTCTGTTCTTGATGGCATGAAGGTGAGCATGAGATGGCGCAGCAGAACCTGACGCCACAGAAACTGCTAATTTACCCAAAGACCCCCACCGCTCTCCAACCACCTGTAATCAATATTATTACATCAAGATACAGATAATAGTGATAATGAGGATCGATTTATTAATGCGAAATGCACCTCATCAAGATTTTTTCCTTCACGAGCTGCTTGCTCCTGAGCACGCTTCAAAGCTTTAAGTCTCCAGCTTGCACCTCCATCCCCGACTACAGAAGTCGATGGCAAATTACTTTTTTCAAAATTTGTTCCATCCTCTTCCGGGTAACCACTTCCATCGTTTTTGAAGTAGGGATTCAGCTCTTTAGGATTCACCTTTTTAATCTAAAAAGAAAAGGTTATCAAACTGCGAACAAATGATAGCGCGCATTCAAGAAATATATATAAATAAAATACACTGAACACTGTAAAACAACGGCTTGTGAGCACTAGGAAGATTTAAAACCACAACAAAATCTATAATGGCTACCAAAAGACATTTCCTAATTTGTCACTTAACATATAGGTACCATGGTAGCAGAACTTTCCATGTTTCCAAGGATTCAAATTTCATTTGACTTTCATCCACCACAACAAAAGAAGAAGATACAACCAACTAACCACCTATCTCTCATACATCCCAGAAGTTAAACCATAACTAGTGTACTGAAAAGGATACACCATACACAATGAACAATGATGCTCAGAAACAGAAGTTGGAAGCATTGGTCTTATATTAAAAACTAAAAGGCTGATCTACTTTTTAACCTACAAAAGACATAGCAAAGAACAAAAAAAAATAGATCATATAATATTGATAAGATGTAATACCTCTTTAATAGGCGTTTCTTCTAGAATCTCAGAAGTCGATGCAGATTTCTGCTCCACGGCCACATTAGGTCTATACATCCATTCCATTCCGTTTTCCTTCCTTGCAGTATTCTCATTATTCGTGTCACTCTGGATATTATTGTCCAATCTGTGCTTGCCTTTCTTATGGTCTTTGTCATCGTCGCTATCGCTGGAGTATTCTCTTCTTGATTTCTTTGACTTGCCTTTCTCTTGCCTCTTATTCTCTTTCCTTTTCTTATGTATCCTCGTATCCTTATCGCTACCACTTTCACTCGCATCTGAGTATGAAGATGAATCTTCTTCTGAGGAAAACCACTTCTTTTTAGACCTTTTTTTTATTCTCAGAGATCCATCATCACTTGAATTATGATGACGCGACTTCTTTTTCTTCTTATAACTTTTCCTCGTGTCTGAATCATTCGACTTCTCATTGTGCGTCTAGAAAAAAAATTAGAAGTCATATTTTAATACAAATACAACAACTCATGGTGTTATGCTATAATATCATGTAATTAGCCCAAACAATCAATCATGAGCAAAAAAGACCAAAAGAACGATACTCACTTTATCGACCTGATCACGGGGTATGACCTTTAATCCTGAAAGCATCTTTTCCTTTTATTTGTCACAAGTTTCACAAATTTTCGAACTGCTGAAGCTGGAGATATCCTAAGGAATCATAATCAAACAACAATGTAAAATTAGTATATGCAGCCCTACTTCACAACATCAGGACCAAAAGGAAAATCGACTTGCATCACTGGTGTTCATTGAAGTCAATATACACCATAAAATAGTCAAGTGAGAATCAACCTAATATGTTGCCACTCAAGATACCTAAGAACCCTAATTTTAATAAAATAAAATAAAAATTGTATCAACAAACTACTACTTAAGTTGGTGAACACGTGTCAATAGTTCAAAAAAAAAAAAAAAGGATTCTGTACACGTTTAGGGTTAAAGAGAGATTAACGCGAGTCGAAGGACTTGAATACGAACACATACAAATAAAAATACAGAATTCTACTATCAGCATACAAGATCACCTCAAGATTCTGACGTATCGTCAAAAAATATGTTACAGGTTGTACATTTTTTATTGAGCTGAATTTTACATATCTCAACTAAAATCTGTAACATACACATTAAGTAGAACTCTGTAAATTTGATCTCTATACATGATGTACAAGTCTTAATACAATGTGTACTATTTTCAGCTGTGAGGTTGGCTAGCCGTAAGTTATTCACACACGAGGTTTCGGAGTTAAACACCAGCAAAACGCAACGAGGAGTCAATATAATATAAAAGGGAGGAGTCCCAGGAGATGCCAAAATTTGTACAAAATCTGGAATTGTAACTAGCAGCATAAGAAAGAACCAATATTGTTGCAAGCGGAAAAACCCTAATTATTCGTATCGTATTATTACTACTTACAGGTTCAAAATTAAAAGTATTAGTAAGCATCATAGATTCAACTACGAAGGGAACTAATTAGACCTATTTATTCATTGCACAATATAACATAATCCGTTGCAGCTAATAAAAAAAAATATAAGATTGAAGATTGAAGAAGAAACCTTGATATGATATGATGAACGGAGCGCGATTATTAGAAGGATTTCAGCGAAAAATATTATGAAGATGGAATCGAATGTATCAAAAGTTTTGTGCGAAGAAGAAACCCAAATGAGCACAAAAAAGGTTTAGCATGATAAATGTCTAAATTGACCCTGTTTTATATAATTGATGCCAAAACTGGTCCCTCTGGTTACAAGACGGAGCAAAAATTGTAATTTTAAAATTAGTTATCAAAATAGGATGTGTAATGTGTTTAGATGACAATTAACTACGAGTTTTCATGGAAGGTTAACTGAAAATTGGTTAGTCAAAATGTGGGTTCAATATTATCTTGAAATGAAATTGAAAAACTCGATTAACCATATTTTTTGATTTGATTATTCGGTCAGGCAGTTAACCATCTGTTAACTAGTAATCATTTAAGAAAGTAAATAATAACACACATATTATATACACACACACTCAAATGAGAACCAACTAAAAGTTGAGAACCTTGAGAACCACTAGATTACATGCTTGTTCACATGTGATTAACTTCATTCACATGTGAACATTGATTTAGGTTAGATTGGTAAAGAAAAAAAATTCGAAAATCACGTCTTAAAACACTTTTTACATGATTTGTTCACATTATCATCAAATGTGAACATATATTTGTTTTTTGTGTTTTTCGCTATAATTTAGGATTTTTTTAATTTTTTTCTTTACAAATCTAACCTAAATCAATGTTCACATGAATGAAGTTAAATCACATGTGAACAAGCATGTAATGTAGTGGTTCTCAAGGTTCTCAACTTTTAGTTGGTTCTCATATGAACATCCACCTTATATATATATATATATATATATATATATATATATATATATATATATATATATATATATATATATAAATTAAAAACAACTAAAATAAATTATTTTCATGTTAAATTCATCAAATTAAAGCTTAAAACTTGCAAAAATAAATTGAAAAACACTAATATACAACTCGTTGAGCAATATTGATTAACAATTGTTAAATTCAAACAAAAAAAAATGTTGAAGATAGATTTCATGAAGTATATTATATAAAAAAAAACCCATAGAAAAAATCACAAATTCTTTCAATTGAATACAAAAATGAGATATATATAAAGCAAAATAAAAATAAATCAGTCATATACATCAATAATCAAACAAACTTGTGGTAATTCTACGTTTTACACAAAAAAATTCTCAAAATCAATTTTTTCATAACGTTAACACTCATTTGAAATGCATTTTAATCAAAATTACAACTTAAACATTCATTTATGTTGTATATTAGCTTATAGATGTTATTATTGTATAATAACTCATATTCATCATAAATGCATGTTAACATCTCATTGAGTCTTTAACATTCATTCATGATGAATATTAACTTATATCATGCTGATGAACATCATAACATTCATTTATAATGCATATTAACTCGTATATATTGCGATACATTGATGAATGTAATGTTATCACGTTCAGCAATGTATAATAACTTATATAAGGTAATATTCAACAAAAATGAATGTTTAAGAATCTTTATTGTAATTTTGATTAACGTGCTTCCCAAATAGGGGTGTTCACAGTTCGGATATAACCGGATTACAAATGGTATATTTGGATTGGATCGTTCGGATTGGACAATATGGTTTTTTGGATCGGATCGGGCAAAAACCAAATTAGTAATTTGGTTTTTGTAATGGTTTTGGTTACTAGTATTGGAACCGGATTATCCAAATAAACCAGATAGTAATAATTTGTGACACCCGACAAATTAGGGCAATTATCGTACCTAATTTAAACATTAATTACTTGTATTTAGTTACGTATTAATGCTAAGTACTCAAAGTTTTATAATCATACGGAGTATATAAAAACACACACGATTAATTGAAAATCGCGCGACAACAACTCGGATGGAATCCGACATTTATAATGCGGACGTTGGTGACAAAAACTTTTCTAAATAATGTATGATTATTAAAGAATAAACATTATTTACTTGGGTTATATTAAATTATTCAAAAGCATATTACGTTTTGTTAAAACGTAACCGTACGCGACAAAAACATACGAAACAAACCCGACAAACGAATTAAAACCAAGTTATATTTTTATAACTTAAATAAAGTATTTTTATAAAATACTTTGGTTAAAAATATTTCGAATCCAAGTTAACAAATTCTAAACTTTAAAAATGTTACGCAATTTATACGATAGGGCAAACGAACACGGGATTTAACGCCATAATTTGGGAGACACTAAATCACCAACCCATACTTTTTCTTTTGACAAAAACTGTCGCACCCCTAAATTTGTACAGCAGAAGCAATTCGGGTCGGGGCGCGACTAATCAAGTATCATCACACAAAGTTATATCGAACAACCTTTATATGCGTCGTTTTGAAAATACAATTTAAAAATAATTTATAGATCACCAAAGTATTTACATAGTTTGCGAGTTCGCAAAAAGCCTAGAGATTCTAGTACATAATCACTATTACAAAATAATAATGCAAGAAAATCTCCGTTGTTTGTAAAATATGCGACTCGAGCTAGTGTTTCCAAAAGCATCCTACTGCACCTGTGAACCTGAGAATTACATGCTAAAAGGTCAACATAAAGTTGGTGAGCTCATAGATTTGCATAGTTGAAATCATAGTAAATTCATAGTTTTGAACACAATATTTCAGAGTTATCGTAGTAGCACAGTTGCCAAAGTAGTATAATATTGCCATGAGCTCATAGTCCGAAGCTTAACCAGTTGGTACCTCTAGTAAGTGCATCCCTCTACACTCAATTACGAAATATTATGCGTCCGTATAGTGGTTAGAGCGACTAACCCGGACGGCGGAAGGTCAATTCCCGATAGATCTATCCATAATGTTCGCGTTTAGTATTAACGAGACTACGAAATTTGTTAGAGGCCAGAATCATAGTGGAATCGTAGTTTTACTCATGCAATATGTATAAAATTGTTTTCAGTTATTTGTGTTCATAAAAACAGAACATGTAATCTCACCCCAAAGTAAAAAGCAGTAAAAGTGGGGCCATCAGACTCACCTGAGTCTAGTAAGCGAAACGTATTAATAACCAAGTAGGTTCTCCGAACCCGTAACCTTCTAGCGCCCTAAACGCATAAGCTTAAATGAGTAGATGTCTCAAAAAACCATCTAGGCTAGTTGTCCACTCAACTAGTAATGTCCAAGTGTTTGTTTGTCGTTTGTGTTTTGAAAACGTGTACGGCCCGTTGGTGACGTTTTGTAATAATAATTTCAAAGTATTATTATGTTTGACTCCTTGTATGCTTATAGAAGTACATGTATTTCGTGTACAAGTTGTATCGTATATGGTTTAGTTGTTACGCGAGTCCAATACTTGGTAGTTAAGTGTTTTCAAGTAGTATGTGAATAGCGACACTAGTTAAGACTGCTAGTTATAAGTTGCGACATTAGTTAAGACTGCTAGTTCTAAGTTGCTACAGTAGTTAAGACTGCTAGTTATAGTTATGACATCAGTTAAGACTGCTTTTGTAAGTTGCGACATCAGTTATGACTGTTAGTGTAAGTTGCGACATCAGTTATGACTACTAGTGTAAGTTGCGACATCAGTTATGACTGCTAGTGTAAGTTCCAGAAAATGTACGTTTTTGCCCACGCAATTTAGCCAACCTAACGTTTGAAATAAATTCCGAGAAAAATCATGGGTGTTCTCCTATGTCTTAGCTATTTTGTGAAATTTTTCCATAATTTTTAGGCATCTGCAAGTCAACTAAATAAAATGTTAAATCCCCTGAGGTCCAGTTTTGACCAATCCGGACACAAGTGTATAGACATAATTTCTGGGAAAAATCCGTGTATTTTTAGGGAATGACATAAAAGAACTTTTTGTAGTTAACACATTTTTTAGTTCATAGGAGAAAGTCTCACACGTTTTTGAGTCCTAGAACTCAAGATATAGCCTCGAGAAGCAGACGAAACTTTCTGGCCACCGGAACAGTAAGTCTATGTCACCGGAGAAAAATGTTTTCGGGTATCAAACGGAGTCGAAACTTCACGGAACCAATTTTGTTGGAAAGTTAACTTATTGAAATTCATTTTAGAGCTAAGAAACGTCCATTTTCATGGAGAAATGAGTTCAAAATATTTAGTTGAAACTCATTATATTTTCTGGACATAAAAGTGATGTGATTATTTCGTGTTTTAAAACGCGTTTCGGTTTATGTTTTGGACATATCTATAACACCCCATCTTTTATAACATTATTTAAATGTATTTTACATCGGAAGCGTAAGTCCAAACAAACATTAACAATTAAATTATAAAACATTAAGTAAACTAAACCATAATATTTCAAAAATTATAGTATATCTAAAATAGGTGTTATTTAATTCCATATCCAACTTAAAGCTATCAAAGCAATATCAGAGTAAGCCTGGTCAAACATTCCGTCCTGAACAAACTTCTTGCCAATCCCGTTATATCAAAACCATAACCTGCAAGAAGTGGGGTGGTGGGGTTAGCTCAAAGCTAAGTGAGTAGACATGTAATCAACAGCCCAACTTAGCATAACAACTTTGTTTACAGCAATTCATCGTAAACAAATAACATCACAGTAGATCGATGGTTCTTGGGGAAACCTTCAGCCAAGAATACCAACATTAAACACATAATATCAATGAGATAACATCTCAATACAATAACATGTCAATGAGGATCGGTGGCTCTGGAGATATCATAATACCCGGGGATTCACCAAGAGCACTTACCACAATCTGTAAGGCCAATACAGAATAGACCGATAGTTTGGTACTAATCACATAAGACCTAATTTCCTATTAACGATAAGTACAAGGAAATTCCTGTCGTATTTCAATAGTAACCAAACCCAACTATCGCGTTGACCTCAATACTGATGCCCGAAGGCCAAATATCAAGTGATCACATATTCACATACTCAATCAGGTCAACATATCATACTAAACAGTCTATCAACAGTATTATTACAACTAAACCATAATCATCATGGTAAACTAAAACAGTAATAATACGTTTACCCGTTGTAACCAAACCTGTTACAACTAAATCACACTGAGGGTACAGATCCACTCACCGATAACCTCAGTCCCACTCAGTAGTCTAATGTCACTGAGTCTTCTGTTAATCTGAAATACCACAAAACACACAAGTTAGTAACTTGTTCCATAATCCTCATTCTAGCATATTTATTAAATCAGGTAATCCCTGAAGTCTAGACAAACAAAAGTTCAATCAGAAATAAAATCCGAAAATCCCGAAATGACGTTTTAAGACTGAAAAATGCCATTTTCGACCCCTAGATGACCCCGAATGGCCAAAAACTGCCTAGGCTATAGTATATAGCTTTGATCATTGGGCCGTTTCCGAGTGGACATGCGAATTTCAGCTTAATCCGAATTAATGAAATTTTGTTACAAAAAAAAGAGGTCTCTAAAGTGCTATTAGACACTTATGCACTTTTGAAATTTTCGAAACAAAAACTTTTAAAATTCTCGATTCGCAGTGATCTCAACTCGCAGGTCAACTCGGTTTGCAGAAACTCGCCTCGCAACGAAGTAACTCGACTCGCAGAGCCATCTCGACTCGCAGAGTCATCTCGACTCACTTAGCGAGACTCAACTCGCTTCGCGAGAACTCAGCTCACCTCGTTGGACGAACTGGGTTTCGAGGTATTCGCTGCTGTACTCAGAAAAACTCGAATTTTTCACAAGAAACTCATTTTCAGGTGTGATTTTAACATAGAAAGGGGTTCTATTGGGTTTCTAGCATCTCTTAACATCAAAATCAAGCTTCTATTTCAATGATAACTCAATATCTATCAAAACTCAATTTATGAAACTCAAAATCAAACTCACTTTTTGATGATGAATATGAAGGTGATAAGGTGAAGATGGTGATGTTAGTAATCAGAATCACAAGGCTACTTTGGTTATTAACTTTGGTATGATTTCATGAAGTTTACAAGTTTTCTTTTTATGAAGAAAATGAAAGAAACCATATAACATATAGGTTTTAAAGTCGGCTCAACAAACCGACTCCACCTTTTAAGTGGTATAATTTTATACCCGTTATAAATCTATTGTCTGGAACCCGAAACCCATTTGCGAGAATAATATTTTCTGGTACCGACAACTTTATTAATTTAAAACAATTAATAATTTACTTGCCACATTGGAATATTTGACTCCTATTCCAATTAATTTCAACTAGTTCAAACGATATTATTTCCAATCAAATTAAATAATAATTTAAAATTCTAAGAAATAATATAAAACAACTAGGTCCATTTTGAGGATGTTACAATATCTTTGTTGAGTGAGCATATAAACTTGTAAGTAAACATATTACAAGTATTTTGAAAGAGTTTTGAAGTTCTTACAAGTGTTGTACAACCGAGAAGAAGAAGAAGAAGTCGTTGTGCTCGTTTTGGTGCGTTTTCTTGAATTCCGGCGTAGCGGCCGATGGTGGCTCAATAGTGGTTGAATGGTGGTGTGTGGGGGTTGTTCTTGACCTGGAAATCAGTAAAGGAGAGAGAGTGGTTCGTTTTTAGAGAGAGAGAGATGAGTATGGAGAGTGTGAATGTGAAAGAGTGAATGGAAATGGGAATGGTGAGGCTTTGAGTGTGTAAGTAATCAAAGGAAATGTGAGGGGTTCACATGGGCGCATGGGGCTGCAGATTGTGGGCCCCACCTATGTGGGTGTCTAAATCTTGTTCTCAAAGTTACGTTACGCGCGGTGCCCGTTTACCCGTCGTTTGTCGTTCGTTTAATCGTGTAACATTTTTAAACGTCATTTTTCGTAAGCATTTTATTCGAAACATTTTTGGCTTGAAGTTTTATAAAAATATTTCACTTAGAGTTATTAAAATATAATTCGAGTCTCGTTCGGTTGTCGGGCACGATTCGCACGTTTTCGTCGCGTGCGATACGTTTTACACAAAACGTATAACTTTTTTAAATATAATTAAAATAACCCAAAGTAAATATTGTTTATTTTTAATAATTTTACATTATTTAGAAAAGTTTTTCACCAACGTCCGTATTAGAAGTGTCGGACTCCATCCGATTCGAATTGGCACGATTATAATTAATCGCATACGCGTATATATAAATATACAAAGTGTTACGCATATTTAGTGCAACATCCTCGAAATGGACCTAGTTGTTTTATATTATTTCTTGATTTAAATAAGTATTTAAATGTGTTTGGAAATAATATTGTTTGAAATTAGTTGAAATAATTGGAATAGGAACTGAATATTCCAATGTGATAAATGAACTATTAATTGTTGTAAATTAATATAGTTGACGGTGCAATAAAATGTTTGGACTCGCAAGTGGTTTTCGGGTTCCAGGCAATAGATTGAGATGGGGTATTAAATTATACCCGTATATTGAAGGCGGTTTGAGGAGCCGACTTATATATATATCCTTTCCTCTTTAGGAAAGTTTATTTAGAAACTTCAAAACTCACAGAAACTCTCAGAAAACCTCCAAATCAATCTAGAAATCAAATCAGGAAGTTGTGATTCTCGTAAAACTTCATAATCATCAGAGTACCATCGTTAGATTCTTCAATCAGTAAGTATTCTTGAGTAATTAAGAATTTGATTTTGATTGAAATTTGGGTAAATTGATGATTTGAGAGATTTAGATGTTAGAAACATGTTATAAAGGTTATATATTGATTATGCAATGTTAGTAGTCGTTTATAACCGTTTAAAATCGTGTTTTTGGTGATTTTGGGTAAAACCCGTGGGTTAGGGTTTGATCAGCTCGTACCTGGGCTGGAACGACGGTTGAAGCCGGCGGCTTCCTTTAGAAGCCGGCGGCTTGGAGCAGTTTGGGGAATCTGGTCGGATTCCGGGAATCCGGCGGATTCAGGCTAGTTGGTGGGAAGCCGGCGGCTTCTGTGGTGAAGCCGGCGGCTTGAGAAAGAATCCGGCGGCTTGGTGGGGCAATCCTGCCTTGCTTATTACTTGTTGATTATAAAGAAGTTTATACTAGTTGTCTGATAGTATATGATAATAGTTATGTTGTAATAACTAATATATGATTAGGAACTGGTAATATACATAGTATTATATTAAGTTCCTAATGTTAAAGATTGATATAAGTTCAGTATTGATGATTTGATTACTAACTTATATTTGATTTATTGATTATCAGATGTGGAGAAGACTCAGTGATATTAGACTACTGAGCAGAGGCCTGAGGTAGTCGGTGAGTGGATCTGTAACCTCAGTGTGATTTAGTTGTAATGATTTGATTACAACAAGTAATTATAGTATTACTTTGATAGAATGTAATTGTTGAGATATCTTGCCATGATAGTTTGACTAGTTACTTACTTGGCTGTTTGAGCTAGTATGTAAGATTCTGAGGTCAACTTGACTTGACAGTTGGACTTGGTTGTTATTGTAGACGACAGGAGATCTTGAAACTTGAAATGTTGGTTTGGAGATCTAGGTCGTGTGTGATTAACAACTGGTTACCGGTAATTCTGTATAGGCCAATACAGATGATTGATAAGGGTTCCCTGAGTACCAAACCGGTATTAGGGTATCTCAGGAGCCACCGGTCCTCATGATGATTGATAATGATTGATAGTTGTAGCTTGACATTGATTGGATGTCGAGTGAATGATTGATTTTCTGTTTATTGTTATTTGATGTAAACAGATTGTTATGCTAGGTTATACTGTTACTTATAGTTTCATTCACTTAGCTTTATGCTAACCCCACCACAGTTCTTCCTGCAGGTTGTATATTAATGGGACATATGGGGCAGGAGGTTGTTGGATTGAATGGAATGTTTGACAGACTGTTACTCTGATGTTATTTTGATAACTAAATATATGTTTTAAATTATATAACACCGAGTTGGTTGAAATGTCATGTGTTTGGATTTGAAAAAGTTTATTGACATTTTGAGTACATTGATAGTATGCTTTAAGTATAAGCTTCCGAGTCGCAAATATTATATTAAATGTTTATAATTAACGAGGGGTGTTATATTTAGCCTAACATAGGACTAAATACAGGTAATTACATCGTAGTTAGGCAAAAAACTTGTCCTAATTTGCCGGGTGTCACAAAAACCGGCCAAAGGCCATACCTACCCTCACTCCATTATTTGGCCCCGGTTTATACACAAACACACCCCTTCCTCAATCATTCACCCACTTCATCATCTATTTTTATTCTCCATTTTCACGGCAACAGCAGTAGCTGTAAATCATCATCGTCATCATTGAAGAATAAGCAAGGAGAAGAAGAAAAGCAAAATCGAGCACGATCCATTCTATCCCGAGCCAAATACTTCGATCCTTTGTGAGAATCTTTTTTTTTTCCCTCTTAAATCTACTTGATTTATGTTTGTATTATCATGTTTTGGTGTTCACTCAACGAAATCATGTCCAAAACTCGAACCAAAAATCATTTTCCGACTTTTCAGCACTAACAGACCATGAGACGAGCAAACCACGCGATCGCGTGTTTTATTTCCAAAATCGCGTATTAAATTTTACGCGATCGCGTATTAAGTTTCACACGATCGCTTGTTGTTGGTAAAGTTGGTTAGGAACCGTTTCACATAGGTAAAACACGATCGCGTATTACAACCCTGGATCGCGTATTAATTCTTTTCCATGATCGCGTATTGTCAAAAATCTGGCACCTGCGACACTGATCATGAAGTGTCGCACCTCACTAAGTGACGCCATATGCGACACTGACCCCGAGTGTCGCTGCTTTTATGAGTGTCGCCTCTTGCGACACTAGCATGAGTGTCGCCAATAATAGAAACGTTATAGCTACTTTTTGAATTTTTGGATGCGTTTTTACTTAAAGCAATGTAAGCTAAAATAAAAATTTTCCAAGCTAACCTAGCAGCTTGACCCCAGCCAGGGGCTCTGCCCCTTGGACCCCGTCAGGGGTTGCCACCCCTTGGACCCCGCTACCAGGGGCGCTTCCCCCTGACCCCCGTCATTCAAGGACTTCGCCTCGCGTCACATCCTTATGAATTATGATTTCTGCAACACACGAATGTACAAGATTTACTTACAACAAACATAATGATAATACTTTGATAATTATTATTATTACAAACCGTCACCAACGGGCCGTACACGATTTTCTAAACTAAAACAACAAACGAATACTTGGTGTTGGGATATGACCACGTAATAAATAAACGCATGTCCTGAAAATAGTTTAAGCCTACGGGGTCACACGTATTGACACTTATGCTCAATATAATTGGTCAATATATATGTGAGATATATTAATTAATAGGTTCACATATAAACGTTATTAAAGGTTAATTGTACGTTTAAAAAAAAAAGATTCTGGAAACCAGATCCAACCGGCGGTTGGATGTCTCAACCGGCGGTTGGAACCTGATATGGAAGGCGGTGGATCACGCGGATTTGAAAATGGATACTTGGGTCAAAAGCCAACCCAACGGGCGGTTGGGAAGCTCAACTGGCGGTTGGAGGTCGGTTTCAGCAAGTATAAATAGAGCTCAAATCCCAGCCTTAGACTATATGTTTTCAAAAAGCTTAATTCAACTTAAGGGTTAAGGGTACGAATTAAAGTTCGACTTTGGAGCTAGGAATGTAAGGTTTAAAGGTTCTCAACCCTAACGAAGATCAGTTCTTGTGTGGTTCGACCAAAGAAGAAAAGCACAAGGGTTGTGAGTGTTGTGAACGACGTACTAGCATACCTATTGAGTTGCTGTCGTGTGTGTGATCGTAGAGAGGTTTTACTTTAAACCTTAATAGTTTATCTGGAGCACTGCTAAAAGGTACATGATTCTTCTCTTAATTAACTAATTATATATACGTGCTTATTCGCTTCCGTAATTGTGTGACAATATGATTATCTGTATGCTATACTCTAACAGTGGTATCAGAGCCACACGTATGTGTTATAATTAGTTAGATCTGTTAAACATAAAATTTGGTGGGGTTAGTTGTCTGATTCGATTAATAACAAAGAAAATTGTTTTGCTTGTGTAGAGATTAAAGTCGAATGACAAATCAGATTAAAATTTTGTTGGTTGTCTGATTCGATTAGTTACAAGAAAATTGTTTTGGATTAAAAGGTCGAATGAAAAAGTAGGCCAAAATTTTGTTCCAACCGGAGGTTGAATGTTCAAACCGGCGGTTGGAACACGAAACTAGGTTTTTACAGTTGCGATAAAGGAATTACGAATTACAACTCCAATCGGCGGTTGGGATGACCAGCCGGCGGTTGGAACTTGAAACCCTAAATTTAGTTAAATTTGCTTAAATTGTTAAAACTTTTGAAATCCCATCAGAAATTTAATGTTTAACGAAAATAATAACATAGTTAATGTAAATTGTTTGTTATTATTTATGTACCTATCAATTAGCTATAAAAGGGTATCCATGAAATTCCTGCACAATTTGTCATGGATATCACTTTGATTTAATTGTTAATAGTTGTTTAATTGTCAAGGTGTCCCTAGTTGGCCATGTTTCATATGTTGCATGAAAATTAATTGTTAATTGATTAGTAGTTTATTATTTTGCTTATTATTGTAACTTGTGAAGCAAAATGGTTTTATGAAAAATAAACTGACTAATAACTATGAAATTAGATTTATTATTTCCTTGCAAATCTTATTGTCAAATCGGGTTGGGCTCACATACCGTAATTTTCTCCCACGACGAGATTTGCAAGTTAATAATTTGTTTTAAACCACGACTAGGAGCTTGTATAAGAGAGGTATCTTCGACTTGGTGTCTAAGATGACGGGCTGGATAAAACGATGTAAAGATCCTAGCCCATACTCTAGCCTCTTCATGGCCTCTCTTGTACATGGCCGAAAAGGTTTAAAACATGTTGAATCGTCAATTTTAATAAAAGTGCAATCTCTAATTTAATATGAATATTAAATTGGACATCTTGACGCACGTTAATAAATACATTAACCGAAGGAAAATTTTATTAAAATTTATGATACGAAGATGTGTGCATGCTTCTTCGTACATAATTTGATACATTTTATCAAATCATTACCCATTTAAATTAAGTCATATGCCATCCAATTGGTAAGAACACTTGTACTTGCTTTTTACTCTGCGTGAGACGTAGGTGAATTGTATCCAAGGTAAATTACCACTCATCGTGAGACGGTGGTGGACTATTTACAGTTCTTAATTGGACGACTTAAAGCGAGTTAAGCGGTGAGATCCTTAAGCCCGTGGCATAAGATGGGATGAAACATGCTTAATAACACTTAATGATTTATCACTAAGTGCGAATTAAGTCCCATAATTTCTAGGAATTGCACTAATAATGCAATTATTGATCGTCACTTACCTTTTGAATACACCATTGCTAGCAGATCAACTGATGTGATGGTGGTATGTCAAGTAGGATCCTAGCCTTAAGAAAATTAATTGTTTATATATATATAAACATCTGGGTATTCAATTTTCTTTTAAGGATGTATTATCGAAAATACTAAATTCGAACTTTGATCTAGTTGTAGATGGCAAATCCTGCACCGAACTTGAATTATTCGGCTTTCAGGCAAATGCTAAAATGAGAAAATCTTTCTGGAAGGAATTTCAAAGATGAGTTTTGTCAAATAAGGATTGTCCTTCGTGTTGAAAGGAAAACAGATGTCATTCAACAGCCGATGAGACCTGTTCCTGATACTGCTACTGGTCCTGTTGAGGAATTAACAGCATGAAATGCTCTTTATGATCGTCATAATGAAGTTGCTTGGTTGATACTCGGCAGCATGACTCCCGAACTTCAAAACCAATTTGAAAATCATATTCCACTTAATATGATTACAGAGCTGAAATCGGCTACTCTACAAATCCTTGCGATTAGAAGTGAAAAAATCCAGAAAGATAAGAAACCGCAAACTAGGGGAAAGGCTAAGGGAAAGCAAGGTGTTTTTGTCCCTAAACCTAAGAAAACCCCTTCAACTATGAAAGAGCATCTGGCTAAGAATGAGGCATGTCACCACTGTGGGACACTGGAAGAGGAATTGTCCTGCCTATCTTGCTGAGTTGATGAATAAGAAGAAGAAGAAGCTAGCCGGCTCGACCGGACCTTCAAGTATCTTCGCAATAGAATTATATTTTTTCTCTAAATCAAAATCTTGGGTATATGACACTGGTTGTGGAACTCACATTTGTAATACCCTATAGGAATTTAGGAGAAAGAAGAATCTGAAACATGAGACACTTTATTTATACAATAGTGTAAGTGAAGCAGTAGAAGCCAATGGAAGTTTGACTTAGTTTTGCCTTCTGGCTTAATAATTGTATTAGACAATTGTCATTATGCACCTGCTATCACTAGAGTTGTTGTTTCAGTTTCACTTTTGAAGGATAATGCTATTCCTTGTGATGGTATTTATGAAATTGATAAGCATAATCATGGTTCAAAAGTTAATTCTATGTATTCTGTTAGCAATAAAAGAGCCAAGCTTAACTTGGACTCTACCTATCTTTGGCATTGTCGGCTTGCACACATAGGAAAGAAACGCATTGAAAGGCTTCAACGTGAAGGGCTTTTAAAATCAAATGATGATGGATCCTTTGATAAATGTGTATCTTGTGTTTCTGGCAAGATGACATAGAATCCCTTTCCGCATCAAACACAAAGGGCTGAAGATCTACTTGGAATCATACATACGGATGTTGTGGTCCATTTAGACGTGTCAAGACAAGGTGCTAGCTATTTCATCACTTTTACTGATGATTTCAGTCGTTATGGTTATGTTTACTTATTTAAACATAAACATGAAGTCTTTGAAACATTTAAAGTGTTTAAGAATGAAGTAGAAAATCAACTCGGTAAGAACATCAAGATCCTTCATTCGGATCGAGGTGGGGAATACTTAAGCCAAGAGTTTAAGGATTATCTGAAGCATGTGGAATTGTCTAACAGCTTACTCCTCCATACTTACCATAACATAATGGGGTATCGGAGAGGAGGAATCAAACCCTGTTAGACATGGTGAGATCCATGATGAACCTTACAAACTCTCCCATTATCATTTTGGGATTATGCTCTAGAATATGCTGTACGTATTCTGAATATGGTTCTAACCCAGAAGGTTGATAAGACACCACATGAATAGTGGCATGGAAAAGTCCCTAATTTGTCTTACTTAAAGGTCTGGGGATGTGAGGCGCTTGTGAAGCGGGATACGCCTGACAAACTCGAGCTAAGATCTATTAAGTACATCTTTGTAGGATACCCAAAGGAAACAATGGGTTACTACTTCTACATTCCTTCTGAAAACACTGTTAACGTTGCCAGGTATGCTGAGTTCTTTGAGAACAAGATGATAGCTCAAGAAAACAGTGGGAGGGTAGTAGAACTTGATGAGACTCAAGAGGAAGATGCATCACCTTCTACTAACACTAGCGAACATCAACTTGGGGGGGAAAGTAGTCAAAGTGTTGAACCTCAAGTCGATGTTGTTCCAATTCGTAGGTCCGCAAGGACTATAAGTGCTCAAGAGAAATTGTGTCTAAATGTAGAATCTGAAGAGTACTTAGTGGGGGATCTTAATGAACCTCCTAATTTCAAAGATGCATTATCAGATCCAGAATCTGAAAAATGACTTGAAGCTGCGAATGTGGAAATAAAATCCATGAAAGATAATCAAGTATGGCGCTTAGTTGATCGTCCACCCAATGCTAAAACCGCTGGGTGTAAATGGCTCTTCAAGAAGAAGACCAGCATGGATGGAAATGTACACACCTATAAAGCTCGTCTCGTAGCGAAGGGTTATACTCAAATCTACGGAGTTGACTATGATGAAACCTTCTCTCCTATAGAGGACATAAGAGCTATTAGGATTCGCTTAGCCATAGCTGCATACTATGACTATGAGATTTGGCAAATGGATGTCAAGACTGCCTTCTTGAATGGTTACTTAGACGAGAATGTCTATATAGTTCAACCTAAAGGCTTTATTGATCCAAAACATTCTACCAAAGTATGCAAGCTTCAAGGTCCATTTATGGACTAAAGCAAGTATCAAGAAGCTGGAATATGAGGTTGATGAGGAAATCAAAATGTTTGGATTTACTCAAAACCCTAATAAGCCATGTGTATATCAAAAGGCTAGTGGGAGTAATGTTACTTTCCTTGTCTTATATGTTGTTGACATATTGATCATAGGAAATCACATTCAAATGTTACAAGATGTAAAATCCTACATTGGAAAGTGTTTCGCTATGAAAGACTTGGGAGAAGCGACATTTATCATTAGAATCAAGATCTATAGAGATAGGGCAAAGCGGTTAATTGGACTAAGTCAAAGTGCTTATATTAATAAGATCTTAAAGAAATTTAAGATGGAAAATTCTAAATGTGGAAATGTACCAATGTTAGAAAGACTTGACTTAAATAGCAAACAGTGTGCTTCTACACCTAAGGAGGTGGAGCGTATGCAAAGGGTTCTTTGTGCTTCGGCTGTGGGATCTATAATGTATGCGGTAAGATACACTAGACCTGATGTGGCGTTCGCAAAGAACATAGCCAGCCATTTTCAATACAATCCAGGTGAAAGTCACTGGATTGATGTGAAAAATATTCTTAAGTACCTGAGGGCTACTAAATATATGTTCCTTGTTTATGGTGGAAATCCTGAAGCAGAGCTCAAAGTGACTGGATATTGTAATGCTGGATTTCAGACCGATAGAGATGATATGAAATCTTAGACAGGATACGCCTTCATCTTAAATGGAGACGTAGTAGAAAGGATTCCTTATGAAGCAATCCACAACTGCCATGTCTGCAACTGAATCAGAGTACATATCACCTTGGGAAGCTGAGATGGAAGCTGTCTGGATTGAAAAATTTATTTATGAACTTGACGTGGTACCCACAAATAAAAACCCCATAGAGTTATACTGCAATAACTCAAGAGCAATTATAATTGCCAATGAACCTGGAGTTCAGAATGGGGCCAGACATTATCCTAGAAGATATCACTATGTTCGAAAGCAGATCGAATTAGGTGAAATCAATCTACTCAAAGTTCACACAGATGATAATCTAGCTGATTTATTTACGAAGGCTTTACCTAAGGGAAAACTTAATCAATATGCCGAGGGCATAGAACTTCGTTATGCTAGTTATTACATGTAACTCTGTGTTTTGGTATTTGGATAAAGGATGTTAGACAATTATTATCTAATAAATGAATTAAAGTACCTGTTATGTTTGTTTTCATTTGATAATTAATTGTATTCTATATTTGCAAGTTTAAATCCTTGAATAATCCTTAAATTATTCTAAAATGTCCATTATCGATTAACTATGTGGGAATATAGTTAAAGTAAGATAAATCTGAGTGATTGGTTATATTATTGAATATGGAAGGATGGTCCCACCAAACTCACATGATATTCATGAGATGCATATCGAACTACCCCAACTGATAAGTTATCGCTTTATGGATCGGCGTCATTAAGTGAAACTTGTAAATGGTTGCTTTATTTATCCTTAGACTTAAGATGCAAGTAGGTCTTGCATGTATGGATTGCATCTTCTTGATATAGTTCTAGCTATCCTGAATAAGGTGGTAATAAAGGGCTATTTTCAGAAGTGTAGTGAAGTACATGACTGACACGTGTAGTCAAGATAGGATTTGTTCCTTCAACTAGCTATTGAAGTATGATACCACTGGGCCCCTCATTAGAATTAATTAAGATGTGTGTGTGGCCATACCCAAATGAAATCCAGATGTGTCTCGATTGATTTGGTAATCTTGATTGATTATAGGAATGAGAAACAAAATCGTTAATTTATGGAATGACATTGATCCATATCCAAAATTAACAATGTATCTGAAACAAAGGGATAGTAAAGACTAAAATCATTTTCTTGAGAAGCTTGATTATACTTTAAGAAACTATGTTATACTTTGAGAAACTATAATATATTTTAAGAAACTATACTTAAACATTTTCGGGGGCATTGGCGTGTTGCTAGACGCTTACCAATGTCATTGCCTTTATTAATGACATGCTCAAGTGGGAGCTGTTGGGATATGACCACGTAATAAATAAACGCATGTCCGAAAAATAGTTTAAGCCTACGGGGTCACACGTATTGACACTTATGCTCAATATAATTGGTTAATATATATGTGAGATATATTAATTAATACGTTCACATATAAACGTATTTAAGGTTAATTGTACGTTTAAAAAAAAGAAGATTCTGGAAACCAGATCCAACCGGTGGTTGGATGTCTCAACCGGTGGTTGGAACCTGATATGGAAGGCGGTGGATCACGCGAATCTGAAAACGGATACTTGGGTCAAAATCCAACCCAACCGACGGTTGGGAATCTCAACCGGCGGATGGAGGTCGGTTTCAGCAAGTATAAACAGAGCTCAAATCCCAGCCTTAAACCATATGTTTTCAAAAATCTTAATTTGACTTAAGGGTTAAGGGTACGAATTAAAGTTCGACTTTTGAGCTAGGAATGTAAGGTTTGAAGGTTTTCAACCCTAACGAAGATCAGTTCTTGTGTGGTTCGACCAAAGAAGAAAAGCACAAGGGTTGTGAGTGTTGTGAACGGCGTACTAGCATACCTATTGAGTTGCTGTCGTGTGTGCGATCGTAGAGAGGTTTTACTTTAAACCTTAATAGTTTATCTGGAGCACTGCTAAAAGGTACATGATTCTTTTCTTAACTAATTATATATACGTGCTTATTCGCTTTCGTAATTGTGTGACAATATGATTATCTGTATGCTATACTCCAACACTTGGACATTACTAGTTGAGTGGAAGATTATCTTAGACCGACTTATTAGTCACTTACTTATACATATAACCTTACGCGTTTAGGAAGCTAGGAGTTTACTATTGTACAACATACGTAATTAGGAACGCTAGCACTCACATGTGAGTTTCATAGCCCCACTCTTTAAAACTGTTTTACTGTTTTTGGGGTGAGAATGCATGCAACTACCTTTATAAATCCTTGTTTATGAAAACAACTATGTTGATTACTTTACGACTGTTTATTACACGTATGCTAGACTTACACTCTAGTAGCTTTTACAAGATGTGTATTTGTTCTAGCTCTTCACTGTATGAACTTTTATGTGTACAAGAAATATGGTAACTCTTACATAGGATTACAAGAAATACAAGATTACTTGGGTTAGAATACAAGAACACTAGAACTAAGAATACAAGAACACTATAGCTTGGAGATACAAGAACATTTGGGTTTAGAATACAAGATTACTATAGTTAGAAATACAAGAATTATTGGGTTTAGAATACAAGAATACAATAGCTAAGAATACTTGAGACAAGAATACAAAAATACTACAAGTTTAGAACTCAAGAATCTTAGAACTTAGAATCAAGAATACAATAGATCAAGAATGCAAGAAATCAAGATTTGCAAGAAACTTATGTACAAGAACTCAAGAAATGTAAGAAATCAAGATATGTAAGAACCTTATGTGCAAGAATTCCAGAAATGCAAGAAATCAAGGATCAAGAATGCAAGACACTAGGATACAAGATTTCAAGAAACTAGAAAACTAGATAAACAAGAAATATGAAATAAGATTTCAAGAAACATTTTGGATTATACTTCTATACAAGATTACATTTATTTACTCACTGATTTTACCAATACGTCAAGAAATGTTTGAAACTCATATCATACATATTACTATTGTTCTGATAAAACCTATGGACTCACCAGCTTTTTAGCTGACCTGTTTTAGCATGTATTCTCAGGTACCCTGCAATAGTAGGATTGGCCCAACAGGATCCTAGTTCGAGTCGCATGCTTACTACTATTTGGAGATTTCTTTGCACTACTTTTGTAATACTAGATTGTGTATAGAAATCTTTAGAATTACTTTGCGAACTCCAGTTGCTTTGTAAACTTAATGTTTTATGTAATGTATTTTCAAAATGTCTCATATAGAGTCGTTCAATGTAATCTTATGTGATGATTCTTGATTAGTCGCGCCCCGATCCGACTTCCGCTGCACAGTAAATTTGGGGGTGCGACATAATTGTATATGTAATGCTCATATGTAATACTCTTGTTTATCTATTAAAATGAATGTTAAATATTTATTTAGTTATTTTTTATACATGAAACCTTATTATATGATTGGTATTGTAATATATATCATTGAATTTAACTTAATCTTAAGTTTGGATATAAAACACCAACTCCACATGTATATAAACCCTCAACGCAACATAACAATCGTAACCATTGATATCACTCATGACATTACTCTTTTCACGAGTCAAAACAATACACTCATGCAATCCACGAAAAAACCAAACGGTTAAAACCGATCCATCCAAATAGTAATTTGGTTCGGTTTAGTTCAGATTTGATATTTGTTTGGATGGATTGGATTCACATTTTGAGAACCAAAATCCAAATAGATTTATATATATGGATCGGATTTGATCCGATCCATCCAAACGAACACCCCTATTCCCAAATGCATGTTAACCTTCTGAAAATTTACATTTTTGAAATTCGATGATGACTGACGACTATAATTCAATTAATTCCCCGTTTTTAAGTTTTGTATGACGAAATTCGTTTAATTTTACTGTTTTCATTGAAAAATAAAAAAATTCACAAAAACCCAAAAGTTACACCTAAAAAATTATATTTTTGATGAATATGTATCACGAGGAATTGATGATCTATATGAACACGATTGATGAATTTAAAATTTTATAATGTTCCTGATTGATGAATAAATGAAATACATGCTTTAATTTGGGTTTTTAGACAAAATTTGGTGAAGTGAGTTTTGTTTATGCTTTACTTCTTGTAGGAAAAAAGTGAGGAGAAAATGGGTGACTTAGGTTTGCTTTCCTCCTTCCCTCAAATTTGAAAAAAGTGAGGAGAAAATGGGTGACTTAGGTTTGCTTTCCTCCTTCCCTCAAATTTGAAGCTTCTCTCTTGATCCTTCCTCTCTCTATATATATATATATATAGTAACATGATTAATAAAAAAGAAATTTAGGGAGAGAAGAGTATATTAATTATAATTATATGTATCCATGTGATGTGTTAAAATTGAGAATTTTGACTCGGTCACAACAACGGTTTAGTTATTATTAATTTGTAGTGTATATGTGTAATCTCTCTAATGTTTTTAGTATACTTGTGTCATCAACGAGACTAATTACTATATTTTTTCCTTAATCATGTTACTATTTGTTTTTGAAACGAGGATGCCAATTAATGTATGTCTAGATAATGCTTTAAGAAAAATCAACAAGTCGTCCGAATTTTGGGTATTATTAATAGAGAACGAGTACCAGGTTAGGATTTGAAGACTCCATGTTATCAACGGGGTACCCAAATAAGACCCCGTTGAAATTTGGCGTAAGCCATTCCCCCGATGAAGTGCCCCGATAAGACGAGTTTAGGATGGGGTTGAGGATTGCTTATAATAATGGAGTTGGGGTTGGGGCTTACACCCTCCACCGAGCCCGCCCATTGCCATCTGGTCTCGTTCACATATTCACTTAACTTTTAGATGTAACACACATTTAATACTTGAAAATGTTTTGTTACGTAACAAAAAAGCTCACCTTTTTGAAACAAAGTTGGTGATATAGTTTGTCATCATCTACATCCCCATATGATTATGATTAAATCATTAATGGATTCATATTCAGTTCTCCACCCCATACAACACGCTACAAAAACCCCAAAACCCACCACCACTATTACTATTATTTCGATTAATAATTACAACAACAATAACAATAATAATGGGTTTCAGAGTCCCTCTGATGATGATGATGATGCTTCTTACCTTAATGGGTTGTTGCATTATCATCAAAGCTCAAAACTTTAATGATGAAAAAGACCCAACAATCAAAATCATGAATGAATTCTCTGGATACCCACTTGATGATGATGAAAAAATTCAATTCATCCCTAATTCTTTCACTGTGGATTCTACTAATCTTCAAAAACAGGTACTATTTCATCATCCATTTCCTTATACATTCAAATATTAAAAAATAAAAATAACACTAATTAGAATAGTATGCTTCTAGTTATCAAAGATAAATGTTTGTGTATATGTATAGCGAACTAAAGATATTATAAGGTTGGATTAGTAGTAGAGTGGCAGTAGTAATAGTAGTATTTAATTCAATATTTGACTTTTCATGGTCAAATAAGTTACTTATAATATTATTCAAATTCGTTAGAATAAGTTTATCTTTTTGTTTAACAAAGAATTTGTTTCAACTGAACAATCCTGACAGATTAGTTTTTGATTTTATGGAGTGGTAAGTTGAATTTTCAATTTGAAAGTGTAATCCTAAGGTATTATGTAAGTTGACTATATATATAATATATTTGCGTTTTCGAAAAAATAAGGACGAAGTATATATGCAACTGAATGATTTAATAATTTTGTTATTTCTTATAATCAAGCATGAATTATGTGAAAGTTTGTTGCTTGTGATATGCTCTTATTATTGATTGATTAATTGTGTGGTGTGTTTGCATGTAAGATTGATGAACTAGCAAGTTTCTCGGATTCACCTGCCCCTTCGGTAACAAGGATCTTGTACAGTGATAATGATGTAGTAGCTAGAAGGTATGTACTATTTACGATGTTCTCATAAATCTCATCCAACATGCTTCATTCATTTTAGCTCACTAATACGGAAAAAGTAATCAATTACTGGACCGAAGTCAGTGTTGTCAATGTGTTCTAGTGTAAATGGACTTGATAGGAAATGAAAATGCTTGTAAGAGATGGTCAGCGTTCTGTAATATGCAGATTAAGAATTAATATTTTTTAGTTTATACTGTTTGTAACTGTTACATTGGTTCATACTTTATCCTTGTAGAAACTATATTCTGATAGTTTTCTGTATTTGCTTCATCTATAATCTCATTTTATCACTTTATATGTAGGTTCATTGAAAACTTGATGGGACTTGCAGGCCTTACAGTCAGGGAGGATGCTGTTGGCAACATATTTGGTCGATGGTAAGTTTATTTTATTTTTATTTTTTATTTTTTTGGCTATTTGTATTCCAAAATCCTACTAAGTAGTTGATAGCGTTGACTTATGCTCTTATATAGGGAAGGTAGTGAACCAGATCTATCTGCCGTTTCAACAGGCTCTCACATAGATGCTATTCCGTACTCTGGAAAATATGATGGGGTAATCGGTGTATTGGGTGCAATTGAAGCCATAAATGTACTAAAGAGGTAGTACCACACTACCACTATATAAACTATATATGTACTTATACAATGTCGAAGCTTTATCTCCCACACAAACCTCATGTAGGTCGTCACTCGGTCAAATAGAACCTATGTGCTCTTTTTGGGAGAGAGCTCCTACAATGACTATTCGTCATGTGACACTCCAAAAAATTTAGACCATCATGTATGCACTTATGTATGTCTGTGTATTCAAACATACCAATCTGTTTCAACATAAAAAAAAATTGGTAGTTATTATTGGTAGCATGTGAGTGGCTTTTTTGCATGGAATAAAAAAGCCCATCTATTAAACATCTTGTATTTCGGGATAGAAGAGTTAGAGTCCTTGTACAAACCATAACGCTCCTTCTGTCCCAAAAGTGAGTCCCCTTTAAAGTCTAGAACAAAATTAAATACTAATTTTATACATAGTTAAATGCAAAGTGACTATCTTTTTTTTTTAAAAAGGAACATGTAAGAACATATAAAGCATTTTAGTATTTACAGAATGTTAGTTTCTTTTGGAGTGTATCATAATTTTTTTTTAAAGTTATAAACATCTTAAGTATTGCTTGTTTGTTGATGTTTTCAAATCACAGATCTGGATTTAAGCCTAAAAGGTCATTGGAAGTTATCATGTTTACCTCAGAAGAGCCTACAAGATATGGAATCAGCTGTTTGGGAAGGTTTGTACCTTCATTTGATTGTGCAGTTGAATTCAATACCTCTGTTATGTTATCAGTCAGTCAAACACTAAGACAGTATAACACTATCAACTTCATATTTCGATTTCTACTATGTAAGCAATGATTTGTATTACTTTTAGAATAATAGTAATTTTACGCGAACTGTTCATATAATGTTGCATTTTAGATAGAGGTTTCATCATAGAAGTTCTATCGTGGAACGTAGGAACGCAGAGAGAAGTCAATGATTAACCTTTTCTTCTTATTTTCTTATAATCATCTGAATTTCAGTCGACTATTAGCTGGGAGTGTGTCACTTGCTACAGCTCTTAAGCAGACAGTAGATAATCACAATATTTCATTCATGGATGCTGCAAAATATGCTGGTTATGCAAAGAATGAGGACTTTTCGAATGTGTTCTTAGATGAGAGTAGCTATTCAGCTTTTGTAGAGCTGCACATAGAACAAGGTCCTATTCTGGAAAACGAAGGTTGCTTACGTTTCTATAGCTTTACCTTACCCTTTGCTGTTCATATGTTGAAATGTTACTAATATTTTAGTTTGTCTAATAAAGGTATTTCTATCGGTGTTGTGACGGCTATTGCTGCACCTGCTAGCATTAAAGTGGATTTTGGAGGAAATGGAGGCCATGCTGGTGCTGTCTTAATGCCACAAAGGTACTAGTTCTTCTGCGTTATTATCTATCAAGCGAGCCCTTGTTTTTTAGTTTTTCTTATTTAGTTTCTGACTTTTCTAGCAATGGCTAAACAGGGGAGTTGCGTTTGTACATAATTGTGTTTATATAAACGACAGTATTATTCCTGTTAATTTCAAAATGCCAATTTGTAGTATTTGTACGAACAGAAAAGCTGATTAGTACTTATGCAGTCATTTATAGCAATGCCTAGTATGCCCTGTATCACATCACATTGGTCTAGATGTAACACACACACAAAAAGATATGATTTGTATATGTTATTTTCATCGGGAAACCACTTGTAACTTATCTTTTTCCTGTATTGTAAAATAAACGATTTGGAACAGAAATGATGCAGGACTGGCTGCTGCAGAGTTGGCATTAGCTGTGGAAAAACATGTTCTAGCATCTCGATCCATAGACACTGTCGGGACTGTTGGTAATTTCTTCTTTTGCCAAATTATGTTTCTTCAAACTTTCTTGAAACGTAGATTTCCTTTGTTCATTTTCTTATTATAATAAGGCTTTGGGCTTGATTATTTCGGTGAAGTCTCCTGGAACTGTATTAATTCACATACCAACACTATACGCATATAATATTGTTTTATCTTTGAAGGTATATTGGAGGTGCATCCTGGAGCAATCAACAGCATCCCTAGCAAAACACACATCGAAATAGGTACATACATATCCCAAAATGCTTCTTACAGAAATTGAAAAAATTAAATATAACCATAGGTAGAAAAGATGAAGAGTAATCACCAAGAATACTCAATGTCATCTTTTCCATCTGGTACAACTTTCTCAAAACGTGTTGTTCCGGACACGCTAACCGACCATCTGGTACAACTTTTTCTAAGCAGGATTTGAATAATTAAAAAATAGCTCAGTATTATACTTGTTGTAACATTACTTATTTAAGTATTGTACTACAAGTGTGATCTATGTGGCTACTGGCTATTTCAAAAATATGTATCTCCTGACGATGAATTCAACTTGGTTGCAGATACACGGGACATTGATGAAAAACGAAGAAATAAGGTGATTGAAAAGATCCATGAATCTGCTGTGAGCATATCGAAAAGGAGAGGTGTGGATCTTTTGGAGTTTAAGATCGTAAACCAGGACCCGCCCGCCCTATCGGATGAATCAGTAATCAAAGCAATGGAATCTGCCACTCAAGTATTGGATTTGAGTTACAAGAAGATGATCAGCAGAGCTTATCATGATTCTCTCTTTATGGCCAGGTACCAAAAGTCCAAAACTTAAAACAAACCAATTTCACCTCTTAAAGTAAGAAAAAACATCTAAAAAAAGTAGTTGGTTAACTTGCACTTAATTCATTGCAGAAAAGCACCTATGGGCATGATATTCATTCCATGTTATAAAGGTACAGTCTCTCTATCATATTTGTACAAATCTTTTTCATGATATGTTGTCCAAGACTTCTGGTGTTTTTGCTCAAAAGAATATTCCCCAAAAACTTAATAATAGGGGGAACTAAACTTGATATAAAAAAAGGGAAGTTTCTTGCATATTACTTACAATTGAACATAGAATTTTTATTTTTTTTTATAGAATTAATATATATAATAATTATTATTTCCCTCAATTAGGACATTTTTTGTAATTATATTACCTTTACATGGATTTTGGGTTTTCTTAATTGAAGGGTGTATTAAATGGTTAAAGTGGTAGTCAAAATTGTCTCATTCTTGTCAAGAAAATTTATGGATAGTGTTGATTTGCAGGGTATAGTCATAAACCAGAAGAGTATGCCTCCCCTGAAGATATAGCAAATGGAGTGAAAGTTTTGGCACTAACCCTTGCGAAATTGTCCACCAATTGATCATACAATTTGTATATGCATCACCGTAGATTAAGTTTCCTGTACTTGCATCTTTAACTATGCTACAAGAATCTGGATTCATTAAATTATAAAATTTCTTTTCACCAAAAAACTTGCTAAGTTGATTTGGCTTTCTCACCAGCATTGTTTACTGTTTACTCAACTTATGCTAAAGTAATACTGATCATCTCAAACCACTAGTCAAGTCTCATTATTGAGGTCACCCGCTCGGTTTTCTAATTCAATAACTGGTTCGAGTATTATTTTTCTTTTAGAAAATCAAGGCTTCAAGCCTAAGAAAACAATCTCTATTTTCTATCATACTATCTCATTATACATATTCCTCTTGAGCTTAGAACCTTGCTCTAATGTAGATGCACATCAAATTTGTCCAAGGATCCAAAATGCACATTAACTAAAAGTACAGGACGAAATTACTGGCAAGCCATTCGAAAGCCTACCAATTCAAAATCAATACCATAGTAAAATGGAAGTCACAAACTAATGAAATGCAATCCAAGCAGATCAGCAGCAAGAAATGAACAATGGTTAAAGTGGACCAGCCTATTGTAGATTGCATTAGATAACTGCAATAACATTTCACATACATACCATGAGCCGAAAACTGATATAAGAGTATTGTATTTCTTTATAAAGTAAATTAACAACTCAATTGTTCCACATAATGGTGAATCACCAAAACATTAATAATTTAATACAACATAAATAATCATGATAAGATGCACTGTATATATTTATCATATTTTCTCATAACAGAAACAAGTTTATTAGCAGAGTAACATACGCGTACAAACATCTCACCGCATACTTTCACTTCTCTCATTGTTTCACATTAGCAACATACCACTCGTAAGTGCCAACAAGCCCATCCCGAAGCGAAATCTTGGGTTCCCAACCCAACTTAGCAAGCATTGAGCTATCCATAAGCTTCCTTGGAGTTCCATCAGGCTTAGAACTGTCCCAAACAAGCTCTCCTTCAAACCCAACAACCTCTTTTACCAACTCTGCAAGTTCCTTGATCGAAACCTCTTTCCCACTTCCCACATTCACGTGTTCCAAATCCGAATAATTTTCCAACAAAAACACGACCGAATCAGCCAAATCATCAACGTGTAAAAACTCACGCAATGGTGATCCTGTACCCCACACCACCACTTCCTTAGCTCCAGTCACTTTCGCCTCGTGAAAACGCCTCATCAAAGCTGGCAAGACGTGTGAATTCTCGGGGTGGAAATTGTCATTAGGACCGTACAAGTTAGTCGGCATTGCTGAAATTGCATCCCACTTGTATTGAATCCTATACGCTTGACACATCTTAATACCAGCGATTTTAGCAATTGCGTACCACTCATTGGTTGGCTCTAAAGGACCCGTTAACAGAGATGATTCGGGTATAGGTTGGGGAGCGTGTTTAGGGTAAATGCACGAAGAACCTAAAAACACGAGTTTTTTAACACCATAACGATATGAACAGTCAATGACATTGGTTTGTATTTGAAGGTTTATGGTGATAAAGTCAGCAGGGTAGGTACTATTAGCATGAATCCCACCAACTTTGGCTGCAGCAAGGATAACATACTGGGGTTTTTCTAACGAAAAAAAAGTTTTGACAGCAGACTGGTTGGTGAGATCTAATTCAGCATGTGGACGAAGGATGAGGTTCGTATAGCCAAGGCTACGCAAACGGCGCACAACTGCAGATCCAACCAAGCCACGGTGGCCAGCAACAAAGATCTTGGCAGATTTGTCCAATTTCGAAACAACTAATATAACAAATCAATCGATACTCAAAACAAGATTAGAAAAGAATAATATAAAATACCGACAAACATAAAAACAGGAGATAAAAATATACCAGCATCAGTAGCTGTCATCTTGGGGACTGACAATCTTCAAGCTTCAAACTTTTCAAATTTTTTGTAAGTTTAGAAAGAAGAAAGCAAATCTGAATTTGTTTTCTCCCTGAACCTGAAATAACAACCATAACATAATTTTGACATTGAAAATTTAATCTTTTTATAAGAATAACAATATCTCATCTTTATTGTTACATTGTTACGAAATTAACATTCAAAGAGTTGAACTTTTTTACAAGATTGACAACATCTCAGCTTTATTGTTAATTTGTTATGAAAATCAAGTGATTTTACTTAATTACTTGTGTATGTAAAGTACTAACATCCCAACACAATCTTGAAATACACCCCATCACCACAAAGCATTAAAACTACTCCATTAATCATATCAACTACAATTATTCAAGATGGAATTTTTATTTTATTACACTACTTTTAAACCTTAGTAGTCACATTAGATACTATTAACAATTACAATAATCTTGAAATGCTGTAAAATGTGATTAGGGCAAAAGCAAAGGATTAGGGTTTTGAGCGGTACTTGTAAACAGATCATGATAGTAGGCAGTTACCTGGTGAGAAAAATGACCGGCCGGAAAAAGAAAGAGACGTTGACCGTCGGTGAATTATGTAGATCGCCGGTGAGAGTGTCAGCATAAGGATGAGATGTGATCTCACGGAGATGGTGGAAGATTTTATTATTCTGTGGCGGTGTTTTATGGCTGTTTTACATTTTTCATCCCTCCACTTCTACTTTTATAGCAAAAAAAAGATATGAAGATTAAAGAGATTGTTTAACACTTTAAGTATTATTCAAGAAACTTAACTGGTAATTAGTTGTACACTTGTACTTCAAAATTTATAGTTGGAAAATATATTTATATTTTTTGTATGAGTTTAGAAAGTAATTGAACCTTTAAGATGTGAACCGCATAACGAATATGAAAGAACAAAAAACATAGTAGACAAATATTTCGGAGTATTAAGATATGGGCTTAATCAGAGTATCCGTGATCATTTTTGACCACTTTCGTGATCCTTCCAAACTGTATTAACTACGACTAGCAGTGTACCCGCGTACAATGACGTTGACGAATAGATGTATATGTTCGTGAAAAATTCGAATTGAAAATTTAAGTGAAAGGATCTAATGAATTATTTATTTTATATACATTTTGTAAAAGATTCATTGAAATATTATCTTTAAAAAATTGAAACACGATATGAAAAGTTTAAAATGATAGATTGTTATAAGTATAAGTATAATACTATAAATCAATGATTGTTTTTGAAAGATTGAAATCATTAATGAATATTGATGGGCAATCTAGTCATTAAACATTGTTGAGTTTAATTTAAGATAAGATAAGGCCACTCCCAACCCAAAATCCAACTGACTGAAACTGACAGAGCCACATCAGCGACACGTCAGCTTTTTCAGAAAACTGACTGAAACTGACAGACCCTCCCATCCCTGATCCATCACTTCATTTTTCTGGGGCCCGGCTGGGATTTTTTAATCAAATAAAATACAAAACTATTTAAATTAAACACAATAATTTAAATAACACACATTTCATTAAAAATAAAAATTACAACAATTCCTAAAAAATAAAAATACACCAATTCCTAAAAAATAAAAAGAACAATAAACTTAAAAATAAGAATAGATAGTTTATTGTGTAAATTGTTGTGTGAAAATGAGTAAATATGTAGGTATATTTATAAGGGAAAGTGGAAAGTTTTTTTTAAAAAAATGCCCCGCTCCTACCAACGGTTTTTTTTTTTTTTTTTTTTTTGTTTTTTTTGTTTTAATTCCAAACGGTCACAAAAAAACAAAAAAAAAAGGAATTGGACCCCACAAAAAACGACGAGGCACTTCGGTTTACCGATGGAACCAACCGACGATGGCCACCGACGAATCGGTGCCATCCCTGTCGGTTCGTCGGTTGGGATCCGACGAGAGCCGACGAGCTCCGTTGGAAGTGGCCTAAGATAAGATTAAAATAGATATAATGTATCGGCACTAATTATCACTAGTGAAGTTGTAACATCCTGTTTCTGGGCCTGAAAATAAATTGTATTTTAATAAGTGTGATTGGTTTATTTAAGAATAAACAAGTAAAAGAGCTTCAGTTTTTATTGTGATTAATGAAATATTGTTTGTTTTAAATAAATAAAGTTGACGGTAAAATAAAAGTATTTTGACTTACGGGTATTTTCGGGTTCCAGACAATAGGCTAGGAACGGGTATAATATTTACACATAATAAAAGATGGGGCGGTGGAAGTATCCGGATCATTATCACCTAACTATCTTATTTCATTTCCTTTACACTCTCTCAATTCTTCAAAGCAAAATCAAAGGATTAAACTTATGTTTGTGGATTCAAACTACTTGAAAGGAGTTTGTAATCATCTTGTTATCATCTTTATCTTCCCATCTCTTTGTAAGTGTTCTCCATTTTAGATATTCTTGAGGATTAAAAATGATTATTAGAGTTTATATGAAATTGATGCTAGAAAGTGGTTGTAACATGATTATAGGATGATAATATGTTATAGTTAACTGATTATATGATGATTGAATGGTAGAAATGTTTAGTGTTCTTCATTTGAGTTAGTAGTTAGGGTTTGGTGATTTTAGAGATATAAATGATGATTGCATGATGGAATATGATGTTAAATAGGTTGTTTGATGTTGGTGTATGTTAGTGTAAGTTTATATGTCGTTTTTATTGTGAATAATCGAAGTATAGAAGTGTAGATTTGAGTTTTGGGTGTTAAAGCCCGTAAGTTGTTTGCTGTTTCTGCTGGTGCTCTATCTGATGATCAAGCCGGCGGGTAATGGTGGCCAGCCGGCGGGTCGTGCTTTTGTCGAGGGGAACCGGCGGGTGGAAACACCTAGCCGGCGGCTAATGGCCTTAAGCCGGCGGGTTGAGGACCATAACCGGCGGCCTCTGTAGTTCTTAAAACTCAATTAAGTTCTGATACTGAAAAGGTTAATTACCCGGCGGGCCAGGGTGCCAAGCCGGCGGCTTCCCAGCCAAGCCGGCGGCTTCCCTGCCCAAGCCGGCGGTTTTCTTGGGGTTTCCAGCAATTTTTAATTTAAGTTTATATGATGTTAAATGATTTAACTAAGTTAATAATTGGATTATATATATGAGATTAATCATGAATAATGATTATAAGTATAATAAGATTATGGTGTAAGATGTGGATTTGGATATGGATTAAGTTGTGGAACGAGATACTAACTTGTTGTCTTTGTTGTTTCCAGATAAGCGGACGGCCACTCAGTAAGATAAGACCTCTGAGTTGGTAATCAGGTGTAAATATTCGGTGAGTGGAATTGTAGTCCTCGGTTTCACCCAGTTGTAACGGGTTCGGTTACAACGGGTAACCAGGATTGTTTATATCAGTAGGTTGTTGTTATTGGTCGTACCGGTACCAGTCTTGTCTGTTTGTTTATATTACTGAATATATGTGTTGTTGTGTGATTGTTGTTGAATTGTTGTTTAGTTGATAACAGTTGTGAACTGTTGCTTGTTGTTGTGTGCTTTTGCATTGTGAATGCAATATGGTTGTTTTCAGAGGTCAACTGTTGTTGGTTGGGTTTGGGTACTACTGTGTAGTTGTCGAGGTTTATTTGAGACACATAGTTGAGAACAAGCCTAGTCAGTGAAGGTAGTACTCAAGCTATCGGTTGATTACTGGGAATGGCGTAGCGCCCAGTAGTCGTGGTTTCTGGGTTGGGTGGATACCAGGAACCGCCGGTCCTCTTGACGTTATGTGCTTATGTGTTTTACTTGTGGTTGTTGCTTAGTTGTAAGACTTGTTATGAGTGGGTTGAACCGTCGGTTACGGTTCCATTCACTTAGCTTTGGCTAATCCCTCGTTGTTTAATGTTTTGCAGACCGTGGTTAGTTGATGTAGATGTTCGGGTTGTAGATGTTGACTGGGAGTTTGACTAAAGCTTGGCGCAACTCTGATCTTTTGTGGATGTCTTTTGGAAAATGTTTTATCTAAGGTCCGTTTTGTGTTAATATGGGTTGTAACTAATATGGCTGTAAATACTTAACTAATGTTGTCATATTTTGGTCGTCGTTAAACTTGGCAACATTATAACTTTAGAAAAAGGCCTTTGGCGTGTTCAATTGGCGATTTTGATGTAATTAACGGATAGTATATTTTGGGGACGCGCTTCCACTTGTTTTATAATATTAAAAAGATATGTTTTGGTTTGCGTAAGGACCGGGCCTGACAGAAGTGCTATTGGTTGAGGAATGTATATACAAAAAGGTAATCAAAACATGTGGCAAAATGAAATATAAGGGTGTGCTTGGTTGAGAGTTTTAGAGGGTGAGGAATGGCAATGAGTATCATTAATTATGCTTGGTAAGTTACAAGGAAAGGAATCAATGGTAATTAGTGGGTAATGAACCATTACCCTCAAAATTGGGTGTAATGAAAATAGGGTAATGACAGCTGCTCAGTAACCGTCTCCTCCTTCCCCCTTCTATTTTTCCTTTCATTCTTTTGTCTTCATAAAAAATCCCAAATGCTTCTCTCCTCCAATTAATTCACATCCGTCATTTAATTGGATCGTCGGGATTTGTAACAATAAAGATCATAGTGAATGACATAGTAAAATTTTTAATGTCTTTTTCTTTTCTTTTTCTAATTTGTTTACAATTCTGATTATTATTATATCAACAAGCTTTCACAAATCCTGATGTGTAACGTAAAGAACTTTAATTTCTTGTCAAGTTATCCATTTTGAATATAAGGTAATCTTCATCAAATATTTTCAGTTCTTGTTATGGTATTATTATGATTTGATTAAATATTTGTCGAGTTTACCAAGCACTATCAATGGAATGATAATAGTCATCTCATTCCTTAATATTCCCATTACCATTATCATTGCCATTGTCATTACCATTCCTTCAAACGAGCCAAGCACCCCCTTAAACTCATTAACTCAACCGATTAGTCCATTACATCTATCTAAATATGTTAGTTTCGACCAAACATTTCAAATAAGAACCCTCACCTATTAAAAGTATCTCTAATAAAAAAAATAAACAAATCAACGACTATTTATTAGAGATACTTTTAAGTGGCAAATTCGTAGTGAATATTAAATTTTATAAGTGGCAAAGTTGCGTAGGTTAAAATAAAAATAACGCTTTGTTACACTATTAGTACTCTAATTCTCATAGTGGGCTACTAGTTGAGTTAGTTTGTTAAAAAACCATAAGTCAAATAATTACTTTTTTATATACCTAATAAATACTATAGGGTGTGATTTGTGATTTTTTCAAAACATATTAGTAAGACAAATAATTTGGTAAGATTTGTACACCGGACTTAATTTAAGATGCACTTCCCTTACCGAGTATCGTTTATGAAGAGGGTGAGGAGATATATATTTTATATTTTTTCCGTATATCACTAAATATTTTACACAATTATACATAGTAATTAACAACTTAAAATATATTTAGTGATATAGTAACAAAAATTAGTGGTATACGAATCATTACAAATCTTTTTGAGTTGTCACTTAGACTCCTCCCAATAGTGACGCGAACTGACGCGTCAGTTGCCTGCCAGCTCAGCGCCACGTCAGCTTTTCCCCAAACTGACACAAACTGACACTCCACTGCCAACAGCAACATCACTTCCCTTATTTTCAGGGCCCTACACACTATTTAATCTATTTATTTAATACAAAACTTAAATAACACATTTAAATTAAAACTAAAAACATTACATTAATTCAAAATAAAATATTACAAATCCTAAAAAAAAAAAATTACATTAATTAAAAAGAAATTAAAAATATTACAAATCCTAAAAAAAAATACATTTATTAATAAGAAATTAAAATTAGCTAACGCCCTCGGAAATTTGGTGGGAGGCTCGAAATGTGTTCGATGAGGGCATCGCGAAGACGATGATGCACGACACGGTCACGCAATTCTTTATCCATACGTAGTTGCACCGCTACCATTTCTTCCCACGTTCGTTGAGGTAGATTTTTCGGGTTTGTCCAATACTCTTCCTCGTGTGTACACATATTGCGTCCATTGTCTTCGATTATCATGTTGTGTAAAACTACACAACAATACATGATTCGCCGTATTTTGTTGACGCTATATGGTCTAGCGGGGTTTTTCAAGATTTGCCAACGGCCTTGAAGTACCCCGAATGCCCGTTCCACATCTTTCCTTGCCGATTCTTGGTACCTCTTGAACCTTGACTCGGCTTCTGTCAACGGATACTTGAACGACTTCACAATCGTCGACCATTCCGGATATATTCCATCGCCGAGATAATACCCTTTGTTAAATTGTTGACCGGCAATAGTGAAGTTGACTTGAGGAGCTCGATCTTGTAGTAAGTCTTGGAATAAATCAGATTCATTGAGAACGTTGATGTCGTTGTTCGATCCGGCAGGACCAAAGAAAGCGTGCCAAATCCACAAATCATAGGAGGCAACGGCTTCAAGCATGATTGTTGGATAGCCGTGATCATCCAGAGTGTATTGACCTTGCCATGCGATTGGGCAATTTCTCCAAGCCCAGTGCATACAATCAATACTTCCAAGCATACCCGGAAAACCGTGTAGTTCCGCATGACGTTGATGCAATCGTTGCACATCATGAAGTGTTGGTTTTCTTAAATATTCACGTGAATACAAATGAAAAATACATTTACAAAAGTTGTCCAAACAATCGTATGATGTTTGTTGACCCATATGTAAGTACTCATCGAATGCGTCGGCGGCACAACAGTATGCCATTTGCCGTAAGGCCGACGTGACTTTTTGGAAAACATTAAATTCGGGTCTTCCGGTTGCGTCTTGACCTTGATGGAAAAAAGAAAAGTAAGGGGGTATCGGAAGGTGAGAGTACGATAAGATACCTTGGCATAAATGTATAAACAATGGGCGACTCATCCGAAAGCGACGACGAAAGTAATCAAGCGGGAATGTCGGGTTCTCGGCAAAATAGTCTTGATATAAACGTTCGCCGGCGCCATAACGATCTCTTTGAAAATAACGTCTCCGACGTGGAACACGTGTTGTAACTTCGGTCTCCTCGTCCGAATCGGATGACGTATCTTGTTGTATACGGTTGGCGATCGGATTGTATACGGCTAGGACGGCATTTAAATCGTCTCGATCGGAATCGGATCCGGACATGTTAACTAAATGGTATTTTTTTTGTAGATGAATTTGATATAAAAGTGGTGAAAAAATGGGTAAAAGAAATGAAATGAAAATAATATTAAAGTTGTAGAAATTGTAGAAGTTGTGGAATATTTGGATGTTAAGGTGTGAATGTTGTGAAAAATAGGTTGAAAGTGGTAAATTTGAAAGTAAAATTGTATAAAGTTGTGGAATATTTAAAAGTTGGAGTGTAAATGTTGTGAAAAATTGGTTGGATTTGGTTTGAATTTATAGTGTGTGAAAAAAGAAAAAAAAAATTAAAATTAAATTATTTTTTTTAGACCGTTAAAGGGGTTTTTTTTTAAGTTTTAAATTTTTTTTTTGTTTTCCTCGGCTCCAACGTACACCCGACCCCACTCCCCCTCTATCTCTTGCGTCGCTCTCCCGACGTTACAAACAGACGGCGACAAACCGACGGGCCGTGCCTATGGCGTCGGTCCCGTCGGTCACCACCGATGCTCCCAACCGATGCCATAAGGAGTAGTCTTATAAACCCATTTTTTTATATGCAAAAAGTTAAGTTATACGGAGTAGCAAGGTGACACAAATGATAAATCATATCATGTCAGTAGGAATGATGATAGATGTCTGAAGCGTTATTATTATTTATTTATAAAAATCAATAAAAACAAAAATCACTGGTGACGTACCATGGAATATTTAACTTTGATTGCCAAACAAACAAAAGCCATCAGCCCACGTAGAAACTTTGAACTTCCGAAAGTGTCGTAATGCGTACTAAATAATTTTTACAGTTCATTGCACCTTTACGTGCTCAATTTTTTTAATATACACATAAGTACGTAATTAATAAGCATTCAAATAAAAATTAATTAATTAATTATATTAAATATTAATTAATTAACTTCGTGCGAACTCAATCCAACATTGCAAAAAGTAATATTATGGTGCATTAATTGAATTGCATAAAAATACAATTAACTAAGGTCTAACATTTATAGTGTGTATCCAATTATTCGGACGTATATTATATGTAACAAACTTTTAATTTCTTTTTATTGTATGTATTTTAGTTATGTGTCAACTTGTAAGGATGCCACATGACACTCTATATGGATGACACGTGAAAAAAATACCTTAAATTACATACAATAACACTAAATAACAAGTTTCTTACACATAAGATACACAGTGTGAATGTCAGACCTTACATAATTGCATTTTAACGCACTTAACCCTTTAATTAACCTGACTCATTTTCTGTATTATTAATTATTTAATTAATAATTAGTTATAACTTATAACTGTAACTTGACTTTCACTTACATGTGTCTATTTCGATTTGAGCTTGTGGATTCATTTGATGTCTTTTATTGAAAGTATTCATGATCTAGTGAAACTATTTACAAGATGATTCCATCGTTCAAACTATCTTGGAAATTAAAGGGGCATTTGCTATTGTTTTCTTGAATATGTTTATTTTCTTATTTACTTATTTTGACACCAGGTAAAATTAAACATCACTTGGAAACAACTCTACGTATTAGTTAGGTTTACATGTTATTAACTGGGATCTTATACATTAAAGCTATACTACAATTTCTTATGTTTATGCCGTAATAATGTTATATATTCTCAAAATATTTTGCCTGTCACCTTTTGATATTACCAGTTATTTAATTTTTTAAATGCTCAGTTGGGATCATAAAAGGCTCAACAACTAGGAGTATTTTTTTTTTTTTTTTTCAACAACTAGGAGTATTTAATTAACCCGTTAAATAACTATGTACGTTATAATTATTGTTATTTTTTTATTTATAAATAATTATGGTACATATGATTACATGTATAGATTTTGTTCTCTCAAATATTCAAGGACAAAACAACATTGCTGGTTTTAAGATCATCACAATTTCGTATAAAGTACATAGCTCAATTTATTGAATCATTCATTAAGTCATGTTAATTAAACCAAAATGCGTTGCAAAACTAACCAAACCAAACCGAATCACATCCACACTGATCGAACTTGATTCAACTTAGAGGAGTCGTAAGCAAATAAGCATCATAAAGTCGTCGGTCAACCGGAATGTCGTACGTCGTGTTAGTGGTTACCGATAAAAATAAAAACATATGAGACCCCGACATAAACCTGAAAAAAGATAATGTACATATATGAAAATGAATCATAATTTGATGGCAAGGTGACAAAATAAAGAAAATAGAAATATTCTGCTAAAGTTTATAAAGCAGGTTGATTCCATACAGAAGTGTCCACGTGGCAAATATCTAACCACATTTGAAATTACAAAAGAAAATGAAAAACAAAAAGAAAATAGCCGACCTGCATGCTATATTCAATATTTTTCATATACATATAATCTATATCTATAATCTTTGTGTAGATTTTTCACTTACAAACAAACATAAGCAGCATTCCATGTTTGGTTTGATGATCAAGTGAGAGCCAATAAAGCTGAATAGCAATATCATCAACCCATAATAATAAGGTAAAAATTTTGGATTTTGGAAATAATTGGAACAATTTCATGGCTTTGTTGGGGTTTAAGGTAAGTGGGTTCTTGTATTTTTTCTATATCTTCAATTGGGTATTTCCTTTTATTGAATTTAGACTTTTAGAGTTATGATTTTGTTGTTTCTTGTTTATTGCACTCCAATCTCTTGGTTTTAATTTGGTCCAAAATTTGTGGAATTTGAGTAGTTTAAGGCTATGAATCTGAATATTTGTACTTCCTGTATTTACAAATTTGTCAAAGATCCAGACTTTAATTGTTTACAAAACTCAAAATGGTCAATAGTTTTATGCAGTGATTAATTATTGGCTTATTGCCAAGTTTTTTTCCTTAATGTTTGGTGAGAAATAGAGTTAAGACCAGTAGAGTTTGTTGTGTGATGTAATCCAGTTAAACTATAAGATGATACAGTCATATCTTTCTATGTTTATATGTTAGTAGTTTTTATAAGTCAGTGGAATTACTATATACTAGCTGACTTATTCAGCTGAATTTCAACTATAGAAGTTGATGTTACTTCAAGGTTCCATTAAAAAAAAATGTGGTTTGACTTCTTCCAAGTCAAAAGAGGATTTTATTTTTTTATTTTTATTTTTCCACTTTATTATGTGTCACTTTAGACTAGAGATAAGTATGAAAGCCCATGTAGAACTTCAGTTTTTCCACAGTATTTTGTTAAGAATTAAATAATGTATATGAATGTAGCATTAACACTAATTAAGCAAAGGCATGATCTCTTTAATGGAATGAGACATGCATCATTATACAAATGATTGAGTGGCTGATGACTGATTGCACTTCTCTCGTTTCTTTTATTTAGTTTTGCAAATCTCGAATTCTACAGAATGATGCATATTTTCTGATTTGGTCAATTGAAATGTAGTTTGTTTGATGATTTACTAGCCATTGATCCAACGAATCGAGCATCTTAGTCCACGGCTTATACACTATTATAACACCAAAAGAATCAAGAGATGCGCATTACTAACAAGAGACATGATATATAAGCGTAGTGTTTGAAAGGGGGCCCCTTTTGAATATCCTTGATGATTAACATGTGGCATTAGGCCGATTTATTAAGCCTAGATATCATTTTCCCTTTACCCCTGCCATGAGTGGGTTGGGATTTCAGTGACTCAATAAACTGGCATGCACTGCGCACCTCCTAGCCCGTTTCCAAGTTCATCCAGAATCCTTTACGCTTATATTTATTTACAGTTGGCCATGTGTGGACCGTTTTAGGATCAAAACAATGTTAATTTCAATATGCATTTTCAGTTATTCATATATTCTTGACTCTGTTTTGTTTCTTGAGAGGATCATGGAGAATTGTTCAAACTCATATATGATGTGATCTTAAACATTGTTGAGTGCTTTGTCTTACATCCTACATATTGATCATCTGGTTTTATATTGGTAATAATCAAGTCATCCCGTAAAAAAAATCCTAATTTTGCGTTCGTTGATGATTTCAGAAATTGTTATTTGGTCAAGCATAAGGTAATGGAGAATGTGAAAGACAACGAAATCGATTTAGGCCTTTCTCTTGGTATTACAAACCAACACAATGAGTCGTGTAGTAACACAAGTGCAGGTGCAAATGCAAACTCAAAATCAACAACGGATGCAATTGGAGAATCTCGTCCCTTAACTGAGTTAGTTTGGTCTAGGAAAAATGGTTTAAGCATCAAGTGTGCTGGCTGCACACCATCTGAAGATTATGAAAAATGTGTGATTGCTCAAGCAACGTGTCATGTAGGCTCGGTGAAATCCTCTCCTGACTCTTTGTTAGGATCAAGTCTTGGTCAAACAGGTACATGTTTTCTTTGAATAAGATGTGAACTCTTTTGAGGTCAAATTGACTACTTTTGAAATTTAGAATTGCTACGAGTTCTTTAAGCTTTTTTTAGATATAAGAGGACTTCGTTGTAATATATGAGAAATGCTACAAGCCTACAAGTAAAAAAATCGTTGAAGTAAGATTATGTTAATAAGCTGCATGCAGTTCTGAATTTTGTATTCTGGTCTTTTGTAATATGCTGCTTGAAACAAGCCAAGCTCCAGGAGCTCTCTGAAATTAAATGAGCGAGCTAAAATTTTGTATTCTGGTCTTTTGTAGGTCCAAAAGACAAAAGAATTGCTGATCTTTTGCCACTATTAGTTAAAGAGCCTGCAAGATTAGAAACCAACAGTGAAATCATCGGGAATGGCAAGGACATATTCAGCCTCGATATTGGGTTGCCTTTGAAAATGCAAGACACTAGAGAAAGCGCATACCAAGAACCTCCACCGCCAACTTTAGCAAAAGAAGAAGGTAGCTCTAGTGCCCCTTTTCTTGAAAAACTTGAAGAAACTGCTGAGAATGATGTGATTGTTAAAGATGATATAATTATAAAAGGTGAAGCTTCATCAAGAAATGAGGGAGGAAGCATGGAAAGTTGCAACAGTGCTAATTTGTTGTCTAGAAGGGATAAGAGATTGAGATTTGATGAACAGTTGATTATTGGAAGTAAAAGGATCAAGAAACAGAGTCAAGAATGTCATGTGGTCAAACAACAAGATAGTTCGTTCATGAACTGGATATCGAACATGGTCAAAGGCGGTGTAAAACCATATCAAGAAGCTGGTCATCATCACATAAAAGATGATGACAAAACCTTGAATGTTGTGAATAAAAGAGTCGGATTTCAAAATGTTTTTCAGTCTCTGTATTCACAAGATACTAAAAGACTTCAAACAAAATTACAGATTGAGAGTAGTAGTAAAACCTCCAAAGAAATTGTCTTGTTTGAAAAACCACCAGATGATTGCTTGAACCAAAAAGCCTTTGGGAAGTCATGGATAACTCGATTTTCTCCAAAAACACCATCAACCGTCTTAACTTCAAATAACAAATCAGGCCTCAAAGACACTGCTGCTGCTGCTGCTTCTTCTGTTGGGTCGGAACAGTTCAAGAAACCTGTAGCAGTGACTTCCTCATACAAAATAGATGCTCTCAAAAAGACTACACCGATGGCTACTCAGTCACAGATAACCTGCATCTTTTGTGGCCAAACGGGCCATGAGTTACATGATTGTTTAGAGATGAATGAGAATACAAATGTCTTCTTCAAGAAGAAAGTATCAAATCTGAATGATATTCCAAAGCCATTTGCTTCAAGCTCTGAAAATATCAAGGTGTTGAATGAAGACATGATCCTCAGAATACCCCGAGAAATGTTTAATACCATACGGAGGCTTAGATTGTCTCGAACGGACATCCTCAAGTAAGACTTTTCGTGTTACAATATATCGCAAAAAAGTTGTAAATTTCTTTCAGTATACGTAAGGTTGGTACGTTGTTGTTGTTTTCTATCATTTGTTTGTAATTTCAGATGGATGAATTCACGTTTACCAATCGCGAATTTAGACGGATATTTCCTACGGTTGCGGCTTGCAAAAGGTGAAAAAGAAGTAGGGGGAGCAGGTTACTATGTTGCTTTCATAACTGGTATGACCTCTTGTTTTCCTTCTTCTAGTTCTTGATAGTTCATAGTGCATAGCCAGACATTGTAAAGTCCTAGATTATGAAACTCGACTTGAGTTCTTAATTTAGGACTTTTTGCAGCTCTAAATTATTGTTTGACAAAATATGTAAAGTCTCTACCTTTCAAAGTCAAAAATACTACTATTTTTTAACTTCCAAAATGATATGAATTTGTTCTGGTAGGGAAATTAACTATCATTATCTTAAACAATAAAAAGGTACTTACAATAGTCCAATGTAGACGTGTTAGTGTTAAAATTTTAGAACTTTCCATATTAGTTTTGGATTTCAAAAGTTAGAAGGTTGACCTACAAAGTCAAAGTACATCTTTGCATAGCATTATCAAGTGTAATCATTGTTATTTGAAATTCTTACAGTTGCTAATATTAAGTATTTATGATTTGGGGCAAAGATGAAACTCCATCTAAAGGATCCAAGAAGCCTATCCGCGTCAACATTGGAGGCGTTCAATGCTTGGTTGAAAGCCGATACATCTCTAACTGTGATTTTCTTGAGGTAAAGTTACCATTCTGTTAAAACTTCTGCAATTTCTGAACGCAATTAGTACTAAAAGCACCGATGAACCCACTTCTTGATCGCCCATCTTATAGTCGGTAACTACAAACACAAGTATTCATGTTCGGTATGATAATTTGCAGGACGAACTCATTGCCTGGTGGCAAACATCGTTGACAAGTGGCCAAGCACCAATTAAAAACGACTACACCTCCAAGTTGGAAGAAAGGAAGAAACTGGGATTTTAGTTTCATAGCAACCAAATGTACAGAATTTTGATACAATGACTCTGTCCTTTGATTTGGAATGTTTAAAGTTTTCTGTTTCTATACAACATTCGTAATTGTATACAAGTGAAGTTATCTAGTAAAGTTGATGAATTTTAAAGCATTTTATAAATAAAATTAAACAAATTTCAACCGATCACATATTCAAAAATAAAAAATGGAAGTAGAACAAACAAAGCTCAATTCTATAAATCAACAAAAAGTTGAAAAAACAAATAAACAAGCAAACAAAACCCTAAATTATCATTCATTAATAAAAACCACTAGTAGTAGTATTAATATTATCCATCCAAACACTACTCAAACCATCACCCTACAAATTTACACAATTACCCCTAACATGAAAACCAAACAAACAACCCCTCATTTTTTAGCAACGGCCTTCTTCTTCGGCGCAACTTTCTTCACCGGCGATTTGATACTCTTCGGCTTTTTCGCCACAACAGTTTTCTTCACAGCTTTTTTCGCCTTCAACGGCGTCTTCACCTTCTTCACCGATTTCGCCTTAGCCGGCGCAACAGATTTCTTAACCGGTGCAGAAGCTTTCTTCGCCGCCGGAGCTTTCTTCTTTTCAGCAACCGCCTTCTTAGGCTTCTCAGCAACTGCCTTCTTCGGCTTCTCAACAGCACCGACACCAAGCTTGAACGAATTCTTGATCTTAACTAGCTTTCCGGCAGCAACAAGCTTCCTCAACTGGACGAGCAACATCTTCTTAAAATTCGCCGGTAAATCCTTCTGATGATCCTCGATGTGTTTCGCAATCGCGTACTGACTTGATCCAGTTCTCTCTTTCAACGCCACAATCGCTTCTTTCACCATCTGTGAATGTTACACATAGGGTTAGGGTTTCGAATAACAAAAACTATAATCAATTAAACACAAAATTGAAAATAAAAATCATCGATTGATAATCCAGTTATAAGATTATTACCTCAGCATAAGAAGGGTGAGATTTAGGTTTCTTCGTGACCGGAGCTTTCTTTGCAACTGGTGATTTGGTAGACGCAGCCATTTCTATGTGTTTCCGACGGTGTTTTTGTGTGTGTATGCTATTTTATGATTGTGAGATGATAAAATGATGCACGTAACTGAGAACAGAAATTGGGGTATTTATGGAGTGGGGAATGGAGAAGGTGAAACGTGATTGGTGGAAATGATTTGACGCGGATCGAGTTTAAAATGGAACCGTTTGAAAAAAAGCGCTTGGATTGGAACCAACGGACGGTTGAGATTAAAAGTTTGGTTGGCACACGGATTGGTATTTGGGATAGTGGTGTGTAACGGAAGGTATTGGTGATTCGGTGAGGTGTTGTGTTTTTATGTTGGATTTTAATGGATTAATTATGGGTTATAATTTAATTGATGTTAATTGGAATTTGGATTGATTATAGAACATGAAGTTGTGGTTCTCGGTGATTAATTATTTGGGTTTTTTAGGAAGGTTATGTCACAGCATTTTGATATATTTTATTGTTATTGCTATGAGATTGTTAGATTGTGTATGCATTTTGTTTGAGAAAATGATGTTTGGAATTTTTTGTTCCTAACTTTTATTGAATTACTTAAGTAGAGGATAATGTCATCTATGAAGGTTGATTACAGGAGCGACTAAAGCTCCAACGAGACCTAAATTAAACTATAATTTCTCTTGGTAGAGGATAAGATACTTACGGAGTAGTTTGTAATACTTATAATTATAAGACATTTAAAATGGATTTAGATATATATATTTTATGCTTAGAGGGGCTAAATAAATTAACTGAAACTTACTATCCGAATCCTTATTCGTTAAAGATATAAACTCTAGTTGTTGATTATCTTATAGGAGTACAAGTCTATAATAGATTCGTACAAAAAATTAGACCTTACATATTTGAGGACTAAAACTCTTGCTTTAGTAGCCTTACTTTCGAATCACCCATGATTCATTAGCATGAATCAACATGGACAAAATTAAATGTAACTACTTAGAGTATTATTAACCTATGTATGTATCGTATAAAAACGTTTAAAGTCATTATAAAAGGAAAACAATCTGTATCGTTATTAGTATTAGTAAAAGAAATGAAGGAAATTTAGTATATATTTGGTATATATATATATATATGCATCTTAAGGTTCAAAAAACATCATTGTGGTTATTCATTTTTTCATAAACCATTCTCAAACTTCAATGATAACAGCAACCATCTTCGTGGTTGACAATTTTTTACAAATTACTCCACATCATTTTGCCACTTAAAATGACCGAAATACCCTTTTCTTCATTTGTAAAATGGTATTTTGCAAATAGATTGTAACATCCGTCCTAAGACCCAAGGGTATTTTGGTAAATTTCTTAGCTTTAAATTGTTATTTAATATTTTAGGAAATTTGTGCTCAATTTGAGTAATTGTGATAAGTGAATTATTATTCGTTTTAACTTTTTATAGTTAACGGTAAAATAAAAGTGTTGGAATCGTAAATGGTTTTTAGGTTCCGGACAATAGGTATAATGGGGACTAGTTCTAAGTGGACACGGAGTCGGTTAAATGTTGGACTGACTTGTTTATAACCTTCCTAAAAAGGAAATTTTCATTTTCTTTCTAAACCTAGAACCCTAAGAACCTAAACACTAAAAACTAAGAAATCACAAACAAAAACTTGAAATTTAAGTGGTAGCTGTGATTTGAATTCATTTCATCAGTTTTATCATCATCTTTACAATTTGTAAGTTTGTTATTATATTTTTAGCATAGTTATAAAATTGTGAATTAAATTGATGAATTGTTGATTTGGTATGCAAGTAAAGCTGATATATGATGTTAGTAATACTACTTGATGATTATTATTGTTGTGGGTTGCTGTTAGGAGATGAGTTATCAAGTTGGGTATTAAAATCGGGTGTTGGGTTTTGAACCAGATCGCACAGGTCTGGAAGATGACCCTATCCGGCGGGTAAGACCCGTACCCGACGGATAGGCTTGTTTAAGGGGTAATCTGGCGGGTAAAAACTATCCGGCGGATAGACTTAGTGCAATTTTTAACCGCGAAATGGACTTGATTTGGGCTTGGGCTTACCCAGCGGGTAACCCTACCTATTCGGCGGGTAACCTCCTGGTTTGGTTGATCCATGTTTAAGTTTTACATATGATGTTTTTGTGAATCATGATTATTAAACCATGCTTCTAATGATAATTGCTTACGTTGTATGCTTATATTATATAAGTATTGTATATGATTAAGTTATGTAATACGTATTGGTTATGGTTATGCACTTAATATTAAGTGATACTCCAGTTATGAAATGAGTACTAATTTGTATTCTGTTGTGTTTTCAGATCAACCAAAGACTCAGTAAAATAAGACCTCTGAGTTTGAATCTTGAGATATTCAGGTGAGTGGACTTGTGACTCTCAGTGTAAATTGGTGTAACATATTTGGTTACTACGAGTAAACCTGATTATGATGCTTATGAATTGTTAGCTTGATTTGACACGTGTGACTATGTGATACTTGGCCTTTGAGGCATGATGTGATGGGAGGTCAACTATTGTTGGACTTGATTACTATAGGTTAGTCAACATAGGAATTGTGAACATATGTTGTGAATGGATCCTATGTTGATTGAAGATAGCAATGAGTTATAGGTAAAACCACTGTGTGGCCTGTAGTTGGTTATAAGTGTTACTTGGAGGACCACCGCGGCAATGAGGGTTCCTCAAGGACCACCGATCCTCTAAGATGTTTGTGTGTTGATGGTTAATCATTGTAAACAGATTGTTAAGCTGAGTTAGACTGTTATTTGCTTGTCTATTCACTTAGCTTCGTGCTAATCCCCCCACTCTACTTCTTGCAGGTTATGTTTTGTTATGTTTTGAGCAAGAAGGTTTGGTTTGAAGGAATGTTTGACGACGATGTACTCTGATAATCTCTTAAACTTATGTTGTGTTGTGTTTTGAAAGGTTCTATAACACCCAGTAGTTGTATAATGTTTAATACACTTTAATTTTGTTATGTATTGATCATGTCATGTAAATTAATAATATGGGAATTTGCGCTTCCGGTATATATATATAAAAAAAAATTGTCTTCAAATGAGGGGTGTTATATAGATAATAAATTAATATATCAATATCAATTGAACACTCGACTTCATTGTTATTCAATACTCCTGATTTTAGCTTCAATGTTCTTTTCGGTTCTTGACTTAACAATGAGCATCAGGGCAACCACTCCATGTGCTCTTATAAATTTTCAAATGCCAACGAGTCATCGATGTTATGGTTCTAGGTTTAATCATAATAAAACAATTGTCACTTGTGTAACTATATTGTTGGTTATAATCTTATTGCAATCTCAATTATATGAATTTTTGATGCGGTTATTGATTGATGGAGTATAATAAAAGGGTGGTGATTCGTACACCACCTCTTTTTAGCCATACACCACTAATGTGCTTTATAGTTTTGTACAATACAACATTCTAAAGCACACTTGGTGGTGTATGACTAAAAAGATGTGATGTACGAATATCACCCATAATAAAACAACAATCGTATAATCGTACCTACCGATGTTGCTAAATTTTATATATGATGTTGACCAATTTATACCTTTTGGATACAAGATGCTCATTAATACTCTCTGTTTAGTTGAGTGTTTGTAGTCTGAATCATTAGTTTATAATTTGTAGATGGGTGAATACGAATACTCGTTTGCTTTTTACTTTTATATGTATTTTAATTAACATTAAATATTCAAAGTATTAAACATAGTAAAGTGAATAGTAAGTATGAAAGTTTGTAAATAAAAGTGCAATAGAGATAGCTCGTGAATTTATTAATAACAAACTACACTTAAACTGATTGCGGATATATGTAGCCAAGCCTTAGATCAAATCAGTAATATAAGAGCTAACTATTACAATTGTTGTAATGTAATCTGGACTCAACTAATCAATCAAGCTAAACTCGCTAACTCGTATTCGTACTTAGACAAACTTAATCACTGACTAACAAGTAATTTATATGAAAACGACAACATTATAAGTAGGATATGTCATCCTATACATAGCCAAGATATCCCCGTACATATTTCCTATAAAATATAAATACATAATGACACGTGTCGCTACTTGATTGACTTTTCTACATCTGAAAACCGTTTGTGGAATATTAAGATGATTATCGATTATTTACTCAATAAAAGTGATTTCTCACGAAATTAGAAAGAGTGGATGCCTGGAATTAAAAAAAGGTATATTTAAAAAAGATGATTATTTACTCAATAAAAGTGATTTCTCACGAAATTAGTAGAGTGGATGTCTGTAATTTAAAAAGGTATATTTAAAAAAGATTAAGAGACGGTGTTATCACGAATTTAATTACATAATTAAATATGTCGATTTCAACTCTTAATTAAATGTGTTAATACATGATTACATATATAATTCATAGTTCTTAAATAACGAATGCTATTAAGACGATTATCGATTATTTACTCAATAATAACTGATTTGATAATTTGAACGATAGGGATAATAATTCAACAGTGTGAATCGATTGCAACTCTTTATTGTAATAAGAGTAAATTACGTTGTCAGTCCATGTGGTATGCACGTTATTTCACTCCAGTCCCTGTGTCATTTTTTGCGGTCTCAGTCCCTCGACCCGGGTTTATGTTTCACTACCGTTCCCTAACCCTAACGTCGGTTAATTTTTCTCGTTAAATCATTTAACTTGCTCGTACAAAAGGGCAAAAAGGACTTTTCAAGAGCTTGAAAAAGGTAGTGGATGTTCAAAGACTGAAAAGGGGTTCACAATAGACGGAAAAGTCATTTTTGCGCTCTTGTGCCACGCACGTTGACTGACTTAACTGGTAAAATTAACCGGCATTAAGGGGTAGGGATTGGGAATGAAACATAAACCCGGGTCGAGGGACTGGAACCGCAAAAAAAAAATGACCCAGGAACTAGAAGTGAAATAACATGTATACCATATGGACTAGGAACGTAATTTACTCTTGTAAAAATAAAAGAATATTGTATGCGTTGCCTAACATACATGATAACTAAAGTATTTATGTGTCAATAATATAGTTTATTAAAGTCATATTTTATTTATATACACTACATATATGTATCTTAGGTTATTATTGTTGAAAATTTCAAGAACAAAATTAAGACCAACATCTAAATATTCATATTTTTAGAATTATCATTATTATAAATATTTTAATTAATTAACAATGATTTCACTTTCTCAATCACTAAACATAATTATTCAAACATTTTAAATTGACAAAATTCAACATCAACACAAATCTATCAGAAAAGAAGAAAAATGACATAACATTACCACGGGTCTTATTATTAGCAGATTTTATTTTAGGTTTAGACGGACCGATTAGTGTCACTAAAAAGGACACTAATTATAACACCCCTCTTGAAACACAACAATATTATATATTTTATTTATCGCGAAAATGCATATTTAAAAACATCATTGAACACTGTACATTATAGATAATGTACATACATGGATTACATGATTACACATCATGAATTAAAACTGTTTAAGTTATAACATTTTAACTACATCAAAACGGGACATTAGTATTTCAAACATAGTTTATAACAAAACTATATCAGAGACGCCAAAATCAAACATTCCATGCTCCAAGAGCATCAAATTCCTGATCACCCACATACTAAACAAAACCTGCAGGAAGTTAAAACGAGGGATTAGCACGAAGCTAAGTGAATGAATTTGTTACACACCATTCAACTTAACTGCACTACGAGTTTACAACAAAAAAATGTAAACACGCAATTTTCAATGAGGATCGGTGGTTCCTGGGTTATCATAATACCCGAGGATTTCCCAAGAACACTTAACGTACATATCCGTATGGCCATAACGGACGAGACCGATAACTAAGGGTTATTAAACTCATACACAGGTTCTAAACACAACAAATGAATCAAAACCTGTATAATACACATAATAACCCAATAGCCCAACTATCACGTTGACCTCAATAACAAGGATACACAAAGTTCCATATATCACGTAGATCAAAATAAATCATTAAGACTAAACAGTATAATAACACATCTACGTTTACCTGTTGTAACCAAATAGTTACAACTAAATCAAAGGGTGAGTTTCAAAATCCACTCACCAATACCTTTGTCTTCACAATCTCAGAATCCAAGTGTCACTTATCTTTTGGAGGATATGAGAATCAACAATCAAATATAAGTTAGTAATCCGGATCATCAATACTTAACTTATATCAAATTATAGCCTTTTGAACTTAACACAATTGATATCACAATTACAAGTTCCGAATCATGTACTAGTAATCACAACATAATCATTTTCATGTACTAATACTTATATATCAATGTTATAACATGTATCAATCAATTTACATTGAAACAAACAAGTCAAGAAGAGAGGCTGTAAAAGCCCTACAAGCCGCCGGCTGGGGTCCTTGACCCACCGGCTTCAGCTACCCAACAGCCGGGTCACACCCCTCAGCCGCTGGGTTCTATGTGTTTTGAGGGAACAGAAGCAAGTTGCGTTTTAAAGAGTCTAGTAGCAGCCGGATAGGCCAACAACCCGCCGGCCCAGGGTACCGACCCGCCGGCTTGGGTCATTGACCCGCCGGTTCGAAGGCAATAACAGGCAACCCGCCGGCTAGCCAAGGGAAGCCGCTGGCTTGTCTTATGCAGACCTGAAATCTGCAGAACTTCTAACCTTTTCCTGCACGAACCAAAATCACCAAACTACAACTTGCACATACCAAATCGACAAAAAGGAACTTTTTAACACCACAAGGTCATCCTATTGCATCTAATAACTTCAAGCAATGACAATTATCATCAATAATATCCATTTCATACCAAATCTATAACCACCCACTTAGTTTATTTACTTGAATTCAAAATCACAATTCAATAGTATAACCACAACAGTTCAAACTATAAAATCAGTTCACAATCATAGTATAACACTAGCAATTATCGTATATCATCAAGTATGCACTCAATTCATAAAATACAACTTTGACCTAATAACACTTATGTTCATAAGATATGATACTTACACTATGAAAAAGATGATGATGATGTAAAGCTAGTTCAACAAGATTCAATCCCCACCTTACTTCAACAATCTTGTTTGTGAGTTCTATGTTTCTTTGATTTTGAGTTCAAGGGTTTAAGAAATGAGTTCTTAGGAAAAATGAAATTGAGGAAAGTGTTCAAAAAAATTAAGTCGGCCTCCTCAAATAGCCGACCTCAATAAATGGGGTATTTTATGCCCGTCTTAAATCTTGGAACCCAGATATCAATTGCGAGAAACTTAATTTTATTTTACCGTCGACTAAGGTAATTTAAACCAACTAATATTTCATTAGCCACAATAGGTCCTGGAACCTATTTATCTAAGTTTTCACAATTTAAACAATTAATATCACATAATTTCTAAAACAATTAAATAACAAGTTTAAATTTAGAAATTACCAGACTACTGGAGAGGATGTTACACTAATATAATAATATAATAATAACTAGGTGAAGGACCCGTGATAATGTGGGCTTTGATATTTATCTTTGATAAAAAAAAAGTTTAATGATATTTTAATTCCATATAAATAGTTATGTACCAATAATAATACATGAACTCTTACAAAGTTAAGATGTAGACTATGAATGATTGAATTCAAAACTTATAATGACCTTATTATATTAGCATAGTCACTTATGATCATTTTGACTTTAACAACATTTTGTCTTCTACCTCCTATCAGTCACCACAAAAATGTCCTTCATGGCCATCGAGATTTGAAATCATGCATTAAGCACCAGTAAGTCTTCTATGCAAATCAAACACATTTGAGCCATGATTTACACCACTTAGAAACACCAGCTTGGACATGTAAACACAAAGAGAGTTATAAAATTTGATGTTGCTTTCCTCATACCCATAACACCAAATTAGAGGACCTGTCTATTCCACTTTTCGCTAACACATCCGCACAACTGTTGCCCTTTCTATTTATCTTGGCAAAATAAACATCTCTTAAAGTGCCTCACAAGATACGATCTAACGATATCTTCAACCTTCCAAGGCACTGGTTCATTTCCATTTAGCATATATATTGTCTCAGTCGAATCAGTATCAACCTGAATTCGACAACCACCAAAAGTTTTTTGGCTACATATGTGTAGTAAAGCCACATAAACAACCTTTAGTTCTGACTCTAACATTGAGACTATGCCAATTGATCGCGACTCGTGAGAATATACATACACTTCTCTATCCATCTTTCTTAACACCCCGCCAACTTCAGCTTTTTTATTAATCTGATCAAGTTGAGGCTCATCAGTAATAGGATCTATTTGCTCCATGGAGATTCCCATTGAAATGATCTCCAAAGGTCTGTAAAAGAACTCTAGAAATGACTTTATTGTGTCTGGCCATTTAAACATACCCCATTGTCTCATTCTGAGCCAGATATTCTTGTACTTTCACATATTTACTTCTAAAGAGTTTATTATTTCCTACTCCAGCCATATTGCAATCCTGTCGAATCAGCAACATCAAGATAGACAAATGATCCACATTGTTTCCTTTTGGGAATATAAAGACTCGCCTGATTACACGACACACCATGTGAGCAAAACGTCTTTGCGCCAAATTACTACACCTCTTAAAAAAAATACATATAGAAAACTTAAAAGATACCATTTATATCCTCGGACCAAAATAACACCAGAGTACAACTTCTTGTTGGTCAATCTTGAGAAATTCTCTATCATTAACGTAAACGTACCTGATGGCGGATCATTAACCACAGATGCATCAGCTGTATTAGCAGCTTTTACATGTGCACCTAACAAAGTACACGTACCACACAAGTTAATTAATCTCACCAAAGATTAATCAAATCACATAAACACACACACATAAATATATATACACACGCGACAACGCGGGCTACGACATTTGACTTTGTAAATTTTGAAATTAAACTTTTGATCCTTTTAAACTCCCACATGCTCTCCTCTAATCAGCTAATAAAATTAATCCAATAAAAATTCTAAACTTACAATCAAGTGGACATGATTTCATAACCAACTGCAAGGTTAATAAATTTAAAAAGAAAACTAAAATGGAGTTCTATACTTTTAGTTTATATAACATGAACAAAAATCAAAAATAAAGAATATTTATAGAAATTACTCAAAGTGCTATACTTACAGGCATCAAATGGAGTTCTTCAAACCTGTAAATATTTCTCTTTTAAGTTTGGGAGCCCTTATAGTATATGACTTCTTTTCCTGAAACAATGTACCAATAAATAAAATTTTAAAATAACAAATTATAAGTAAACGGATCATAAAAATTACAATAAGTTCAATAAGTTTCAACATATAATTATAAGAAAATTATAAGTATTTCTCTTTTAAGTTTGGGAGCCCTTTTAGTATATGACTTATTTTCTATGGTATTCTATTTTATATATATATATATATATATTAAAGAAAGATTAAAGATTAAAGATTAAATTAAAGATAATAATAATAAAAATAAAACAGAAAAAGAATATATTCACTAAAGTATATCATATCATGGAGTAGTTATTACTTATTAGTGGCCCAACAATTATGGGCATACAAAGCCCAAAAACCATAAAACAAAGGTATACGTATATATATTAGCCATATCCCGAAACCCTAATGCAATTCCACACAACCAGCAATTCAGCGGCATCTGTTGATCAGCAATGGTGAGATTTTTATGCTCTATTTTCATTATATTGTTTTAAATGTATACAATTGTGTTAGATATGAAATGTTGGGTGGTTATTACAGGCGGAAGTGGAGGTTGATGTGGCGGCAGCCGGAGTACCAAAAAAGAGAACGTTTAAAAAATTTAGTTTCAGGGGAGTTGATTTAGGTGCACTCGTTGATATGTCTACTGATGATGTTGTCAAATTGTTTCCTGCTCGTGCTCGCAGAAGGTAGGTTCCAATCATAATTTTGTATGTTTTTTTGTTTTAATCTGATTTGATTGTGTTTATGTGGTTAATTTATTTTGTGTTTTTAACAGGTTTCAGAGGGGCTTGAAGAGGAAGCCAATGGCTTTAATTAAGAAGCTGCGCAAAGCTGTAAGTATATTTGTTTTTTTTTTTTTTTTTTTTTTTTTTTGTATTTAACTAAATAGTTAGCTATGAAATATGTGATATTAAGTCATATTTTCATTTTATTTATCATTAGATAAAGGAGTGATAGTTCTTTTGCAAGTTTCTTATTGTCATTGTAATGCTATTGTATAAGCAGCCTTGTTTGATGACCGTGTTAATTAGTGCTCACATTTTGATGTTGGTCTTGTTTCTTAGTAGAGTAGCAAATTATGTTATTGTTTATAGTATGTATATTCGTGTTTTTACTAACGAGCCTATAGAAAATTTGTTTATGCTAGCTCTGAACTATAACTATGTGGAGTATGCATTTTAGTCTTATCACCAAAGCTTGTAAGCTACTTCTTGTGTAAGCTAATTGTAGTTATTAAGTGGATCTCTTAGGCATAGACAACAATGTGATTAAGCTGTTGCAGGATAATTGTAGTTATTAAGTGGATCTCTTAGGCATAGGCAACAATGTGATTAAGCTGTTGCAGGATAAGTGTATGTTCTGTAATCCGTACCACTGATTCACCTGTTAAATTGTTGTTTTTACCTTGTAAATAATCATGGTTTTTTATATTTTTACTTGATCATCAACATAAACACAATCTTGTACGTTGATGGTGGTATTCATTTTTTAATTATCTTTACCTTCTGATGATTTTTTAAAGAGATATTATATTTTCATTGGCCTTAGCGCCTTGCTTGTTTATTTTGAAGCTCTAATGAGGATATACTTTTCAGTTTTGTACGAGTAAATCTGTGATAGGTCATTGTCATAATGTCATAGCTGTAGGATTGAACCTAATATAACACTATTTATTACTATTTGAATCAATTTGTCATTGCAATTAGGCTTTCTCATCAGTTGATAGTACATTTGTGTTATGTTGATTTGAAATTGCGTCCAGGTGATGGACTACTAGTATGATCTGTTTTACCTAAGTAAGTATCTAAATGATTTTGGAATGTTACTTTGATACAGAAACGTGAGGCACCTGCAGGCGAGAAACCAGAACTTGTAAAGACCCACCTGAGGAACATGATCATAGTCCCTGAGATGATCGGAAGCGTTGTTGGGGTTTACAACGGAAAGACCTTCAATCAGATTGAAATTAAGCCTGAGATGATTGGGCTCTATCTGGCTGAGTTTTCTATTTCATACAAGCCTGTTAAGCATGGAAGACCTGGTATTGGTGCTACCCACTCTTCCAGGTTTATTCCATTGAAGTGATCAGGCAGTCATTTGTTGGTTTCTCATCATCATTCAATTTTGGCCTCTATAGATTTGGTTTTAGATTTTTTTAAGTTAGCTGCGTGTTGGTGTTTTAGACATATAAACTACATGTCGTGTCGAGTATTGGTTATTTTATAGATTGATTTGTGGTACCATTGTTTGCATAGCACTTTAGATAGAGTTTTGAGTAAATCAACAGAAATTTGAGTTGGGAACAGTTGCTTTATTTAATTTTCTGGCAGAAACTATCTGAGCTTTTGTTGCTTTCTATTAGTATTATGTAAAGGGTGGGGGTCAGATGTATAGACCAAGAAGGGTGGCGGTCATACAAGCGTGTTTGATGATCAAGGCATATTGATGGTGTCGGTATAACACCCTCATTTACATACCATGTAAAATATGATTTACTTCGGAAGCGTAGGTTTAAAATGAACATTTCACAATATACATATATATGAAATAATCAAAACATTTCAAAACAACGTGATTGGGATGTTATTTAATTTCAAAACTCTTATATTTAAACATTCCATATCAGAGTATTTATCCAGCTGTCAAACATTCCTTGATTCCACTTCTTGCTAACCCACTAAATCATAGCTTATAACCTGCAAGAAGTATTTGATGTGGGGGATTAGCACAAAGCTAAATGAATGAATAAGTCACACACGTTTCAACTTAGCATAACCATCTGTTTACCCCAAATACCCGTAAACAAACACATAATGATCATATGGGGATCGGTGGTTCTTGGGATATCATGATACCGTGGGATTCGTCAAGAACACTTATCAAGACTAACCGTATGTACATACGGACGAGACCGATAGCTAATAGTTACTACAAACAACACAGATATCACCAACAACCCATGTACCAAGACACTGTGCATTACCAGTAGTAACCCATTAGCCCAACATCATTGTTGACCCCAATTTACCTTCAAGCACATTGCACGTAGATTCAATAAACAATAATCATCCAGATTAATATTGATATCTACGTTTACTTGTTGCAACCAAACAGTTACAACTAAATCAAAAGGTGAGTTACAAATCCACTCACCGATACCTCAGCTTCAAGCTCAGAAGTCTAATATTACTGAGCCTTCTCCATATCTGAGAATACAATAAATAATGAGTTAGTACTCATTTCATAATCATATACCATATTTCGATATGTAATATCAAAATAATAAACAATACATAGTATCATACCACGATACAACATTTACTGTTTATCATTTACTATACCGTATTTACTATTCAAAATTCACTATTCGGAATTTACTATTCACTATGCACTATTTACTATTCGGTATTTACTATTCATTATACCGTATTTACTATTCGGTATTTACTATTCATTATACCGTATTTACTATTCATTATACCGTATCTACTATTCGGTATTTACTATTCATTATACCGTATTTACTATGCACTATGCACTATTTACTATGCACTATGCACTATGCACCAATCATGAAACCCAGAACGTTTCCATCCTACTTTTTAACAACTTCCATGATCATACTCAAAATCATATATATGAACTTCTTAAGCAAATATTTGCATCATATAATCACTATAGGCTATTCAACCAACATATCAAACTTCAATTCATACCACTTAGCAATTCTACAAAATTTTATCATTAAAATTCAAACAAGAACTTACCTCCAAAATAGAACAAAGGAAGAGATGATATGTATGATGATGAAGCACAAGTAGAAATCACAGCTTCAAGCTTTAAGTAATTGATGGATGATTTTAACAAATATATGTGTGCGTGTGTTCTTGAGTTTTGATACAGAAGAGGGAGTAAAATGAATTAAAAGAAAGAAAGCAATCAGACAATCAATCATATAAGCAATCAATCATTTTACGGGTATAATTTTATTCCCCTTCTAAATCTATTGCTTGGAACTATATACCCGTTTACGGTCAACTATTTTATTTTACCGTCATCTACAGTAAATTAAAACAAACAATATTCTATTATTCACAATAAGTCCTAAGACTTATTTAACTAAGTTCCAAAAACAAAACAAATATTATCAAGTAATCTCTAAACAATTAATTAACCAATTAAATTTAGAAAATTACCAGACCCTTGTAGAGGATGTTACAAATCTCTCCCCCTTAAAAAGATTTCATCCTCGAAATCTAATCATCCTTAATCAATTTAATAACTAAGTACATATTCCAATCTACACCTAAAGGGTGTGTACAATTTGAATCATATATGCATATCATCATTATACATATACTTAACCACATATGAACTAATGTGCATATATCTCCGTTTATATATCAATATATATATTTTAAATTCTTTTACACATGTACATATCCACTTGCACATGTTCTTAAGTGTTCCATCACACAAATACCGTGCTTATACCCTGTCTCTAACAAGTTGATTAACCGCTTACATGACTAGTCACACTAAGCCATGTAATAATTTAAAACATGTAATCATTTAGCATAGCAAATCACTTGACTATGTATAATAGAATGTTCTTACAACCAGAAACTAGTGATGCACTAGGTCTTTAAGATTAATATATAAGACCTATATCTTTTCAATAACCAGATAGTGATTATGAACACCATAATGCACATCTTATCAATGAAATTTAAATTTTCAATTAATAACTAGCTTCCACGCTAGTAGTTTACGTCACTAGTCACATTTAAATACACAAGACTAGAAGTCAAACTCTATGTGTAATTTTCTCGTGTCTTCTTTTCTCACAATAAGGCTAGGGTAACCAATATATTAACTTACACATTACCCATATAAATCCAATTCATCTCGCGGTTAGCAACAAGTTTGGATTCACTTTATTGCTAGTACTTTAGCTAATACTCACATATTTCTTAGCTAACCATTTGCTAGAAGTTTTCTCATTTGCAACCATTTAATTACTAATTTATAACTTATAGTTATAATTACCAATATATTATATGAAACCTTTTCACTTCAAAGGAATTCCAACGCCATATAACCACAAACACATATGAGAAAAACAATATGTAGAGGTCAAATATTGTAAATAAAATCTTTGTGTTACAATCAATCAACATCCTACCAAATCATGTGGGATGATAACTTAACACCAGTTGCTACCATGCTGTATCAACATATTTCTTTCAGCAACATAAGGTGTTATCATTAGTTACATATTTTCCATTTTACAACATTGACATCTATATTCCACTGACCTCTACACTTGGTTAACTCTCAATTCAGTTCTTATTAGTTGCAATTAATTATATATTTCCTTTTCAATAGTTACCACGTTAAAATAACATATTAGTGGTTTACTATTATTTTATTTTAGTCAATCTCTGACTTTTTATCATTCACAGGTTTACATCTTCTACCTGTTATATTAGAATCACTCAATATTCTTTGGTAATTGATAGCCTCAACAATCCATGTGAAATGGCATAATATAAATACGTTGGCCAGTCGTCGTTATATTATGTCAGTTACACTTCATTTCCAGGCTACGTCATACCATTTCTTTTAGTACAATAATTCTTGATTCTAATACATTACGCGAAATGATATTTAATAATTTCACACCTATATAACAACTTAGCAGCAGCTATTCCACTAGATATCAATTTGCTATCACTTTCAACTAATCATGTTGACTGTGAAATAATCATATAATCAGGTAGATATAAGTAGCACAGACATGTAACACCAAATTTTTTTCCTCTAGTACAGGTGTAGTGTCTATCACAATTTCAATTTCATTACTTGATATTGTTTATTACCTGATTTAATATCGATTATTAATTACATCTCAAAGTATACTTAATACTTCAATACTTTATCAAGGATATGTGAAATATCCTACATACCATCTCACTATATACAACCTTAGTTGAATTATAAATAAGTATAAACTCGTATACTTTTCTTTACTCTCTGAAAATACTTACTTCCAGTATTATTGATATTTTGGGATGATTCAATTACCTCATTCTACTTTGATTAATTCACCTAATCACATAATCAAAGTTTCTGCATTTATTTAACAAATTACTTGAAATACTTAATTCAACAATTTTTAATAAACTACATGATTCGAATGTTTCATCATGTTCAAGCAATTCACATAATATGATTCACATCATTCTATGGTCAATGTTTACCACTCTTGTTAGTGACAATTGACAATACCATTTACTGGTAAAATCTGCAGTTAATTAAACCGCCTACAACCAATTTATACATCAATAAATATGGGGACCTCTTAAAATAAGTTTTAATACTGCACCAAACTATAGGAATGATGTCTGGGCATAAAGAAACAAAACCCAATACAAAACATAAGTCAAAAGTCCAAAATAATGTCAAAATAGTAAAATACCATTTTCAGCCCCGCACGACCCCAAACTACTCAAAACTGCTAGGACTCATGTCGAAGCAAAGAGCTTTGACCCTTGGGCTATTTCCAATTGACCGTGTAAATTTTGTCTTAATCGGACATCAAAATTTTTTTTTTTTTCTAACAATAATTATACATCGTTGTTATACCGAATTTCGAAAAACTTAGCTATTTAGATTAAATAATCATAAAATAGCTTAAAATACTTTATTTACCACTAAACAAGTGAGTTAATCAAAAGCTGCTGAGAAACCCATTTACCCGCCGTGGATCCCTCATCCCCGCCGGGGATCCAACTATTACAGCCACCCCTGCAACAGACCTACTTAATGCAATTTTTCGACTTTCAAAGGTGCATATCTTCTAAACTGTAAAGAGTTAGGTTTTGAAATTTTATAGACACCTCAAATATACCAAAAGGAAACTTTTCATTTTTATACTTTTTCAATTTACATGTTTTACGAGAAAACGGACGTATGATTCATTTTTTTTGCCATTTTCGACCAATTTGATTAACACTTCATATTTCAAATGGCTTGGTTTCTGATTTCCACCTTTTACCAACAAATTTCTATATATGTTTGAGATGTGTGAATATATTAATCACTTTTCCACACTTAATCGATTATGTTTTAGATTCCTTGACCCGATTGAGCACAAATGGGCAATTTCACCAAATTTAGCCATTTTTACTATCATGACACTTTCTATCCATATTTCTACTATGGTTGGGACTTAAGGTCACTTTATCATTATGTATATATGAACCCACTCTCGTTTTAACCATATAACCAATAAGTGACCTATTTAGCATTTTAACAACGCATTTGGGTTTCAACCCATATAATTACTATACTAATAAACAATTTACATTTCTTTGACTATTCCAAGTCAAACTAAACCATTTTTACTATTGGTGTCATATTATAGTCTTAAACCACCAATTTCACACAAAGTCATCATTTTTATACCAATTACTACAAGTATTCAACATTGACTTTTTTTTTTCCAAACTTGTCAACACATACAAAACTCGTTGACCATTTTGACTTTCAACTTTACCACTTTTACTACATAGATCATAATTTAACCGAAATCATGATCAAGACTAAACACATAAATGTCTACCCGCATTTATCACTTTATAACTTAGTCATTACCCAATATGACTCTACCAAATTCAACTTTGACTTTTCCAAGTCAAAGACATATATTCAAATTAGTAGACACCTAATTTAAACACCAATATGACTCCCAAAATATATTACTTGAGATATACCAACATCTCATTAATTTAACTATAGTGAATCACATTATCTCAGTTTATCATGTGTCAACTAATTCATTAGCAAGAATTATACTCAAATCTTGCATTTATCAAATATCAATCATACCATGATTTATGCTTTATTTTCATATTGTGGACACACTTAATTCCAGCAATAATACAATTACACCTTAATCACAATGGGTGCACACAATTCATTTCTAGTTCATTTAGAATTGTTCGTGATGCAAAACATATCAATTAATGTTCACAGCATCCTATTTACAAGTGTAGATCACCAAGGACTCACCACAGAAAAAAAACATATCAGTTTGACTCAATTTACTTTTCTACTAATCATATCTTAGAAAAGTAACACATTCAAGCCAATTTAAATGCAACAGGCTTATCGAAAAGTACCTGATACTCCTTTGCTAGCGATATTGAGGAATCATAGAGAACACCAACTAGTTCCCCATGTACCTCCATCTCTGCAACCAAAACAACAATCTTGCATTTGGTTATAGGTTAGTACATATTCTACTAACTAATTATCATATACCACTAATCCCACACCAGGAATGTTTGACTTTACACAAAATAGATTTGGGATTGAACACCTACCAATGCTCAATTCACCCAAACCTGGCTCTGATACCAACTTATAACACCCCTCATTTACATACCATGTAAAATATGATTTACTTCGGAAGCGTAGGTTTAAAATGAACATTTCACAATATACATATATATGAAATAATCAAAACATTTCAAAACAACGTGATTGGGATGTTATTTAATTTCAAAACTCTTATATTTAAACATTCCATATCAGAGTATTTATCCAGCTGTCAAACATTCCTTGATTCCACTTCTTGCTAACCCACTAAATCATAGCTTATAACCTGCAAGAAGTATTTGATGTGGGGGATTAGCACAAAGCTAAATGAATGAATAAGTCACACACGTTTCAACTTAGCATAACCATCTGTTTACCCCAAATACCCGTAAACAAACACATAATGATCATATGGGGATCGGTGGTTCTTGGGATATCATGATACCGCGGGATTCGCCAAGAACACTTATCAAGACTAACCGTATGTACATACGGACGAGACCGATAGCTAATAGTTACTACAAACAACACAGATATCACCAACAACCCATGTACCAAGACACTGTGCATTACCAGTAGTAACCCATTAGCCCAACATCATTGTTGACCCCAATTTACCTTCAAGCACATTGCACGTAGATTCAATAAACAATAATCTATAATCATCCAGATTAATATTGATATCTACGTTTACTTGTTGCAACCAAACAGTTACAACTAAATCAAAAGGTGAGTTACAAATCCACTCACCGATACCTCAGCTTCAAGCTCAGAAGTCTAATATTACTGAGCCTTCTCCATATCTGAGAATACAATAAATAATGAGTTAGTACTCATTTCATAATCATATACCATATTTCGATATGTAATATCAAAATAATAAACAATACATAGTATCATACCACGATACAACATTTACTGTTTATCATTTACTATACCGTATTTACTATTCAAAATTCACTATTCGGAATTTACTATTCACTATGCACTATTTACTATTCGGTATTTACTATTCATTATACCGTATTTACTATTCATTATACCGTATTTACTATTCGTTATTTACTATTCATTATACCGTATTTACTATTCATTATACCGTATCTACTATTCGGTATTTACTATTCATTATACCGTATTTACTATGCACTATGCACCAATCATGAAACCCAGAACGTTTCCATCCTACTTTTTAACAACTTCCATGATCATACTCAAAATCATATATATGAACTTCTTAAGCAAATATTTGCATCATATAATCACTATAGGCTATTCAACCAACATATCAAACTTCAATTCATACCACTTAGCAATTCTACAAAATTTTATCATTAAAATTCAAACAAGAACTTACCTCCAAAATAGAACAAAGGAAGAGATGATATGTATGATGATGAAGCACAAGTAGAAATCACAGCTTCAAGCTTTAAGTAATTGATGGATGATTTTAACAAATATATGTGTGCGTGTGTTCTTGAGTTTTGATATAGAAGAGGGAGTAAAATGAATTAAAAGAAAGAAAGCAATCAGACAATCAATCATATAAGCAATCAATCATTTTACGGGTATAATTTTATTCCCCTTCTAAATCTATTGCTTGGAACTATATACCCGTTTACGGTCAACTATTTTATTTTACCGTCCCCTACAGTAAATTAAAACAAACAATATTATATTATTCACAATAAGTCCTAAGACTTATTTAACTAAGTTCCAAAAACAAAACAAATATTATCAAGTAATCTCTAAACAATTAATTAACCAATTAAATTTAGAAAATTACCAGACCCTTGTAGAGGATATTACAGTCGGAAAGCTGACTGACGTCTAGAAGTGGAAGCAGATTTATCCCATCATACTCGAACCATTCTTTCATTTTCAAAACTCAATCCAGACACCACTTAATTTTCATGTGAATATTATTGATGGGTACATGCTTAAGAGTTCAGACCGGTTTCTTCTGAAAAACTTGGGGTTCAATACTTCGATTTTTCCATCCATTCTTGTATTTAAAATTCCTGAACGTACACATTAAGGCCTCAATCGCTTTTTAGTTCTTTACCTTGTATGATTAAATAATCTAATTTCTTTTTCGAGAGATATTAAAAATGATAAAATAAAATGTTAAATCATTAGATGCATACCTTTTCTATTGTTAGTTGTCAGGTGCATTTTGAATATTAGATTGGGAAAAGATCAACATTCAACTGGCTTGGTTTGCAAGTTTGATAGTACATAAGCTTATCAACTCGATTAAGATTTGGGGTGTGTTTGGAGTATGCTCATCTAGTTAGTTATTTTCTTGAATTTGATAGCAATTTTCAAAAGCCAATCTTATTTAACAAACAGTTTTAATGGGAATGAAATCCATTCCCTCATTCCCATCCCCATTTAAAAAACCGATCACAATGAGTTGTGTATCTTCCTTAATTGTAATTGTCCTTGGAAGACTACACTTGAAACTCTAAATTTGAAGGCTCCAGAAATGTTTGGTTGTTTTTCTTTGTAGTCTTAGATCTTGGTTTCTCTATATATGACCATTACAATATACATTTCACTTTAGCTCTTCTAATACTGAAATAGCTAAACCAGATTCTGTTTTTACATCACATCAAGTTCATAAAGGCCGTTGTGGCTGATAATAAAATTTTCGTAGATGTCAAACTGTTGTAAATGTCTTCAAGCAACTTTTTGCCCAAGTCCACCATAACCGCTAACTGTTGCTACTGTAATTGCACACAATGTGGAACCACAATGAGAGATAATAATACTATATTCACCGTCTTAGGTTACAACTGTATTAGCCACAAATCAGTTTGGATTTGTATTTCTAATTATTCGACACCACTGTGCCTCATTCAAAGTTAGCTCCCAAATTTGATCGGTGATTCATAGTAGGGTTGAATGTGTACGCGAAATCTCCCCAAAACACATTCCTACCCTAAGTTTCCACCACCCAACTGCAATATAAATGTTGTGCTATTCTATCAATATGAGGGTAATTCACACATCATATCCTGAATTTGAGTTGCTGGGTCAGAACCTGATACACTTTGTTTTGCTGATACTTCACATACCCCAAAATGTTTCTCAAGATGACAAGTGGATTGATGTTGGCATGTTGCAAAGAAGCATAAACTAATTAGGAGTTAGGAAGCTTTATCCAAACAAGTAACAACTTGACACGAAATTGGTTATGTATTCGTTGAATGGACAAGCTATCGACTTCTCACTCAAATCAATGTACCAAGTTTATTTCAATATGTATATGCCATAAAATAGTACAATATTCTCATTCAACGATTGTTCCTCTACAAGATTAGTTTCCACAATACAAATTTTTGTTTAAGTTAGTCGTCCTCTATATTCCTTAACAACATTCAGCGATTCAACATTTCAAACCAAGTTTGAAAACAAAAGAGATACTCAGGTCAGGAACAACTAACAAAAAACCCGTTATCTGTGAATGCCTTTCTGGCTTTCAGGTACACAATTTTGGTTGTTCTGAACAAGGATAAACTTTTACTAATATCCTAATATCCAAGAAAATGTCTGCGTTCAATTTAGAGGTTATGAACTTATGATAAGAAAGTGGTTTCTGTTACAGAAAACTTAGCACATGGATTTTCACACAAAAACACACACAACTTAACTCTAACAAAAACTTTCTCCAACCCTACATTTCTGTTAAAAGTTCTTTCTGAATTCATAAGTAGTCAGCCTGGATGTAGATTTAGTTTGTTGAGAAAAAACAGTTTAGACCTTGGCATAAAACATCAGATTCTATCGTCAACCCCATGGAGAAATGATACGCCAATCAATACTTTGTGCTCAAGGGACTTGAATGAGACCCTATAAATTTCAATACAAATTATGTTTCTTGGTTTCTTACGAATAGAAATGCAATCAACATTAGTTATGCATGATTGGAAAATCATTATATGAATATAGTTCTCGTAGTGTATAGATTAAAGAGTGTAAAGTGTATAGATTAGTTCGTGACACGCTAATCAGTGAAGTAACTGTGACCTAAAGGCACTCTTATATGACAGATGAAAGATCTCAAAGGTACTTGCAAAATTGACACTGAAGTAAAAGTGACCTAAAAGCACTATTTATTTATATGATATACTAGTGTTTTAATATCAGCATAAGTACTTGTAAGATGAAATTATATCCTTGTTGCTACTAAAATGATGAGCGCAAACAAGATATATGCCCATTAACAGAACGATCAACAATCAACTAAAGACATCTCAACAATCTTCCATGATCACAACTAACAGAGACATTCTAAACAACCATGAAAAGAGACCAAGTGACCAACACAATGAAGTGTGAACCAAAGCTTCTACAAATATTGTAGAATTGATGGAAGTGAGCAAGAAGTCCTCAACTGATATGTTACTTATGTAACGATAGATTCCCAATAGGTGTGCAGTAGCTACCACTTTATTCTATGGTTCTTATTTTCATTACTCGTGTTCTTTTCATCCCCTCTCACATTTTCATTTCCTCATTGTTATCAAACTCATAATGCAGATGAATCCTTGATACCAATGAGCACCATATCTTATATGATTCTACATACTAACATACATACATTATACATCTGCATATATAATATCTATAAGCATACTTAACACGTGAAATCATTAATTCAAAGGTTTACTAATTCAAATATCAGTCAATCAATCTACATGACTGCATCACATCACATTTCAATCAAACAGTAAACAGCTACAGATTCTCCTAAACTACCAAATCACTCTAACCTGAAAAACGACAGCTCACACAAGCGTATACGGACCCGGCGCATGTTCTTCATCCTCATCAACCATGGACAGCAACGCACCATACGGCGACTCCATATCATCATCAGGAGTCCTTAAACTCGCGTGTAAACAAACAACAGCTGCAGCAACTGATACAGACACAATCACATTCCACCAAATGCCACTAGTAAAAGCTAGGGCTAATACAGTAACCACGGACACCGCAATCAAAATCAACCGTTGATTTATTTCGAAATCAAACACGAATAACGGCTCGTTTCGGACGAAGATGAGGTAAGTCGAGATAGCGATAATGACGAGGAGAATTATTAATGTGATTGGATGATTTGGAATTAGGGTTAGTAGGAAGATTAGTAAGGTGATTAAAAGGTAATTGGCGGGAAAAGAGTGGAGGTTTTTTTGGAAGCGGAGGGAGAGTTGGGAAAATGAGGTTGGGAATGAGAGGGAGGAAATGGAGAGGAAGTCGGTGAACCATGGACGGAGAGAATGGCGGATTTGGGCGGCGGTTGATGGTGGTGAGGGCAGTGGTGTCGTCATCTGTGATTTCAACAAAAATATGAACCGGAAGAATAAATTGTTAAATGTTAATAGGTTGCTTAAGCCTGTTTTTTTATTTATTAAAATGTTATACGTAAAAAGATTGTTAAATGGGTTAATGGCTTTCTTAAAGTTGGATTTTTTTGGCCTCAAATTTTAATGAATTATTTACGTTTATGTCCCGGGTCACTAGTGGTCCAGTGTCTAATCAAGCAGGTTTATTTAGTTATTGATATATAGACTTGGGATCATGTGAGAACAAGGAGATCCCGTGAGAACGGTGAGAACACATATCAACCATTGATTTCATCTAAATCAATAAGTATGGAGTGGCAATTTCGTAATTAAAATAAAAAACAAACTTTAACGTGATGAGGAACTGCGCGTCACTTCAGCAGCTAATTTTTATATTTTGTTTCACATCAACTTATGCAGTGTTAAGATTTATTTGATTCCTTAACATCTTATTCTATAGTGTTAAGTTATTTTTAAAAAGAGCTTCACAGGTTTAAACCATATGAGAATAAATAAAAATGAAAAGCTTCACACAATATAATATTGTGTTAAGTTATTTTAAAAAAGCTTCACAAGTTTAAACAATATGTGAATAAAAAAATGAAAAGCTTCACACAGTATAATACTATTTTAAGTTATTTTGTAAAAAAGCTTCACAATAAAAAAAATGAAAAGCTTCACAGTATAATACTGTGTTAAGTTATTTTTAAAAAACTTCACAAGTTTAAATAATATGTGAATAAAAAAATGAAAAGCTTCACAAAGTATAATACTATGTTAAGTTATTTTTAAACAAGTTTCACAAATTTAAACAATATGTGAATAAAAAAATGAAAAGCTTCACACAGTATAATACCGTGTTAAGTTATTTTTAAAAAAGCTTCACAAGTTTAAACAATATGTGAATAAAAAAATGACAAGCTTCACATAGTATAATAATATGTTAAGTTATTTTAAACAATCAACGGGAAGCAAAATTGAAGCTCGATAGAAAGGTTTAAATAAGTTTTATGATGTGAAGCTTTGTATTTTTAAAATACTTCACACGCAAAACAATATGTGAACATAACAACAAAATATTTTACTTCAAAATTGATGTGAAGCCAAAAAAAAAATTTGATTCACAAAAAATACATTTGTTAAGCAAAAAAAAATAATTCACAAAAAAATACATTGTGAAGCAGAAAAAAGAAAAATTTGATTCACACAAAAATGTATTGTGAATGAAAAATGAAGTTCCATTTATTTACCAAAATGCCACCACCCTTTTTCATACTTGTTAATAATTACAAAAATGTCACCTCCATTTTGGACCATTGATGTTAAATGGGTGGTTATGATTTGTTCTCACCGTTCTCACGGAATCTCATTGTTCTCACCAGAACCCAACCCTTGATATATATATATTCGAAGATTACCGGTTAAAATAGAAATTTAAAATATTTGGAGACGGTTCGTGTTGAAGTTCGAACATAAGACCATCCGTAACCGTAACACCAGAACGCCACTTTTTCAGCTGCCACATCAGCGCCACATCAGCATCAAACTATAACACCAGAACGCCCCTAATCCATAACACCAGAACGCCACTTTTTTTTAAAAAAATCCGAATTAAACCTTAAATGAAAAAGGGAAAAGAAATTAAAAAAACGCGTGGGACCCACCAAAACGCCAAAAATCGTCCCGTGATTCGAGTGAGTACGCCGCCAGAACGCCGGGCCAGAACGCCGCGTTAGCGGCGTTCTGGCGTTGTGAGGGTGAGAACGCCACGCCACATCAGTGCGTTACGGATGGTCTAATAGGCTATAATGCTGAATGTTGAATGCTTGATCAAACTCTTTTATTACAAGATGTTATAAGTACACCAATAAAAAAATAAATAAAAAATGAACACTATTCTAGAGATCATCGTTGTTTGGGGGAGCTTCCTTCAAATGTGTAGCAAGAGAAGCCACACCGTTTGCTGATTTTTTTTCCCTTTTGTAAATAGTAATTTTTATATAGAGTTAAGACCAACAAGATGCTCGGAATTACACCAACCCTAAACTATACTTTTGATCAAAGACCCTAAACAATTTATACAATAGTTAAAACCACAATTCCCATCAAGATGACACTACACATTACTAACACAACCTTAAATAACTACACGGTTAAAACCTCAAATTATAAACAACGCGATCCTACAACGTCATGTTGGAAAATATGAACAAGGTAAGGATTCAATTGACCGGATATAATCTCTGTGAATCGTGTTCGGAAATCACTTTCCAAATACAATATTTCGACCCTATAATTGCCTCGGGTTACACGAAATTCGTATTGTGATAATTCAAGATATGTTAACGATTTATGGCAATCAAGATCGATAACCGAGCGTTTATGTGTGTGTTTCTGTGTTTGGAAGTTTGCAGAATAATGAAGATGGCCAGAAAAATGGAAGTTATAGGACAATTATACGTCCTTAACCAATTCAGGCCAACATATCCAAACGGGTTTTTCCGGGTCACTAAATATGGTCAAATTTGTTGTTGTTTCGAGGCAACCCCGTAAGGGCGTCAGCCAAGGGCTCTGCCCCTTGGACCCCACAAGGGGGCGCAGCCCCCTTTACCCCACGCATTTTGGTCGTGTCCGGTATTTAGTAACTTAACCGGGTATGTACTCCGCATCACCTACCTCTTGTCCACTAAACCCCAATGCACTAAAATATACAACACTTCATTAACACGATCCTAAAAAACAACGACCCTCGCAATGAACCAACAAGCGAAGCAGCACCTCACCATCAAAACCCGACAATACACATGACCACTTAAGGATATCACCCAAACCGAAAACATCTAAACGGGTGGAAAAATCGACCACGAGTACAATGAACATACCAATTGAACAATCCCGATGGAACCTTAAAGCAAACAACTCTGGAAATACAAGCAGATGGAGTGCTGGTACTATGAGACGTAAGGATGTTACACGAGAAATAACCTAAGATTGTAAGACGATGACCTGAAACCGTTGCTTCAAACCCCCTGAACAACCGGTAACCACCACCAATCGTCGATCGAAAACCACTTAAAACCACCAACAAAAAGCCATGACTAGTAACCACTTGAAAGCATGACCGGAAACCAGTTGACATCATCTGAAAATGCCGACCCAACCAGCCTGAAAGTACTACCTGAAAGTCTGAAACCAAACGTCTGTGTTGGTACAAGACTATGTCAAGCATCTTGGATAAACATCATGATGTTTTGTAAGGGTTTAGACTTAGTTATTTTGTGAACTGCTATGCGTATTTGTGTATATGCACATTTGAGCAAGTGCGCATATGCGTACTTGATCAAATACACATATGCGTATTTGTCAAGCAGTATATATAGTTGTTTATATTTCGTTTTTCATTAAGTCTTTGCAGTTGGTTGTAAGCAAAGCACTAATTCTCTGTACTTTTAATCAGTTGATATTAATACAAGAATTAGTTATTTAGATCGAGTGTTCAAATTCAGGTTAGTCATTGATATATATACAAAGTCGATACATTCAACAAGATTCCACTTAATTGAATGTATTAGATCAATTCATTATATGATTATGAGGGATTACAGACTGGAACCATCAACAAACACATAAAACCACTAGTCGAAGTTGTCATTTTTTATAATGATTATAATTTCAAAAACTAAATTACATTTTCTTTATTATGTAGCTGTTATGATTTCAAAAGAGATCACAATGTCGGAATTACACATTTTATCCTCGTCACTTATATCTTAAAACAAAATTAAAGTTTGCCGATAATAATAACCTCATTGTATCCAAACGTATCTACACGAAAAACAATCATTGACAATGTTTCTCACACGCCGATTTACAAAAGCATTTTACTTCAGCACAGGTAGCGGTGACATTGTGTTTTTAAAGTACCCTCACGAGAATGGTGTTGTTGAAAAAGTGAGGGTGTGGAAGATGTTGAGTTTACAGTGTTCTGAGAATTGTTTGTTTATTTGTTAAATAACTGTATGTGTGGGGAAAAAGAAATAAAAAAAAACAAAAAAAACAAAAGCAACATCCGTTTCAAGATTTTGTTCAAAAACACAATCGATAACATTGACACGGTGTGGGAAGACAATGTCGAATAATATTCTGGGAGAAGAACTTTGTTGTGAACGTTGTAAAACATCTCCCACATCCTTTGCTCTTATGTATTGTTGATTGTCCATGTCCTTTTGTGTAACTACTTCGAAGCTAACTTTCTACTTAACTAAAAGTATTGTCCGAAGTTTATTGCCCATATATTTGATCTATCATTTTCATGAGTTTCATGATATTATTATTAGTATTATGAAATATTATATGTGATATTTAATTGTCTGATTGAAACACCCCATATTCATTTATATAAAAATAGTGTTTTAAAGGAAATTTATACATTTCTGAGGTAAAAATCGCGTCTCGAACAACTATAATCACATCGCGTTTTGGTTTAAATCGCGTGGCGATTCTGCATGAATCGCGTCGTGATCATGCTAAAACCCAGAACTGGACAGACTGTTTATACAACCTAACCATAACCTGCAAAAACACAACTTTCCGCAACAGTTTTACACTAGCAGTTGTACCAAAAGTTTATCACAAAACAACATTGTTTCCCAAATACAACTTATCAACTAAAACATCTTCATTCTTAAGAACAAACCAAAGTTCCATTTCGACACTTGAAAATGTCCAAGTTACAACATCAACAAGTGTTATTACTATAACTACATACAAACCAAAACTTAGAGATGGTATTAACATTACAATATATATGTACATACGATCAAGGTGCTAAACACACCATTTCAAGACTCACAACAAGTTTAGATATCCAAAACAACAGAAGTTATATTTTATCAAAAGTTTTGGGGTAATCAGCCTCATGAGCTTGATTTAAAGAAAATGAGCTAGTTACCAAAAGAGCAATATCCACCTCTAACTCCCAACAGGCTTTTTACCCGTGTCAACCTGTGATCCACTTGGTTCACCTAAAACATAAAATATAAACAATCGTAAGCACAACGCTTAGTAAGTAACGGAAAAACATTCACATGTCATTATATAAATATTTTAACTAAGGATCCTTAACCACCCATGCTAGTCGTATACTACTACCAATCACACAAGCCTATGGCCGTAACCATTACTTGCACCAAACCACCGGCAATGACCGCAATCATTCCAACACCATGTTCATGTAATCCGAAACTTACCTTGCAATGGTACAAACAAATCACTTGCAACACTTCCAACTTCTTTATTACCTAATCAAATAGTCACATAAACACAATTACAAACAATACCATACTTAACAACTTATTTCATATATTTACTTTAATGCTATTGGTATTGAATTTATTCATACCAATCATATTTCATCATATACAAATGATTATTGGTTCTAACCACCATCAACATCACAATCTTTACAACAAAATCATACCTTTCTTTTAGAACCAAAACTCATGAGCATATGTATTATTTACATCATTTCCACTTTCTTTTATCAAAAATCTCATAATCATATCATGAGCATTACCATGTTTAATTTACTAGTTCATCATTTTAATATTAACATATTAGTTACTACTAACTTAGGGTTTATAAACTTTAACCCTAACTTAAATTAATCAATAAAAACATCATAACATTATTCACTAACATGTATAAATCATCTATTAGCTAACTAACTACTGATTTAGCAATCATCATAAAATTTAGGGTTTACACTCCCAACCTTAACTCAGAAATTAAGTAGTAAGGAGATGTAATTATACCTTAGATTTAACTAAGAAAGGATGAGGAATCTATTTAGAAGCTCCCTAACTCAATTGAAAGAACAAGGCTTTGGTTTTCATCAAAATCGCCATTTTCGCCACTATGGTTTTTTTTTCTGTGTTTATGTTTTTAGGTGTTAAATGAATTTAGAAACTGTGAGAGCTTTTAACTCGATTTTTTCTGGAAATCATCACATCGCGTCGCAATTTCTAACAAATCGCGTCGCGATTCTTTGTTTAAATCGCTTCGCTATTATGCCCCAATTGCGTGGTGATTTCCAGTTTTCCTTGTCCAGTCTTAAACTAATTCAACCTAACTCAATTTCAACTATAAATCTAAACTATTCTTAACCTGTATACACTTCATATAATGCACCAAATCAGTTAATAACACATATATATGAATATATATTTTTACACATAACAAAAGTAACACACACACACACACACACACACACACACACACACACACACACACACACACATATATATATATATATATATATATATATATATATATATATATATATATATATATATATTAAAAGTTATAGTTTAAGGCTTACAAATTTAGGACGTTACAACTATCCTCCACCAATTTAGGATTGTGTCCTCACAATCCAGTCCTGATACAGCGAGGGATAGAAATGGATAACTTCTTCTTCCGGTTCCCATGTGATTTCAGAACCTTTTTTATGTTTCCATTGGACTTTGAACATTCTCAATTCTTTGTTCCTCAATTTAGTAACCTTTTCATCGAGAATAGAGATAGGTTGTTCAACGTAATTCAACTGATCGTTCACTTCAATTTCTTCCAATAGAATATATGCAGATTCATCAACTAAACATTTTCGTAGAAAGGATACATGGAATGTATTATGAATTCCTGCTAACTTGTCGGGTAGCTCAAGGCGGCAAGCTACATTCCCGACTCTAGCAAGGATTTTAAAAGGACCAATAAATCGCGGACCCAGTTTACCTCGCTTCCTTAACCGAATTATTCCTTTCCAGAGAGACACTTTCAACATCACTTTGTCACCAACCTGAAATTCTATTGGACGCCTTCTGTTATCAGCTTATGACTTTTGTCTATCTGGGCTGCTTTTAACCGTTTGCTGACTTGATTAATCTTTTCAGTAGTCAATTGAACAATATCAGTGCTTCCCAATTCTCTCTGCCCGATTTCTCCCCAGCAAAGAGGAGTTCTACATTCTCTCCCATATAGCATTTCATAGGGTGGCATTTTTATACTCGAGTGATAGCTTTTATTATAAGAGAATTCTACCAGTGGCAAATGTGTATCCCAGCTATCACCAAAATCAATAGCACACGCCCTTAACATGTCTTCCAGAGTTTGGATTGTTCTTTCACTCTGGCCGTCCGTTTGCGGATGATAAGTTGTGCTAAAATTTACACGAGTACCCATATCTTCCTGAAATTTCGTCCAAAAACATGAAGTAAATCTAGCATCTCTATTAGAGACAATAGAAATAGGAATACCGTGACGTGCAACTACTTCACGTATGTACAAATCAGCAAGAACTTCAGAAGATGAAGTTTCCTTAATCGGTAAGAATAATGCGCTTGACGATCCACAATCACCCAAATTGCATCATGCTGGCGTTGCGTTTTAAGCAATTTGGTGATGAAATCCATGGTAATATGCTCCCACTTCCAAACAGATATATCCAATGGTTGTAATTTACCATATGGTTTCTGATGTTCAGCTTTTACCTGTAAGCAAGTTAAACAATTTTCTACATATCTGACAATTTCTCTTTTCATACCTGGCCACGAGAAATTTGATTTTAGATTGTGATACATTTTCGTAGCACCAGGGTGAATATAATATTTGGATTTATGGGCTTCGTCAAGCAACAGTTTCTTTAACTCGATTGAGTTAGGAGTCCAGATTCTACCATATCTTGTCTTTAGCCCACGAGAATCATCCATAAAATTTTGAACTTGACCTTTGATGCGTTCTGCTTTAAAGTCGCCTTTTTGCCAAGCTTCCAATTGTATACTCTTAATTTGATCAAGTAAATCAGGAACAACAGTAATTTTAAGAGATTTGACAACCAAAGGTGGATGAATAGCTTTTCGACTGAGTGCATCAGCAACAACATTAGCTTTTCCAGGATAATAGAGAATTTCACATTCATAGTCTTTTACCAGGTCAAGCCAACGCCGCTGCCTCATATTTAAATCCCGTTGATCGAAAAAGTATTTGAGACTTTTATGATCAGTGTAAATAGTGCACTTCACGCCATATAAATAATGCCTCCAGAGTTTTAAGGCAAAGACAACTGCCACCAACTCAAGATCATGAGTTGGATAATTCTTTTCATGATCCTTTAGCTGTCTAGACGCATAAGCGATTACCTTGCCATGTTGCATCAAGACACAGCCTAGATCATTATATGAAGCATCACAGAAAACCACCATATCTTCAGTACCATCGGGAAGTACCAAGATAGGTGCCTGGCTAAGCTGTTATTTAAGAATACGAAAAGCTTGATCAGCTTGCTCATTCCAATCAAACTTAACATTCTTTCGGGTGAGTTTAGTGAGAGGAGTAGCAATTTGAAAAATCCTGGATAAAAACCGTCTATAATAACCGGCTAATCCCAGGAAACTTCTAATTTCAGTTGGTGTTGTTGGAGGTTCCCACTTCATTACTGCTTCAATCTTAGCATGATCAACTTTAATACCCTGATCATTAATCACGTGCCCTAGAAATTGAACCTCTCTAAGCCAGAACTCACACTTTGAGAATTTTGCATAAAGCTTTTCAATTCTCAGAATTTGCAACATTTGTCTTAAATGAATTTCATGATCACCAGCTGACTTTTAATAAATAAGAATATCGTCAATAAATACAATTACAGACTTATCGAGTAATGGTCGATATACCCGATTCATAAGGTCCATAAAAGCGGCTGGTGCATTTGTTAAACCGAAAGGCATCACCACAAATTCATAGTGACCATATCTGGTTCTGAAAACAGTTTTAGGTACATCTTCATCACGAACCTTTAACCGGTGATACCCTGATCTCAGATCAATTTTAGAGAAATAACTAGCACCCTGTAACTGATCGAACAAGTCATCAATCCTAGGTAAAGGATATCTATTCTTGATGGTTACTTTGTTCAATTCTCTATAGTCAATACACATTCTAATGGTGCCATCTTTCTTTTTAACGAACATTACTGGAGCTCCCCAAGGCGAACTACTCGGGCGAATGAAACCCTTATAGAGTAATTCCTGCAATTGTTTCATCAACTCTTGCATTTCTGATGGGGCAAGTCTATAGGGAGTTTTAGCAATAGGAGTGGCTCCAGGTACCAAATCAATGGGAAATTCGACTTGCCTATCGGGTGGAATACCCGGTAGCTCGTCTGGAAATACATCTGGAAATTCATTTACTACAGGGATTTCATCCAATTTTTGTACATGTTTCTGAATATCTACAACATGTGCCAGAAAGGCCTGACAACCATGTAACAGATGACGTTTAGCACGAGCATACGTACAGATAGATAAAGAAGATTTTCGCTTTTCCCCATATATATCAACTATTTACCACTAAGCGAGCTGACTCGGATAATCTTTTTCTCACATTGGATAATGGTCCGATGTTGGCCTAACCAATCCATGCCTACCACAACATCAAACTCGCCCATATGCATGTGGATCAGATTTATAACAAATGTTTCAGTACCAATTTCAAGCTGACACCCACGAAAAACATTTACCACACATATAACTCTATTATCAGCAACTTCAACATCTAAAGGAGTGCCTAACTTTGTGAGAGGAATCGAGAAATTTTGACAGAATCTTTCAGATATGAAGGATCTCGAAGCACCAGAATCAAATAATATATATGCGGGTTTCTGGTTTACAAGAAAAGTACCTGTCAATACATCAGAAGCTTTTTGAGCTTCATCTGCAGTAATCTGGAAGGAACGAGGTCTGGATCTCGGTGGTTCATTTGGCTTTCTCTCCACATTACCACGAGGATTAAAAGGAATTGACTGAGTTTTTAAATCAGGACACTCAGTCCTTATATGCACAGGCTTGTAAAAATTATAACAGACTCGAAGCGGATTGGGACAGTTACTACTGATATGACCTTCCTGTTTACATTTGAAACAAGTAACAGGTTTATAACGACAAACTCCAGAATGCCTTTTGTGACAGATTTTACATTCAGGAGGAGGCGGTCCCCGTTTTTCATCAGACTTAGAACTATCTCCAGTCCTTTGTTTCTTAGAAGGAGCAGAAGTGGTTTCAGCTTTTCGTTTTGCAACATCGCGAAGCAATTCAAGTTCGTGAAATCTGGCCTCGTCTACCATTTCCTCAAAACTATTACATCTCTTGGGAATTATAAACTGTCGGATTTCTTTCTTCAGAACATTATGAAAATGGCCCATGAGCATCTTTGGATTTGACATATACTCAGGGCAAAAGCGAGCTCTATCCAGAAAAACACCTACTAATTCATTCACCGTTTCGGTAGTTTGTTCCATAGAAAGAAACTCTCTATGGATTCTATTTAGTTCTGACTCTTGGGAATAGGCATTTTGGAACATTCGTCTGAAATCACTCCAGGTCAATTGTTTAATAGCTTCATCGCCCAAAGTACCACATTGCACTTCCCACCAACCCTTTGCACTGGATCTTAAAAGATTTGCAGCAAAACGTACATTCAATCTTTCAGGACACTCGGTGGTAGCAAACGCCCCTTCCACCTCAGAAATCCACCGGTAACACTTTATAGGATCCATCTCACCGTTATATTCTGGTGGATTACAAACTGAGAAGTCTTTATAAGTGAATTTGTGGTTTTCATCAAGAAGAGGGATAACAGGTGGTACAGCTTGAGGAGGTTCTTCCTCTTCTTTTTCAGATTCTCTTCGTTGAAATTCCTTAGTTACAGCTTCCTGAATAGCTTCAGAAATCTGATTTACATACGTAGGAAGAATTGCTTCTTGGGCACGGCCCACTTCCTCAGAAATGAGAGTTCTTAAGTCAGCTAAAGAAATTTTGGCTTCCCTGACACGAGACTCAGTTCTTTCGCTATGTTCTCCTGTTTGGTCAGCCTCGCGTTCGGCCTCGCGTTCCTTAGTCATTGTTATACTGAAAATAGATACAAATATTTAATATAACAAATTAAATCTTTACAAGTCTACTTTATCTATAATTTACATCAAATAATTGTTAGCAATCACTATAACTTCATCATCTTAACGCATCGTGGTTTCAAAGGTTCCATAAAATGTCATATGGTAATTACTGCGTTGGCCAGGCGCATTAATTACCACACCACATTTCTATGTACCCTAAGTCCCCACGTGACATCTTGATTCAGAAATTTAAGCAATATATTAACAGGATCACAATATCAAATAATAACAATAACACCTATCATGCTCAATTACAACTAAATTGGTCTAAGTTCAAGTACCCTCCTAATGGTGGATACTCGAATCCCTTAAACCGATGCTCTGATACCAACTTGAAACACCCCATATTCATTTATATAAAAATAGTGTTTGAAAGGAAATTTATACATTTCTGAGGTAAAAATCGCGTCGCGAACAACTATAATCGCGTCGCATTTTTGTTTAAATCGCGTGGCGATTCTGCATGAATCGCGTCGCGATCATGCTAAAACCCAAAACTGGACAGACTGTATATACAGCCTGACCATAACCTGCAAAAACACAACTTTCCACAACAGTTTTACACTAGCAGTTGTACCAAAAGTATAACACGCACCAAATTTACATGACATTTTTTTTTTTAAACTCGGAAGCGAAATCCCATTCATATTCACATGGATGACATTATGTCATCTATCAAAACATATTACAAGTTATAAGTATTAACTGCTAGTTTACAAACCATTACTTTATCATAATTATTATATAACAAAACACAAGCAACGTATCTAACAAAATCAGAGTAATCCTGGTCAAACAACTCCCAGTCACTCCTTGCCCAGTCCCAAAACATCACATAAACCTGCAAGGAGTAAACAACGGGATTAGCACGAAGCTAAGTGAATAAACCTGTTACAACAGTTTGACTTAGCTATAACAATGTCAATTAACAACAATATCACTTTGACACAACATCACCAAGAGGATCGGTGGTCCTTGTAAAGCCCTCTGACCGCGGATGGCCCACCAAGCGACACTTACAATCACTGCAGGCCAATACAGTGATTTTACCGATAACTGATTGCTACCTTTAATCAATATGTGTTCCATTCTCAACACATGATTACAAATCTCACATTGACTAACCTGTAGCAATCAGTCCAACAATTGTTGACCCCCGAATCACCAGAATGCACATAGGCAACACATCACAGTTATATATATATATATATATGTATCAACAATGTAATCAACAATCACTATATTTATATCGTTGTAACCAATAAGTCACAACCAAACCACACTGAGGTTCTAAGTCTATTCACCTGTCAACTTCACTTCACTTACTCAGCTGACTAACTCACTGAGTCTTCGGTGTATCTGTAAACACCATAAAACAATCGAGTTAGTAACTAAATTCACTCCCCGTTTTAATTAAGTAAACGCAATCACATAGTAGCAATAAACATGTTTCATATACTCAAACCATCTTTATTTATGCTATTGTATAGCCTATATACTACAATGAATAACAATGTACAAACATGAGCAAAATCTGATCTGCAGTACCCAATCGCGTCGCAACACAAAAGATCGCGTGGCTATTCACATTCAATCGCGTCGCAATACCAATAAATCGCGTCGCGATTCTGATGAGATCGCGTCGCAACCAATACAGATCGCGGCGCGATCTGCATCGGCGATTTTCCAGCTGAACCTGTTCACCAGCTGTTGTTGCTCGGGAATAACCACAAAATAACACTTCCAGCATGCTCAATTCAGTTTTTAGACTATAACTAACTTCATATATGTACATACTATCACATAAAGCAATTACAACATCAATTATAACACTTAATCCATTTAAACAATGATTGATAAGCATGAACTTAATCTCAATTTAACTTACAATCACTTACATGATGATGATGATGATGAATTAAAGGAAAGATCAGAATCAGATTCAATCACAGCTTCTTGAGTTCAAGTTCTAGTTTAGGTTTTAGATTTAGTTTTTCTTAGGTTTTAGGGTTTGTAAGTTTAGGAAATGGAAACTTTCCCTTTTTGGAAGGTTTTTAAATAGGTCGGCTTAATTTTTACACCGACTCCGCACTCACTTAAAACTAGTCCCCTTTAAATCTATTGTCTGGAACCTAGAAACCATTTTGCGAGAAAACTATTTTATTTTACCGTGAGCTACAACTATTTAAAACGGTAAATAATTCACTAGTCACAATAAATCCTTAACCAAATTTCCTATTTTATAAATCAAACATATAAAGCACAATATTCAAAATATAACAATAATAACGTCTAATTTAAAAGAAATTACCAGATAGTCACAAAAGCGGGTGTTACAAATCTTCCCCCCTTAGGAAGATTTCGTCCCCGAAATCTCGCTAGACTCAAACAAATGAGGATATCGTGAGTGCATGCTCGACTCAGTCTCCCAGGTAAGGTTAGCCCCCAAACTATGTCTCCATTTCACTAAAACCATCGGGATCTCTTTCTTACGTAGTTTAGTCACCTTTCTATCGACTAACTCAATGGGTTCCTCAACTAGTTTCTGACTAGAATCAACTCTAAGGTCCTGCAATGGAAGGATTTGGGATTGATCCTCCACATTACATTTCCTCAAATAACAAACATTAAAAGTGTCATGAATACCAGATAACTCAGGAGGAAGATTCAAGGCGACTGTCTGATCATTAACCACCTGTCTGATTCTGAAAGGACCAATATACCTCGGGGCGAGTTTTCCACGTTTCCCAAATCTGATTACTCCTTTCCACGGAGAAACCTTTAAATAAACAAGTTCACCCTCAACAAAAGTAACAGGACGACGGTGCGGGTCAGCATACTGTTTCTGTCTGTCTCTGGCAGCCTTCAGTTTCTCACGAGCTACAGCCACTTTATCTGCTGTGATCTGTACAATATCCGGACCTGCAAACTGCTTTTCTCCAGTCTCTAACCAGCAAGTAGGTGTTCTGCAACGACGTCCATATAACATCTCGTAGGGTGGCATGCCGATGCTGGAATGGTAAGAGTTATTATAAGCAAACTCTACCAAAGGCAAATGAGAATCCCAAGAACCACCATACTCTAATACACAAGCCCGCAGCATATCTTCCAGAGTCTGAATGGTACGCTCTGTCTGACCATCTGTCTGTGGGTGATAAGCAGTGCTGAGGTTAACTCTGGTACCCAATTCTCGCTGCAAACTCTGCCAAAACCCAGAAATAAACCTGGAATCCCTGTCTGACACAATCGATAACGGAATCCCATGCCTCGAAACTATCTCATGAATGTACAACTGGGACAATCGAGTCAAAGAAGCAGTCTCACTGGTAGCCAGAAAATGAGCACTCTTAGTCAATCTATCAACAATCACCAAAATCATATCATTACCTTTCTGCGTTCGGGGAAGTTTGGTGACAAAATCCATAGTAATATGTTCCCATTTCTACTCGGGAATATCCAGCTGTCTCAATGAACCATACGGTTTCTGATGTTCTGCTTTCACCTGGGAACAAATGTGACAAGTTTCTACAACACGTGCAACATCGGTTTTCATTGTAGGCCACCAATAAAGAGGTTTCAGGTCATTATACATCTTTGTACTTCCAGGATGAACATATAATCTAGATTTATGTGCCTCAGATAATATCAAATCCCGAAGTCCCCCAAACAATGGAACCCAAACCCGAGACTGAAAGGTTTTCAAACCTCGAGAATCATCAACTAATAAATCCTTTCGTTTCAACAAAATTTCAGATTTCAAATTAACATCCAATAAAGCCTCGGACTGTGCAGCTTTTAACTGAGAAATCAAATCAGAATGAATGTCTAAACGCATAAAACATACCCGATCAGAAGGCATCTTTCGGCTCAACGCATCTGCCACCACATTAGCTTTACCCGGGTGATATCGGATTTCACAGTCATAATCCTTAATCAGCTCCAACCACCGCCTCTGTCTCATATTCAAATCTTTCTGAGTAAACATATACTGCAAACTTTTGTGGTCAGTACAAATCACACATTTAGTGCCATATAAGTAATGCCTCCAAATCTTTAATGCAAATACTACTGCAGCAAGCTCTAAATCATGTGTAGGGTAATTCTTTTCATGAGTTTTCAACTGGCGAGAAGCATAAGCAATTACCCTATCCCTTTGCATTAAAACACATCCCAACCCAGCATGAGAAGCATCACAATAAACAGTAAAATCATCAGAACCATCTGGCAGAGCTAACACTGGGGCCTGACATAACAACTGTCTCAGAGTCTGAAAAGTTGTTTCTTGCTGATCATCCCACTGAAATCTAACATTCTTACGTGTCAATTTGGTCAACGGACTTGCAATCTTAGAAAAGTCTTTAATGAACTTTCTATAATAACCCGCCAACCCCAGAAAACTTTTAATTTCAGAAGGAGATTTAGGTGTATTCCAATTCATCACAGCCTCGACCTTAGACGGATCGACTTTTATCCCATTATCACAAATCACATGCCCCAAAAACTGTACTTCCCGCAACCAGAATTCACATTTTGAAAACTTAGCATACAAATGTTCCCTTTTTAAAGTTTCCAAAACCAGTCTCAAATGCTGTTCATGTTCAACCTCAGACTTTGAATAAATCAGAATATCATCAATAAATACAATCACAAACTTATCAAGGAACGGTCGGCAAACCCGATTCATTAGATCCATAAACACAGCAGGGGCATTAGTCAACCCAGACGGCATAACTAAAAACTCATAATGGCCGTACCTGGTGCGAAAAGCAGTCTTAGGAATATCTTCTTCACGAACCCGCACCTGATGATAACCTGATCTCAAATCAATTTTAGAAAAATACGAGGATCCCTGCAACTGATCAAATAACTCGTCAATTCTGGGTAAAGGATACTTATTCTTCACAGTCCTTTTATTTAGCTCCCTATAATCGATACACATACGAAGAGTGCCATCTTTCTTTTTCACAAATAAAACAGGAGCACCCCAGGGAGAATGACTAGGTCGTACAAAACCTTTATCTAACAGTTCCTGAATCTGAGTCATCATTTCCCGGATTTCAGAAGGTGCTAATCTATAAGGAGACTTAGCTACAGGGGAAGAACCAGGAATCAAATCAATCTGATACTCAACTTCCCTAACAGGCGGCAAACCGGGCAGCTCATCAGGGAAAACCTCCGGGTATTCAGAAACCACCCGGACATCAGACAGAGACTTCTTTTCTAACTTTGTATTCACAACATAGGCCAGATAAAATTCACACCCTTTAGCTAGAGATTTTCTAGCTTTCATCACAGAAATCAATGGAATACTGCCTTTTTCCCTTTCTCCTCGAGCCACTACGTATGACTCCTCGGAAATTGGGATTTTAATCAACTTTTTATGACACTCGATATTGGCTTTGTTTTGACTCAGCCAATTCATACATAACACCACATCAAAACTTGGAATAGGCAACAGAAGAAATGAAACAGGGAAGTCATGACTCTCTATCGTAATACTAGCCCCTTTTACCGAGGTGGTAACAGGAACCATTTTGCCATTGGCCACTTCTACTTCAATAGGATTCACAATCAACGAGGGAGTCAACTTTAACTTTTCACAGAAATTCACAAATATAAATAAACAGTTTGCTCCTGAATCAAAAAGTACACATGCTGGTACATAATTAACAAGAAAAGTACCAGTGATAACGTCATCAGTGACAACAGCCTCATCCACGGTCATCTGAAATGCACGACCAGTAGCAGATGGCGGATTTTTCCGCTTTTGGCTCGAAGAAGAAGAAACACCACCCATACCCGATCCCTGTCTCCTAGCCTCAGGGCAGTCACCAACTCTATGACCTTCCTTTCGACAGTTCCAGCATACCTGATTAGGATAAGTACAATCTCTGGCTGCATGTCCCAATACCCCGCATTTGATGCACCTAGATGTTTGAGGAGTGCAAGGTCCAGTGTGTCTAGCTTTACACTTAGAGCAATAAGAACTGTCAGAAGTATTATTACCAAAACTAACTCTCCTGCTCGGCTGTGTACTCTGCCCTTTCTGTTTGCCCCGATCAGAAGAATCACTCTTTTGCCTATGTTGAAACCTTTCTTTATTTCGCAGTCTCTTAGCCTGAATATCACTGTCAACAGAACGGGCTAGATCAAAAGCCTGGGAAAGGGTACCTGCTAATCTCACAGTAGTACGGTAGTCAGGAGGTAAAGCTCTAACAAACTGATCAATTTTGGTCCTGTCAGTCGGGACCCACTCTTGTATAAATCGCAGCTTTTCTGAAAACTGTCTTATAAGCTCATCAATACTCATCTGATCAGTCTTTTCCAAATCAAGAAATTCCGGCCTGATACGAGAAAGATTAAACTCAGAACAAAACTGCCTACAAACCTCAGCATGAAAATCTGGCCATCTGATAGCACTAATCTGCTGTGGAGTCAATGGTGCAGTAATCGAGTCCCACCATGACATAGCCTGCCCCTTTAACAACTGTACTGCATAACGTACCTTATCCTCCTCCTCACAATGACAAACATCCAGTTTCCTCTCAACATCACGTAACCAGTCAAGGGTAACAGTAGGATCAGTACTCCCAGAATATACAGAAGGATTACTAGACATGAATGTTTTAAGAGAACAACTTTTCTTTAACTGCTGAACTGGTGAGAAAATAGGTATCTGAAAACCAGCAGATCCTAATGTAGTAAATGGTACAGAAGTCTGAAAAGTATACCCCTGAGTCTGCTGCTGAGAAACATACGGAACTGATGTCGGAGCCCAAAAAGTAAATGTAATAGGTGGAACAGTACTCTCAACATGTGGCTGGCTCGGAATTTGACGTTGAGAAAGCTCGGCCAACTGTTTCCGTTGATCTATCACCTCAGCCTCTAATCTCATCATATAATCACGATCAGATTCTCCACCCACTGAATAAGAAGTGCCCTGATTATCTGGAGGTACATCTGTCTCTGAGGCATTATTAAGGGTAGGGTTCGGTTGCTCATTCTCAGCCATCCTGTAATCACAACACATCTCACAACTCGTTAATTGTTAGTACTAATATACTAACCAAATCACAATTCATAACTAATCTCGTAACCTGGAATGTTTGACCAACACCACTAGGTTTGGGATTGAACACTTAATCACTGCTCAATTCGCCCAAACCTATGCTCTGATACCAATTTATAACACGCACCAAATTTACATGACATTTTTTTTTTAAACTCGGAAGCGAAATCCCATTCATATTCACATGGATGACATTATGTCATCTATCAAAACATATTACAAGTTATAAGTATTAACTGCTAGTTTACAAACCATTACTTTATCATAATTATTATATAACAAAACACAAGCAACGTATCTAACAAAATCAGAGTAATCCTGGTCAAACAACTCTCAGTCACTCCTTGCCCAGTCCCAAAACATCACATAAACCTGCAAGGAGTAAACAACGGGATTAGCACGAAGCTAAGTGAATAAACCTGTTACAACAGTTTGACTTAGCTATAACAATGTCAATTAACAACAATATCACTTTGACACAACATCACCAAGAGGATCGGTGGTCCTTGTAAAGCCCTCTGACCGCGGATGGCCCACCAAGCGACACTTACAATCACTACAGGCCAATACAGTGATTTTACCGATAACTGATTGCTACCTTTAATCAATATGTGTTCCATTCTCAACACATGATTACAAATCTCACATTGACTAACCTGTAGCAATCAGTCCAACAATTGTTGACCCCCGAATCACCAGAATGCACATAGGCAACACATCACAGTTATATATATATATATGTATCAACAATGTAATCAACAATCACTATATTTATATCGTTGTAACCAATAAGTCACAACCAAACCACACTGAGGTTCTAAGTCTATTCACCTGTCAACTTCACTTCACTTACTCAGCTGACTAACTCACTGAGTCTTCGGTGTATCTGTAAACACCATAAAACAATCGAGTTAGTAACTAAATTCACTCCCCGTTTTAATTAAGTAAACGCAATCACATAGTAGCAATAAACATGTTTCATATACTCAAATCATCTTTATTTATGCTATTGTATAGCCTATATACTACAATGAATAACAATGTACAAACATGAGCAAAATCAGATCTGCAGTACCCAATCGCGTCGCAACACAAAAGATCGCGTCGCTATTCACATTCAATCGCGTCACAATACCAATAAATCGTGTCGCGATTCTGATGAGATCGCGTCGCAACCAATACAGATCGCGGCGCGATCTGCATCGGCGATTTTCCAGCTGAACCTGTTCACCAGCTGTTGTTGCTCGGGAATAACCACAAAATAACACTTCCAGCATGCTCAATTCAGTTTTTAGACTATAACTAACTTCATATATGTACATACTATCACATAAATCAATTACAACATCAATTATAACACTTAATCCATTTAAACAATGATTGATAAGCATGAACTTAATCTCAATTTAACTTACAATCACTTACATGATGATGATGATGAATTAAAGGAAAGATCAGAATCAGATTCAATCACAGTTTCTTGAGTTCAAGTTCTAGTTTAGGTTTTAGATTTAGTTTTTCTTAGGTTTTAGGGTTTGTAAGTTTAGGAAATGGAAACTTTCCCTTTTTGGAAGGTTTTTAAATAGGTCGGCTTAATTTTTACACCGACTCCGCACTCACTTAAAACTAGTCCCCTTTAAATCTATTGTCTGGAATCTAGAAACCATTTTGCGAGAAAATTATTTTATTTTACCGTGAGCTACAACTATTTAAAACGGTAAATAATTCACTAGTCACAATAAATCCTTAACCAAATTTCCTATTTTATAAATCAAACATATAAAGCACAATATTCAAAATATAACAATAATAACGTCTAATTTAAAAGAAATTACCAGATAGTCACAAAAGCGGGTGTTAGAAAAAGTTTATCACAAAACAACATTGTTTTCCAAATACAACTTATCAACTAAAACATCTTCATTCTTAAGAACAAACCAAAGTTCCATTTCGACACTTGAAAATGTCCAAGTTACAACATCAACAAGTGTTATTACTACAACTACATACAAATCAAAACTTAGAGATGGTATTAACATTACAATATATATGTACATACGATCAAGGTGCTAAACACACCATTTTAAGACTCACAACAAGTTTAGATATCCAAAACAACAGAAGTTATATTTTATCATACGTTTTGGGGTAATCGGCCTCATGAGCATGATTTAAAGAAAACGAGCTAGTTATCAAAAGAGCAATATCCACCTCTAACTCCCAACGGGCTTTTTACCAGTGTCAACCCGTGATCCACTTGGTTCACCTAAAACATAAAATACAAACAATCGTAAGCACAACGCTTAGTAAGTAACGGAAAAATATTCACGTGTCATTATATAAATATTTTAGCTAAGGATCCTTAACCACCCATGCTAGTCGTATACTACTACCAATCACACAAGCCTATGGCACCATGTTCATGTAATCCGAAACTTACCTTGCAATGGTACAAACAAATCACTTGCAACACTTCCAACTTCTTTATTACCTAATCAAATAGTCACATAAACACAATTACAAACAATACCATACTTAACAACTTATATCATATCTTTACTTTAATGCTATTGGTATTGAATTTATTCATACCAATCATATTTCATCATATACACATGATTATTGGTTCTAACCACCATCAACATCACAATCTTTACAACAAAATCATACCTTTCTTTTAGAACCAAAACTCATGAGTATATGTATTATTTACATCATTTCCACTTTCTTTTATCAAAAATCTCATAATCATATCATGAGCATTACCATGTTTAATTTACTAGTTCATCATTCAAATATGAACATATTAGTTACTACTAACTTAAGGTTTATAAACTTTAACCCTAACTTAAATTAATCAATAAAAACATCATAACATTATTCACTAACATGTATAAATCATCTATTAGCTAACTAACTACTTATTTAGCAATCATCATAAAATTTAGGGTTTACACTCCCAACCCTAACTCAAAAATTAAGTAGTAAGGAGATGTAATTATACCTTAGATTTAACTAAGAAAGGATGAGGAATCTATTTAGAAGCTCCCTAACTCAATTGAAAGAACAAGGCTTTGGTTTTCATCAAAATCGTCATTTTTGCAGCTATTTTTTTTTTTTTTTTTTTTTTTTTTTGATTTTAGGTGTTAAATGAATTTAGAAACTGTGAGAGCTTTTAACTCGATTTTTTCTGGAAATCATCACATCGCGTCGCGATTTCTAACAAATCGCGTCGCGATTCTTTGTTTAAATCGCTTCGCGATTATGCCCCAATTGCGTGGCGATTTCCAGTTTTCCTTGTCCAGTCTTAAACTAATTCAACCTAACTCAATTTCAACTATAAATCTAAACTATTCTTAACCTGTATACACTTCATATAATGCACCAAATCAGTTAATAACACATATATATGAATATATATTTTTACACGTAACAAAAGTAATACACATATATATATTAAAAGTTATAGTTTAAGGCTTACGAATTTAGGACGTTACACTGATAATGTTGACGTTTTTTATTTTCTTCCCTTTTATGTTGCTCCAAGTCTTTTATTATGGGAGATGATATTTTCACTACTAAATTTGATAGATCCATCATATATATGCATCACATGGTTGTACTGTACAAGTAAATAATGCATGTTGATGGTGGATTTATGAAAAAAAGGATGTGGATTTATCACCACCTTTTTATTATAGAGTTATTCCACACTCACAAAAATCTCATACAATTTAATTTACAAAATTAAGTAGACCAATTACATCATGAGAGAGAAGAAAATGAGAGAATGACAAAATTCATGTGATTGATCAACATATTATGCCAACTCATTTTGTACAAGTTATTTTGTAAAAATTTTGTAACTCTAGAATTTTCCTTTTAACAAGGGTTATGAATTCACAACTAAATACTCGTTCCGTCTCATTTTTGTTGTCCTGTTTTGACTTTTTAAGACTTTCTTTTTCAACTTTGTCATTAAATATATATATTTTTGTCATATAATACTTGATGCAAAATATATGAATGGATTCATTTTCAATGTATTATCATTGGGTATAATTTACATCAGGTATTATATAACACAAACAAAAATATTTAAGGTCAAAGTTGAAAAATGAAGACTTCAAAGTCAAAACATGACGATAAAATTGGGACGGAAAGACTATATTATAAGAATTTATTTGCGATACAATACTGTAAAATCTTAATCAAACAAGTAAAGTGTGGTTGAATTGAAGATAAAAATTAATGGTTTAATATTGAAAATGTGATTATTCGTACACCATCAAAAGATATTCATACACTAATAGCTGTGCTTTATATTGATATATTGTAAAGTACAATGGTTTGTAAAGTACAATAGTGTACTAAAAATTTGTGATGGTGTATAAATAACTTTTTATTTTGGAATAGAGTTCGAAAGTGAATATTATTATCATTATTATACTCGTGTGTGTATATAATATATATAAAATTGAAATTGAAATTAAGATTAAACTTAAGATTGTTAATGACAGTTTTAAGGGCTGTCAATAACGTGCATAAACTGATTGTATTTTGATTGATATTTATGGGGTCAACTTAAATTCAGATGGTCAAAGAGTTTATTATGGTATGAGTACAAGTATTAATACTGTGTTTTAAATTCTTATTGACAGTTTTTAAAGCTGTTGTCGTTATCATTTTCCTAAAATTAAATTAAAATCTCTCTAAAAATAAAGACAAATGATTAATGAATCTACGAGTACCACGGAAGAGAAAAGGTTTTGATTCAGTTTAGACCGTTGGAGGCGATTGTAATATTGTTTTGTGGCCCAACCAGGAAAATATTCGCCACCGGCGCATTTTAGCACCAACACCCAAAATTACACTGCCCAACACACCCATAAAGGGCCCCCCCTCCAGTTTATGTAATGGACACTTGCCTTTTTAATTCTTTTATTTTTATTCTATCAACGCTATGTCAATTTTCTGTTTTTTTTTTATTCAAAGTCATCAAGATTCACAAAACAAAACAAAACACTTAAGTATTTTATTTTTATTTATAAGTGATAAATTGTGTTATACTAATAGTTTTCTAATATCATAAAATTTTTGTAGTCATGCATTATATTAATAAATAAATGGAGTACTTAAATTGCTTAATTGCCTGACCCCTCTTCTTTGCTTGTTGGTCACCTACAACTTTCTTTATACCTCATCATGTTTAATGACGAACCGAAATAAATGTGACATTTGCAATAAATAATTTGGGTTTGCATTGAGATTTTCAAAGTAATTACTACAATTTTATTATAAAAGTTTCGACAAGACAAGAGACGAAGTTGAGATTAAAGGAAACTATGTTGCGAGTGTTAACACGTTTAATAAATGAGTTGAATGATTAAGTTATAACCTAATTCCAGATCTCCGTCATGTTTAAAAATGCAATTGAGAAAATAAATACTTATAAGTGCAACTTCACTTCTCAACATTATTAACTAATTTATGAATATAAAATCGTAATACCCTTATATATCCTTTATATACTTTCAAAATATGTTACAATTACCTAGTTATATTATGGAGTAGTTGCGAACTTAAATGAGTCGACACGACTAACCAGTATGATAAAATGTCCAAAATTATTGATACTTTATTTGACACAATTCGCTGAATATAAATCGAGTTAATGATTGAATGAAAAAAATTCTTTTAAGTTTCAACACTAAAACGCAATACGCTTTAAACCTAGGGGTTCCATGTGTAACTTTTTATATATAATCTATTTTATTATTATTATTACGAAGTACGGAGTATTAAATATTAAATTTTATAGAAACAGTAGAAATAAATAAAAGGTACTTTGGATACTTTACTCTCTCTACAAAAATACTAGTGGGATACATGTTTTTTTTGGTTCTCTCTCTCCTGAATGCAAATTGCAATTGCAAATGCAAAGCAACAGGTAGACAGTCATTAAAGAAAGCTTTTGAAGCTCTGCAACATTACCTAGCTACCTCACTCACTCATCTAACTTTATTTTGACTTTTCCTTAAATTTATTAAAAAGTTGATGATAATGTCTTAATTTTGACTATTTATACAAAGTCAGAATCTATAGAAACAGGTTAGGTTTTGCTCTCCATCTGTTTCTGATCGGAATTCGAAGCAAAAATGAAGTCAAAAACTCGTTTGGATTCTGCCGTATTTCAGCTCACGCCTACAAGAACACGGTAATTATTTAACTAAATTATTTATTTAAGTCTATGCTTTTGTTTATTGTAATGTTCTGAGTGTTAACAACTTGCTCTGAATGTGTTTATACGTAATTTGGGTATTTTGAAACCTAGATAATTAAATATTTGAAGCTGAATTTGGTCTTTAAGACTAGAGAGCTTGCATCTTGATAATTGTTAATAATTATAATTTTGTGATGTAATGAGAATGAAATATGTCTGCATTGACTTTTCTGGAGGTTAAAATGACAAAAAAAAAAAAAAAAAAAAGTAATTAAAAAAAATTAAAATTAGAAGTAAAAAAAAAAAGTGCTATTTATATGCTGGTAGTCTGCATGGCTAATTTTAGCTTCACAGAAGCTGAAAAAAAAAAAAATTGTGACTGCAATACGATGTTTTGGTAGTCGTTACCTTCTTGAGTTTGTAACTGTACGCTCAAGAAAGTTGCTATATTATAGAGTGTTTGATATAAGCTATTCGCTAATTTAAAAGTGTGTTGTAATATAATATCTGATTTGATAAATGAATTGTTCTTCGTTTTCCGTTTAACGATGTTGGTGAAATTTTCTGGAAATGGAATGTCCTAATCATCTTCGAAACAAATACGTGTCAAATTGGTTAACCAGCATGACAAACACATAAACCAACATACCGAAGTTAAGTTAACAGCAACAAAGACAAAATTTGTTAATCAACAAAAGCAAACAATCATAAAGCGCAGTCTGTAATAATTAGGGGACGCTTATTGAGCCAGACCATGGACGTATAACCATCCCTTGAGGACAATATCACTTTGCTTTGTCATGAAAATGTTGTTTGAAAATACGAATAGGGTGTGATGATAATATTGGAAAATCTTTAAATCGTGTAGTCATTTTCACCATATAGTATTTCGACCATTTACTGTCTAGGTTCACGAAACTGATATTGGGATGGGACAAAGATTGCACTTAAATCTTGGCAAAGAAACTAACTCAAAACAAAGAGATTATGCTATGTTTTTGTGTGTGAAAATGAGACCAAAACATAATGATATAGGCAGAATTTGTTATAGCAGTTATTCAAAGGAAGCGGCCCCCTAGATCCCCACAAGGGGGCGCAGCCCCCTTGACCCCCGTTATTTAGTGGCGGTCCAAGTTAGTTCAAACGAGTGTGCGCTCAACACTTACTGACTCGTTATGTAACTTAACCTGGAAACCCATTGGCCCAAATAAGTCCCAATTACACTAAATTTACCAAACATATGTTATACTTGAAAGAGTATCATCACGATAAAAAAGAAACACATTTGTTATGTTGATATAATGCTTAATTTACATTATATAGCTTTGAACAACCGCATTAGCAATATGATGATATGACAGTCTGCACGATGATGCATGCCTTATAGTATATATTTCTGAATGCCCGTATTGAGATTCTTGTAACTGCTGCAAATTACCAGGTGTGATTTATACATCATTGCAAATGATAAGAAAGAGAAAGTTGCTTCCGGTTTGCTAAGCCCTTTTATTGCACACCTAAAGGCAGCTCAAGATCAGATTGCAGAAGGTGGCTATTCAGTATTGCTTGCACCAGAAGCTGGCAGTAATGCAACATGGTTTACAAAGTGTACGGTGGAAAGGTTTGAACATCTCACTAGACTAGCCATCAGAATGATTTTCATATAATAAGGAACGATATGCAAGTAAAAACAGTAATCATAAACCTAAATTTTAACCCTAATATGCTTGTTGTTTGTAGTTTTGTTCGCTTTGTGAGCACTCCCGAGATTCTGGAGCGTGTCTATACTATAGAATCTGAAATCCTGCAAATAGAAGAAGCAATTGGCATTCAAGGAAACAGTGATATTCTGGTGAGCATTATTAGAATACATATCATTTTTAGATTGAACGTTTTCTTAGTCCAAGTGTTCACCATGGCAGGTAGAAGACCAACATGTAAAGCCTGTGCCAAGCAGTGAAGGTAGTATATAGTAGATGACTTGGCCCATATGTCATTTCCAGTTCTATCAGTTTTTAATCTCTTGGTATTGAGTTATTCCATAACTTTGGTCAGGAAACAAATCTGCATATGATGCTGATGAAGAGAAGGCAATTGTCCTTTACAAGGTAACAGGTCATCAAGTATTCTTATATTCTGGTGCGTTATATTGTTTGTTATTAATTCTGTTGTTTTGTTCTTGTAGCCCGGTGCCCATGAGACTACCAGTTCCAGTGCTAAGGAGGAAAATTCAAAGTATTGTGCATCCTTTCTTAAGTTTGTCGTTTTATACATGTTATAAGTTGATTTTGATTTTAGAGTGTGGAAATCCAACACCTCACAGAATATGTGTTCCAAAGTATTTGCTTATATTCATGAGAAAAAGTAACTCGGTTACATAGTTAGTTAATTCTTATACAATTTAGCCAGCTGCTTATCTTTTTGTTCGTATGAAAGTCCCGATAGTTATATACGTATGTATATTCAGGGTCCAACTCTTAAATGTTCTCGAGACACGTAAAACAGTGCTGAAGAAAGAACAAGGCATGGCTTTTGCACGTGCTGTGGCTGCTGGGTTCGAAATTGAGCATGTGGCAAATTTGTTATCATTTGCTGAATGCTTTGGTGCCTCACGTCTGAAGTAAGCATTTTTCTTTGCGAAATCTTTAGTGCTTCTGTTAATGTGTTTGTCTATCACTTTCTTTGCATGCAGACTTCACCCTTAAGATTTTTTTGGTGCACATAAAACAGGAGTGCGTGCTTGAGGTTCATGGATTTGTGGAAGCAGAAACACGAGTCTGGACAATGGGTTGAAATAGAAGCAGAAGATGCAATATCTACCAAGTCAGATTACTCTGCCATGAATGCCTCAGGAATTGTGCTTTCAAGTATGGGCAACACACATGATGAACCTAGAAGTGATGGTATTTCAGAAACTAGGGAGACAGCAGGCAGCGATCTAAATGCAGGTAAGAAATTACTTGACAATATTTACTATTTGAGTGGATTGTCTAAGTTTTTGTATCTTTTCCGCACCTCCTGTATTATATTTTGCGCAGCCTTTTGCCAGATCCAATTATATGGTTACAACTGCATATTCCTAGTATCCATGATTCCTTTTTTTTTTTTTTATCGTTTCTTGAACAGTTCAGGATTATAAGATGGTAGAAGGAAGTTCTTCATCCTTGTTGGTCTTATGGTCTTTTTCTCTTTTCAATTCACTTCTTGTTATACTTTAGATGGTGTTCAGTGAGCTGTTTGGGAGGAATGTCTTTGAATTTTGACATACAATATCAGTATAATACTGGGCAAAGCAAAAACAAAATAAAAAATTGCGTATATGAGAACTCGGTAGTTATGCAATGCATGGAGCTGCTGTACAAGTGGGCTATACTCTATAGCTGTAGAGCTTAATGCTTTTATGTTCATAACCTGTTTCTTTACCATCAACATGCTGCTTACTGTTTCTTTCTTTTTTTTGTTCTTTTTTTTTGTGTGTGTGCAGGTGCCGAACAACGATATCATCAAGGACAATATCCCCATCCAGGTTTCCCACCCTGGGGTATGCATTCTTCACCAGGTGGCGTACCTGTGTATCAAGCATATCCCATGCCCTACTATCAACATTATCCTGGAAGTGCTCCGTTTTATCCTCCACCACCTTACCCATCCATGGAAGATCATCATTTTCAAAAGAGGCAGTCTATGGATAATAATAGATATACCAATCCTGAATCTGAAGTGTTGGATGGAGAGATCTTAGAACTACACGAGAGTGGTGGAAAATCTGGTAAAAGGAAATCAGGCAGGGTGGTTATTCGTAATATTAACTTCATTAACTCCAAAGGCCAGAATTCCTCAGAATCAGCTTCTGACACTGACACTGAGGATGAGGTCGAGAATCATACAGAAAAAAACTTACGATCTCCAAAGAGAAAAGGTAACCGCAAAGAGTCTAAATCCGAGACTCTTAACGGAAAGGAAACAGATAGCGGCCACTGGGATGCATTCCAGAGTTATTTACTCAAAGGGGCTGCAGAAGGTGATCGTTCTACTAATGGTGATATGTTTGCAATGGAAAAGGATTCTAAAACAAAAAGGCGCCAAAAAACGATGGCTGATGATCCATTAGCTGATGCAGAACGCGGCGGTGATGGTGAAAGGCACAGAATTGATATGCAATCCTATGATAGAAATGGAAGAAAGATTGTCTACAGGGGTGGAAATGATGAGTTTATGGCAAGTAGAAGAGAACAAGCAAATGTAAGGGATCCACTGTTCCATAATGGGCTTGATGGTGCAACTGCCAATTTGGATAGAAATGGCCTGCCTGCCGCTGCTGCTGATGAAGCAGTTATGGTTTCGTTGCGCTCAATTTCAGGTGTAAATGACAATAGAAGTAGCTTAAATATGGACTATTATGATCACCCATCATCCAGTAGTCAAAATGCAGAACACAAGTATAGTAAGCAAGTTGTTGAATATGAACCAGATGCCTTAAGCTTGATGCCTGAAAGAGATCTTGAAAATAGGCCAATAGGGTATGATCTTGCTTTAGACTATGAAATGCAGTTAGCTAAAGACTCTGCTGCTGCTTCTCGTGAGCAAAAGAGCAAGGAAGTTAAGAAAGGATCTAAAAGTGCAGAAAAGCACCAACAGTCAAAAGCTAATCAAGGTGTGGGACCTCCCCCTATAAGGAAGGGAAAACCATCGAAGGTGAATAGTGCCCTAGAGGATGCACGGGCACGTGCTGAGAAACTAAGATCGTATAAAGCTGATCTCCAGAAAATGAAGAAAGAACAGGTAAGCTGATCACCCTGCTATATGCCAACTGCATTATAGTTTTAGAATGATGTAGTAGGTAATACATGTCATTTTGTATGACATCATCTATTATCATTCATGTAACTTTATTGTATATCATTTAATTTCCATAGCTAAATTGATCATTTTTGTGTGTTTGTAAGTAGCTATGCTTAAATCTAGTTTCTTTTCAGCAAAATGCGGAACTTAAAAGACTTGAAGCTCTTAAGATGGAGAGGCAAAAGAGAATTGCTGCAAGAGCCAATTCTAAACTTTCCCCCATGTCCCATAGACCCTCCAAGTTTACTGATTCGGAGCCTGGCTCATCATCTCCTCTGCAAAGGTCCAAAATAAGGCCTACTTCCATAGGATCCACCATTTCCAAGAAACCCTCAACAAGCAAAAGCAAATTAAATGATGTGAATCATTCGGCAGGGAATAGATTGACTAGATCCTTGTCATTCATGTCGGATACAAAGAAAGAAAATAACTCTGTTACTTCTGATTCAAAGGCTTCTATGACTCGCATTAGAAGGCTATCTGAGCCTAAGAAGATCAACAACACCACTCACACTACTACTAAGACACGGAGTGCAGAGCCTGTTTCAAAACCCAAGTCATCCAATGGGTCTGAGACCAAAAAGATTTCTGCTATCATCAACCTTGATCAAAGTAAGGCTGCATCTCTTCCTGAGCTCAAGATCAGAACATCTAAAACATCTTCAAATATAAGCCAAAAGGTGAAGGTGAAGGAAGAGAAGCCTGTTGCAACTTCCGAAGTTGCTAAAATGAATTTTAACGACAGATTGAATGATGTAGATGACAGCCCTATTATTGACAAGACTGTTGTTATGCTTGAAAATAAGCAGCAGCCATCAGTAACTAAGGAATTCGATAGTAATCATGGAACAGGCGTGAATATCCATGAGGTGCCTTTGTCCATGGAAATTGTTGATAAGGCGACCATTTCAGTTCACCCACAGAAACATCCTTCTAGCGAGGTTAGAAGTTTATGCATCTCTCATCACATACCCTGTCCACCCCCATATTAAACCTTTTCTGGATGTTGCAAAAATAAATGCAAAACATTTTGATTTGAATTTACCTCTTTCTCCAATAGTAACCATTAAAGAATATTAAAAGCATGAGCATAACATCTTTCTTTGTCACATTCAAACACCGAATCATATGTTGCTTTGTCTTGAGATGAAGGGAGCATTTCCTTCTGGTCACCAAAGTGACAGTCCAATAGATAATCGAAACAAAATTTTATATGCTCTTTGTTTAGAAGTTCTTATCTCTGCCTAGCAACTACAGATTTTGTACACATATACATTCCTTTCCGAACAGCAAACAAATGGTTGTGGAAGTGTAAAATTATATCCTTTGTTAGATATAAGAAGTGAGAAAAAGTAGCTAGTAAATCAGTGAGTTGACATGAAATCCGTGCTCTCAATTTAAATGGTGTAGTCTGGATTATAGTTTTCTTGTTTAAGTTGTTATCATGGTGGTTGGTCAGGTGACAAAAACTTCTGTGGAGGAATTGGGTGAAAATCCAGGCACAAGTTCAGGCTACCAAGCTCCTTATGCACGTGCTTCATCTTTCGAAGACCCATCTACTAGAATTTCGGAATATGCCAAAGCACCTCAGTCAAATTTCGGGATAGCGTCAGGAACCGAAAAAGTATTTATTTCTGATTTTAACAACTTGAAGTTGGAAAAGATCCCTGAAGTCCTTGAGAAGCCCCAACCAAAAGGATTCAGACGACTTCTCAAACTTGGAAAGAAAAACCATGCCCCTTCAGATACTTCAACTGCAAGTGGGAGTGCTTCTCAACCCGATAATCATACATTCAATGCTCCTACTTCAGCTGAAGGTTAGTCTTGATACATTTGATTTTGATTTAACATTTGCTCAATCATATATGTTAAGTACCTGTGATTTTCCTAAAGTACATGGAGAGTCCAGCATGCTAGTTGTCTGAGTATAAGAAAATGAAACTCCTGTTTTCGATAAGTGAAGTAAGCTTGTATTGAAATTCGAATTGAGTCAACAGGTCCGCCACTATAGATAAATACTGTTACAAGTTGAAAGTTTGTGAATGCATACGGATTTCTGATATGAGCAATTGTGCGACAGCTGAGTTAAAAGCTGTTTCCTTCTATCCAGATTTGTATCTTCATGATCACATGATGATCCATCTTCTGCACTGTCATACTTTTTGTATGTTTTATTTGTAGCAGTTAAACTAGTCTATTTGTAATATGCTGCCAGTGTAAAACTTTCCGATGTGAGCTAGGCAAGTTTCCCATAATTCACTATCCATTGAATACCTCATCTATAAAAATCAGTCATCGAGTCATCTACTTTATCATATTTTTGCTTAGACATGTGTTGCCGATGTGCATGTAACTCATGTTCCGATCCCAAAGAGCCAAAAGCTGACATTATTTTATTCATTTTTGTCTCAGAGAACTAACATATCACCATTTTCCAAATAAAGTTGATTTCTAACAACCCCAACCAGCCCACGCTAGACTGCCTTTTGTCCATCATAATACCATTTTATAACAGGGTAAATTGGTGATCTTTTTTGATACAGAAAATGAGACGGTGGGCAAATATGATTTCATGTTTGGGTATATGGCCAAATAAATAACTTCTATAGTACAGTGAGTAAAACTTACATACCTGCCCACAGAGGTCAACCAAAATATGTTCTCTTTCAAAGTTGGTAATTCTAAGCAATAACTGGAAATGGGAATGATGGTGAGATATCCTCAGGTTTTCGCTGTTACTATTCTGTGCTGACTTTCTGGTTATTCTCTAATGTACTGCAGTTCATACGTTGAAGACCTTAATATATGAAGATCAAACTCCCATTCAAGATCATACTTCTCAAAAGTGTGAGTGTACTTCTCTTTCACAGATCATATGTTTGGGCTTTTCCTATTTGTTAATACATGTTTCAACAATGCTACTATTGCGTTGATTTATATTTGGATAGTACTATCATGCCCCCGTCACTTTTTGCCCATCACTCCTACTTTTTGCTACAAACTCATTGTGTCTTTACTTATTTGCCCTAGATGAGCCCTTAGTAAGGGCAAATAGGTCAAGATGTTTTCTACTTTGGCCTGAAAGTTGAGATGGCATACAAGAAATGATGGAAAGAGTAATTCCTTGACCCATGTACTCTCCAGTAAAATAGTTTCGTGTGTCCGTAATGCTACATAAATTATTCAGTCAACTTTTACCGTAGTTCACTTCCGAGTGATAGGTTTTAGACATAGTGTTGGGTTGCAGATGGATGGCCAAACTATCTTTTGTTTGAGAAATAGTGAAAAGAAGAGTCAAATAAGTAAAACTTTATAGCATGGTGGGAAAAATGGAAACCAAATATTTATTCCTTTTGTCGGTATTAATTATGTGATTTTACTTGACAGCTTCAAGACACTTCTCTTTACTATCCTCTTTCCGTGGCAAGACAGCTGAAAAGAAGTCAACAACATGAACATACATCTTTTGGATTTTGAAGACTTATGTAAGTATATGTGTATCTTGAGTTTTGATGCACATTGAAAATCTGTACTTGATTACTATGATGAAATTGGGTTTTAAGACTCGACTCTTTTTGGTCCATTTTCTGGGTTATTGATCAGAAGTGGTGAGAAAAGTTTTGGACCACCTTTAAGTTATTATAGATCAAGTTTTATTTACTCGATTCTGGAAGTGATAGTTTGTAATGATGGTGAAGAGTGCATTTTTTGAACTTACGGAGGCGAAAGCAGGTGCACAGCAAGAAAATAATTCTCAGAGGCAAAATAAAAAAAAATAAAAATAAAAAAAAAACTTTCAAAATGATTTAATAGGAGGTAGCTTTATTTTCGTGTAGGGGCGAATATTCAAAATATTTATAATTATAAAAAAAATTACATTAAATAAATTCTGAAGGTGGACAACTGCCTACGCGGTCCATGTTGCGAAAACAATTTGTAGGAAAAAAAAAATATTGACATGAAGCAAAAGGCTGCAATGCCAACAATAGTTGAAAAAGCACATAATGAACAAAAAAGGTCACCTTGATTCCTTGCATAGTTGCACGGTCAATGGCTTGGCATTCTAAAGCTTGAGCTTTTCACGAATCACGACGACTAACATGTCATGTTCAGTCACACATATATATAAGCAAGGAAATAATCTTTTTTATTATCATAATATTCATTAATTCATTAATATTTCAGTTAACAGTAACACCGGATGTTTCAAGGAGTTTGAAGTATAAGTTCAATCTCATATAAAAAACTAGTATTAAACCCGTGTGATGCACGGCTAGAAAAAGATAATGTCATAATATATCGATCATAATCTAAAATCATATATGAAATGTTTTAATGATCATATTCAATATTCAATTTTGTCTTGTATACACTTTATATAAGGGTGATGATTAAAGTTTCACCACCGTTGGTGAACCGTCCTCCACCGGACGTAACCAACCGTGGTCGTTTATCCATCTCCTCCCGCCGCTCCAACGTCACCATTTACCGCCACCAACGCCACCAACGCCGCTCCACCACCACCACTATATAGATGTATATCTGAAAACTCGTATATGTAGATCTGAAAAATAGATCTACTTTTTAGATTTGGATCTACTTTTTAGATCTGTCTGCATCGTACACTTTTCCCACTGCATCTTAAATGCAACTGATGTATATTTGTGCTAGTACTTGTTTACTGTATCATGTATGCCGTTATTGCATCTTATAATTTTTTTAGCATTTTTATGTGTTGTAAATCTTGATTTTATGTTTGAATTTAAAAAATTAGTATTACTTGTTTACTGCATCCTGTATTTTTGTTATTGCATTTTGTATGTTTGTTACTGCATCTTACGTTCGTTAGCATTTTGACTGAATCTTGCATATCAACAAGTTTTCTTGTTGAATAAAATTTTGGACAATTTTTGGAAATTTTTAGGGCAGATTTTTCGAGCAGTTCCATTTTGTCAAAATTGTAAAATAGTCCTTCCAGCCCTTCCTCATTCCTCTCTGAACCGCTTCCAACCTTTTTATATTCAATTATTTCACTTATTTTTAAACTTTGAATTTAGTTTCTATTGTGATTTCGAATATAGAGAAAAGTTCAATAAAAAAAAATGAAGAATGTAGGAACCAATAGGATTGTTCAATTTCAAATAATCATTTTCATATCTTTTCATTAAAACCATTTATCTCACAAACTATAAAAATTATAAAAATTACACCATTGAAATCGGCCTCTTTTTTTATCTTTAATTAGAGATCTCACATGTCATATTTTCGAAGAACTTTTTATTTTTAATCATTTTCTAATGGGTATTTAAAATTCGTAATGTTAAATATAATGTGACTTAATACTCACAAGCGATTATATTCACAATCAGATATCAAGATTTTGATTACTGACAATAATAGCTTATTAATAATCAAATTTACAAAATATAACTATAAAATCTCTTGCAACCTTTTTATTTAAAAATTTAATACCGACAAAAAGAAAAAAAAAATGTTGTAATCGCTTGTAATTAAACATTGAATTAGCAATCACATGTGATTAGAGTGTAAATAAATACGAATTTCAAATAATTAACTATACTTATTAAAACGCCTCGATTTTTTTATTTTTTATTTAACTAGTTAATAATGTCCCACACTTTAAAATATTTAATGTAATTCATTTAAAGATAAACCTGAAATCAACTCGGACTTAAAATAAATTAATCAAAATTTATTACATATACGCGATCATGCATGGTTTACGCGATCATACCAAATTTACGCGATCGCGTACTTAAGCTTAAAACGTTATGTAATCAGTTTACACTAAAATACGCGATCCTCTATGCTTCACGCGATCGCGTAATAATACCTGACCTGAACAAAATCTGCATACTCGAATTTTTGCACAGAATTTCAATCAAAATCAACTCAATTCTTGTATGCTCACAAATACTAACTTTTAACCATTTCGACACGTGTTCAAAACACCAACCCAGTACCAATTGACCAATTCATACGGACGAGATTTACAAAATCGATTTAAACTCATAAATCGAACTCAAATACTTGAACTCAGTCAATTTATATGTTTTAGTTTATCAAAACTAACATTTCATTGCAATATATTCCAAACTTCACACAAACACAATTTACTTCAATCACATTTACATACTTAAACATATTCTTGACCCAAAATTTACAATAAAACTTAAACGATCAATATATATCCAAATGGGTCAAGTTTCAACTATAAAAGAGATCATACTCAAATGATCTATTACATCACAAAAGGGCTTCTTATTCGTATCACGAGCATGATTTTTTTAACAAGGGATTTGACTTACTCAAGAGAAGTAAGTCCACCACTAGTCCGACTTGATTTCCTTGTCCAAATTGCTACGTGACCCGCTACTAGTACCTATAATAAAACATTAATAATGGGGGTAAGCTTATAGCTTAGTAAGTAAGGATGAGTAACAATAGTAATCAAACTCATGAATAAACTCATAACTCATATCATCATACTCAAATGATGCATAATAGAATTAATGGATTCAATCATACTCAAATGATTAATCCATTCTCATAACAAGGATCCTTCAAGTCTCATATTAGTTTCTGATGTGCTAAATCTAGTTATAAAATTTATCGTTGTTTAGTAAACCAAAAAGTACCTCGCTAGACCAATACACAACCGGGCAGTGGACCCTGTCGAGTGGTAGTATAGTTTGGTAAGTTAGGGTTCGAACACAGGGAACTAGATTGGATGATCGATATAAGTGTGAGCAATTTAAAAAGGGAAAATAAAATGTGGTTGGTTTGTGTGACCGAATTGTCACGATGCTTAAAACTAAAATCTTTAATTAATCTAGGCAGGTGGACTCTAAAGAGTCGGTTTAATTGTTTGGTCTTTTCAAATATTATGCTTGCTTGGATTATTTCACTAGTGATTTCGGGGTGTAGAATTATAACCTGTTAAGACATATGCTAAATGGTAACATTCATCAAACCTGAGCTCAAAGTTCTCTGAGACCTAAGGTTCAACTTCAATTAACAAACCTATGATTTAATCTAGTAACGGACGTTCGCCGTGGTTACTATCTTACACAATTTAGCCAAATCATTTGACACATTCCAAAATTACATTCGCAATTTTGTTCAATCATTCATAGACAAATAATTGGTAGCAATTTACTTGGTTGAAAACGTTCGCTATATCAATTAGTAAATTACTAAATGGTTAAATTCTAGTGATTAAGCTCAATTACATAAGGTTCTCCGATTAAACATAAATTAAGATTTGTGAGTTTGCAAATCATCCACACAACAAACATTCGCTACAATTGCTAACTTGTATGTATTTAACTAGTTGTTGTTAAAATCACCAAAAGCTTTGTTCCACAAATGATAAACAACTTATATAGGTATTTTTTGTAAGCAACAAACGTTCGCTATAATCGCTTAGTTAAAATGCCAAAAGTTTACTAACCACAACAATCTAAACACATACAAATTCATGGATGATTCACAAACTCAAACATAAATTAACACTTAAAGATTACACCCCTAATCAACTAGTTATTTCATCCAAACAAACATATAAGTAACTAGCCACTCATAATCACGATAATCATGCTAAAATCATAAACACAAGACGAATTCATAAATAACTTCAAATTAGATTAAATAGGAATTATACCAAATTTGTTACACAAATGTTCCAAGTGATGTTTGATCGATGTTCCACTCACAAATTCCTAGCCACAAATATGCGAAAATATGGAGTAAATGATGATGATTTGTGTTGGTGAAGTAGAGTAAATGAAATATGGTGGTGAAGAGAGTAAATAAGGAGAGTAAATGAAGATGGAAGTTGGAAGTGAGTAATGGTGAGTGTGTAGTGTAATGTTGATGAAGATGATGTATTATGAAGCTCATCCGATCCAAACACTCCCCAATTCACATTTTATTATTTTTTTTTTATTTTTTTAATTCAAAAAACGGATGGGAAAAACGGTTGGCATTAAATGCCAACCAATCAGAATTGGATAGCACATCAACCACCTTACCCCTCGCTCAGATCCAACGCTAGCCGATCAGCTTGTTAGGCATAGCCGATCGGCTTTAAAGTCATAGCCGAACGGCTTCTTGTGACTAGCCGATCGGCTTCTTCAGTGCATCAGGCCAAGCTCCAAACGAGGTGAAGTTCTGCAAAGGAATTTAACTGTAAAAGCCGATCTTCTAAACTAAACAGATCTTCTTGAAGCTCGAAACCGATCGGCTTTGTGTGATTAGCCGATCGGCTAATGTCCAAATCCAGTCCAGCCATCTTTGTTCCAAACTTCACCAATTCTACACCCATTCGCATGCGTTTCCAGCTTTTGACCTGAAATAGATTTCCAAACAAAATAAGTACCGAAAGTTCACAAAATCTACTCAAATGAATACGCAAAACAATGATATCGCGATAGATTTAAATAACCAAAATGAGCGATATCAAATATCCCCACACTTGAACTTTGCTTGTCCTCAAGCAAATCATCATTTTACTACTTCATAGACCACTCTTGCAACATTATAAGCGAAGATCAAGTTTACCAAAACACTACTAACACTAACTACCAAAGCAATTAGGCTAGCAACATATGTATAAGCATTAGAAACTCGAGATGTTTTAGTTTGTCAAGCCCGAATGCACGACCTAGCACCTCACATAAGGATAAGTGTTTAGTCACTCACTCTCAACCTATAAGACTACAAGGTAAGGAAGTAAGCAATTTAACACTCAATCAAGCCAAGTCGTGATGCGTTGTTACCATAGGCTTGCAAAAGGATCAAATCTCTACCGACTTGGCGTGAGCACCAAGTGAGATCTCAAAGGAGGTATTCTAGCATGTGTTGTAACAATGTAGGCTAATTATGGAATAGGGGTATGATAGACACAATAATTGGTGAAAAGTGGTAGTCAAGACCCATGAAAAATGCGGAAATGTTACCTCTGGTTTAAACATGTGACAGGAATGAAACTTAGGACTCTCGTGCCAAATCAATTCAAATTATTATTTGTTCTCATTTATAACTCATACTTCAACAATTTCACACAAATAACTCAAATTGATTTTTTTTTTCTCATTTGATTGGAGTAATTGCACTCTATGATTTTCTATGAACCCTGTGTAACGAACTTTCGGACCAACCATCCTAGACCGGATAAAGGCCTTTGGTGGCTAGGTGTAGAACACCCCTCGGGAACTACTTATTCAGGAATCCAAAGGCCATTTAGTTGACTACAATCATCCAACTATAAACTTTAAGCTCAAAGGTTAACTTCTATTCATTTAATTGTTTCCAATCTCAATCGTAGAATTTAACACTAGAATCCCAATTCAAAACGATTTAAGTCACATTTTGGTAAAATCCATCATAAGTTCCAACTAGGCAACATCTTAGAAAAGTGATGGTTCGGGAATTGACTACACAAAAATAAGGCTAATATTTAGTGGATCGAATGTGGAAGTTTTCTAGGGGTTTCTTAGCACTAAAAATGAGTGCTAACGACCTGTGTTAACTGGATATAAATGGTTTTAAAGCAAAATAAGATAAAAAATTCCTAAGAATACCTCCTCGTCTTCGACCCCACCTATATCACATTTCTGTGATCCCACAGCGGTCTCAAAATGCATCACTAGGGCAAGTTCTAGAACAAACTACAATCACCGGCACACTCATAGCAATCAAACAATATAAACACTAAAGGTAAGTGTTTTTCTCAATACGGCTCAAATTTCTCACAATTTTTTATAGTGGAGGCTACAAGTGTACTAGTCATGCAATTCACCCTATCAGGCTGCTTTTATGACACATCTCAAAAGGTTAAGTTGCAAGAGGTAAAGATTTAATTGCTATTAATAGATTTTAACTAACACATTTCAAAGCAATTAATTTAATAAGGACAAGCAAATTCCTAGCATACTACCATTCCATAACCCGTTATTAGAATTCGTAAAGTTCAATTGGAAAATTCAAGATCAATAACAAACCTAATAAGTGGCTATAAAACAACAATATACTAGGAACAAGATTCAAGTGAAGTTAACCCTCCCCACACTTGAGATTTGCATTGCCCTCAATGCAAAAAATTATAAAAGTACGAGTGCGAAGGGGCAAAGGGAACGAGAACTTCCCCGGGGGTTTTGCATGAAGGTGAGAAAGGAGGAGCTGGCTCATGATAGACTTGTAGATATCCACTCCAGCTCCGCATGCTACAAATGGGCACAAACAAACAAACACCAAACACAAGCCCATATGATAATAAAATAATCAAAATAAAAATGCTACAATGAATGCTAGCCATCCAAAGAACCAAAAAGAAAAATAACGCAGAATAAAAATATTGTTTAGAGTTTTACAATCCCAGAAAAAATAAAAATAACAATGCCCAACTACCAACCCCCATCATGGGGCGGGTCCTGGGTGGGATCATCCTGCTGATACTACTGCTGATAAGGTGATGGCGATCCAAAAAGCCAATGGTGATGAGCCTCTTGTTGCCAGTTGGAGGGCTCAGGAGCAGTCCAGGTGTTAGGCTGGGATGGAGCTGAGGACCAAGGAGTGCCCCAATCCTGCTGCTGCTGGTGGTAATCAGATGTGTGCATATGCTCCTGATGTCGCTGGAGCTCCACTAAAGCAGCATCCCAATCATAAATAGGAGCAGGGAGGACACCCCCCGGCTCACCCCAACGAGGTGGGTGATTATACGGGATAGGCACATGGTCGGGCACATGGTGGCCCAATCGCTCATGGTCGTGAATTAGCCAACCGTTTTAGTATTGATTAGCTCCCCACTCATACCTAGACTCGTCCATGAAAGCCACATTCTCCCGTTGCCACTCTTCTTGCTCTCCCCATCTTCGATTTTGCTCAAGTTGCATATTGTTGAATCTGGACATAAAGCTCTTCCAATACGCGGGCTCTCCAGACTGAGATGAATGACCATGACCCGGATGTACATTAACTTCAGCTTCTTCTTCTTGCTCTTGCTCCGCCTCCTCTTCCTCATCAGAATCTTCAACGTTAACGGGCCTTTTTCCCTGAGCCCCGGCTCGAGACACAGTGGCCGCCTCTCGAGGAGTGAGATTATAAGCAACATAAGATCCACCTTTCTTTCTCAAGATGTGGGTCGTGGCATAGGATTCGGCCCCAATTGGAAGGGTATTCTATTCCACTAAGGTATAGGCGGGAACTCCTCGGGGCTTCAAACTGACCTTTAACCCCTTGGCGATCCGAGTGATTAGATGACCACCACAAAGCCTGGAAGTGGGCTTATGCCCACTAGCATAGGCGTGAAGGTACTTGCCCACTGCATATGGGACATTGATCCTGTCCCTACTTTTCAACTTATCCAAAAACCACAAGTCGATCAAGGTCACCTTCTCCCTATTGCTTCCCCTAAGAGTCAGTGTGTTTGCTAACATTTTGTGTATCACCCTATACTTGGGGGATGTAAGATGTTTGTTCAAATTCTTCCCCCCAAGATATCGTGATGTACTGAGCGTTGCCCAAACTTCGGCATCACACTGCCCCTCATCCAGCCTTGCCCCAATCATAATATACAGATCAATCCAATGGGAAGAATATTCCTCATCCGTATAAATCCCCAAACAACCCGCAAGTTCTTTCAAGGATAATTTTCTAGGAGCCCCACCAAGTCTGAAACTCAAGAATTTATCGTCGACATTGTTGATAAGGAACATTTCCAAAGTTGCCAAGAATTCCATTACCAACTCTTCGTAGATATTTTCTTGGATCCCAAGAAGCTTTTCAAAGTCATTTACACCAAAAGCCTCGTCATCGAACTTCACCGTTTGAGTAAAAGTCTTGCGAATATCATGAGCAACCCCGACAACCTCCAACGGGTTCCAGTTGATTTCCCGAGGGTATTCGCATTCCTTTTTATGAATTTTATACAAGGCTTCAGTGTATTCCAGGTAGTTATACGTATGGCGTCCAAAAATTAAATGAGGGTGGCGGTCTCCAGGCAGTAAACCCTCATAAATACTTTCAGGATACTGAGGCTCATAGGTGTCAGGTTGGGTATTCCTGCCTCTCTGCACAACACAACACAACAAGATACAAAATTTCCAAAATTGTGTTAGAGTTAGCAAAAATATGACAAAATGAGCGATTAATGTCAAACACAACCACACCCCCCAGTAACCGAGCACACACGCTAATAACCGCATCACAAAGCAAAACAATCAACAAATGCAAGCTTAGCACAAACCGACAGTTAACAATCAATCACTTAGCCAAAACTTAAACTCAATAAGGATAAACATGCAACCTAATATTAAACCATGCAAGAATCATGCCAATGACATACAATGTGACTCAAGCAAGCCTTCCAATCAAAGTTACATACCAAACCTATTGACTACCTCATAAATGCATAACTTCAATATCAAACATGAACTTGAATTGAGCAAAAAGGATCACTCAAATGGATTCTAGACATGTATTACAATCACAAGTTACACCAAAGTCAGTCAAAGCAAAAGTCAAAGTTGACCAAAAAAGTCAACTCCTTCTTCCCCAATTTCCACATAAACCCTAATTTTCTAAATCATCCACAAATGGAAATCAACCAACCAATTAACTTCATTATACTTGCAAACACGAATTTCACCACAATTAGCACCAACTATCAAGCATAAATCACTAAATTCGGATTATCCCCAAATTAGCATATGAACCATAATTTGTAAATCATCTAAATCGAGCAATTTAAACAAAAGATCATGGTATAAACTGAGTAACATGTATGAATCAAGCATAATACACAACAAAATCACAAAGGAATTCATCCCCACACTTGAATCAAACCAAACCCGGATTCAAGATGTTCATCTCAAAAATCACTAGTAGGAAGATTAAATGGAGACATGAAATACCTTAGGTTGTCTAGACATGATTAGTGGTTGATTTCCTTGAAAGATATGAAGGTTTTATGATGATTTAGTGAAGAATTTGGGGTTTTTTCGTTTTTACTTGAGAGAGAAAAAGTAAACAGATCGGCTGTGATGATGTGGTGTGAAAAAGAGAAAGCCTATGCTCTTTAATTAAATCGCAAGAATTTACCCAAAGCCGATCGGCTTTACAAACTTAGCCGAACTGCTATATTAGCCGATCTGCTTTAAACTAATAGCCGAACGGCTTCATCAATTAAAATGCGCCTAACATGAAAGGTGTCAAGTTCTGTAATGTTTATTAACTAGAATAGCCGAACTGCTATACATAGCCGATCGGTTTCTGATTAATAGCCGATCTGCTATTTGAAAACCGATCTGCTTTCTGTTTACCAAATTAATGCTTCAGAAAAGGGCTCAAGTTCTGTGATCATTTTTCAAAGAATAAACCGAACGGCTATATTAAGCCGATCTGCTTTTGAACTATAGCCGAACGGCTATTGTAAGCCGATCGGCTTTCCCTATGCAAAATCAGCAGAAACAGCAGCAACACAAAAACACCTTTACACTTAACAATTCAAACAATCACAGCAGCAGCAAACACATCAAAATCATCAAAAATGCAGGCCAAAAATTCTAAGTTTATCAAAAATGATATAAACACGAGTTTCCTCGTGTATGGGCTTCATTTATTAACGAGTCCAAGCTAGACTCGACCCCGAATTCATTTGTCCTTGGGGTAAGTTGCGAGTTCCTCCCACTCGCTCTCTTGTTCATCCTCATGGTATAGTTTCAACCGGTGCACATTCACAATAAAGGTTCCACCATCTTTTTGAAAAAGCTCCACATATCCGAATGGATATTGATGCTTGACCACGTATGGGCCGGTCCATCTTGGTTTGAACTTCGGTTGTTTCAACTTGAATCTTGATTGGAACAAAAGCACTTTTTCACCGGATTTAAATTCTTTTCTCACTTTCAACTTCCGGTCATGCAACACCTTTGTCCGTTCCTTGTAGAGACGAGAATTTTCAAAAGCTTGCAATCGAAGCTCATCCAACTCATGAAGTTGCAACATTCTCTTCTCACCCGCTTCAATCAAATCCAAATTGCAATTCTTTAGCGCCCAATAAGCTTTATGCTCAATTTCAAGGGGTAAATGGCAAGTTTTGCCATAAAGTAACCGATACGGTGTCGTTCCAATAGGTGTCTTGTAGGCGGTCCGAAACGCCCACAATGCATCTTCAAGCTTTTTGGACCATATGGCCCGATTGTCTTTCACCGTCTTCTCCAAAATTCTTTTCAATGCACGGTTAGTGTTCTCGACTTGACCACTTGTTTGTGGGTGATAGGAAGTCGAGAACCGGTGATTCACCCCATACTTCTTGAGAACTTTTTCTAATTGAGCATTCGCAAAGTGAGTCCCCCGGTCACTAATCAACGCTTTAGGCATCCCAAATCGGCAAAATAGGCTTTTCAAGAAATCAATGACCACACGAGCATCATTCTTTGGTAAAGCCTTAGCTTCCGCCCACTTGGACACATAATCAACCGCCACAAGAATGTATTCATTTTTGAATGAAGGTGGGAACGGTCCCATGAAGTCTATGCCCCAAATATCGAAAACTTCACAAACTTGGATGCTTGTTTGTGGCATTTCATCCCTTTTGGAAATGTTTCCTGTTCTTTGACAAGCATCGCAAGTTTGACATAAAGTGTTAGCCTCTTTGAAGATCGTCGGCCAATAAAAACCCTCATCAAACACTTTCTTGGCGGTGACCGAGGGACCATAGTGTCCACCGGTGGGCCCATAGTGACATTCATCCAAAATCTTTCTTGTTTCACCACCCGAAACACATCTCCTCACCATGCCATCCGCACAAACGCGGAATAAATACGGCTCCTCCCAGAAATAATGCTTCAAGTTAGAGAAAAATTTGCTTTTCTCTTGGTGACTCATGCCCTTTCTCAAAACGCCACCAACCAAATAGTTTGCCCAGTCGGCATACCATGGTGCTTCCTCATCCTTGTTTTTATCACCTACCTGCAAAAGAAATTCCTCGGGAAAGGAATCATCAATATTAGTATCGCCTTGCTTGTCAAGATGTGGATTTTCCAATCTTGACAAGTGGTCGGCGGCAAGGTTTTCGGCTCCTTTTTTATCCTTAATCTCAATGTCGAATTCTTGTAAAAGAAGAATCCAACGGATGAGACGGGGTTTAGCATCTTGTTTGTTGAAAAGATACTTTAAAGCCGAATGGTCGGTGAAAACTACGGTTTTAGATAGCACAAGATATTGCCTAAATTTGTCAAAGGCAAACACCACGGCAAGCAATTCTTTTTCAGTGGTTGTGTAATTTTGTTGGGCCCCATTCAAGGTCTTGCTAGCAAAGTAAATGGGTTTGAAATGTTTATCAATCCTTCGTCCTAGGACAGCTCCTAAGGCAAAGTCACTTGCATCACACATGAGTTCAAACGGTTGGGACCAATCGGGGGAGACTATGATAGGTGCCTTGGTCAAATGGTCTTTAAGGATCGAAAATGCACTCAAACACGGTCCATCAAACACAAAAGGGGCATCCTTTTCAAGTAGCTTAGTCATTGGACGGGTGATCTTCGAAAAATCCTTAATGAATCTACGATAAAAACCGGCATGACCAAGAAAACTTCTCATGCCCTTAACATTGGTCGGTGGAGGTAATTTGGCAATAACATCAATCTTAGCCCTATCAACTTCAATTCCTAAACCCGACACCTTGTGCCCCAACACAATACCCTCTTTCACCATAAAATGGCATTTCTCCCAATTTAAAACCAAATGTGCTTTTTCGCACCTTTCAAGCATTTTATTCAAATTGGCCAAACAAGAGTCAAATGAGTTTCCAAAGACGGAAAAATCATCCATGAAAACTTCCATGGAGGTTTCGATCATGTCTTGGAAAATGGCAATCATACATCTTTGAAAAGTGGAGGGGGCATTGCAAAGACCAAAGGGCATTCTCCTATAGGCATAGGTCCCAAATGGGCAAGTGAAGGTGGTCTTTTCTTGATCCTCGGGATCTATGGGTATTTGGAAATATCCCGAAAATCCGTCAAGGAAACAATAATATTCATTACCCGCCAACCTCTCAAGCATTTGGTCAATGAATGGTAAGGGAAAATGGTCTTTTCTCGTGGCATCATTCAACCTCCTATAATCAATGCACACACGCCATCCCGTGACCGTCCTAGTGGGTATCATTTCATTTTGGTCATTGGCAACTACGGTCATCCCCCCTTTCTTTGGTACACAATGTACCGGGCTCACCCAAGAACTATCCGCAATGGGGTAAATAATACCCGCATCAAGAAGCTTAATCACTTCTTTCTTGACCACATCCACCATATTGGGATTAAGCCGCCGTTGTCTTTGGACAACGGGTTTAAAATCATCAACAAAATTAATTTTGTGTTTACAAAAGGATGGGCTTATTCCCGGTATGTCGGATGTCCGCCAAGCGAAAGCTCTTTTGTGAGCCTTGAGTACATTCAACAATTTATGTTTTTCATCATTCACAAGGGAGGAGGAAATGATTACGGGTAGGAGATTTTCCTCATGGAGGTAAGCATACTCCAAATGACTTGGAAGTTCTTTCAACTCCAAATCACGTGGTGGATCCTCCAATGATGTCTTGATCCTCATATTGCCATCCTTTATGAGCTCCTCAAAAGCATCCTCGCATTCGAGCTCCTCTTCATCATTTGTCTCTTCCATGCTCATGACCAACTCCTCCTCGGTCATTCCTTCAACATTCGATACTAGCAAGTCAACAAGCTCCGATTCCAATCCAAGCAAGCTTTCCAATTCTTCCTCCACCGCATCATCTATCACATCAATTCTAAAACACGAATCATCATTAGAATAAGGATGCTTCATGGCCTTATCGACCGTGAACGCAATCCTTTCATCCCCCACCCCCAAGGTCAATTTCTTATCTTTAACCCCAATTATGGCATCCGCGGTATGTAGGAATGGTCATCCTAAAATCAAGGGCACTTTACTATCCTCCTCAATTTCGAGGATAACAAAGTCAACCAGGAAGGTAAATTGCCCTACCTCTATTAGCATGTTTTCCGCAATCCCAATGGGATATTGGAAAGATCTATCGGCTAGACGGATGCTTATGCGAGTGGGGGTTAGGGATCCTAGGGCCAATTTAGCATAAAGTGAATATGGCATTAAGTTTATACTAGCACCTAGGTCCGCAAGTGCATCACAAGTAATGATTTTACCCAATGTACAAGAAATGATGAAACTCCCGGGATCTCCGAGCTTGGGTGGAATTTGGTTTTGGACAAGTGCCGAGCATTCCTCAATCAAAAACATTGCCGAAGCCTCCGACAATTTTTCTTTGTTGCTCACCAAATCCTTGATGAATTTGGCATAATTCGGCATCCCTGCTAATACATCAACCAAAGGCACATTGATTCGAATGCCCTTGATCATGTCTACAAATTTCCCATATTGAGCCGCAATCTTTTCCTTCCTTAGCCTTTGGGGATAAGGAATCTTCGGCTTGTAAGCTTTCACAACCGGAGTAGGTGACACCGGTGTGACCGTTGGTGTAGGAGCATCAACATTCTCTTCATTGTCTTCCTCCTCCATTTCCTACACAAAAGAGTTAGAAACATTTTTCTCCTTGGTTTGAGGTGGTGGAAGCTCCCTTCCGCTTCTCGTGGTTATAGCATTCACATGCTCATTTCTCGCGGGTGGTGGTTGGTAAGGTTTGGAACCGCTAGAGGGTGAAGGTTGTGGTCTTGGGTTTTGTTGTGTATTACTCGGTAAGCCACCGGTTGGCCTACTACTTTGCCCCTCGGACAACCTCTCCATTTTTCGCTCCAAATCTTGAATTGAAGCTTGTTGATTCTTTTGTCCTTGTTCCATGCTCAACCGAATATTTGTCATTTGAGTTTTTATCCTTTCGGTGGCGGTTCTTGCTTTGACATAAACTCCTTCATCATTTGTTCCATTGGAGTCAATGTTGGTTCTTGTTTTTGAACCGGTGGTGGTTGTTGTTCTCTAGATGGGCTTTGGTGTCGATTTTGGTTGTAATTTTGGTTTTGGGATTGATTTTGATTGTATGATTGGTTTTGAGATTGGTTGGAGTTTTGGTTGTAAGGTTGGTTATGTCTAGAAAATCGGATTTGGTTTTGGTTTTGGTTATAGCCTCCTCCTTGGTAACCTCCCGAATTTCGGTTTTGATAACCCCCTCGTTGGTAGTTTCCGCTTTGATAATTACCTTGTTGCAGAAAGTTAACACCTGCCTCATCTCCCACCATTGGCACATCGTCTTGTGCACAATTAGCCGTGGCATGATTTCCGCCACAATTAACGCAACCATCTCTAAGCTCTTTGATTTCACCTTTGATAGTCTTGAGTTGTGCATCAAACTTAGAAGATAAAGCCTTGATTTCTTTCATCATGGCCGAGTCATTGGAGCTTCCATTTCCACTACTAGTTCCTTCCACAAAAGCAACATGCTTTTTAACCGGTTTTCCTCCTTTATCCTTAGCCCAATTTAAGCTTTGGATAACCTTGTCTTCAAGAAGCCTCCATGCTTCGTTCGGTGTCTTGTAGAGGAATTGACCTCCTCCCGAGGCATCAAGAATACTTGCCGAATCCACGTTAAGACCATTGTAGAATAACACAATGATTTCTCTCTTCTTCAAATCGTGACCATGGCAATTCCTCAACATTTCTTTCATCCGACACCATGCCTCTACCAAAGTTTCGCCTTCTTGTTGTTTGAAGGCTCTAATCTCATTCAAAAGTCTTTCGGCCAAAGCCGGAGGATAAAATCGTCTAACAAATGCTTCCCTCATCTCATCCCAAGTAGTGATGGTGTTTGGTTCCAATTCTTGATACCAAATCTTTGCCTCACCACAAAGTGACATAGGAAACGTCCGTAGGCGAATCACTTCATCCATATTCGCCCCATACTTGAAATAGCTCCCGATTTCAAGAAAGCTAGCAATGTGTTGGTGTGGATCGACCCGCACCCTTCCGTCGAATTGTTTATCTCTAATGAGTTGCATATGATGCCCCTTCAAAGAGAAATTATCATTTTCAATATCTTGAACCCGTATGACCGACTCGGGTGTCGGTGCCACGGTTCTCGTCCGTGAGAAAATGGGGGTATCATCCTCATCCGCCATCTCTTCTTCACCTTCGGAGGGTGTTGAAGGTTCTTCTTCGGGTGATGGAATTTCCTCCACAAAAGTTTCTTCCACCTCGACGGTGTTTCCCGAAGATGTATCGGTATCCGTTTGACTACTAGATGATTCCGATGATCTTTGCTTAGGTTTCCTCCTTCGTTTACTCTTTTTGGTCTTCTCCGGATTGGACAAAGGACTTAGAAGCTCTTTACCGGAGCTCCTTGTGTTCATCCACTACCAAATCACACCTGAAAGTACACAAACGATAAAACCATAAACGCACCGGCGCAATACAAACAAAGGTAACTTCCAAGAATAAATTCTAGAAAGGATCAATTAATCACACTTAAATCAATTTCACAAATCAAGTTCCCCCGCAGCGGCGCCAAAAACTTGATGTGCTAAATCTAGTTATAAAATTTATCGTTGTTTAGTAAACCAAAAAGTACCTCGCTAGACCAATACACAACCGGGCAGTGGACCCTGTCGAGTGGTAGTATAGTTTGGTAAGTTAGGGTTCGAACACAGGGAACTAGATTGGATGATCGATATAAGTGTGAGCAATTTAAAAAGGGAAAATAAAATGTGGTTGGTTTGTGTGACCGAATTGTCACGATGCTTAAAACTACAATCTTTAATTAATCTAGGCAGATGGACTCTGAAGAGTCGGTTTAATTGTTTGGTCTTTTCAAATATTAAAAACCATGCTTGCTTTGATTATTTCACTAGTGATTTCGGGGTGTAGAATTATAACCTGTTAAGACATATGCTAAATGGTAACATTCATCAAACCTGAGCTCAAAGTTCTCTGAGACCTAAGGTTCAACTTCAATTAACAAACCTATGATTTAATCTAGTAACGGACGTTCGCCGTGGTTACTATCTTACACAATTTAGCCAAATCATTTGACACATTCCAAAATTACATTCGCAATTTTGTTCAATCATTCATAGACAAATAATTGGTAGCAATTTACTTGGTTGAAAACGTTCGCTATATCAATTAGTAAATTACTAAATGGTTAAATTCTAGTGATTAAGCTCAATTACATAAGGTTCTCCGATTAAACATAAATTAAGATTTGTGAGTTTGCAAATCATCCACACAACAAACATTCGCTACAATTGCTAACTTGTATGTATTTGACTAGTTGTTGTTAAAATCACCAAAAGCTTTGTTCCAAAAATGATAAACAACTTATATAGGTATTTTTTGTAAGCAACAAACGTTCGCTATAATCGCTTAGTTAAAATGCCAAAAGTTTACTAACCACAACAATCTAAACACATACAAATTCATGGATGATTCACAAACTCAAACATAAATTAACACCTAAAGATTACACCCCTAATCAACTAGTTATTTCATCCAAACAAACATATAAGTAACTAGCCACTCATAATCACGATAATCATGCTAAAATCATAAACACAAGACGAATTCATAAATAACTTCAAATTAGATTAAATAGGAATTATACCAAATTTGTTACACAAATGTTCCAAGTGATGTTTGATCGATGTTCCACTCACAAATTCCTAGCCACAAATATGCGAAAATATGGAGTAAATGATGATGATTTGTGTTGGTGAAGTAGAGTAAATGAAATATGGTGGTGAAGAGAGTAAATAAGGAGAGTAAATGAAGATGGAAGTTGGAAGTGAGTAATGGTGAGTGTGTAGTGTAATGTTGATGAAGATGATGTATTATGAAGCTCATCCGATCCAAACACTCCCCAATTCACATTTTATTATTATTTTTTTATTTTTTTAATTCAAAAAACGGATGGGAAAAACGGTTGGCATTAAATGCCAACCAATCAGAATCGGACAGCACATCAACCACCTTACCCCTCGCTCAGATCCAACGCTAGCCGATCGGCTTGTTAGGCATAGCCGATCGGCTTTAAAGTCATAGCCGAACGGCTTCTTGTGACTAGCCGATCGGCTTCTTCAGTGCATCAGGCCAAGCTCCAAACGAGGTGAAGTTCTGCAAAGGAATTTAACTGTAAAAGCCGATCTTCTAAACTAAACAGATCTTCTTGAAGCTCGAAACCGATCGGCTTTGTGTGATTAGCCGATCGGCTAATGTCCAAATCCAGTCCAGCCATCTTTGTTCCAAACTTCACCAATTCTACACCCATTCGCATACGTTTCCAGCTTTTGACCTGAAATAGATTTCCAAACAAAATAAGTACCGAAAGTTCACAAAATCTACTCAAATGCATACGCAAAACAATGATATCGCGATAGATTTAAATAACCAAAATAAGCGATATCAGTTTCCTACTCAAAGGAAACAACTCAATATCAAGTGTAAAGGCTACTCAAACCTCATTTACACACTTGCTTAACAATTAACTCACTTAAAAAGGCACACTCCATGCCCAATCAATCTAGCTCGTGTATAACTCTTCCCCCCTCCCATACTTACCTTGAAATTTCAATGATTGTGTTCTAGCTAGGCTCAAATTTTCAATTTGGCTCTTTGATTCACCTATTCATAAACATCACATAAATACACAATCATTCATACAACTCAATATCTAATCAATTTCTCATTAGATCAAAAGGACTAAGTTATCTTTTATCTTATTACTAACTCAAAAGAGATGAAACAAGGTCATTAAACTAACTAATAGTCCATCACTCAATTTCATTCAATTTCAACAACTTTTAAATTCTCAAGAACAACAATAAATTAACATACTTATACTAAAGGAAGTTCACTTACTCTCATAAATCATCATTTAACACTTCTAATAACAAAATCATCATTTTTCTCAAAAACCCATAATTAGAGTTCATCTCAAAATCATCTATTCATCAAATTGAAAGTTAAAATGGATTAAACTTACCTTAAGGATTACAAATATGCAGATTTTGGTCCAAAACCAACAAGAATTCAAGGTAAATTCAAAAGGTTTCTTCTTTGTTCTTCACTCTCTCCCTCTCTGGCTCATCTCTCTCTCTCTCTCTCTCTCTCTCTCTCTCTCTCTCGTGAATTCCAGAACCAAACCCCAAATTCCAGATTTTTAACTAATTAAAAAGGGAGCTGATTTTGGCAAGTAAGTTTTTACTTGTCACAAGAAAACAGTACAACTGTTTATACCTATAGTACAACTGGTTAATGCACTGTTTCCTTGTGACAAGTAAAAGTTTACTTGACAAAATCAGCTCCCAATTAAAAAGGCTCATTTAATAATTTACACAATTAACCCTCAAGTCTCATCTCTTACATTTTGGCCACAACTAAAATACTCAAGTTCTATTATTCCTAATTAGACCACTAACAAGTTTCTCAAAATAATAACATCAACAAATAAATTTACGTTCTTAAATATAATCAATAAACTTACGAAAAATTAGGGTGTTACAACTATACATGTAAATAAATATAAACGTGAAATCACATGTCAATTATAAGTTATCTTATCATCAAATAATTCATTTCAAAAACACATATGATTAAACCTCAAATAAGCAAATCACATGTGATTTTGGCACAAAATGAATGCAATATATAAAAGATGATTATTGTTTTTTATGTGAATGTCTAATAAGTTGTAATCATAATTCATGAGTGACTTAACATCCACCGTTAAAGGATAATCTTGTATCGATATTAAATTTTTATCATAAATCACACGTGATTATATATAAAATCACATGTGATTATATAAGTCGCATTTTATAAAACAAGGACAAAATGATATTTTTTTTAACGAAGGTATAGCTTGTGGAATCTCTAATCGAAGAGTAAAAGATGTTGATTCTGAATATGTAATTTTTATAATTTTTAGTCGTGTCGTTTGTGAGATATTTAATTTTACAAATTCGGGTGGAAGTTGGGTTTTAAAAGAAATTGAGCAATCTTATTGGTTTTCCTATTTTTCACTTTTTTACCATTTTTTATTCAACCCACTTCTTTCGATGTATGAAAATGAAATTTTTTAATTTTGGAATTATTCGAGGCAAAAAAAAAAAGGGTTAAGTGCATAGAAATGCAATTAACTATAGTCTGACATTCATGTTGTGTACTCAACTATTCATACATACATTGTGTGTAACAAACTTGTAATTATAAGTTTGCGATGAATATTTAAAAAAATACTAAATATAAGTTTTGCTATTATATTTATTAACGAAACTTCCTATTTTTTTTAAAAGAATTCATTTTTTATTTTGAAAATTTTAAATATAATGATTGTTATTATTTCACTTATGATAATTTAATAGTTATATAAAAAATATGGTATTATATTATTGAATTGTATATTTTAAATCAATTAAAAAAGATTTAGTACAAAATATTGGAACAACTTTTTTCTATCTTTCTATACTAAAAGGTTGTGCAATTGGTTATACTAAAATATTGTACTCCCTCCATCCCAAAATGATTGTCACCGGACAAGAAACACACAGTTTAAGAAAAATGCATTTATTACTGTTGACTACCAATAGAATTTTAACTTTACAATTTTCAAGCATTTTGATCGGTTGATTTTAGATGTGGACAATAATTTTGGGATAAACATAAATAGTAAGGTGGACAGACAATTTGGGATTGAGTGAGTATACAACTGTACATTAAAGATGTTCTTAGTTAATTGATTTTGACGCAGTTACCAAAATAATCGACTCGACGATAGAGTCGTACTTCAATTTTTGGCGCGTAACAAATTTGGGCCAAAACCCCCCACCCAGCCTATTTCAATTTCAATTTTCATCACAAAACAACTGCTGTAACCCTAATTTCTGATTTCCCCCAAATTAAACACAAGCAAGCGCAATGGCCTGGTATGAAGGTTTTGAAGAAACTCGTCTCCTTGTTGCCTCATCAGGTACTATATGTTACTGTTATATTTACCTATTTATCTATTTGTTTGCTGTATATTGAGCAGTTTAGGGTTAATTCAGATGATCCTTCTGGCACTGGAGATCACATGGGCCACTTCTTGCAACTTCGTCATCCAAAAACTGGTATAAATGTTATAACTTTTAATGTTTATTTTTATTTTTAGGTATTTATTACTACAGTCATGTATCATTTACATTTGTTTTTGTAAACTTGGTTATTTGGTTTCTGCTTACACTTATTTACTGAAAACTTGTTTGTATGCATTTCTATTATTCAATCATGAACCTGTTGTCTTAAGTTGCAATATCGTCAAGCTAACTTTTACTGTACAACAAAAAAGTATGGTTATTTCTTACCTTTCTATCTTTCATTTTACATCAAATACTACCGGATAAGTGATAGATTATCATATAAGGTTTCTAGTTGTCTACACTTGTTCCATGACCACTGCAAGTTGATAGATAAATTAGGACAATTCGTTTTAGTCCCAGTTTTCTTGTTTATTCTTTTAACTTATACGGAGTAATATTTCCCCCTTTTTTTGGTAACATTGGGAACTCTTTGCTGATATGGATTGTCACGGAAAGAATATAACATAGCACTTTTCTATGAAAATGCGAGATATTACTGTTGAAATATCCGTGTAAGCCTATAAATATTGTCTACTATGGTGGTGGCACAGTTGGCTGTAGTTAGAGTAGCAGAGAAGTGTTGTAACTAGTGTTGCTGCTCATAGTAAATGGAAATGGAAATAGGGCTCTATTGTATATGCTTTCTTAACTTATTTTTCTGAAGCGCTACTCCTTTTTATATAAATTTATAACACCTAGTTTAAGAGCTAGCTCACGTTTATGTTTATTAAATTGTATGGGAGCTTTACATGGCAAATGAAATTTTGAATATTGGATGTACTGGAACCACTAGAGTATGATGGCTTTTGTGGTAATAAGTTACAAAATTATTTGCTTTGCTGACAGGTCACTCCACGTGCTACATATTGATCAATGGTGGCCTTCAAGAATTTAACTGGTGTAAACAATCTTATGGGTCTTGGTTCATGGGAGATTATATCTGTGAAGGTAAAGTTACATTACTGCAGACTTACTATAGCTTTTTTTTTCTTGTCAAATTCTTTTGGGGTGGGTGTTCGTCGATAACATAACTGGAAGTTACTCCTTTTCAAAGTTTTTTTTATTGAGTTTTCCATGCCAACTATGCGCGTTCATAATAGAGAAAGACAAATGATAAGTGTTCTTAATTAGAGGATGAAGGTATCAATTTCGTTTTCGGGGGTGTACAAATCACCTCAGCTATTCAATAGAAAAATAGGAATTTATTAAGACGGTCGCTATATAGACTAGTGCCAAAGAAAAATACTATTAAGTATTAACGGTCGATGATATCAGACAGATAAGTCATATATCTTGTGTTGTCGTATCATGTTGCAAGTTATTTGCATGACGTTTTATAGAAGCCCTCCCTCGAAAAAAGAGGGATGCAGCAGAGTGTTTTATTTCAAGCATAGATTGACATGAATTTCCTAACATTTTTCCAATTTGTAGCAGTTGTTAAATTTCACGGTTCCATCAGTAATTTTATCTGCATTCTTCCCGATTAAATGTAGGAAAACTTATATCTCCTTGACATTATGTCTACGTGTCTGCAGATGGTGGTTTATATGCTGCTACTTCAGTTGACCCTGTGTTCATTCTATTGCCAATGTTTGATGAAGCACGCATGAGAGTACGTAACGCTTTCTAATTACTATGGTTGGTTGTTTCCCAAAATTGATTGAGTTTTGTAGTTTTGTGAATGATTGTTGTAACTAATAGCATATGCTGAGAATCTTGGTCTATTATACTTGCATATTTACTAGTCATCAATGGTTAGTATTCTAGAATCTCTCATTTACGAACCTGTGTTGTTGAGGCAGAAAGGAGATGATCCCGGGAAGTTTAGGCAACTTGATGAGATCATTTACCTTCAAGATTATCCCGGATATCGTCATTTAGCAACAATTGCAGAAAAGTCCATGGAAGTTGTTTGTGATTGTAAAGGTAATATAAGCAAGTGAGTTGGTATAAGTCTTGTAAATCTGGATATAAAAATATTGAATTGTCGTTTGTCCATTATATGTACTACATAATGGTTTTCAATTTAATACACCTTAAAGGTTTTGTTCGTTTGTTTCTATAATTTGTGTCATATGATGTAGCAGAGATTGGATCCTCAAAGTTTTTTAGACTCAATGACTCGAAGGTTTTAGCGTGGATGTACTGTAAGGTAGTCTTCTTCTCTTATACCTATTTCTCCAGGAGTGAATGGTTGACATAAAGGAAGCTGTTGCTTCTGTTTGATTCAATATTGTGTGCTACAGTTTCAAGTCCCTACTGTTGCTAGAATTGGAAGAGCTGTCGTGTGTCTGATAGATACCACTAAAAGTACGAGTTTCTCGTAGTCATCTGGAGTACAGGATTGTGTCTAGTTCTCCTTCCCATATCATCAGTTTCCTTTTTTGTGGAGCTCAATCTCCATCAAACACAATCATACATGCTTAATCATACTAATATGTGTACTTATTATGTACTACCATCATTAGAGTCAAGAGACAAATTTCTAAATATGACCAAACACCACGAAACTAGCTGATTTTTTTATATATTTTTTTTCAATTAAAAAAAAAAAAGAAACAAAAGAAATTGAGTTTATGCTACTACATGTATGCCAGTCTTCATGTTTGCACTGATATTTGTTTTCTTCTAATATTCGATGAAGAAGCATCTTATGTTTTACTTCATAATGACTGATAGGTTCAACAAGTAAAGCAGAGCCTCTTCAAACTGGATAAGAACTATGTTGCTCGAAGTCAGAAGGATACCTGTATGGTTTGTCGATTAATGAATTTATCTCTTATTATAATAGCTGAACAATTAATTTCTCTTTTACTTAATACCTGATCGTGTTTACATTTTTGTGATAGGTTTATTTTTTACTTTGCTGAACTCTTGTCGTGAGCTCCTTGTGATTGTTCATTTCAACTTGTTTTTTTTTTTTGTTTTCTGTTTTATTAACTTATTGTTACAAGATTCAGTGATTTACATGTTCTGTGACGTTGTCTTTGCAGAGTTTTAAGTCAAACATAGATTGTGAGCATGCTTTAAGTGATATATCCATCACTAAGAATTAACACTAGTATAATATATAAATGAATTTTTGGCACCTTATAAATTGACCCAAAGGTCTTAAGATAGAAGATATGTAAAAATCCATCACCAAGAATTATCCCATTCAAAAATTCACATCCACTCTTCATACTCACATTTCTTAATTTAAAATAATGGTGATTCTTCTCTCTTACTGTGTTCGTTTTCACCACTACCATAACTATCATTACATCTTGCTGTTGTATATATATATATTTTTTATTATTTTTTGTTCTGGTGCAGTGACTGATGTTGTCATGATTTTGGGAGAATACTTGGCAGATGAGCCATGGTTGAAGCTCCTATGCAACAATCTTAGGTACATTGTGTAATAAAAAGCTTTTATTTTCTATCTAATTTATTTGTAGCCGAAAATTGAGTTAATGGAAACAAATGCGAAGTCATGAATTATAAGATATTTTCAGGTTAAACATCAGTGAGGCAATCAAAGCACCAGATACAGGAATCCACATGTCAGCCGCACCAAGTAACCATGCTTCATTTAGTCCTGTACAGGTATATAAAATTCTTGTTTTTAGTGTAAAACCCTGTGAACCTCTTTGTTTGTGCGTGAACCTTTTGATCTATTAACATTCAACTAGTTGCTGGTTCAAGCAAACATAAAGATTTCTTGATCTTATCAAAAATTGAAAATAATATGTCAATATTTACTACACAAATTTAGTTGAACAAGAAGCACTGCTTGTAATTGTAGACATGCATTGTACCCCAAACATCTATGCGATGCTATCCAACCTGTGTCGAAACATTTGAATAAACGCTTTTACTATGTGTGATTGTTAATTATTAATGTTAGGTTTCTTATTTTACATGACTTGGGAAGTGACCATCTACCACTGCAATTGTTTCATAAACATGTTCTATCTGGACTTGATTTTTACTCCTTTATATAAAAAAAATCAGGAACAGATGGGGAGTGACAAGAGGGTTACCCGAAATGGGAAGCAAAATAAGAAGGTGAAAGTGGAGACGAATTCTCATAGCATTAAAGATATGTTTACGAGGGCTACAAGGAGGGGAAAATCTTGATCAGACTCACCAACCAGCCTGCTCCAACTTATGGATGTAACTTATACTTTCTGTATGTTGTATGCCCGAGGTTTTATTGAATATCAATTCTGTTATATTATTCATGGTCATTGAATTGAACAAAAGAAAAAATGTAGTCAATAGGGTTGTAAACACGAGTTAAATTAGCTGCTGCATTGTGAGTTCAATAGGGATGCCAACTCCAGTCCAAACACAAACATCAACCATTTCAACTTATTTCTGTTTGTTTTTTTTTTTTTTTTAATTAATTTTGAGTAAACTAAAAAAACCAAATTGGTAAAAGGACAATGTCAATATGTTACTGGTTTCACTTCATCAAATGCTCAAAATTGTTACCAACAGAAAATACACCGCTTAGATCGGTACATACCAAATAAATGATTAGAATTGGTAAAAATAATAAGGATTTTGCTTAACGGAAGCCCTAAGGGTTTTTGTTAAAAGTAAATAAGTGCATTAAATAAAGTTAAACAATCATTTTTTATTCACAATCACATCTAATAAAATTAAGGGTTTTGTTAGCGTGTGCCCGATAAAATGCATTTAATGAAGTAAAATTTTTCTTAAATATTAGGATTTTCATTTAACACTCGTTAATTCAATCAAATTTTTACCTTTTTATGCGTATATTAATTACATATTAAGTTATTTAGGGAAAATTAAGTTTTCACTTAATGCACATTAACGTGTACAACGGGGCACACGTTAGCAAAACCTTAAAATTAAACTGTGTATTTAATACACTTAAACTTTCCTTTTACCAATCATGTATTAAATGTGATTTAAAATTATTAATGGACATTTTAAGTGTATTTATTACGCCCAATTACTCTTATCGAAAGTCCTTATGGCTTTCGAGCAAAGTTATTTATGTAATTTATACATATTATGATCTGGAGAACCTTGTAGGCTTTGTTTGCCATATCTTAGCTAGGACCCGGTGAAACTGAATTCTCCGTGAAGATTCTCGTGCCATGCCCAAGCCCTTACCTTCGCCCTACAAAAAACTTCCACTCTCCTACCAGGGATCTCTTGTTAGCAACACATTTACATCATTCATTCTGTTGATATATTGATATATTTTTGACTGACAACCAATTAAAGGCTCTACATAAAAGAAATATATTAAATAAAAATAATACATGATTTTGCATTACAACAACTGCTAGAATTTACTCCTATACATTAATATATATGCCATGCCTATGAATCACTCAATCCATCGTCAAGGAAATTTAGATCATCATCTTCATCTTCATGTTCATCATTAGTCTCAACATGAGCATTAATATTGTTAGGCAGACGAACATCTAATGGTTGTATGTCCGACACATGTAAAGAACTCTTTCTACTCTCTCCATTTCCTTCTTCATATTCCAACAACCCATTCTCGTATTCCATTTCACTACATAGCTCCTGAAAATACATAAAAATTAGTGTCTAGCAATGCATGTCGAAGGAAAAAATTAAGTGCACTAGTGTTGCTACCTCATCTTCTTGATACGCTTGTTTTTCTGGTCTTACAATCCAGTCATACAACAGATGCTCTTGCAGAACGTTATCAAGGGAAGCTGAACTGCTTGGCATTTTCTTCCTAATTTGACGTTCCCTGAGTCGTAAGTTATAGTGAACATAGATAAAGTCACTCAATCTTTTCTGTGCCAAACTGTTGTGCCTCTGGTTGTGAATCTCATCATATACACTCCAATTATGCTCACAACCAAATGACGAGCAAGTTTGACTCAATATGCGCACAGCAATCTGTTGCAGCTCTAAGCAGTTTATCCCATGTTGTTGCCACCAAGCAGCTAAAACATAATTATTATATACTCGTTAAGTAATAGATAACGTAACCATGACAACAAGAATCTTTAACGGCGCCTTTATCACCTGGATTTAGCTCTGCTCGCGTACTAATAGCCAAATCAGTTCCAAAATCAGCTTTTGCAGAACCAAAATCCGAAATCTGCAGGCATAAATAAACAAATCCATCAGACAGATGTTGCAAATCTGACTTTCATGAAATGAAGGGTGGGACACGTTACCTGCTTCGATGCTGAAACCCTCCTTGCATTGTTTGGTTCAAACCTAACAATGCATGAATTTAGTCCACGCACAACTTCTGGATACTACATGAATAAACCACATAAAAACAAAATTAACTAAGAACAACTTTTATTTGGTAAATAAGTAAAGGAATATCAAGCAAAGATTTTGAATAGATTAACTATATTTCTTACGGGAACAAAATCAGGTCGATATCTGTACGATGGATTTAGAAAGTAAGCAGCTAGATACAAAGGATGATTGAGAGATGAATTCCAATGATTGTCTATTATACTCCAAAGGTTACCATATTTGCGTGCGTCATCACCATGATTACTTTTGATGTCAAGTTTTGCCTTGTACATTTCATTGTATATATATGGCATGGACATGCTCTCATCACCGTTGATCTTTTCAAGCACTTCCAGAATAGGGTCCACGGATCTCCTAATGTATTGCACCTTCTTCCAAAATGTAGCATTCATTACAATTTTTTCCGCCTCTTCACCCTCTTCGGACTTTGAAACTCGAGATGATAACCATTTAGTGGATTGAAACAATCGTTTCAGATCGACCCTGTGGTCCATCAAGCTTCGTAACGTGAGAAAACTTGAAACATGATGGGTAAAAGATGCTCTAACAACTTCCTGCCCCCCGGTATATTCCCTTTTCATTAGATTCGATAACCAAATCTGGTTGTAAACAAGCTTTGTAACTTTCTGTGCTCTCTCAATACATTCGGCTACCCATTTTATTTTTCCGAAATCTTCCACTATTTGTTCAATGCAAGAAGCAGCACAAGGAGTCCAAAATAAGTTTTGTCGTTTTTCCTCGAGCATCTTTCCAGCAGCTTGATAACTGGGTGTGTTTTGTGTGATAACCTAAGAACCAATTAACAAAATCAGCCAACAATACATGCATGTGAGAAGTGAGGACTAGACTAGAAATATAACAATATCTACCTGCACAACGTTTTCCTCGCCCATCTCATCCACAACTTTATCAAGAAATTTAAATAAAGCCGGTGCATCTTCGACAAATTCAGTTGCATCAACTGAAGAAACAAAGTGCATACCCCGAGGACATGAAACCAAAACGTTGATTAACGTCCTGTTGTGTGCATCTTTCCAACTATCTGCCAAAATTGAACAACCAGTGACCACCCAAGAGGCTTTATATTCAGCCAAATAGGTTTTAATGTTTAAGATTTCATCCTGAAGAAACCGACCCGATAACATAACGCTCGAGGGAGCTGGTACGTCTTGTCCGTATTGACCCACCATCTCCAGCATCTTATGAAAATACGGCGAGTTTGCAGCATGAGTGGGAACTCCAGCATGATAAAAGAATTTGGAAATAGCAGACATGACATCCTTACGTGATACTTTAGCCCCCAACATCTGACTCTTGGGTGACTGTAGATGACTAGTAGTTTCAGATTTCGGTCTTTTCGAAGACGGTTCAGGAGATATTAATCTTCTTGAATCACTGGTATATCTCTTTTTATCTCCACTCGTGATTAGTAGATGTACATCATCTTCCTCTTGGTCATCCTCTTCGTCTTCATTTTCTGAATGCATTAAGTAGTATGGTGGTGCTGATGTTTGCTGCTGCTTATAACTATTATTAGGTTCAGGTCTTCTATGCCTCCTTCCGGTACGATGCCATTTCATATTTTCTTTTATTTTGAGATAGACTTCCTCAGGAGCACTTTTACAGGGTGCAACTTCACCGGGTATTCTAGCCAGGTGTTGCTTAAACCGATTAATGCCACCGCTAACTATTTTATCACAGTAATTGCATTTAACCTTTTTCTTCCGTTCATCACGAGGAATTCCATGTTCCCAACCCGGGTCAACGTATCCTAACGACCGAAGAGGAGGAGCCACCATATTAATAACCAAACCCTTGTCCCCACCGACTACTAACTGCTTTCCTTTGTTCCTATTATATGCAGCAGAAATGTGGTCTTCCTCGTCCACATCATCATTATCAATGTCGTTATCATTAGAACAAGGGTGGAAGTTGAGATACGCGTGTTCGTCATATTCAATTTGCTTAGGTTTTTTACCAATACGACATCCTTCCAAATTTTCTTTCATCTTTAGGCACACTTCTTCCGGAGCCTTTTCACAATACGTGACTTCTCCAGATACTCGAGCTAAATGTTGCTTCAACCTGTATATTCCACCACTAACAACTTTCCCACAATAATTGCATCTTACCTTCTTCTTTTTTTCATCTTGGGCAGTACCATGCTCCCAACCAGGATCCACAAATCCACTACAACGTACTGATGTCATTTCCTCATGGATCCCACAACATCACCTAATTAAAGTTTCTAATACTTGATTTCAAACAAAACAAAACATTGTCTCCCCCTACGTTATGTACAAAAGTCGAAAGGCTCACACATGGGTATGATGTCATTTCTACACGAAATGCCCATTGTAGCATTAATCTCAGGTTGCAAACCCATTTGGGTATAGATACACTAAATCACTGAATGTTATAGCCATGAGATCTTCTCTAGTGTCCTCTTTCAGAAAGTATAGAAACTGAAATGCACATACAATTCCAGATGTGATCAAACTGACTATTACATTAACTCCAGTCCAGACACAAATCATCAACTATTAAGTCATTAACACTTTGTTTCTTTATTTTTCATTAACTTCAATGATAGATCAACATCTTAAGCACAGAAATAACAAATTTGAGTTCCAAACAAATATATCAAGATCCATTAGTCCGCATGCCATCCTCATTAACATCAAACGATATTTTTATATTAATCATATGCGAAATTTTTGATTTTTTGGATGATTATTTATTGTCTAATTGTATTGGAGTAGTTAATGGGTTGTTTGACACGTAAGAGGTCTCACACATACAAAACTATAACAATTCAGGCAAACTAGAAGAACTGATTTAAGGTTTTGGTGGTTTGAATTTTACTTTCCGTTGGAGATTCACACGGTTTCTGCAAAATTAATACTAGCATTCAAAATTCTATATCTCTATTGCCAATGTAACAATATTTAGTATTGATTAAATAGAAAATTAAGTTTTTAACAAGAAAGTAATATAGTAAAAAACCGAAACAGATATCTAGGTATACATTTAAGCTCATATAGTACTAGAGAAATATTACAGTTAATATACACGACTGAGAAGCAAAAAATTTTGTATTGCATTTTATGTAATTTATTTCTAACCCTAAATTCACAGTATACACAACCTAGACTACAAAATTGGTACTCAAAAAACCCTAGATTACAATAGTGAAGAAATTAAGATAATGATAATAAGTACCTGATTCGAGCTATTTGATCGAAAATGATGATGAATCCGGAATTGGGATTGGGATTGGGATTGAAATTGATGAGCACAACTGGGAGGAGAGAAGAAAAACGCTGGTTATTTTTTGTTCTGTGTTTGGGGGTTTGGGCGAACCACCCATCATCCGTATCTCACCCGTTTCTTATTTTTAAGCCCACATTTGGGTCCGTTTAAGATGGCCCAAATTCAATTATATGTTCTGTTTTCACGATTTCGAAATTTTTTTTTTTAATTATTATTATTATTATTTTTTTTTTCATTTTTCTTTTCGCTTCTAACAATTAAAATCAAGATTGAATAAATGTCCCACTGTAATAGTGGCCTACTTATTTATCCGACCTTGCGAAATTTTTATATTTTTAATTTATTGTGTTCTGTCTTTAATTTAATTTTATCAAGTAAAAATGATGTTATCCTTAAAATGAAAATTTTCCTTCGACAAATCCTTTAATCTAACCAAAGAATATGTTCTAAGATTGTAACTACCTTTTCTAATCAATATGTGTGATAATGTTTATTATATACCTTTGAGAATGCACCATCGTGCTTGAAATTATAAACTAGTAAATTATGTCAAATCAATTGAAAAACCAATTATTATATTTGATATACCACGTTTAACATTTCACTCAAATAATATATAGACGGTTAACAATGATACACATTGGATTTGACTTCCACCTCTGAACACTATTAAGCTTGTATCATTGGATTTGACTTCCACATCTAAACAGTATTAAGCTAACGTGTAATTATCGCAATATTATAATAAGTAAAAGTAAATTTCAAAATACCTAAATCATAAGTATTCAATAATTGTTAACATTTACAATCACAATACCAACATAAAATTAAATGAAATTTAGATTAGATTCATAACATCCCAAACCTAAATATGCGAGTATGCGTAAGGAAGTAACATTATTATCTATTACACCGTATTATTATTTTATCATTAACTAAATATAAAATAAAGTATAATAATAATAATAATAATAATAATAATAATAATAATAATAATAATAATAATAATAATACAGTAGGGTGGGGTTCAAATGAGAATGACATTTTAAGTGAGAATTGAGGAACCAATCACAATGCTCCATTTTATTTAAGGGTGGAGGGGCATTTTAGTCACTATACATTTTATTTAATTCCAAACAATAAATAGAAAATTAAAAAGGAAAAACTAATATTATTATATCTGTTATTATTATACATATACATACAGATGATACATACAACCAAGTACGAACGTAGTCACAGGGGTTTTCAAAAATTATTCAAATTGATCGCATAAAGCATCAAATCGAAGGTACAATTTTCTTATATTCGACTCAAATACGTCAATTTAAACAACGAACAATCGATTTCTTTAGATTTGTTGTGATTCAATTAGGTTTTAGTTGTGCGAGTTTCATAGATCGTGGTTTGCGCGAACGTATACAATTTACACGTTATTATGTTCAATTATTTACGATTTGATTAGCGAAAATGCAATTGTTACTTGATTTTTACGGATTCATCAATCAATTTTCATTGGATTCGAAAAAAACGACCGCGCAATTGTACGAGGATTATGAAACTTTATTCAATTAAATTGAAAAACTAGTGTAATATCATATGTGTTAGTAGTATCAATTGAAGATTTACTACTCTCTGTAATTGTAATTCGTGTGTTTCAGTTATTCTGTTAAAATCAATATAAACAACTGAAAGAAAACCTTACAACTCATGACTTTCTATCCAGTAACACATGTGTTACTTTAATAATCTAAAAACATTTATGGTGTAGAACACTATAATGACAGTTATAGAAGAATGTAAAACAAACGATGTGGAGCAATAGATTCAAGTAAATGCTGCGGGTAATAAGTTCTTTTATATTTCTTCTACTAATTGTAACACAGTTTGTAGTTATTACTAACACGTGTGATACGGGTTAGTAGCACATGCGAAATAATTCATGTGTTATCATCTTATTGAAAAGTTTCAGATGTCGTTTTTTAAAAACATGTGTTACTAACATATATGCTAGTAGTAGTGTTACAGTATGTATGGTCTATATGTTTCGTTGTTAGTTGACATGAATCCTCAAAAACACTTGCAAAAAAAAGTTTCAGATGTTGTTTTTTAAAAATTAACACATGTGTTACTAACATATATGCTAGTAGTAGTGTTACAGTAGCTGTGGTCTATCTATTTCGTTGTTAGTTGACTAAATGGTAACACATGTCATAAACGCCGGTGTTACTTGGTGCTGGTAACGCAAGTCTTAGTTGTTGAATTTTTATGTTAAGTAACAAACGTGGAGCCTGATAAAAATCAAAACTTATGGTAGTGCAGTACAAACGAGATAGCTCTAATACAAGAGTTTAAAGTTAATGATCAGGGTCATAAAGAAAATGCAAATGTTGCAGGTAATTTGAATACCACATGTCTTAGCAGTTGACTAACACATGTCTTAGATGTTTACTAACACATGTGTTAGTAGTTGACTAAAACATGTGTTAGTCGTTGGCTAACACATGTGTTACTGTGTTATAACACATGTGTTACCGCATGCTAACATATGTGTTATTGAATGTATTTGTCGCATGTGTTAGAATGTATCTTATTTTATAAATCATGTGTTACTGTATGCTAACACATGTGTTACAGCATGATAACACATGTGTTACTGAATGTATTTGTTAAATGTGATAGAATGTATCTTGTATCATAAACCATGTGTTACCGTATCATAACACATGTGTTACTATATGCTAACACATATGTTAATGTATTCTAACACATATGTCTATACATGCTAACACATGTGTTACTGAATATATTTATGATTGTAGTAAGAGACAAGAGTTTGATGAACTCAAAGGAAAAAAGCAGTAAAAGCTGCAGAAAATAGGATAAATCAATGTGGAAAGTGTGGAAAAAGAGAAAGAGACCATAACATAAGGTCGTGTGACAGATATAATGCAGAGGTAAGGTAAAAGCAGAAGCGAATGAGAGGGAGAAAGTGAAAGCAGAGGCGAGGAAGATAGCAGGATAGAAGGCAAATGAAAATGAAGATTGACAATTTTCATATTAACTAACACATGTGATACATGTTTATTATTACATATGTTACTGGATGATATAAAGTTGATAACATTTAATGTTGCTTTACATTTCAATTACATTTTTGATAGTGCTTGTTGAATACTATCTTTCAATTGATATAATAAAATTCATTTCTTATTTTTAGGAAAAAAATATACAATGTTGCTAGTTCTAACACATTATTATGGTTGATAGGACATGTGTTACAGGTTGCTAACACAAGTGTTAGTGTGATCTAACACAATTGTTAGTGCTAATAATAACAAGTGTTAGTGGTAGGTAACATAACTGTTAGTGTGATCTAACACATGAGTTAGTGGAAGGTAACTCAAGTGTTTGCATCATTTTACACAAGTGTTAGTGGTAATAATAACAAGTGTTAGTGGCAGTTAACACAAGTGTTAGTGTTATCTAACACATGTGTTAGTAATGGGTAACACAAGTGTTAGTAACAGGTAATACAAGTATTAGTAGCAGGTAACGTAAGGGTTAGTGCTACTAATAACAAGTGTCAGTGATAGGTAAAACAATTGTTAGTGTTAGCTAACACATGTGTTAGCGGCAGGTAACACAAGTGTTACCGGCACGTAACACAAGTGTTAGTAGTAAGAATAACAAGTATTAGTGGTAAGTAACAAAATTGTTAGTGTTATCTAACACATGTGTTAGCGGTAGGTAACATATGTGTTAGCGGCATGTAACACACGTGTTAGCGGTAGGTAACACAAGTGTTGGTGTTATGTAACCCAAGTGCTAGCGGTAGCTAAACCAAGTGTTAGCATTCTGTAACCATAGAGCAGCAGTAAGAAAAAAATGAAATAGTGAAAAAGCAAAACATCCAAACGATTTAGCAAAAAAAACATAAATCATATTGATGTAAACAAATGTACTCAGGTGCATAGAAGCGAACACACATGATTTACCAAAAAAAAAAAACATAACCCATACTATTATTAACAAATGTACTAGATTGCATCGTAGCAATACACCCGATTCCAAAAAATGTACTTGATTACATCATCAGAACATATAGTTTTCTAAAAACAGCCCATGTGGAATCCTATTCAATGTCTTCTGCTGCTTTTTGTCATCCGCAGCCTTCCTTTTTTTGTCCTTTTCATCTGGTGATTCAATTCTTGCAACAGATGCTTTTGTTTGCCCACCGCCTTTAATAGTTTTACGCTTCTTTCTACCGGCCTTATTTGTGTATGGAACTCTGCGATTAATTGTAAGAGAATGAGGAGGATTGTCACCTGAAAAACACCCAATGGAAAATAGAATCAACTCACTAAAACTACTTCCGTTTACCACTAAAAATATATCCAACCAACTATAGTAGCTACACATATACAGCTACAAACAATAACAGCAACAAAATTTTACAAAATCCATTTCTTTAATTTAATAAAAATACTACTATTTCTTTTTATTTGGTAAGGCACTTATACAATCCTTCCACTACAGGAAATCATAATTTGATTGAATAATATTATCTTAATAAATGATGATAGCAGATTATATATTGACTAAGCACATTACATAAATACAATACTAAAACTGAAAAACACTAAAAATAAACAAAATAGGATTATCACTTGTGAAAAAAATACAACCCATGACATACCTAAACCATTTACAGACACTAAAATCGGTATAAACAGAACTAACACTTGTGTTACCAAAACCCTAAATTTAAACCAAGCACATATAAACATTCAATACAATAACAAAACCATAAAAATACAAACCAAACAGACCTAACACTTGTGTAAATTCAAACCATAATAGAGTTAAAAACACTTCTAGAAAATAAACATAACTAACACTTGTGTTACCAAAAAACTTGATTCAAATCAAACACATATACAAATTCAATACAACAAACAAAACACTAAATACAAACCAAAAAAAGTATCACTTGTGTAAATTCAAAACCACAGCATACCTAAACCACTTGCTGACAGTAAAATCAGTATAAACAGAACTAACACGTGTGTTATCAAAACCCTAATTTCAAACCAAACACATTTACACATACAACATGCAATACAACATCAAAACACAAACTAGAAGACAAATAGTAACATATCAGCGCAAAGCATAAAAAAATAAATATAAAAAAAACTAATGCAATAGCATGGATCTGATAGGTCGAGCGTTAATCGAGCTTGACGAGGTTGTTCCTGCAGCAATCTCCTCATGAACATCCATTTACACTGATTATGTTTACACTAATCCATGCTATTTTGATTTTAAACGAGTTTGATAATTAGGGTTTCTCAAAAACGTTTTTTCAGTAAAAAACGCACCGATAGAAAGGTTAATCGAAGAAAGTAGATGAATAAAATGAAGATGTTAGCATCAACAACGATGATTTGATGATTAATTTGACGGATTTAGATAGCTAGGGTTTTGGAAGTTAGAATCGTAGAGAAGAAATCAAAAGGAAAGAGAGAGAAGTTTGCATCTGTGTGTGTTTTTTTGAATAAAAGTGAAAAAGAAATTAAACAATTAAATTGTAAATTTACCATTATGCCCCTCCGCCCAAAATCTAATTTAATTTGATTTTTTTAATTAAATAATGATGTATTAATCTGGACCCTTGATTTGCTAGATCTTGTGGCTCAGATTCATTCCCCCATTCTCACCTTAAACTCTTGTACTCATTTGAACCTTACTATGATACAGTACTAAAAAAATAATAAAAAACGGGCCAGTTTATATATACGTTTGTCTGTTTTTTGGTTAGAAAGAGACCCCAAACTTGAGTTGGGGATATTATAATAATAAGGTGAGATCATTCATTAATTTGCCTTTGCTGCTACTTAACTTCCCCTCAAATTTCGATCATACCCACCTTCCTTACTTGTTCTTCTTCTTCTTCTTGTTTATAATCAGCAGGTAATCTTCAACTTTGATTCCAGTAATTAATTTCTATTATTTGTTGTTTTATTCCAATTTCAGTTTATTCACATCTTTCAGTGATCTCGGTTTATCATGTTTAGGGTTTTCTTTCTTACTTGATGCTGTTAATATATTTGTGCACTTTATATACGCGTGTAAATAAAGCATCTTGCCAGTATATAGTTTTGAGTTTCGAACCTACTGTCTTCGAAATTTTGAGATAGATTTCATGTAGCTAGCTACTTGTGTTTCAATAGAGTGAAAGTTACGAGAGAAACTGAGATATAATTAAAATTTACTACTCCGTAATAAGTTACAAACTTACAATATTTTGTTACGAAGAATAATTGTGATGAAAAGATAGGTTTTCGCTTGAGAGGACGTGTGTTTCGATATAAAACGAATGACTTGGAGCAAAATGATTCATGTGAAACTTTTTTATTATGTTCGTGTTGTAGTATGCCTAAATATCTCCGATTGATACTGAGGATCAGAACTATTTTGGTCTTAAGGGGCAATATGGGTCAACGGACTCTTGTGCTCAAAATTATGGTACGAGTATACCATATTAAACATCGATGCTAAAGGTTGCTTAGTTCACTTGGGAAACCAATTGGTGTCCTAGGATTTGAGTTCTGGTCCTTCTAACTTCTAAGGGTGTTTTCTTTGAAAAGTTGCCACACTTGGGCTACGAGTTGATTACTCATTATTGATGTTATTGTTAAAGATAACTCATTTTCACATTGAGCAATCTCAGGTCAAATATAGTCCCGTGACGGACTAATTAGATTTTCTTGTTATCTTATCGTATTTTGATATTTTGGCAGAGGACGGTAAATATGTTCTGAAGGTTAAACATTTTCGAAAGAGAAGCAATGAAGCAACATTTTCTATCGTGTTCCGTTGTACGAAAACCTTCCACATCGATGTGGTCATTAGTGGTGACCTTTTTGTTAGTACTAGTGAACTGCGACGGGACTTCATCTGAATCTACAAACTTGATTGGTCTTGGAAGCTATGACATCACAGGACCCGCTGCAGATGTGAATATGATGGGATATGCTAATATGGAACAAACTACTTCTGGTATTCATTTCAGATTGAGAGCTCGTACTTTCATTGTTGCAGAACCTCAAGGGAAGTCCGTAGTATTTGTGAATCTTGATGCCTGCATGGGTTCACAGCTTGTTACATTAAAAGTTATAGAAAGATTGAAGGCAAGGTTGTTATTTCTTATCATAGTTAACCTTTCAGTTCTAACCATGCTACTGTAATAATCTTGCTTTCGTCCGTGACCAACATTCCAGAATTGCAAGCGCTACAAGTGAAATATATGCTTTTTTATATCCAATTGTTAGTTCATTTTTAGGGTTTTCGGAGTTATCTAATGGTTGCCATTCTTTCCTACATTTTTCAAGGTACGGTGACCTATATACTGAGGAGAATGTTGCTATCAGCGGGATCCACACACATGCTGGACCTGGTGGATATCTTCAATATGTTATATATATTATAACGTCTCTTGGTTTTGTGCGACAATCATTTGATGTCCTTGTGGATGGCATTGAGAAAAGTATTGTTCAAGCTCATGAGAATCTGCGTCCAGGTTCTATTTTTATAAATAAAGGTATCCTTTATCAGCTATTATGTTTCAAATATTTCGATGTATTTTTGCTCTTATGTGAACTGAATTTCTCATAGTAGTAGAGGTGGTAAAAACGGTGCTATAATCTTTTAGGTTGATATTGCAGGAGAGCTCTTAGATGCTGGTATAAACCGTAGTCCCAGTGCTTATCTTAATAACCCGGAAGAAGAAAGGAGCAAATATAAATACAACACTGATAAAGAGATGACACTCTTAAAGTTCGTAGACGAGGAATGGGGTCCTGTGGGAAGCTTTAATTGGTTTGCTACTCATGGAACGTCTATGAGCCGTACAAATTCACTGATTAGCGGTGACAACAAAGGTGCAGCTGCACGGTTTATGGAGGATTGGTATAATTCAGATGTCGCACGCAAAGGATTTGAAAGCCAATCATTAATCAAATCTGGAGCTTATCATAAACCTCCTCGAAGAATCTCTAACATAATTCCAGAGTTTCATGAACACCGTAAGTTTAATACTTTAACCTAGTATGTTGTTTGGGCTTGATTTTTTTTAACACACATTTATGCTACTTGTTTGATCTTAACACAGGTAAAGAGTTAATGGAAATTGCTTCCACCATCCAGTCTTCTCCAGGAAGACGTGTTACACGAGCTCTAAGTGTTGCAAAACGAGTGAGGAGTAGCTTTAGGCAGGCTGAAAGGCCTCAATTTGTCTCTGCATTTTGTCAATCAAATTGTGGTGATGTAAGCCCAAATGTGCTTGGAGCGTTTTGCTTAGACACTGGCTTGCCATGTGATTTTAATCAGAGTACCTGCAATGGTCGAAATGAACTTTGCTATGGCCGTGGTCCAGGGTATGTACAACATACCTTCCTTCATAGTCTATGCAGTTTCAAAAGGGCCAAGTGACTAAGCATGTCTTGAACTTTACCCACATTTTTTATTGTATGTATCCAACCATAAAAGGTTCTGATGAAGAAGTCATCAGGTACATACAATAGTATATATATACAATAGAAATTTTGAAAGGTGAATACATACGATTGAAATTCTAAAAGCTGAATACAATACCATATAATTTTGGGTAAAATTTGATACATTTTCAGACACCTAATCCGTTTTAATTATAGCTAGAATGAAAACTTGTGCCGTATTCTTGGACAGTTATCCAGATGAATTTGAGAGTACACGTATCATCGGTGACCGCCAATTTAAAAAAGCTGTGGAATTGTTTGAAAGTGCATCTGAGCAATTAAGTGGAAAAGTTAGGTATCGACACACGTATATTGATTTCTCAAACATTTCAGTCCGTGTGTCAGAAGCTAATGAGTCAGTGAGAACATGCCCTGCTGCAATGGGCTTCGCTTTTGCTGCTGGAACCACTGATGGACCTGGAGCATTTGACTTTACACAGGGAGATGACCAGGTTATTATAAGATTACGTTGCATGATTACACGCTTTGAGGATCAACTTCTTAAATGACTCTAATTTATGTGATGTAAATGTGCTGAATGGTTTATAGGGAAACGCCTTTTGGAAGCTTGTTGGAGGTTTAATGAAGAAACCTGCTAAGGAGCAGATCAATTGTCAGGATCCGAAACCGATTCTGATTGACACTGGTGAAATGCATGAACCATATGATTGGGCGGTAAGTTAACACTTAATTTGATGTTCATTACACGAAAGCTCAACCATTGTACATCTATTGTGTAATTATGTAATGCATCTTAGCTTCACGAAACCGCAAATAATTCCATCTTTCTATGCATCTTCTATGGTTATCTGATTTCAACTTTTGACAACTTATCAACTCTGTGTGGTTGCATGAGGGCAGATATGCGGTGTCATATATTGTCTAATTGATATACTGAAAATGTCATGAGCAGTTTTAGGCTTTTATAAGATTATACGTTGATAAGGCTTTAAAGAGTGACTTCTCATATTTCTCATCATGATTTTTGCAGCCGTCCATACTTCCAGTTCAGATCTTTCAAATTGGACAACTTGTTATTCTCAATGTTCCAGGAGGTAATTTATGTTTATTCTTTTATGTTTTTCAATTTTGAATGGCATTATCGGCCCTATGTTAAAATATAGATTCTTGAGGTCTTCTATAATTTTGTTAATAATATTGTTGGAAGAGAAGTGTGATTACATGTTGTGTGACATGATCCACGATAACTATGTACGGGTAGAAGGATTAATTTTGCAAATAGTAGTCTCACTGGATACTGTTTCATCTGGTCTAAGGGATAATAACAGTTAAACATGCTTCTTATATGTTTTCCACCTTTAACCTACATTTAGTTCTTGTGAACATCGTTTTTGGCATTTGTAGAGTTCACTACAATGGCGGGTAGGCGCCTCCGTGAAGCTGTCAAGGAAGTTGTGACTTCTGGAGACAAAGAAAGTGATGTTCATGTTGTTATTGCGGGACTTACAAATACTTATTCACAGTACGTGACTACGTTTGAGGAATATCAGATTCAGAGATACGAGGTCAGTATATATATAGTTTCCCTATTATAATCTATAGTTTTGGCAAGCTTCTTACAATACAGAGATATGCTGCATGATCTTCAGGGAGCTTCAACTCTCTACGGTCCACATACCTTAAATGCGTACATACAAGAATTCAAGAGATTAGCGTCTTCTCTCATTAAAGAACAAACTGTTGAACGAGGCCCACAACCACCCGACCTACTTGACAAGCAAATCAGCCTTTTGACGCCAGTTCTCATGGATGCAACCCCTCTTGGTTCTAGTTTTGGCGATTGTAAAACGGACGTTTCTCCTGACTCAATCTACAAACCAGGCGATACAGTTACAGCCACTTTCTGGACAGCATGCCCGAGAAATGACCTTATGACTGAAGGCACATATGCACTGGTCGAGATTTTACAATCTGATAAGACCTGGGAACCAGCCTACGACGATGATGACTGGTGCCTAAAGTTCAAGTGGTCAAGACCTTCAAAACTTAGTACCCGGAGCTATGCCACTATAGAATGGCAGATACCAGATGAGGCTGTTTCAGGTGTTTACAGACTTACACATTTTGGTGCCTCAAAATCGCTTTTTGGTTCAGTCAACCATTTCACAGGTTCTTCTGCTGCTTTTACTGTAACATAAGAAATGAGCTAATTAGATGCAAATACTGTAAAAGAGACATACATGAAAGCTATAAGAATACTTTCGGTTTATGTTAATAGACAGACCTGCAACTGGTATGTGTCTGAGTGTACGTGTGTATGAAATGCAATTACTGTTAATATACATCCTTTGTATAAAGTTCATCATGTATCACTGCATCGGCGTACGAGGCAATATGCATTGTGTTTGAGTTGCTGCAACTGCTTTATATTGTTTGGTTACCGTTTTAACACTTATCACCAACTGTCCCAGATAAAAATACATTTTAGATATGATTATTACATTAGGAAATGATCATACTTTATGATGATAATTTATGATCATGCTTTATGAGTGTTACCATTTCTTAGATCAAGTAACACTATGAAAGCAGATGAGATGTGGCATCTTACCTATCATCATATGATAGAGCAATTTAAATGTTGCATAAGAAAGATGTAAGCTTAACTTACATGTGATGTAGAATTTGAATGGTATTTATTGAGATGTGTCTCCTTGGATTGACATTATATATATTCGGTGGGTGGGAGTCCCACCTTATGAACAAAATCATTTATTTTGATCCATCAATCAAGTTTTGTGGAAACTATGCTCCTTTTTACCTATAATTTATTAATTCATACTATGTTTCGTAGACTTATGTATTACGCGTGCAGATAGACAGATAAAATGTCTTATACGGCTTGAACCAACGACATGCAAGTAAGTTGATATGTTAGTTACATAGTATAGTACATACCATTATACCAAAAGCCCTCCGGTAACATGGTTAGAATGTCGCCCTGTGACCTTTTACTCCGATTAAAATTAAAATTAACCCAATTGAAATCGATATGAGTAAGAAATTTATATCTGTTTCAAAAATGTACGTTTGTAGGATTTGTCATTATATTATACGCATTTAATTTAATAAAGTGGTGAAGGTTTCGACTTAAGACGTTAAATTTTTTGATGAGTAAATTACAAGAATGGTGGTAAATGTTTGTTTTGCCAAATTACAACCAAATGCAAGTTAGGGCATAGTTGAGGGACATAGTTTGTAACAAAATAAAAATAAAGTTAAAAACAAGACAATTAAAATAAAGTTTGTTTTGCCACATTACAAATATCAACTCTTTCATCTTTTGATTGATCGAATTTGTTAGTATCATTTTTCAATTAGTAGACAATTCAACAAACAACAGCAACAACACATACTTTCGTTTTACATTTTAGTCATTCCTTCAATACGCATTTGGAAATTATTAAAATCAGAGACACCAGTGGTCGGCATCACTCTCATCAGAGTATTACGATTTATATATAATCTCATGTTGAGATTAATCAAATAAATCTCAGTGAGTAATTTTAGAGTGTACGTACGTAAATTATCATAAATGGACAGAGAAAAGAAATCATCATCATCTTCTTCATCATCATCGTCTTCATCATCGAGTGGCGGTGTATCGGATGTAGGTGCATGGGCTATGAATATTATAAGCTCTGTTGGGATCATTATGGCCAACAAACAACTCATGTCCGCTAACGGTTACGCTTTCACATTTGGTCAGTTACTCTCACTCCATTTCATTATTCATCATTCTACATTGCATACATGACGTTACATTACGAATTTAGCAGCCTTTTGAATGTTTAGTGATTGCTACGAACTCGAATAATATGTAATTATTTGAGTTTGATGACTTTTTTAGTGAACTTTTTCAAGCTCTGAGTTGTTCGTTTATGAACTTGAGCTTGATTAATTATTACTCCGATATACTTGAGGTATCGCGTTTAATTTTTATTGGTTACATTTATCCAAAGTTTTAGAATACAAATATCCTATATAACCCAGTCTTAGTCGATATGTTTAGCTTGATTAGATAGTTCAACTAGAAATAACTCAACAAGCCATAATATAATATATTCATCTCGGCTCATGAAACTAATTGAACCCTCTCGAACTCGAATACTGTCAAAGCTCGACCTAAGCTAAAGGGGCTTGAGTGGCTCGTTACTTTCTCGCCTTGTTAACACCCTACTCATTACTATCTGCATCCACCGTTACATGAGTGGCATTACCAATTTTGTTAGACCCTAAGCGTTTACAATATTAAGTGCTTACTTGCGTTATAAATTTGGATTTATACTCTACCTTCTTGTCGGTCTTTGTTGTTTTTTTTAGGAACAACACTGAATGATAATGAATGTCCTCTTAGAGATCACAAAGATCACAAATAGTTGTTAGGGAATTAAGTACATTTAAGCAATTCAATACCGTATCATGTTTGTTTCTCAAGTACATCAGTAGCCGGCTAAGGTATGTAACAGATCTTTCATTAATAACCAGTTTATTTAATGTGGTGTTCTCTTTTCTCCAGCCACAACATTAACAGGTTTTCATTTTGCTGTAACTGCACTGGTTGGGTTTGTGTCGAATTCTACGGGATACACTGCATCGATGCATGTTCCTTTGTGGGAGCTTCTCTGGTTTTCAATTGTTGCCAATATGTCAATAGCAGCAATGAATTTCAGTCTTATGCTAAATTCAGTTGGATTCTATCAAGTATGTATTGTATTTCTTGCAGTGATCAAATAATTAGTATTTTCCTAATTTTGCACTTGATATGCAACTCCATGTTTTGCTTTCTTAACATTTGATGTATATATAGCAAAGAAAAAGCAAAAAAGTAATTATAGCTTCTATATATCTTATAGCCTTATAGCAGACTGTTTTTTATGTTGTAGATATCGAAACTGAGCATGATTCCAGTGGTCTGTGTAATGGAATGGGTCCTTCACAATAAGCAATACTCAAAGGAAGTAAAGTTTTCTGTTGTGGTTGTGGTCATAGGTGTTGGTGTTTGCACTGTGACCGATGTCAAAATTAATGCAAAAGGTTTTTTATGCGCTTGTGTAGCAGTTTTCGCAACATCATTGCAACAGATTGTAAGTACATACGTCTTTTCATTCATAATTCTAGTTCTAAAACTCAACAAGGAAACTGTACCTGCGGCTTAGTTGATGTAATAGGCATTCAAGATTAATTTCAATGTTCACATCTCCTTTTTTTTTTTTTTTAACTATGAAAAATCTATTCTGGTTTCCATACTTATAAGGGCATAAGATGTATGCCTATGCTTCAGTTTCCTATTAGTAAAATTATGATTTTATTGTAGTCCCTTAAAACAGAGATGCAAATATTGGAAATAAATATTTTTTTCTGCTTCTTCCGTGTACCCTGCGTGATTAGTATTTGTTCATCTTGATGGAAAGCATTCCATTTTAGAAAACAAAATATCTCTCATACTATTTTTTAGTAGAAATTTCTCAAAATCTTTGTGCATTTTCGTCTTATAATAAGAAATAATGGAATCCCTTAGATTTACATACATGGTTAAAGGCAAGTTATAGTAGATGGTATATGATAGATTTATAAGGTGATCTTTTCTATTTACATGTTTGTCCTCTGCCCAGTCCGTGGGCATCGTTTATTGTACTTTATCTTCAGGAATCAGGGTTCTCCCATTGTAGTAATATGATTATCTTTATACCCAAAGAAATTACATGGAACCAGTGCTTGGGTTATTATGATCGTATCTAATACAAGTGGAAGCCTTTGAACAAAAAATCCAAAACCTTTTCTGGAAAAAATCCCCCAAAAGGACTAGTATGAATCAACTGAAATTGATGGACTATATCCTCATTCTTATTACAGGTTTATGTATAACTGAACTTTACTCGTGTGCTGCAGTCAATAGGATCTTTGCAGAAAAAGTACTCGGTTGGAGCTTTTGAATTGTTAAGCAAGACAGCCCCTATCCAGGCCCTCTCACTCCTTGTATTGGGTCCTTTCATCGACTACTATCTTAGTGGAAACCTTATATCAGATTACATCAAAAACGTATCTTCTGGTGCAATTGTAAGCAATCAAGCCCATTCCTTCATCATTAACATAAAATCTTTCTTCTGTTTACAATGGTCTAATTCTGCAGTCTGAGTTTTGGGCAGGTGTTCATACTCCTTTCATGCTCATTGGCAGTATTCTGCAACATTAGCCAGTACCTGTGCATCGGCCGTTTCTCAGCAGTTTCGTTTCAGGTTTTAGGTCACATGAAAACTGTATGTGTCCTGACGTTAGGATGGCTCTTATTTGATTCCGAGCTCACATTCAAGAACATTTTGGGGATGCTAGTTGCAGTTGCAGGGATGGTAATTTATAGCTGGGCCGTCGAGGCTGAAAAGGCCATGTCTTCAAAAATGACAACTCATACGAAACACAGCTTAACAGAAGAGGAAATGAATTTACTTAAGGAAGGATTGGATAACAGTCTAATCAAGGATTATGAGCGTGGTGAATCTAAATAGAAGTTTAACATTTTTGTTAGTTATTTTAGCCTTCAGCAATATAGTTTGTCATTTAAGTCTTTAATTTTTCAGGTGACATTTCACATTTGGGTTGCAGCACAAGTAATTATATGGTGCAATTCAATCTCTGTGATAACATGTCCATGACGAATTATGAGATTTTGAAATATAAATAGGATGTTGACTTTTTTGTTAGTTTTGGAGAGATTTCTTTGACTTTTGGCATCATTGTTTTCCTTCTAAATCTTTATTGTTTGGCATTATTATGTCACTACATGTTATTGTACCCAGTGGCTCTACATTGCTGTTTATATGTGTTTTTCCCCGTGTTTATGTTTAGGATATTGAGAGTGTTGCAGTACGCCATGTAAGAGTTTCTCATGTTTGCAGAACATTCAGATTAACATTATGTATTTCCTCAATCGCTACTTGATCAAGTATGAATTAATGTGCTTTAGACTAAAACTAGTTTTGGTTCATGTTTAATGTAATCTAAACCTAAACCTATTTCCCTGTGATGAGAAGGTATTGTGTTGGCCAAGTTATGGTACCCTTATGTGTATCAATAATATATCGTGAAACAAAAAAGCGGTTATGAAATCAAAGGGTTTAGTGTAGGGGCATGCACTTAACTTTGATCCAATGTTTATAGTATGTACCCAACTTTTTTTTGGTCTATTGTGTGTATCAGTCTTTCAACTTTGGTCTATTGTGTGTATCCAATGACTAATTTGATAACGTGTCAAACGTATTATTTGCCACGTAATCTGACACGTCATTGACATATCATCAAAAACGGGTGCCACGTTAGCCAGATACACCCAATAGACCAACATTGAAAGGTTATCAACATACAATAGACCAAAACGAAGTTGGGTACACACTATAGACATTGGACTAAAGTTAAGTGCATTCCCCTGCACTAATCCCTTATAATCTGATAATTAAACAAAAAAAATGAATGACAAATGGTTATAAAATGGAAAATATTGTAAATTCAGTATGAATCGAATGGATCAAGGCATAATACAGACAGATAGAAGAATCTAAAAAATGCAGACAATGATCTAAATTGAAGCATCCCAGGTCTAAGTGGGAGAGATTCCATTGCATTCAAGCCAAGAAAAATATGTGTGTTACAGAAAATAAATACATAAAGTATTTCATTACACAAGACAAATTATAATAAAATAAATAGAAGACTTTATAAAACTAATATATAAATATATAATAATTGTATAGATATCATTGTATATCAACATCACCATCTGCATGCCACAATATTCTGAAGCTTGAATTAAAATACAAGCATAAAGAAAGGAACAGCCTCCACATGGAGCAGTCTCACCATTTCATTCCTACTACAGTACTATAATACTTGTTAATTTTATATCTTTAGCTATGCATTTCTAATAAAAAGTTTTTTTTTTGGATTATATCAATTGCCGGCTACACGGTGGGGTCTTAATGTCTCAAACCCTCTTGTATTTTTTTCCTGCATATATATATTATATTTCTTGGAACGACAAACGATCAATATCACCCACCATACAAGTTCACAAAATGGGTGACTATCACTATTCACCAATTGTGCAGCCATTAGCAAGCCTAAAGGTTGTAGCCGAATCAGACAGCAGGCGTGTTGGTTGGAACGGATCAAGTACAATTACTCAAAGAAGAAAAAGAAGACCAATTTGTCTAATGAGTAGAAAGATTAAAGGCAAACAAAAGCAGCAGGTAGCTAAAAAGACCACCTGCGCACAGACTAATGGGGTAGAATCCATAGACACAAGTCTTGGTAACAAGTATCAGCCAAAGTTGTTCCAAGATATTGTAGGCCAAAATATTGTGGTTAAAACATTGTCTAATGCGGTTCAGAAGAAGAAGATTGCGCCACTTTATCTCTTCCATGGCCCCAATGGAACAGGAAAGACGTCTGCTGCAAGAGTATTTGCAATGGCTTTGAATTGTGAATCAAGTTTTCATAATATACCGTGTTGCAGTTGCAAAGGTTGTTCAAGAAGTCTCTACACAATGGAGTTGTGCTCTGGAAATAGAATTTCCGGATTTGAAAAAATCAGAACGCTCCTCCAGAACACATCGTTTGCTCAAGCGATTACGGGTTTGAAGGTTTTTATTATTGAGGAATGTCATTTGTTGAGTTCGGAGGCGTGGGATGAGCTTATGAGTTTATTGGAGGGGCCTTATGGTTTCAATCTTGTGTTTCTGCTCATAACTGTAGATGTGAATTCTATTAATGGAAATATCGCATCAAGATGTCAGAAATATTACTTCACCAAGTTAAATGATGAAGACGTCACAAAAAAACTGTCAACAATTCTTGTTCATGAACGTATGGAGATCGAAGAAGAAGCATTGAAACTCATAGTTGCCAAATCGGATGGATCGATGAGAGATGCTGAGAATATATTGGATCAGTTGGCCTTATTGGGGCCAACCATCACTACCTCAATGGCTCAACAGCTAGTAAGTAAATCCTTATCTCCCTTCAAAAGACTATCAACTTTGGTGAATTACGTGAAGAGTATGCTCAACATTGCCTTCCACATATTGTTCTCTGCGTAGGACGCGTGGACCAATTAGTGTTGCTAGTTATTAGCGTGTTGTGAATTTTCGTGATTTAATTGTGAATAATTAATATGCAAGGTGTTGACAGGTAGGCCTCATTCCACAGAACAAACTACTAGACTTGCTAGCAGTGGCAGTCACAGGCGACACCATCAACACAATCAGACATGCTAAGAAGTTGAGTGAATGTGTTGAACCAGTATCCTTTGTATCTCAACTAGCGAATCTCATTACAAACATTCTAGCAGGAAGTGCAGTTCTTGATTCATCGTCAGCACACACAAGTAGATCACAACTCAGTAAGACGAGTCTTGATATACTATCACAAATGTTGGTCCTATTTGCAACTATTTACGATCACTCGTGGTGTGCAGGCAAAACTCATTCAGCAAGATTGTGCGAGATCTTGAAGTTACTAGTTGAAACCGAAAGGAAAATCCGGTCCTCGCCTGACCAGGCTTCAAATTTAATAGCAACATTTTTAGACATCACTTCCGTGAAAGGCTCAAACAGAGTCTCAACTAACATAGTCTTGCCTAAAAGTCAACGTTCATCATCGTTCAGTGAAAAAACGTTACATTTAGGTAGATTTTCTGAGGATTCAAGAATATAATTTGCATACTTTGAAACACATTGCTGTGTAACACTTTCTCCTGCAGGTGAACCTGTTGAAAGCATAGACGAGCACAAAAGACACCATGTCAGAAGGGGAAGCTTAAGCGACATGGAAGAATTATGGAAAGATGTGTTGAAAGGAATTGAAAATTCCTATACACAAAACTTCCTTCGTGACCAAGCGAAACTAGCATTATTGTCTATCTCTAAGAGTAATGCAGATCTTTTATATATCCTAGAGAGAAACTATTGTTTTTATATAACTAATATCGTCATACCTTGTTCCGATATCAGCTAATAAGATTTTCTAACACTGATTGGCAGCCAATGCTATTGTACATTTGACTTTTACAAGACCAACAGACAAGATGGCTGCAGAAGTTTCGGAAGAAAGCTTAGTGAAGGCACTTGCAGTTGCAATTGGATGTCCAGTTACTCTCCATTTGAGTCTGGAAGATCCGCAAACCTTGGGACAAAATAGTAGAACTACATTCTCGAGTGGTAGCCATCATATGTATTCTCAACAACAAAGCACACCAGCACAATTGGATTTGGACATGAACGACAAACCATCGGCAGTAGCAGAGGGATCAAGACTCACAAAATCAAAATCATGCTCAACATCTCAGCGACCACACAGATATTCTTCAAAAGGAAGAGAACTCAACACGGTTCAACTCCCAAATTTGACGCACATGATTGATAACCCGACTTCAGAGACAAAAGATACTCAGAGAACTAACTTAATACAAGCAGAAGACTCCAAACATGTAACACAAAGCATGAGGGTCAACAACCCTAAACAAAGATGGTTATCATTATCTTCAATCCCACAGAGTGACGCAAGTGTCGAGCCTTACAGTCAAGACGTAATGTATGCAAATTTCAACAAACTTGGTGATGATGAGAGGAAAACTCCCAAGTTCCAGAAAGCTTTCTCAAAGAGTTCCAAAGATCGTCGTTATCGAGAATCAGCAGATCAACTGTGAGTTTTACTAGCAAAGTAAATTATAAATCTTGATGTTTCCTTGTACAAAAACTCAGTAAAAGATTATTTTTTTATGTCTTTTGTGCAGACGATCAAATCCAGCATGGTGCTGTTGAGAAAGGGGTGAAGAACTCCAATTATTGTTCTCTTTATGATGACTTACAGGAAACCAACAAAAGAAAGATCAGCACAAGAGTCCAACTCTTTTCTGGTTAGTTTGGTCAATTCAAGGTTATAATGTGGCATATTCACATATAACGTAAGAGGTATATAATATAGTAGAAAGACAGAAAAATGTGTTGCGAGAGTGATTTACATTCATATGTAAACATATAACATTAAATAAATATGTATACTTGGTCCAACAGAGCTACAGAATCTATCTAGCTTAAAGATGGGACACTTCACTCCAAATTTAGCAACATACATCATCTAATCTGTATGCCACGTTCACATTGTGTTGCAGGCCCGAAACCCAACCTAAAACCGATGTGAGTGCAACGCGCTGGGGTAGCACAATCCCAACCAGAACTTGCCAAGCGTTTCAGTTTTTAGGTCGATGTTTGGGTTGGGAATTGGGTAATCGGGTCAACTCGATTAAGTTTTTAAAGGTTTTCTCTATAGAAAAATCAAATAAATGGGCTGACCCGCCAAAGATTCATATGTTGATCTAAAACCAACCCGCCAACCTGTTTAACCCGTCCAACTAAACGGGTTACACGGTTCGTGTCCAGATTAAGGTTGAAATTTCCAACCCATTTATCTTATCGGGTTGGGTTTCCGGTGGGGCTTTGCCTCCATTAGACAAGACTAATAAGGGATAAGCCAAAGATTCATATGTTGACCTAAAACCAACCCGCCAACCTGTTTAACCCGTCCAACTAAACGGGTTACACGGTTCATGTCCAGATTAAGGTTGATATTCCCAACCCATTTATCTTATCGGGTTGGGTTTCCGGTGGGGCATTGCCTCCGTTAGACAAGACTAATAAGGGATAAGGCTTTGGAAGACGCTAAATGCATTCCCAGGTCCATTGAAAGACAAATATTTGAATGTATGTTAGAGTCGAGAGGTATCCAGGTTTAAACTCACTGATAATATTATAGCTAGAAAGTAAAAAATATGCCAATTAAGGTCATATCACTTTGAAAGCACAAAAGAAAACATACAACATACCACCTCAATTTTATACTCTTAGAATAAGTACAACCTTTGTTCACTAACCATTTCAACCTTACTAATCTTTGGCATTTTAAGACTTCACACACCTCCCATTATTTACATTAATCCAAGACCACAGATACCAACAGGTAGGGGTCATCCCATGCTACTTTCATCTTCTGACAAATCTGCCATCAAAAGGATCAATATCCACACAAAAAAGATAAAGATAAGAAAAAAAAATAAAATAAAGACACAAACAAAAATTTCAGCAAATTCTTTAACTAGTCTCAGCATGCAGTAGCAATACTAAAAATAATACCGCTTACAGTTCAGTACAAGTACTCGATGTTTTCTCGTATAGATCAAACTTTAGGTTACATGCATCCCTAGCAGTAGGTATGTAGTGATTATTATCACTTTTTATTCTTTCATCTCAATGGACAACAAAATACAAGTCAATGTCTGTTAAAGTTGAAGATTTCTTTTTACAGTCTATTTGCTTTGGTAAGTTCCATTATTAAATACACCATCTAGAGTCTAGACAGCATATTGTTACTTCTGTAGCCATACATATATCCTACCATCATAGGGATTCAAAGAACAACTCCAACAAGAAATCTGTTGTAAATATAACATAAAGACCGCTCCAAATAGTCACTATTACTAACAACAAATAGTAAAAGAAAAAAAAATGCAGTAAATTTTATTAATGATCCCTGTAGTTTTCATTTTTCACATGTTTCATCCCTCAAAAGCTTTTGCAAGTTTGGTCTCTGAAAACACAGGTTCGCTGCAAGGATGGCCCTCTCCCAAGTAAAATGATTAAAATTCCCCAAATGTCCATCTTGTAACAAGACACTTTTTTCAGGCCATACATGCACAAAAGGTTTTGAAGAGGGACAAAACATGCTAAAAATGACAAACCACATGACACTTTTTCTAATTTATTCAAAGAATAAATGCAGGTCTTTCAACACAAACTTATACCAATTGAACTTGAAAGTAAACATGATAGTGCATATATCTCAGTGTCTGCACCTTACCTTAAATTCCATTTAGGGTGACCACAACTTTGCGTGCAGTAGGTTCATCACGATGCTCACAAAGCCATATTCCCTGTACCAGGACCATGAAGAGAACGCATTGAGATCACCCAAGAAAAACCAAGTGGAAGATAATATATACTTGACTATAAAACCTATAATAAAACCTAAGGCTATATAACTTACCTGCCAAGTTCCCATGTTTAGGCGTCCATCAGTAATAGGTATCCTAACAATTTGTAAGCATTTGCAATGACCACTGTTAGTATAACCAAATGAATAAATAAAAAAAAGAAACAAAAAATGAGATACCCTACGTGAGAGCACAGCCAAACATTGACGACTTGATATGTGCTGGCATATCATCAGGACCTGCATATACACAAAGGTTACAAGTCCATATCAGCATAATCAACAACAAGCTATTTAAGATTTTGAATGCATGACATGTGTGTGCTGCAAAACTAACCTTCCAGGGTATGTTTCCATGGTGCAGATCTTCCCTGAAAGAATACTGTTAGGCCATAGGGGTTAAGGATATGGATTTCATATAAAACAAAGAGGATAAAAACAAACCTCCGGGACAATCTTATTAAGAAAAGTCTCGGTGTCGGCTCTAACATCCGAGTCATAATTTTCATTGATAGTCAATGAGGCACTGGTATGCTGCACTGTTACATAATTTTATTATGTATCATTCATATGTTCTATCATCAGTTCTCGTTAAAAAAGGTCAATCAACAAGTAGAAACTAACTTACAGAAAACATTTGCGAGACCACATTTAAATCCCGACAGATCTTCTCCAATTTCCTTTATGATCTGATACAACACATGAGTTAATATCTAAGCAGAGTACAAAATGTAATGCAGCAACATTTTTTTTTTTTTTAAACTTTGAAATAAACAGCAATACTTGTTAATTCACATTTTCCTGCTAATTCAGTTTGTGTCGAAAAGTTAGTAAACAGTTTTTATATCTTTTATCAATAATGCGAGGTGTCAATGATAGTAAATCTTTAACAAGACCAAAATAAATGTGACGATTTTTGAATTGTTTTCTTCATAAAAAAATCAAATGAATATTACTGCAAAATGCAAATATTAAGGCAGCTATATCATATTAAAATGTTTGAATTAAAACCAAATGATTATTCTGAAAATCCTTAATAAAATTATTAAAGTCGCATGTCATAGTCAAATGATACGAGTCATCATATCACGAGCCAATCAATGTTCATCATCCATGAATTCAAACCAATGTAGTTACTATCCAACTAGTAAAAAGGTTGTATATGATAAGAAAGTAAAGTAGTACATCCACTACACAAAATTTTAATCTCTTCTTCTAGGGCCTCAAACGAGTTCAATCCATGAAGCCAACCTCAACTCCATGACTTTATGCCAAGCTCAACTGCTCGAGAATTAACATAAAATCCACTTTCGATAACCAAGTATAGTATATGTAAAGCCTAAATTTCCATAATGAAACTCATTTCAAATACATGAAAACTGTAACAACACCTGACCATCATAATTAAATAAAAAAAAACATCATACATACGGCTATCAAAGCTTGATTCTTTTGCAATCTTATATTCTTTACACGTATTTTCTTTCATTTGTTCAATATGTTTAAACTTCTAATTGGATCTTATTACACACATGGCAATCTTGTTGGAGTTTTTCAATCTAAGTTTTTTTCACTCATGAATCAATACTTGTACTCAGTTTCACTTTTTGTTACAGACAATTAATTCAGTAGCCCAAACTAGGGCACCAGATTATCAGAAAAAGGATAAGAAAGAGGGAGAGATACCTTGGGAGTAATAAGATGACAACCACGGTTGTGCGGAGGAAGTGTTATCGTCTTCTGAGCCCATTTCGGAGTTGCCATGTTAGAATCAGTGACGGTGGTATTGGGCGTCGCTGGAGTATACACAGATTTTACTGGAAACGATAATGATTTTTTGACGGAGAACGTGGATGACGACGCGAGTGACACGCAGGAGGATTGCATATTTTCAGTACCCAAAAAATTTGCCCTAAACACAAGCACCCAAATAATTTGGGCTTGCACTCTAAAAAACATCTAATCTAATCTAATTTTATTTATTCGTTTTTATCCACCACAAAATATACCATGAATTTACCTGGTCCATTTTATTTTTGAGGGGACATATATGAGTAACGTAAAATATACTTTTAAAGATAACAATGTATACAATATTTGATTCGATTCGACTTTGACAAAAGAATGTTAAAATGCAATGTTTATATATTTTCAAATTTACTATATCTTGTATTTTAATTTTATTACGTGTAATGGGTGGGGTTCAAATGAGAATAGGAATTTGTGTGATAATGAGGGAACCAATGATATTGTGGCATGTGTACAAAGAGAATGCTCCACATGTACAAAACATATTTACCCACAATATCAATTATCTCACAAATGACAAATCGAAAAATTGTGAAAATTGCACCATTAAACTCAGCGTTTTCTCCTCTTCGATTTGCCGTCCCTCAAGGCATACTTTCGACGAGTTTTTTTTTCCATCTTTTTTGGTGGGTTTCACAATTACTAACACATGTGTTAAAGTGTTGCGTTTAGGATTTGGGGTTTAGGGTTGGGGGTTTAGGGAACCCTAAACCCTAAACGCTTTACAAAATTCTAAACCCTAAATCATACTAACCCCTAAACCCTAAACCCTAACCATAAACCATGCTAAACCCTACCCCTAAATCCTAAACCCTAAACCCTAGCCATAAACCCTAACTCTAACCACAAATCAAATGTACAACCAATCACTAACACATGTGTTACTAATTTGTAAAACTCACCAAAAAATGAAAAAGAAAAGTTGTCAAAAGTATGCCTTGAGGGACGACAAATTGAAGAGGAGAAAACGCTGAATTTTATGGTGCAATTTTCATGATTTTTCGATTTGTCGTTTGTGAGATAATTGATGTTGGGGGTAAATGAGTTTTGTACATATGGAACATTATCTTTGTACACATGACACAATATCATTGGTTCCCTCATTCTCACTCAAAATTGATGTACTCATTTGAACTCTACTCTACGTGTCATATGACAGTCAAATAAATTTTTTTAGTAAAAGTCAGACCAAACACGAAATGATTTGTCAATAGGGTGATGATAAATCCAACATTATTTTTGATAGATCCACCATCATCCTGCATTATTTATTTGTACTGTACAACTATGTATTGCACATTGTTGGTGGATCTATCAAAATTGTGGGTGGAAATATCATCACCCTTGTCAATATGGATAATCAATATTTTTTATTCTCACCTTGATAATTTCAAAGAGCATTTCATCTGTTATGTTTAGATTTTTAGATGTCATAAAAATTTAATTATCAACATAAAATTTGGATGTCAATATATGAAAAGTATTCTTACACATACATTTTTGATAATTAACAAATCCTCATAAAAAAAATTTCTTTGGCAAGGTAACTACTTCTCATTAATATATTTAAAATTAGTGGTTGTAAAATCATGTTCATTTAATAGCTCTAATTCTTCATTAGTAGCAATTATTATCTATAACTACTTATAAAACATCTCTAATGTTGAATCTTGAAGTTCTTAAAAATAATAAAAGTACCTAAACTACCCCTTCAACATAATTATCTATATATTTAATTCCTACAACTAGCACAATTTTTCCAACATACTAAAAATAAAACAAATCATAAAACTAATCACAATTTCAAGGATAAAAATTAAAATAAATCACAATCAACACAATTTTTTACTAAAATCATTCCACTTTTATCATTTATATAGCTTTATCGGTTTGACATGCTGACTACTATTATCGTCGTCATAAAATAACATTATTTTATAAATTCTGTACCGCTGCATTGCGCGGGTACCCTGCTAGTCATTAATGACAATCCTCTACTCGTATCAAATCAAATTATAATAATTTTACTACCTCCTAAAAGTTAACAAAAAATCATGGTTGTCAGAAACCTAGTAAATACATTTCCCATCCTTATGTCATCTATTTCATTTTCAGTCTCTTGGTCGAGTCTTTCGTGACTTCAGTTTTTTGACCTGGAATTTTTAATTTGGCACTCAGATCCTCATCCATATGAAATGACTAAAATACCCTTACAGTTTTTTTTTTTTTTTTTTTTTTTTTTACCATTTTGAAGGATTGTAAGTGAAATGTACATTTGGGTCAATAGATTAAGTTACAATTAACCTGACTTAGAAATTGAGAGTGAAACGTAATTAGACGGGGGAATATAATTTACTCGTCAAACCCTAAATACTGTATAATAAATACAAAGTATGAAAATAATAAAGTTAGCTTAAATTTGACGTTGGAAAAACAGGGCAAAATAAAAAAGATCCTAGAAAGGAGATCTAACCAAAACCTGAGAGCACTTTCCCTTTTTTCTATTTTGGCAGTACATAAATAAACTATAAACTACATATATTATTAGGCGGTGCAATCGTTTTTTTTTTTTCTTCCCTTTTTTAGGGACAAACATTTGAATTTCTGTTTTGTTTTCCAATAAATGCAAAACTAATTTTACTCCTCCGTCGTCACAATACATCGATCACAAAAAACCCTTTTCTATAAAATCATTTACAATGTTACAACTAATGTCATCAACAATAACAATAGTATTATTAGTATTCAGTTTCATTGCTACTGCAACTGCTGCTGCTGCTGCTGCTGCTGCTGGTGAAAAAGAAGGTCTAATTTCTCGGTTGGCATTTGGGTCTTGTGCTAATCAAACTTCTCCTCAGGTACATGGTTGGTCCTAGGTTTATACTTTGCTGCGCATAACAATCCGTGCAGCAAAGTGCACGGATGATTTTCCTTATGTTTGTACTGTTCGGTATTTTGGATCAAACATAGCAATGTGGGAATGTGCGACTGCACAGGGTCTCAAGATAAAATTTACCACAAATACTAATATATCAGTTGTTGGCTGTTATTAGTTATTGGGTCAAATTGTTAGTAGTGCATGGTTTGAGTGGTATAAACTACAGAAACAAACATATTATGAGGCCTCTTAGTTACCCGTATATTTACCGTTCGTTTTACTTTTTTTAGAACAGCAAACACAGAGTCGTATTTATAGTAAGTAGATAATTTTTTGAACAGGGGTTTCGGACGGTAACAGACGCTAAGTATCATGTGTCTGCTAGTGTTTAGAATCTAAATCTGTATCTATTTATCATTTCTTTCTATGCAGCCTATATGGGATGCTATAGTAGATTACAAACCACAAGTGTTCATATGGCTTGGGGATAACATATATGGAGATATTAGGCGACCGTTTAAATTGTTTGGTAATGAGAGAACTATTGGACCATGGAAGAATGTTCCTAGGTTTGTTCCCGCATCAGTTGAGGAAATGCAATCCAAATACAACATTGCTAAGACCAATCATGGTTATTCTCGTCTCCGAAAAATTGCCAAGGTGCTTACTAGCTATTTGCTCATTTAGCACGAACTTTTGTACTCTATTGTTTGCACGTTTGCTCATGGTGTGAGTGTGTGACTACAATGTAGGTGATTGGTACATGGGATGATCATGATTATGGATTAAATGATGCTGGGAAAGAATTTAAGGGGAAAGATGTGAACCAAAAGCTTATGTTGGATTTCTTGGATGAACCCCATGATAGTCCACGGTAATATTTAATGAGTGATTTTTTTCTTAAAGTGGTAAAGTTGGCCTACAATATCTGTGATGAGTTATGTATACACAATGCTTTTTGTATTGATTAATTAAAATGTTTCTTGTGTTGTCAATGATAATGCCTTTTTAGACGCAAGCAGGCTGGTGTTTATACATCTTACACATTTGGTCCTGAGGGTAGGGATATCAAGGTATTGTTATAGTTATAATGCTGCATTATTTTTTAATTGTTCATATCAATATAGAGGCGTAGCATCCCTTGTGGAGACAAATCTCACTTATTTGGAGTTGCTTGCCTGCCTATTGATACAAATTTCCTTTAGGTCATTCTTTTGGACACTAGATACCACAGAGACCCCCTGCGCAGTGACGGAACCATTTTGGGTGCTGCACAATGGACGTGGTTAGAAAAGGAGTTGATGGATCAACCATCAGCAATAACCATAATTGGTTCATCTATTCAGGTACGTATGGGTCATGGATCTACTTTCCTTGTAGACATGGTCATGTTGATGATATTTGAGAGTGGAGCATTCACATATTTTATTATTATTGCTTGTTTAGTAATCAAATTATGGTTGTTATAATAAAAGAGAAGTATATTCATTATGTGAAATGCTTTGAAAAAAGTGATTGGTGCATGCTATACCATAAGTTCTTAATATTAGTAAATGGTGTAACTTTTAGTCTTTAACCATCTAGTAAAGTAATATGCCAAACAATCAATACGGACTTGTATTTAGACCAAACAATAGGGTTGTAGTCCTAACTTTTAGGTCCTAAAGGTTCAGCTGATTGATTTGACTTCTAGGAACCTTTAATCATTTGGACAGTATGACGATGATTAGATCTTATTTCATCTTAATTTGCTAAATACAAAGGAACATACTTGTAGTAGATGCTAAGTATATCAGGCATATGATGTACTTGGAAAACAAAATGATTTTCTTGCTAATTCTCAATCATGAAATTATTCCTTTATATTAACTCGAATACCTTTTTGTGTATTACGATGTTTCATGCTACATAATTAGTGCTTGTTTGACAATCTTCTAGAAAGGGTTTAATGTTTTCTTACGTAGTACCTGTTCAGATGCTACTTTTCTAGATTCTTGACCTTGTTGCAACACTCAGGTTCTATCAAATCTTTCTGCATGTACGGGTCCTTTATTTTACATGGAAAGTTGGGGACGTTTCCCGAGCGAAAGAAAACGTCTTTTTAACTTGATATCAAATAGCAAGGTAATAGTCTGTCTATTATCGAATTCATTAAAACCACAGCTTCCATTGCAGCCATAACATTTACTTTATTTAGAACCAATTAGTTATGCATTATAAACAAACTTGATATGTGCTGTTTCCATGTCCAGAGAGATGGAGTTTTCTTTATAAGTGGAGACGTGCATTTTGGAGAAATAACACGATTTGATTGTGCCACCGGGTATCCTCTGTACGACATCACCTCGAGTGGTCTCACCCAAGCTGTCGAGAAGGTAATTCCTTCATTTTTACACGAGGGGCTGAGATTCTTGGCTTGGATAACACCTACTACTATGAGAGTTATAAACGGAAACTGCAAACATAAATCCTGCACATATGGTATGATTTCTCCTTTGCCTTACCAAAATCATTTGTCATATGATTAAACATTGTTTTAAATTTCATCTGTTGGTGTGTAGGACAACCTAACTTTGGAGTAATAGAAGTAAATTGGGATGCAAATCCTGTGAGCTTGAGATTTGAAGTGAGAGGCATAAGTGGAGAGGCAGTTAATAGTGTGACTACTTCATTGTCAGAGCTTCAAGCCAAGAAGGGTGGTTTCGAACCCCACAATATTAAAGGCAAACACTGCACCCTTGAAGCTGACTTGCCGTGGCTCGTCAGACATCGCTTGGCTATTATATTCTCTCTTTTCATAGCCGGTATGTTTTGTTGGATTCTTAAGAACTAAATCTGAAAATCTTTGATATTTTCAAGTATAATCATAATTGAAACTGGATAAAATAATTTTTGCTTTTGGGTCTAAAGTTGTTGAGTTTGTTCTTTGTTTGTTTGTAGTGCTGATTGCTTTACACATAGGAGTTTTGTATGTGGCGATATCACTCATGGTTAAATGCTTGCGGAAGTGCAAGCTTGACTGACATTTTGTAGACGCTTTGAGATTCAGAAGAAGAGATTTGCTTGCTAACCCATCACTCGATAATGGAATCACCTATTCACCTGTTAGCTTAAGGTGACATTATTTCGTGTGAAATATATTTTCATAATTACTAGTTATTCACAAATTGAGGGAAGTGTATATGTCAGGAGGGAATAGTATGCTTTTTCTTATTACTCTTACCTTCATGAATCTCTTCCTCACCTCGTATAACAAAGAGTTCAATCATGCATTAAGTAGGTGTGTATGTTGGCAGTATCTTGCAAGCTCTTATGCTCGCTCTCGGTAAACTTTTGGCTTGTGTGGTTCATTACATATCAGAATCTTTGTAACACTCTAGAGAAAGTAATTGCATTTCATGCCAGAAGAGTGTTTGGAGCAAAATAAGAAAACACTGTCAAAATGTAACCACATATCCACTATTCAAGATCCTTGCAATGTACACTTCTCCTACATACCATATTGGCCACTGATATATACAACAAAAATTTTGTTTCATACACCAAGTTTTATGTATGTTGATGCAGTACTGTACAACACTGCAATGCACATTTTTGGTGTATGAATCAAAAAACTTGTTGTTTATATCAACACCCTACCATATTTGGCAAAATAAATAAATAATATATAAAAATAAAAATAAGGACCATATCAAACAAGCAGTCTTCCTTCAACAGCATCTCTGTGAATCACATATCTGAATATAGAACTTTGTGATAACCAACAAAAGTACTTATCAGGTTTACCTTTAACATTTCTTTCAATTGCTCGCTGTTGACTTTTTGGTAGACAAGCATTGACCATCTCAAAAAGTCCTGGCACGGTCAACGCCACATCCTTAGCAAAGTAGTACAATATTTTGGGAACATATATCTTTGATTCTTTGTGGATGTATACGGTTGATCGTATGAACTCTTCTTTAGCTACTCTAAGATCCTGAAATATATTCTTCGCCTTGTATATACGAACCTATGTTCAGTAGTTCACAGTCAACAACAAAATGTAGGATATAGACAATCAATAAACAAATCCTGTAAAATCGAAATATTTGCTTACCGCTGGATCAGAAAATGACCCTAAAGAAAGTGCAAAATGGACAAGAGGCTCAGGGTATTCAATGGCGTAAACATGATGGTTTGGCATTGCAGACAACTTCCTGCCAGGAGATAGCAGCGATTGCAGCCACTGGTCACATAGCGTGTTAGTATACATAAAAATTCAGAGTTTTGAACAAAATGTGAATGTTTGTGAGATTAAGATTAGAGACACACCGAGGCTCTGAAGTGAGATCTGATTCCTAATATAGAGCTCTGTATGGTATATGCATTTATACAGTGTCCACCCACATTATAAGTTGCCTGAAAAACAAGATCATGAGCTAAAAAGAAGATATGAAGCATTATGGACACAGAAGTATATTAGCATAAGCTTTACCTTTAAAATAGAATTACTTCTTGAGTTATTGTGAGTTCCATATGCTAAATGTGCCTGCAAATAAGGATTGGGTAACCTGTCAGAAAATTTACAATAAAGCAAGCACAGTGAATCTATGGACTATGAATAGCGAGACTAATTGACCTACATGCATCACCAAAGCATTATGAATGTTGATCCAAAACGCAAGCTTTTGTTCACGCTTCATTTTCCCAGGGTCGACATTTTCGAGTTTCTTTATTAGTGTTCTACAAGGTCAAAAGTTATCAAGTAAAATAGGGATAGAAAACAAAATATACATATAAGGATTTCAAGATTTATTTAAAACAGTATAAACCTGAAATGTTTAAGCATCTTGGAAGCATAATTAAAACTATCATCATCTAGGCATATTTTCAAGACTTCTATCATCTCTGCATACGGACCTCTCTCCTCATTGTGGCATGGACTCCATGTATCAGAAAGATTTCGGGTAGATATTGTACTAGAAGAAAAAAACGATGATGCGGAAGAATCTGAGGGTCCTTGATGGCATTGATTTGGGTCTCCAAGCTTGCAGTATATAGAAGATATGCATCTCACTATGTCTTCAGAAAGTCTATCGGGCCCACTAAGAAGCGCTCCATCTGTACACGAGGTTCCCAGCAGGTGATCCCCAAGGCTAACACGGCTACGATTACCACTTTTTCTCTCCTATAATTACAACTTCGCAAGTTAAAATCTGCATATGTCTTAACATAGGGATCAAGAAGCAATATATCAAGGGCAAACTGCAACAAAAATGCAATGTGTTTTCCACTTTTTATCGATACACGTAAAAAATTTAGTTTATTGCATTACATGGTAAAAATATGCTACTATGCTGCTGCATTGAATGGTTGATAAAAGTACATTTACTATGTCGGTAAAAAGTGAATAGTACATTGCATAATTACGTACTCTTCTAGATGATGATTTTGCAGTAGAAGCATGGATATGATCATTTGTATCAGAAATTCTCTTCACTTTGTCACATGGCTTATCAGCAATGGATAATGTATTCGATTCTATCTTACGAACAGCACGCATCTCATCAGTCCCAGTATTGTGCTGAAAAGCTGTGCGGTATAGTGAAAGCAGATAACGTTCCAAATGAAGTATTTCTATTTCAATGGAGGTTATCTCTTTAACCAATTCCACCGATGACTATATATGATTACCAAAAAAAAAAAAAAAATCTAATTAGAAAGAAACCACTTGAAATTGATGTATAATGCCCAAGGCTATAAGAGTCATAAAAAAACAACCTTTGCATTTGGTGAATCATTTGAAGAGAATGAACTAAAACATGGTGTCATCTCTGACTCTGACCAAACCGAGGTACGATCGTGTAATATCATCTCCGATTTAGCAACCTGTATCGAAAATACAAGGTTATGCTAAGCAAAATATAATCAAGTACATAATGTTGAAGAGGTTATAAATTGTGACATTAATTAAGAAGTAGATATTATTGGTCAAAAGCAAAGTAATTTAAATGGATATGGCCACATATTAATAATAACCTCTTCAGGTTTAAGAATTCAATGCAGAGAACTAGTATATTATGATGTCCTTGTTAGCTAGTTCTAATAAGTAATAAGCTTGATCTTGAAGAACTGAATTTAAGTATGATATAATAATTCTTGATACTCATTATGAATCTTAGCTGAAGAAATAAAGCTATGACACCTTATATGTAAAATGCAATTATGAGTTTCAGTGTTAAACATATAACAAAATTTTGATGCGATTACACATAATTGCCGAAAACTCGTATCGTTTTGAAGGTGCTTAGCTTCACAGTCATACAAGTGAGTGAGGAATATGAAATAAATGAAAAGATTCACTAACTGGGGATGAAAAGTTGTTGTAAGATGGACAAGGCCTTGGTGACATATTCAAAACACCATGTATTTGCTGTTGTTCTTGTTGTTGATCATCATTGAATATATGCCCATTATTCACAGAGCCCCTGCAACATAACATCACAAACAAACAAAAATTACAAAAGAAATAATAAAAATCCATATATTAAGGCATGGAATTGAAGTGAAGTTACCTTTGGTGGGAAGAAACAGAAGAAGGTGATGGAGAAATAGGCAAAGCTGAATCACAATTCAGTCTCAGCATCATCATCCTTTTTATTGGTTTCCCTTTTTGTATTAATTAAATTAAATAATAATTATAATCAAAGTTTTGTTTATAGATTGTAACAGAAACAAGGAGGAAGAAGAAGGTGATGATGGTAAATAACTAAATATATATGTATGATGAATTGCAATTTTCAAATGAGAGAATGAGAGTATTATATATATATTTATAATATGCACAAGGAAACAGAGAAGGGGTATCTTTACCATTCATTCATGCATTCTGTTAAAATAACAATCAAACAAGAAGACTAGAATGACTAATGTCCTCCAAATTAGGAAAGTGACAAATTATGAGTAGAGAAGGATACACATCATACAATTAATTAAGGAACATGTGTTGTGGTGAGTATGCATTTTTACATAACAAGAACACTCACTCTGTAGTTCAGCAGTTGTACCAAAGATACACACAGAGAGTGATGCAATAATAATAATAATGGTACCTTGTGCCTTGTGGGGAAGGGAAACTCACAGGAGCAAGTGCTGTTGTCTCTAGCTACTACTATTACTATTTTTATTTATTATTATTATTATTATTATTATTTATTTTTATTTTTTTTCTTTGTAACTTCTTATTACGGTATCATTTGTGAAGTCTGAAATTAAGACTGATGTAGTATCATAGCGGGTCGTTGAATCAGTCTGAACATTGTCTCTCACATATTGTTTTAGGTCGAGAAGTGTGAACCTGTAACTGTTGCTGCTTATCGACTTTTCAGGAGTCGAAACCAATTGGTTTCATATCATAAGAATTATTGCAAGTTTTTACTTATTATTATATAAAATGTCAAGTACAAGTATAAAAGTGAAAATAGTAATTTTTCTAATTTTAATACCAACGTTTTAGGAAAAAAGTTTGTTTATTTTTTTATAAACTAGGTAGAGGGGTGATGCTAGTTATAGAGTGGGTTAACACATGAATAGCACTAACTTTAATTATGGTTGATGATGATTCATATAGAAGCAAAGGATTTTTGGTCATGATTGTGATGAATACAATTATGGCATGCATTATAATAAGTGCTAAGACAACGTTCTAAGATGAAGTAGAAATTTGAAAACGACCTTTCAAATTTTAACGACAACAAACCGATTGATGTTTACTTGTTGATATGTCTTCAAAATAAAGTATATAAATCCTTCTTTTGATGGTCTTAATTATGAGATTATGTTCGAATTGTCACGTTTTACACTTTAATAGGAAGGGTGGTGATATTTTCACAAAACTTTTCGATAAACTCATTAAACTTGTGCATTAATAAGAATTTATACTTTACACATAAATGATACATAGTTTTAGTGAGTTTATCGAATAAGTTAGTGCAGGGGCGGATGTATTAGGGGGCATGGGGACACTCGCCCCCCCCCCCCCCCCCCCCCCCCCCCCCCCCCCCCCCCCCGCAAGAATTTTCAAATCACGTAAAAAAATAATTTTTTAAGGGTATTTATAATATTTTATAGGTTTTGATCCTCAAAGATGAAGAAATAATTAAAAGAAACTTTTTGTGTTTGGTCAACAAGAAAGTCAACTACATTAGTTGACATTCTTTAGATTTTGTTTTGTAATCATAGTATGTCTATAGGTCTGTGTTTCTGTTGGTGTGTCATTGTTTGATTACTTTGTGAGTTCTAAATTAATTTTAATTTGGTTGACCTTGTAGTGGTAGGATCCAAGAAGTAAAAAATTTAAATGATGAAAGTACAATTGTAATCTCATATCTAGCTTTGTGGCTTAGCCTTTGCAATTTTAGAATTATCGACTTCTAAATTCACTTTAAAACTTTTACTATATAGTGAATTATCGACGTGTTGAACATTGATTAAATACTTTATGTTTGGCGGTTATGATTCATTTTATATTTCAAGTTTTGAATAAAAGTATGTTTACATTTTAAATTAGGGAAATGCTATGGACAGCCCTAAAGGGTAGGGCTGTCAATAAGTGCATTTATTGAAGTCAAAGTTTCCTTATATAATCAAAATTATAATTAATACACTGAAGTTTTGTATTTAATTTATTGAAACTTTCCTTTTATATGTGATTTATTAATAATGATTTATGATAATAAAGGAAAGTTTGAGTTTAATAAATAAGTTCAAGGGTTCTTATTGACAGCCCTAAGGGCTGTCAATAGCATTTCCCTTTAAATTAACTGAATTTAAGCCAATAAAAAAAACGCGTGTATCCCATATTCGCAAGTCTCAGTTAGTAATTATTAAAAAAATACTCAATAGATTGAAATGTTCAATAGATTGAAATGTAGAAATCGTATATTTTATGTATCAGTTGCGGAAAGAAGAAAATTCAAAATGATGATATTATTATGGTTGGAAAATAGATGTAATGGAACGGTTGTAAACCGGAGAAATTGAATTTTCCACCCGCAAAATTTTGATGACGCTAGTATATCATCGTAATCGTTTCTATTTCCTTGTAAACATTGGTTGCGTAAGCTTCTAGTGAAGTAAATTATATTTTTACATACCGGGTACTCTTAAATTTGGGCTAATCTGATATTTGCTTTTCAAAAGAATAAAGAATGCTCAAAAGATTGAAATTTACTTGGTACTAAGTTATGACAAAATTAGTATATCTAACTTTCTTGTGATATGAGTTTTCTTTAAGAAGACAATATTGATTAAATAATAAACATAGAACCAAATTAGGGTGAAAGAATGATGACACACATGGTATAATGATTATGTTTGGTACGGGAGATGAACCACTTAATTACACCACTCCCTTTGGCCCTGTGTTGATTGTTATTGTTATTATTTCACCGAATGCCAATTTTGTTTAATAAAGTTTCTTGCTTTTTCTAAAAAAAAAAAAAGGATACAAGTATAGGGTATAATAATAATAATAATAATAATAATGTTATGGATAAATATGGAATGGATGTCCATACCTATTATATAGAGTTTGTATTATAGTGAAAGATTATTAAGTATTTGTAAATGTATGTAACTATGCGTTGACTTCTTTAGTGTGTATGAAACTAAATTGACCGCCATTGTATGCACGAAACTATTTATTGTCGTACATTGTATGAATTTTGGTGACTTGTCAACTGGTAAAGATGCCACTTGTCACCTTATATTTGATAACACGTCACCAAAATACATGCAATGTACGACAATAAATAGTTTCGTACATACAATGGAGGTCAATTTAGTTACGTACACACTAAAGAAGTCAACGCATAGTTATATACATTTACAAACACTTAACCCTATTTTCTTATAGGTTAAGATATCTTATATATCTATATATACCTCCTTGGTGAGATGAATAATACAATCCTATTCTTTTCTTATTCTTTGTTTTCTTTACTTTTACAACACGTTATCAGCACGAATCTCCACGGCGGCACTTGATTTTCATGGGAGTCGGCAAGGTTTTCTAGACTTTCTACAAATCCTACGATCCTAAGAGGTACATCTCGAACTTTCGTCAAACATGAGTATGGTATTTGTTGACTTTTAGAACTAGTTTTTCTTGGATTTATCACCACCATCGATTACATCTTATGGGAAGACAAAACATAATTTATAGACTTCACAACATATAAGATCAGTTAATTTAGTTTTGATTGAATAATATCTTTGAATATATAGATGTAAACCTATTCATAAATAAATTAATAAATCAATATTGTGTTATTAAAACTACATACGAATGATTGATGGAGTTACTGTTATCATGGAAGATGTAAAAACTAGTACGTAGTATTATTTTGTGGTCTCGGAAAATTATGTTTGCTATATGGAAGGTGCAATTTTTCATGTTCCGTACTTAATATTATTTGTGCACTTTGATTTCCACACCCTGTTTTTAATGTACTGGAACAAAACTGGGAACAAAAACGTGAACTATCCCTTGGATATATTTTCAATGCCTCTTACGAGCTAAATTTGATGAATAACAAATAAAATATAAATATGATAAGTTCATTATCGTCATATATTATAAGTACTACTATCTTACTATGTTAGTATATGTTACTTAGGTTTGAAGGATACATATCATGAATATATATCGAATATGTTGCAATCTGTGTTGTTGAATATTGTATTACATTGTTGATATTCTAAACGGCTGCTTAATTAATTGTCAATTTTACTGCTATACACCACGTACATATCCATATCATAAGTTATTATGATCATAGAATTGAAACAATGTTATTTATTGTCAACATCATAATCTATTAAACTAACCTAATCTATTAAATGTTATAGCTTTGAAATCCATATGATATATTGAATGGTATAATACGTATATTGAATTTCATATATTTTTATATATGGTCATGATTTAAATGTTATATGCATGCATGTGACTATACAAGGTATTGTTTTTTTTGTGTCATGAACTATATATAGATTGTCTATAAGGTGTATTGATATGTTGGTGACTGTCTTAGTTGAGATTAAGTTTCTATTTCTTTATTGAAGTCATCATTGCTAAATATGTTTAATAACATAGATCGATCGAATAATGTAATGAAAGATTGAATGGGACTCGAATTAGTGAGTTTTGAGAAAAGTACAATTGAAGCTATAATGATTATGTTTTCATTAAATCATTAGAAATCTAAATTAATATCGGTGTGTATGTTTCTTATATGGTCGGTTCCATTGATGCACGACATAAATAACTTTGTATTTGTGTTCACAGACTAATAAGTCGAATCAACTTTGTTTACCTATGCTAGTATAATGTAATAATCTTACGTTATTTGACCTCATGTAATTCCTACTTTGCTATCTTGACTTGTATCTTGGGTATAAGAAATTATTCCATAAGACATGATCAAATATAGACTGATAGACAAGTAATGCATCTACTAGAAATCTAGAACAACTATTTGGGACACATGCTTTCACTCCTTTGGTTTCCTATTTAAATATTAAGAGCTTATCAAAAGGAATATATTTTTCCGTATAATTAATACATACGACGGAAGTTTACGTACTTGGTTAGATATAATTATGATAATTTTTTATTATTAATTAGTTCTTTCAATGCATATGATATATTGTTAATCTAGTCGATTTAGTTTGATTATGCTTTTATATGCTAACATATGATCGTACGTATTTGACTTGTGGGTTTGACTAGAAGGAACTATATATGTGCTATTATAATGTAGATGCTAATTTTTTTTTTTTATATAAATAAACATAGACATGATTAGTTTACAATAAGAATGTGCTTACATATTAGAAATATACTTGACAAGAGTCGTGATACACCCTTAAGATCATCTATGATGTAAATGAGTTTAACTTGGAATATGGTTACTTCTCACTTTATTTATCTGACTAAAGATATGAAAGATATATCATTCACCTTATCTTTTTCTATGCTAGCTACTTATAGTATTATGCAATTAGATCACATTGTTTGATCTCGTGTAATTACAATTTTACGCTCTTGACTCTATCAATAGAATTTATGTCTTCTAAATTTTTAAGTTTAGGTGTATCAAATAATTTGAGCATTTGATAAATGAAATATGGCCAATATTAGCATCATCATTTAAGATAGATATGATCATGATTATTTATTTATAATAAAAGATCTACGTCTATAATTGAGATATATGATACAAGTAGTTGCCATGCACCCTTAAGATCTTCATAGAGAAAATGTGGCTCCCAAATCTTAAATTGGTGAATGATTTTAACTTGTCCTTGTAATTACTTTGTACTTAGAATTATGCGTAGAGCAATATATGTACATCGATCGAGGTTAGTTCTAGTGATATGAACCGATGATAAAGCAAGAGTTTAAGTGAATACTCTTATTATTAACTCGTGAACTTTTGAATTGGTTTTGAAGGCACTGTAAATCATGTATTAGATTATACTGAGCAAATACTCGCTTTCAATCTTTATGATCTATAGTTCCCTCATATTTCTATACTAGTACATTGATAAATGAGTTGATTTGGTCATGTGATTACTTATCATATTAGTAAAGGATCTTGACATGATACATAATCATAAGTGAAGTCATACATGTATTATCGATAGTGGCATATGCAATCTATGCTATTGTTATGTATCTCAAATTATTTGTATATGATATAATATGTTTTATTTGTTTGTAATTATCTTATTTTTGGTATTATTATTCATGATAATTTCGTAGTATATGGTGAAATTTATATATAGATCACTTACTCTAAGAAACATATTTTAAGTGATGATATTATGATGATGCATGCATCGGGGAAAGAAGAAAATAAAGTAATGATGCATGCAGTAACTTATAGTTAAAAGACAAGTGCAACTGAAGCACGTATGGTCATAGACTTGATATCTTATGGACCTTGATTATTATATAATTGGCATGACCGGTTAGACCATCCCGAGTCAATGATGATGCGAAATGTATATAAGAACTAGAAAGTTCTTAATAGTGGTGATTTTGACATGAGTTGAATGCTCTCAAAGAAAGTTAATCATTACCGATTAGAATTGAGATTGAATCTCTTAAGATTATGGATTTGATAAAAGGGGATATATGTAGGCCTATATATCCACCTCGTGGACCATTAAGAGTTTTAAATCGATGCATCGTCTAAATGGTGAAGAAAATTGCAACTTAGAGCTTGCATGATTAAGTGACTCGCCTAGTGAGATTGCGATCACATATTCCATATATATCATATTTGTTTTGGCAATGTCGGTGAATGTATATATTGATGAATTACATACTTAGTATCTTCGGTTGATTGTAATAAGTGTTGAACATTTATTAGTTCATACAAAGATTACTTTTGTCGAAACGCTAACAAATGTATTTAGTATACAACATGACTGCTGTCATGATGAGAGCATAACTATTACTTATAGTATGGGGCCATGTTAGTAAACATGAAATAATATGAATTCGCATCGGGCCAACAAGATTATGATTCCTCCCCTTGATAATTGATATGTGGTCATGAAAAAGATATATCACATCTTAAGAGTTTTGTTTGTGCAATATATATATATTTTAGTTGCTCCACCACAATGTACAACGTCTAGATGTGAAAAAATGTTGAGAATATGTATGGGGAGGGGATAAGCAGCATAAACTTGAATTATCACAATATGATATTGATCCTCATGGTGAAGAATGAACTCAAAGTTCAAATGATAATTCATATCAAATAGTTGTCAGACATATTCATTGACCGAAATTGAGTGACTAGGTCACCTGTATAAGCTGCTCATGCTCCATTTAAGATTGGTAATAAGTTCACGATATGTGAAACGTGGTAGATTAACCGATTCCAATAAAATCCTCAAAGTAAAAAGGGAGCAAGAAATTAAGATGGTCAAATTGAGGTAATAAAGACCCCATAAGAATTTGCTAGAGAGACAATAGATATGAAGGTTGTTGATGAACCTGGGGTACCCTAAAAGTGAAAATCGAAAAGTGAAAAGATCTTAATAACTTATATTGTGTCTCGAAAGTGAGGAATCGAATTAATGAATTCGACGTCGATAATGGTTTTGAATAATATAGCGCTAGATATTATATAAGAGGATCGTGAAGGTATTCCTGCCAAGATGTGCAGATGTATAAATTATTGGCCAATATAAAAAGACGCATGAAATTTATAAAAAATATAATCTCTTGATGTGAGATGGTTTGACTTAAGTTTTATATACTTGAAAGTGTAAAATATATCGTATATAAATCGGTCTTGATGCAAAAAGCCCAATGAGAATGAAATTATGAGATATAAGGCAAAAGTGGTGATATAAATATTATTTGCAAAGACCTAGATTTATTTACGAGGAGATACTTTTGATTGGTGGATGCAACTATCTTATTGATTTCTTAAAAAGTCTGACAATAGAAAAAGAAAATTGAAGCACGTCTAGTGGATATTATTAGAGCTCGTTTATTATTGGAATTCCGTGAAAGATATGAAATGCATAAAGCATGTTTCACGATTTAAAAGATCTTAAGATAGAAAGAAATGTTCTCGAGAACACGGAGTTGATAAAATTAAGTAAGTCCTTATATCGTTTATATTGATTAATTGGGCTAGTGATAATATAGCCCCGTTGAATATTTCTTGATAGAGTATGCTATGGAAAATGATTATGTTTGCCCATACATTTTGGAAAGATGTTTGAATGTACATCCATTATGATTCATATATAATTGAAACTATTTGGGAGCTTCCTAAGGCAATTAATTGCTTGAAAAAGTAAATTGAAATGAACGAATATAAAGACAAGGTTTTTGTCGTTGGTTAAGAATTAAGCATCATAGTAATGTAAATATTTGTACTCCAAGAAATCTATGTAAGAAGTGCAAAGAAGACTTTATGGGCAAATGAGATTTACTAAGCTTTTCTATGCTTGTGATTGTTTGATTCCTTTCGACCCCCGAAGGATGATAAGGAAAATTAGTGGTCAAGAAATATATTAGTTAATTATCATTGGGCGTTTAGATTTATACCTATTCATACGAGGAAATTTGTTGGCGAGTTATAACTTGTTTCTTTTGAAAGGTATTTGTTGTGTTGCTCGATCACACACAAGGATTGATACATCGATGGTCATGGAGCCATGACTTATTTTGTGAACGTACTAAATTACTCATGGATTAAGAAAGAGCAAAATGTGAAGATATTAGCCGTCAACAAGTGTGTACAAGTGATGAGATCAATAGATGTTTTCATCAGGGGGAGAAAATACGCGTTGCACTCTTTTTCCCTTGACTATGATTTTATTGTAACACCCTCAAATTTCGAATTGCGGAAGCGGTCGGGTTGGGTGTTACCAAATCAAATATCACAAGCACAAAGGTAAATAATGAACGACGCTAAATGAGACGTTTGAAAATAGTTATACATTTCCCAAAATAAAAAAAATGTATACAAGTTGCGAGTTCGCGAAATAATTTCATTACATAATTGTACTACAAAAGTTATGCAAGAAATCCAGTTGTTTGAAAAGCATGCGACTCGAGCTAGGATCCTGACGGGCCGATCCTACTAAGCGGTACCTGAAATGCATACTAAAACACGTCAGCGATAAGCTGGTGAGTTCATAGGTTAGTTGAAAGAATAAATCTTAGTGAGCATAAATCTATGCTAAGTGTACACTCCGTGTACGATCCTGATTTCTTGAGATCCCTAAAATGGTAGGCGATTTGAATGAAGTGGTTCTTGTCCTAGTTCCTTGATCTAAACAGTTTCCACAATAATAACAACAGGCAACACAGATATAATACAAATATAGCAATTAACACGTATCAAATAATTTAGATAAATAGCAAGTATCACATAAGTAAAGTAAAGCGCACATAAGTTCTTGAAAAATCTTGTTTCTTGATCTTGAAAATCTTGAATATCTAGGTTCTTGAAAATCTTGTTTTTCTTGATCTTAAAAAGCCTTGAATTCTTGAGTTCTTGCACATAAGTTCTTGCAAATAGGATCTTGATTCTTGCACATAAGTTCTTGATCTTGCACATAAGTTCTTGACCTATCTTGATTTCTAGTTCTTGATCTATCTTGATTTCTAGTTCTTGATTCTTGTGTTTCTTGTATTCTAGTCCTTGAATTCTAGTTTCTTGAATCTAGGGTTTCTTGTATTCTAGTCCTTGATTTCTAGTTTCTTGTTGTCTAAGTTTCTTGTTATATGATTTCTTGTTATCTTGAGTTCTTGATATTCTTGCTACTTGTTCTAGGTTTCTTGAATCTAGTTCTTGTTTCTTGTATTTCTGAAATCTAGTTTCTTGGGTTCTAGTCCTTGATACTACGGTTTCTTGGATTCTGAATTAATGTACTCAACCTCGAGTATTATGCTTTCTAATGTTTCAGTATTTACAATGATAACCTACAGCTATTGAGGTTCTTGGAATCTTGGTTAAGTGTCTAGATAATCCATCTCATCTAGAAGTGTTTGTGTTCATGAAACCTATCTCTTATAAGTTTTGCAACAGTGACTAGTGCTCTAGTCTAGTATGAGTAGTTATAAATCATTTGCAATGATTGATTTCATAAATAGGTTTTTGAATAGTAAATAACGAGTATGCATCTCACCCCAAAACAGTAGAAACAGTTTGAAAAGAGGGGCTATGAAACTCACCTGTGAGTTGTCAGCGATCCTACGATACGTGTGTTGTCCGAATGGTAACCTCCTAGTGCCCTAAACACGCGAGGTTATATGAGTAAGATACTAATCGGTTTAGCTAAACGTGTCACGAAAGTACACTTCTGTTGTTTAGTTTTTAGAATTGCGTACAGTCCGTTTGTGATGGTTTGTAATAATAATAATTCTCAATTAAATCATTATTAAAATCGTTTCGCTGTCTATTTTACAAAAATATAATTTTTGTACGTAAGTCATCGTTGTAAAAAGTGTAATTGCCGTTACGCGAATATCAAATCGTTGGACAGAAACTCAGTTCGCAGACCAGGCTCGTTCGGCTCGAAAGCTCGGCTCGGCTCGCAGCTCGACTCGCAAGCTCGGCTCGCGAGTTCAGTTCACAAGGTTCGGTTCGCATCTCGGCTCGGTTCGTTGCTCGGTTCGACTCGTATCTCAGCTCGGTTCGCTGCTCGGTTCGACTCGTATCTCGGCTCGGTTCGCTGCTCGGCTCGGCTCGCTCGACGAACTGCTCGTATTTTGGTTTTAAAAACGCATTTTTAATGTATTTCTAAGCTATAAAATCATGTTTTCTTGTTTATGTTCATAATATATGAGTTGTATAAACATTATTACGTTCAAATAAACACTAAATCGGAGTAGATCTAAAAAGTGTAGTATTTTCTTACCAAAAATGCAAATCGAGAGGAAACAAGATGGAGATGATGATGATAACGTTGCTGTTGTTGTTCTTGATGATGATGGCGTTCCAAAAATGGTGATGGCGGTGGCGTGGTGGTGGTGTCCGGCGACGGTGGAGAGGGGAGGAGAGGGAGAGAGTAAAAGGTGAGTGTGTGTGTAAAAATGAGTGGATGGGGAAAGAATGGGGGTTTGGAGGTGGTTATATCCATTTCCAGATCCCCACTTCGGATACTGTGGTCTCCAACCACAGTGTAAAATGCCCGCGTTTTTGTATCCGATTGAAATATAAATTAATACTTTTAATTTATAACATTCGTTTATTTGTTTTCGAAATATTTTCAAGTTGAAATATTTTATAAAAATAAAATATTCGTGTTAAAATTCTTATAACTTTATTTCGCGCGTTTTTAGTTTATTCAAACGTGATTATTAAATAATCGTTTCGTGTTACGTATATATATATATATATATATTTATATATATAATACTTGAATACTTTGGTAATACGCGTACATAATACGTGATTTGAAAGTTTAAATTGGGCCCGAAATTTGGCCCTTTTTGTCCGGGTGTTACATTCTCCCCTTGTTAAGAAAATTTCGTCCCGAAATTTCATGTGAAGTCGTGGTCGCGTGGGGTCTGGGGAGAAATGTAAGTGCGAGATGTTTGTCGAGTAAATAGTAGACGTACAATGTCTATGTCGAGTTTGAAAGCAGCCAATCCATGACTGTGTCGTGGTTTAACATAGTAGTCAGTCACCGACTATTTCATTCGTTCCAGTTTTAGCTATATCGTGGTTACAGGGTAACCATTTACGTGGTAGTCCATCCAGGACTAGATAATTGTCACAAGGTGACCGTTTAGAGAGTAGTCCCATCAGGACTGAGTGATTGGTAAACGTTCAGTTTGTCCAGTCTGCTGAAAGCAAACTCTGAGTTTTATGTGGGCCTAGGTTAACTAGCCCTATGATGCATTCGGCATTAAGTCGATGAAATGGTATCCAGGAGTAGGAGTACACGCTTAGTGTAAACCAAAATTAAGGGTTATGTTTTTCGAGGAAGGATGTACCTACATCATTGTCGGAATTTGTTCGGTTCATTCAGAGCTGACCAGCTGAATTTTGCGTTTCCGTTTTGGGCGCGAGATCTTAGGAGTAAGATGATTGAGTTGCTTAGGCGTTTCGTTCTAATGATTCTTGTCGCGATCTGAGTTTTAGATTACTTGATCTATAGTTTCTTGCCTTAAAATTTCTTGACTTACGGTATCTTGGCCTTGAGTTTTCTTGTTTAGCGGTTCTTGACCTATGGTTTCTTGAGTTACAGTTTCTTGTCCTATTATTTCTTGGCATATGATTTCTTGATCTTGGGTTCTTGACCTATCCTTTCTTGACCTATGATTTCTTGTCCTACGGTTTCTTGACCTACTGTCTCTTATCACAATGTTCTATTTCTAACTCATCTTGCTCCCCTTGTTAGGATTAACGTCCTACTAATGATTTGAGGGCTCAAAACTCTTAGTTAATAATCGAGAGGTAGAGTGGGGAGTAAGAGTTCGTTTTCGATGATTATCAATAGTAGTGCGAATCTTGAAATAAATAAGAGTGAAATGAGTAGGGTCACAGTAAGATACGTACCCTAATATTATGTAGCGTCTTAGCAGACGTGGTTGTTCTAATCTTGACGTTTCGGACAATCCTTCATGAAATGTCCTGAGTTACCGCACACAAAGCAGACTCTTGGTACGTTGGGATTGACGGGTGTGGTTGGAAATTTACATTCCTGAGCCAAGTGTCCCCTAAGATTGCATCTTGCACAAGGTGCGCTACAGGGGCCTACATGATGATGTTTGCAGTTGGAGCAGTATGGCAGATAGTCTCCATAACCGCTACTACCTTCAGTTCTAGCGACGTAAGCCTTAGGCGCTTCCAGTCGCTTGGTTGGTGATCGATACTGGTCGTTGTCATTGGGATTCCCGTCCCAAATGCGTTTGTGGTGATTTCCGGTAGGGGTCACAGGTGTTTCCCTTTGGTCGATCATGGCCATAAGTTCATGAGCCAGACGGATGGTACTCCGGATAGTGGTAGGTTGGGATGAGGCGACATTCCCTCGGACAGGTTCCGAAAGGCCTCGAATGTACTTCTTGATACGTTTGGATTCAGGATCCACCATGTTTGGGCATAAAAGTGCCAGTTGTTGGAATCGAGTGGTGTAGCTTTGGATGTCGTTCCCCTGAACAGTAAGGTGCCAGAATTCTTCTTCCAGCTTTTGTATCTCCTCTGGAGGACAGTACTCTTCCCTGAGCATGGTTTTCAAATCTTCCCATGGGAGTTGGTAAGCAGCATCAATTCCCACAGACTGAACGTAAGAGTTCCACCACGTGAGAGCACCTTCTTGAAATGTGCATGTGGCGAATTTGACCTTGCACTCCTCGGTGCAATTGCAGATGCGAAGGACTGATTCCATTCTCTCGAACCATCGGACCAAACCGATAGCCCCTTCGGTGCCAGCAAAATCGAGAGGTTTGCAGTTTTGGAATTCCTTGTAGGTGCATGGTTTGACAGCAGGTGTGTTTTCGGGGGTGTCGGTATTCCTCCGAGAGTTTTGTGGTCGTTCCCGAGACAAAGCCTCAGTCACTGCTTGAGAGATGATGGATGCCATCTGAGCATCAGTGTAGTTTCTTGACTTTGGCGGCATGGTTCTTTAAGAAAGAGAAACAAAGATACATGAGATTTGATTTTGTAATTGTGGAGGTTAACGCCGACATAGTATTGAGAAAAGTGTAGGAAACGAGTTGATATACAACATGAATGTGCACAGAATCAGATAATATACGAAGATGTGTCATTGATTTTTGAACGTATTACAAATTTTCAAAAAGTTGTGCCGGATAGTTTTTGTCACGAGAGGGGAGAAATACTCCATGTTTTAGCAAGATCTGGTAGCGTTCGCATGATGTAATAGGTGAAATAGGTGACGCATCGTTTCTAAATGTCGTGTTTTAGGTGACGTGAACATCAGCGAGTAAGGCCTATGTATATATAACCCAATATATGATAGCCTAATAAGTATAGCATACGCTAAGTCGGTCCAGCTCTAGCGAAATCAGAGTCATCTATTGTATGCCCTCTCAGTATAACTCCTTTCGGATTTCACATCATCCGTCTTTAATTATACATAGTTAGCTACGCTATGTTAAATTAAACTCGTAGGACGTGACCTCTGAACCAAGTCATACCTAATAGGAAATACTGCCTAACGGTCATAGTCTAGGCCCACTAAATGCAACCTAGTTCACTATAACCTTAGTCTATGATACCAATCTGTAACACCCTCAAATTTCGAATTGCGGAAGCGGTCGGGTTGGGTGTTACCAAATCAAATATCACAAGCACAAAGGTAAATAATGAACGACGCTAAATGAGACGTTTGAAAATAGTTATACATTTCCCAAAATAAAAAAAATGTATACAAGTTGCGAGTTCGCGAAATAATTTCATTACATAATTGTACTACAAAAGTTATGCAAGAAATCCAGTTGTTTGAAAAGCATGCGACTCGAGCTAGGATCCTGACGGGCCGATCCTACTAAGCGGTACCTGAAATGCATACTAAAACACGTCAGCGATAAGCTGGTGAGTTCATAGGTTAGTTGAAAGAATAAATCTTAGTGAGCATAAATCTATGCTAAGTGTACACTCCGTGTACGATCCTGATTTCTTGAGATCCCTAAAATGGTAGGCGATTTGAATGAAGTGGTTCTTGTCCTAGTTCCTTGATCTAAACAGTTTCCACAATAATAACAACAGGCAACACAGATATAATACAAATATAGCAATTAACACGTATCAAATAATTTAGATAACTAGCAAGTATCACATAAGTAAAGTAAAGCGCACATAAGTTCTTGAAAAATCTTGTTTCTTGATCTTGAAAATCTTGAATATCTAGGTTCTTGAAAATCTTGTTTTTCTTGATCTTAAAAAGCCTTGAATTCTTGAGTTCTTGCACATAAGTTCTTGCAAATAGGATCTTGATTCTTGCACATAAGTTCTTGATCTTGCACATAAGTTCTTGACCTATCTTGATTTCTAGTTCTTGATCTATCTTGATTTCTAGTTCTTGATTCTTGTGTTTCTTGTATTCTAGTCCTTGAATTCTAGTTTCTTGAATCTAGGGTTTCTTGTATTCTAGTCCTTGATTTCTAGTTTCTTGTTGTCTAAGTTTCTTGTTATCTGATTTCTTGTTATCTTGAGTTCTTGATATTCTTGCTACTTGTTCTAGGTTTCTTGAATCTAGTTCTTGTTTCTTGTATTTCTGAAATCTAGTTTCTTGGGTTCTAGTCCTTGATACTACGGTTTCTTGGATTCTGAATTAATGTACTCAACCTCTAGTATTATGCTTTCTAATGTTTCAGTATTTACAATGATAGCCTACAGCTATTGAGGTTCTTGGAATCTTGGTTAAGTGTCTAGATAATCCATCTCATCTAGAAGTGTTTGTGTTCATGAAACCTATCTCTTATAAGTTTTGCAACAGTGACTAGTGCTCTAGTCTAGTATGAGTAGTTATAAATCATTTGCAATGATTGATTTCATAAATAGGTTTTTGAATAGTAAATAACGAGTATGCATCTCACCCCAAAACAGTAGAAACAGTTTGAAAAGAGGGGCTATGAAACTCACCTGTGAGTTGTCAGCGATCCTACGATACGTGTGTTGTCCGAATGGTAACCTCCTAGTGCCCTAAACACGCGAGGTTATATGAGTAAGATACTAATCGGTTTAGCTAAACGTGTCACGAAAGTACACTTCTGTTGTTTAGTTTTTAGAATTGCGTACAGTCCGTTTGTGATGGTTTGTAATAATAATAATTCTCAATTAAATCATTATTAAAATCGTTTCGCTGTCTATTTTACAAAAATATAATTTTTGTACGTAAGTCATCGTTGTAAAAAGTGTAATTGCCGTTACGCGAATATCAAATCGTTGGACAGAAACTCAGTTCGCAGACCAGGCTCGTTCGGCTCGAAAGCTCGGCTCGGCTCGCAGCTCGACTCGCAAGCTCGGCTCGCGAGTTCAGTTCACAAGGTTCGGTTCGCATCTCGGCTCGGTTCGTTGCTCGGTTCGACTCGTATCTCAGCTCGGTTCGCTGCTCGGTTCGACTCGTATCTCGGCTCGGTTCGCTGCTCGGCTCGGCTCGCTCGACGAACTGCTCGTATTTTGGTTTTAAAAACGCATTTTTAATGTATTTCTAAGCTATAAAATCATGTTTTCTTGTTTATGTTCATCATATATGAGTTGTATAAACATTATTACGTTCAAATAAACACTAAATCGGAGTAGATCTAAAAAGTGTAGTATTTTCTTACCAAAAATGCAAATCGAGAGGAAACAAGATGGAGATGATGATGATAACGTTGCTGTTGTTGTTCTTGATGATGATGGCGTTCCAAAAATGGTGATGGCGGTGGCGTGGTGGTGGTGTCCGGCGACGGTGGAGAGGGGAGGAGAGGGAGAGAGTAAAAGGTGAGTGTGTGTGTGTAAAAATGAGTGGATGGGGAAAGAATGGGGGTTTGGAGGTGGTTATATCCATTTCCAGATCCCCACTTCGGATACTGTGGTCTCCAACCACAGTGTAAAATGCCCGCGTTTTTGTATCCGATTGAAATATAAATTAATACTTTTAATTTATAACATTCGTTTATTTGTTTTCGAAATATTTTCAAGTTGAAATATTTTATAAAAATAAAATATTCGTGTTAAAATTCTTATAACTTTATTTCGCGCGTTTTTAGTTTATTCAAACGTGATTATTAAATAATCGTTTCGTGTTACGTATATATATATATATATATATATATATATATATATATATATATATATATATATATATATATATATATATATATATATATATATATATATATATATTTATATATATAATACTTGAATACTTTGGTAATACGCGTACATAATACGTGATTTGAAAGTTTAAATTGGGCCCGAAATTTGGCCCTTTTTGTCCGGGTGTTACATTTATCCCACTGGGTTTTTCTAGCAAGGTTTTTAACGAGACAACATCCTCAAGCGTATTGAAAGAATTATGTACTCTTTTTCCTTCACTAGATTTTTATCCCTCTGGGTTTTGTCTAGTAAGGTTTTAACGAGGCATAATCTTTATACATTGGACATCCAAGGGGGAGTGTTATGGATAAATATGGAATGGATGTCCATACCTATTATATAGAGTTTGTATTATAGTGAAAGATTATTTTCTTATAGGTTAAGATATCTTGTATCTATATATACCTCATTGGTGAGATGAATAATACAATCATATTCTTTTCTTATTCTTTGTTTTCTTTACTTTTACAACAAATAATAATAATAATAATAATAATAATAATAATAATAAATACGGAGTAATAAATAATTGAGGGTTCATCATGTTTGGTGGGGACAATGAGGATTAAATGAGAACATACCCACCCACACCACAATCTCTAAAAGGGTCCCTGTTCCATTAATTGGGTTAGGTAACCATATTTTCTTTCTTTGGGGAATATTTGGGTTGTTCATTTTATGTTACATGCTCATTATTATTTATTATCCTAAATAAATATGTTCGAGATTAATTATGTATTTAGACATGGATGTGTTAGTGAATTAACAAGATTCCTAATCGAAGCTTCCATGATGTTCATATGATCTGAAGATTTGTTTGAAATTGTATCATGTACTAATTTTAATCCATAAATTGTAGCTTTTTTTCGTTAATGTTATATTAGAGCGGGGTTCATGGGCACGGCCCATTAAATGTACGCATGTACGCAAACATCTGAGACATTCAAATAAGGGAAAAGCCACATACTTAAATCTTCGTTAATTCTCAGTTAACTCATCTAGTCATCTTCATCAAACAACTTTCATCAAAAACCCTAAAACCCTAACTCGCTACATTTTTTGCGCATTCAATTTCAGTGTATTCAATCAATCAATTGTGTATTCGTTTAATTAATCTGCTTCAATTTGTGTGTATTCCATCAATCAATTGTGTATTTGTTCAACTTAACTAAAAGACTAAAAAAAAAATTAACCACTACATACATGTACCAGATTTTAGCTGCTATCTGAGTTTAAACAAAAAAGAGGGCCAATTAGCTCTGTACTGGGCCTTTGCTTTAGGGCTTCCAGCATTTGAAGTTAAGTTGTAGGCCTTGGAATTTGGAAATATAATAATACATGGCCATAAGCCCATAACTGAATCTTCAGGTTGAACTGTTGAAGTTACAAAAAAACTAATGTTAATACTCTACTTCTAGCATAAAATATGGAAATACAGAATAGAGTTTTATGAGGCAAAAACACATAGTTTTGTAATTTACGAATTTTAATTATAAGTTTTAAAAAAACATTACTAATAACGTACTTAAACCCAAAAATCTAACTTAATATTTTTCACAATTAATAACTCACACGCCATTGTCGTTCTGCGGCTTGAACCAACGATATGACAACAAATAGTCAAATAATAGCGTTTTTCTGTAACTTTTCAAAACATTGTCATATTTTTAAAAAAGTCAAGCGGTCCTCTTGTAACATTGAACAATTTAATAAATTATAAACGTAGTCAAAAAATGCAATTTAGAGAGTCCAACGGCTGATCGTAATGTTAATTATGATATATATGAGACGTGGAACGAATCAAACATTCTAAAAGTCAAGGGGCTGTTTTGACCATCTTAAAAACTTTATAATGACTCGCGTTATATATGTTGAATTGAATTGATGATTGCTTGATGGTTTTAAGATAATAATAGTCACATAGAAAATCTAACATGTACGGAGTAATACCGAGTCCTATATCGGATGTGAATATGGAAATTATAGCCTATAAGTAAATCTTCCTTACCGGACACAATACGTTTTGAAGTCTCAATCATGACAGATCCCATATGAACTCCGCAATTAAGTGTGCTCAAGCGAGAGTAGTACCATGATAGGTGACATTGTGAATATATATACTTCTCGTACGAACAAAGCAAAAGATATTGTGATCGATACGTTGCTTTTCTATTTCTTCTTTCTCCTCCTACCTAAGTCAAAACTGTGATATTGATCTAATAGGACTCGCACAATGTTGTAACTATCATGGAAATGAATTACACTATGTATAGATGTCGTTACCATAAACCGACTATAATTGTAAATATTATCTTAATAATTTTCATGATAGTTGTAATTAAGATTGGTGCAACGAGGTTCCGAGTAGGTGAGTTACCCTTTTATGTTGGTCATGCCTACAAGGATCACACTAGATAAGCTTATCACTTGATATATAATTTGGATTTCAATGACTTTTTCACTTTATTATTTTATATATGTTTACGTACATAAAAAATTAAAAATCGTAGACTTTAATTAAAAAAAAAAATTAATATCCTAGAACGCATGAACAAATCAATGTCAAGACCAAAGTAATACGGAGTATTTAATACATAATTGTGCCGCAATAGGTGTCTAGAGTCTAGGCCTATCACCATCATGAAATTTACCTAACCAAAAATATATTTTGTTGTTGCGATATAAGTTGAAAAAAAAAGAAAGAAAGTATTTTCTATACTTCTGTGGTGGCCATTGCTTTTAAAGGGGTTTCTTTGAAACTTGATGCCCATTGCTTTGACTTTCCCTAGGTTTCATATTTGTATTACTCGTATTTATTTGTAAATAATACGGAGTAGTTATTACTTACTCCGTCTCATTTAAAATGTCCACATTACTATTTTGGTATGTCCCATTATAAGTGTCCACTTTGATATCAAAAAGACTTTAGTAGGTAGAATTAATATTCGATTGGTGAAAAGTGTAGTTAGTAGAGAATCCTAAAACTACGTGCAAAGTCAAAATGGACATTTTAAATGGGATGGAGGTAGTATCTTTTAATATAATTAGTTGTTTTTTTCGTGAACTTCGTATATATAAGTTGGCTAAATTTGAACAACAAACCAAATAAGTAGAAACATAGGGAAAATAATAACTTGGGAGTTGTTGAAAAATACATGTGGTTTATATGATCATTAGATTCAATTTAGTACACAATGTGTATCGTTGGATGACACAAGCTTCTAGTTGGACAAATTAAATAAATCAATGATTATGATATCGTCTAATAAAAAGGCATCATCTTTTTTTCTTTTTCTTTCTATAAAGTTACAAACACCTACTTACATTCACACCAAACATACTCGCTATTGAATGGTCCATTTCTAGGGACGTGCCCATCAATTTTGGACCATTTGAGACTAGAATTAATAAAGTCACGATGTTTTGTTCCCCAACACCTCCTATTCATACTTACTAATTAAATATTTTAAAAGCCACTAATTTTGTGTATAAATAAATAACCACCATCGTACAAAATCAATTATTTGTATTCAAATAAATGAAACATTAGTTAGTCATAAGTCTTTTTGATAACACAAACATGGAATTGAATATGAATTGAAGTTACTAAACATATATATGATGTTGTTTTTTTGACGTTAATCGTGTTCTTAATACGATAATTAACAGATTAAACTTGTACAAAAATAATCATGCTTCTAATGTAAAGCCTCTAATATAAAAAGTAAGAAGAACTATATGCTACATTCACATAAAAATTACAAAAACTTGTTCGCATTTTTTTTTTTACACTAAATAGTGTAACACCCCTAAAATATGTAAGTTTTTATAGTTTAATATACGTTTACGTTTCAGTTTTATATGTATTTAATATGTTAAATGTTTAAAGTAACGAAAAGGTTAGAATTTGGTTAGAGGACTAACCAAATTAAAGAAAGTAAGTTAGAGGGACCATATGTGCCAAGAAGTAAAGTTTAAGGGAGGAGAATGAAAAATGTTAAAACATATCTTCCTACACATTCAGAAAAGTTCCAGATTAAAAATCATATGTACGTATGTGTGCGTGTGTTTGAGAGGGAAACCAAAAAACAAGAGAAATCAGAAATTAACCAAGAAATTGAGTGAACTAGAGCTTGTAAGTTCGAATTAAACATCTCCAAGGTATGTATGATTTCTCTAGTTGCTCAATTTAAGTTAGGGTTTTAGTTTCATAAACCCTAGATGGTAGAAAGATCATGTATGTTAATTGTGTTGTTAAATTAGTATTCCATGGGTGTTAGTAAGTTAGTTTCTATGTTTAGTTTATGTTAAATCAGTTAAACAATTCATGTTCATGTGTAAATGGGTATGTAGAAGTCATGTATGTATGTATAGTATTGAATTAAATTAATCTTGATGATGATCATGAGTAGAAAAGTAAGGAATACCCAATTACATGTGATTATAAAGCTAAATCATGGAATACTAGTGGTGTATGATAGGTGTTAGTGAGTAACACCTAGTTATGAGATTTAAGTTAAGAAAGTTAAGTGTTATGTTGATTGATCATGCTATGTGTTTATATGTATAGGTGATCAAGCAAGAGAAGTTAGTTCAAGTTGTTTAAAGTTTCAAAATCAAGGTAAGTAGATGGATATAAAATGTAGAGTCAAGTAATGGTTGAGCCATTAGCTTGACGGTTTTCCAAGTAATGGATCATGACCATTAGCTTGGTATAAATGTTAACTCTTAGTAGTTAGCATGATGATGTTTAAGGATCCTTAATGTGATGATGTTTATGTTTATGTTAAAGCTTCCATTACTTACTAAGCATTAGCTTACTTGTTATGTTTAAATGTTTCAGGTGAGCCAAGTGTCAATAGAGGGGACTTGGGTAAAGGGCACGTGTGAAGCTTTTGGTGGAGCTTGTTACTTAGTTCGGTAACAAGTCTTATCCCTCTTAATCATGCTCTTGATATATGTACACCCCGTTTTGTAAAGTTTATGACATGTAGTTTGAGTTTTGAAAACGATATGAAGTCTCACTCGTGGTATATGTAATGAATTGAGAAAAGTCAATTCTATGGTCAAAGTCAAAGATAGAGTTGAAGTCAAAGTTTGTGTGGTGAGACTTGTAGTGTAAAGTTTAATGTATGAAAGTTGGTTACGAAAGTCCAAAACGTCATTTGGTAATGTTATGGTTAAATATGGATGTTTTTGAGTTAGTTTGACTCAAATAAGTCAATTGGGTAAGAATTTACCAAAGAAAGGGGTTAATTTGGTTAGAGACCCAATCGGGTCATTTTGGTGTCCAAATGGGCGACCAATGGGGTAACGAGTCGAAATGGGATATGGTGGACTAAAGTTAAATATTTCCATGTCTACAAGTTCTAAATGTTATGTTGAATAAGTGGTCAAAAGTTTAAAGTCTGAATGTTAATGGTTTGAAAGATAGTATGTCAAGATTTTGGTTGAAATTAGCCGAAATTCAGTTAACGGGTCAAAACGAGATTTATTGTGAAATTTGAAAAAGTGGAATTGAGAAAATGTTTATATGGTTATAGTGAATGTGTGTGCAAAATTTCAGGTCCTAACTCATAACGAGTAAAAAGTTATGCGTGTTTGAAGTTGGTTAAAAAAATTGAATTTGGCTGATTTCTGAAATGCACTAAGGAACGCGATCCTGAGAATTTAGCCGGATCGCGTTCGCAAGGCAAAATTTGTCACAGAACGTTTTTAACACATGAACGCGATCCCGACCACTTTCCCGGATCGCGTTTGTCAGTAAAAAATGAAATTTTGTGTCTTAAAAAGCTTGTTTCAACTAGGGAAAGTTATTAAAGTTAAATTATACAAATGGGGTAGTCATGGGACATTAATGAGAGTGTAAAAAAAAAAAAAAAAAAAAGGTCACGTTTTCGGGGTGTTTCAAGTTGGTATCAGAGCACGGTTTAAGGGATTCAGGTATCCACCATTAGTGGGTACTTGGACTTAGACCAATTCTATTATGATGTTGAGCATGATTTAGTAAGATATGTATAACGCCCCTAATTTAGAACATTTTTTTTTTTAAAACATTGCGGAAGCAATATCCCATATATATATATAACCCTGGATTAACCAAAATATACATAATCCTTTACATAAGTATTTCGTTATATAACTACACAATTAGATGGGCGTTACTTTAACAAAACATTTAAAGTAGTACAAAAGTCATCAGAGTTCTATCATTGTCGAACACTCCTTCAATTTACTCCGAGACCCGCCCTTAACAAAATATATTAACCTGCAAGGAGTAAACAACGAGGGATTAGCACGAAGCTAAGTGAATTAACTCATCACTAACACTACACTTAGTTTAACACTATGAGTCTACAACAATTAACACTTTGACTCAACATCACTAAAGGATCGGTGGCCCTTGTGGCACCCTCAGCCGCGGTGGCCCACCAAGCGACACTTACACCAACTGCAGGCCAATACAGTGGTTAACCGATAACGATTTGCTACCTTTAGTCAACACAAGCTCCATTCACAACACATGTTCACAACTCTCGTGTTGACTAACCTGTAGCAAAACGTCCAACAAGATTGACCTCTTTAACACAATCACCAATAGGTTTCTTAACACTTGCTTCTAATTCACCATATGCCTTAACACAAGAATGCATAATTAACACTTGAAGTAAACACATAAGTGATCACCAAACATAGCGAGAGATCAAAGTACACTCACCTGTCAGTCTCCGTCTCCACACTCAAAAGTCTTATTTTATTGAGTCTTCGGTGTCTCTGTACACACAATTAAAACACAAGTTAATAACTTGTCTCATAATTAATTATGACTATACTCAATTACATACATTAATAATCAAGAAATATCGATAATTAGATAATATAAGTGGTAGATTCATATAAGTTCACAAACTATCAAAATCTTCAAAATTACAAAGACAAACGCGATCCAGACAACTGGGTTGGGATCGCGTTCCTCTTAAGGAAAATATTCTGTCACCAAAATACACTGTGGAACGCGATCCGGAAAAAGGGCTTGGATCGCGTTCGTAAGAACAAATCCAAACGAACTCAATATTCTACTGATCAACGCGATCCGGATAAGAGGCTTCAGGATCGCGTTCATAAGAACAAAATATGCGGTAATCCAATTAACACATGGCAACGCGATCCGGTCAATGATGCTGGATCGCGTTCCTCAATTTTTCAGCAGAGGTTCAAACCTGCAATTACACAGCACGAACCAAAACCCAAAATCGACTAAAACTCAACTTGTAACTCAGATTTTTATCGATTTCAATGTACCATAACACCTAATAACAACATACAACCATGATTCAAACAACAATTCATCACAAATCCTCAAAATCACTTATAACCTAACTTATACATCTTCCAAACCAAAAACTCAAGAACAATTATGTTTTTATTACTAAATCGAGTGCAAGAAGTTTAATCATCATCATCAAATCGATATACAAACACTAATTTAACTCATCAAACTTCAAATCATAATAATCAATAATTTACCTAAAACTCATTATATATAAAAATATAACTTACAAGATAGAGAGGAATCAAGAATGGGATGATGAGGATGATTATCTTAGTGATTTCAAGCTTCAATCATCAAGCAATTTGTATAATCTTTTGATTTGATAAGGATTTGAGCTAGGTTTTTGAGTTAAGTTAAATATAGGTGAAGGTGTGGAAATTTGGGGAAAATGAATCGATCCCCTCCTTTTATTAAACCGCCACCTTTTATTTACAGTACCATATTATACTACTCTTTGATCTATTGTCTGGAACCTAAATACTAATTGAGAAAATTATTTTATTTTACCGTCGTCTAAGATTATTTAAAACAATTAATATTTTACTAGTCACAATATTTCCTGAGACTTATTTACCTATTAATTTCACTATCAAACATAATCAAACAATTAAATGTACGTATTTAAATTTAAATAAATACCTTATTCTACTGGGCCCAATTTTAGGGTGTTACAAATCTTCCCTCCTTAAAAGATTTCGTCCCCGAAATCTAACTAGACTCGAACAAACTAGGGTAACGGGCCTTCATACTCGACTCGGTCTCCCAAGTAAGATTTTCTCCCAAACTATGTTTCCATTTCACTAGAACCATAGGTATCTCCTTCTTGCGTAATTTAGTCACTTTTCTATCAACTAACTCAATGGGCTCTTCTACTAATTTCTGACTTTGGTCAACTATAAGATCTTGTAACGGAAGGATTTGGGTTGGATCCTCCACATTACATTTCCGCACATAGCAAACATTAAAGGTGTCGTGAATACCACTTAATTCAGAAGGAAGATCTAAAGCAACGGTTTGGTCATTTACTACTTGACGAATTTTGAATGGACCTATAAACCTCGGAGCCAATTTTCCACGCTTACCAAAACGAATCACGCCCTTCCAAGGTGACACTTTTAAATAAACCAATTCTCCTTCGACAAAATTAACTGGTCGACGACGCGGATCAGCATACTGTTTCTGCCTATCTCTAGCGGCTTTCAATTTCTCACGAGCTATAGCAACTTTATCAGCCGTAATCTGAACAATATCGGGACCCGCAAACTGTTTCTCTCCTGCCTCTAACCAACAAGTCGGCGTTCGACAACGACGTCCGTAAAGCATTTCATATGGCGGCATACCAATACTTGAATGATACGAGTTATTATACGCGAAGTCTACTAACGGTAGATGAGAATCCCATGAACCCCCATACTCCAAAATACACGCCCTCAACATATCCTCGAGAGTTTGAATAGTTCTTTCTGACTGTCCCTCTGTCTGTGGATGATATGCAGTACTAAGATTCACTCGAGTACCTAACTCTTTCTGAAGATTCTGCCAAAAGCCTGACACAAACCTGTAATCTCGATCTGACACAATAGATAATGGAATCCCGTGCCTCGATACAATCTCATTAATATACAATTGAGCCAAACGGGTCAAAGAAGCGGTTTCACTGGTCGCAAGAAAATGGGCGCTTTTAGTTAAACGATCAACAACAACCCAAATCATATCGTTGCCTTTCTGCGTACGGGGTAATTTGGTGACAAAATCCATAGTGATGTGTTCCCATTTCCACTCGGGTATCTCCAATTGTTTCAACGAACCATAAGGCTTTTGATGCTCGGCTTTTACTTGGGACCAAATATGACAGGATTCCACAAATCTAGCTACATCCGTTTTCATTGTTGGCCACCAATAAAGAGGTTTCAAATCGTTATACATTTTCGTACTACCGGGATGAATAGATAATCTCGATTTATGAACCTCCGTCAAAATCAACTCACGTAGTCCACCAATTAACGGAACCCAAACCCGAGACTGAAAAGTTTTCAACCCACGTGAATCATCATCTAACAAATCCTTTCGTTTCAACATGATCTCAGATTTCAAGTTAACATCCAATAAAGCTTCAATCTGTGCGACTTTTAGCTGAGAAATCAAATCAGATGACACCTCTAATCGCATAAAACACATCTTGTCACTAGATATATTTCGACTCAATGCATCCGCAACTACATTAGCTTTACCAGGGTGATAACGGATCTCGCAATCATAATCTTTAATCAATTCTAACCACCGCCTCTGACGCATATTCAATTCTTTTTGCGAAAACATGTACTGAAGGCTTTTATGATCCGTGCAAATTACGCATTTCGTACCATACAAATAATGTCTCCAAATCTTCAAGGCGAAAATTACAGCCGCAAGCTCCAAATCATGCGTCGGATAATTCTTTTCATGTGGTTTAAGTTGTCTAGAAGCATAAGCAATTACACGATCTCTTTGCATTAAAACACCACCTAACCCGGTATGCGATGCATCACAATATACAATGAAATCATCCGACCCATCAGGTAACGCCAAAATCGGGGCTTGACACAATAACTGCTTTAATGTCTGAAAAGCTGCCTCTTGTTGTTCGGTCCACTGAAATTTCACATCCTTCCGCGTTAACTTAGTCAATGAGCTCGCAATTTTAGAAAAATCCTTGATAAACTTTCGGTAGTATCCTGCTAATCCAAGGAAACTTTTAATTTCTGAAGGAGACTTAGGCGCATTCCAATTCATAACAGCTTTCACCTTAGACGGATCCACTCTAACCCCGTCTCTGCAAATAATATGTCCCAAAAACCGCACCTCACGCAACCAAAATTCACATTTCGAAAACTTTGCATAAAGCTGCTCTCTTTTCAATGTTTCAAGTATCAATCTCAGATGCATTTCATGATCCGCTTCAGACTTGGAATAAATCAAAATATCATCGATAAACACAATTACAAACTGATCAAGATAGGGACGGCACACCCGATTCATTAAGTCCATAAAGATTGCAGGAGCATTCGTTAACCCAAACGGCATAACCAAAAACTCATAGTGACCATACCTCGTGCGAAAAGCGGTTTTAGGAATATCTTCCTCACGAACTCGAACCTGATGATATCCCGATCTCAAATCAATTTTAGAAAAATATGAGGATCCTTGTAATTGATCAAACAATTCATCAATTCTGGGCAACGGGTATTTGTTCTTCACTGTCCTCTTATTTAATTCTCGATAATCGATGCACATACGAAGAGTACCATCTTTCTTCTTCACGAATAACACGGGAGCACCCCAAGGCGATGAACTCGGCCTAATAAATCCCTTATCTAACAATTCCTGAATTTGCCCTATCATTTCACGGATTTCGGAAGGAGCTAATCTATAAGGAGCCCTTGCTACTGGAGACGAACCAGGAATTAAGTCAATTTGGTATTCTACATCTCTTACAGGGGGAAGACCAGGCAATTCATCCGGAAATACGTCCGAATATTCATAAACCACCCGAATATCTGAGATGGATTTCTTTTCTACTTTGACATCTACAACATAGGCCACAAAGGATTCACAACCCTTAACTAAAGACTTCCTAGCCTTTATCATGGATATTACTGGAATACTACCCTTTGAACGTTCCCCACGTGCCACAACATAAGATAGATTGGAAACTGGGATTTTTATTAACTTTTTATGACAAGAGATGTCGGCTTTGTTTTGACTCAGCCAGTCCATACCAAGAACCACATCAAAACTAGGGATTTGCATCAATAGGAAAGAAACTGGAAATTCATGATCCTCTATTAGTATACTAGCTCCGGCTACCGATGTGGTAACAGGAACTGTCTTACCATCAGCTACCTCAACTTCTAAGGGCTTAGAAATCACAGAGGGCATCAATTTCAGTTTATCACAAAATTGCACAGATATAAACGAACAATTTGCTCCAGAATCAAATAATACACGGGCTGGTACAGAGTTAACAAGGAAAGTACCAGTAATCACGTCATCAATAAGCACAGCATCATCCACGGTCATTCGGAAAGCTCGACCCGTAGCAGCTGGTGGATTCTTCCTTTTCTGACCAGAAGATGAGGAACCTCTAACCGCACCCGTACCCTGCTTCCTTGCATCCGGACAATCACCCGCTCTATGTCCTTCTTTGTGACACGTCCAACACACATTATTTTGATAAGTACAATCAATCGCATTATGACCCAACACCCCACATTTCATACACCTTGACGTCCGAATAGAACAAGGTCCGGTATGTTTTGATCGACATCTTGCACAATAAGAAGTATCCATCGGAACACCACCATAACTAGTTTTCTTGCTTAATTGGGAAGATTGCCATCTTTGTTTTCCTTTACCGGAAGAATCACTCTTCGGTTTCTGTGCATACCTTTCTTTATTTTGCAACCTCCTAGCCATAACGTCACTATCCACGGATCGTGCCCACTCAAAAGCCTGAGAAATACTATTAGCCATTCTCACAGTGGTACGGTAATCTGGAGGTAAGGTTTTCACAAAGTGGCTAATTTTGTTTCTTTCAGTCGGGACCCACTGTTGAACAAATCTTAATTTCTCATAAAATTGTCGGATAAGCTCATCGATTGACATCTCATCCGTCTTCCGTAAATCCATAAATTCCTGTCTGACACGATCAAGATTATATTCCGAACAGAACTGTTTGCATACCTCAGCATGAAAATCCTGCCATTTAATAGAACTCCTTTGTTGTGGAGTGAAATGAGCAGTTATCGAATCCCACCACGACATAGCTTCACCTTTCAACAATTGGACAGTATAGGGAACCTTGTCTTCCTCATCACAGTGACAAACCTCTAACTTTCTTTCCACATCACGTAACCAGTCTAAGGTGACCGTAGGATCAGGACTTCCAGAGTAAGAGGATGGTTTACTAGACATGAAGGTTTTGAGAGAACATCCTTTCTTTGGCACCTGAAATGGTGGAAACAAAGGTGCTTGATAACCAATCGATCCAAAAGAAGGAAACGGAATTGATGTCTGAAAATCATAACCGTGCTGTTGTTGTTGTGAAACAGGAGGAAAAGTAACCGGAATCCGAGTATAAGCAGTAATGGGAGGAGTAGTAGTAGCAACATGTGAATAAATAGGAATGGATCTTTGAGATGACCCTGCACGTTCTCTCTCAAGTTCAACTACCCGATTTTCTAATCTTAATATATATACTCTTGACTAGTTTCAACTTCTGTATTCTCCGGATTCGAAGTACCATTATGATCCACATCTTCTGGGGCGGAGTGAACAGCTGAGGCAGTATAGAGAGTACGGGGTGGTTGCTCATTTTCGGCCATCTGTCATCAAAACACATCTCAACACTTGTTAATTGTTAGTACTAACATACTAACACATTTCACACTATAGCTAATCCCACAACCCGGAATGTTTGACAACCCGACACTAGATTTGGGATTAAACACTCTAAGTTCTTCAATTCACCCAAATCTAAGCTCTGATACCAACTTATAACGCCCCTAATTTAGAACATTTTTTTTTTTAAAACATTGCGGAAGCAATATCCCATATATATATATAACCCTGGATTAACCAAAATATACATAATCCTTTACATAAGTATTTCGTTATATAACTACACAATTAGATGGGCGTTACTTTAACAAAACATTTAAAGTAGTACAAAAGTCATCAGAGTTCTATCATTGTCGAACACTCCTTCAATTTACTCCGAGACCCGCCCTTAACAAAATATATTAACCTGCAAGGAGTAAACAACGAGGGATTAGCACGAAGCTAAGTGAATTAACTCATCACTAACACTACACTTAGTTTAACACTATGAGTCTACAACAATTAACACTTTGACTCAACATCACTAAAGGATCGGTGGCCCTTGTGGCACCCTCAGCCGCGGTGGCCCACCAAGCGACACTTACACCAACTGCAGGCCAATACAGTGGTTAACCGATAACGATTTGCTACATTTAGTCAACACAAGCTCCATTCACAACACATGTTCACAACTCCCGTGTTGACTAACCTGTAGCAAAACGTCCAACAAGATTGACCTCTTTAACACAATCACCAATAGGTTTCTTAACACTTGCTTCTAATTCACCATATGCCTTAACACAAGAATGCATAATTAACACTTGAAGTAAACACATAAGTGATCACCAAACATAGCGAGAGATCAAAGTCCACTCACCTGTCAGTCTCCGTCTCCACACTCAAAAGTCTTATTTTATTGAGTCTTCGGTGTCTCTGTACACACAATTAAAACACAAGTTAATAACTTGTCTCATAATTAATTATGACTATACTCAATTACATACATTAATAATCAAGAAATATCGATAATTAGATAATATAAGTGGTAGATTCATATAAGTTCACAAACTATCAAAATCTTCAAAATTACAAAGACAAACGCGATCCAGACAACTGGGTTGGGATCGCGTTCCTCTTAAGGAAAATATTCTGTCACCAAAATACACTGTGGAACGCGATCCGGAAAAAGGGCTTGGATCGCGTTCGTAAGAACAAATCCAAACGAACTCAATATTCTACTGATCAACGCGATCTGGATAAGAGGCTTCAGGATCGCGTTCATAAGAACAAAATATGCGGTAATCCAATTAACACATGGCAACGCGATCCGGTCAATGATGCTGGATCGCGTTCCTCAATTTTTCAGCAGAGGTTCAAACCTGCAATTACACAGCACGAACCAAAACCCAAAATCGACTAAAACTCAACTTGTAACTCAGATTTTTATCGATTTCAATGTACCATAACACCTAATAACAACATACAACCATGATTCAAACAACAATTCATCACAAATCCTCAAAATCACTTATAACCTAACTTATACATCTTCCAAACCAAAAACTCAAGAACAATTATGTTTTTATCACTAAATCGAGTGCAAGAAGTTTAATCATCATCATCAAATCGATATACAAACACTAATTTAACTCATCAAACTTCAAATCATAATAATCAATAATTTACCTAAAACTCATTATATATAAAAATATAACTTACAAGATAGAGAGGAATCAAGAATGGGATGATGAGGATGATTATCTTAGTGATTTCAAGCTTCAATCATCAAGCAATTTGTATAATCTTTTGATTTGATAAGGATTTAAGCTAGGTTTTTGAGTTAAGTTAAATATAGGTGAAGGTGTGGAAATTTGGGGAAAATGAATCGATCCCCTCCTTTTATTAAACCGCCACCTTTTATTTACAGTACCATATTATACTACTCTTTGATCTATTGTCTGGAACCTAAATACTAATTGAGAAAATTATTTTATTTTACCGTCGTCTAAGATTATTTAAAACAATTAATATTTTACTAGTCACAATATTTCCTGGGACTTATTTACCTATTAATTTCACTATCAAACATAATCAAACAATTAAATGTACGTATTTAAATTTAAATAAATACTTGATTCTACTGGGCCCAATTTTAGGTTGTTACAATATGTTATGAGTTAATAAATTGTTAATGATTCTTTACTCGAAATGTAGCGTGCAGACTATGGATGTGTTTAATGTAATATGATAATTAGTGCGTCTGGCCAACGCAATGATTACCATATTACCTTATATGTATCCATGGAAATCACGAGACATTAGAGGATTGAATGTTAACAAGTTATTAACAGTCTGTAGTAAAGTTTGTGATAAGGTAGACATTAAATGTTTAAGTTCTTGTGTTAATATGTTATGGTAACTTTCAGATAAGATGAGTAAAGAAGTAGAGACTACTAATACAGGAGGCAGTCAAGATAAGTCTCAGTCTCCTGTTCAAGATATAGACCCGATAATTGAAAAGATGAAGTCTTTCATTTCACAAGAAATTGGTATTGCTCAGAAAGCATCTATTCCTCTTCTAAAGTCAACGATTATAGAGACTGTTAGAGAGGTAGTTAGTGAAGAGTTTCAGAAACGACAAGATAAAACAGTTGGAGTTAGACAAGAAGTACCTCTTCAAGCTCCAATTGTAGAAGAAAATAGAAAGTTCAGTTACAAAGACTTTTCAGCTTGTAATCCGCCAGATTTTGAAGGGGATTTAGACCCGATTAAATGTTATAGATGGGTTATGGTGGTTGAAGGGGCTTTTACTACTTCACGTTGCCCCGCCGATTTAAAAGTAATCTTTGCTGCTAATCTCTTGAAGGCACGTGCTAAGAATTGGTGGGAAGTTCAACGCCGTACCTTAGGGGATGAGGCTTTAAATAAGATGAGTTGGGAGGATTTTAAGAAGATGTTTGAGAATACCTATTCTCAAGAAGCAGATTTGAAGAGGATTCGTCGTGAGTTTCTTGCAATGGAACAAACGACTGAATCGATTAATGAATTAGTTGGTGTATTTCTGGATAGAGCTCAATTTTGTCCAGATTACATGGAGAATCCAAAGCGGCTTATAGATCATTTTCATGAGGTGTTGAAGAAAGAAATAAGTCAGTTTATTCAACCTAGTCGTTGTAAGTCTTTTGAAGAAATTGTGAATGAAGCTCGCTTTCAAGAGTTAGAGTTAAAGAAAGGTGAGAAAGCTGTTGCAAAAAGAAAAGCTGAATCAAGTCCCATTTCTTCAAAGAAGTTCAAAGCTAGTGACAGTTCTCGTCGAGAAGAGAAGAAGACAGAAAAGTCCGTACCTCCAGAATGTAAGAAATGTCACAAGAAGCATTTTGGAGTATGCAGATTCGGGTTAAACGTTTGCTATCAATGTGGTGAGGAAGGTCATTTCAGCAAGGACTGTCCTCATCCGTTAAAGGTGTGTTATGGATGCTACGAGCCTGGTCATGTGAAGTCAGAATGTCCAAAGTTAAAGTCTCAGTCAGCTTCTTCAGCATATCGAAAGCCATCCGATAAGAAGTCGACTGAAGTTCCTAAAGCCAGGCCTTGTTCATTCCAGATCACATCAGAGGAAGCCAAGGGGACCCCAGATGTAGTGTCAGGTACCTTTTTAGTAAACCTAATACCTGCATATGTTCTTTTTGATTCGGGTGCCTCTAGATCTTTTGTTTTAGAAAAGTTTAGTAAAAGTTTCATGATTCCACTTTCTGACTTAGACACTCCCTTAGATATTGAAATAGCTGATGATAGAACAGTATATGTTACGAAAGTTTATAGAGGGTGTCGGTTAGAAATAAGTAATGAGTCTTTTTCCATAAATCTAATCCCTATGCAAATGGGGGAATTCGATGTTGTAATTGGTATGGATTGGTTAGCGGCTCATGATGCAATGATTCAATGTGAACAAAAGATTGTAAGAGTTAAGTTACCTCGTGGTAAATTGTTAGATATTTACGGAGAAAAGAAAGAAATGCCTATCCCGGTTTGTACTTTTGCTAAAGCTAAGCGACATTTGTCACATGGTTGTCAAGCCTTTTTGGCACATGTGATAGATGCTCAGATTCAAATTCCAAAGATTGAGGAAATTCCAGTAGTAAGAGAATTTAGTGATGTATTTCCTGATGAATTACCGGGCATTCCGCCCGATAGACAAGTTGAATTTAAGATTGAATTGATGCCTGGAGCTACACCTATTGCTAAGACACCATATAGGCTTGCTCCAACCGAAATGCAGGAATTAATGAAACAGTTGCAAGAACTGTTAGATAAAGGGTTTATACGTCCAAGTAGTTCTCCGTGGGGAGCTCCTATTTTGTTTGTAAAGAAGAAGGATGGTTCGATGAGAATGTGTATAGATTACAGAGAGTTAAACAAGGTTACTATCAAGAATAGGTACCCATTACCTAGGATTGATGACTTGTTTGACCAGTTGCAGGGTGCTAGTTACTTTTCAAAGATTGATTTACGCTCTGGTTACCATCAATTGAAGGTCAGAGAAGAACATGTTTGTAAAACTGCTTTCAGAACGAGGTATGGGCATTATGAATTTGTGGTAATGCCATTTGGTTTGACAAATGCACCTGCAGCTTTTATGGATTTAATGAATAGAGTTTGTCGCCCAATGCTTGATAAGTTTGTAATCGTGTTTATTGACGATATTTTAATCTATTCTAAATCCGCTAATGATCATGATTATCATTTGAGACAAGTGCTACAGATGTTAAGGAGAGAGAAGCTTTATGCTAAGTTCTCAAAGTGTGAGTTTTGGCTTCGGGAAGTGCAGTTTCTTGGGCATGTTGTCAATAGTAAGGGTATTATGGTTGATCCAGTTAAAGTTGAAGCAGTTATGAAATGGAGTGCTCCAACAACTCCAACCGAAATCAGAAGTTTTCTTGGATTAGCTGGCTATTACAGACGGTTTATTCAAGACTTCTCAAAGATCGCAATGCCACTCACAAAGCTTACAAGAAAGAATATCAAGTTTGAATGGAATGATCAAGTAGAACAAGCTTTTCAGATTCTAAAGCAGAAACTCAGTCAAGCACCAGTCTTAGTACTTCCAGAAGGTACTGAAGACTTGGTGATATATTGTGATGCATCGTATAGTGGTTTGGGCTGTGTTCTTATGCAACGTGGCAAAGCGATAGCATATGCTTCTAGACAGTTAAAAGAAAATGAGAAGAATTATCCAACGCATGATCTAGAACTTGCAGCGGTGGTCTTTGCCTTAAAGATATGGAGGCATTATCTCTATGGTGTGAAGATTTCCATTTATACAGATCACAAAAGTTTAAAGTACTTCTTCGATCAAAGAGATTTGAATATGAGACAAAGAAGATGGCTAAATCTTGTTAAAGATTATGATTGTGAAATATTGTATCACCCGGGAAAAGCTAACGTTTTAGCTGATGCTTTAAGTAGAAAGGCAGCTCATCTTGCACTAACAGTTAAATCCCTTAGAATTACTGTTACTCCTAGCTTGTTTGATCAAATTAAAGAAGCACAACAAAAAGCTTGGAGAGAAAAAGATATTCGTTCAGAACGGATCAAAGGTCAAGTTGATAGTATTGTGGAAGATTCACGAGGGTTAAAGACACGTTATGGTAGAGTTTGGATTTCAAATTCTTGGGATTTGAAGACATTATTGTTAGATGAAGCTCATAAATCAAAGTATTCCATTCATCCTGGCGCAACAAAGATGTACCACGACTTAAGATCAGAATATTGGTGGCCAGGTATGAAAAGAGATATTGTTAAATATGTTGAACAGTGTTTAACTTGCTTACAGGTGAAGGCTGAGCATCAGAAGCCATATGGAAAGATGCAGCCTTTAGACATACCTGTTTGGAAGTGGGAACACATAACGATGGATCTTATCACCAAATTGCCAAAGACTCAGCGTCAGCATGATGCAATTTGGGTGATAGTGGATAGATTGACGAAAAGTGCATTATTTTTACCGATTAAAGAAACGATGTCTATTGAAGCTTTGGCAGATTTATATGTTAAGGAAGTAGTTGCACGTCATGGTATGCCAGTTTCTATTGTCTCGGATAGAGATAGTAGATTTATCTTAGCACAGCTTATCATACTTCAAGGTTTTGGGCCAAGTTTCAAGATGATATTGGTACACGTATTAATCTTAGCACAGCTTATCACCCGCAGACAGATGGCCAAAGTGAAAGAACGATACAGACTTTAGAAGACATGTTGCGGGCGTGTGTTATAGATTTTGGAGGTAATTGGGATGTGCATTTACCGTTAGCAGAATTCTCCTACAATAACAGTTATCATGCAAGTATAGGTATGCCACCTTACGAGATGTTATATGGGAGAAAGTGTAGAACTCCAATATGTTGGGGTGAAGTCGGGCAAAGAGAAATGGGCAGCACGGATATAGTTCAACAAACGACAGAAAAGATAGATCAAATCAGAGAAAGGTTAAAGATTGCTCAAGATAGAAAGAAGTCATATGCCGACAAAAGAAGACGCCCATTAGAGTTTAAGGTTGGAGATATGGTTATGTTAAAGGTATCTCCATGGAAAGGCATTATTAGATTCAGAAAACGAGGCAAGTTAAGTCCTCGGTTCATTGGTCCATTTAAGATTCTTGAAAGAGTTGGTAAGGTAGCTTATCGTCTTGAGCTACCAAGTGAATTAGCAAGTATCCATAGCACGTTTCATGTGTCTTATTTAAGAAAGTGCTTAGTGGATGAGGCATCTTATGTGCCATTGGAAGAGATAGAAATCAATAATCAATTGAATTATGTTGAACAACCAATAGCAATCCTTGATGAGAAAGTTAAGAAGTTAAGAAATAAAGATATTCGGTTGTTTAGAATTCAATGGATGCATAGAAAAGGTTCAGAGTTCACGTGGGAGCCAGAAGAAGAAATCATTGTTTATTATCCGGCTTTGTATCAAGAATGGATTGTGAGGACACAATCCTAAATAAGTAGGGGAGAGTTGTAACACCCCTAAAATATGTAAGTTTTTATAGTTTAATATACGTTTACGTTTCAGTTTTATATGTATTTAATATGTTAAATGTTTAAAGTAACGAAAAGGTTAGAATTTGGTTAGAGGACTTAGAGGACTAACCAAATTAAAGAAAGTAAGTTAGAGGGACCATATGTGCCAAGAAGTAAAGTTTAAGGGAGGAGAATGAAAAATGTTAAAACATATCTTCCTACACATTCAGAAAAGTTCCAGATTAAAAATCATATGTACGTATGTGTGCGTGTGTTTGAGAGGGAAACCAAGAAACAAGAGAAATCAGAAATTAACCAAGAAATTGAGTGAACTAGAGCTTGTAAATTCGAATTAAACATCTCCAAGGTATGTATGATTTCTCTAGTTGCTCAATTTAAGTTAGGGTTTTAGTTTCATAAACCCTAGATGGTAGAAAGATCATGTATGTTAATTGTGTTGTTAAATTAGTATTCCATGGGTGTTAGTAAGTTAGTTTCTATGTTTAGTTTATGTTAAATCAGTTAAACAATTCATGTTCATGTGTAAATGGGTATGTAGAAGTCATGTATGTATGTATAGTATTGAATTAAATTAATCTTGATGATGATCATGAGTAGAAAAGTAAGGAATACCCAATTACATGTGATTATAAAGCTAAATCATGGAATACTAGTGGTGTATGATAGGTGTTAGTGAGTAACACCTAGTTATGAGATTTAAGTTAAGAAAGTTAAGTGTTATGTTGATTGATCATGCTATGTGTTTATATGTATAGGTGATCAAGCAAGAGAAGTTAGTTCAAGTTGTTTAAAGTTTCAAAATCAAGGTAAGTAGATGGATATAAAATGTAGAGTCAAGTAATGGGTGAGCCATTAGTTTGACGGTTTTCCAAGTAATGGATCATGACCATTAGCTTGGTATAAATGTTAACTCTTAGTAGTTAGCATGATGATGTTTAAGGATCCTTAATGTGATGATGTTTATGTTTATGTTAAAGCTTCCATTACTTACTAAGCATTAGCTTACTTGTTATGTTTAAATGTTTCAGGTGAGCCAAGTGTCAATAGAGGGGACTTGGGTAAAGGGCACGTGTGAAGCTTTTGGTGGAGCTTGTTACTTAGTTCGGTAACAAGTCTTATCCCTCTTAATCATGCTCTTGATATATATACACCCCGTTTTGTAAAGTTTATGACATGTAGTTTGAGTTTTGAAAACGATATGAAGTCTCACTTGTGGTATATGTGATGAATTGAGAAAAGTCAATTCTATGGTCAAAGTCAAAGATAGAGTTGAAGTCAAAGTTTGTGTGGTGAGACTTGTAGTGTAAAGTTTAATGTATGAAAGTTGGTTACGAAAGTCCAAAACGTAATTTGGTAATGTTATGGTTAAATATGGATGTTTTTGAGTTAGTTTGACTCAAATAAGTCAATTGGGTAAGAATTTACCAAAGAAAGGGGTTAGAGACCCAATCGGGTTATTTTGGTGTCCAAATGGGCGACCAATGGGGTAACGAGTCGAAATGGGATATGGTGGACTAAAGTTAAATATTTCCATGTCTACAAGTTCTAAATGTTATGTTGAATAACTGGTCAAAAGTTTAAAGTCTGAATGTTAATGGTTTGAAAGATAGTATGTCAAGATTTTGGTTGAAATTAGCCGAAATTCAGTTAACGGGTCAAAACGAGATTTATTGTGAAATTTGAAAAAGTGGAATTGAGGAAATGTTTATATGGTTATAGTGAATGTGTATGCAAAATTTCAGGTCCTAACTCATAACGAGTAAAAAGTTATGCGTGTTTGAAGTTGGTTAAAAAAATTGAATTTGGCTGATTTCTGAAATGCACTAAGGAACGCGATCCTGAGAATTTAGCCGGATCGCGTTCGCAAGGCAAAATTTGTCACAGAACGTTTTTAACACATGAACGCGATCCCGACCACTTTCCCGGATCGCGTTTGTCAGTAGAAAATGAAATTTTGTGTCTTAAAAAGCTTGTTTCAACTAGGGAAAGTTATTAAAGTTAAATTATACAAATGGGGTAGTCATGGGACATTAATGAGAGTGTAAAAAAAAAAAAAAAAATGGTCACGTTTTCGGGGTGTTTCAAATAGTACTAGTAGTACTCGACCCCAGATTGTATAACGTCTTAATTGTGAGTCTAAATATTTTAAACAGACAAGAATATGTGAATATGTTTTATATATAGTTTAGGCGATTAATAAGAACATATTACACTCATTTTTTGGTGGTTTATATGAATAATTGTGAGTCTAAATATTTTAAACAGACAAGAATACGTGAATATGTTTTATATATAGTTTACGTTTAGGCGATTTAAAAATAGCATATACACTCATTTTTTGGTGGTTTATATGAAAAGGGAATGAATAATATGCATAGCTGTTTATACTATAAGCCATAAAGTAGCGTATATACAAATTAAAAGTGGAAAGATCTATGGTTACTACTAGTATTATATCATGTGGCACATAGATTAGAAACAGAAAAAGCGTTATTAAACATTAAGGGTGCGTTTAGTTACGGAAAACTCCTCCATTTTTCTGGAAAATTTTCTAAGAAAACTAAAAAATTAGAAAATGTGTTCAAATTGTGATTTTCTAAAGAAGTTTTATAAGAAAAATGAATCTAATGATTTATGGTATCCTCCATTTCCTATTTTGAAAAATGAAAACTCCATCCTTTACATTTGAACGCATTTTCTAAGCACCATTAGTTTTTCAAGGGACTCAAAACTCTAGAAAAATGGAAAAGAAAAAATGGAGATAGTTTTTCGTAACTAAACGCGCCCTAAACTTTTCCTTCTAGGGTGGAAAAATAAATAAATAAAAAATAAAATAGTAAAAAGGATAGTAGACTTTTCTTTGGGGAGCGAGGACCGTTTTGTGGACCGGCCAAAAGGTTCGTGAATGTAAAGGTTCATGTGAACATTAAAATGAAACGGGATCCAACACTACGGATTTGGGTCAAACTCTAACCACACCGGCTGTATCTCCCAACCATGGGATTCAATCACAACTTCAATCTTGACTACTTTATGAGTATTGCAAACAATTTAGTGGTCTTCTAAACAACAATTAAACGTGACCATCTAACCCTTTCATCAACCGGTCTCACGGTCAATATGGGAGATGCCGGTCTCACGGTCAATATGGGAGAGATAAATCATGTAACTTGAAGTTAAAGGGACATGAGAACATTAATTGAAATCCTGACCTCCACCTTTATGTTGCATGTCCCCACTACTAGAATGTCATCGTAGAGACCACTTAAACGGAAATTTTATTGTTATATGAAAAAACAAAGATGGTAATTTACTCTCTTGCTTTAGTGTTAACATATTTTAGAGCATTATTTATTTTGTTACGAATTTAATTACTCGTATTATGTGCCTTTTTTCCGATCACTTTTGTAGCGCGTCTTTTGCAACTAGCATAGAATGTGTTGATTCCCGTGGTTTTTCATACCACCTTTTTTGTGACTAAGACCTCAATTGATGCAAAGTGCAAACACGAACCTTGTTACTTTTTTATTACTCAAATTTTGGCATCTAATTTTGTGTTACTCTGTTTATAAGGTAGATAAATGAGCAAGTACTCCTGAGTGTCTAAATTTTTATGTTTTTCCATATGTTTTTTTTTAACCAATTTTTTTAATGACTACCGTACCATTTCGATATTATTGGAGCGTATAGAGAGAAAATCAAAAAATCATATAGAATTGCACTAGATGCATGATCTTATTGAGGAGAAAAGATCAACTTAAAATAATTGATTGATGTATTTGATCTATGTGTTTAAAATGTATGAGTAAATATAAATTTGTTACATGTCTTAACGGTATGTTAGAAGCTCATCAATGTTGTGAGTTCAAGTCTTATCAAAGTCATGTGTAGATATTATATGGTGTAGGTTAGTTGGATTGCATTTCCAAAGGAAAATAATAAATAAAAAACATAGTGAAATTCATGAAACAATGTATTTATAAGATACAAGTTTAGGCATATGGTTACGCATATATACCATATATACAACCGGGTGGATGTAGAGGGGGTATTGGGGGAAGTTGTTAGCCAAAAATTTTCTAATCATGTAAAAAAGAGAAAAAAATTTAAAAGTATTTCTGATATTTTATAAATTTTTTAATCAATTTGGATGTTGTATATATCACCTCCCATATTTATATGCGTGCCTCTAAGGGTGTGTCTGGTAAAAGTAGCTGGTAGCTGGAGCTGGTAGCTGGAGCTGGTAGCTGGAGCTGGTAGCTGGAGCTTATATTTAAAGCTAGAAGCTTGAGCTTATCTTTTTTGTAATGTTTGAATAAAACTAGCTGGAGCTTGAGCTTAAAATATGTAAATTGACATAAAAGGACAAACACATATATAATAGATAATTATATAAAGGGTATTTATGTAATTTTTCATTACATAAGCTCCTAGCTTAAATTAAAAGCTAGTATTACTAGCTTCTTTTTTAAGAGCTTATTTTTTTTAATAAGCTCTTAATATTTTGTCTACCAAACAAAGCTTGAAGCTGGAAAAATAAGCTTAAGCTTCCATAAGCTCCCGTAAGCTACTATACTAAACATAACCTAAGGCTCTAAGTATGAAATGAATTGCGGCTTATATGTTTTCGGTATCCATACGTACTTATTACTCGATCCGTATTTTATTTGTTACGTGTTTCTTAATTTGGATGAGCTTTCAATAACACAGAAATTCAGTAATTAACAACCTTTTAAAAATAAAATAAAATAAATAGATACGCGGAGTATATAAGTTAAGCAACACATGATAACTAATTTTACCAACAGCACACGAGATATCAAAGTTAAATCTTGGATCAACTCTTAAATTATTTATGCAAGGCTCTGATTAAATACTCAGGCCGATATATACATACACGGATTTCATCAAACCAAAAAAGATAACAAAAATTTAACAATTAATAATCTGGAAATTAAACAGCCTCTCGATTATTAACAGCATCGATCAATAGTACTTATGCGATTGATCTGATGATTCACTTTCGTAAATTGTCGATAATTGAAGTTTAAACGATCGAACAGCCAATCGAGCTTTCCTTGACGAATATTTTTGCATTTTACGTATTGATCCAGATCTTGAAACTCCTAAACTCGAAGATGCCATTTGTTGCTTCTCAAACAATCGCTTATTTTGCGCTTCTTCATCAACGATCACATTAATTTTACTCGTTTCCATCACAACAAAAGGAGAAATCTTGGACATGTTCTTCCTTTTCCTAGAAGTGGATGTACTACGTGTAATGATTCTAGAACTTGCTTTAGCGTTCATGGCAACACTGGCTTTAACTGCCAGTGCAGCCATTTCAGAAGCACTAAGACGTCCTCGAAGTTTTGAAACTGGTAAAACGAAATAAATTTGACCGGAATCAAGCTCGTCTTGTCCATCCAAAGCTCTAATATGCTCGTCGTAAGACAAATTATCCGAGTTACAAATAAAGAAATCAGAGATAGCTCCAGCTTCAGCTTCTAACCGAAGAACATCCGAAACTAAGACGGGAGTTGAATATGGTCGTAAATCACCTTTAGGTGATATCACCAGAGCGGAGTCGGATCGGTTTGTAACCGTCTCTCCACCGGAAGACAAACAAGCACCCATATGGAAATGAAAACGTTTTGATTTTGGGAGATAGAGAGGAAGAGATAAATTTTGCTTTTTTTTTTTTTATGGTGGTGTGGGAGAAAATGAGAAAAAAGTGTGTACAATGGGGGTATATATAGAGGAGATGTGGGCTAAGTTTAAAGGGTGTGGGGAGGCTTAATAGTCGCTTTTTTATGAATGGAGTCATGGACCAATTAGTTATTTTTGTCTTTTTATTTATTTAATTTGAATAAAAGGGAAATCGGATAGGTTTTACAATGTGGATTATGGAAAAAAATGGATAGAACAACACTTAAACGGTTAAAAAATTAAAAATGGTAACCGATCATATGCACTCCCATCAACCGATCTCACGACTAATATGAAATAGATGAATCGCGTAACTAGGATTTAAAGGAACATGAGAACACAGATCGAACACTAACCAGGAACATAAGGACAAATATTGAACCTGTGACTTTCACATTTATGTTTCATATCCCCGCCACTGGAATACCATTATAGAGACCACTTCAACAATTTATTGTTATAGGAATATATGGAAAAACAAAAATCCTAATTTACTCTCTTACTTTGGTGTTAACATAATTTAGAGCATTATTATTATTGTTATATAACAATCAATCATCAAATCAATCATATATCACTTTTGATAATTATTATTATATGTGCCTTGTTTCCGATCACTTTTGTAACGCGTCTTTTGCAACTAGCATAGAATGTGTTGATTCCCGTGGTTTTTCATACCACCTTTTTTGTGCGACTAATTTAAGACCTTATTATAATTGGATGCAAACACGAAAGTTGTTACTTTTTCATGACACAAATGTTGGTATCTAATTTTGTGTTACTTTGTCTATAAAGCAGATTAAAAAGTACGTACTCTTGAGTGTCTATATTGTTATGTTTTTCCTTATGCTTTTTTTTAAGACAAATTTTGTTAAAGATTTTTCTAAACATAGCCCTATATTCAGACATGCATTATATTGTTGTACTCTGATGATAACCAACTCAATAACTTATTAATAACTACCTCACTAACCTTAATGTATAGTTCTTTATGCATAAAAGGTTTCTTAAACATAGCCTTTAGGACTATCATTAGAAAAATCATTTTGTTAATGACTACCAAAAGAAAAATAATAAATAAAACAAATCGTGAAATTCATGAAATAATTGTATTTATTCGATATGAGTACAAGTTTTGGCATACGTTTATGCATATGTATATACTCCGTACCAAATATTTATGGGTGATGTTACTTCCACTATTGAAATTGATAAATCCAGAGTAACTCTACATTATTATGTAAGTGTACAATACAAGTACTCAATGGAGAGTTCAATTTTAATGGTGAAAATTATCTAACACCCAATATTTATATTATATTCATATATATGCTAGCTTGTCTCTCCATAAAAAAAGAATTGCGGAGTAGTATATGTTTTCCATATCCATACGTTCTTATTACTTGATCCGTATTTTATTCGTTACGTGTTTCTTAATTTGGATGAGCTTTCATTAACCCAGAAACTTAGTAACAATTTCCTTAAAAATAAATAAATACGGAGTATATAAGTAATTTCACCAACATCACACGATATGATAACAAAGTTAAATCTTGGATCAACTTTTAATAATTTATGCAGAGCTCTGATTTAATCCTCAGGCCGATATATACTTACACGGATTTCATTAAACCAAAACAGATAACAAAAATTTAACAATTAATAATCTGGAAATTAAACAGCCGGCCTCTCGATTACTAACAGCATCGATCAATAGTACCTATGCGATTGATCTGATGATTCACTTTCGTAAATTGTCGATAATCGAAGTTTAAACGATCGAACAGCCAATCGAGCTTTCCTTGATGAATATCTTTGCATTTTACGTATTGATCCAGATCTTGAAACTCCTAAACTCGAAGACGCCATTTGTTGCTTCTCAAACAATCGCTTATTTTGCGCTTCTTCATCAACGATCACGTTGATCTTACTCGTTTCCATCACAACAAAAGGAGAAATCTTGGACTTGTTCTTCCTTTTCCTAGAAGTAGATGTACTACGTGTAATAATTTTAGAACTTGCTTTTGCATTCATGGCAACACTGGCTTTAACCGCTAGTGCAGCCATTTCAGAAGCACTAAGACGCCCTCGAAGTTTTGAAACCGGCAATACAAAATAAATTTGGCCGGCATCAAGCTCGTCTTGTCCGTCCAAAGCTCTAATATGCTCGTCGTAAGACAAATTATCCGAGTTACAAATAAAGAAATTAGAAGTAGCACCGGTTTCAGCTTCTAACCGAAGAACGTCATAAACTAAAACCGGAGTTGAATACGGTCGTAAATCACCTTTAGGTGATATCACGAGAGCAGAATTGGATCGGTTCGTAACCGACTCTCCACCGGAAGACAAACAAGCACCCATTTGGAAATGAAAACGTTTTGGTTTTGGGAGATAAAGAGGAAGAGATTTAAAATGAGTTTTTTTTTTTGGTGGTGGTTTGGGAGAAAATGAGAAAAAAAGAGTGGACAATGGGGTATATATAGAAGAGATGTGGGCTAAGTTTAAAGGGTGTGGGGAGGTCTGACAGTCGCTTTTTATGAATGGACCAATTAATTATTTTTGTCTTTTTATTTATTTAATTTAAATAAAAGGGAAATTGGATAGCTTTTACAATATGGAAATTGGATAGCTAAGTTTAAGGCCCCTACTCTCCATACCATTTATCTATTTTAAAATTAATGTTTCTGTACTTTTCTGTACTTTATTCTTTCACTTTTTCTTACATTCTGTACTTTTTCTGTACTATTTCCGTACTTTTCTGTACTTTTTAATTCAAAAAATGATATGGAAGTAAATTAAAATGGTATGGAGAGAAAAAGCCAAGTTTAAAGATGCTTAATAAGCAATGACGCGTGAATGGGGGTTGAATTACATCATGTGAACTTGGTCAACAAGTTAGTGGGCAACTAAAGTTTTCTTTGGTTTTTAGTCGCGGCGTACTATTCTTTTGTAGTTTTGTTACCCGATGTGACTAATTTAAATACTCTTTTTTTTTATTCTCTTAATTAAATTAATCTTGATTATTGTATTTTAACTACTCCATATTTTAAGTTATCATTATGGTTGACACCACGAGATTCCGTTGATGTAAATTATTATAAAATTATTTAATTAAACATAGCTGATCGTGTCATCTCAAATAAAGTAAAATCGAGCCTTTTATATATGTTTAGGTGTGAAATCAAAAGTGGCGATTTTTTCTGAATAAAAAGGGGATATATGCGATATTAGTTGTTAGATAGTTATCAACAGTTCAGATCAGATTCACACACTATATTGTACGTACACACAATATTTTATGTAAAATGCAGTGTCGTTAAGATATATCGAATTTAGATAGTTGAATACAAAAATTCTACTTCCAATCAAAGTGTAGTTGCACCAAAAACCCATACCCTTATTTTTAACACCAAGTTGATTTATTTGATAGGCCTCACCATCACCATCACCATGTTCTATACAAGACAATGTGACCATCGCGAGACTGCGAGAGGTTATTAATATTTTATATATTAGTCAAGATTAAAGCAGTGTATAAATCTCTCTATTACTAATAATTTCGTTATATACGTAACTGTCATAAGTATCTTCGTGTATGAAGTTGTTACAATAACGGTCTCTCACAACCACCGTTTGGTCCAACTTTATCATGTAATAATGTTCCCAACCGGCCGGGTGTACTTAATTAGAACCACAAGAAAATGAGTACGTCGATCTACCTCATCGATCATGCTCTAATCATAACAAAGACACGAATCACAAAAAAAGATATTACGTGTCACTTATTCAAAAGGTACATGTTTATGGTCCTTTTAGTTACACTTGTATAGATGATAACTTATGTAGTTACGTACGTGTAATAAAATAACGTACACGTTTTTCTAATTAAAATGCTACTGTAGTAGTAATTTTTAAAAGAAATCTTAGGGTTTTATTTAACTTATTATTACCACAAATAGTAACAAATAAATTAACTGATTACGAATAAAATGTAGATAATAATCGGGGTTAATTAAAAAAGGTTATTGGAGGGAACCTTTAACCCCGGATCCGTAGATCCACGGAGCCCCACCCGCAAGAGGCAACCCGTCCGGCTAAACACCTGGCCCCAGTGACCCCACACACGGAGCATAGGATTTTTTGTACTCCCAGAGGCTTGAACCCGGGTGAGACGTGGGGATTTGCGACGGCGGTACCACTGAGGCAAAGCCCCATTGGTAATTAACCACGGGGTTAATTAGTTGTCAAGTTGGAGTGGTTTTTAATTTTTTATACTCCGGATAGAAAACTATATAGAAGTGGAGTATGAAAGTATCACGGGAAAATCACAGAAATGATCCGTTGACCATACCTGTTTAAACAAATTAATCCGTTGACCGAAGGTTTTAACAAACTAATCCACCATTTGGCGCCAAAAATGGCGCCCCGGCGCCCCACCAATTGTTAATACGTTTTTAATCCCTTAGTCAAAGATTTATTAGTATTTAAACCCATTAATCACATTAATTAATCCTTAAACGCAATTAATACGTGGGACTGGCGCCAAATGGAGTGGACACGGCGCCCAGTCATTTAAATCGCACCACGTGTTCATACCCCGTGACATCCAGCGCCATACATGGATCCGGCGCCCCACCTAATGGGCCCGGCGCCCCACCTTTTTCAGACCTCGTGTTTGGGAAAAGGCTTAAGTCACATCGGCGCCCCATGGTTGTCACATCCGGCGCCCCACTACTCACAAACATCACCATCATTGGCGCCCCTCATATCACGTGATCCGGATCCATTAAATAATTGGGGGCGTTGGTTTATTTTTTACACCTTGTATTTTTTTTCAATCGGCGCTAAGGTTTTTATTTCTCTTTGTTCCTTCCGTCACCATCATCATCAATTCTATAGTAAGGGGCGCTAGGGTTTTTTTCTTTCACTTTGTACCGTCACCATCAAAAGAGAATTGGGGCGCTAGGGTTTTTTTTCTTTCGGTACCTTCACTATCAACGCCGGCAACACTAGAGCAAGGAAGAGATTTTTTTAACGGAAAGAAGAAGAAAACAACAAGAAGATGGAAGGACTTGATGATTTTGATCTTAATTTTGATGTTAATGTAAGTTTCTTCGATGCTTTTATATATTTATATGTTTCTATGTATGTTTTATATATTTATATGTTTTTACATTTATATGTTTTCCTACTGTCACAGTTACACATATTTATATGTTTTTATATTAGTAAGTCATTGATGTTTTTATGTATGTTAGATTATATCCCAATTTCTTTTTAGAAGGTAGATATTAGAATAAATTAATTATTAGAATTAAGAAAAGTTATTAGTTTTAATCTTTTAGATATTTATGGATGTTAGTTTTAATCTGACTAAGCCTTTTTGATAACCACTTTAATCCCCTGTTTTTATAATAATAATAATAATAATAATAATAATAATAATAATAATAATAATAATCCATTTTAATATTTGTAGTAGTAATAATAATAATAGTTGTAGTATTAGAAATAATAATAATAATAATAATAATAATAATAATAATAATAATAATAATAATAATAATAATAATAATAATAATAATAATAATAAATAATCCATTTTAATATTTGTAGTAGTAATAATAATAATAGATGTAGTAGTAGAAATAATAATAATAATAATAATAGTAATAATAATAATAATAATAATAATAATAATAATAATAATAATAATAATAATAATAATAATAATAATCCATTTTAATATTTGTAGTAGTAATAATAATAATAGTTGTAGTAGTAGTAACAATAATAATAATAATAATTGTTGTAGTAGTAGTAGTAACAATAATAGTTGTAGTAGTAGAAATGATAATAATAATAATAATAATAATAGTTGTAATCGTAGAAATGATAATAATAATAATAGTAATAACAATAATAACACTTGTAGTAGTAATAATAATAAGAATAACAATAATAATTGTTGTAATAGTAGTAATAATAATAGTAGTAGAAAATATAATAATAATAATAATAATAATAATAATAATAATAATAATATTAATAGTAGTAGTAGTAGGCCTAATAGTTGTGGTAATGATAATAATAATAATAATAGTTGTAGTAGTAGTAATAATAATAATGATGATTATAACTAACACATTATAGCTAATTTATATCCCCTCTTTTTACTTCTGTATATTGTTTGTTTATTAACTAACACATTTTACGTTAATTTTTTGGGTTTTCAGAGGATATATTACGATGCACACGTAACTATTAGATGTAATCCTGGGAAGTCGGTCAAAGTAATTAAAGAAAGCTTATCTAGATTCCCACAAAGACTACAGTTATTTAGAAGTACGTGTTTCGGACCATGGCTGGATCTTGAATGCGATAACCGAGACCCGAGTTTGATACATTTGATACTACAGACTGAGTCTGTTCCAGAACATGAAGTCGATTGTTTGATGTTCAGCATTGCAGGCCAGCAACTTACATTCACACGCCGGGACTTTTGTCTCATTACAGGATTTCGATTCGGTCGCCAGGACTGGTTACCTGACAGATTTGGCAATCCATTTAGAGATAGAGTTTTTCCATTAAGAGTTGGTCATTCAATTAAGGGTCGTGATATTAGATCTGTGTTACTGTCAGATAGTGACTCGTTAGGTGATGTTGATCACGTGCGATTGTGCTTATTGTACCTACTTCATTTTGGGTTCTATGGTGGCGAGGTTAAAAATACAGTTAAAGACAGCATCTTAGTCCTTCTGGAAGACTTAAATGCATGGAACCAATTTCCATGGGGTTCTTACTTGTGGGATGAAACCTTCCCCAAACTACGTAATGCTCTAGGAAAACGTCAGAAGTTACATCATGAAAATAAGACTTCAGAGTCGCGCACTTGTTACTCTTTAGCCGGATTTGTTTGGGCCTTTAAGGTAACATGTCCATATTTGTTTAGTTATATCCACATTTATCTACTTATTAGTATGTTTTATACTTGATGAATTTAATTGTTAGTACGTATATATTATAAGAATAATTGCCTTTAATGTTTTTGCAAAAACTATAATAGATATGGATTTACGAGGTATTTCCACACGGTCAACTTTCTGGATACTGTACCAAAAGTGAAGGTGTAATCCCTAGAGCCATTGCTTGGAGGAGGACCATCATTGGCTGTCCGTGGGAGGTTACACGGAGCTTCGTTACTACAGTTTTTCAGGTTATTCTAAAAAAAAAAAAATTTCAGATTTAATATTTAAACCTACGTTACACATTTAACATTAAATTGGTTGTAATCAGCCTGGACGTTTACCACTGTTGGGTTTGGTGCCAACACGTGAGGAGCAACAGACGGACTGGTGGATAGCTAGTGAACGTTTTTTTAATGGTGTGGACGTCAGACCTCGTTCAAAGAAGCCACGGCCCCCACCAACAGACTTTGATGTTAGACCCCAGTCGCCACCCAAGCCAACATTTCAGCAATCTCACTATGGCCCCATGCCTGGTTTTGGGGATTCGTACACACCAATGGGAGGATTTCAACCACCATTTGCCCCCATGCCTAGTTTCCAACAGTCATACGGAACCATGCCTGGGTTTCAACAATCATCGTTCGTCCCCCCGCCGACATATAGTGAGCCATGCCTTGACTTGAGGGTGTCGACCCTTGAAAAACAGCTTAAGGATCTGCGGTTTGAGTTTGATGTAAGTGTTTCAATGTTATTTTTATTTAACCTGTTACAAAAGGTGTTATGTTTTATTCTTTGTAAAATATGTACAGGAATTTCGCGGTGCTTCTCACACTGGTCACGGCCCCATGCCTGAGGACACGTCAGCATTTAGGTTTGGTGCCAACCCGTTCGACAACGTGGTGCCGGAAGAGAATGTAACACACGACTGGTTTGCAGGTTATGATGCTACAGAGGGGTTGCACTCACCGTCCGTGACTATCATGGAGGTATATTAGTTAACCTAATTATATATATTTATGTTTTTATACATATATATATATATATACACACTATTAAGTACGTAGAACATATATTACTAAGTTTTGCCAATTCACTAATAATTGTAAGTTGTTCAACTTCTTAGACACCTCCCCTGGCACTGAGACGAAGTCCGAGGGAGAAGATGAAAGGCCCACAAATTTCTACACCTTTTATGGCATTCCAGTCCACTAATGCTGCCATCCGATCTCCAGAGTATACCACAGACCGGGCTGATATTGAGACAGTGCCGTTTGATCTCGACAGAGAAAAAGAAACTTGGGCACAAACTCCCACGGATTTTTATTCATTCGAAAAAAGGGAAGAGTGCTATCTTAGTTTAGATCCCCCGAACTTTCCCTACAATAAGGAATTTTGGGGATTACTTCTTGGGATACATGGAAGTCATTGGCTTGATTCCGCAGTAATTTCTTAGCCACGTTTACCTTATAATTTTTTACCATTGCTTTATTATTAATTTTAAACTTTTTTCTTTTTTGCAATTGTATCAGCATATTAACGCATGGATGCATCATTTGATGCTTAGTTCGACTTCAAGAGACAAGCGTTGCGCTGTGGTTCCAGACTATTTCCTACACATATTATTTAAAGAAGACTCTAACCCTGCTGTGGTTGCCAGTTATGCAAACGGTAGTAGATATATATACCATGCATGGTGGGATGTCGATCGTGTAAGTAAATATAGAACATCAAAGTAAATATATATAATTTATATATTCTTTATACAACAAAAAGTACTTCATAAATAACAAATTACTTCATAAATAACAGATATAAAAATGCTTTATATTTGCAGGTTCTCATCCCTTTACACCCTACTGGTCACTGGCTGCTTGGGGAGATGCAGTTGTCGACGTGGACGTTGAATGTATATGACAGCATGGCATCCGCTCGAAGCAAATACCTAACGACTCTCAAGAAAGATTTTGAGACGTATCTTCCAGGTTTTTTAAATAGCATTGGCTACTGGAAACAAATCAAGAAGACAGCGAAAAAGAAGATCAAGGTGACAATTGGGTATGCCGTTAATGTGCCACAGCAGTCAAATTCAGTGGATTGTGGGGTTTTTGTTTGTCACTTTATAGAAAGATTGTTAGAAGATTTACCACTTCATATAGACGGCGACTCCACTACCTGGGCGAAAAACTATCGAGACAGAATGGCAACTGAATTATATAATCTACGTGTTAAAAAAGATGAATAAGCTGGTGTTAGTTGATGTAGTACGAGGGGTATATTTTTCTAGAGGTCTGTATAAAATTTTTGGATACAAACTTAGTTTATTTGAAAGTTTATTTAATATATCCAACAACATTATCTTACATGCGTAAACCAACAACATTATTTTACATGCGTAAACCAACAACATCATGTTACACACAAAGTAATCCAACTAATTTCACAAATATGTATCTACAAATCACCCAAATTAACGGGATCATACATCTCGTCATCTGACTCGTTGGTATCATATTGGTGATGTGCTTTCTCGGATGGTTGTGATTCCTTTTTCCCGAAGAACTTGCGCGTCTTAGATAGCCATTTCGACTCGCTTGGAACGGATGCAGTGCATTTATTTCTCATATGTCCTTTGTTATGACACCTGCTACATTCAATCTCTCTTTTTTCCTCTCCACGGGATAGAATGCGGTTTATTTCACGTGGTCGACCACTCTGTCTTTTATCCATCACTGGTGGATGCACATGCATCAGTCCACTTGGTTGTTCCCATTCTGATTGAGCCGGTAATGGAAAAATCTTGTCTTCGTATGTTTGTTGATATACGCGTTTAGAATACCAACCCGAGAAATATTGATTACAATCATCAATACGCAACCACCGCGCAGCCGAAATAATATGTCCACAAGGTATTCCAGAAAGTTGCCACTTTCTACAACTACACGTACCATCACCAAAGTTAACAAGACCCTTTTTACCTCCGTCATCAACCTCAAATTGTGTTTGACTAATGCCACGTGTTTTCCAGTTGAAGCTGTGAAACTTTCTTTTTTCAAATTTAGCTTCTGCCCAAGGTGTAAATTCACTTGGGAGTTGAACTGCAAACATGTTGAACAAACAAAAATTATATAAAAATGGTCACATTACGGTAAACTGAATTAACTAATTTTGAAACTTTACCTGCAGTTTCATGGCGAACGAAGTACCAATCTTGCACAGATTGTCGAAAAAATTCTACTAGCATAATGATTGGAAGTTTACGTGCATATTTAGATAAGGCGTTAATGGACTCTGCACTATTTGAAGTCATTATATTAAAACGTTCACCAGGAAAATGTGCTCGTGACCACTTATGCACACCGGCTTGCAACATAATACGAGAAGTAGTAGGGACCGCTGCTTCAAGGCGCGCCTTCCATTCCTCAAAGTCTGAAACCCTATATGCTTTGCATGTCTTCCAGTATAATTTTTGGAACATTTTTTTCTCTTTTGTGTTTAACCCTAAATTTACCATCAAATGTCGACAACATAAACCATGATAAGCATGCGGGAAAACTTGCCTTATTGCTAGATCGATGGATGCTGCACGGTCAGATATGAATGCCAAACCAGGTATTTCACCAATGCACTCCTTAAGCTTTGACAAAAACCATATCCAAGTCTCGCCACTTTCCGTTTTACCGACTCCGTATGCCACAGGAAATATTTGATTATTCGCATCCATTCCCACTGCTAAGAAATTTGTTCCCAAGTAACGGCCCTTTAAATGTGCACCATCTATAATGAGTATTGGCCTTAAGAAGTAAACAAAACTTCGAAGCTGCAATTCAGATTTGTTAGTTATATTAAATACAAAAAAAAAAGTACAACAAGGATAAACATTTACTAACCGCAACCCCAATAGCAACAAAAAGATTCTCGAACCTCCCTAGATTATCGGTCTTAATTTTGGTCGCCGTACCAGGATTAGCCTTCTTCAAATTGTGACAATAAATGGGTAGCTTGTAAAATGATTCCTCATCGGTCCCCCTTAACAATTCTATCGCACGACACTTTCCCCGCCAAGCTTGAGAATAAGACACATCTATTTGAAATCTTTGATTTAAATCGATCATGATGTCGCTCCCACGATATACGCTACTGCTATCTTTCAATTGATCACGAAGTATGTGACCCAATACATGTTTGTTTGCATTACGATGATTCGGATTAGTTTGCGTTTTAGAGCATGTGTGGTGGTCTTTTAGGGTTTTAACTTGAAACACTGAATCATCATTTTGTAGCTCTAAAGAACCAATCACAACCCTTTTTGGCACAATGTGCTTCAAATCTTGTGGTTGATGATTGAGTTACTCTGAATTCACGCCCATCTTCCAGACATTTAATACCTAAAAAAACTTTTAGCTCGTCTTTGTTATTAAAGAACTGACCTTCATAAATTTTTGCAGATGGCACATAGCTCCTAGGTTTTGCGGGTGTTTGTTGAAAAGTGGGGCATTTTAGTGATTCGGGCATTGACCAGAAGTAGTTAGGTTGCATTTGAGGAGGAACACCTACTTTTTCTTCATGGCCAACATCATCTTCATCTTCATTATCATCACCCTTTTTAACATTGTCCTCTCGTTCGCTGCCAGAAGACTCGGATATACCAAGTTCCTTTGCCACCTCTGGATCGGTTAAAGGGTTATAATTTAGATCGACGTAAACCACATGTTCTTTATTAGACCCAAACCGTTCAACTGTACTTTGAGGCTTTTCATTTTCGACTTCAAACGAAGGTTGAAAGAAATCTTGACGGTTACTAACATGCTGAGAAATGTGATCGTGTGAATAAACGAATGGATTATGAATTGGGTACTGGCTACTTTGAGGGGTGTGATACTGATTTAATTCTGGGGTAGGGTATGTATTTAGGTCAAATGTATTTATTTGTTGGGATGGGTAATCGTTGATCTGTTGGGGATGATATCCCGTTGAAGGACCGAGAACATGAGGTTGATTGCTTCCACTACCGAGACCCATTTGATGAACTACAAATAATGTTAGATCACCATATGAGTTATTACGAACAACTTCCATTAGAAAACCGACATCTTCGTCGTCAAAAATATCAACCGGGTGTGTGAAAGTTGACATTTTATAACATAATTTGAATTCTAGTTGAACATCTAAACGAGCCTTTTTAGCTATCAATTTTTTGAACTTCGAATGCTTTACATTTTCTGGCAAACTAATGACTCGTCTAGGTAATCCGACCGGCAAATATTCATACACGCCGTTTACAATTTCCCACGATCCACCCCAACACAAAAGAATTTTAACACTCTATGAACTCATTTTTTCAAACATAACACGTTTTTGAGAGACGGGTTGAAAGGAGTTAACAGTCATTCTTTTTATAAGGAGAACGCAACAATAAGCGAATAATAATAATGTACTAAATTTCCCCTCTCTACCGTCCACAAATCAAGAATCCAATGACATCAGGGGCGCAATTGATATAAATAAAATATATCATAGGGCGCTGATCGAAGTTTGATAAAATATGGCGCTAAAGAATCTGCCATGGATTATTATTATTATTATTATTATTATTATTATTATTATTATTATTATTAAAATGGAATATTATTATTATTCATATTATTATTATTAAAATGGAATAATAATAATAATAATAATAATAATAATAATAATAATAATAATAATAATATTATTATTATTATTATTATTATTGTTATTATTAAAATGGATTATTATTATTATTATTATTATATTATTATTATTTATTAATATTATTATTATTATTATTATTATTATTATTATAAAATAATAATAGCTAGTAATAATAAAATCTGTGATAATAATAATAATAATAATAATAATAATAATAATAATAATAATAATAATAATAATAAATAATAATAATGTGAAAAATAAAAACCGTCGGCGCCGGATGAATGAAAAATGGCGCCCCTGAATTATATAATAATGTAATTGCGGAATCCGAATGTATTTAGGGTTATGGCGCCAATGATGGTGATGTTTGTGAGTAGTGGGGCGCCGGATGTGACAACCATGGGGCGCCGATGTGACTTAAGCCTTTTCCCAAACACGAGGTCTGAAAAAGGTGGGGCGCCGGGCCCATTAGGTGGGGCGCCGGGTCCATGCATGGCGCTGGATGTCACGGGGTATGAACACGTGGTGCGATTTAAATGACTGGGCGCCGGGTCCACTCCATTTGGCGCCGGTCCCACGTATTAATTGCGTTTAAGGATTAATTAATGTGATTAATGGGTTTAAATACTAATAAATCTTTGACTAACGGATTAAAAACGTATTAACAATTGGTGGGGCGCCGGGGCGCCATTTTTGGCGCCAAATGGTGGATTAGTTTGTTAAAACCTTCGGTCAACGGATTAATTTGTTTAAACAGGTATGGTCAACAGATCATTTCTGTGATTTTCCCGAGTATCACGGATACAGCGGCACTGTAAAGGGAAAAATGCCAGTTAATGTAGTAATTAATTACAGCACACGGTTTTTTGTGGGTTTTTTTTTAATTACGTAGTACTCAGATGATATTGATATGATGATGATGAATTGATATACAAGTGGATATACTCCGTATTTGGTGCGTTACAGGCTGTCATACATGTCTCCAAAACAATATCTACGCTACCTTACTTTTTCGTCTATAGTGTCTCAATTAATTAATTATTACTCGTATCTTTTTATGTCTCCTGTTATCTTTATGCGTTACTAATAACCACCATTAATTAATTAAATTAAAGTAATGGAGTAGGATATTTAATTTGTTGACATTTGGTTCATTCTCATCCTCATTGTCACTGTTCAAATAGCCATTATGAAAAAATTTTATTTGTTCTTTCCCAAGATTAATATATATATATATTTTTAAATATTTTGTTTGTTCATATTGTTTTGTATATGTATATTCTGGCCATATTATACATACTAGGGGCGGAGCCAGGATATCCAAGTAGAGGGGGAAAAATAATTTTTTTTTCTTATTTCTTTTGTAGTTTAGTGAGGGGCTGGGGGCGAAAATTAAAAAATGTCATTGATATCTTAAAAATTTTTCATTTTTACGAAATTTAAAAATTCTTGTGGGGGCGGCTGTCTACGCTACCCCTGCCCTGTCTCCGCCCCTGATACATACACTTAATAATTTATAGGGAAATGATAATGACATCCCTTATGACTATTAATAAGACCATTTACAAACATTTATTAAACTTAAAGTTTCCTTTTTATCATAGATTTTATTTAATACATCACGAATAAAAGGAAAGTTTCAGTGCATTAAATGCAAACATTAACTGAATTTAGTAAGGAAATTTTCAACTTCATTTAATGCATTTGATGTATCTTATTAACATCCCTTAGAACTGTCATTATCATTTCCCTAATTTATAATAAAAAACTGTAAAATGAAGAGATACTTATAGAAAAGTTAATTTATTTATGGGTTTTTCTAACTTGTCTTCTAAGGGCACATGTTAGGGAGCATTTAATGACACTAAAACTCTTTTTGAAAATATAAGTAGTCATTAATCAACTTTAATTTTTATTGCATACCCAATATGCCCTTCTTAATTCATTATTATACTCAAACAATTAATTAACTAAATTTATTAGTCTTGCCCATATTTTTTCATAAATGATTAACCATACATTGCTACGGGACAATTGTACACTGCGACCAAATTTTACCAATGAAAACAATATAATGTACTATATAACATGTTAATAAAATATTAAAGACTTCAATGATTATTTAGTTAATATTATTTAAATCAGCCATTTACTTAATATATGGAAATCAGCTATTTATTTAATATATGGAAATCAGCTATTTCTTCAGTTGATAATTTAGTTATTGCTTTTCTAAAATAAAATACAAAGTAAACTAACATAAAAAGTTGTGATCCCTTCGTATATAATTTTTCTTGGTAAAACTGATTTAAAAAGTTTACTTACGTTACCCAGAATTATAAAAAAGTTCCATCAACAAAAAAAAAAAAATCACATATTGAGAGTACGATGTAAAATATATGTGACCTAATAATGACAAATAAATTACTTTCACTAATAAAAAACCCATGCCCCCAAGCATTTGCTTGGGTGGTGGAGGCTTTTGCCTCTTAAGGGGAGGTCTAGGGTTCAATCCCTGGCGTTGACATAGGTGTTTTAATTTAACTTCAGGTGTACTAACAACTAATCAGCCGTTCAAAAAATAAAATAAAAAACCCATGTTCTCAGTTTCTTACATCAAATTTGTGCACCGCTAAACATGACAATTAAAGAAGTATTTGATTTTACAAACTCCGTATCAAATTTATAGTAACACTTAATTTATATGTTACATTTACACTAACACTAGATTATTGACCCGTGTATACACGGGTTTGATAAATGATCCATACATTAAAAATTAAAGTTAGATTATGTAAGTATGATAATCATCAAATTTGTGCACCGCTAAACATGACAATTAAAGAAGTATTTGATTTTACAAACTCCGTATCAAATTTATAGTAACACTTAATTTATATGTTACATTTACACTAACACTAGATTATTGACCCGTGTATACACGGGTTTGATAAATGATCTATACATTAAAAATTAAAGTTAGATTATGTAAGTATGATAATCCCTTCAAATAAACTGTTATGTGTTTATATTAATCTATTATTATGTTTGTAATAGTTTTCTTGATTGAGATATCCCATCTCCCCTAACTAGATAGTGCCGTAAACAAACATTAAGAACCCCATCAAAGCTCCATGAAGATCAATTGATTTATTTAGACAAAAGGGGCTCTTCCAACTTAAATCCATCAACCAAAACTTGAAAGGTCTTGATTTCTTCATTTTGTACTTGTTTTTCTTTACCTCTTCAAAATCTTTGGCCTAACCCATAGTACAACATACAACCCAACTATGATTCCAAATGCACCTATAATGCTAAAGTATAAGACAAAAAGTTTACATTAGTATAACTTACAACAAAAATAGTAAGTGCTTTTAAACCTCAATGAAGGTTACATCAGATTAAACCGAAAGCATGAAGCCAAAAGAACAACCATCATCCATCGTCTTCTTCCAAACTCATCCATCATCTTCTTCATTGTTCAAAAGAAAAGGTAAGTAATTTTACTCTTGAACTGTATATATAAGCTGATAATTTAGTTGTTTATTATGCAACAACGCTTATTCATTATCATACACATTATATCACTAAATTGAAATATATAAATGATTCATGATCCTTTTAAGATTTACATGAGTAACTACAGCCAAGTATGTTTCCTCTATATACAATGGCATTACAGCAACCAAATACACACCACAGATTCTATACAAACTTCGATAGCAACATGTTAGCACAGAACACAAAATCCACATCATATAGACGTGTGCAGAAGACTTAAAACATCTTCTCTACTACTTCCATCCAACGCCAGCTTCCAGATTATTATCTCAACTAACACCTATATTGCATCGCATATTGACCCAGGATCATTTACCCAACAATTCCAATCTAAATTGACACTCTTCAACCTTCCTTTAAACCACTCAAAACTTCGAATCCGATCCCATTATATGACTTGGTGGATAATTAAATTGAGCCATCAATGACCCAACATAAACTTGCACACCTTTGATGCATCAACAATCTCATCAATAGTACACCTCTTAAATTTTAAAAGGAAATTACTCATGAACAGAGTGAACACGCTGGCTTGAAAGATGGCTTCCACCTTCAGAAGAGGAAGCTGCTCCAACCATAGTTATACACCTGTATTTCCAACATCACAAGTTTCAATTAAATCATTGAACTTAAAAATTCAAATATCATAGTCCATAAATGATACCTTTTACGGAAATCACTGATCTCCTCAACATCAACATCTATAAACAACTTGGTACCAAGCAGATTATTCTGAAATGTTGGGCCTAAATGGTATTAGTACATGATGTATTAACAACATAGTTAAATTCACCATTCCAATCTCTTATTCCTGCAAACTGAATAATGATTACAACATGGTTCTGAATATTCTGTGAAGAGACGTATTCATGAAGCTAATATGCAAAACATAGCAAATACAATGAAGCACATAAGGATGAAATCGATCTTATATGCAAAAAATAATACATACCCTCTCATCCATTACTATCATGTTGATTTTAAATGTGCTCTTCCAAAGCTTAAGGATCCGTGATGCCACCCGAACGGTCGGTCGCGATTTTACTCGCGTCGTTGCGGACCTCTCGTTTAGAGCGGCGATCAGAGGGTTTTAAAATTTGTATTTGCGGGGCCGAAGTATACCTAGTTACTATTGGTGTATAGCAGCAAGGATGACCTAGGGTCGTTCTCTGAGTCAGTGTATTGTGGATCGTGGACGAAACAGGCGTACTTATCAATCTAGCGGGTTTTAAAAGATTTTGATTGGTGGTTTTGTTTCTGGTTTTTTTTTATACTTAGGCAGGAAATGTAAATTAAAGCGGATAAAGTAAATGTAGATAGCAGATAATGTTGGAAAAAGTGTATTTTTAATGCAATTTTTCCAAACTTTGGACCTAAATAAGTATATGTGTATATATTATTTACGCATGATATTTTATATGGTAATGTAGTCCTTGCCAAGGGCTTCGTAACGATATATTATATGTCCAAAGTTAAGTTGTGTTGAATGAGATATCAAGACTTAAAAAGAGGTGTATGGAACTTAACTTGATGGGTTTGGGCAACAGGTATTGATGTAACCTGTGATCTTTTGACCCGACCCACGACCCATCAAAGATGACCCATTAACCCAAATGGTTCAGTTGCCATGGTGTGTAGATCAACAGACTTGTACCTGATGTCCATTAAACACAGTTAATTGGTTTCTTTATTGATCCAATAATGAGTTGGTTTAATACATCAGTTATACTTAGTTGTATAAATGTACCACCACCTCTACCATTCTGATTACTACAGAAACCAAAAATTCACAGGAAAAATACACACACTAGTGACTGCAATTTTCAGGCAAGTTTTCGACTCCGGCTGTACGCAGCTTTAGGCCGCCGTACCCTGGGAAACAGGCTCGTATCTGTTAAAACAGACTGTAGGAATAAAATTCAAAGAATACAAAACTAATTTTATTGAACAAAATAAAATAAACAGAAAAATTATGAATACATAAAACTGAGATATATTACTATTGACAGTAACACAATTCAGTTGCATAAAACGACATAAACGGGTACCAATTACTAGAATTAAACAGTAAAGTAAGGTTGGCCGGAGCTTGCGTTAAACGCAATTCCCTTAAAATAGATACGAGCCTGTTTCCCAGGGTACGGCGGCCTAAAGCTGCGTACAGCCGGAGTCGAAAACTTGCCTGAAAATTGCAGTCACTAGTGTGTGTATTTTTCCTGTGAATTTTTGGTTTCTGTAGTAATCAGAATGGTAGAGGTGGTGGTACATTTATACAACTAAGTATAACTGATGTATTAAACCAACTCATTATTGGATCAATAAAGAAACCAATTAACTGTGTTTAATGGACATCAGGTACAAGTCTGTTGATCTACACACCATGGCAACTGAACCATTTGGGTTAATGGGTCATCTTTGATGGGTCGTGGGTCGGGTCAAAAGATCACAGGTTACATCAATACCTGTTGCCCAAACCCATCAAGTTAAGTTCCATACACCTCTTTTTAAGTCTTGATATCTCATTCAACACAACTTAACTTTGGACATATAATATATCGTTACGAAGCCCTTGGCAAGGACTACATTACCATATAAAATATCATGCGTAAATAATATATACACATATACTTATTTAGGTCCAAAGTTTGGAAAAATTGCATTAAAAATACACTTTTTCCAACAATCCCCCACATGAATAGATATCGATCAATAACACACAAAAATACTACATTCTCAACAGTTGAGTCTTGCATAGGATAGGTAGGTGTTACCCTTTGAACCTTCCCTTATGAAACATACTTAGTCTCCTGGCTCTCAGTAGACGCGATATCTTTGAACTGATCTGCCGCTTGTGTAGACGACAATACATTTCACACATGACTCTCCCTGACAGTTTCAACTCACCATAGTAGTGCCTATCGGTTTCTTGTGCATGAGTCTAAAATTCCCGAGATACACAAGAATTCTATTATGGAATCAAGGAATGCCTCATTCTTTGAAAATGTGTTTCCTTGTCTAAGTTCATCTAAACAGCCTAATGAGGTTAATTATGATGATAGACTAGATAGTCTAGAAAGACAAGAACAAACCGAGGAAGAAGAGGTTGAGCCTAGAAGAAGTAAAAGGGCTTGGATTGAGAAATCTTTTGGTCCTGATTTTATCTCTTACATGGTAGAAAGTGATCCACAAACTTACCGAGAGGCAATTACTTCTTCGGAAGGACCTCAATGGAAAGAAGCCATCAAAAGTGAAATAGACTCGATTTTACAAAATCACACGTGGGAGCTAGTGGATCTTCCTCCGGGATGCAAACCACTAGGCTATCGATGGATCTTCAAGAAAAAGATTAAAGCCGATGGCACCATTGATAAATATAAGGCTAGATTGGTAATTAAGGGTTATAGGCAGCGAGAAGGTTTCGATTATTTTGATACCTATTCGCCGGTAACCCGAATAACTTCTATAAGAATGGTGCTTGCCATCGCCGCCATTAGAAATTTGGAAGTTCATCAAATGGATGTCAAAACAGCTTTTCTTAATGGAAATCTAGAAGAAGAGATTTATATGGAGCAACCCGAAGGATTTGTGTCCCCGGGTCAAGAAAGGAAAGTTTGTAAGCTTGTCAAGTCATTGTATGGATTGAAACAAGCTCCAAAACAATGGCATCAAAAGTTTGATCATGTCATGTTAGAATGCGGGTTCAAAATAAATGAGTGTGACAAGTGTGTCTATGTGAAAGACACGGCACGTGGATATGTCATCTTATGTCTATATGTGGATGATATGCTTATTATTGGAAGCAATAATGAGATGATAAGATCTACCAAAGACATGTTGAAATCTAGGTTTGACATGAAGGATATGGGCTTAGCTGATGTGATTCTTGGAGTCAAGATCATAAGAACCCATGATGGACTTGTGTTGAGTCAAAAACACTATGTGGACAAAATTCTTGAGAAATTCAATGCGAATGACTCTAACATAGCTAGGACTCCTATTGATACGAGTCAACATCTAGCTAAGAATAGAGGAGCGCCTGTGGCCCAGCTTGAATACTCAAGAATAATTGGCAGTCTAATGTATTTGATGAGTTGCACTAGACCTGACATAGCTTATGCTGTGAGTAGGTTAAGTAGATATACGAGTAATCCAAGCTCTGAGCATTGGAAAAGCATAACTCGACTGCTCAGGTATTTGAGATTCACTCGTGAATATGGACTGCATTACAATAGATATCCAGCTGTTATCGAAGGATACAGTGATGCAAATTGGATATCTGATATAAAGGATTCTAGAGCAACTAGTGGATATGTATTCACACTTGGTGGTGCAGCTATATCTTGGAAGTCTTGTAAACAAACAGTTATAGCTAGGTCCACAATGGAATCTGAGTTTATCGCTTTAGATAAATGTGGAGAAGAGGCAGAATGGCTACGTCAGTTCACCGAGGACATACCAGAATGGCCTAAGCCGGTGTCGGCCATATGTATACATTGTGATAGCCAATCGGCCATTGGCAGAGCTCATAGCATAATGTATAACGGTAAGTCTCGGCATATACGACGTAGGCATAATACGATACGACAACTACTCTCAACTGGAATTATCACAATTGACTACGTGAAGTCAACTGATAATATTGCGGATCCGCTTACAAAAGGCTTAAGCAGAGAGGTAGTGTATAGGTCGTCAAGAGGAATGGGACTAAAGCCCTTGAATGAATAAGTTTATACGAAGGAAACCTAACCTAGCTGACTGGAGATCCCAAGATCTAGGTTCAATAGGACAACCTAATTGTATAGACTAGGGTAGGTCACTGTGGGGGAGTTTTCATAAACTTCCTAGTCCATTCCTATAATTTCAGTGACAACAATGTGAGGTTAAGCGTTAAGCTTTTAATGATTACGGAATAATCACCTATGTGAGAGAGAAGTGGGGTCGCTTCGAAAGGAATTATTGGGCACAATTCCTAGAGCTCTCACAGAACCAGGCTAGTGTTCAGGACCATAATGGACACGACTATGAGGAGTTGAAACTGTCAGGGAGAGTCATGTGTGAAATGTATTGTCGTCTACACAAGCGGCAGATCAGTTCAAAGATATCGCGTCTACTGAGAGCCAGGAGACTAAGTATGTTTCATAAGGGAAGGTTCAAAGGGTAACACCTACCTATCCTATGCAAGACTCAACTGTTGAGAATGTAGTATTTTTGTGTGTTATTGATCGATATCTATTCATGTGGGGGATTGTTGGAAAAAGTGTATTTTTAATGTAATTTTTCCAAACTTTGGACCTAAATAAGTATATGTGTATATATTATTTACGCATGATATTTTATATGGTAATGTAGTCCTTGCCAAGGGCTTCGTAACGATATATTATATGTCCAAAGTTAAGTTGTGTTGAATGAGATATCAAGACTTAAAAAGAGGTGTATGGAACTTAACTTGATGGGTTTGGGCAACAGGTATTGATGTAACCTGTGATCTTTTGACCCGACCCACAACCCATCAAAGATGACCCATTAACCCAAATGGTTCAGTTGCCATGGTGTGTAGATCAACAGACTTGTACCTGATGTCCATTAAACACAGTTAATTGGTTTCTTTATTGATCCAATAATGAGTTGGTTTAATACATCAGTTATACTTAGTTGTATAAATGTACCACCACCTCTACCATTCTGATTACTACAGAAACCAAAAATTCACAGGAAAAATACACACACTAGTGACTGCAATTTTCAGGCAAGTTTTCGACTCCGGCTGTACGCAGCTTTAGGCCGCCGTACCCTGGGAAACAGGCTCGTATCTGTTTTAAGGGAATTGCGTTTAACGCAAGCTCCGGCCAACCTTACTTTACTGTTTAATTCTAGTAATTGGTACCCGTTTATGTCGTTTTATGCAACTGAATTGTGTTACTGTCAATAGTAATATATCTCAGTTTTATGTATTCATAATTTTTCTGTTTATTTTATTTTGTTCAATAAAATCAGTTTTGTATTCTTTGAATTTTATTCCTACAGATAATCTAGAGAGGGTGTTTGCTATGATTTCGGTAGCCTTATTGATTGGAATGATGTATGATGTATGAAAATGTGTTCTAAAGGTTTGTATTTTATTTATTTCAGGTATCTGTAGAGTAAGCACAAGCCCCCTACTGATAGAGTTCTCGATCAGTATGTCACTGGGCGACTAGGCTATCCTGATTCTGATCGGAGTAGTTTATCCAGCCCACAACACTAACCGGTGAAGGTATAGTGACCCTTATCTGGGATGAAACCCTGGGTGCATGAATAAGGCGACAAACCAACTCGATGTCCGACCTTTCTTAACCCCACAATAATATCTAATTTAAATAAAACATTTAAGACCAAGTTTATAGAGTGTGCTTGATTACTTTCTATCGATGGTTTAGTGAGTCTGGGTGTTGAGTCATGACTCGGTGATTCACATAGACCGATAACAACGACTCTTTCCGTGATTACCACACTGTACTCCACTAAAAGTGTTTCCATTGATGAACCAAGGACCAAGTCGGTACCAGCTCTGCTGAGCACAGAGTTACCGTTATTCCACAAGGCTTAGTAACTGCGGTTTTTCCTCGGCTTCCACGTATTAACTACACCGGAGGTGTTGTCGACGCTATACAGAGTAATCAACCGACTTACGGTACCTTACATTGCTTCACAAAGGCTAACCCAGACTACTTAACTAAGTTTGTATTTAAGCATAATATTATCCATCTATGATATAAACCAGCCCTTACTTTTAAGTCCCAATAAATCCCTAACTTGTCAACAGTGTAATATTCACGTTCAGTTAGAAAACCATATTTCCACGGGTACAGTGTACTTTGCGTTCAGAATAGAAAGCATTATTTCCACGGCTCCAGTGTACTTGGTGTTCAGTTAGAAAACCATATTTCCATAATCACAGTGTACTTTGCGTTCAGAATATAAAGCATTATTTCCACGATGACGATGTACTTAGCGTTCATTTAGAAAGCGATGTTTACACGATTAACAAATCAGACCATGTTCATGTTTGACACAGATAACTAAGTACCTTTGATGGGGTTCGCGACGTCCCATCATTTAGGCCGTAATCACGTTTACTGGTTGAAAGGCGATTAGTTTGATAGGTTTAAAATCATAAATAGAAAATAAATCAAAGCACTAATTTTCATAGCATCATTCCAACCAATTTACGACTAACTACATCATAGCAAACACGCAATATCACTACTCGCTAATCATGGCAACCAATCCTAAATCTAGCATGACAACAGTAATAACAATCATCATAATGAAATAGATAAAGGATAGATATAACCGTAATAAGAGCGTAGCTGAATACAACTTGAACGTTACACGAGCAGAACTTCTAGTACGCGCCAAGCGATATTACAATATTGCCCCTTCTAACTAGCCGTTAATCTACGACTAATTATATCCTAATATTTCTCCTCTAACTCCTAAGAGTAGTGCTAGAGAGAGAAATCTACTAACTAACTAAACTAAGAAATTAAAAACGTAAAAGAGTGATTGTTGGATGGATTGATGGATGTGTGTATGTTGAAAATGAAGAAATGAAGCCTCTATATATAGAACTCGCACAACCGTATCCGTAGACCGTATCCAAAACTTCAAACGCACAACCGTATCGCAAACCCGAATAAAAATCAGATTTTAATCGCCTAAACGCACGATAAGGTTGAGCTAGGGCAAATACGGGAGAACTGGAGCGTATACGGGAGAACGTAGGATGAATACGGGAGAACACAAGCCGTATACGGCTGTGCTAGGCCGTATATGGTCTAGCTAGGCCGTATACGGTCTGTGCTAGGCCGTATACGGTCTAATTTGGCCGTATATGGTCTAGCTCTCCCGTATCCTGATTTCTCGGTTCTTAGTTTCTTCGTTCGGGCGTAACTTCTTCGTCGTTTATCCGTTTTGAGTGATTCTCACGCTCACGGTTTCATAATTTCCTAACGAAGAAAATGACATAAGTTAGAGGTTATAATTCCAAGTATAGATCAAATTGTGCTTAAATGCGTGAACGGAGGATTCAATGATCGTTTGTGCTCTATTTTACTCGTTTTTAGGTCTTTTTGGTTGATTCTTGAAACATCGTCTATATTTTAGCCCTTATGATGAAATGTGATGTTTAAGTTCATATTTTAGTGTCTTCATTAATAATTGGGCTAAAATGGTGAGATAATGGCACATAAAAACATGACTTTTTGCGTGTCATTAAATATCACATTTTGTAATATACATGACTAGGCGATCTCACAAGGTGGTCACTCAATTCACTCAAGAAGTGTTTCGGGTTACCTATCAATCTAATCAAACGAAATCGCTCATAAGCCAGTCATGCAACATCCATCGTCATAGGCTTGCTCGAGAATCATATCTCCACCACTTAGGTGAGGACGGTGCTAGCTATCCCAGGACATTCAAAGTGGGTTGTAATGGCAGGTGAGGGTTACGGGGTATGGATAAGTGGAAATTTTTAGTGGTTATAAAGGGTTCTGCTTATCTTAGGACTTCTAAACTTTTGAAAAACATTATTTAAACAACCTTTTTAATGAAAACGGAAACGGATAACAGTACGGGAAGATAGCTATTTTGACTTCTATCTTTTGAAAATACACGAAGGAATTTATGACTTTTATAAGAGCGGGAATTTTCGAGAGATTTGAAGCACTTAGCTTTTTTCTATTTTTTTTCTTTTTCTTTTGTTTCTATTTTTGGGCTTTTCTAGGGATTTTATTTTGTTTCTTTCTTTTGCCCTTTTGAAATCCTTTTCTTTCTTTCATCTTTTTGATGACTTTGCATTTACTTGGTGTCAATTTTTCACACCATAATCTCTCAACTTTTGATTTATCAAACACTAGTATTTGTGATTTGGAGTGAAAGCAAAAAGGACATTTAAATGACATTTTCCACAAGTTTAAAATTTCTAAGATAAGATTTTTGGTGGGTGTGAAATAAGTGGGTTAAGATTTAAAGTGTTTTGAAAGAAACGAACAGGTTAAGGCTCAACAGGGTTATCTAAGCGGATCATCAACACTAAAGATGAGTGTTGGAAGGGTTTTGGGCTTGAAGAGATATGATAAAAATGGGTTAAATCCTAAAGAATGTCAAGGTCATCTAACTGCACCTATACCGCGTACGGTACTCTACCAATGTGGTCTCGAAGTGCATACCAGGAGCAAGTTCTAATTCCGGATGCATGCATCGGCACACTCAAACAAACGAATAGTGAAGCATTAAAGATGAATGCTTATATTGGCTCAAGATACCTCACTGCAAGTTTTTGGGTTTGTTTGTGCCTAGCCATGCGATGCCCCTTTTAGATTATCATTTTAGACCTAAGAAATTCCTATCTTATTTACTCTTAATTTCCAAAATACCCTACTTATATATGAAAATGCTCCTTCTTAAGACATTTTAACTCAAAAATTTTGAAAATTTTTAGCAAAAGTGAGTTTTTTAAACAAATTGAGGAACATTTTCAGAGTTTGCTTTTGGAAATAAGAATCAAACAAGCAAACCTAAGGTATTCTATACCGCTATCCCACACTTAGAGGAACATTGTCCCTAATGTTCTCTTGAGTTGGGATTTGAGAAAAATCCCACACTTAGAGTTTGAACATATCAGAAAATGTTACTCAAGTGTTTGTTTTGGGCTGGAATCCCACACTTAGTGATAAGCTGGGGATATGGCATAGACTACTTTAATGAGAATTTAAAGCTAACAATCATTTAAAAAACGTGAGTGAGAACGAGAGAACTCCCATATCGAAGCGAATGTAGAAGGATGGAATTCTGGAAGATGCGCTGAAGAGGAGATCCTGACTGGAATTCTTCTTTAGCGGTGGCTCCATGTAGATCTTTCGGCATTAGCGTGCGCAGCTTACAAATAGCAGCTTCGTCCTCCATATTTAACACTTCTTTCACTCTCTTGTGAAGATATCTCGTAGGTGTGAACACGTTGGGTATATTTTTACCGACTTCTTATTATAGCTTTTTACCGAAAGTGCCTAAATCCAGAATGAAAAGATGTTTTCTAATTCAAAATGAGTTTTAAGTCATGTGTTTTTAAACGAGTTCGAGCATAATGCGTGAAAGTAGCACGCAAGTACCTCAAATGCTCGAAACACTTGTTTTGTTAAAGTTTAATTCCTATTTTCCTGGATTAGGTAGTAAAAGCTGAAGTGGTGTTTTGAAAGCATTTTGATACCCAAGTGTGAAAGATAGTCAGAGATATATCACTTCTTGGAATTTAAAAACTAATATTATTAATACTAATACTAAGGATACTTATTGCACGGGTTGCCTCCCGAGAAGCGCTTCTATTTAGAGTCGAGGGCTCGACTTTTCCTCTTGGATCAGCCAGAAGATGATCTGCCAGGACTTGGGATGCGGAATGGAAGTGTCCTGGGGTTTGGTGGGTAGAATCTCATAAAATGTCGTGTGACGACTTCTGTGATGTTCGGGATTCTTGCCACATGAAGAGGATAGGTATGGAAATGCTCCTCAGCAGTCCTTTGCATGTATAAAAGATCCATTATAGCATCTTGAACTGCCTTGGAGATTGGTCCATTAGTGTCCATAAGGGTGGCTCCATTGTGCTCAAGAGTTTCACGCACCGGTCGATCTGTCCGCAGGGTGTCCATAAATCCGAAGAAGCGTAGGTGGATGTCCTCATGAGTGGCATTGCTGATGTCCTGCCCTAGTTCTTCAATGGATCTGAATATGCCTTGGATCAGCTGTTTCTGATGGTCGGTATACGTGAGCTCTGGTTTCAGGAAGATGTTAATCATCCTGTTGTAAACCTCTCGTAACCCATTGTGGAATAGCTGTCTGGGCTGTTCCCATAGGATAGAACCAAAAATGTCTTTAAGTCGTTCAGAGACGAAATATGCAACGTTAACCGTCAAACCTTCTGGAACAGAAGAAGGGATGGCACGTGCTCTCTCGTCTGAACTGACGTGTTCTAATTTTTCGACGATTATCTGGGCGTGATGCTCGATAGTGCAGCTGATGAAAAACCTGTGTGTTGAGGACTCGTCAATGTGATCATTATCGGCCATAGAATCTAGAAGTCCCTTGAGATCCGCCATTAGCTGAACATCTACTTCATTTTCAGGATTCCCAGTAGCATAATCCATTTTGTGTCTGAAATTTTGGAGAAACTTCATCTGTTGGTGTGAATATGGAAATGCGGACCTGATAAATGCTTGATACACCCGGCCATACGTGGTCTTCTGTGTTTCATAGAATTCCTCTTCATCGGGGAAAGGCTCATCATTGTCTGATGATTCTCCTGCGAGGTCATTGGCGAAGGCGTTGATGCGACTAACTAGATGTTGCGGACTCAGGTAGGAGTTGGCTCGATAAACCTCATATTCAGTCTCAATGTCCTCAATAATATCCCTCTGACGTTGCATGTATTCAATAGTAGAATCTCGTATAATCGCAATCAGAGTTTGGAAATCCTCCTCGTGTTCTTCAATAGCACTAAGCATTTCTTTTGGTTCAGACACGATCGGGATTTCGGTGTTTCCTATAGTAGGAGGAGGGATAATGACTGGAGGGAGAATGGTTGGAGTGAGGTGAAGGCGAATGGAGCGGGTATCGATCGGAACATCCATGAGAACGATATCGTCCTAGTCACTCTCGGTTGCTGAAGTGTCTGGAAACTCAACAGCGTCGGTGAGTGGCTGAGACTCGTCGGTGATCTGTGATACTGGCTGGGAAGAGTCCATCTCGATATCCCTCTCGTCCTGGGAATCAGAATCATCGCTTGATCCAAATGTACCTCCAAGCTCGAAATGTGATCGAGGCTCGGATAAGTCAAGGGGTGGAATCCCTCGAGGAGGTATATGTGGCTTAAGTAGAGACTCGTCATCCAGGGAGTGGTTAATCGTAGGTTCCTCTGAGTCGCTCTCCGGCAGAGGGATGAAGTTCAAAGTATAGTCTATCTGCATGATCTCTGCGGTCGGAGGGTGTGTCTTAGGAATGTGTGGCGGTGTAGCTTCCTCTGGCTCTTCCTCTTATTCTTCTTCTTCTTTCTCCTCTTCTTCTTCCCCAGTCTCCTCTTCTATCTCTTCTTCCTCAGTGTCGGAAGTAATCGTGATGGGCTCGTCAGACATAGGGGTGTCTGGTTCAGAATCATCATCCGTGGTAACTCTTCCTGTCGAAATCGCACATATCTCCGCATGCTCTGTGATAGACTGATCAGCTTGATCGATCTTGAAGGTGATAGTCTCTCCATGAGATCTAAGACTGATAGTCTGAGAATAAACATCTATGATAGTGCGTGCGGTGTTCAAGAATGGTCTACCTAAGATGATAGGGATATGGACATCCTCCTGAATGTCCATCACTACAAAGTCTGTGGGAAATAGGAACTTATCAACTTGAACCATGATGTTCTCAGCTATTCCCTTAGGGTGTCTAATGGATTGGTCAGCTAGCTGGACACTCATTTTGGTCGGTTTAAGGGGTCCTAATTCCAATCTAGTGTAAAGCGAATAGGGCATCAGGTTGATACTGGCTCCTAGGTCGGCTAGAGAGTGTATCATGCCCGAGTGATAGATCGAACAGGGTAGGGTAAAGCGTCCAGTATCACCTAATTTCTCAGGGATAGAGTTCTTTATAAGAGCTGAACATTCCGCGTTCAGTGGAACATTGGGTACTTCGGGTACCTTATCCTTGGTCGACAAGAGTTTTAGGATGTATTTTGAACTGGAAGGGGTTCGGGACACGGTGTCCACGAACTTTCCATCGAGACGGAAGTCGTTAGCCTTATAGGCTTTCTTAAGACGGCCGGGAAACGGGATGCGTACTTCCCTTTGTGGTGTAGGGACAGACGGGGACTCAACTGTCGGCGGGACAGGAGTATCTTCCTTCACCGGAGAAGGAGTGGGAGGTTGGCTCGGTGCCACCTTCTTGTCTGTAGTACTCATCTGTTTGGCCTCTTCTAAGTGTGGGTTCTGTACCGTGTTACTAGGGAGATTACCTTGAGGCCTAGAGTCAAGACGTTGGGCTAGCTGTCCTATCTGGGTCTCAAGATTTTTGAGAACGGCCAGTTGGTTCCTAATGAATAGGTCGGTTTGGTCCTGCCTAGCGCTAGTCTTTTGGTTAATTAGGTGCTGGCCTTGGATGAACTTAGTGAGGGTATCATCCGTACTAGTAATGGGTACTATGGTTTTAGAGGGTTCGGTTGATTGAGCTGCGTCGGGTGCAGTCAATGATAGTGGTTGGTTATAGGTGAGTTGGGGTTGTTGTTGGTAAGAAGGGTACCTAGGTTGGTAGTTGGGCTGAAAGGGTGGTTGGTTTCTAGGTGGGTATTGGGTGCCTCTAGTCCTAGGCGGAGAGGTTCGAGCGAAGCCAGGTGGATTTTGTTGGCGAGCTGGAAATTGAGCGTAGTAAACCGTTCCGTCAGCAGGATCCTCGTACTCAACCCTATAACTTTCTGTTGGGAGGTTGGCACAGTTCTGGCATGCCTGAACTTGGTGGGCGTGCTGGGATGGTTTCTTCATTTCGCCGATCTGCTTCGTCAGATGCTCGATCTTCTCTGTCAGAGATTTGATAGCTTCGGTTTGGAATGGATTGGGTGCAGCAATCGGTGCTGATGATGAGGAATGCTCACCAGAGTTCCAGTCGTGATGGTGCATCGTCATATTTTCGATCAAGTTCCAAGCTTTCTCATTGGTGAGTTGCATGAAGTTGCCCTGAGCAGCGGCGTCAAGGGTAGTGCGATGGTTCGGAGCGAGACCGTTGTAAAATGTGCACAGCTGGCTGGTTTTCTCTATAAGGTGGTTAGGGCATTTGTTCAACAGACTCTTGTATCTCTCCCATGCTGTGTAGATAGACTCATCATGAGCTTGGTGGAAGTTCATAATGTCATTCTTGTACTTGGTTTGCTTAGCCGGAGGAAAGTACTTAGTAAGGAATTTTGTAGCCATATCCGTCCAGGAGGTGATAGAGCCGGTCTCTAATCCCTCAAACCAAGTCAAAGCGTGGTGAGTAAGCGAATAGGGGAATAAGTATAGACGGACTATATCCTGATCAACCCCGTTCTGCTTGTACGAGTTGGTAGTCTGAATGAATCGGTTGATGTGGGCGTTAGGATCGTCATGGGGTAAACCATGGAATTGACAGAATTTCTTGATAAGCTGAACGATATGATGTTTAAGCTCGAAGGATGCGCCATCGATGACCGGATAGCTGATGGGTCCACCTCGACCTTCAATTGATGGTTTGGTGCTGTCGGCAAGCGTGACACGTGCAGCCATCGGTTGTCGGTTGCGGAAGCGTTTCTCCTTACGGATCGTTCGGATGATCGTCTCAGGATCGGGTACGAAAGTGAGAGATTCGAATCCGGATGATCGGGTCAAATATCGTTGTGTGCTGTGGGAAGGAATTTTCGAATGGAACAAGGAAAAAGGAAAAATCTAATTTAAACTACGGGGTACTAGAAAGAAAAATTCGTCTGGAACGTCTTCAGATCTTACGGCTGACTCCCCGGCAGCGGCGCCAAAAACTTGATGCCACCCGAACGGTCGGTCGCGATTTTACTCACGTCGTTGCGGACATCTCGTTTAGAACGGCGATCAGACGGTTTTAAAATTTGTATTTGCGGGGCCTAAGTATACCTAGTTACTATTGGTGTATAGCAGCAAGGATGACCTAGGGTCGTTCTCTGAGTCAGTGTATTGTGGATCGTGGACGAAACATGCGTACTTATCAATCTAGCGGGTTTTAAAAGATTTTGATTGGTGGTTTTGTTTTTGGTTTTTTTTATACTTAGGCAGGAAATGTAAATTAAAGCGGATAAAGTAAATGTAGATAGCAGATAATCTAGAGAGGGTGTTTGCTATGATTTCGGTAGCCTTATTGATTGGAATGATGTATGATGTATGAAAACGTGTTCTAAAGGTTTGTATTTTATTTATTTCAGGTATCTGTAGAGTAAGCACTAGCCCCCTACTGATAGAGTTCTCGATCAGTATGTCACTGGACGACTAGGCTATCCTGATTCTGATCGGAGTAGTTTATCCAGCCCACAACACTAACCGGTGAAGGGATAGTGACCCTTATCTGGGATGAAACCCTGGGTGCATGAATAAGGCGACAAACCAACTCGATGTCCGACCTTTCTTAACCCCACAATAATATCTAATTTAAATAAAACATTTAAGACCAAGTTTATAGAGTGTGCTTGATTACTTTCTATCGATGGTTTAGTGAGTCTGGGTGTTGAGTCATGACTCGGTGATTCACATAGACCGATAACAACGACTCTTTCCGTGATTACCACACTGTACTCCACTAAAAGTGTTTCCATTGATGAACCAAGGACCAAGTCGGTACCAGCTCTGCTGAGCACAGAGTTACCGTTATTCCACAAGGCTTAGTAACTGCGGTTTTTCCTCGGCTTCCACGTATTAACTACACCGGAGGTGTTGTCGACGCTATACAGAGTAATCAACCGACTTACGGTACCTTACATTGCTTCACAAAGGCTAACCCAGACTACTTAACTAAGTTTGTATTTAAGCATAATATTATCCATCTATGATATAAACCAGCCCTTACTTTTAAGTCCCAATAAATCCCTAACTTGTCAACAGTGTAATATTCACGTTCAGTTAGAAAACCATATTTCCACGGGTACAGTGTACTTTGCGTTCAGAATAGAAAGCATTATTTCCACGGCTCCAGTGTACTTGGTGTTCAGTTAGAAAACCATATTTCCATAATCACAGTGTACTTTGCGTTCAGAATATAAAGCATTATTTCCACGATGACGATGTACTTAGCGTTCATTTAGAAAGCGATGTTTACACGATTAACAAATCAGACCATGTTCATGTTTGACACAGATAACTAAGTACCTTTGATGGGGTTCGCGACGTCCCATCATTTAGGCCATAATCACGTTTACTGGTTGAAAGGCGATTAGTTTGATAGGTTTAAAATCATAAATAGAAAATAAATCAAAGCACTAATTTTCATAGCATCATTCCAACCAATTTACGACTAACTACATCATAGCAAACACGCAATATCACTACTCGCTAATCATGGCAACCAATCCTAAATCTAGCATGACAACAGTAATAACAATCATCATAATGAAATAGATAAAGGATAGATATAACCGTAATAAGAGCGTAGCTGAATACAACTTGAACGTTACACGAGCAGAACTTCTAGTACGCGCCAAGCGATATTACAATATTGCCCCTTCTAACTAGCCGCTAATCTACGACTAATTATATCCTAATATTTCTCCTCTAACTCCTAAGAGTAGTGCTAGAGAGAGAAATCTACTAACTAACTAAACTAAGAAATTAAAAACGTAAAAGAGTGATTGTTGGATGGATTGATGGATGTGTGTATGTTGAAAATGAAGAAATGAAGCCTCTATATATAGAACTCGCACAACCGTATCCGTAGACCGTATCCAAAACTTCAAACGCACAACCGTATCGCAAACCCGAATAAAAATCAGATTTTAATCGCCTAAACGCACGATAAGGTTGAGCTAGGGCAAATACGGGAGAACTGGAGCGTATACGGGAGAACGTAGGGTGAATACGGGAGAACACAAGCCGTATACGGCTGTGCTAGGCCGTATACGGTCTGTGCTAGGCTGTATATGGTCTAGTTTGGCCGTATACGGTCTAGCTCTCCCGTATCCTGATTTCTCGGTTCTTAGTTTCTTCGTTCGGGCGTAACTTCTTCGTCGTTTATCCGTTTTGAGTGATTCTCGCACTCACGGTTTCATAATTTCCTAACGAAGAAAATGACATAAGTTAGAGTTCATAATTCCAAGTATAGATCAAATTGTGCTTAAATGCGTGAACGGAGGATTCAATGATCGTTTGTGCTCTATTTTACTCGTTTTTAGGTCTTTTTGGTTGATTCTTGAAACATCGTCTATATTTTAGCCCTTATGATGAAATGTGACGTTTAAGTTCATATTTTAGTGTTTTCATTAATAATTGGGCTAAAATGGTGAGATAATGGCACATAAAAACATGACTTTTTGCGTGTCATCAATCCGCACATTTAGTTTCCACGAATCTCCTACGGCATCTAGATCTCCAATGAAGTTGTATGCTTCGTTTTCCTTTGTTTTGCTTGAGTGAAAATCGACTGAGTAGGATTGTTATAGATCAGAGAGAATTAGAGTGGTGATGGGATGAACAAATGAGCCAGTTTTAGATAAAAGAAGAGAAAGTAACGATTCACATTCCATTGAGCAGATGAAAGCATTAAATGGCCGTGGTGAATGACCAATAAATATAAAAGCGTTGGAGGTAATATTCCCTATTTCCCAGGGAATTGGCGGCCTAAGATTTTAGATGTATATAGATGGGCGGGCCAGATTTTGAATGCTTAGATTTAAATCCAATAATACTACTTTAAATCCATTAATTAATTAATTAATTAAATCGATTAAATCTAGTGGGACTGCTGATGTCATGCATATCTCAGCGAAGCAATATGGTGTAGCCAAATCAGCACAAAAAACATCCTTATAAATCGCCATGTCAGCTTTATGATGTCAACGGTAGTGTCTATTAATAGATAGTATAGATATATGTTTTGTTTTTCATTGGTGAAAATCTATATTATCAACTATCAAGTTAGTTAATTAATTGTTTAAATTTTAGAACGGCATATTGGGTATGCAATACAAAATTAAAGTTGATTAATGACAACTTATATTTTCAAGAAGAGTTTTAATGTCATTAAATGCTCCCTAACTTGTGCCTTTAAGGCACAAGTTAGAAAAATATCCCATTGAGGCCTTCTAGAATAAGCCAATTATTAACTACGACGGAGACTTCTTTTAATTAGTTATCATTGATAATCGTATAAAAGAAAAATGTACAAGAACAACTCAGTTATAAATAAGGAAAATGATTGGTAGGTCTAAAGTTGTAGGACTAAATATAGGCCTAAGAATTTGATTGGTGGATGTAAAAAATTGATTGAATGAGATTCAGAGAGAGAAAAAAATCAACCAATCACATTTGTAGGTCCATATAATTAGGTACATATAACATTACTCTACAAATAAACTATGACAAAATTCAAGAGTTTAAGTGTCACGTAAAAACAGGGGCGGACCTAGAAGGGGCAGTCACCCCCCCTAGAAATCAAAAATTATCGAAAAAAATATTTTTTCTAAAAATAATTAGTGACAGTTTGGGATTTTGATCCCCTAATGTGATAGAAATAAACAAAAAATATATATATATTTGCCCCAATTCTAAAAATTCCTAGCTTCGCACCTGCGTAAAAACTGACCAATATATTGCTAAAATTCTCAAATGTACAATGTATCTAGTACAATATGTGTGTACGTTTGAGGATAGATAAAGAATAAAATAATAAAGTTTGTTAGGTAAATAAATTCATGTGCTTGGACGGTTTGTGATTGACATAAATTCGCGTTAGGGGTATTATCATATCTCCAACTCAATTATTTAGTGTTGAATGAATTCTATTATTATTATTATTTGGATTTTGGACCGACCGTATCCAACATGCATGTTTTGTATCCTATATTCCTATCCTATGAACCTACCATATTTCATTCATCGCCATTTTGTTTCCTTTTCCACGTCGATCGTTGCATTTTTTTTAACATCTAACTATCTAAGTGGACCTACTCTATATTTGAAAATACATCAAATTTAATTTAATTTTATATCATCGCATAAAATATTAAAAACTAGCTAGGCCGTCCCATGTTCGTTTTTTCTTCTTGAAATTAAAGGTTATTCTCTATATATTCATATATATCTACCCATGACCCATTTATCTAACTTTAATATATTTTAAAGTTTTTAGGATCGAATACATTGTCCGTTTTCAATATACTTAATGGATAATCATAACGTACGATTCTTATTTATCTGCCCTAACATAAAATTGAGTTACGTCTTATAATATTATAAAATTGAGTTACGTCTTATAATACATTGTCCGTTTTTAGGATCGAATACATTGTCCGTTTTCAATATACTCGAGTTTGTTTTAGGGTTGGGAGTGGCCTAATAATGCCATGGTTTTTGTCCGGTGGGACACGCATAAGTTTGTGGTGGTTAGACATGATGGTTTAGCGCTACTAGCGTATTAAAATCCTATAAACTCGAGTTTATGTTTTATACTAACTATATTTTTAACTACCTCTATGACCAACTTTTGTGCACTTTGTTTTTTAATCACAATATTCGTTTATGTTGTCTCTTTCATATTGACTTATAGATAATGAATTATAGCAATGATTCACATTTTGTGTCCTATCCTTGTTCAAAACATAATATGCATAACATTTTGTTTCTTTATAACATCCCTTTTGTTGCCAAATCAAATCAACTAACATATGTAGTTATATTATCAAGCTTGTTATAAAAAGAGTTCCATTTATGCGACAAATCTATATTTATCGAGCTAAAGCACGTGCATGTCACATAGCCTTGTTTTAGGCAACAATATCTCCTAAGTTTCGCTGAGCGTTTATTGTCATGCCGTCGTTCCAATCAACAATCGAAGTTTACAAAAAGTAGCAAAACTAACCGGCCACTTGGTATTTCGCGACAGGTATATGAACAATGAGCACCATGTAATCAACGACCACACATATTTAAGTTTTTTTTTTTTTTGAACAGCAGAAAAGAGGAACAGGAAGGAGCTTCGGCACCGCCATCACCCCGAACCTGAACCCCCGAAAATTATATATATAATACTAGCAAGATGCTAGAAATATCATACAAGTTTACATAAGTGAATAAACAACCGACACCCTTACAATCATTACAATTACTTATACCCCACCTAACAACTTAACTAAGGATTACTAACCCAATCTACCCATTGCAAGCTTGAATCCTTTCCTTTGTTTCGATATCTTATCCAAAAATACGTTTTACTCACCACTTGATATGGCACCTGATTAAATTCATTTAAATGCTTTCCTTTGAATATAACTTCGTTTCTAAAATTCCATATTAGCCATAAGAATGTAAAAATGCATCCAGTGAAGTATTCTGCTCTTTTCCCTTTGAAGCCCATTATTGAAGCCCAGTTCATCAACTGATCCACTCCATTTATTCCCACTGTGCTGACATTCCACCATTTAGCCATGAAATTGATCACCTCTTTTGCGAATCTGCACGCATGGAAAATATGTTCCTCGTTTTCTTCGTAATCGTTACATAATGGACACAGATTTGACACCATTAGTATACCACGTTTTTCCAGATTAACCCGAGTTGGAAGTCGATATAGGGCCACTCTCCAAGCATGAATGTTTACTTTCTTTGGCACAATTTTTAACCATTTGCTAACCATGTTCATGCAAGGTGATAATGTTAAATCATCAAAAGCATATCGTAAAGAGGCTACTGAATAAATACCAGAAGATGATAGTCTCCAAGAGCATGGCAAAGAAACAAGTGGTAACTCAATTGAGACAAATTCATCACTCCCATAACATTCGATGGATATCTTGTACATGACAACTATATATCTTGTTTTGAAATAAAGTGTGTCTCAACTATATGACTTTCTATATACCCCACAAAAAGTATTCAAGGTTACATTGTGCATTTGATGAATTTTTAATTTATTGTTATTGTAGTATTTAATGTAACTTAGTGGCGTGATCAACTACTTGTAATGATTGACGCGTATCACCTGATTATATAGATAACACAAGTAAAAGTACAAAGAATTACAAACAATATATACACCAAGGAATTGAATAACAAGTCCACTATACACAATGAAGACCGAACAGTTTAATACGTACACATATTTCCGTGCACCTAAGACTTTTGTTAATTCGCCAAACGCCTTTTACATACAAGGTTTATTATATTGTTACGGGATAGGAAATTGTCATATATACATTCTTTGTTTGGCTTCTTAATTTGACTGGAACCTATATTTAGCTTGGCACTAATGATGGATCCCTTGTCTTCAATACTCATATTTACATAATGGGAGTAAAACAAGTATTGTAATTTGTAGAAATAGCACATATATGTGGTTTACTTATCTAGAAACTACTTGGAAAATTTTACTTAATTAAAGAGAAATATATTTTGGGTATTTTACATTATATTTTGGGTGATGAAAGTGATATTACTATGTAGAGTCATCGCATACACAAGTGGTTCATTAATTTAGTGGTGCATGCATATTGCATATGTATTCGTGAGTGTGGAATTCCAATTAAGATGAAGGGGGAAAGTGAAAGGGTAAGCAATGACGTGGTAACGGGTTTGATTGATTATTGTTGGAAGCTTCCCTTATTTGTTCATTTGTGTTGTTAATTCCATACAAGGAATCTCTTCATTTAATAAATCATTAAAATTGAATGTACGTACACTTTTTTATTTTATTTAAAATGGAGTGAGTAATAATTAGGGATGACAATAGATCGGATATGGATCGGGTGTAGCTATATCCATATCCATATTCATATCCATCTATTTCTCTTCATTCATATCCATATCCATATCCGTATCTACTAAATTTACAAATCATCCGTCCACATCCATATCCAATGGATGAAGCGGATTTATGGATATCAATTGGATTTCAAAATAATTGTTAAACATCATGAGAATCTTGACACAATACAAATACATATAATATATAGTTTTTACACATTTCAAAACACTTATTTGTTAATTGTTTCTTGTTTCGATAGACACACTTTGATCGTTGGTTATCACAAATTAGTAACTTCCAATTGTATAGTAGGAATCAAAATTTACATGTACGGTGTTTTATTAGGATATGGATGTGGGAATTTTGATTTATTGAATTATATGATGAAAATGAAGAGTGAAAAACAAATACTATTTGTTAATTATGATATATAAGAATGATCCACTTAAATAATTATAATTATATAGAGTTAATATGTTTATAGTATAGGTATATGTATATGTATATATGGATTTCAGATGGTAATGGGTGAATCCATAAATGATAATCTGTCATCCACATCCTATCCACTAATCATCCACATCCATATCTATATATATTCGGTATACATCCATTTAAATCATCCATATCATTTTTTTTGTAGATGTATCGGATGGATATCCACCGGGTTGGATGGCGATTGCCATCCCTAGTAGTAATAGTATTTGACTATTAGAAGTCTTCGAACATCTATTACAACTTTTACATATTCTACTTAGGAAGGTATTATGTAGAGTGTAGACCGAGACTTTCATAGATAAAACCTGTTTGGATTTATATGTAGGAAATTAAAATAGTTTAACTTAAGCATCTATTATAAGTAAAGTAGAGTCATGGTCTTGTTAATTTATAATATATCAATTATAATTATAATATTATTTATTGGATGAGTGTTTATTCTAAAATTTGGGTTATCGTGATTGTTACGTTCGGATGGTCAAATCCATATTTTTCTTCACTAATAAACCCATTCTTACGTCACTTGTTTTACTCAAATAGTGATCATATATTTTAGCAAGAAAAAGAGTTTCCATCATTTATCATAGATTTGTTATGAAAAGGAACTGAACTTAATTAACAAAAAAAATCTTTTTAGTACATGTTTCAAATTTTTTCAATCATCGTCGTATTTCGTTTCGTTTATAATTTACTAGACCGTAAACCCGTGTATACACACGGGCAATTGATTTTTAATATGAAATTTTATATTTAGTATCTTGTTTCTAATTATAAAATGTGTAAGTTAATATGTATATATATTAAGTATTTAGTTGGACACAAAATAATATTAGTTTATGTAAATGAATTATATATACAGAGATTAAGAAATTAAAATATTTTAAAACCAAGTTGGAGGAAAAATTAATTATTTTAAGTCTATATTAAGCTTTTCAAATAATTTTATTCCTACTCGGTAAATTAAAAGTAGAAACATTACAGATCGATTTGAATAATGTTTTAATCAATGAATTATATTTTATATCTTTTTATGTGTAAGTGAGCTGATTAATAAAATTATTTTTTAAAAAGTTAGGGATCTTGTTTTAAAATTTACTAAAATTAAATGGCTTAATTGATATTTAACTTACACATTTCAAAACTTAATTAGAATGGTGATGTTTCCTATAATTTATTATGATAAGATATTTAAGATAAGATAATAATAATAATAATCTATTCTCCTTTATAAAGGGTTTTAGTATTTTCTTTTTTTCCCTTAGTGTTTTCAAGATGCGAAATGACGAAAATAGCCTTCACCATATTGAACAATATTTTTATAATTGGAAATAAAGTATAAGTCAAACCACATTTATTAGCAAAATTTCCTTTTAAATTGTTACTGTAAATTGAAAAAAATTAACACTCGCAAATTATTTTAGAAAGGTCATCGGAGGATTGGACAAACTGACTTATGTTCAATTTTTTCAACATTTGTAAAAAGTCTTTTGAAGTTACAATATCCTTTGTAAAATTGTTGTTTATGCTCATGACATACTAGGTTTATATAAGTGCCCATATTCATCTTACCTTCAACTAATGTTTCAACTTTCATCATTTTAATACAAATATGATATGTTGGTTTTCAACGTAATTGTATCTTTGTGACTCGTTAAACTAATAATTTTTTATGTGTCACGTACCGCTGCATTGTGCGGGTGACCTACTAGTAATAATAAAAGATATGTCTTTTATTTGGACGATGAAAATAAAAAACAGAAGTACAAAACTCTCGATAAGAAACTCTTATAAACTTGTAGTTTGACATTTTGTATGATAATTCTTTGTCAAATATTCGGATAACTTTAGTAATTATCTAGGGGATAATTTTAATTAAATTAAGTTTTTCTTTTTACTCGAGAATTTTTAGGACCCATTTAGATGTATGGATTAAAAAATCAGTATTGTGATCGTGTACGAATTTCTATATGGTATGTCTAATTTAAATAAATTAAATATTCATAATAATCTTTTATCTTTAAACTATTTTTTATTTATGATGTCATGATTTCCTAATTTTTAGCTAATTTAACAAAATCAAGCAATTCTATTGGCCAATTAAATTTTTGATGACATCAATGGGTGTTTCCTATATATAATTTAAGATGACTAACAGAATACCCGCACAATGCGGCGGAAAAACAACTATTAGCTTCACGTTTATTCGATATTAGAGTATTAAATGAAGATTAAAATTTATACACTAAGATATGATGGTTTAAAAGAGTAGAAAATAACATTTTTCACTTTTTAAAAATTGTTAAAAAAATACGTAAATATACATATGTGCGTGTGTGTGTCTAAAATGTCATTGTGAACTCAATAGTCAGGTTGCGAGTTTCTAATAGCTAGGTGGCAAGTTGGGAGGTACGGAGTCATTGGTTGGGTCGAGAGTTTAACTATCAATACCTTTTAATTTGTTTTTTGTTTTTTTCTTTATTCTGTAATACTAAAAATTATGTTCCTGAAATTGTAATCCCAAAATTTGATTAAAAATTTGAAACTCTCAAATATTGAAATTGATAATATCAAAACAAAATGAGGAATGTAAGACGGCTCCCAACCCATCTCGTCGCTTCACGTCGGCTTCAAACCGATGAAACGACGGGGTTGGCACCGCCTCGTCGGTTGCCGCCGTCGGCTTCGTCCTTCGGTTAACCGAAGTGGGTCGTCGCTTTAAGTGGGGCCCATTTCCTATTTTTTAATTTTTTTTGTGTGTTTATAACCGTTTGCATAAAAAAAAATTAAAAAATTTGAAAAATAACCGTTGGGAGGAGCGGGGCAAGGAAAAAAAAATAAATATGTTTTAAAAAATTTCCACTTTCTCCTATAAATACTCCTATATTCTTCCAACTATTTCACACAATTCATACTACACTTTCACACAAATCATACCACACTTTCATACTACACAATTTTATACACTTTCAAATTTTAAAAATGTCTTCGGATTCCGATCTTGAAGATTTGGAGGCGCTCAACAACATTTTCGATCCGGAATGGGCGATAAATGTTATCAACGCGATATCCTCCGAATCAGAAGACGAAGAAGTAATTCCTATCCCGAGAGCTCCCCGTCGATACTTTCCAAGAGATCGCGAAGCGACGAGCCAACGTTTGTTTCAAGATTACTTTGCCGACAACCCAACATTTCCGGCGGATGTATTCCGGCGTCGTTTTTCGGATGAGTAAGCCATTATTTATCCGTATATGCCAAAATATTATTAATTTTCCTCAAGATCCGTTACCGGATTACTTTGCATATTTTCAACAACGTATTGACGCACTCGGCAGACAAAGTTTTAATGTATTTCAAAAATGCACTTCCGCCGTACGCCAACTAGCGTATGGTTGTGCCGCGGATGCGTTTGACGAATACTTGCATATGGGTGAACAAACTTCGTACGACTGTTTGGATAATTTTTGCAAATGTGTATTTCATTTGTACTCTACGGTGTATTTAAGAAAAACCAATTGTACAAGATGTGCAACGTTTACATCAACGTCATTCCGAGTTGCAAGGTTTTCCGGGTATGCTCGGAAGCATCGATTGCATGCATTGGCCTTGGAGAAATTGTCCTGTAGCATGGCAAGGTCAGTACACTAGGGGTGATCAAGGTCATCCAACAATCATGCTCGAAGCAGTTGCGTCTTATGACTTGTGGATTTGGCACGCTTTCTTTGGTCCAACGGGCTCGAGCAACGATATTAACGTTCTTAATCAATCGGATTTGTTCTCTGATTTGCTACAAGATAGAGCTCCCCAAGTTAACTTTACAATTGCTGGACAAACTTTCACAAAGGGATATTATCTGGGGGATGGAATTTATCCGGAATGGGCTACAATTGTTAAGTCGTTCAGGCATCCACTAACTGAAGTTGAGGCTCGATTCAAGAGATACCAAGAATTTGCAAGGAAAGATGTGGAACGAGCATTTGGTGTCCTTCAAGGCCCCTGGCAAATCATCAAGAACCCGGCTAGACCATACAGCACAAATAGAATAAAAAGAATCATGTATGCTTGTGTTATTCTACACAACATGATAACGGAGGATAACGGGCAAAATATGTGTGACCTTGAAGAAGATTATCCGGAGGAGCCGTCGAATAGACCAAACCGCTCATGGGAAGAAAGAGTTGCAACTCAACTGCGGATGGACAAGGAATTACGGGATCGGGAAGTTCATCATCGACTTCGCAATGCTCTAATCCGACACATTGCGCAACTTCCACCAAATTACCGTGTTCGGTAGGACTTGTTGGATAATAACGTATTTGTTTGAATTTTTATTTGTAGGAATCGTAGTATATTTTATTTTTAGGAATTGTGGTAATTTTTATTTCTCGGAATTGTTGTAATTTTTATTTTTTTAGGAATTGTTGTAATTTTTATTTTTAATGGAATGTGTGTTATTTAAATTATATTGTGTTCAATTTAAATAGTTTTGTATTTTTGTTGAATTAAAAATAAGTCGCGGGTCCCAGAAAATGGAAGTGACGGAGCAGGGATGGGAGTGGTCTGTTAGTTTTATGAAAAAGCTGATGTGGCGCTGACGTGTCTCTGTCAGTTTCTGTCAGTTGGTTTTTGGGTTGGGAATGGCCTAAGTAAACCTTAAAATATATAATCTCATATAAAAAGACATCAAATAGTTCGTGTCTAATTTTTGAAAACACTTAAAACGTATCAAATTTAGAGAACGTTGATTTTGAAGGATTTAATGGCAAAATTTGACTCTAAACAGTAGACAAACCACATTTGACAGTTTGCTAACATGTTCGTCTCGTTTTTAGCTTTCCGTACATAATTGACACATCGCGTAAGTCACACCCCCGATTTCATGGTTTGCGGAAGCGACGATTTTTGGTGTGACTAATCAATAATCAGAACACCAAAGTATTACAAGCAAACGACTCTACATGAGACGTTTATAAATATATTACAAAAATAGTACATCGTTTTAAGTCATAAGCTATATCGTTAACGAGTTCGCATAATGATCCCGAAGATTTTAATACATAACCATTATACAAAATATAATGCAAGAAAATCTTCATGTTTATATAGATGCATGCGACTCATACTAGCTAGTAAATCCTGCAGGGCGTCCTACTGTTGCTGATCACCTGAGAATACAACACTAAAAGGGTCAGCTATAAAGCTGGTGAATCTCACAGATTTAACATAAAATATGATGTGATCAACATAATTATCCGACGATTTAATCCGACAATGATTAAACAACATAACCGAACAATGATAAACCAATTAAGGTTTCCGAACAATGTTCAAACCAATTAAGGTTTCCGATTAGATTTACCGACAATGACATTGTATTGCATTAAGCCATGGTTCGAGGCCTAACCCGATTTGTGCCTCCCGAACGGTGTCAACACCCATAACAATTACTAAAGTGCCCGTTTGACATGGTTGTAGCTAGCAACCCGGATAGGGACGTCACTCCCCAAATAGATATATTCTTTAGTAATCGCGCCTTATTAAGTTAACGAACCATGCAATGATGAGGTCTTTCCCGAATTAAAACACTCATGCAATAACCGAACAAATCAATACCGACAATGATAACCGAATTTAATTAACCAAGTTAATAACTAAATTAACTAACCGAATAACTGTGATCACGAAAATAATTTGTGTAGCATCTCCCCCGAGTTTAAAATAGTAAAACAGTAAAATGGGGCCGTGAGACTCACCTGAGTCTAGCCGAGCAATTGTATATCTGTGACACCCGTCAAATTAGGACTAGTAATTAGTGCCTAATCAAGTTTTAATACATGTAATTAGTTCTGTGTTAGGCTAATTTGTGTATCAACTAATATATATTGTTGAATATATATATACAAGTATACGATTTGATTAAATCGTACAAGTTTTAAATCGAATGTAATTCGGTTCCGGTAAATACGGACGTTGGTGAACAATTTTATTAAATAATACAATATTATTTAATAACACAATTATATCCAAAATATTATTTTTATAATATTTCGTATTCATTTCGTGTCGTACAAATAACGTATACGCGATTAAAATATTAAGCGCGAAAACAAAACAAAACAAATTAAAGTTATATTTCATAACGCAACCATTAAGTATTTGGTAAAATACTTCAACAAAAATAGAGGAAAATTATTCGTATTTTGAAATGTATAAATAAATAATTAACGTTTTAACGATCGAGAAAACGAACACCACACGGAGCACAAACGCGAGGAACAAGTTTGGGACACACCCACATGGGGTGGGCCCCACGAAAAATCTGCCAAAAGAGGTGAGGTCACCACATCCCCACCCCATTTTCACTTTATCACTCTCTCTCTTTCTCCATTTTCTCACAAAAACCTTCAAACCACCACCACACCAAATCATCTAATTACACCCTCAAACAAACTCAAATCGTCAAAATAATTGAAGAAAAGAAATCACCACGCAACGATCTACAATCCTATCTTTTCGGATTTTCATTCCGACACTTTGTAAGTTTTCCGACAAAAGTTAAAACCTTTCGTTTTAGCTTATTTTTACATATTTGTGGTTTATTCAAGTGTATATACGTCCATTACACAAGGGAAAGCACGACTTTATAGCTTAAAAATGAGTTAGATTTGAGTTTTGGGTTGGAAAATATCATCAGTCGCTGGGTGCTGGGCTGATGTTCATCTTTGCGACACAAGCCTTGTGTCGCATCTTGTGTCGTATAAAAACCTTTGTGTCGTAAAAACCCAGTTATGTCGGACCTTTTGCGACACAATGTTATGTCGCACCTTATGTCGCAAATTCCATGCGACACAAAAACTATATCGCTGTTAAATCAGCATCGTACGCTTATGCGACACAACCCTTGTGTCGCTAAGTTCGTTGTGTCGCACTTCTATGCGACACAACCATTGTGTCGCATGACAAATTTTTATGTCGCATCTTGTGTCGCATAAAACAGTATGTTGAAAACTCAGATTTTTACTAAGTGTCGAGACCTGGAATTTGTCACTTGATTTTACCTAAATTCAAATCCCAGCTCGACCCCAACCAGGGGCTCTGCCCCTTGGACCCCGCCAGGGGCTGCCGCCCCTTGGACCCCGCTACCAGGGGCGCTGCCCCAGGACCCCCGTACTTAGATTCCGTAAGCACATTTCTCACCAAGTGTCAAACTTGTACAACTTCAAAACGCTTATACGATACAACTTTTCAAACATAATGGAATTTGCTTTTCAAATATAACGCTTCGAAATCAATGTGATAACATCAAGACTATTATTACAATTAATCACCAACGGGCCGTACACGTTTTCAAACATACAATTCAATCAACCAAATCGTAGTAATTTGGACAAGTCAATCAACCAAATCGGGGTAATTTGGACAAACAACTACAAAGGTAGCCTTTCGAGATGCCTGATCAATTAATAACCATCGCGTGTCATGGACACCTTCAGGTTACGAGTCTTCGGACAACACTTCAAGGCAAATCAATTCAAGTTGTTAATTCAAAATTTCAAGACTCGGGTGAGTCTCATGGCCCCTATTTTAATGCTTTTCAATCAGGGGTGTGATATTAGTGCTCGTTTTGTTTTACAAGTTGAACGCAAGTACAAATCAAATCAAATACTACATGAGTTTCAAGCTAATCAATTTAAAGCCCTCCATAGCATAGTCTGGTAATACGTAGTAGCGTGAATGTTAGTATATGATATCATATAGGATTGACAATCCTCGTCCGGGTTAGCACGCACTAACTGGTCAAACGGACGTATTAGCATTTGGGAAGACGAGTGTAGATTAGGCACTCGTAGGAGGCATTTCAAGTTAGGTTTCCTTAAGTGGGCCTGACAACTCAAGTTAAGCTCAGACTATATGCTTATGGCTGTATAACTTTTATTTTGCTTAATTGCATTTTAAATTCAATTATTAAATCTTGCGGTTCATACAAACACATGTGTTGACATACAAACCTGTGAGCTCACCAGCGTTTCGCTGACCAATTTTAGCATGTATCACAGGTGACCAGTAGTAGGTTGGACTGCTCAAGTAAGGATCAATTAGCTCGAGTCATCATGCAAACAATCAGAGATTTAGCTGCATTATTATATTTTGTATAGATTAATTATGTACTTAAATCTCTCCATTTCAACTGAGCTAATGTAAAAAATATTTTTGATGTAAACTTTTGGTTTTATCAATACAAATGTAAAACGACGCATATAGTGCTCGTTCATTATATATCTTTGTGCTGTGATTATTGATTCGTAACACCCAAATTGTGCTTCCGCTAAACAATAAATTTGGGGGTGTTACAATATCCGATGTGGAATGGACAGTCCGAAACCTTCTAATGCCCTAGGCACATAAGGTCATACTCATATAAGTGATTCGTTTGTCGTTAAACTTTATCAATAGTTTTGTTTGTTTCGATAGATTATTCTTGTTTAAAATGTGTACGATTCGTTGGTGATGATTTTGAAATAATAATTTCCAAAAACAATGTTATTTTTATACCCGTTTCGTTGTATACTTTGAAAAAGTACGTATATAAAATGTACAAGTTATATCGTTGATATCGCTCTTTATGTATATGTTTATCTCTCGCGATATCATCATTTTTGTACTTGTTTCTAGTTGATTTCATGAACTTTTGATACTTATTTAGCTTGAAATTGATCTCATGTGTTAAGGTTAAAGATTGAGGAAGAAAATATGTAAAGATGGAGGATTTTGCTGATTTGACTATGTTGCACCGTTTTGGCCATAACTTTCTCATACGAACTCGGATTGAGGTGATTCAGGCACCCAAACGACCGTAACTCAGATGGCTACAAATCTACAAAATATGGTTTGCTGGAAAATAGCACATAGCCGATCGGCTATGGTTTCTTAGCCGAACAGCTGGGGACTTTCAGCCGATCCTCTCATTTTCATCTAGCCGATCATCTAACTCCATTGAGCCGTACGGATCAGTTTCTCCAGCCGATCGGCTGGGTTAGTCTAGCCGTTCGGCTATGTTTTTCTAGCTGATCAGTTCCCTTTATTTTCAGTCTGTGCTCTGCTTCGTAGTCCAGTTTTTAACCCAAAATCAACACATGTTTTTGCTATGATTTTTAGTCATATATTATACCAAGATTGTAGATGATAACACACAACTTTTACCAAGTGATTTTACCCATTTATTACACTTATATACCTACCAAATTTTTATACAGACAAAGTTTTTGGGTTAAAGATTATCATCACCAACTCTTCATTTTTCTTAGTGTTTGTTAATTTATTCAACATGATGAAATTATTTACATTATATAACAATAAAGTTGTAGATGAAATTTGAAGAAAGAATTCCTCACAGTGTATAAAAATGAGATGATGATGATGATGAAGCTGAGATGAAGAAGAAGATGATTATGATGATGATGATGTTGATTGTTGTTGATGTTTGATCCGAGAGCAAAAGAGATCGAGAGAGATTAAGAGTGATGAATGATGTGTGTGTGTGTATTGAATTATTGGGGTCGGTTAGTTATAACCGGCTCCAATAATTGAAGCTAGTAGGTATTTTCGCTCCGTGTTTATGTACCCAATTGTAAAGTAGTATAATATTTTTAAATGATAATTTTCTAAATATGAAATAGTATATATTTTCAATCGAAGTATTTCATAAAAATACTTTTAATGAGATATAAAATTATATCCTTGTTTCACTTTGAATATACGGATAGTTTTCAATCTATAAAATGTGTTTAAATTATTAATCGAGTAAATAATTATTATTCTCATTAATAATACGTTATTTAAAAATGTTTTGCACCAACGTCCTTTCAGATTTGTTTGTATGTGATTATTAAATAATCATTTAATGTTATATATATTTATATATATAACATCCGATTACTTTCGTTTTAACACGTACCGAGTACGAATAATTAAGGTTTAAATTGGCCGCTAATTTTGCCCTTTTTTTACCGGGTGTCACAGCGTAATTCCTTATGGTTTAAAAGTTATGTTCTGTTTAATATATTAGTAGTAGATATATAAAAGAATTAATTAATATGTGTTTAATGTCATATGCTTGCTACATTAATGTTTAATAATAAATAATAATAATGATAGTATTAATTAGATTTTAACAAATGTTAGGGGTAAAATAGTAAATCTATATTAAAAACATCAATGCAATTTTTTTGATTTTATTTTATATTGAATGTGGATATGTACAATATGTATATCTATTACTAATATATAATACATTTTGGTGTTTTTTTTTTAGATTGAAATTACCTTTTTGCCCTTACATCTATTAAAGGTTTTTAAAAAACCCTTTAAATTTACTGAAATACCCCTTTGACCATACTTTAAGTAACTCATTAATATTGGGGGTTACAAAACGTGTAGAATTCCATAAAAAATTTCAATAAAAGATTATATACATATTGTACATATCCACATTCAATATAAAATAGAATCAAAAAAATTGCATTGATTTTTTTAATATAGATTTACTATTTTACCCCTAACATTAGTATTGATATTGTTTATTGAATTCTACACGTTTTGTAACCCCCAATATTAATTAGTTACTTAAAGTATGGTCAAAGGGGTATTTCAGTAAATTCAAAAGGATTTTTGAAAAACCTTTAATAGATGTAAGGGCAAAAAGGTAATTTCAATCTTAAAAAAAATACCCAAATGTATTATATATTAGTAATAGATATGATTCTATCAAAAGAAGATATTATTCTACAACACAGTTAAAATCATTTAAGTAAAGATTACTAATGTACATATATTAAGGTTGAGTAGAGTTCAAATGAGTACATCAATTTTGAGTGAGAATAGAGGAATCAAGCTCAATCACTCATTTTCATCAAATACCTATTTCCCACATATTTTTGACACTCAAATATCTCACAAACGGTAAGTCAAAATGTGACAACCGTCAATTTAGGACTATAATTTAGTGCCTAATAAAGTTTAATACATGTAATTAGTTCTGTGTTAGGCTAATTAATGTATCAATTATTATATATATTGTTGAATATATATCTACAATTATGCGAATTGTTTAAATCGTACGAGTTTCAAATCGAATGAATTTCGATACAATAAATACGGACGTTGGTGAACAATTTTATTAAGTAATACAAATATTATTTAATAACGCAATTTTTCTTAGAATATTAATTATTATGATATTTCGTATCCAAGTTTTATTACAAAATTAATATAAACGCGAATCAAATGTAACTTTGCAAACAAAACGAAACAAAACACCTTTTATAACATAGATCCTAAATATTTAGTAAAATACTTCAACAAAAATACTGAATAATTATTTGCATTTTAAAACGTATATTGAAGCATATAAAATAATTATTTAACGTTTGTACGACGGAGAAAACGAACACCGCACGGAGCGCGGAGGCGCAGACTGTGAGTTTGAACTCCCACCAAAATCACCTCCTTTTTCTCTTTTTCTTTCATTTCTCACTTACTTTCTCTCTCTCCTCTCTTAAATTCTCTCTAATTTACAAATCACCACATCATCACAAATTCACAAAATAAACACGTTAAACGACCTCGAATCTTCAAGCCCCTTTGGAAATAAACGACCACCTCGCGACGATCTACAATCCTACCTTTCCGGAATTTCATTTCGGCGATTTGTAAGTTTCCGACACAACTCCGAAAACTCTCGTTTTTAAGTTTTATAACTTGCTAGTTGTTTGTATAACCTTGTAATGTCCTAAAATGGGTTGGGTAAAAATATTATGCCGATCGATGGCCGGAAAACGCGTTTTTGGAGTTGAAACTCCGATCAGACCCCGTACGTCGCATTTGGCCTGGAGCAAATGCGACGCAGCGACCTACGTCGCACTATATCCCCAACGTCGCATATAGCGACGCAGCGACCTACGTCGCACTATATCCCCAACGTCGCATATAGCGACGCAGCGACCTACGTCGCACTATATCCCCAACGTCGCATATAGCGACGCAGCGACCTACGTCGCACTATATCCCCAACGTCGCATATAGCGACGCAGCGACCTACGTCGCACTATAACCCCAACGTCGCACTTAGCGACGCAGACCCTTACGTCGCAGAAATCAACTACGTCGCCTATAGCGACGTCACGTACAACGTCGCATTAAATTGCGAAAGTCGCACATAGCGACGTCATGCCCAACGTCGCAGTCCGGATCTGCGACGTAGCACCCTACGTCGCATAAAACAGAATCTTCAAACCTCAAAATTTTGAAGTCAAAGTTACTGTTCAAAAAAAAGTCAAATTTACTGTAGCAGTACTGTAGCAGTACTGTAGCAAAGTCAACATTTTAGAATTATTATTATTTCAACTAAATCACCAACGGGCCGTACACATTTTCAAATACACAATTGAATCAACTAAGTCATAGTAACTTAGATAATTCAATCAAACAAGTCGTTGTAACTTGTATCAACTTATTCCAAACAAGTCGTAGTAACTTGTAACAAAACAATCAACCAAATCGGGGTAATTTGGACATCAAGTTAAGCAAACAATTTCAATGGTAGTCTTTCGAGATACCGGTACAATTAATGACAATTTAAGTGTCGTGGACACATTCAGGTTTCAATCCTTTGGACACCAACTCACAGCTAATTACTTCAAGTTTATTAAGTTAAACACTTCAAGAACCAGGTGAGTTTCATAGCCCCATTTTCACTGCTTTACAACTAGGGGTGTGATATTACTACTCGATTTTGTTTTACAAGTAGAACGCAAGTGCCAAACTTCAAATACTACATGAGTTTCAAGCTAATCAATTTAAAGTCCTCCATAAGCATAGTCTCTAGTATTTTATAGCGTGAATGTTAGTATATGATATCATATGGGATTGACAATCCTCATCCGGGTTAGCACGCACTAACCGGTCAAACGGATGTATTAGCATTTGGGAAGACGAGTGTTGATTAGGCACTCGTAGGAGGCATTTCAAGTTAGGTTTCCTTAATTGGGCCTGACAAATCAAGTTAAGCTCAGACTATGTGCTCATGGACAGTATAACTTTTATTTTGCTTAATTGCATTTTAAATTCAATATAAATCTTGCGGTTCTGACAACTATACATTGACATACAAACCTGTGAGCTCACCAGCGTTTTCGCTGACCCATTTTAGTATTTATCACAGGTACCCAGCAGTAGTTTGGCTGCACAAGCAGGAATTATTAGCTCGAGTCAGCATACATACAACTAGAGATTGGACTGCATTATTATATTTTGTAAAAGTAATTATGCTATGTAATCTCTCAAATTTCAGGAATCGAGCTAATGTAACTATATTTTGATGTAAACATTTACTTTATCTATACAAGTTTAAAACGACGCATATAGTGGTCGTTCATTATATCTTGTGCTTTGTATATTGATTAGTGACACCCAAATCAAGCTTCCGCAAATCATTAAATTTGGGGGTGTCACAGATTGGTATCAGAGCCTAAGGTTATAGTGAACTAGGTTGCATTTAGTGGGCCTAGACTATGACCGTTAGGCAGTATTCCTTAGTAGTTATGACTAGTTCAGGGATTACATCATACGACTTTAATTTAACATAGCCTGATCAACTATGTACAATTAGAGAAAGATGATGTGAAACCTGAAAGAGTTATGCTGAACAGGATACATTAGTTGACTCTGACCTCGAGAGAAACGGGACTCAAAATACGTCTGTGCTAGACACTCAATAGGTTATTATGTGATATATATACATATTTACATAAGTAGACCTCATTACAACTTTAGGCTATATTATATGAATATAGGCCTCTTTCTCTCTAACGCTTTGTCTCGAAATGACAACCACACCACTAGTTCATCATACTCGGACTAGTATCTTATTTCATTCCTTGTTCTTTCTTACTCAGCATCATGCCTCCTCGTCGTCAAATTACCCTTAGCGAAGCTGAGATCGCGGGAATCATTGCCCGCAGTGTGACCGAAGCCTTGGCTACCCGAACACCACCTGGTAGCGAGGACACATCAACCAATACTCCACCACCCAAACCTTGCTCCTATAAGGACTTTCTTAGCTGTAAACCGCTATACTTCAAGGGCACGGAAGGTGCCATTGGCTTGATCCGTTGGATTGAGCGTCTGGAATCTGTTTTCAGCCTCTGCGACTGCACTGAGAACAACAAAGTCAAATTCGCTGCTTACACCTTTCAAGAAGGTGCACTCACGTGGTGGAAAACCCACGCAAACTCTGTAGGCCTTGAGGTTGCAAATCGACTTCCTTGGGCCGAATTGAAGAAGAAGCTGACAGAAAAGTACTGTCCTGAAGAAGAATTGCACAGGCTGGAGGAAGAATTCTGGCACCTGGAGGTGCAGGGAAATGATGTCGCTGATTATACCACCAAATTTCAGCAGTTTGCTCTATTATGCCCGGGTTTGGTCGAACCAGAAAGTAAGGGCATTAAGAAATACATTCGTGGACTCCCCGAGAACATTCAGGGAAACGTCGCCTCATCCAAACCAACTACTACTGAAAGTGCCATTCGATTGGCCCACGAACTCATGGCTCTAGTTGTCAGCCGTGAGACCTCCAACACCTCATCCTCCAACAACAACAAACGCAAATCCACTGAACACCACCACAACTCAAACAAGAAAAACAACGCCATCCAAGTCTACAACACCAACTCTGAATCCAACCGCAGCTACACCGGGGACAGACCTTATTGTCCCAAGTGTAACTATCACCACTTTGGTCAGTGCGGTACTCTTTGCAACAACTGCAGGAGGTACGGGCATTTGACTAAGGATTGCCGAGCCCCCAAATCCAACAACAACCCTTCTGACAAAAATGCCCGACAACCTAAGTCCTGCTACGAATGTGGAAACCCTGGACACTTTAGGGATTCTTGTCCAAAATTGAAGAACAAGGGCAACAACAACAACCACCGCAACAACAATAACACCAAAAGTAGCGCCTTCGTGATCAACTCAAGAGACGCCCGTCAGGACCCGAATGTGGTCACGGGTATGTTCCTCCTCAACAATTTAACTACTTCTATTCTGTTTGATACTGGTGCCGATAGGAGTTTTATTTCCGATGAATTTTGCCCTCTACTTGACATTACACCTGTTGCTTTAGACGTTAAGTACACCGTAGAGCTAGCAAATGGCAAATTGATAGAAACCAATAGTGTGATACCTAATTGCACTTTAAATCTAGCCGACGAAATCTTCTCCATAGATCTTATGCCTGTTGAGATAGGAAGTTTCGATGTCATCGTAGGCATGGACTGGTTGTCCAAACATCGCGCCGAAATCATTTGCTACGATAAAATTGTTCGCATACCTCTCGCCGTCGGTAGAACCCTAGTCATACAGGGGGAGACCGGAGGGACGAGGCTTAACATCATCTCTTGTCTTAAAACCCGAAAATTTCTGAGAAAGGGTTATCCATCAATCCTCGCGCACATCATGGAGAAAAAGTCGGAGAGAAGCGACTTGAGGATGTTCCAATTGTTCGAGACTTTCCAGAAGTCTTTCCTGAGGAACTGCCTGGTCTACCACCACCAAGACAGGTTGAGTTCTCAATCGATCTTGTACCAGGTGCTGCGCCTGTGGCTCGAGCACCATACCGTTTAGCTCCATCCGAACTTCAGGAGCTGTCCACCCAATTACAGGAACTCCTGGAACGAGGGTTTATCAGGCCGAGTTCTTCACCTTGGGGAGCTCCGGTCCTATTTGTTAAGAAGAAAGATGGTTCTTTTCGAATGTGTATCGACTATCGAGAGTTGAACAAGTTAACTGTCAAGAACCGGTATCCACTTCCTCGAATCGATGATTTGTTCGACCAACTTCAAGGGTCGAGTTGTTATTCAAAGATTGATCTCCGATCCGGTTACCACCAATTGCGTGTCCGCGATGCTGATATTCCAAAAACCGCTTTCAGAACCCGTTACGGGCATTACGAATTCCAAGTGATACCATTCGGCCTAACCAACGCACCGGCTGTATTCATGGACCTTATGAATCGGGTGTGCAAACCTTACCTTGACAAGTTTGTCATTGTCTTCATCGATGACATCCTCATATACTCACGAAGCAAAGAAGAGCATGCGCAACACCTCAAAACCATCCTTGAACTACTTAAACACGAGGAGCTCTATGCCAAGTTCTCTAAGTGTGAGTTCTGGATCAAAACCGTTCAATTCCTTGGCCACGTGATTGACAGTCAGGGGATTCACGTTGACCCATCAAAAATCGAGGCTATCAAAGACTGGCAATCGCCAACCACTCCGACCGAAGTACGGCAGTTTCTAGGACTGGCCGGATACTATCGACGATTCATTGAAAATTTCTCCAAGATAGCCATACCACTCACGACGCTGACCCAGAAAGACAAAAAGTTTGACTGGACTGGTAAACAAGAGTCGGCATTCCAACTCTTAAAACAAAAGCTTTGCAGTGCTCCTATCCTCTCATTACCCGAAGGCACCGATGACTTCGTGGTATACTGCGATGCTTCACATCAAGGTCTCGGTTGTGTGCTTATGCAACGAGACAAAGTCATAGCTTATGCTTCCCGACAGCTCAAGATTCATGAAAAGAATTACACCACCCACGACCTCGAGCTAGGAGCTGTCGTTTTTGCCCTCAAAATCTGGAGACATTACCTTTACGGTACCAGATGTACAATCTTTACCGACCATAAAAGCCTTCAACACATATTCGATCAGAAGGATCTCAACATGAGGCAACGTCGATGGGTCGAGTTGCTTACCGATTACGACTGTGAACTCAAATATCATCCAGGCAAAGCAAATGTTGTTGCTGACGCCCTCAGTCGAAAAGAGCGAGTGAAACCACTTCGGGTTCGAGCCCTCAGTATGACCATTCACAACAATTTAAACATTCAAATCCTCACTGCTCAACTCGAAGCCTTAAAACCCGAAAATGTCAAAGATGAAGCCTTGCGGGGCATGGATAAACAATTCGAAATCAGACCTAACGGATTAGGTATTTCTCAAACCGAATCTGGTTGCCTAAATTTGGGAACCTACGAGACTTGGTGATGGATGAAGCTCACAAGTCCAAATATTCTATCCATCCGGGATCCGATAAAATGTACCACAGTATCAAGGACTTCTACTGGTGGCCGAACATGAAAGCTGAAATCGCCACCTATGTCAGCAAGTGCCTTACTTGCTCCAAAGTCAAAATCGAATATCAAAAACCTTCTGGTTTACTTCAACAACCCAGTCTTCCTGAATGGAAATGGGAACAAATTGCCATGGACTTCATAACCAAACTACCCAAATCCTCGAACGGTTGCGATTCCATTTGGGCGATCGTGGATCGTCTCACAAAGTCTGCTCACTTCCTGGCAATCAAGGAATCCGACAAAATGGAACGCCTCACCAGAATTTATTTGAAGGAAATCGTAACCAAACACGGTGTTCCAATCTCAATTATCTCCGATAGGGATAGTCGTTTCACTTCACAATTTTGGCAATCACTTCAAAAATCCCTGGGTACTCGACTTGATATGAGTACCGCATACCATCCTCAAACAGACGGTCAAAGTGAACGAACCATTCAAACACTAGAAGACATGCTACGGGCCTGCGTAGTAGACTTCGGTGTAAACTGGGAAAAACATCTACCATTGTGCGAGTTCTCGTACAACAACAGTTATCATACCAGCATCAAAGCTGCACCCTTCGAGGCACTGTACGGTCGTAAGTACCGGTCACCTATCTGTTGGACTGAAGTTGGGGATAGCCAACTCACAGGCCCAGAAATCATTCATGAGACGACCGAGAGAATCGTAGAAATTCAAAACAAACTCAAAGCCGCACGTGACCGTCAGAAAAGTTATGCTGACGTGAGACGCAAACCACTCGAGTTCCAAGTTGGGGATCGAGTTCTACTCAAAGTATCGCCTTGGAAAGGCGTAATCCGGTTTGGCAAACGAGGGAAGTTGAATCCCAGATACATTGGACCATTCGAGATCCTTGAAAGGATTGGTCCAGTGGCTTATCGATTGCAGCTGCCAACTGAACTCAGCAGCGTGCATCCCACTTTTCATGTTTCAAATCTGAAGAAGTGTCTGTCTGATGAGACACTTATCATCCCACTCGATGAAATTCGAGTTGACGAGAAACTTCACTTTGTTGAGGAACCCGCTGAAATCATGGACCGTGAGGTCAAACAACTTAAACAAAGTCGTATTCCCATTGTCAAGGTTAGGTGGAATTCGCGGCGCGGTCCGGAATTCACCTGGGAACGGGAAGACCAAATGCGACTCAAGTATCCTCAACTCTTCACTGATTCAACGTCAAACACGACTTCAACATAAATTTCGGGACGAAATTCTTCTAACAGGGGGAGAATGTGACAACCGTCAATTTAGGACTATAATTTAGTGCCTAATAAAGTTTAATACATGTAATTAGTTCTGTGTTAGGCTAATTAATGTATCAATTATTATATATATTGTTGAATATATATCTACAATTATGCGAATTGTTTAAATCGTACGAGTTTCAAATCGAATGAATTTCGATACAATAAATACGGACGTTGGTGAACAATTTTATTAAGTAATACAAATATTATTTAATAACGCAATTTTTCTTAGAATATTAATTATTATGATATTTCGTATCCAAGTTTTATTACACAATTAATATAAACGCGAATCAAATGTAACTTTGCAAACAAAACGAAACAAAACACCTTTTATAACATAGATCCTAAATATTTAGTAAAATACTTCAACAAAAATACTGAATAATTATTTGCATTTTAAAACGTATATTGAAGCATATAAAATAATTATTTAACGTTTGTACGACGGAGAAAACGAACACCGCACGGAGCGCGGAGGCGCAGACTGTGAGTTTGAACTCCCACCAAAATCACCTCCTTTTTCTCTTTTTCTTTCATTTCTCACTTACTTTCTCTCTCTCCTCTCTTAAATTCTCTCTAATTTACAAATCACCACATCATCACAAATTCACAAAATAAACACGTTAAACGACCTCGAATCTTCAAGCCCCTTTGGAAATAAACGACCACCTCGCGACGATCTACAATCCTACCTTTCCGGAATTTCATTTCGGCGATTTGTAAGTTTCCGACACAACTCCGAAAACTCTCGTTTTTAAGTTTTATAACTTGCTAGTTGTTTGTATAACCTTGTAATGTCCTAAAATGGGTTGGGTAAAAATATTATGCCGATCGATGGCCGGAAAACGCGTTTTTGGAGTTGAAACTCCGATCAGACCCCGTACGTCGCATTTGGCCTGGAGCAAATGCGACGCAGCGACCTACGTCGCACTATATCCCCAACGTCGCATATAGCGACGCAGCGACCTACGTCGCACTATATCCCCAACGTCGCATATAGCGACGCAGCGACCTACGTCGCACTATATCCCCAACGTCGCATATAGCGACGCAGCGACCTACGTCGCACTATAACCCCAACGTCGCACTTAGCGACGCAGACCCTTACGTCGCAGAAATCAACTACGTCGCCTATAGCGACGTCACGTACAACGTCGCATTAAATTGCGAAAGTCGCACATAGCGACGTCATGCCCAACGTCGCAGTCCGGATCTGCGACGTAGCACCCTACGTCGCATAAAACAGAATCTTCAAACCTCAAAATTTTGAAGTCAAAGTTACTGTTCAAAAAAAAGTCAAATTTACTGTAGCAGTACTGTAGCAGTACTGTAGCAAAGTCAACATTTTAGAATTATTATTATTTCAACTAAATCACCAACGGGCCGTACACATTTTCAAATACACAATTGAATCAACTAAGTCATAGTAACTTAGATAATTCAATCAAACAAGTCGTTGTAACTTGTATCAACTTATTCCAAACAAGTCGTAGTAACTTGTAACAAAACAATCAACCAAATCGGGGTAATTTGGACATCAAGTTAAGCAAACAATTTCAATGGTAGTCTTTCGAGATACCGGTACAATTAATGACAATTTAAGTGTCGTGGACACATTCAGGTTTCAATCCTTTGGACACCAACTCACAGCTAATTACTTCAAGTTTATTAAGTTAAACACTTCAAGAACCAGGTGAGTTTCATAGCCCCATTTTCACTGCTTTACAACTAGGGGTGTGATATTACTACTCGATTTTGTTTTACAAGTAGAACGCAAGTGCCAAACTTCAAATACTACATGAGTTTCAAGCTAATCAATTTAAAGTCCTCCATAAGCATAGTCTCTAGTATTTTATAGCGTGAATGTTAGTATATGATATCATATGGGATTGACAATCCTCATCCGGGTTAGCACGCACTAACCGGTCAAACGGATGTATTAGCATTTGGGAAGACGAGTGTTGATTAGGCACTCGTAGGAGGCATTTCAAGTTAGGTTTCCTTAATTGGGCCTGACAAATCAAGTTAAGCTCAGACTATGTGCTCATGGACAGTATAACTTTTATTTTGCTTAATTGCATTTTAAATTCAATATAAATCTTGCGGTTCTGACAACTATACATTGACATACAAACCTGTGAGCTCACCAGCGTTTTCGCTGACCCATTTTAGTATTTATCACAGGTACCCAGCAGTAGTTTGGCTGCACAAGCAGGAATTATTAGCTCGAGTCAGCATACATACAACTAGAGATTGGACTGCATTATTATATTTTGTAAAAGTAATTATGCTATGTAATCTCTCAAATTTCAGGAATCGAGCTAATGTAACTATATTTTGATGTAAACATTTACTTTATCTATACAAGTTTAAAACGACGCATATAGTGGTCGTTCATTATATCTTGTGCTTTGTATATTGATTAGTGACACCCAAATCAAGCTTCCGCAAATCATTAAATTTGGGGGTGTCACACAAAAAATCATGAAAATTGCACCATAAAATTCAACGTTTTCTCCTCTTCGATTTGCCGTATCTCAAGGCATACTTTTGTGAAACGCCCGTAGATATTTTATTTTTATTTTTTTAATTTTTTTTATATACTAACAATGCATATTTAGGTCCCATTACTTCTTAATGTTTCAATTATGTTATTGCAAATCAATACATTAATGTAAATCCACTTAGATTTTAAAATAACCAAAAGTCCTAAGTTCAACATGCTTACGCGATCCCGGACACCTAGTCGGATCGCGTAACTGTGTTAAAAACCTTCTGTGACGAAATTTCACTGACGAACGCTATCCAGAAAATATGAGCCGGATCGCGTTCACATATTTTACACTGAGGAATGCTATCCAGAAGCTATGAGCAGGATCGCGTTCACATGCCTAATTTCAGCTCAAACCAAAACTTAATTGTCGATGAAATTCAAATGAACATAACTTTTTACTCGCTAAGAGTTTGATTCTGAAATTTTGCAGGCACCTTCAATATGCCAAAATGAAACCTTCCCTTTTTACATTTTTTCAAATTTCACGTTTTACTAGAAAACGGACGTATAACCAATTTATGGCTAATTTGGACCATTTTGGTTGACACCACTTATTTCAAACCACTTGGTTTCAGATTCCCAACTCATTCCCATATATTCCATGATACATTTGACACGTGTAAGTATATTCATTAACATCATACCCTTACTCTAACCCGTTTTAACTCCTTTGACCCATATGGTGCCTATTTGGACACTTTCATCGAATCGAAATTATTTTAAACATTTGACACATGATTCTAATTCATTTAAACAACATATCATAATTCTTGACTCATAATCATTCCAACGAACCGAAATATCACAATTGACACTTTGATCATACGCTCACCCTAAGCATGATCAATATACATATAATTTGTCATCTAGCATGTTTACCAGTTACCACTATACAATATCTCTATTACCCAAATTGACACCATCATATTCCACTTTGACTTTGCCAAGTCAAAGACACAGTTTTCAACCAATTTACACTTTACACTTTAATTCGTCAACATAATTCAAAGGTGTCTTTTTTGGGCGATATACACAAGTGATAATTCAAACGATAATAAAAAGGAAAAGATGTTTGTCTAACCACTTTGCAAGCTCCAATCCACGCTACTTCTGTAACATCCGTTCTAAAGACCAAGGGTATTCTGGTAAATTTTCTTAGTTTTAAATTATTATTTATTATGTTAGGAAATTTGTGCTCAATTTGAGTAATTGTGATTAGTAAATTATTATTTGTTTTAACTTTTTATAGTTAAAGGTAAAATAAAAAGTGTTGGAATCGTAAATGGTTTTTAGGTTCCAAACAATAGGTGGAACTGTCGCACCCCCAAATTCGGGTTGCGGAAGCGAATCGGGTCGGGGCACGACTAATACAGTATACACATCACAAAGATATATAATTAACGACCACTATATGCGTCGTTTTAAACTTGTATTGATGAAACAAATGTTTACATCAAAATATTAAGTACATTAGTGTAATACCCCGAATTTCAGGAAATTAATATCGTACACGGATATATTTTTATTACGAACTATTATTATGTAGATAATGAGATATAGTGAAAAACGTAAACGGTTTTATCAGTTCCAGACTGTAAAGTTAAAAAGGGGATGAAGGTACCAGATATGTATGTACGTTTTAATTCTATTTCTTTCTAAAACATTCCAACACTCCCCTGAGATGGGGAAAATATGCAGGAAGCAAACCAAACCCCAAATTCAACTTCTAATCTTCAAATTAAGCCTTAGGAATTCGAATTCATCTCCTTTTGATCATCTCTATCATGTTGTAAGTGAATTTCTTCTATGATTATAGCCTAGGGTTTAAGTTTCATGGTTTTTCATGGGGTTTTGATAAATTGAGGGTTTTAAACCGAAATTGAAGTTAGAAATTGATTGAATTAGTGCTAGTAAGTGTTTCTATGATCATTAGTAATCATATAACATATTGAAAGTGATGAATTTATGATTAGTGTTCTTGGGCAAATATGGAGGTTTTGATGGGGTTTCATGAACTAGTGATTTTGATATGAAATTAGTGTTTAATATGTTTAATTGAAGTTAGTAAAGTTTAATAGTGAATGAATTAAGGCTAAAATGAGTAAAAGATTAAAAAGTTAGTGATATGTTCATAAGAGTTATGTTAAATACTTGTAGAAATAGAGCTAAATCATGAACTACTGTTAATGAAATATGATTATGATAATAGAACATGAAATTAGTAGGAAAGTGATGATTGTTAGTGTCTAAGTGTTGTTATGATGATATGTATGATTATGTAGGTGTTAAAGACGTGGAAGGTTTCAATTTGCTCAAGTGTTATGAATTATTATCAAGAGTCGAGGTGAGTGATACGGGGGTTAAACAGGTGATGTGATTGTGTAGGACCGAATAGCTTGCGGGCTAGAGGTTTACACAATCAAAGAATAAGTTATTTGTTATGTTTTTTTTAATATGTTTATTGTTTAAATTAGTTGTTGTGTTAAATTATTTGTTTATGCTTAATTGTTATGTGATTAAGTGTTATTTTAAAAGAAAAGTAGTGATTTTCTCATTAGCTTGATGTTAGCCAAGTAATGAGTAAGTCACTAGCTTAAAGGTAAAGGAAAAGAATTGGGCGTGCATGGTGATGAATAGTATATGATTCGATTGTGTTGGATTCCGGATTGCTTCCGAGCAAGAGGCTACACAATCGGGTGGAAGATGACTTGTTGATATATGTGGATTAAATAGTGATTATGTGGTGAACCGTGTAAGAATTTATTGTATGTGTTTCCGGATAGCTTCCGAGCTAGAGGATCATACAATTAAGTGGAAGTTGCTTGTTATATGTTTTGTTTCTTATATGTGTTTAAGATTATGTTAAAAGGTGTTGTTGATTAGTGATTTGATTTTTTGGTTAATGATTATGTGTAAAGATTCAGTAGTGATCAGAGAGTTAACTGCGGTTAACACAGTGTTCAGTGTTCAGTGTACAGAGCCCAGTGATATTGTGCTTATGTAATTGTGTCGATATGTGTTAAGTGTTATGTGGATTACATGTTTGATTGCATGTGTACTCACTAAGCAGTTGTGCTTACCCGTTTCAGTGTTTATGTTGTAGGTTGATGTTTTGCTAGCGACATGTGGATAGAAGGGTTATGAGAAGTTAGTGACATGGATATGGAGCATGCTTACGGTTAGAATATGCTTCTTTCTTTTGAATTGTTGTTTTGATGTCCAATTGTGTAAATCGCCCAAATAAAGAGTTTTCGAATTAAATATGTTGGTCAATGTATAGTAGTTAACTTTGAAAGTCAAACTGAGATATGGTGTCTAGTGTATGTGTTTGTCAAGTGTATGAAGTTGTATGATTGGTTTTGTTTGGCTAAAAATGGGTGAAAAGTATAAAGTTTCGAATTGGATTGGTTGGTTGAATATAGAGTTGACAATTAGTCAACTAAATTGAAAGAGTCAAACATGTGTGGAATAGAGTGTCGTTTGGTTGAAATATGGTTGATTTCTTAAACGTGTCAAAAAAGGGTTAAAATGGGTCTAAAGTGGTCGTATGGTGAAATATGAATGTGTTAGTGTTATGGAGTGTTTCTCTTATGCTTTAAGTGTGTTTTAATGAGTCAATGAAGTCTGCAAAAAGTTAGAGTCTAAGTACATGTAGTTTGTGAATTGAGTTGACACCAAAAAGTGGTCAAAATGACCTCAAATTGGTAACACGTCCAAAATAGTTATTTTTGATAAATTTGAAAAAGTGTCAAAAGGGAAAGTTTTATAATGTTATAGTGGTTGTGTGTGCAAAATTTCAGGTCTTAACTCTTACCGAGTTAAAAGTTATGCGTATTTGAATGTCGGTAGTTTTGAGAAAATAGGGCAGTTTTGAGAGTAGCGTTGAGGGAAACGGGGCAGTTTTGAGGGTCAAGAAGCAGTTTTGAAAGAAAAGTGTAAACATGGAAAACCTTTATCTTGTTATAGTGAAGGTGTCTACAAAATTTGGTTGTCTAATTGTTAACGAGCAAAAAGTTGTGCTTGTTTAAAAAGGGCAGTTTTGAGCAAATAGAGGCAGTTTTGAAAATGAGTAGTTTTGTCCAGATTGTATGTTGGGCAGTTAACTTGCGTAGTCTTGCGTACGTATTCACGTGTCATATTTTAGTTGAGTGTCGGGACTAATAGATAGTGCTTTTAGAGTATGTATAAAAAAATGGTTCTGTTTTCGGAACGTTTCAATTAGCTCGGTTTGAAACGAGCATTGATATCACAATTGGACAATTGTAAATAAAACGAGCATTGATATCACACCCCTTAGTAAAACAGAAAATAGGGGCCATGAGACTCACCTGAGTTTTGAAGTGTTTAACTTAATAAACTTGAAGTGATTTGCCGAGTATTGTTGCTCGAAGACTTGTAACCTGAGGGTGTCCACGACACGCGATGGTTATAAACGTGAGTAGGTATCTATAAAGACTACCTTTGTAGTTGTTCGTCTAACTAGAATGTCCAAATGACTAAGATTTGGTTGATTAACTTGTCCAAATTACTACGATTTGGTTGATTGATTTGAGTTTTGAAAACGTGTACGGCCCGTTGGTGATTGTTTGTAATAATAATCCTCAACATTATTATTTTGATTTTGAAGTGTTATACTTAAAAAGTATTTACAAACTTTAGGTGGCGGTGGTCCGGGGGCAGCACCCCTGGTTAGCGGGGTTCTTGGTTCTGTTTTATGCGACACTTATAGCGACACTTAGGGTTTCGGCGACACTCTGGAAGTGTCGCATAAAATGACAGATTCTGATCAAATGGCGTCACTTGGGTAAGTGACGCATAGAGGGCGAAACTTAAGGAAGTGTCGGTTGTAAGTGTCGGTATAAGGGTCATTAGTCACTAGAGCTAGTGTCGTATGAAATCAGATTTCAATTATAGGCGTCACTTAGGCAAGTGACGCAATAAGTGTCGGTTTGGAGTGACGAATATTTAATTTGCGACACTTAGGTAGTGACGCAAAAGAGGGTTTTTAGCGACACTTAGGCAAGTGACGCAAAATTAGGGCTTTTAGCGACACTCCGTGCGTCACATAAGTGACGCATTAAGTGACGCTACGCTGCGCTGGTCTATGCGACACTTACGTCTGTTGGCCGGATTTTTTGTCGAAAACGAGTTTTCCGGTTTCCGTTGAGTCCGATTCTTTTACCAAACCCATATTTGGACATTTTAAACTTATATAAACCGAAATCAAGTATTATAACAAAGATTTGAGTGTTTTCGAGAATTTGTCGGAAACTTACAAGTTCGCGCGAGGAGAATCCGGAAAGATGGAAATGTAGATCTTGATGAGGTGAACGTTTTTCCCTAAAGGAACAAGGTGATTCGACGACGTTTGGTGGTGTTATTTGATGATTTAAGGTGATGTTGATGTGGTTTGTTTTGAGAGAAAAAGGAAGAAGGAAAGAGAGTGGTGATGATGAAATAAGGAAAGGGGTGGGATCCCCACCCTTTTTGGCTGATTACGGTGGGGCCCACCGAGGTGTGAATCTCCACTTTTTGCTCCGTGTATTCGCGCTCCGTACGGTGTTCATTCCCGATTATTTAAAAGTTAATTATTTATTTAAAACATTTAATTATATGTTTTAAAGTACGAATATTTTCCCGATATTTTTGGTTGAAGTATTTTATAAAATACTTTATAATTGAGTTATAAAATATAACTTAACTTGTTTCGTTTTGTCGCGTTTAATATTTTAATCGCGTGAAATGTCACTTGTACGATACGAGTTTGATTTGAAATATTATAACAATAATATTTTGGGATATAATAGTGTTATAAAATAATATTATATTATTCAATGAAATTGTTCACCAACGTCCGTATTTACTTGAAACGAATTACATCCGTTTTTGATTGCGTACGATTTAATCAAATCGCATAATTGTATATATTCAACAATATATATATATATATATATTGATACATTAATTAGCCTAATACAGAACTAATTACATGTATTAAAATTGATTAGGCAATAATTACTACCTCCTAATTTGACGGGTGTCACAGGAACGGGGATTGTTTTAAGTGAATACGGAGTCGGTTAAAAGTTTAGGCCGACTTGTTTATAACTTTCCCAAAAAGGAAAGTATTTCACTTCTTTCCTAAACCAAAACCTAGAAACTAAAATCTTGCACATCAAACTTATAATCAAAAGTGAAATTGTGATTGTGAATCAAGTTTCTTCAAAATCATCATCTTGTTCTTCACTACAACAAGTAAGTGATTTTGATTCAATTTTTGATAATTGCTTGAAATTATAAAGGTTATTGATTATTATGTGAATTGGATTTGAAAAATTTGATATGAGTTGCTATATGATGATATGTGACATCAATGGATGTAGTAAACTGAGTAATATGTTAAGTTTGTGATTCGAGTAGTAAAATTCGGAGCTGGGTTTTGGACCAGATCGCACAGGTCTGGAAGATGACTCTATCCGGCGGGTAAGACCCGTACCCGGCGGATAGGCTTGTTTAATGGGTAATCCGGCGGATAAAAACTACCCGACGGATAGACATAGTGTAAATTTTAACCGCGAAATGGACTTAGTTTGGACTTGGGCTTACCCGGCGGGTAACCCTTCCTACCCGGCGGGTACCTGTCTGGTTAGCCAGATTTATGTTTAAGTTTAAATATGATGGTTTTTGTGTATCATGATTATTAAACCATGTCTATAATGATATTTGCTTAAGTTGTATGCTTATATTATATAAGTATTGTATATGATTAAGTTATGTGATGCTTATTGGTTATGGTTATGCACTTAATATCAAGTGATATTCCAATTTTGAAATGAGTACTAATGTGTATTTGGTTGTGTTTTCAGATCAACCAAAGACTCAGTAAAATAAGACCTCTGAGTTTGGATCTTGAGATATTCAGGTGAGTGGACTTGTGACTCTCAGTGTAAATTGGTGTAACATATTTGGTTACTACGAGTAAACCTGATTATGATGCTTATGAACTATTAGCCTGATTTGACACGTGTGACTATGTGATACTTGGCCTTTGAGGCATGATGTGATGGGAGGTCAACAATTGTTGGACTTGATTGCTATAGGTTAGTCAACATAGGAATTGTGAACATATGTTGTGAATGGATCCTATGTTGATTGAAGATAGCAACGAGTTATCGATAAAACCACTGCGTGGCCTGTAGTTGGTTATAAGTGTTACTTGGAGGACCACTGCAGCAATGAGGGTTCCTCAAGGACCACCGATCCTCTAAGATGTTTGTGTGTTGATGGTTAGTTGTTGTAACAGATTGTTAAGCTGAATTTGACTGTTATTTACTTGTCTATTCACTTAGCTTCGTGCTAATCCCACCACTAAACTCTTGCAGGTTATGTTTACTATGTTTTGGATAAGGAGTTGTGTTTGGAAGAATGTTTGACGACGATGTACTCTGATAATGTTTTAAACTTATGTTGTGTTATGTTTTGAAAGGTTCTATAACACCCAGTTGTTGTATAATGTTTAATACACTTTAATTTTGTTATGTATTGGTTATGTCATGTAAATTAATAATATGGGGAATTGCGCTTCCGAGTATAAAAAAAATGACTTCAAATAAGGGGTGTTATAACTTCCTTAAAACCATATTTCATCCATTTGGTTCAACCGAATCAAACACCTACAAAATGAAACCAGTGAACTGGTAAGCATAAAGCTTAGTGAGCTTATGAGCTATTAAATGAATAATTCACAAACACAATGACATATTACATTTATCAAAGATTCACTTATCTGATTCCACAATTAGCTATGAAACGTTATAGAGATTCTCTTTATTTCATAAGGATCCGCGGTCCAAGATACAAGCAGTGCTAAGCACTTATTTCGTGATCACTGATTATTTCGAAATCATTGATTATTTCGTGATAATCCATCTCTACAACTTGCTCATTCCACAAAACCCACAAAATCATAATATTATTGCACATACAAATCACTAATTCAACAATCAAACATATTAACACGAAACATAAAACACAAAATATAATATCAGCACTCGTCTATTCACTATCCTAATACTACACTGTGACACCCGTCAAATTAGGACTAGTAATTAGTGCCTAATCGAGTTTTAATACATGTAATTAGTTATGTGCTAGGCTAATTAATGTATCAATATATATGTTGATGAATATATATACAAGAATACGATTTAATTAAATCGTACAAGTTTCAAACCGAACGTGTTTCGATCAATTAAATACGGACGTTGGTGAACAATTTAATTTAAATAGTACAATGTTATTTAAGTATACAATTAGATCTAAAAATGTTATTTTGTAATAATTCGTATACAATTCACAACGTACAATCGACGATTACGTGATTAAAATGTAAACACGCATACAAACAAAACGAGATAACGTTATATTTTATTACGCAACTATTAAGTATTTTATGAAATACTTCAATAAAAATGTCGAATAAATATTCGTATTTTTTTAAAACGTATAACTAAACGTTTAAAATAATCGTTTAACGTATAATCAATCGGGAAAACGAACGCCGCACGGAGCGCGACTACACGGAGCAAAATTTGGTGAAGCCCACACTTGGTGGACCCCACCCAAAACCGGCCCAAGGTGAGGATCATCACCCCCTCACCTCCTTCCTCTTTCTCATTTTCACTTTCTCATTCTCTTACTTCTTTCTTTTTTCTCTCAACTTTCACCACACCACCACCTCACTAAATCACCAATTACTACCACCAAACGAACTCAAATCGACAAAGAAATTAGAGAAAAGGAACCACCGCATCACGAACTACATTTCCATCTTTCCGGATTTTCGTTTCGGCACTTTGAAAGTTTCCGACAAAATCCCGAAACCTCTCGTTTTAGCTTATTTTTACATGTTTACGGGTTATTTGGGTTTATATATGTCCATTACAAAGTGTAGAACACGATTTTATAGCTTAAAAACGAGTTTGAATTGGGTTTTGGCCGGAAAAATCTCGGCAGTTGAAACTTTCTAGGCTGGTGTTCTTCAATGCGACACAAGCCTTGTGTCGCATGATTGTGTCGTATAAAATCCTCTATGTCGTATTTTGTGTCGTATGAAGCCAGTTATGTCGTATCCTATGCGACACAATATTGTGTCGTACCTTATGTCGCAAATACCATGCGACACAACCTCTATGTCGTTGTTGAATCAGCATCTCGAATCTATGCGACACAACCCTTGTGTCGTATAGATATTGTGTCGCATTCCTATGCGACACAACCCTTGTGTCGCATGACAAACTTTTGTGTCGCATATTGTGTCGCAAAACACAGAAAACTCAGATTTTTACTAAGTGTCGAGACTCGAAATTTATCACTTGATTTTACCCGAATTCGACCCCAGCCAGGGGCCAGCCCCTTGGACCCCGCCAGGGGCGCTGCCCCCGGACCCCCGTACTTAGATTTCGTAAGCACATTTCTCACCAAGTGTCAAACTTGTACAACTTCAAAACGCTTATACGATACAATTTTTCAAACATAATGGAAATTGCTTTTCAAGTATAACGCTTCGAAATCAATGAGATAACATCAAAGCTATTATTACAATTAATCACCAACGGGCCGTACACGTTTTCAAACATACAATTCAATCAACCAAACCGTAGTAATTTGGACAAGTCAATCAACCAAATCGGGGTAATTTGGACAAACAATATAACACCCCACAATTTAAGACACAAATTTTTTTTTTTTTTTAAATTCGGAAGCGCAAATCCCATATATAATATATACATAGATGTCACGATATCACCAACCAAAACATTACATATATTCTTAAAATTTAGATATAGTTACAAACGATAATTATCGACTGGGTGTTATTTAACAAAACAAGTAATAACAAAACGATCAGAGTTCAACTTGGCAAACATTTCTTCAAACCATCAACACGTCCCAAACAAACCAAAAGTTAACCTGCAAAAGTATTGTGGGGAATTAGCACGAAGCTAAGTGAGTAAACTAAGTCTAACAATCTAACTTAGTATAACAATCAATTCACAACAATCATCTAATTAAACGATAAAACAGAGGATCGGTGGTTCTTGAGATACCCTCAGTCCGCGGTGGCACTCCAAGAACACTTAATAATCAACTGCAGGCCAATACAGAGATTTTTACCGATAGTTTATTGCTATCTTTAACCAATATGGGTTAATTCACAACGAATGTTCATCCGACCCATAAGGATTAACCTATAGCAACTAAACCCAAAATTGACCTCTATCATTCCAACCTATCATGGAATTATTCACTAGCAAACAATCAATCTATCAAACTACAAGTTTAATCAACAATCCTATCATTTTTGTAACGATAAATCAGTCAATACCAGCGACTTAAAAATTGATGCAACTAACTGTTAACACCAAAATTAAATTGTGAGAACCAGTCCACTCACCTGTCAGTTTCAGTCTCCAACTCAAAAGTCTTATTTTATTGAGTCTTCGTTGTCTCTGTAAACACAATAAAAACACAAGTTAATAACTAATTTCATAATTCAAATTATATTTATACTTGAATACTTACATCAATAATCAAGAAATATCAATGGATAATTGATATAAGTATTGAATTCTAACAATTTCTCAAAACATCAAATCTGTCAAAATATAACTAGCAAACGCGATCCGGGTGAGGATGGTTGGATCGCGTTCACAGGCATAAAAATTTCTGTTACCGTTTTTCACTTTCGAACGCGATCCGGGTTAAGGTGCTGGATCGCGTTCCTATGAACAAAACCAACCCGACTCAAATAAACACTGACTAACGCGATCCGGGTAGCTGTGGCTGGATCGCGTTTGAATGAACAAAATCGTTTTTAAACCAAAATTCACTATGGAACGCGATCCGGGTGATGGAGCTGGATCGCGTTCACACGTTTTAAAGCAGAAGTTCAGACCTGCAACTTTTCAGCTCGAACCTAAAACCCAATTTTTTACCAAATGCCATTGCAATGCACGATTTTTACCAGCAAATATCCTCACATAACATGTAATAATATGTATTAACAACAAACAAACATCATCCAAATCCTAATTCTTAACATGCATCAATCTTTCAACCTAATTTAAACCAAAACCCACATTTATTCAATAGAACATGAAGAACACCATTGATATTTAAGATAAGCATAAAATCAGTCCAACAATCATCACACAATCACATTTAAACATGAATTTACTCTATCTCATCATTACATGCTATTAAATCAACCATTTCAACTAATTCAAGTTCTTACATGAAATGGAGGTGATTTCACTTACAATGGAGATGATTATGAGATGAAGAAGATGATGAATATTATGGAACCAAAATCACAGCCTTCTAATTTGAAGAAATCAGATTGAAATTTGTTGGAGAGTTTGAGAAATCAAGAAACCATTGAAGTGAAAGTGAGAGTTTGAGAAATCAGTGAAGTGGTGGCAAAATGGAGTCTCCAGGTGTCGACACACCTATGACTCAGTCCATTTTGGGTATAAATTATACCCGTCCTAAATCTATTGTCTGGAACCTAAAAACCATTTGCGAGAAATAAGTTTTTATTATACCGTCAACTAAATAAATTTAAAACAAATAATAATTCATTTAACACAATAAGCCAATTGACCAATTGACCTATTAATTTAGCTATCGAAATACACCAAGTATTTAGAATACAATTTAAATAACAGTTAAATTAAGGAAAAATACCGTATTTCTCCTAGGCCCGATTTGGGGATGTTACAAACAACTACAAAGGTAGTCTTTCGAGATGCCTAAACAATTAATAACCATCGCGTGTCATGGACACCTTCAGGTTACAAGTCTTCGGACCACATTTCAAGGCAAATCAATCCAAGTTATTAATTCAAACTTTCAAGACTCAGGTGAGTCTCATGGCCCCTATTTTACTGCTTTTCAATAAGGAGTGTGATATTATTGCTCGTTTTGTTTTACAAGTTGAACGCAAGTACAAATCAAATCAAATATTACATGAGTTTCAAGCTAATCAATTTAAAGCCCTCCATAGCATAGTCTGGTAATACGTAGTAGCGTGAATGTTAGTATATGATATCATATAGGATTGACAATCCTCATCCGGGTTAGCACGCACTAACTGGTCAAACGGATGTATTAGCATTTGGGAAGACGAGTGTAGATTAGGCACTCGTAGGAGGCATTTCAAGTTAGGTTTCCTTAAGTGGGCCTGACAACTCAAGTTAAGCTCAGACTATGTGCTCATGGCTGTATAACTTTTATTTTGCTTAATTGCATTTTAAATTCAATTATTAAATCTTGCGGTTCATACAAACATATGTGTTGACATACAAACCTGTGAGCTCACCAGCGTTTCGCTGACCAATTTTAGCATGTATCACAGGTGACCAGCAGTAGGTTGGACTGCTCAAGTAAGGATCAATTAGCTCGAGTCATCATGCAAACAATCAGAGATTTAGCTGCATTATTATATTTTGTATAGATTAATTATGTACTTAAATCTCTCAATTTCAAGCTGAGCTAATGTAAACAATATTTTTGATGTAAACTTTTGTTTTATCAATACTAGTTCAAAACGACGCATATAGTGGTCGTTCATTATATATCTTTGTGCTGTGATTATTGATTCGTAACACCCAAAATGTGCTTCCGCTAAACAATAAATTTGGGGGTGTTACATACACCTAGAAACAAGATTCGAGACAATTAGTATTTCATTGAATCATGCAAACCTCTTGCTCGTAAGCAATCCGATAAGCATAACCATTATAATTCATAATTAAGAAACAAGATACGATACAAACAACTACCACTATATATCTAAAATATATATATACATATACAAATATGACCCGTTTAACCCCCATAAAACTCACCTTTGTTTTTAGGTAAAAGCATGATTCTTCACTAAAACGTAGGTAACACCAATCTTGATCACCTATCACATAACATAGTGATACAAATTCATAATTAACAACTAGAATTCATGATAATCAATACATCCATATTATCAACCCATCACCTTTCTTGGATTGATTACAATACATAAAATTCTTTATTTCATGATTCCCATTATTTCATTATTTCATGATTCACACAACTACTTAATAATTATTTCTTATCATAATTCGAGATTCATTAGTAACTAATCCAAGATTTATGAAAACCATATTAAATATCATTAATTCATCTTAATCATAATCATCCTCATAATCATAACTGTGACACCCAGCAATTTCGACATGATTATAAACGTTAATTGCACACATTTTAGGCTAATTCCCTAACTTTGAGTGAATTCACAACTACTTTTGGAGGTAAGTCTAGCAAAGCCCAACTAGTTAATACGCGTGGTATTATACATTTCGTACAAACAATTGGAACAAATGCGACAAAAATATACTACTGTTGGTGAACAAAACTATTTAGTAATATGAGATTATTAAATAACATTATTATTTATTAAATATTATGTTAATAATATTTACGATGTATTTTAAACCGTACAAAACGTATTCTGCGCGACAAAACTTATACGTCAAACTGAAACAAAACAAAGTTACAATTTTATAACTCAACTAAGTTATTTTAATAAAATATCTCAACTAAAAATATAACCGAATACGTATTTAAAAATTTTACCAATTAAAAATATTTTAACATTTAACGATCGGGTAAACAAACACGGACTAAATACCACGAAACGGGGAACAAAATCCCCCTCCCTTTTGTTTGGGCCGGTTACCTTTCCCCACCCACCTCATTTTCACTCATTTTTCATCTAAACACACACACACATCTATATCACTTTCTCTAATCCTCTCAAAAATCACACACCAAAATCACCAAATCACCACCATAATCTTCTTATTTTCGGATCAACAACAACAAATAAACTCATCATAAACATCATCTTCAAGATCCAATCTTGGAATCCACCATTTTCATCTTCATCTTCATCACTCACCTAATTTTCGGATTACACTCAAATTGGTATGAAAAATCACTTTTCTTTGACTTTTCCTTTGTTATTATAGCTTACAATCATGTTACAACTCATTATATGAAAGATCTAAACGTTTTTGGGCTGAAAAATTAAGATTTCGTTCGAACAGCTTGTTATGTCGCAGAGGCCAAAAACAGTGTTGCGACATAGCCAATGTCGCAGGTTATGTCGCAATAAATAATTATGTAGCAGCAAGTCTTAACGTCACACACATAGCGACACCAGATTTTACCACTTGATTTTACTCCGAATTTGGATTTCGAATGCGTTTTTACTAAGTCTGAATTTGGATTTCGAATGCGATTTTACCAGCCAGGGGCTCGGTCCCTTGGACCCCGCCAGGGGTTGCCACCCCTTAGACCCCGCTACCAGGGGCGCTGCCCCCGAACCCTCGTACACGATTTTCTACGTTATGATATTACAACGAAACTGCCAAAAATACTTTGAAATATTTTTACGAAACCATCACCAACGAGTCGTACGAATTTACAAATAAATGATGATCTTTCATGGATGAACGAGTAACATGGTTTGGTTGTTATCCAACCACTTATACGACTATTTCCTACGTTTAGGACATTAGGGACTTGACCCGGACTAAGCTTTGCTAGCACTCGCACTTTACTTAACTCAACAGGTGAGTTCACAGCCCCACTTTTAACTGTTTTACCTCTTTCAACTTGGGGTGAGAAATATAGTCAACTATTTTATTGATTGCCATAACTGCTGATATCGCGTAAAAAGTCACGTTTTTACTACCGACATCTCTCTCATTCTAGAACGATCCTTGATATTTTTCGCTCAAATATAGCACAAATCAGTAACATTATGCCAAGGTGGTCAAAACAAGGTTGCACGATAAAAATCAAGTAAAACGGATGAAAAACGAAGATTCCACACACGTTTGAAGATTCAAGGCATCAAAACAAGATTTTAAGACTAAAGTGCCCTTCATCAACATCCATCTTATCCAAGATGTTCGTTTTCAAAATACGAATCAAACAGAAGAAGAATCAACTAAAACGGATAAAGAATGAAGATTCTACGCCCGCCAGAAGATCCAAATGATTCGTACGCAATATCTGGAGCTAGAGACCTCATCTCCGGGGCCTATCCTATGTCAAAATTTTCGTTTTTGAATTACGAATCCAACAAAAAAAGAATCGATGCAAACGGACGCATAACGAAGAAAACACGCACGAATCGAGAAATGAAGCAAAAGACGGCGCAACGGGGCGGCTACAGGCCAGCCGCCGCCGGCCTGGGGCCCACCGCCGCTGGCCACCCTGCTGGCACCGCCGGCCACCACAGCCCCGCCCCGGTTTCCGTTTTTAGTAACTTTTGGTACCTGGTGCGCCTACTTTTCGTGTTGTACGGTACCCGGTGCGCCTACTTTTCGTGTTGTACGGTACCCGGTGCACCCTTTTGGCTATCTTTTTCTAACATGCACCTCTTGGTGCTAATGTGAGCCAAATCTCACCTATAAATAGGAGGCTTAGGTTCATTTGAAACACACACCATATGCACACACTTTAAGCATATTTCTTTCTTTCTTTACTTTCTCATTCTTTTGTATTACTTCAAGATTCGTATTAGGCTAGTTAGGAAGCTTGTTCAAGGTAGAACGAAAGTAAGAAACGCATTGTAATCTTCGGTGTATGCTCGGAATTGTGTCAATTAATTCAAGTCTACTTTCTCCCGCATTTAATCCTGGTTCTTTCTATCCTTATCTATCTCAATTAATTACGTTTATATTGATTATGCTAGATTTAGTTATTGCCATGATTGGAGAGTAGTATACTTGTTGTGTTTGTTTGAGATGTAGTTAGTTAATTATGGGATGATTTATAATTAAATATTAAAGATCGGTAATATTGCTTTGATCGTCTTATCGTATGTTCTTGTTTGATTGTTGCCTTAGGATCATCATAGTAGTAAAATATAAACGGTCTTAATTATCGTCAAATAATATGACGGCCCCTATTCGACTGTTACTCGATATAGTACTGGAAACACTTCAAGGTGGAGTACAAATGTATGGAAGTCGAGGAACGACCGAAGGTAGTCATATTACGAAACGATACAATATTATGAAGTAATATGATGGCCCCTATTCGACTGTTACTCAGTATAGCGTTGGAAACACTTTAGGTGTAGTATAAATACGTGGAAGCTGCGTAACGACCGAAGGTAGTTATATTACGGACTAATATATATAAAATGAGAAACCTAGTTTAATTAACCTTTCTAAATAGACTTTTAAACTTCAAATTAATCTATCGCCTTTCCACCAATAAACGTGATTACAACACCTTTTTACGACGTCCAATTAAAAGGTAGTCAGTCATTTGTGTCAATACAATTTGTCAAAGGTATGAAACTATAGAACCGCAAGGCTACATGGGGGATTATCATAGGACAAGACATGGCCAAGGTTTGAAGCGGCGGAACCACTTAAAGTGAGGAACGCTGTGGATAATTAGGGGATTTATTGGGTAGTCTTAAGCAAGGGCTGGTTTAAAGTCATAAATGAACTGTTTTAAATACATGAATCTGTTAGGATGACGAGGAATCGTTATATGATTCAGTAATGTCTAGTACCTTAAGATTTTGTTCCCGTTCATATGAAAGTATTATTAAACCTTAATTAAGATTTTGCTTATTATTCAAAATACTTTGTATTGTTACCATAACCTAGCTCCCGGTGTGACATGCTAATGGGATTTTAATTAGTAGGGAATCTAGTGTTTACATGCAAGTATTCAAGAATGATAATTAACTAATATCTTTCAAAATAGTTTCTCCAAATATCATCCCATAACTTTATTAACGAAGTCTCAGCAAACACTATCTTTATTTATCTGCTTTACGTTTTACTTTTATTTCGCTTTTATTTATTTACTTGCCTAAGTTATTTAATATAAAAACCAAAACCCCCACTATTTTATAAACTATTCACTAGTTTGAAAGCCCTCATCTGCCACGCCTTAGTTTCAATTCAGTCGGTTTGAAGAACGACTCTAGGTCATACCTACCACTTGCTTACCCTTAGGATTAGCATCGTTAGGGAAAACTTAGGCCCCGCAATTACAAATATAAAACAACCCACTGCTGGTGCCCGGTTAGTAATCGTTAACGACACTGACCTGATCGGGCGCCAACAACTGCTTTTACTTACTTGATTGTATACTTTTTTTACTCGAACGATTAGAGTACTTTGAACTGTTGAACTCTTACACGAAACTGGTATTTATGAAACGACATTTTTCATAAACTTGGGAAACTTTGTTTGGTAAACCGGAGAACGACCGGTACTTTTTATGTAAACGCTGGAGAACGACCATCAACGTATTTTAGTGCTAGAGAACGACTAGCCAAGTTGGACGGGAGAACGACCCGTGCGTATTAGACCGGAGAACAACCGGTAATTGTATTTTTCGCAGGAGAACGACCAGCAGTGTTTGGACGGGAGAACGACCCGTGCGTAAAACTGTTTTCGTTGGAGAACGACCAGCAGTGTTTGGACGGGAGAACGACCCGTGCGTTTTAGACCGGAGAACTACCGGTACTGATTTGGAAACGTTGGAGAACGACCAACACGTATTTTAAACTGTATTTTGGGTAACATCCCACGTAAACTATATTTTGGGTAACATCCCGCGTAAACTGTGATTTGGGTAACATCACAACTGAACAACATTTGGATAACATCCCACTAAACGATATTCAACTGACATGGCAATAACTATTTGTGAACGTATTTGTATAACAAACTGTACTTGCAAACATAAAACATATGAATTCATTCAACCTCGTTGTTGACTTTTACTATGTTTTTCAGGGAATTAGCTGCGCATGTAAGAACCGCCTGCACACATGGAACTTAGGCGACACGTGAAGCTTTAGGATGCCAACTTTTGACAATTGGATTTCTTTTATATAACTAAAACTGTTTAGTCATATTTACGAAATCTACTTTTGTAACTTAAATACTTTTACATTTGTACGATTCGATGAATCGTAAACCTTGTAACTAATACTTTTGGCATCTTAATATATGTTTGGTTGTAATTATAAGCTCTGATACGTATGCATGTACAGTGTTGGTGTAATTACCCCCATACTTAACTAAATGCTTCCGCTAAACACAATCAACAAATCTGGGGGTGTGACAGATTGGTATCAGAGCCATTGGTTATAGCGAACTAGATTTCTTTGATGACTTGGAGACCTTAGAGACCTAGACTATAGGCTTGGCTAGAATTCACATGCATACACACATTTGCATACGTCTAACATCGTTACGATACATCGATACGCGCAATACATTATCTGAACTGTACTGCGTCCGACTTCATTCATACACACTTTGATCTCATGCGAACCTGATTGTTATTGAACGGTTGATATATGTTTGGTTGTAATCATAAGCTCTGATACGTACGCATGTACAATGTTGGTGTCATTACCCCCATACTTAACTAAATGCTTCCGCTAAACACAATCAACGAATCTGGAGGTGTGACAATAACTAATCAAATTACTTAATCCTTTGGTTCAATACTTCAAATTCCTTTAATCACATTCATAATCACCATAATACACTATAATTTCAATCTAGAACCCATTAATCATTCCTATTATTCAAGACCCCCATGAAAATTCATTTTAATTACTAATCTCTAACAATGATTCTTCATCTCTAACATGTAACAAGATTACTAATCATCATTAATAACCTAAACTAACACTAATACAACAATTTCAAGTTCCAATTTCGGATTTAAATCATTAACCCATCAAAATCTACCTAAAACCCATTTCTAGGTTAAAATAATTCAAGAACGGGGATTACCTCATGTTAAGGAGAATCAATCAATGATTAATTCATGTTTTCAAGCTTCAATTTCGGGTTTTAAATCGAATTAATTCAAGGGTTTAAGGACCGTGTTTGATTCGTGAAGCTTCTGATGTTTTTGAGAAGTGATATGTATGATATATGATACGTACACACATATAATAGATATATATGTGTTTAAGTTTTATTCTCCGTGCTTATCATTATCTGGAACTTTAAAACTGACATACAATTATTACTATTTTATTTCACTTATAGTAATAATAAATTTAAAACAATTAATATTGCGTTATTCACAATATTACTTTTGGATTTTGGGGTGTTACTTTTTGACTACTTTTTTTTTGTGGGTTTTACAAATTAGTAACACGTGTGTGTGTGATTGGTTGTATATTTGATTTGTGGTTAGGGCTAGGCTTTAGGGCTAGGGTTTAGGATTTAGGGTTAGTGTTTAACAGGGTTTAGGGTTAGGGTTATGCAGGGTTTAGGGTTTAGTATGATTTATGGTTTAGAGTTTGTAAAACTTTTAGGGTTTAGGGGTTAGGGTTTTAGGGTTGGGTTTTAGGGGTTTTGGGGCGAAACCCCAAACCCTAAACACTAACCCCTAACCCTTAAAAATTCGTCGAAAGTATGCCTTGGGGCACGGTAAATCGAAGAGGAGAAAACGCTGAATTTAATGGTGCAATTTTCATAATTTTTTGATTTGTCGTTTGTGAGATAATTGGTGTTAGGTGTAAATGAGTTTTGTACATGTGGAGCATTCTCTTTGTACACATGGCACAATATCATTGGTTCTTCCATTCTCACACAAATTCCTATTCTCATTTGAATCCCACCTTATTAAGGTTACTACAAAACATATATTTATTTTACAATGTACCCATCGAGACAAATGATATGTGATGTCGACTGTCGAGCACGTACGTATAATATTTCATTTATCCTTTATATAAATATAAATTATTAGAAGTACAAACCCTTTTTATATAAATTACGTATTTCTTAATTTGGATGAGCTTTCATTAACTTAGACTGCTCCTTACGGCAGCGTCGGTGCCTCCGTCGGTGACAACTGACGGACCGACGCCATAGGCACCGGGCGTCGGTTAGTCGCCGTCGGTTGAGCACGTCGCCAAAGCGACGGGGGAGAAGGAGATGGTCGGCTGTGCGAGTGGGGCTAGGAGCTTTCTTTTTTATTTTTTTCGTTTTCTTTTGTATTTGAAAAAATGTGTATTTTGTGTTTTTTGTTTTGTTTTTGCAGGAGGAAAAGGGAGCTGAAGTGCAACGATGAAGATGATGATTAAATGGGGATGGTAGGGTTTTAAAGCTTTGGGCTTTGGGCTTTAAATGGCTCAATTTTTAGCTTTTTTAATGGGGTTTTATAAAAAAAAAGGCTTTAAACCATATTGTTTTTTTTAGTTTTTTTTAGTTATTTGAATGTTTTATTTTCATTAATTTTATGTTTTATTTTTAATTAAGTTATTTTTTTATTATAATAAAGATGTGTTATTTAAGTTTTTGTATTAAATAAATAGATTAAATAGTGTGTGGGGCCCTGAAAATAAGGGAAGAGATGTTAATATAGGCAGAGAAATGTCAGTTTGTGTCAGTTGGGGAAAAAGCTGACGTGGCGGAGATGTGGCAGCAACTGACGCGTCAGTTGGCGTCACCCATTGGGAGGAGTCTTAGAACTTTAGTAGCATTTTTTAAAAAATTTATTAAATAATTATTAAATAAATACGGAGTATGTGTTAAGCAACACTTGATAACTAACGTCACCAACATTACACGAGATAACAAAGTTAGGGGTATTCTAAAGATGCCCTTTAAATTCTTTCGCATACTCCCGGACTTAGTACAATCCTTTTTCAGTCCAGTCTTTTCTAAGAACGGTTCCGGTCCAATTCAGAGATAGTTTAAGTTTTAGACTAATCATGGTAGGAATTAGAAAAATAGAGGGTAATTGATCAAAAGTAAAAAGAAAAAATATGATGTAATTGATTAGACAGGTGGAGGGGTATGAGATGGAAAAAAAGAGAAAATGGGTATATTTAATAGGCCCAAAGTTAAATCTTGGATAAACTTTTAATAATTTATGCTAAGCTCTGATTAACAAAAAAAAGATAACAAAACTTTAACAATAATCTGGATATTAAACAGCCTCTTGAATATTAACAGCTAGCATCGATCAATATCAATAGTACTTATGCGATTGATCCGATGATTCACTTTCGTAAATTGTCGACAATCGAAGTTTAAATGATCGAACAGCCAATCGAGCTTTCCTTGATGAATATCTTTGCATTTTACGTATTGATCGAGATCTTGAAACTCCTAAACTCGTAGATGCCATTTGTTGCTTCTCAACCCATCGCTTATTTTGCGCTTCTTCATCAACGATCACATTAATCTTACTCGCTTCCATCACAACAAAAGGAGAAATCTTGGACTTGTTCTTCCTCTTCCTAGAAGTGGATGTACTACGTGTAATAATTCTAGAACTTGCTTTTGCGTTCATGGCAAGACTGGCTTTAACTGCTAGTGCAGCCATTTCAGAAGCACTAAGATGCCCTCGAAGTTTTGAAATTGGTAAAACAAAATATATTTGACCGGCATCAAGCTCGTCTTGTCCGTCCAAAGCTCTAATATGCTCGTCGTAAGATAAATTGTCCGAGTTACAAATAAAGAAATTAGAAGTAGCACCGGTTTCAGCTTCTAACCGAAGAACGTCAAGAACCAAGACCGGTGTTGAATACGGTCGTAAATCACCTTTAGGTGATATCACGAGAGCCGAATTGGATCGGTTCGTAACCGACTCTCCACCGGAAGACAAACAAGCACCCATTTGGAAATGAAAACGTTTTGATTTGGGAAGAGATTTAAATTGGGTTTTTTTTTTTGTGGCGGTGTGGGAGAAAATGAGAAAAAAGTTTGTACAATGGGGGTATATATAGAGGAGATGGGGGAAGGCTTAATTGTCGCTTTTTTATGAATGGACCAATTAGTTATTTTTGTGGTTTTTTGTATTTGTTAAAAAATAAAAAGGGAAATTGGATAGGTTCTATTACGATATGGAAAAAGATGGATAGATGCATGCTTAATAAGCAATGACGCGTGAATGGGGGTTGAATTACATCATGTGAACTTGGTCAACAAGTTAGTGGGCAACTAAAGTTTTCTTTGGTTTTTAGTCGCGGCGTACTATTCTTTTGTAGTTTTGTTACCCGATGTGACTAATTTAAATACTCTTTTTGTTTATTCTCTTAATTAATCTTGATTATTGTATTTTAACTATATTTTAAGTTATCATTATGGTTGACACCATGAGATTCCGTTGATGTAAATTATTATAAAATTTTTGAATTAAACATATAGCTGATCGTGTTATCTCATATAAAGTAAATCGAGCCTTTTATATATGTTTAGGTGTGAAATCAAAAGTGGCGATTAAATTTTGAATAAAAAGGGATATATGCGATTTTAGTTGTTAAATAGTTATCAACAGTTCATATCAGATTAACAACACTATATTGTACGTACACACAATATTTAATGAAAAATGTATTGTTGTTAAAATGTATCGAATTTAGACAGTTGAGTACAAAAATTAACATGTGAGATCGTCTATCTCTAGCTACTTCCAATCAAAGTGTACTTGCACCTATAAACCCATACCCTTATTTTTAACACCAAGTTGATTTATTTAATAGGCCTCACCATCACCATGTTCTATATAAGACAATGTGACCAACGCGAGACTGCGAGAGGATATTAATATTAATATTTTAGTCAAGATTAAAGCATGCAGTGTATAAATCTATTACTAATAATTTCGTTATATACGTAACTGTCATAAGTATATTCGTGTATGAAGTTGTTACAATAACGGTCTCTCACAACCACCGTTTGGTCCAACTTTATCATGTAATAATGTTCCCAACCGGCCGAGTTTACTTAATTAGAACCACAAGAAAATGTGTACGTAGATCGACCTCATAGATTCAAGACATACAAAGACACGAATCACAAAAAAAGATATTACGTGTCACTTATTCAGAAGGTACATGTTTATGGTTCTTTTAGTTACACTTGTATAAATGATAACTTACGTAATTATGTACGTGTCAAAATATCGTACGCTTTTTTCTAATTAAAATGCTACTGTGGAGTAAATTTTAAAAGCAATCTATCAGATGTAGATATTAATCCTAGGATTTTATTTAAGTTATTACCATTATTATAATTTTAAATACTTACAATTAAATTAACCACATAATCGGGGTTAGTTGTCAAGTTGGAGTGATTTTTTATAGACAGAGTGGTGTGTGAAAGTATCACGGATACAGCGGCATCGTAATTTGTAAAGGGAAAAATTAACAGTTAATGTAGTACTCCGTAATTAATTACTGTATGATACAAGTGTTAGAATATATCATATATCTATATACAAATTGTCATACAATTACGGAAGCGAATAAACACGTATTTATAATTAGTTAAGATAGAAAATGTGTACCTTTTAGCTAGCTCCAATTATTCGTTTAATAGACGAATAGGTTTCACTAATGGTAAAACCCTCTACGGTCGCACACACAACACGTCATTGATAATCACCCGAATGCTAGTTCAATTAACCAAGTTAATACCTTTGATTTTGTGTTTTACGCCAAAAGAACAAAACCACATGGGGTTTTCCTTTGACTTTCGTCCGTCGCCAAACCACACAAAAACATAGATCTTTTTTTATCGAATGGAGGCCAAGAGTTATAGTTATATATTAATATAAATAATCTTTTGTTATAATAATTAATAATAACCTTTTATTATTAATTAATTATAAACCCTTTAAGTAATTAGAAGTAACAGTTTAGTCCTAATAACTTTCACCTTGAACCCTATAATTTAATAACATATATTAAATTATCAAAAATTAACTAATAACTCAACTAGTTATTACAGTTAACTTAACTTGGTTAAATAAGCGGTATCTACGTGTTAACGCGTGTGACCCCGTAGGCTTAAACGTTTCTGGACATGCGCTTATTTGACGTGATCATTTCCCAACAGCTCCCACTTGAGCATGTCATAATAAAGGCAATAACATTGGTAAGCGTCTAGCAACACGCCAATGCTCCCAGAAATATTTAAGTATAGTTTCTTGAAGTATATTAAAATGATTTCAGTGTTTACTATCCCTTTGTTTCAGATACCCTTGTTAAATATGAATATGGATCAAAGTCATTTCAAAATTTAACGATTCTGTTTCTCATTCCTTTAATCAATCAAGATTACCAAATCAATCGAGACACATCTGGATTTCATTTGGGTATGGCCATACACACATCTTAATTAATTCTAATGAGGGGCCCAGTGGTATCATTCTTCAATAGCTAGTTGAAGGAACAAATTCTATCTTGACTACACGTGCCAGTCATGCAATTCACCACACTTCTGAAAATAGTCATGTGTAACTACCATTTACGAATAGTAAGAACCATATCAAGAAGATGCAATCCATACACGCTAAACCTACTTGCATCTCAAGTCTAAGGATAAGAAAAACAACCATTTTACAAGTTTCACTTGATGACGCTGATCCATAAAGTAATAACTTGTTAGTTGGGGTAGTCCAATATGCATCTCATGGATATCATGTAAGTTTGGAGGGACCATCCATACCAATCACTCAGATTTATCTTAGTTTAACTATATTCCCATATAGTTAATCGATAATGGACATTTTAGAATAATGTAAATTATTCATGGATTAAACATGCAAATATAGGATACAATTAATTATCAAATGAAAATAAACATACCAGGTACTTTAATTAATTTATTAGATAATAATTGTTTAACACCCTTTATCCAAATACTAAAACACAGAGTTACATGAAATAACTAGCATAACGAAGTCCTATGCCCTTGGCATGTTGACTAAGCTTTCCCTTAGGTAAAGCCTTCGTAAATGGATTAGCTAGATTATCATATGTGTGAACTTTGAGTAGATTGATTTCACTTAATTCGATCTGTTCTCGAACATAGTGATATCTTCTAGGATAATGTCTGGCCCCTTTTTGAACTCCAGGTTCATTGGCAATTGATGTGCTAAATCTAGTTATAAATTATCGTTGAAAAGTGAACAAGAAAGTACCGAGCTAGACCAAAACACAACCGGGCAGTGGACCCTATCGTGTGGTAGTATAGTTGGGTAAGTTCGGGTTCGAACACAGGGAACTAGATTGGATAATCAATAGAAGTGTGAGCAATTTAAAAAGAGAAAATAAAATGTGGTTGGTTTGTGTGACCGAATTGTCACGTTGCTTAAAACTACGAAATTTTTGTTAAACTAGGCAAGTGGACTCTTTAGAGTCAAAGTGATTGATTTGGAACTTTCAAATATTAAAAAAAAACTATACTTGCTTGGATTAGATCGTTAGTGATTTCGGGGTGTAAAGTTAAAACCGGTTGTTTTATGCAAACAATTTTCCATCAAACCTAGGCTTAACATTCGCCATTACCTAGTAATTCAACTTCAATTTACAAACCCATAATTCAATCAAATAACGGACATTCGCCATAGTTACCTATTTGCATATTTGAGCTTAACTTGTTAACCTATTCCAAAACCACATCCGCAATCAAGTTCAACAATTTATAGACAAAAAGTTGACAACAATTTACTAGATAGAAAACGTTCGCTATATCTATTCGCAAATTATCAAACAAGTTAATTACTTGACATTAAGCTCAAATACACAAATAGTTGATTAAACACGAGTTTGAGTTAAAAGAGTTTATGATTCATCCAAACGAAAGACATTCGCCAAAATCGCTAATTCAAATCATACTAGTTAACTAGCTTCACTTGTAATAATTTTCACATTCGCGAAAATAGATTCATTCATACATTTCATACAAATAACAAGTATTTTTATTAAACAACAAACATTCGTCATAGTTGTTTAGGCAAAATACCCACAAGTTAAACCACATCAACTAGTTACATACAAATTTATGGATGAATCTTAAACTCGAAGCATAAATCAAACACCAAATACAACACCCCTAGTCACTAACTAGTTCATCCAAGCAAGTATAACAAAACCTAGCCAACCATCATAATCACATCATCATACACATAAAATATCAAAGAAACCAAGGAAAACATGATTATATTTAGATAAAAAATGCAAACCGAGTTCGTACAATGTCGAGATGATGATTGTTAGTAACCGAGAGATGCTACACTAAAGGAAATCTTCAAGAAAATGAAAGAAAACCTTCAAAAACGCCAAAATCGCCACCTAGAGACTGGTTTTCGTGTGTGTTTTTCGTGTGTAAGAAAGTTGTTGAGATGAGAAATGAAAAAGGTGTTTTTCTAAGCAAAAGTGATCTGCCGCCCACCAAGCCGGCGGCTCATTATGTGAAGCCGGCGGCTTCACAACATTCAAACAACCCGGCGGCTTAAACACTCAAACCGGCGGCTTCAACAAATCATCACAACCCGGCGGCTTATCCAACAAGCCGGCGGCTTCAACCTGTTTTCCAGCAGACCAGTTTTTAGCTCAAGACTTCAACACTTTACAAACTTGCTCGAATCATAACCACAATGCAGTCCAAACGACGATTCTTTAATATTGGCGCCTATAATTCAATTCAAACTAAATAAGTACCAAAAGTTCATAAAGTCTACTTAAAATGAATGCAAAAACAATGATATCGCTAAAGATAAACTTATACAAAATGAGCGATATCAAATATCCCCACACTTGAACTTTACTTGTCCTCAAGCAAACCGTTATTCATCATTTCATTACCCACTCTTGCAACATTTTGAAGTGAAGATCAAGTTTACCAAAATAATGCTAACACTAACTACCGAGGCAATTAGGCTAGCAACATATGTATAAGCAAAGTAAACTCGAGATGTTTTAGTTTGCCAAGCCCGAATGCACGACCTAGCACCTCACATAAGGATAAGTGTTTAGTCACTCACTCTCAACCTATAAGACTACAAGGTAGGGAAGTAAGTAATGTAACACTCAATCAAGCCAAGTCGTGATGCATTGTTACCATAGGCTTGCAAAAGGATCAAATCTCCACCGACTTGGCGTGAGCACCAAGTGAGATCTCAAAGGAGGTATTCTAGCATGTGTTGTAACAATGTAGGCTAATTATGGAATAGGGGTATGATAGACACAATAATTGGTGACAAGTGGTAGTCAAGACCCATGAAAAATGCGGAAATGTTACCTATTGGTTTAAACATGTGACAGTAATGAAACTTAGGACTCTCGTGCCAAATCAATTCAACTTATTATTTATGACTAACACTTTAACAATTTCGCACAAATAACTCAAATTGATTTTCACATTTGATTGGAATAATTGCATTCTATGACTTTCTATGAACCCTGTGTAACGAACTTTCGGACCAACCATCCTAGACCGGATAAAGGCCTTCGGTGGCTAGGTGTAAAACACCCCTAGGGAACTACTTGTTCAGGAATTCAAAGGCCATTTAGTTGACTACAATCATCCAACTATAAACTTTAAGCTCAATGGATAACTTCTATTCATTTAATTGTTTCCAACCTCACTCATAGAATTTAACACTAGAATCCCAATTCAAAACGATTTAAGTCACATTTTGGTAAAATTCATCATAAGTTCCAACTAGGCAACATCTAAGAAAAGTGATGGTTCGGGAATTGACTACACAAAAATAAGGCTAATATTTAGTGGATTGAATGTGGAAGTTTTCTAGGGGTTTCTTAGCACTAAAAAAAATGAGTGCTAACGACCTGTGTTAACTGGATATAAATGGTTTTAAAGCAAAATAAGATCAAAAATTCCTAAGAATACCTCCTCGTCTTCGACCCCACCTAAATCACATTTCTGTGATCCCACAGCGGTCTCAAAATGCATCACTAAGGCAAGTTCTAGAACAAACTACAATCACCGGCATACTCATAGCAATCAAACAATATAAACACTAAAGGTAAGTGTTTTTCTCAATAAGGCTCAAATTTCTCACAATTTTTCATAGTGGGGCTACTAGTGTGCTAGTCATGCAATTCACCCTATTAGGTTGCTTTTATGACACATCTCTAAAAGTTATGTTGCAAGAGGGAAAGATTTAATTGCTTTTAATAGATTTTAACTGACACATTTCAAAGCAATTAATTTAATAAGGACAAGCAAATTCCTAGCATACTACCATTCCATAACCCGTTATTAGAATTCGTAAAGTTCAATTGGAAAATCCAAGATCAATAACAGACCTAATAAGTGGCTATTAAAACAACAATATACTAGGAACAAGAATCAGGTGAAGTTAACCCTCCCCACACTTGAGATTTGCATTGCCCTCAATGCAAAAACAGTATAAAAGTACGAGTGTGAAGGGGCAAAGGGAACGAGAACTTCCCCGGGGGTTCGTTTGAGGAGCGAGTGCATTTGCTGAACTTATTGCCAGCCGGTGCACGAATTCGACATCCATAAAAGCTAGAACTTTAATTAATTGCCTAAAAAGAAGACAAACATAGAAGGTTTGAAGTCGAGTGACATTGTGCAAAGCGGCACCCAAATGTCAGTCGAATCAAATAGTTCCCATCACCAACTAAGATAAGTATCAAGAATGTTTAACAAATGAGGCACGCAGGCACTCTTAATTGAAACATAAAGATAGTTATGATAATGTTTGAAAACGGGGCAACGAGCAAACTAATAGGGCCATCCCCAACCCCCTGAACTCGGTCCCTGAGAACCGCCCTGATGGTCGCCGGGCTGGGTCCATGGATCCCAGCTCTGATATGCAGAAGAGGCATCATGAGACATCCGTTCCCGCTGCAACTGTCGCTCATATTCCTCCTGGTGTTGACGTTGAGCCCTCTCTAAAGCAGTAGAATGATCATAAACAGGGGGTGGGTGGTCGCGGGACTCAGGTGTACCCCATTGGTACAAGGGCTCGGCATAAGTAGTTTGATAGCCTTGTTGCTCAGCTATCCAGTTGAGATTACCGACAGTCCAATCAGTGCGGTATTCGAGGTTCCCCATCCGGTAACCCATCTCATGCCTAAAGTCGTTGAAATCATCCCGAAACGCATTATGGCCCACTTCAATTCTTCCAATGCCCTGCATAAGATCAAAAAGAGATGGTTGGGCTTGAACATCATTATGCACCGGTGCTTCTTCTTGAACTCTATCTTGGGGAGGAGATTGTTGTTGCTCCTCAGGTGCCTGCTGGTCAGGAAATGGAATATAGCGTCCTTTCTTATCCTTGGCCACCGCCTCGGTCGCATTATACATCAAGTAGCCCAGGCTCTTTTGTGGCACATCGATCCTAGTCAACCCCGAATTAGGCCCAAAGTTAATATCAAAAGATCTTGCAATCAATGTGACGAAATGCCCACCAGAAATCGGGCTTTTTCCTTTAACCCCAGCTGAAGAAACACTCAAATAGGACCCAACACCGTAAGGAATGTTCACATTAATCCGCTCTCTGATTTGTCTCAAGTACCAAAGGTCAGCTTGGGTAATCTTTTCTCTGTTCTCCCTGCGATTCTGGAGGGTATGTGCTATAAAACAATGAATGATCCGGATCCTAACATCGTGCATGTCCTTGTGTGATACCCCACTAGGCGAATAGTCTTTCTCGCTAAGCTCCTCCCAGAAATCATCTTCTATAAATGTGTGGGTTTCAAGAACCCGAGCACCGGCCCATAGATAATAATCAAAGCAATCGTATGAAAGCTCTTCCGGTGAATAGATCCCCAAACATGCAGCCAACTCCTTCATTGACATAGACCTCGGCTGTCCACCCAATCTAAACCTCATGAAAGTACGATCATTAACTGATTCGGGATTATGTTTAAACCCAAGAGTAGCATGAAACTCGTAGCATAACTCCTTGTAGACGGGCACCCGGATAGCAAACAGTCTCTCCCAGTCGGTGAAATGATAAAGGTGTCCTTGATGCTCAAAATGTTGGGTGAGAAGCTCCCGAACCTGACCGGCCAAACCAATAGTCTCAAGAGGTTCCCAATCCACATAGCGCGCCAATTCAAACTGCTTTTGCATCACAAAGTACAGATTCCGGGAGTATTGGTTAAAGAGCACCCAATTGCGATCAAACCGAAGCCAAGGGTGAATATTTTCCGGAATTAAAACGGCTTCAACACTGTCCGGGTCAGGTCTGACCAATTCCTCCTCATCTTGTAGAGCAGAAGTTGAGGTTTCAGCAGCACGCTTTGAAGTATTGGTTTTGCGTCCCTTTCTTGGCTGCGAAAAATCAATTGAGAAACACAATATTTGCACAAAACAATGGTTAGCGTTAGTCGTAATCATAAACATGTCTCGCATGCAAAATGAGCGATAATATGTCAAAATCATAACCTCCCCCAAACAATTAATCTTGTCCCAAACAAGTGTAGCAATAGATCAATTCACCAAAACAGTATAACTAAGCAAGCCTAAAACGTTCAAATGTTAACCACAAACTTAACCATTTTATAAAGAATATGTAATCCAATATTAAACTAGACCAAAACAAAACAATGCCTAATCAACATCATCTTAGTTAAGCTAGTCTTACAATCAAAATTACACACCAATCATACAATGTGCCAACATTCCAAGGGAGTCCATCCATCCATTCAACTTTCAATAATAATGGTATTAAACACATACTTGAATAAAGATAACGCAAGTGCCTCAACAATTCTCAAGCAATGTCTTACACCCAATAATGATATCTAGCAAAATAATGACTAAAACATGCACCCTAATCATCTTCCCAAGATTTACATGAATCCTAATCACTAAATTTCGCATTTCGTGGTTATAGCATTCACATGCTCATTTCTCGCGGATGGTGGTTGGTAAGGTTTGGGACCGCTAGAGGGTGAAGGTTGTGGTCTTGGGTTTTGTTGTGTATTACTCGGTAAGCCACCGGTTGGCCTACTACTTTGCCCCTCGGACAACCTCTCCATTTTCCGCTCCAAATCTTGAATTGAAGCTTGTTGATTCTTTTGTCCTTGTTCCATGCTCAACCTAATATTTGTCATTTGAGTTTTCATTCTCTCGGTGGCGGTTTCTTGCTTTGACATAAACTCCTTCATCATTTGTTCCATTGGAGTCAATGTTGGTTCTTGTTTTTGAACCGGTGGTTGTTGTTGCTCTCTAGATGGGCTTTGGTGTCGATTTTGGTTGTAAGGTTGGTTAGGTCTAGAAAATCGGATTTGGTTTTGGTTTTGGTTTTGGTTTTGGTTATAGCCTCCGCCTTGGTAACCTCCCGAATTTCGGTTTTGATAACCCCCTCGTTGGTAGTTTCCGCTTTGATAATTACCTTGTTGAAGAAAGTTAACACCTTCCTCACCTCCTACCATTGGCAAGTCGTCTTGTGCACAATTAGCCGTGGCATGATTTCCGCCACAATTACCGCAACCATCTCTAAGTTCTTTGACTTCACCTTTTATAGCCTTGAATTGTGCATCAAACTTAGAAGATAAAGCCTTGATTTCTTTCATCATGGCCGAGTCATTGGAGCCTCCACTTCCACTACTAGTACCCTCGGCGAATGCAACATGCTTCTTAACCGGTTTCCCTCCTTTATCCTTAGCCCAATTTAAGCTTTGGATAACCTTGTCTTCAAGAAGCTTCCATGCTTCATTCGGGGTCTTGTAGAGGAATTGACCTCCTCCCGAGGCATCAAGAATACTTGCCGAATCCAAGTTAAGACCATTGTAGAATAACCCAATGATTTCTCTCTTCTTCAAATCGTGACCATGGCAATTCCTCAACATTTCTTTCATCCGACACCTTGCCTCTACCATAGTTTCGCCTTCTTGTTGTTTGAAAGCTCTAATCTCATTCAAAAGTCTTTCGGCCAAAGCCGGAGGATAAAATCGTCTAACGAATGCTTCCCTCATCTCATCCCAAGTAGTGATAGTGTTTGGTTCCAATTCTTGATACCAAATCTTTGCCTCACCACAAAGTGACATAGGAAATGTCCGTAGGCGAATCACCTCATCCATATTCGCCCCATACTTGAAATAGCTCCCGATTTCAAGAAAGCTAGCAATGTGTTGGTGTGGATCAACCCGCACCCTTCCGTCGAATTGTTTATCTCTAATGAGTTGCATATGATGCCCTTTTAAAGAGAAATTATCATTTTCAATATCTTGAACCCGTATGGCCGCCTCGGGTGTCGGTGCCACGGTTCTCGTCCGTGAGAACATAGGAGTATCATCCTCATCCGCCATCTCTTCTTCACCTTCGGAAGGTGTTGAAAGATCTTCTTCGGTTGATGGAATTTCCTCCACAAAAGTCTCTTCCACCTCGATGGTGTTCCCCGAAGATGTATCGGTATCCGTTTGACTACTAGATGATTCCGATGATCTTTGCTTTGGTTTCCTCCTTCGTTTACTCTTTTTGGTCTTCTCCGGATTGGACAAAGGACTTAGAAGCTCTTTACCGGAGCTCCTTGTGTTCATCCACTACCAAATTTACACCTGAAAGTACACAAACGATAAAACCATAAACGCACCGGCGCAATACAAACAAAGGTAACTTTCCAAGAATAAATTCTAGAAAGGATCAATTAATCACACTTAAATCAATTTCACAAATCAAGATCCCCGGCATTGGCGCCAAAAACTTGATGTGCTAAATCTAGTTATAAAATTATCGTTGAAAAGTGAACAAGAAAGTACCGAGCTAGACCAAAACACAACCGGGCAGTGGACCCTATCGTGTGGTAGTATAGTTTGGTAAGTTCGGGTTCGAACACAGGGAACTAGATTGGATAATCAATAGAAGTGTGAGCAATTTAAAAAGAGAAAATAAAATGTGGTTGGTTTGTGTGACCGAATTGTCACGTTGCTTAAAACTACGAAATTTTTGTTAAACTAGGCAAGTGGACTCTTTAGAGTCAAAGTGATTGATTTGGAACTTTCAAATATTAAAAAAAACTATACTTGCTTGGATTAGATCGTTAGTGATTTCGGGGTGTAAAGTTAAAACCGGTTGTTTTATGCAAACAATTTTCCATCAAACCTAGGCTTAACATTCGCCATTACCTAGTAATTCAACTTCAATTTACAAACCCATAATTCAATCAAATAACGGACATTCGCCATAGTTACCTATTTGCATATTTGAGCTTAACTTGTTAACCTATTCCAAAACCACATCCGCAATCAAGTTCAACAATTTATAGACAAAAAGTTGACAACAATTTACTAGATAGAAAACGTTCGCTATATCTATTCGCAAATTATCAAACAAGTTAATTACTTGACATTAAGCTCAAATACACAAATAGTTGATTAAACATGAGTTTGAGTTAAAAGAGTTTATGATTCATCCAAACGAAAGACATTCGCCAAAATCGCTAATTCAAATCATACTAGTTAACTAGCTTCACTTGTAATAATTTTCACATTCGCGAAAATAGATTCATTCATACATTTCATACAAATAACAAGTATTTTTATTAAACAACAAACATTCGCCATAGTTGTTTAGGCAAAATACCCACAAGTTAAACCACATCAACTAGTTACATACAAATTTATGGATGAATCTTAAACTCGAAGCATAAATCAAACACCAAATACAACACCCCTAGTCACTAACTAGTTCATCCAAGCAAGTATAACAAAACCTAGCCAACCATCATAATCACATCATCATACACATAAAATATCAAAGAAACCAAGGAAAACATGATTATATTTAGATAAAAAATGCAAACCGAGTTCGTACAATGTCGAGATGATGATTGTTAGTAACCGAGAGATGCTACACTAAAGGAAATCTTCAAGAAAATGAAAGAAAACCTTCAAAAACGCCAAAATCGCCACCTAGAGACTGGTTTTCGTGTGTGTTTTTCGTGTGTAAGAAAGTTGTTGAGATGAGAAATGAAAAAGGTGTTTTTCTAAGCAAAAGTGATCTGCCGCCCACCAAGCCGGCGGCTCATTATGTGAAGCCGGCGGCTTCACAACATTCAAACAACCCGGCGGCTTAAACACTCAAACCGGCGGCTTCAACAAATCATCACAACCCGGCGGCTTATACAACAAGCCGGCGGCTTCAACCTGTTTTCCAGCAGACCAGTTTTTAGCTCAAGACTTCAACACTTTACAAACTTGCTCGAATCATAACCACAATGCAGTCCAAACGACGATTCTTTAATATTGGCGCCTATAATTCAATTCAAACTAAATAAGTACCAAAAGTTCATAAAGTCTACTTAAAATGAATGCAAAAACAATGATATCGGTAAAGATAAACTTATAAAAATGAGCGATATCAGCAATAAAAATTGTTCCTGAGTTATCGCAGTAATAACTCCATGGGGTTTTTATTTGTGGGTACCACGACAAGCCCAGAAATAAATTTTATAATCCAGACTACTTCCTTCTCAGCTTCCGAAGGTGCTATGTACTCTGATTAAGTTGCAGATATGGCAGTTGTGGATTGCTTCATAAGGAACCCTTTTCACTACGTCTCCATCCAAGATGAAGACGTATCCTGTCTGAGATTCCATATCATCTCTATTGGTTTGAAATCCAGTATCACTGTAACCAGTCACTTTGAGCTCAGCTTCAGGATTTTCACCATAAACAAGGAACATATCTCTAATAGCTCTCAGGTACTTGAGAATACGTTTCATAGCAGTCCAGTGACTTTCACCTGGATTATATTTAAAACGGCTGGCTATGTTCTATGTGAACGCCACATCAGGTCTAGTGCATCTAACCGCATGTATTTTTCGATTCAACAGCCAAAGCATAAGGAACCCTTTGCATACGCTCCACCTCAACAGGTGTAGAAGCACATTGTTTGCTATTTAAGTCAAGTCATTCTAACATTGGTACATTTTCACATTTAGAACTCTTCATCTTAAATCTATTTAAGATCTTATCAATATAAGCACTTTGACTTAGTCTAATTAACCGCTTAGTTCTATCTCTATAGATCTTGATTCCAAGTATGAATGTTGATTCTCCAAGTCTTTCATAGCGAAACACTTTCCAAGGTAGAATTTTACATCTTGTAACTTTGGAATGTGATTTCTTATGATCAATATGTCCACAACATATAAGACAAGGAAGTAACATTACTCACACTAGCTTTTTGATATACACATGGCTTATCAGGGTTTTGAGTAAATTCAAACTTTTTGATTTCCTCATCGAACCTCTTATTCCAGCTTCTTAGTGCTTGTTTAAGTCCATAAATAAACCTTTGAAGCTTGCATACTTTGCTGAAATGTTTTGGATCAATAAAACCTTCAGGTTGATCCATATAGACCTCTTCGTCTAGATAACCATTTAAGAAGGCAGTCTTGATATCCATTTGCCAAATCTCATAGTCATAGTACAATGCTATGGCTAAGAGAATCTTAATAGCCCTAATGTCTGCTACAGGAGAGAAGGTTTCATCATAGTCAACTCCGTAGATTTGAGTATAACCCTTCGCTATGAGACGAGCTTTATAAGTGTGTACATTCCCATCCACACACGTAGTGTCTTTGCAGACCTACGAATTGGAACAACATCGACTTGAGGTTCAACACTTTGAATACTTTTCCCCCCAAGTTGATGTTCGCTAGTGTTTTTAGAAGGTGATGCATCTTTCTCTTGATTCTTATCAAGTTCTACTATCCTCCCACTGTTTTCTTGAGCTATAAGATTCTTTTCAAAGAACTCAGCATATCTAGCAACTTTAACAGTATTTGCAGAAGGATTGTAGAAGCAGTAACCCATTGTTTCCTTTGGGTATCCTACAAAGATGCATTTAATAGATCTTTGTTCGAGTTTGTCAGGCGTATCCCGCTTCACAAGCGCCTCACATCCCCAGACATTTAGATAAGATAAATTAGGGACTTTCCCATGCCACAATTCATGTGGTGTCTTATTCACCTTCTTTGTTGGAACCATATTCAAAATACGTACAGCAGATTTAAGAGCATAATCCCAAAATGATAATGAGAGAGTTGTAAGGTTTATCATGGATCTTACCATGTCTAACAGGGTTCGATGCCTCCTCTGCGACACTCCATTATGTCGTGGTATGTATGGAGGAGTAAGCTGTTGGACAATCCACACGCTTTCAGATAATCCTTAAACTCTTGGCTTAAGCATTCACCACCTCGATCCGAACGGAGGATCTTGATGGTCTTACCGAGTTGGTTTTCTACTTCATTCTTAAACACTTTAACTGTTTCAAAGACTTCATGTTTATGTTTAAGCAAGTAAACATAACCATAACGACTGAAATCATCAGTAAAAGTGATGAAGTAGCTAGCACCTTGTCTTGACACATGTCTAAATGGACCACAAACATCCGTATGTATAATTCCAAGTAGATCTTTAGCCCTTTGCGTTTGATGCGAAAAGGGTTTCCTTGTCATCTTGCTTGACACGCAAGATACGCATTTATCAAATGATACGTCATCATTTGATTTTAAAAGTCCTTCAGTTTGAAGCCTTTCAATCCGTTTCTTGCAAATGTTTGCAAGACGATAGTGTCAAAGATAGGTAGAGTCCAAATTAGATTTGGCTCTTTTATTGCTAACAGAATATATAGAATTAACTTTTGAAACATGATCATGCATATCAATTTCAAAAATACCATCACAAGGAATAGTATTAAGATAATGAACATTATCCTTAGAAACTGAAATGCCATAATCATTAAAAACACTGATAAAACCATTATCTTTCAAAAGTGAAACTGAAATAATACCTCTAATAATAGTAGGTGCATAATGACAATTGTCTAATACAATAACTAAGCCCGAAGGAAAATTAAGTCAAAACTTCCAATGGCATTACTACTTCACGTACACCATTGTACAAGTATAGTGCCCCATGTTTCAGTTTCTTCTTTCCTCTAATTCACTATAGGGTATTACAGATGTGAGTACCACAACAAGTGTCATATACCCAGGAATTTGATTTAGAGAAATAATATAATTCTATTGTGAAGATACTTGAAGGTCCGGTCGAGCCGGCTAGCTTCTTCTTCTTATTCATCAACTCAGCAAGATAAGCTGGACAATTCATTTTCCAGTGTCCCACACTGGTAACACGCCTCATCCTTAGCCGGATGCTCTTTCTTTGCTGAAGGGATTTTCTTAGGTTTAGGGACATAAGAACCTTGCTTTCCCTTAGCCTTTCCCCTAGTTTGCGGTTTCTTATCTTTCTGGATCTTTCCACTTCTAATCGCAAGGATTTGTGGAGTAGCCGATTTCAGCTCTGTAATCACATTAAGTGGAATATGATTTTCATATTGGTTTTTAAGTTCGGGAGTCATGCTGCCGAGCATCAAACAAGCAACTTCATTATGACGATCATAAAGAGCATTCCATGCTGCTAATTCCTTAACAGGACCACTAGTAGCATCAGGAACAAGTCCCATCGACTGTTCAATGACTTTTGTTTTCCTTTCAACACGAAGGACAATCCTTAGTTGACAAAACCAATCATTGAAATTAATTCCAGAAAGTTTTTCTTTTTCTAGCATTTGCCTGAAAGCCGAATAATTCGAGTTCGGTGCAAGATTTGCCATCTACAACTAGATTAAAGTTCAAATTTAGTATTTTCGATAATTAGTCCTTAAAGAAAAATTAATTTACCCAAGTTTAACCAAGTAAACTATTAATTTCTAAAAGGCTAGGATCCTATTGACATATCATCATTACATCAGTTGATCTGCTAGCAATGATGGTACTCAAAAGGTAAGTGACGATCAATAATTGCATTACAAGTGCAATTCCTAGAATTTTGGGACTTACAAATAACATTTATGAAGCAAGCACAAATGAATTTGTAAACATGTTTCATCCCATCTTTTGCCACGGGCTTAAGGATCTCACTGCTTAACTCGTTTTAAGTCGTCCAATTAAGAACTGTAAATAGTCCACCACCGTCTCACAATGAGTGGTAATTTACCTTGGGATTGCAATTTACCTACGTCTCACGCAGAGTAAAAAGCAACTGTAAGTGTTCTTACGATTGGATGGCAATGACTTAAGTTTAAATGGGTAATTTATTTGATAATATGTATCAAATATGTACGAAGAAGCATGCACACATCTTCGTATCATAGGTTTTAATAAAAACATTCTTCTATTAAGTTATGTGCGTCAAGATGTCTAATTTAATATTAATATTAAATTAGAGATTGCACTTTTATTAAAATTGACTATTCAACATGTTTTAAACCTTTTCGGCCATGTACAAGAGAGGCCATGAAGAGGCCAGATGAGGAGCTAAGATCTTTTCATCGTTTTATCCAACCCGTCATCTAGGCACCAAGCCGAAGATACCTCTCATATACAAGCTCCTACTCGTGGTTTAAAACAAATTATTAACTTGCAAATCTCGTCGTGGGAGAAAATTACGGTATATGAGCCCAACCCGAGTTGACAATAAGATTTGCAAGAAAATAATAAATCTTATTTTATAGTTATTAGTCAAGTTTAATTTTATTTTCTAAAAAAAAATTTGCGTCACAAGTCAACAATTGGCAAATAATTAAACTAAACTAATCGACTAGCTTAAGGGGCATTGATCCTATGGCCACTATGTTTTAGTATGTGTCATTTAAACTACTAAAACTATTAAACAATAAACAATTAATTTCATGCAACTTTGGTGGGTGAAACCCTAAAGCATGGCAAACTATAGACATGTAATCCTTGTCAATTAAACAATTTAAACAAGTAACACATAATCAATCACTCACCATTAACAATTAATCTTAACTAGCATATCATATAAAAGTGATATCCATGACAAATTATGCATGAATTTCATGGATACCCTTTAATTTGCTAATTTAGTAGGTACAATAATAATAACAAAGCAATTTACATTAAACATGTTATTATTTTAGTTAAACATAAAGTTTGCAATGAGAATTTTAAAGTTTAGCTTTGTAACAATAAGGTTTAATTAATACCAAAAAAATACTTTTGTTTGTTACCAACTGTTCGATAACCATACCATAACAACCCCCCCCCCCCCCCCCCCCTCTTTTTTTTTTTTTTTTTTTTTTTTGTCGGCTGGATCCGTGTCACCAAAACACAACAACCAAAACCCAATTTTTTCTTTATTGTAAATTTAGGCTAGATCCATATCACCAAAACAAAAAATATTTTTTTTTCTTGTTCTGTTCGACGCAAACCACACAAAAACAAACAATTTTGTTTTACTTTTCCTTGTGTTCGTCAGACGCAAAATCCCCACAACCAAAACGTTTTTTTTTTTTAATTACGTCGAACCAAATCAGCAAACACCCACCAAATTTTATGTTTAACATATCTAACCAATCACAACATACGTGTGGCTCTGATACCACTGTTAGAATATATCATATATCTATATACAAATTGTCATACAATTGCGGAAGCGAATAAACACGTATTTATAATTTGTTAAGATAGAAAATGTGTACCTTTTAGCTAGCTCCAATTATTCGTTTAATAGACGAATAGGTTTCACTAATGGTAAAACCCTCTACGGTCGCACACACAACACGTCATTGATAACCACCCGAATGCTAGTTCAATTAACCAAGTTAATACCTTTGATTTTGTGTTTTACGCCAAAAGTATTATTGAGGGTATTTCCCATGAATATTACAAGAATACAATACACTTATTTATATTGCAAAACTAGCATCTAGGGTATTACAATAATGGGCCAAGCTATCGATAATACATGGGCTTAATATGCCCCCGCAGTTTGAGCAGGAGGTTGACGAACGCTTAAACTGGATCTGAACTCGGTAAACAATGGAGTAGGTAGCCCTTTGGTGAAGATGTCTGCATACTGGTAACGTGATGGGACATGCAAAACTCGGACGGCACCCGTAGCAACTTTATCACGAACGAAATGAATGTCTATCTCAATGTGTTTCGTCCTCTGATGTTGAACAGGATTGGAGGAAAGATATACTGCACTGACGTTGTCACAATAAACAATGGTGGCTTTGGAGAGAGGTGCATGAAGTTCTCGTAGAAGGTTGCGGAGCCATGTAGTTTCAGCGACTGCATTAGCGACGCCACGGTATTCGGCCTCGGCACTGGATCGTGAGACAGTGTGTTGTCGTTTGGAGGACCATGAGAGTAAGTTATCACCGAGGAACACACAATAGCCGGAAGTGGAGCGTCGAGTGGATGGACAACCAGCCCAATCGGCATCCGAGTATGCTGTAAGGGTGGCTGTAGTGGAAGTGTATAGTTGTAGGCCATGATCAAGAGTGCCCCGAAGATATCGAAGTATGCGCTTGAGAGCTGTAAAATGAGGCTCTCGAGGGTCATGCATGTAGAGGCATATCTGCTGAACAGCATATGTTAAGTCTGGTCTGGTAAACGTGAGGTACTGGAGAGCACCGGCCAGGCTGCGAAACAGTGTGGGATCAAACACAGGGGCACCATCGGGTCCAAGCTTGGAATCAGTGTCGACCGGGGTTCTACAAGGATTACATTGTAACATGTGAGCCCGTTCAAGAATTTCAGTGGCATATTTCTTTTGGGATATAAACATGCCGGTGGTGTCACGATGAACAGATATGCCCAAGAAATAATTTAAAGTTCCAAGATCGGTCATGGAAAATTCTTGATGCAGAGAGGAGATGATGCTCTGAAGTAAAGTTGTAGAGGATGCAGTAAGTATGATGTCGTCTACATAAAGGAGAAGGTATGCAATATCCGATCCTTTGCGAATGATGAATAATGATGAGTCACATCGACTATGTTGAAATCCAACACGAGTTGCATACCCTGCAAATCGTTGAAACCAGGCGCGAGGTGCTTGTTTAAGACCATACAACGATTTTTTGAGAAGACAAACATGATTTGGGTGTTCTGGATCTGAAAAACCCGGTGGTTGATGCATGTATACGGTTTCTGCTAAATTCCCATTTAGAAAAGCATTTTTAACGTCAAGTTGGTGGACCGACCAACTTCGGGATACCGCAAGACTAAGAACAGTGCGAATGGTTGCCGGTTTGACAACCGGGCTAAAAGTTTCATCACAATCAATCCCAATTTGTTGACTTCTCCCATTTGCAACTAAACGAGCTTTATACCTGCTAAGAGTGCCATCTGCAAGAAGTTTATGCTTAAAGAGCCACATGGAACCGACAATGTTAGTATTAGGGGGTCGCGGTACAAGAACCCACGTACTATTTCTAATAAGTGCATTATATTCGTCTGCCATTGCCTGTCGCCAGTTAGGGTCTTTGAGGGCAAGGTTGGGAGATTTTGGAAGTGGTGATATAGTGGTGGTGTGAAGGTTGAGTTTGTTGATGGGTTTAGTTGTGCCAACTTGTGACCGCGTGACCATTGGATGGGTAGTGGTGGTGGTGGTTAAGTTTGATTGGGTGGTGGATGTTGTGGTTGTGTTAGATTGAGTGGTGGGTGTAGGAGAGGCGGAGGATGGAGGGGTAACATCTGTAGTGGATACGGGTGTGGGTGGGGAAATGGGTGTTTCATGTTGAGTGTTTTGAGTTGGAGGTGGATTTTGAGAGGTGGGTGGAGTGGTTAGAAGGGTTCGAGAGAGAAGATTGGGTTCGTCGATGTTGTCTAGGAATGTGTATGATGGTGGTTGATGAGGTGTCATGGACCCAAAAGGGAAGACAGATTCATTAAAAGTTACATGGCGGGATATGATGATTTTGTTGGTGGCAAGGTCAAGACACCGAAAGCCACGGTGGTTTGACGGGTAGCCAAGAAAGATACAGGGGGTGGATCGCGGAGCAAGTTTGTTGGTTGTGTTGAGGTGAGGATAGCAGAGACAACCAAAGATTCTGAGAAGAGAGTAGTTAGGAGGTTTGTTGAAGAGTTTGATGTAAGGGATGTTATTTTGAATTGCTGTAGACGGGAGAAGGTTGAGTAAGTGAGTGGCCATATAAAGAGCTTCAACCCAGAAGTGAGGAGGGAGATGAGCTTGGAAGAGTAGAGTGCGAATTGTGTTGTTGATGGTACGTATCATGCGTTCAGATTTACCATTTTGTTGAGAGGTTTTAGGACATGAAAAACGGAGTTGGATGCCATTGGTGTTAAATAAATTACGAAGGGCGGTGTTGTCAAATTCACCGCCATGATCACATTGAAACGATTTTATTTCACATTTGAATTGAGTTTTAACATAAGCACGGAAATCTAAAAATTTAGTAAATGCATCAGATTTGTTGTATAAAGGATAAACCCATAAATAATGCGAATAATGGTCAAGAAAAAGTACATAATATTTAAACCCACTCAGACTTGAAACGGGTGAGGTCCACAAGTCTGAGTGTACAATGTCAAAAACTGAATCAACAATAGTGTTTGAACTAGAAAATGGAAGTCTCACATGTTTACCAAGTTGGCATGCATGACAAAGCACGGGAGACTTCGTTTTATTACATAAAATGAAATTACTAGAAATAAGAGTACGTAAAACATTGTCTCCTGGGTGACCGAGACGTTGATGCCATGTTGAAGGGCTTATTGATAAAAAAAGCTGTAGGTTTGGTGGGCTTGGTCACGGGATACAAGTCTCCGGTGCTATCACATCGGAGAAGGATATGTCGGGTCCAGTAATCCTTCACAGAAAAACCAAACTCGTCAAATTCAATGGTGCATTTATTGTCTCTTGTGAATTTTCGAACAGAAATTAAGTTTTTAATAATAGTGGGTGTAACAAGAACATTATGTAAGTGGAGGGGTCGGTGTATTGATGGCACTATGGCATGACCAGTGTTGGTGACAGGTATTGATTTCCCGTCACCAACAAAAACAGACGGATAAATACACTTATTAAGAACAGTATGAAGGTTACCTGTATGAGAATTTAAATGAGTCGTGGCCCCCGTGTCCATGTTCCACTCGCCATTCCCCATGTCTTGTAATGTGAGAGTACTGAAAGCTTGAGGCAAATATGTCTCCTGTGATGAAGCATGCGTACTAGATGGTGGAGAAGGCCCAAGAATACCACTGTTACCATGTTGTATTGCATTAGTGGTCCATGTTAAAGGTTGGGCTGTATTGTTGGCCCACACATGTTGAGGAGTGGGGCTAGTATAAAAGGCCCGTTGATTGGGAGCTGGGCCAGCCCATGCTGACTGCTGGTTTTGGGCTGAAGGCAAAGGAGAGGCCCAGTAACGTTGTTGTTGTGCAGTTGGGTTTCGATTGGGATGCCTATTGGGCCCAGCCATGTTAGATGTCTGACTTTGTTGCTGTTGGCGAGACTGACCTTGGCGTGTTCCACCGGTACGTGCGATAGATCCCATGGGAGGTGATTGATGAAGTTTCGTTGGTTGCCAATGGAGAAACCTGCATTGATCCTCGAAACGACAAGATCCACGGGCAAAATTACGACAAGGAGTAGGTGTTTGGTTGCGAGTGTTAGACGTAGCGACAAGGGCGGTTGGAGCCGAGGTGTTGTCATGTCGGTTTTCTTCGGGTGAGTTGAGATCACTTTCTTCCAACAGAAGCATAGTACGAAAAGCATTGAGGTTTGGAAGAGTCTCTTTATGACGAATAATACGGGCAAACTGACTATACTTTTCTCGAATCCCATTTAAAGCATGCATAACAAGATCTTTTTCTGGTATTGGAGAGCCAAGATTCTTTAACAGATCAGACATCTTTTTTATTTTTGTGAAGTATTCTGTCACCGTAAGATTCCCGATTCGAACATTCCTCAAGTCATTGTTAATTTGCATGATTCTCGCATCTTTGTTGTCATGAAAAACTGATTTGATGTGCTCCCAAACATCCTTTGCACTAGCATCTGGTGTGAGGACCATGTCAAGAATTCCTTCTGAAATTGTTCCATATAACCAAGATTTCACGAGATGTTCAAGTTCTGCCCACTCGGGGTCATTGGCTTCTTCACTCGAGGAGGTTCCGTTTAAAATTTTCATCACACCATAACTCATACAATGAGTCTTAAATAGCTCACACCATGAGTTGTAGTTATGCTTTTCAAGATCGAGAATGATAGGTACGTGGGCTTTAATGTTAGTGACGGTGAAGGGTTTGGTTGTACGAGATATTGAGGGTGTGGGATCGCTGCCAGTCATGATGGATCAATGGAGGAGTATGGTGGCTTGGTAGGGTTTCTTGAAGATTAGCAGGTAGAATTTTGGAGGAGGAGAATCACAGATCGTAACAGAAGGAATAAGGGTGGAAAGAATATTTGATTGAGTGATTTTAGGAGGTATTAGTCAAAGAAGATTTGGTCAGGCTTTTGGACAGCTCTGATACCATATTATTGAGGGTATTTCCCATGAATATTACAAGAATACAATACACTTATTTATATTGCAAAACTAGCATCTAGGGTATTACAATAATGGGCCAAGCTATCGATAATACATGGGCTTAATAAAAAGAACAAAACCACATGGGGTTTTCCTTTGACTTTCGTCCGTCGCCAAACCACACAAAAACATAGATCTTTTTTTATCGAATGGAGGCCAAGAGTTATAGTTATATATTAATATAAATAATCTTTTGTTATAATAATTAATAATAACCTTTTATTATTGATTAATTATAAACCCTTTAAGTAATTAGAAGTAACAGTTTAGTCCTAATAACTTTCACCTTGAACCCTATAATTTAATAACATATATTAAATTATCAAAAATTAACTAATAACTCAACTAGTTATTACAGTTAACTTAACTTGGTTAAATAAGCGGTATCTACGTGTTAACGCGTGTGACCCCGTAGGCTTAAACGTTTCTGGACATGCGCTTATTTGACGTGATCATTTCCCAACAACAAGTGGATATATTTGGTGCGTTACAGGCTGTCATATATGTCTCTTATTCAATATTTACGGGGATTTTCTTTCTATACCACCACAATCTAATTTTTATACCACTTTTATTATTAAAAAAATATAAAAAGTACAGAAAAGTACAGAATGTTAAGAAAAAGTGATAGAAAAAGTACAGAAAAAGTACAGTAATAATTGTGTTTAAAATAAAAAATAAAAAATGGTGGTATATAAAGTTGGTCCCTATTTACGCTACCTTCTTTTTTCGTCTTTATCATCTTAATTAATTAATACTTCGTACTATAATTAATGTATCTTTTTATGTCTCCTGTTGTCTTTATGCGTTACTAATAATTATTAACCATTAATTAAAGTAAAGTATAAAGTTTTATGGAGTAGGATATTTTGTTGACATATGGTTTCATTCTCATCCTCATTTTGACACTGTTTAAAAAGCCGTTATGAAACTTTATTGGTTCTTCCTAAAGATTAAGGGTGTGTTTAGTTGTTGAAAATTTTCCACAATTTTTCATTTCAGTTTTTCAAAGAAAATAGTTTTCTAGAAAAGTGTTGAAAATTTAGAAAACGCGTTCAAAATGTTTGGAAAAGTGAATTTTAGAAAACTAGTTATATTTTGAAAAATTTGGAAAAGAGGGGGGGGAAGTTTATTGTGACACCCCCAAATTTAATGCTTTGCGGAAGCGAGTTTTGGGTGTCACTAATCTAATATCAAAACACCAAAGTACAAGCAAACGACTCTAAATGAGACGTTGTAGAAAATATATTACATTACATAAGTTTTCAAAAGTAATACAAAGCTTAAGTCATAAGTTTGAAACATAGTAGTGAGTTCGCAAAATGATTGCAGAAGATTTTAATACATAACCATTATACAAAATATAATGCAAGAAAATCTTCATGTCTAAATGGATGCATGCGACTCGTGATAGCTAGCTTATCCTGTAGGCCATTCCAACTATTGCTGAGTACCTGAGAATACATCACTAAAAGGTCAACCAAAATGGTTGGTGAATCTCACAGGTTTATAGTATACAGTAATAAGCAGTTGAGTAAATCAGTAAGTAAAACGTTTACAATCAGTAAAACAGTAAAGTATAATTGTACAACAGTAGTAATTTAGTAAAATAGTATTTCACAAACATAGTAAAGTCGGTGTAGTCGGTCAATTTATTGCCATGTCATGAGCCATTATAGTCGAAGCTTAACACGTCTGTAGTTTTTGCCCCCGTGAGTACTAATCCAAAAATACTCATATCAAACGAATAAGAAACGCCTGTTTATACTAGTGCGGTTCGTGGTGGAGCTACCACCCAAGGCGGGGATTGTCTGTCCCATATGGATCCATATACTAAAATTCGCGCTTATCTTATAACTGACGACTATAATCAGAGGACTTCATTGGATTAAATATAAACTCATGCAGTTCAGTAAGGCAATACGTCGGTAATTAATACATTGTATTTGGATTAAAGTCGGTAAAATAATACATTTTGTACTTGTATTATAGTTTGTAAAATAATACCTTTTGTACTGGTATTAAAGTCGGTAAAACAATACATTTTGTACTTGTATTCACATCAGTAAAATAATACATTTTGTACTAGTATTATAGTTTGTAAAATAATACATTTTGTATTAGTATTAAAGTCGGTAAAACAATACATTTTGTACTTGTATTCAAATCAGTAAAATAATACATTTTGTACTTGTATTATAGTTTGTAAAATAATACCTTTTGTATTAGTATTAAAGTCGGTTAAAACAATACATTTTGTACTTGTATTCAAATCAGTAAAATAATACATTTTGTACTTGTATTATAGTTTGTAAAATAATACCTTTTGTACTGGTATTAAAGTCGGTAAAACAATACATTTTGTACTTGTATTCACATCAGTAAAATAATACATTTTGTACTAGTATTATAGTTTGTAAAATAATACATTTTGTATTAGTATTAAAGTCGGTTAAAACAATACATTTTGTACTTATATTCAAATCAGTAAAATAATACATTTTGTACTTGTATTATAGTTTGTAAAATAATACCTTTTGTAAATGTATTTAGTAATTCAAGTAATCTTAGGAAACAATCACTTTCAGTAAACAAGTACATACAGTAAACAAGTATATTCAGTAACAATACATTTAGTAAACAAGTGATGCATCTCCCCCAAAGTAAAACAGTAAAAAGGGGTAGTGAGACTCACCTGTAGAGCAAGCAATCCTAATGTGCGCGCGTGTATCAATCGTAACCTCCTAATGCCCTAAACACGCGAGATTACATATTTGTAAGTGTACGCCTAGTAGTTCATTCGTATATTTGTTTACTTAATTGATTGTATTCAACGTATTTGTCTAAGGTTTACGTTTACGCGTTTGTAATCCAATTAAGTTTGTAGTTTGAAAAATGTGTAAGACCCGTTGGTGTCGGGTTACAATTATATTTGAAAAATATAATTACAAATGTTCCAAGGAAATATACTTTGTATAATGTATTTGTATATTTTATCATTGTATTGTTTACAATTAGTATTGTGTTTGTACAAATCGAGACTTAGTTTATAAAACGAAAATTTGTTGGAAGTGAGTTGGATCCGCCGGATCCTTAGACAATCCGCCGGATCAGTGTCCAAAGAGGGGAATCCGCCGGATTGATTTGAATCCGCCGGATTTAATGATCTCGAAGGGAATCCGCCGGATTCACCCGAATCCGCCGAATTCATTGAGTTTGAAGAGGATCCGCCGGATCAATATTAGGATCCGCCGGATAGTTCAAGTTTCTGGGCGGGAATCCGCCGGATTCCCATGAATCCGCCGGATTCATCTATCTGGTTCGTGTCTGTTCATCCGAAAATCATATAAAACCAGTTCTAAATCCTATTTCCGCAAACAACAAATTAATACTAAGCTAGTACATGTTATACTACGTATTTTAAACATGAAATTAAAAAGAAATGGTGAACGATTCTTACAATTTTGAAAACGAAACGGATGTTGATGATGATGAAGATCACGATGATGATGATGATGAAGTAACTAGATGATGATGATTTCGTTTATGTTGTTGTTGTTGTTTGAAATGAAATCGAAAGAGAGAAAATGAGAGAGACCGAGAGTGATATGTGAGCGTGTGTGTGTTTTGCATTATTGAGGTCGGTTGATATAACCGGCCTCAATAATTGAGGTAGATGGAAATTTTTGACCCGTGTTTGCGTACCCGATCGTTAAATAGTGTAATCTTTTAAAATGATAATTTTCTATAAATGTAATCGTATACGTTTATAATTGAAATATTCTATAAAAATACCCCAAATGAGATATAAAAATATATCTTAGTTTAACTCAAAATACACGGATAGTTTTCTGTATCTAAAACGTATTTAAATAATTTTCGGAGTACGTAGTTATTATTCTCAATAATAATACTTTGTTTGAAAATGTTTTTCACTCGTTTTCATTTTGAGTTTCTACGTTTTGTTAAATTCTTGTATTTGCGATTATTAATTAATCGTTTCGTTTATATATATACCTATATATATATAATACTTGTGTACTTGTTTATTGACACGTATGTAATTACGTGTTTTAAAAGTTTAAATTAGGTGCTAATTTTGGGTTATTATGACCGGGTGTCACATTTATAACGGAAAAATGGGGAGAAGTTGTTTTCCACCTCAAAGTTATATTTTGGAGAAGTGGATTTTCCATTTTCTCAGAAAGTTTTCTCCAAAAACTTCATTTTGAACGCGTTTTCCACTTTTCCATTTTTCTTGAAAAAATTTTCTGAAAAACTCTCCTTTTTTCTACAACTAACGCACGCACCGTAATATTTCCCTTTTTCAAGTAAATTATGTCATTCTATGGGTTCATATAATTTTGTCTATGTTATATTCTAGCCATATTATACAACGCATAATATAATAATTAATAATTAAAAAAAAAAGGGTTACTTTTAATAAAATTTCGTTGAGGCCATCTAGAATAAGGCAATAAGCCAATATCAACTACGGTTATAGACTTGTTTTTATAATTCACTGATAATCGTATAAAAATAAGGAAATGTACACGTATCTAATACGGAGTATAATGTGTGTACGCTTGAGGATAAAGAATAAAATAAAGTTTGTTAGGTAAATACATTCATGTGCTTGGACGGTGTGATTGACATAAACTAGTTAGAGCATAGGGAGTGGACGGTGTTCTCACAAAATTCTCCATCCAACACAGTGTTCTCCCATTCCGCCTCGGTGTTCTCGTTAGTGTTCTCGTCAATGTTCATCAATCAGTGTCTAAAATGAGATGTTGTTCCATACAATGTTCTCATTTTTTTTTAGATTTTCCCCACACAAACAATAAATATAAAAACAAAAATAAGTTTTGAGAACACTGTCCAGAACACTGTTACCACTCCACAAAATCATCACCACAAAATTCTCACTCAGAACACTGTGTTTAGGCCGTCACCACTCCGTGTGCTCTTATATTAGAGCACACGGTGTGGGGAACGATGTTCTGGACAGTGTTCTGTAGAATGTTGAAAGTGAGTATTATATGGTGTGGTAAAACTGAAATCACAGTGTTCTGGACAGTGTTCTGAAGTTTTTATTATTTATTTTATTTGATTTTTTAATGATGATAATTGTATAAATTAATATTTAAAAATAGATCAATTAATTAAAACTAATAATATAACTTATTTATAAATTATATAATTAACAAAAAAAATTACAAATTTATTAATTTTTTATTGTTTACTTACCAGCCATTATGTCTGATGTCACCTCCCTTTTATCATTATTATTATTAGTATATTATTATTATTAAATTAAAAATTATTATTATATTGAATGGTCATGCAGACAAGGAAAAAAATGCTCGTCTTCTTCCCAACTCCTTGCAGAGTTGCAGCAACAGTAAAAAAACTCAGAAGAAAAAAGAATTAAAAAGCAGTAACAAAAATGTTTTGTTTTTGTAATCTTGTGACCTCCCGAATAAACAAACAAAAAAAATAAAAGAACACGTTCGTAGAGGAACGGCGAGTGGGGAACGGCGGCGCCAGAACACCGTCGAGAACGGCGGGCTGGTGTGCAAGAACGCTGTATGTCGGCGTTCTAGAGAAAGAACTTTGATGCCACGTTAGACCGCACCGTGTGCTCTTATGCCCGTGCGTTGCACCAGGATAGCGCCATTTCTGATTGATCTAGACATGATTTTTTTTTGCAAAGTACGGTACAACATATTCATAAAATATACATTTCGTTAAACAAATCATTTATTAGATTAAATTGACTTCATTTGAAAGGTTATGAAGAGGTAAATTTGAATAATCTATATGCGGAGTGATGGAGAAAATAGAAATGAAGATAACACTTATTTGAACGTAGCTTACTTAAAGTAAGATAAATAAATTAAATTAAATTTATTGAAGGTAGGTTGATTCTAGTAATATAAATATAAATAAAATTAATAAAATTTACTGTAATCAAAGTAATTTATAAATAAAATTAATATCATTTGTAGAGTATAATTTTAGGGGAGTAAGAGGAAATATTACAATATAAAAGCGAGGTCAATGGGTCTGTTGTTGGTACAAATCTTCTTAAAAAGTTAAGAAACAAATTTTTGTCAATATTTTACCCTTCAATATTAAAAGGTCTTTAAAAATAAAATTTAGATGTTTTTGCAACCCAAAAATAAAATGAGAGGAAAAAATTTATAAAACCATTTAGAGGTCTTGAACTTGCTTCAAGTTGATTTCTACTTTATTAATTTAATTACTAACCACTTTATTTAATAAATATATTGAGTTTACTATTATAATATTTATTATTTATTTATAAATATTAATCACATAAGACAAATGATTTACTAGTTGAAAATTGATATCAGGTGATAATAATGAACTTAAGATGTTAAGTGTGTATATATATATATACTACACAAATGCTTTGAAAATAATCGAGGTCAAAAAATAAATTGTGGTGGGCAAGAATCGAACCTAAGACACCCTAAAAAGGGTGAAGAGGCTCAGCCACAAAACTAATCCCACTTTTGTTTAATTTTGTTACAAATCTAAAATATATAATATATAAATTCGCTTAAAGGCCAAAAAATAAGAATTACTTTGAAGAAGGACTCAAACCTGAGACCTTAAGAATTTTGGCTTCAAACATGGCGGGCGTACACCACTGAACTACAACTGTCTTTTGCTTACATTTTGTCAATACTAACATATATAATAGCTAATAAAATAGAAAAAAACAAAAATTACTATTTATAATAGTCACTCGATTGATATTAGAGGGTAATACTAACATATATAATAGCTAATAAAACAGAAAAAAACAAAAATTACTATTTATAATAGTCACTCGATTGATATTAGGGGGTAATACTAACATATATAATAGCTAATAAAACAGAAAAAAACAAAAATTACTATTTATAATAGTCACTCGATTGATATTAGGGGGTAATTTGCGTTAGGGGATATTAGGGGTTAGGGGTGGTATCTAGCTCGAACTCAATGATTTTGTGTTGAATTCTATTATTATTATTATTATTTGGATTTGGATTTAGGACTGACCGTATCCAGTGGCGGATCTAGGAATGTGAGGTTGGGTATGCATAAACGCACTAGGTAAAATGGACTTTTTTTTAGGTGGAAAGTCAAAGGTGTTTATCGGGTCGGGTTTCTGGTTCTTCGATTCAAATTCCCGGTTAGAATTTTTTTTTAACTTGTCAATCAAACTTGAACTAGAAAATCGTTTTTAAAGCATAGCCAAGAACATACAAGCGTGCGGTTACAAACACATACAAACATACGGCTAATAACTTAGATACATACAATAGGAATTTCATAACAATAATAAAAGATTTTAACTTTCGTCCACTTTGAAAATTAAAACCTTAAAACCTGTAGAAATTTTTATAGTTAGATTTTCTAAAACAAAAGAGAAAATAAAAAGAAAAAAATGATTGTTTTGAATAGTTGAATGTTAGAGTTAAAAGTTTTGTCGAATGGTTAAGTTAAATATTGGGATAGAAAGGCAAAAGAAATTAGAAATGAACAAAAAGGGGAAGGGAAAGTGAAAATGAAAAAAAATTACAAAATAAACGAGTCGAAATAAGAAAGATAGCGAGATGTTTCTTTCAAAAACAAAGTCCATTAATTAAAAGCCACAATTTAGTTGAGTTATCACTAAATATTTTTTGTATTTTTTTAAGGATGATTTGTTGATTCTTTATATTTATTTTTGTGATTTACTTTTGATTGGGTTATCAAAACAATGAAGAACATGGGACGAAAATAAACTAGAGGGTGTACACCACTATTTTAAAGGGTATGCATTTTACATCAACTACACTAAATATCTTTTATATAAAAAAAAAAATTGTACTACACATGAAAACTCAAAAGTATGCAAGTACATACCATTCACAATATGTACATCCGCCACTGACAGTATCCAACATGCATGTTTTGTATCCTATGAACCTCCTCCCTCATTTAATTTAATTTCATTCCAATTTTTAATTTATCGAATAAAAACTAGGTAGCTAGCTAGCTAGGCCGTCCCATGTTCATTTTTCTTCTTGGAATTAAGTTTATTCTCTATGTATCTACCCATTCTATCTAATCTAACCTTTTTATTATATATTTTATGAATTTTGATAAATACTGCTTTTAGAGTAATGGTTAACTTAACCATAATTATAATTAAAACATTTAATAAAGTTCAAACCTTCCATGTTTATAATGGATCCAAATATCACTATCTATATATAATTCACATATTTCATCCTATTATAGTAACATTGCTATTAATTTAGTGTTTGAGTTTATTTATAGTTAGCTTAAACATTACATTAAAGACATTGTTTATCAAAACCCATATTTTATAGTTCTTAGTAATACATTGTCCGGTTTCAATATACTTAATGGATAATCATAACGATAATTTTTTATTTATTTGTCCTAATAACTTGAAATTTAGTTAATGTCTTACTCTCTCCGTCCCAAAATTATTGTCTATCATACAAGAAAACACACAGTTTAAGAAAAGTGTTTTTTATTACTGTTCACTACCAATAGAGTTTCATCTTTATCATTTTTAAACATTTTGATTGACTAATTTTAAAAGAAGACAATAATTTTGAGACATAGTAAAATGAAAAAGTAAACAAATAAACTGGGACATGGGAGTAAATGATTTTTAACTATATAGAGAAAGTAGAATTGTGGGGCCGGTTAGCAGTTTTTTCACTTTTTGATTGAACAAAAGTTGATCGAGTTAATGTTAAAGTACGATTGACTAAAAATGTAAGTCTAAGTTTAACATGATACAAAAAAGGAAGATCATCCAACAGAAAATCAATTAGCAAAGGTCACACAATGCATGGTGGACATGATTGGCCGGTTTAAATAATTAAATTACACGTAAGTTATACTCCGTATATAAGTTATATATATAATAAGGTCTTGTCAAAAGATTTGATAGAATCACGTTTTACTAATTTTTAATCATAAATACAATAAAATATATGTTATTAAACTAGTAGGGTACTCGCGTAATGCGGCGGTATACGTAAAATACGTTGTTAGCTTGCGGTGGAGACTATTAAAACTTGTTTTAAACTAACGTTTGAAAATCAAAGTATCGTATTCGTATTGAAAAGATAAAGGTTGAAACATTGATTGGAGTTACGATGAAAATTGACACCTAAAAAATATAGCATCTATCATCTATCGCATATTATTATACTGTGTTATCATATTTTTGTAACACATTCAATATAAAAAAAGAACATGTAATGTAGCTAAAAAAGTACATTCAAATAGTAGCATAATCAAAATTAATTATCGAAGTTGGAAAATTGAACGGTATGAAAGCAACTATATTATGAATGTAGAATCCTTTTCAAATAAATACGGAGTAGTTATTAACATATCTGGTGATGGTCGATTGATTGTTTTTTAAATGTGAAGGATAGTATAGTAATTTTCGATCTTTAAATGGTAAGCTATAAAAAAGAGAAAGGGTAAATGCTTTTACAAGGGAAGAATAGATAATCAACGTGGTCTGTTACAACAATATATTATAATCTTGCATGAATAAAAATAAAATGTAATACTCCCTCCGTCCCAAATCTATTGTTCCCTTGTTGACTTTGGAGTATTTTTATTCCGACTTTGACCTTCAATATTTTTGTTTGTGTTATATAATATTTGATACAAAATATATGAATTGATTGGATTTTGAATGTATTTCCATTGGTATAATTTGCATCAAGTATTATATAACACAAACAAAAATATTGAAGGTCAAAGTTGGAAGAGAAAGACTCCAAAGTCAACAAGGGGACAATAGATTTGAGACGGAGGGAGTAGAATTCAATTAAATTATTTACTAAAATCATGTTTGGCTTAGTAATTTATTAAAAGAATTGGAATGTAAACGTTGTTCAATGACATGATAACCCCTTTATTTTTTATAAAATAAATTATAAATCTTTTAATATATTGTAACGGATAATTATTCATATTTATTTATCTTCTTTATCGCTTTTTATTTATTTTTATATATATAAGTTAAATATAGTAACAAACAGATCCAATCCAACTTATTTATAAAAAGCACAAAAAAAAAAAAAAAAAACAACAACAACCAACAAACAGTTCCAATATATGAATGCAACCCACTACCTCCTATCAAGTCACCTACCATCATCAACACCAAAAACCACAACAAAAATCAATTAACAAATCAGAACCTAATCAAACCCTTGAAGCCTTATGACTACCTATATCAAATCCTTGTAGAGAGGTCTTAAAAAATGAACAATTACCGGCACAACTTTCAAAGCCCTAAAATTCAAAACTAAAAAAAGATGGAATAACGGAAAGGTTGAAACGGCGGTAGGTGCGGTGGTGACCGTTTCGACGATGGTGGGTGCGGTGGCGACAATGGTTGGCAATTGTTGTGCGACGGTGACGGTTCCGATTATAGTGGTGTCTGGAGGGTTGGTGGTTTGACGGTGGTTAAGTAAGAAGAACGAAAGAAAAGTCAGTGGTGCAAGGCGGTGGTGGTGCGGTAGTGGTGACTGCGGTGCAATGGTGGTGACTGGTGTGATGGTGCGGTGGTGGTGACTGGTGTGGTGGTGACGGTGGTTAGTAATTATTTTTCATGAAATACAAGTATGTTTATATAGTGTTAGGTGGTTTCTTTTATTTTTATCCGGTGATTTTGTATTGATGGTGAAATTGTTTCTAATTGTGTGTATGGAAATGCTTTATTTGGTGTATTAGTGTTTTCATTGTAAATTGTAAATTGATAATAAGTGATTTTGTCTTGAGAAATGAATTTGACTACTCGACATGTGACTGTATGTCCGTATGAAATATGAAATGAATTGATTTTAACAATATATGATATGCCCTCGCATTGCGACATGATATATCTAGCATGACTAAATTATACTTGTAAGTCGTATGTACGTATGCTAAAGAGATGATGATGATAATATGTTATTTTATCGTCCATACTTATTATCGAGAAATATCTATCTTTAATATATGATGTATTTAAATTTTTTCTTAACAATGTACATGCATGTTAGCTTATACTCTGTAGTAACCGTACATTCATAAAAACTTATAATGATATACTACGTATATGTTAAGAATTAAAAGTTTGATACATTTTTTCCACGTCATCGTCATCTTCACCATCTTCAATTTTCCAGCGACACCCTTTTTCCGGCAACACCACCACAACCAATTTACACCTACCTAACCACCAACCCTATCATTTAATGTTCAAAACATGACTATCTTTGACGTCACCACCATCTCTATCATTTTTTCCAACGACACCATTTTATCCGACGAAAGACTACAACCAATTTACAACTCATTAACCACCAACCCCTATTATCTCCACCTCACTATTATCTTCAAATCATCACATCTCCGACATCATCTCCACCATATTTCCGGCGACACAACTAGAAACTATTTACACATTCTTAACCACCAACCCCTATCATATCCACCTCACTAATATGGTAGAGAAGAATGTGTAAATAGTTTATAGTGGTGTCGTCGGAAAAAATGGTGTCGTCAGAAAAATGGTGGAGATGATGGTGACGTCGGAGATGGTAATAATTTGGAGATAGTAGTGATGTGGAGATGATAGGGGTTGGTGGTTAAGGAGTTGTGAATTGGTTGTAGTGCTTTTGTCAAAAAAAAAAATGGTTGAGATAGTGGTGACGTCGAAGATAGACATGTTTTGGACATGGAGTTGATAGGGTTAGTGGTTAGGGATGTGTAAATTGGTTGTGGCGGTGTTGCCAGATAAAATGGTGTCACCGGAAAAGATGGTGTCGCGGGAGAATAGAAAATGGTGAAGTTGATGATGATGACGTGAAAAAATGTAACAAACTTTTGGTGAGATGGCACTGACTTGGCAATGCAACGTCAGCTACTCATGCCACCTCAGCTAATTTTGACTACTAATTGTAGTTTAAGGTTATTAACTACACACAATTAGGGGTGTTAATCGGTTCAACCCGACCCTAATAAGTGTTAGTCGGGTCAGGTTAGTCGGGGTTTTCAAAAATAAATATATACCCACAACCCGACCATATTAGATAATTAGGTTATCGGGTTTGGGTTAATCGGATAGCGGGTTAACCCGTATAACTTTACAGTTTTCTAATAATTGTTAAAATAAATATATAGATGACTTTCAATGTTGGGATAGTACACCAAAATATTGAATGATATATGAAGTTGAAACCACATGAATTATGTATACGTAGTAGAACCATAGTCTGTAAAGTGAGTTTTGTTTTAAATTGAATATAAGTATTGGATTTCAAAGCGGGTCTAAATATACTTGAAATGTGAGTCATGCTTACATCTTTTGAAATTTGAAATATGTTGTTACCGTACTAACACTTTGATGAAAGCATACTTACAAGTTGTGTTACAACTAATATACAATACTAAATCTTCCGTTCTTCATAATCATATTCATATACGTTGCTACACTTTACACGAATTTTATTATATGGTTATAGATACTATTATTAATTAGATTCTACTCTTAGACTCTTATATATTGTAACATCCTGTTTCTGGGCCTGGAAATAAACGATTATTTTAATGACGGGAAATATTTTATAAGGTATAGTTGAAAATAAATGACTAAAAGAGTCACCGATTTTATTGTGAATAATAAAATATTTCTTGTTTTAAATAAATAAACTTGACGGTAAAATAAAAGTATTTTGACTTACGGGTATTTTCGGGTTCCAGACAATAGATTAGAAAGGGGTATATTATTACATAAATAAAATGGGGGCGGTGGGTTTAGGCCGACTCATTTCCCACCTCATTATCTTGTTCTTCATTTATCTCATTATCTCTCTCAAATCCTCTCAATTCATCAAAAGAAATAAACATCTTAATTGTGTGGATTCAAGACTAAGGAAATCAGATTATCATCATTCTATCATCATCTTTCTTGTTCTTCACCTAGAGTAAGTGTTCTTGAGGTTTTGTGATTAATTGAATAAATTAGGTTATTAAGTGATTGTAAGGAATTGAAGCTAGAACTTGGTTATAACATGATTGTAGAATGATATTATGATAGATTATTGCATATTACATGATGAATATATAATAATTTGTGATTTATGATAGTGTTCTTCAAGTTGCAATTTAGGGTTTAAAATATATGAATTAGATGATGATGCATGCTAGAAATTGATGATAGATAGTTGTTTGTTGTTGTATAATGTTTATAGTTGAAGTTTATTGATATTCATTTGAAGGATTCGTGTTTATAATCTGAGTTTTATGAAATTAGGGTTTATGTAAATAAAAATTGGGGATTTGAAAGTAAATAGGTAATATATTATATATAGATGTATTTGTTTGTGTAGAGTTGTAAAGATGAATTGTTTTGAATGTTAATATTGTGGGAAATCAGTCCTAATATGTTTAATTGAGTAAGTGTTTATCAAGATAAGTGTTGTAGATGTATTTGACTTGATTTGAACCACTTTTGGTGAAAATTCGGATTTGGACAGCTTTGTGCAGAAAAATAGGCTGTTTTCAATAAATCATAACTAAATAACCGTAACTCCGTTTTTGATGTGTAATATAGCGTTGGAAAGGTGGGAAAGTCTATTTTCTGTTGGGTATGACCTTATTGCACAGAACTGATTTTATGTTGGTCAAAAAGTGAGTTGAACAGCTGCTGTCCAGTTTTTTTACAAAACATACTAAAGTGTTGTTGAGCTTAAACGAATGAAATGTGATAACGTGTCATTTTGATTGGTGGGTCGGTTTAGAGGTTGACACATAGTCAATTGGGTTGAAATAGTCACACGTGATTTGTATTGGTTAAATCTGTGGTCAAAAAGAGGTTATTAATTGAAACGGGTCAAAAGGTGTCGATTTGGGTCAAAATTGGTCATACATCTAAATTTGTCATTTTTGGTAAATTTCAAAAAAATGCCTAAAGTGAAAGTTAGATATTGTTGTATTGAACGTGTGTACCAAATTTCAGGTCATAACTCTCACCGAGTTAAAAGTTATACTTGCTTGAATGTCGGTAGTTTTGAAGAAATATGGCAGTTTTGAGGGTAGCGTCAAGGGCAACGGGGCTGTTTTGAGTGTAGATTTGAGGGCAAAGAGGCAGTTTTGAGAAGAAAGTGTAAAAATGAAAAACGTTCATTTTGTTATAGTAAAGGTGCCTGCAAAATTTGGTTGTCTAATTGTTAACGAGCAAAAAGTTATGCATGTTTAAAAAGGGCAGTTTTGAGCAAATAGATGCAGTTTTGAAAATGAGTAGTTTTGTTCAGATTGTATATTGGGCAGTTAACTTGCGTAGTCTTACGTACGTATTTACGTGTCATATTTTAGTTGAGTGTCGGGACCTAAACAAGAGTATAAGTATTGGTATATGATGCTATGTTAAGTAAGATTATGAGATGGATGATATGTTATATATATGTTATGATTAATGGCTTTGGATTATTACTAACTTGTTGTTGTTTGTAATTCCAGATAAGCGGGCAGCAACTCAGTAAGATTAGACCACTGAGTTGAATATCAGATAATATTGGTGAGTGGTTACTGTAATTCTCGGTTCAACCCAGTTGTAACGGGTTCGGTTACAACGGGTAAGCCAGGATAGTTTTGGATATATTATGTTATTGTTGTTTGGTTTATATTGTGCTATTGGTTAGTTGATTTGTAGTTGCTGATTGTTATTGGTTGTTGATTATTGGTTGCTTGGTTGGTTGACTATGTGTTGATTCAGAGGTCAACGTTGGTTGGTTGGGCTTGTGTACTACTGTGTAACTGTCCGGGTCTTCCGATACACAGAGTTGAGGATGTACTCATGTTAGTGAAGGTAGTACTCAAGCTATTGGTAGGTTTCTGTGATGGTATACCAGGAACCTCTGATCCTCTTGACGTTATGTGCTTATGTGTTTAAGTTTGTTTTGTTGTAAGACTTGTTATAAATGGATTGAACCGTCGGTTACGGTTCCATTCACTTAGCAATACGCTAATCCCTCGTTGTTAAATGTTTTGCAGATTTTGGTTAGATGCTTGGTTCGTGTCGTGAGTGTTTGACTGGATGTTTGACTTATCGCGCCGACTCTGATCTTTTGTTAATATATGGTTTTGAAAAGTTTTATATAACACCCGGATTTAGTAGTATGGTTTGTACTTATAGAATGGTAGAACAGTTTGCTTTGGTAAATGTTTGGTTTAAGTAAATATCGGCTATTTATGTTTTGGGACTTGCGCTTCCTATAATGAAATATAATAAATAGTTAGTATTCTTTATAAACAGTTAGTATTCTTTATAAATAGTTAGTATTCTTTGTAAATAGACAATATTCTTTTGAGAAAAAAAAAATGGTTCTAAAAGTTCAGGGTCTTACATATATATAGAAAAATGTCTCAACATTAAATTAGCATATTCAACTTATATTATTTTATACGAAAGTTAACTATAAAAATTAATAGAAAAATTGATACTTGGTTAGATCGGGTTAATCGGGGCAACCCGCACCCGCATAAGTTTCTCTATTTTAACCCGACCCCAATAAGCATTCGGGTTAATCGGGTAACCCGCATAACCCGATTAAACTTGTTAACCCTATTAAACCCGACCTGAATAGTGTTAATAGGGTTCGGATCAGGTCGGGTCGGGTGTTTTGACACCCCTACACACAATAGAAAGGATTAGTAAGTTTAGTATACATAATAGGAATTTTGAAAGTAAGATGCATACAATAGAATTTCTTTACAAGTTCGATACATTTTCAGACTATTTGTCTTTTCCTATACACAATGAAGTCCGAAGAGTTTAATAAACACTATGATCAATATTAGAGCATTAAAACTCAAGACTTATGTTAATTCGTCAAACACCCTTTGTATACAAGGTTTATTGTTACGTGATAGGAAACCCTCATATATATCTTGTATTTGGCTTCTTACTTTGAATGGAACCTATATTTATACAAGGTTTATTGTTACGTGATAGGAAACCCTCGTATATATCTTGTATTTGGCTTCTTAATTTGAATGGAACCTATATTTAGGTTAGTATAATTAAGTAATTATGGATCTATTTCTTCAATACTGATACTCTACATAATGGGAGTAAAACAAGTGCTACCATCTAGCGGAGTTGGCCATCAAAGATTCTCTTGAGTCTTTGGGGGGAGTTGTCCCATGTTCGATCTCTGCAAAGGGGTATTGGATTTGGGTTTTCTTCCTCAAGGAAATCCATTGGTATCTTGGCCCAGTGGTAAGGAGTTTTCCCCATAATGGGGCTTCTCCTTGAGAGTGAGAGTTCGAGCCTCGTTGTGAAGGGGAATCCTGCGACACAATACCCATCCAAGACATGGGAGAACAACCCTTTTAGGGTGTCGCCTTGGCTTCGAACTCATTGGAGATGATCGGGTGGACCATAATAGGGGTCCGTCAGTGATACCAATACTGCATTTCAAAAAAAAATAGCCATGGTAAACATAAAAAATGAAAATATCTTTTATTTTGAAGTAAAAGAACTTTTATTAGCATGTAGATATAAAAAAGATATATATATCAATCAAATATACATGTGGATTGAAGGGCTCAATATTGATTTTTTTTTTTTTTTTTTTTACGAAAAAGGAATTACTATATTAAAAAGAAAATTTCAACAAAAAATTGAAGATTCAAAAGAATACATAAGTGATCTACATATACAAGAAAACTAGATTTAAAATTTTAATTGACTTTAGAGTTCCCCGTATTAAAATTTTAATTGACTTTAGATTTCCCCGTACATTAATTAAGTAGTGCAATTACAAAATGTAAGCAATGACGTGGCAATGGTTTTTATTGATTGTTAATGTTGGAAGCAGGGGCGGAGCTAGAAGGGGGGCAGTGGGGGCAGTCGCTAGAGATGAGCAAAACAGTCTAAGACTGAAACTGGTCCTGAAATGGACTGTGACCAGTCCTTGAAAAACTGGACTGGGAAAAAGACTGGACTGGTCCTAGGACTGCCTGACAGTCCTAATTCAGTACTACTTTTCAGTCAGAAGACTGGTTAAAAACTGGACTGAAATCAGTTTAAACTGGTTAAAAACTGAAACTGGTTTAAAACAGGCAAAAAGACTGAAATGTATTATGAGCTATTTATGTTTATTTATTGTTTATTAACTTTTTTCTTTTCTTAAAAAATTTAAATTTAGGTCAAATTGTATTTGATACATTTTTATTTCTTTCTTTATAAACTTTTATTTATTTTCACATCAACAATTTCAATTATATACATTTTAATTTAATCATACTTCACATTTATTGATTTTTTCTATTGGTTTTAAAATTTTATTGTAACTATTGACAAAATTATCGACCATGAAAAAAAAGACTGTAAATGATAGAAACTGGACTGGGACTGGACTGAAATTCTAAGAAAAACTGGCAAAACTGGCAAAAAACTGGACTGAAACTGAACCAGTCCTAGAAAAGACTGGTTTTTAATTTTCTGTTAAAAAACTGGACTTTTTTGAAATGAACTGAAAACCAGTTTTATCTGGTCTTTTCTCATCTCTAGCAGTCGCCCCTTAGAAATAAAAAATTATCGAAAAAAATAAATTTTTTAAAGGTAATTAGTGACAGTTAAGGATTTTGACCCCCCAAATGTGATAAAAAGAAAAAAAATAAAAAATTTGCCCCCCTTCTAAAAATTCATAGCTCCGCCCCTGGTTGGAAGCTTCCCTTAGAGCACAGAGTGTGGTAACCGGTGTTCAAGACAGTGTTCTGGAGAATGTTGAAAGTGGAGATTTTGTAGTGTGGTGAAAAAATATTCACAGTGTTCTGGTGCTTTTTATTATTTGTTTTATTTGAAAAAATGAGAAGACAAAAAAAAAAACAAGAACGTCGACGGTGTTCAAAGTCTTTACATGGGCGGTGACCAAAAAAATTTGCCAGAACACCGGCGAGAACACCGAGGCGGGGTGGGAGAACACCGAGCCTCAGTGTTCTCATAGTAGAACGTTGATGCCACGTGGTGCACACCTTGTGCTCTTATTTGTTCAGAATCTCCTCATTTAATGAATCATCGAAGTTGAATGTGCTCTTTTTTTTTATCATTATTAATTTTATTTCACATTTTAAATTAAATTTAATGGAGTGAGTAGATTAGCAGTCTTAGCAAACGTTTATTACGACTTTTACAAATTCTACTTAGGAAGGTATTATGTAGACCGAGACATCTACAGATAAAACCTGTTTCTATGTATGTAGGAGAATAGTTTAACTTAGGCATCTAATCTAATCTAATCTAAGTAAAGTAAAGTCATGGTCTTGTTAATTCATTCAAAATTTGGGTTATTGTGATTGTTACGTTCGGATGGTCAAATCCATATTTTGTTTTCAGTTTTTCCTTGCTTGCATCCATCCTTTGTTTTACTCAAATTGCTACTCACTAGTTTAACAAGAAAAAGAGTTTCCTTTATTTATCATAGATATAGATATATCATTCATTATTCATAGAGGTGAACAGAAAACATTAACGATTACAATTGTTGTGAAAAGAAACTGAAATCTATTATATTATAAATATACTTAAAGCAAAATACTATGGGCTAATCCCGACCCTTAATTGTGTTTTTCCATCTTGATCAAACGATTAACATTAATTTGATGATTCTTACACTTAACACCCTTTAATATTCCTACTTAAATTAAATAAACATATTTTTATTTGATAAAACGAATTTTTTGGTTAAAACATATTCGGCCAGCATAGATAGATATCTTCTAAATTTCTAATATTTTAATTTTTTGCATAAAAGATATTCTCCCAGCCATGGATCATATCTTCTAAATATTTAATATTTTGAATTAAATCTTTAAGGAATCCATGTTTCCTTCCAATATAACCCCATCCTTACCTATAAATTGTTTTGGTTTTGACGAAATAAAAGAAACCCTCAAATATAAAAAATGTAAAGGAAAGATATTACAATAAAGTTATCTTACCTCAAATATCAATACGATCACTATCAATCCACCTCCAGTTCATAATTTCTCAACTGGGTCGTATCAAATTTGTACCTTCAATTAAAACTGTAGAATCAAATCTTACATCTTTTAAAATTTAAGCGAAAAAGGATCTACTCAAAATTTTAGTATAAACCACCACTCACCAAGCCTTTAATTCGTGATATTCCAGATGAGATTGGTTTAACTGGCCATCCAGGCTGCCGATTGAGTTTCATCCAGGTGGCCGTAGTGTTTGCCGACAGTCGTATAAATAACAATACATAAAGAAATCAAGAGAATTTCACAACATTAGCATACAAAATACAATCAAATCGGTGGAAATTAGGAGAACATAACCTACAAATTGATAGAATGGATTAATAAAATTGAGTTTAGGTTACCTTATATACTCCGACTGTGCACAATGAACTATCAAAAAATCGAAATGAGTAATTGGATAATTAGGGAATTATTTTGTGGTGTAAATAGGAGATCGAAATGGGTAAACTGGAGGATCGGATTGTTATCTGGAACAATCCCTAATAACTTACATTGACTTAAGAATACTGATTTCGTACACAAATAACAAAAAAAATTATAATACAATATCATTTCTTGATACATATTTCTCCGATTTAAAAAACCATACATTGCATTTAATTATAAAAAACAAATTATATTTAAAATAAATATTTTCTTAATGATTTCATATATATATATATATATATATATATATATATATATATATATATATATATATATGAATGTATATAAAAATTAGATACACCCGCGTTGCCGCGGGTCTTTTATCTAGTTGTTATTATATTATTATTATTATTATTATTATATTATATATTATTATTATTATTATTATCATCATCATCATTATTATTATCATCGAAACAATCCATATATTTTTGCTTTTTCTATATCAAAAGTATTCAGCACAATTAGAAAACTGTGATAAACATAAGGATAAAAATGTGAAATCATAAAACATAGAATAAGAAGCGGCATGTGAGGTAGACAGAGTAGATCGAGTAAGGGGAGCACTTGTTTGACTTCTTAGCATAAACCGACCAATTGACTTATGTGTTGGCATTAACCGTCGGAAAATGATTGAGATAACTAATTATATAAGCCTAAATTCAGACCTAAAGATATAATTGGTAGATGTGAAAAATTGATTGGATGAGATTAAGAAAGAGAAAAAAATCAACCAATGAAAAAGTTAGGTGAGTTTTTAGGTCTACGTAATTAGTCCTATATAGCATTACTCTTAACCGTCCGCATTAAAGATAAAAGTTTGCAATTTCTTCTCCTTGTTGCGAGTAAGAGAGACATCTACATTTTGAGAAGAATAAGAGGTAGTCGATTTCAACTGTTATTTTCATTGGTTCAGATTCATTACATTGGATTTTACGAAAAATTTAGTAGCGTTATAATGCAACGAATTGAATATGAGTAATCACATAAATCAATGGCCGATTAATATGCTATCAAAATATAACTAATACAGTAATACTCCGCATTATTAAGGCAATATATTTTTAAAGATCAAAGTTTGCAATTTCTTTCGGTGTGGAATGAGAGAGAGGCATCTGCATTTTGAGAAGAATGAGAGATAGTCGATTTCAGTTGATGATTTTCGCTGACCTAGATTCGTAACATTATATTTTACGAAAAATGTAGTGTTGTTAAAATATAATGAATCTGAGTTGTTTGGCTGAGATGATCTTCCTCATTTTACTCTCATAAATCATAATACCGGAGTTCCTTATAACCTTATCCTTATTTTTCTATTTATTTTTTTTATAAAAGAAAAAGATTCCCATGTGAAATACAGAGGTAGTACGGAGTAATAAATTCAAAATAATAGTGTTCGTGCAATTGACGTTTTAATTACACAGGAAAGGTACACGTGAGATGTTTGGATTTATGGTTAACGATTCTATTGACTATTTGCAAGTTGTCACACACTTGTTTCCTTACGTTTAATTTCATATTCCTCCTCGTGGTACAACCGGATCTTTACTACATGTTTCATCATTTTTTATTTCAATATATTTAGATTATAAAAATATATATTTACATTTGATACCCATAAAATTAATTTAACTAACGAATAACAATAACCGACATGCACGCTTGCTACTAAGTTCGGTTGCACGATGATTATGTGATTTTTATTATAAAATAAGGGTGGGGTTCAAATGAGAATAGGAATTTATGTGAGAATGGGGGAATCAATAATATTGTGTCATGTGTACAAAGAAAATGCTTCACATGTACAAAACCCATTTACCCCCAACATCAATTATCTTACAAACGACAAATTGAAAAATTATGAAAATTGCACCATTAAATTCAGCGTTTTCTCCTCTTCGATTTGCCGTCCCTCAAGGCATACTTTTAACAACTTTTTTTTCTTCATTTATTTGGTGGGTTTACAAATTAGTAACACATGTTTTAGTGTTGCGCTTATGGTTTAGGGTTTAGGGTCCCGAAACCCCAAACCTCAAACCCTAACCCCAAATCCTAAACGCTTTACAAAACCCTAAACCCTAAATCATACTAAACCCTAAACCTTAAACCCTACTAAACCCTAAATCTAATAAACCCTAAACTCTAAACCCTAAACCCTAACCCTAAACCCTAACATTAACCACAAATTAAATGTCTAACCAATCACTAACACATGTGTTACTAATTTGTAAAACCCACCAAAAAATGGAAGAAAAAAAAGTTGTTGAAAGTATGCCTTGAGAAACGGCAAATCGAAGAGGAGAAAACGCTGAATTTTATGGTGCAAATTTCATGATTTTTCGACTTACCGTTTGTGAGATATTTAATTTTTAGAAATGTGGAGGAGGGAGAATAAAGTGACACATGGCAGAAATATGTTGGTTCCCTCATTCTCACTCAAAGTTGGTGTACTCATTTCAACCTTACTCTATAAATTAAGTACATATTGTCAAACATCTAAATATTAATAAAGGGTAAATAATATCTTTAGTTACGTACTAAGAGCACACGGAGTGGTGACGGCATAAACACAGTGTTCTAAGTGAAAATTTTGTGGCAAGGATTTTGTGAAGTGGTAACAGTGTTCTGGACAGTGTTCTGGAATTTATTTTTTATTTTTTATACAACGTGATTAATCCCCAAAAAGCAAAAAAAATTAATTAAATATTGAAGAAACCGTTCGAAACAGCGTCGGTTTGAAGATTTTGACGCCGGAACGCTGTCCAGAACGCCGTCGAGAACGCCGTCACGGAGTGGCAGAACGCCATTTTGCGGCGTTCTCGACGAAATTTTTTGACGAAAACGCTGCCACTCCGTATGCTCTAATGTACTATAAGGAACAAATCAATGACTACTCATGTACATTTTTACTTTTTAATTACTTTAAGAATTAAATTTGAAAATAGTTACTTTTTACAGTACGTACCATGAACTCTACATATAGTTACCGCTGAATAAACGTTTTTTTGCCTTGTCGATGAAATAATATGTTTAAAAATAAGAAAATATATGATGCATAATAATTATTTCTTAGGTGAATATAATAAAAAATATGTTAAAACAGTCTTAATGTTGTAATCTCAGTCCAAATAAATCTCACAAATAACTATATAACAATGCAGTCCAAAAACATTAACATCAACGATATCGGTTACTTTGAGGTTAAGTGCGATCATGTGTCATCTTGCAAAAAAGTAGACATATTTTTAAAGTCGGGGAGTGGTAAAAGTTCACTTGTTTGTAAATTACGTCTTATCATTGTGCGAATGAAAAGAAAAAAAAAAAGACATATAAATGGTCTTGTTTGGTGATCTTATGCTAAGTTACCTCTACATATTTTACAACTTCATACGTGGCTTACTTCTCATCGTGACACCAAGAATTTTATTATACATGTCAATGTCAATTTATCATTAAGTTTCCAAAAAACATATTGACACCTCATCGTAATACTATTATTTTTATTAAGTTAATCAAAAAATCTATTTTTAAAGAAATAAAATTCATTTCTCTTAATAATATCTTATATATAGTTTTAGTAAGTCAACTAAAAAACTCATTTTCCCTAAATAATAATAGTAGTATATAATAATATTAGAAAACTAGATTATAACCCGCAAGTTTTGCAGGCTAGACAATAAAAAATAATTTTATTTTATTAAGTAAATGAAATAGATTTTAAATTTTAACTAATATGATAGTATTTTATGGTATATAAGTTGTACATATATTCAAAACTATATAAAATGTGATATAAAATTGTTTCAAGTAAATGAGATTTATATAAATAGAAATTAAAGATTACTACAAGTAATTGTAAATTGTAAATAACATTTATAATAATCATTCAAACTTTTGAATGATCCTATGTTTATGAATTCATTGATTGGCGAATAAAGCATTAGGTTTATGATGAATGTCGAGGACGTGCTAGCCAAAGTGAACATATTGCATGAAGCCTAACAAAATAGTCGCGCAAGAAGTGTAAGTGTGGATTGCCTCGTGGTTAGTTCCTTGTGGATTTGTTGTAAGGTCTTTTGACGAAGTTCATCAGCGTGCATGTTAGTAAAAGTAGTTAGCAAAAATGTATAAGTATATATAATGATGTAAACATTGTAAGTAAAATTTAACCTGGTGTAGGTAGTTTTCAAAAGCTCCTAACTTTCCGACGACCATAGCCATTTGAGCCATGTAAGTAGATAAATCGGATGATTGAGATGATGCAGTCAAACCACGACCAACCAGTGAACAACCCATTGTTTGTTGAAGTTTTTGTATTCCTTGCGATATTGATTGTTCTTCATTCGACGTTTATATTTTAATTTAGTAGATTTTTCCAATTGTGATTGTGTGAGTTCTACTTGGTTCTCAATTAGCTGAACAAAGTTTATTTAATCGGTTCATTTAAGCAATATACACATAATGATAATTAAATTTGAAAATGTAGTATTTTGAATTTTTTATAAATGTATCATGTAGGAAAGTCTTATATTTTTTGATATGTGACCATAAATTTCTACTTTTAACTCGTGACTTTTGAATCAACATGAATGTTTAATTTAAAGTTAAAAGAGTTGACTCGTAAATTGTAAAAGTATGGTAATGAGCCTCTAAAAACGATTTAATAAAAGTTCTTATCTAAGCCCTTTGTCAGTAAGAATATCACTAAAACCTTACTTGAAGACACAAGACATGTACCACTACTACCCTGATATAATGACAAGTTCATAAGTCTATAGCAGTCAACATTAGACAGTAATAGCCAACATAATCAGTAGTTTAAGCTATTTTTCCATGGCCTAGACGAGATTTTTTTGCAAATGCTTACATATATAAAACCTCATTTACGGCTTTCGGATGCTCGATAACTACATGAATTCATAATTGAAGGCCCAGAAGCTTTGTCACCGCACCCTCTGAAGGTACTTCCGGTACTGAGGGTGGTGTTCATATAACCTCCATCCATAGCACCAACCGTACGTTCTCCAGAAACGATACCCTTAGAATCCTGCTCCATCTTTTGGAGAATTCCAACTACTCCTGCTCCAGCCAAGCGGCCCTCTAACCTTGCAATCGTTTCACACACCACCACCATTTTTCTCACATCCAATGAGTTTAACTATTATCGAGTTGAACTTTTGCTTGATAAAAAATACATAGAAAATTGCACAAAAATAAACATAAAGTAGAAGCGGCAATTTCAACCCATTTACTTATGATCCGGTCCATTTGGATTATGTTCAACTTTTAATGGGTCAAGACTCAAAAGGGTTAGATAAATATAAAGATAAAAATAAAGTGGTTCAAATGGGTCAAAATTCACCCATAATGTATTTTCAGTGCATAAAGCCTCCTAAATCAAGTCAATCACTAAATTAGTTTGACACATTGACTACCAATATTATAATTTAAACTTTTGAGCAAAAAGAGTTCGATGGTTCCCAAACCTGACAGGACCATAACCAAAAACTTACCAGTTTGACCCGGGCCTTTTTTAACCCATTACCCAACCTGCCCATTTTTCCACCTCCAAATAATAGCAACGGAAAATTATATACACCTTTAATCAATATTCAACAATGTTGGAGACAAAATTGTAGGTGAACTTCCAGTTGCTATTCTGCCAGACAAAGTAACCTCCATCTTGTGTCTGGAGAAATCTACTAACAATACGGAAAAAGAAAAAGAAAAAGAAAACAATACCTAAAATGAAATCCAATCAATAGAAAGAATTTTTTTGCATTTCGAGATAATTGAATATACTTCAATGGTCGATTTTTGTATTACTCCATGATTGAGAAAGTGAAGCATTTGCGGTCATATAGAGTGATACTTGACCCTGGTCATTGTCAAAACCGCAAGAAACAAAGTTAAGCATTTTCTAAAAAACGAAATGTAAACTAAGGGAGGATAACATAATATCTTACAATTTCTAATGACCCTGGATGAAAGCCCACTGTGAATCCTTCAAACAATCATGCACCCGGTTTTTCACACGAAATTGCAAGGTCAAAAATAATCCTATATGGAGAGTTTTGAAATAATTTAATAAAAATTCGACATGAGAATGTCATTCCGTCTCAGAAGAATGTTTAACCTGATTATTGAACTGGTATTAGTGCCGGTCCCAAATACCACTGCAACAATCATCTTAATCATACAAATTCCCAAGAGTCAATGTTCCAACACTATCATTCACATGTTTACAATTGATCCATTTATAAAATTTCATTTATGGTCTTAACACTTCAACATACAATTCAATTGTAGTTAACGTTATCGAGAAAGGCAAGTGTGATGCAACATAATATTAAGAATGGGGAAGATACATAAATTGAATCACATTCTTGATAGACCAGTAAACACATTTAATAGACCAATCCCGATTACTGCAACTTCAACAAAGACCTGAAAGAAATAATATTAGTAATCACATTTTTTGATAAATACATCAATTTGTTTAATACTATTTACGAAATGGGCAAACAAAAACAGACCGTTGCAAACTTTACTGAAAATTGACCCCCACTTATTCGACCTCGTAAAGCAACCCATCTGTTCTAATCAAAATCAGGCATAATAACAACAATAATTTGGTTGACTAACATGTTATAATCAAAATCATGCATGACAATAGCCTTTTATGCCCATCAAAATCATCCCATCAAGTAAGTAAATATAAGATTCAAATTTGAGATTTAAAGTACCTACAAATAGTAACTTGATGGAGTACCATTTTGACCACTACCTTTTACATTACCCATTCTCAAACCAGATGGTTTTGGTCCTTAACCAACCCGGCTGACTTGCCCATGATGCATCCTCTACCACAAATGCATTGAATAGAATACCTGGACATGGATCAAGTCCACAATAACATTAGATGAGGTAACATCTTAAACAACTATATACTCTCAGCATGTGCACGCACACCATCGGGACAAAATGCTTTCGCAACTGACTTAAAGAAAGGCCTCTCGAAAAGCTGTGCTTGACTTGAAGTATAATTGCCATGTCAACTTATCTAATAAACCATGTGATGCAGTTGGGCCCACGGTGAGGATTTACCAGTGGGATATGAGGAATCAACTATAACAACATCATAACTACGTTTGGAGCAGCCTTCAAGAATCAAAATGCAACACCTACAATATCATATCATACAAAGCTAAAAAAGAACATAATGTTGAAAACTGTAACATTGGTAATTTAACATCTATACCATCAACAATGGGAAGTATTTTTTATTCAAAGTCCTGATTCTAACACAATTAACAAAGCAACACGACTGTGATGATAATAAACATGAATCCGTATGGTTGTCAATTATTTTTTCTAATTACTAACGTATTATAATTAATTATGTAAGAGCGAATATGGAGCACATGTTGACCAAAGAAAATATTGTTTCATTTCCCCTGAGATAAGCAGGACATGCATAATCACGTTTTTCAGACAAATAGTTTGGCTAATAAGATACTCCGTAATACATATAATATAAATCATGTAACATCCTCGAAATGGACCTAGTTGTTTTATATTATTTCTTGATTTAAATAAGTATTTAAATGAGTTTGGAAATAATATTGTTTGAATTAGTTGAAATAATTGGAATAGGAATCGAATATTCCAATGTGATAAGTGAATTATTAATTGTTGTAAATTAATATAGATGACGGTGCAATAAAATGTTTGGACTCGCAAATGGTTTTCGGGTTCCAAACAATAGATTGAGATGGGGTATTAAATTATACCCGTATATTTGAAGTCGGTTTGAGGAGCCGACTTATATATCACTTTCCTCTTTAGGAAAGTTTCATAAGAAACCTTCAAAATCACCCAAAACCTTTAGAAATCCAAATCAAAACTCAGAAACAAATTGAAAGTGAATTTGGAGCTGTGAATGATTCTAGTTTCATCCTAATCACTATCTCAATTCAGTGTTCTTCAAATTAAGAAGTAAGTTTAATTATTTCCATTTGATTGAAATTGGGATAATTGATGATTTGGAAGAATTTGATGTTAGAAACACGTTATAAAGGTTTTATGATGATTATGTGAAGTTATTAGGTATTTATAACTGTTTGAAATCGTGTTTTGGGCGATTTGGATATAAAATCGCGAGTTAGGGTTTTGGCCAGTTCGTACAGGGCTGGGACGAAGCTTGAAGCCGGCGGCTTCGTCCCCAAGCCGGCGGCTTCCCGTGATTTTCGAACCCGGCGGCTTCTGAGCCAAGCCGGCGGCTTGTGCAATATTGTGGGTAACCGGCGGGTATGGGTCTTACCCGGCGGGTAAGGCTGACTTCTAGCAAATTTTCAGAAATTTTGAGTTTGCAAATTTCAGAAGTGCATAAGTGTTTAGTAGTGATTTTTGCCACGGAAAAATTGACAAATTGGCTTTAAACTCCGATTGGGCTGAAAGTTACATGGTCACTCGAAAACGACCCACTGATCAAAGCTATGTACTATAGCCTAGTCAGTTTTTTGCCATTCGGGGTCGTTTAGGGGTCGAAAATGGCATTTTACAATTTTTGGACCTTATTTCGGGACTTTTTGATTATGTTCCTAATTGAACTTTTGTTGCTGTGATCTTAGGGATCACTTGATACATGTAATTATGTTATGATTGTGTAACGATGTTACTTACATAAGTATTATCAGTTGATACAAGTTACTAACTCATTGTTTATTGATTGTATTCTCAGATGTGTAGAAGGCTCAGTAATATTAGACTTCTGAGCTTGCGGCTGAGGTGTCAGTGAGTGGATCTGTAACCTCAGTGTGATTTAGATGTAATGATTTGATTTACAACAAGTAATTTATAGTATTACTTTGATATGATGCATCTGTTGAGATATCTTACCATGATAGTTTAAATGTTTGCTTACTTGGCTGAGATTGTACCAGTGTGTAAGATTCAGAGGTCAACTTGATTTGATAGTTGGACTTGTTGTTGTTGTAGACGACAGGAGATCTCGGAAACTTGAAATGTTAGTTTGGAGATCTAGGTCGTGTGTGATCGACAACAAGTTATCGGTCGTGCTGTATAGGCCAATACAGTTGAACGATAAGTGTTCCTGGGTGCCAAACCGGTATATGGTTTCTCAGGGACCACCGGTCCTCTTGACGTAGCTTGAATGACATTGTGAATGTCGGCTAGTGATTGAATGATTGATTCATTGTTTATTGTCTGTTTATTTTATTTGATGTAAACAGATTGTTATGCTGAGTTGGACTGTTGTTATTGGTTCACTCACTTAGCGTTGTGCTAACCCCACCACAGTTCTTCCTGTAGGTTGAAATAGATGGGACATATTGGGCAGGGCAGGAAGTGTTTTGACTGGATGAAATGTTTGACAGGCTGTTACTCTGATGTTAATTTGATAACTAAATAGATGTTTTGAATTATATAACACCGAGTTTGTTGAAATGTCATGTAATAAGTTTGAAAAAGTTTATTGACATTTTGAGTACATTGATAGTATGTTTTAAATATACGCTTCTGAGTCGCCATTATTATATTATTGTTTATAATGAAACGTGGGGTGTTTTAAGTTGGTATCAGAGCAATAGTTTGGGTGAATTGGACTTGATAGAATGTTCAATCCTAAACTTTGATTGAGTTGAGTCAAACATTCCAGTGGGTGCGGGTTTAGTTGATTAGTTGATGTGTGAAAAGTGATTAGTTGAATATGTACTAACCCTTAACAAGTTGTGAAGTTGTTGTTTGATTGCAGAGACGGAGGGACATGAGTATCTGATTGGTATATTTCATGTTTCCTCAACACTCGTGGGCTTAAGATTTGTCAGGTAATCTTCGATAAGCCTGTGTTAATTTAAATTTACTTGAATTGTTTACTCTGTTATGTTGAGTAAGCTTTGTTGTGAAGTTAATTGAGTCAGACTGATATGATTCCCCAGTTTTGAGTCAACTAATGATTGCTATATGTTGACATGAGGAGAGAAGTGTTAAATGAGATGTTTATTGTTGTTCATTGTTGTGAGTATTTCTGATTGAATTGAAAATGCAGAAATGTGATTAAGTAAGCAGAAAAGAATTGATTAAGGTTTTAGCAAGATTGATGTTGGAACCTAAGGAGTGTCTTTATTGGTGAGACAAGATAATTGATAGTATTATATTAGTAGATTGGTTACAGGGTGTGATTTGAATCCTGTTTAAGAACTGTGGTGTCATTTTATTTGAGGATGACTGCTAATTGAGAAAATATGTGGTTATGTGACTACATGATATGTTTTGATTGTAGTTAAACACTTGATTTAAACCAAGATGAATAAGTTTATGAGGAAAATAACTTATGATAAAGCTAAATTGAATGAGAAAGTGATAGGTCTTTCTAGTCAATTGTGAATTAGTAAATGAAATGTTTATAGTAACATGATTGAGTAGGCTTGTTGTGACAGTGATGCTTGATAGTAAAGCATATGTCAAAGTAATGATAGTTAATTAAGATGTGTCCTGAATTTTGAGGTAAATAAGGACATTGATTAGTGATAAGTATTGAAATTATGATGATAGGTTATCATATGTTTGAGGTTTTAGACCAGTAGATATACTGAGTAATTCAGTTGTTGAAAATAAATTATGTGAGATGGCTTGCATATGTAAGGTTGAATATGTAAGTAGTAAGCTGATTTTGAGTATGTATCAGCTGTTAGAAACTATTAAATGAATTTTGATTGATTTGAAATCATATGAGATAAGAATAGATCACATTGATAATTATAAGGTAGAGTAGCCTGAGAATGGATTGTGAAGAACATAATCTTGCAACGCCTGATCACCGTTGTTATATTATGTTGTGTCACATGAACTTGTTGAGGCTACTTGGTATAAAAGAGATGTAATGTGATTTTGGAAATGGAGCATGATAGTATACTAAGTTGTTTAATAGTTGTTTTGATAAGAAAACAATCAGTTGATAGAACTGTGACCTTTAGACTCTAAAGGTGAGAGTGTAACTGATATACTTATCAGTGATAGAGGTTTTGATGATAAACCTAGATGACTAATTTGATTTTGTTGAAAATGTAGTTGTGACTGATTGTGTCAAATTGTCCATAGGTGGATTTGTATAGTGTTTAAATAAATCACTATTTTGTATCTGGCTTGTATGAAGCCAAAGCTGAGGTAGGTTGATATTGTCTTACTTGAGGAATTCTAAGTATTATTGAATGTAATAATTTGAAATGTATGTTTGAAAGTGAACATATAAGATGAAATGGTTTGTTGGGAGTTAATATTGATAGTGTATTAACTTTGAAGGTCAAACCATGAATAGAGAATTGTGTATAAAATAAATTGCTTGTGATTGGTTTGAGGATAGGTCAAACTTGAGAAAAGCAATCAGAGGATTTTATTGATTGATTGATTGAAATCAAGGTTGACAAGTAGTCAAATGTGTGTGTTGAAATAGTCTAACATAGATTGAAATGTTATGATTGTGGGGAATATGATTGAATTCCTAGATTGATTAAATTATGTTGAAACGGGTCATTGAAGATCCAAAGGAGATAGATGAATTGTCTAAGTTTGTGAAACTTGGTTCATTACTTAAGGCTAGTATTAAGTAATTGAAATAGTGTTAAGTATAATTGAGTATTCAGTTAAGTAATATTTGATATTTGAACTGAATCTGTGTTAAAGAATTATACAGATATAAAGTCATTGTTTGATATGACAGTTATAATTTGCTAAGATATGTTAGAATAATTAAATCACATTGATTAGAATTGTGATAAGACAGTCCTACCAGTGTATGAGGCTTGTGATGACAGCCATGATTGGGTAAGAATGTGAGAAGCGAAATAATTGAAAGTTATTATTAATGATTGTGTAGGTTGATTTGTACCTCATGGTGAATTACATAAGTATTGAAAGAATTGAATGGATTCTTTTGTTATTTGTTGATAGTATACAAGTAAAGTAAGTGATAAAGTGGTAAAGTGGGATTAGATCTAAATAAGGTATGATATGAAAGTATATCTGGAGCTGGATGGTGTTAAAGATTTAGTTGATATTTGTTTGATAAATTGAGGAAATATGAATTGAATGATTGTTCATATTTTAAGAAATTGTATGTGTTAGAAAGTAAGGGAAACCTTGAGATTGATAAGTGATGATTGTATTCATTAAGCTTTTATTGTAAGTTTAAATTGAATTGTTTAAGTTATATACGAGCTGGTAAGTATATAAGTGAAACATAGAGTTGTTGATTTTAATTGTTCCATGTCCTGTGGTATGGATATGTGATGATTAATAATATTGAAAAGGATTGATAAAGGCTCTAATAGTTTGAATGGCCTAGTGTATAGAATGAAATGGAATTGATGTGTATATATCAATTTAAGAGAATACCTGAAGTTGTGTAGGTATGTATGTGTGATATACATGATAATAAATGGCATGATAAGTTTTAATAGAATGAATTAAAATGTGCCATAAGATATGTGGAGGTCAGTTAATTGTGATTAACTTGATGTAGATTTTGTTAAAAATGTGTTGAGAAGTAGCACATTGTGATATTGTGATACTTAAGTTGTAGTATCATAATATTGATTAAGACTGACTTAGTTGCTATATTGATGGGATGTAGTACTAAGTGATTATGTGATTATTGGATGTGTAAATTGTTGTTGTTGACAATTGATAGATTGTAATGAAAGGAGTTACAAACAGAAATAAGCCAATGTAGAGGTTGGTTGAATGTAGGTAATATTTGATTGTGGTACTATTGTTGATTGAGCAAAGTACTTGTTGATTGTAGTTTTACATACTGAGTGTGACCTCTGCTGTGCTTATTAAAGTGATATGAATCTGGATTACTTCTAAGTAAAGGATTTCATATGATAGTGATAGTGATATGTGAATATGATAGGTTGTTCAAAAGAGTATAGGTATGAAACTTTTGGATGAAAAGTTGACCTATATTTGAATTTCAGATCTTTAATGGTAGAGATTTAAGATTGTGATCTGTATATTAGATTGATTGTTGATCGTGAGCTGAATTATATTTCAGTGTCGCTAGGTACATTGTGGTTTAATAAACACAGTTGTTGTGATATTGTTACTGCTGTTTTATTGTTACCAGTGATGAACAGTGAGAGTAGGTTAAAGATTTTAGCATGTTGCTAATTTCTGGTTGTGTAGACCTAGTAAGTGATGTTAGGTTTTACTTATTGTTGTTGGTTAAAGTGATAGGGTGCTTTAAACTTTTATCTGATTGGTGATAAAGGAATCAGATAGATGATTGGTTCCTATGAGATGTTGGATGGATGCACTGTATGTGTGCATAGGAAAAGATAGAAGCATGTACATTTGGATATGTGCATGTGGAAAGAATTCAAACAGTCTAAGTATAGTTGTAAGTTGCTATTGAGGACAAATGTATAATAAGATGTATGTGATTATATCACATTAGTTAGATTGAATGAGGTTAGATTTCGGGGACGAAATCCCTTTAAGGGGGGGATAGTTGTAACATCCTCGAAATGGACCTAGTTGTTTTATATTATTTCTTGATTTAAATAAGTATTTAAATGAGTTTGGAAATAATATTGTTTGAATTAGTTGAAATAATTGGAATAGGAATCGAATATTCCAATGTGATAAGTTAATTATTAATTGTTGTAAATTAATATAGATGACGGTGCAATAAAATGTTTGGACTCGCAAATGGTTTTCGGGTTCCAAACAATAGATTGAGATGGGGTATTAAATTATACCCGTATATTTGAAGTCGGTTTGAGGAGCCGACTTATATATCACTTTCCTCTTTAGGAAAGTTTCATAAGAAACCTTCAAAATCACCCAAAACCTTTAGAAATCCAAATCAAAACTCAGAAACAAATTGAAAGTGAATTTGGAGCTGTGAATGATTCTAGTTTCATCCTAATCACTATCTCAATTCAGTGTTCTTCAAATTAAGAAGTAAGTTTAATTATTTCCATTTGATTGAAATTGGGATAATTGATGATTTGGAAGAATTTGATGTTAGAAACACGTTATAAAGGTTTTATGATGATTATGTGAAGTTATTAGGTATTTATAACTGTTTGAAATCGTGTTTTGGGCGATTTGGATATAAAATCGCGAGTTAGGGTTTTGGCCAGTTCGTATAGGGCTGGGACGAAGCTTGAAGCCGGCGGCTTCGTCCCCAAGCCGGCGGCTTCCCGTGATTTTCGAACCCGGCGGCTTCTGAGCCAAGCCGGCGGCTTGTGCAATATTGTGGGTAACCGGCGGGTATGGGTCTTACCCGGCAGGTAAGGCTGACTTCTAGCAAATTTTCAGAAATTTTGAGTTTGCAAATTTCAGAAGTGCATAAGTGTTTAGTAGTGATTTTTGCCACGGAAAAATTGACAAATTGGCTTTAAACTCCGATTGGGCTGAAAGTTACATGGTCACTCGAAAATGACCCACTGATCAAAGCTATGTACTATAGCCTAGTCAGTTTTTTGCCATTCGGGGTCGTTTAGGGGTCGAAAATGGCATTTTACAGTTTTTGGACCTTATTTCGGGACTTTTTGATTATGTTCCTAATTGAACTTTTGTTGCTGTGATCTTAGGGATCACTTGATACATGTAATTATGTTATGATTGTGTAACGATGTTACTTACATAAGTATTATCAGTTGATGCAAGTTACTAACTCATTGTTTATTGATTGTATTCTCAGATGTGTAGAAGGCTCAGTAATATTAGACTTCTGAGCTTGCGGCTGAGGTGTCGGTGAGTGGATCTGTAACCTCAGTGTGATTTAGTTGTAATGATTTGATTTACAACAAGTAATTTATAGTATTACTTTGATATGATGCATCTGTTGAGATATCTTACCATGATAGTTTAAATGTTTGCTTACTTGGCTGAGATTGTACCAGTGTGTAAGATTCAGAGGTCAACTTGATTTGATAGTTGGACTTGTTGTTGTTGTAGACGACAGGAGATCTTGGAAACTTGAAATGTTAGTTTGGAGATCTAGGTCGTGTGTGATCGACAACAAGTTATCGGTCGTGCTGTATAGGCCAATACAGTTGAACGATAAGTGTTCCTGGGTGCCAAACCGGTATATGGTTTCTCAGGGACCACCGGTCCTCTTGACGTAGCTTGAATGACATTGTGAATGTCGGCTAGTGATTGAATGATTGATTCATTGTTTATTGTCTGTTTATTTTATTTGATGTAAACAGATTGTTATGCTGAGTTGGACTGTTGTTATTGGTTCACTCACTTAGCGTTGTGCTAACCCCACCACAGTTCTTCCTGTAGGTTGAAATAGATGGGACATATTGGGCAGGGCAGGAAGTGTTTTGACTGGATGAAATGTTTGACAGACTGTTACTCTGATGTTAATTTGATAACTAAATAGATGTTTTGAATTATATAACACCGAGTTTGTTGAAATGTCATGTAATAAGTTTGAAAAAGTTTATTGACATTTTGAGTACATTGATAGTATGTTTTAAATATACGCTTCCGAGTCGCCATTATTATATTATTGTTTATAATGAAACGTGGGGTGTTATAAATCATGTTAAGGATGGGTTTTGTTATGAGAGTTAGTAATCAAGGCTAACACGAATTTCCAAATTTGAAGTAAAATTTTCTGTAGTATTGGGTATAAGTAAATAAGAGAATTCAACCACTCCCGATTTACCAGATGCGTTGAACTTAATTAACCTTAGAACCAACCAAGTGAACACCATTGGTCCTTAAATGTGGCTGTTATATTCAAATATATTATCATCTCAAGCTGTCAAGTTTGCTTAGACTCGCTTTAGAAACGTATTACAAAAAGTTAATGTTGGACCTTTAGGATTCCTGAGAACACTGACAGGTGACTTTGAGTAGGAGTGTGATTTGTCTCTCATTGAACCTCTTTGAATACCTCTGACCCTCTACAATCATGCAGACCCGACAATGTTATAACATATAAACGTAATCTCATATTAAAATGTCATGGAAGAATATGAAGCTATTCATGAACATCCATAGGCAAATGATTTGGTCTCTGGGTGTTTCCGACTTGTATACATGGTTGTATGTATTAGATGACAAATTCATTGGTCTCACAAAAGGATACAACCACATATTTAATTGCTCGGCACTCATCTACTTGAAAACTGATGTAGCTGAGAATATATATAAATTGTTATAGTTGGTATATAATCAAGTTAAATACATGTAAAAATTATTTTTAACCCATGACCGGTTAAATCATATATGTGAAACTTTCGACACATATTTCCATAGCACGTTACTTAAATCATGTAAGAATGCAACCTTATTGGCTTAAACTGGTAGGAAAGTTCTCTACATCATTCTACCCTGGGATCAACTCCATTTGGTGCATTATGAGCAACACACAACAAACAGCTTAAGACAAATAAATAAACTAAGAAATGTTTCGTTAATAATTCAGGTTTCAAATATTCATTATACCTTAAAGTCATCGATCAGTGAGGTGAAATCAAGACCTTCTGAATTATATTATCTTCACCTTCAAGTTCCATTATGATTTCTGTCATAATCTGGTGATATCAGAAGGTTCTTTATACATCAGCCATTATAAAGTGGTATTTGAACCATCAACATTGCATCAAAACCTACAAAATTATATGCAAATCTTAAAAGCTCCTTAAAAATCTCATTCCAAAAAACTCTACAATGATTGCATGTAAACGTACGGGCTGGATCTGCTAGAACCTATAACGAATAAAACATCCAGCTAAAGTTTCATATAATTATCAATAAATAAGGAATGGTTTTTATTATAAAACTAAAGTATTGTTAGGCCAAAAACACTGTTCATAATTTCTAGATAAAAAAGTAAAACCTGAAAATTCAAGATAGCAAACAAAATTTAATTTACAATTTATAAGAACATATTTAGAAAAAGTCTACAATAATTGAAGATAAATTTGAATCGAAGTGGCAAAATCTGCAAAGATGGGAAGTGATCAGTTTGTGTGAGGTCAGGTGACAACATGAACTCACAATCATGTATCAAGAAAGACAACACAATTACAAATTATATAACACTTTGGTCTTTGCAAGCTACCGTTAAGATAGAACTTAATATCCTTCTTTCAGAAAGTAGAAAATCGAAGTAAGGATACATACAACTTGAGGTGGGAATTAACATTAGCAAATGATGAACATGTCATTGCAGTAACCTATATGGTTCACTATATAGGTACTCTTTCAACAAATAGCAAAGAATATTCTTCAGTTAATATGTATGTTCTTATATTGTAGAGCTTTTTGCTACAACAGTTATATACTATATATTACTCCAGGTCCATGATATGTTATTATCATAATGCCAATTTCCTACGTATACATACAGAAAAACTCACCAATCTGACCAAGGAGCTCTATTTTAATACCATTGTGTTCAACCTTCTTTCCTTGGATAGGTTCTAAAGTGATCTGAAAACAAAATGCAGCATAAGCATAAACTCTTACCATGTCTAACCTCCATTTTAAGTGAAATAAATGTCAACTATGACACAACAATGCATCATGATCACAGGCTTGCATGTAGTCAATTGTCTAGCAGAAAGATCATGTAATATACCTTTCCAGCAATGTTTTCTTGACTTTGGAAAAGGGGAACCATTATCGTCTGATCATTTTCTTTCTTTAATGGAACCTTATAAATATAATAACCAAGAAGCATCATTATTATTATGATTATAAAAAACCAGTATCATCATGTATTAACTACTATATCAAGATTCACAAACAGGATGAAATTGGTGACTTTGATTAACAATTACATGACTTATGGCTTTGCAACTTCTTATTGCTATAAATCATGGTAATAGAGCATATGTAGCACATAATATAAATCCAGTTTTCATGACATGAATTTGAAATAGCCGGATAAAAATCATCCCAAACCCATAAAATCCAGTATGCAGCTGAGATACTAAAAGGTTAAACGTAAGAATGAATATTACAGTCCATTCCACCACATTGATAAAATAAACAGGCGATGGGAGGATAACTTGGTTAACAAACACATTTGGGCCTCAACAACGTTTTAAAACGTCCACAAGAGAGTTTAAGGTTTTAGCACAAAATGGGTAACATCGAACAAGACGTGTAATTTCACACAAAATGGGTATTTGATGTGAATTCCCCTTTTGTTGAATGTCAGCACAAATAAGATAAGGCCATAAGCTTATCTGCGAATCAACCCTTATTCCCATACCATTATGCGACATTTAAGGGTAATATTTCCAAGTGCCTTAAAAGTTGTGTGTGAAAGTGTTATCAAGGTAACCAGTTTCCTTATAGAGATGCCTGTATCTAGCAACAATCCATCCATCTATAATACAAATATAAGGAAGAGGGTGCTGTAAAACCTGCTTGCGCGTTTTGCCATCCGCAAATGATATTGAAATATTACAAGCCGGCTTGAAAGCTCCTAAAATGTAATTCTGAAATGTACAAAACCAATTCATGAATAGCAACAGTTTAGTGCAGAGTCAAAATCAATGTCAGGATGATGAGCTGTTACCATTCTTCAGACGATCGATCAATTGTCACTCTTGCTAAATTCGGTGTTAAAGAAGCATTGATGTAATTTAAGACAATTGAGTAAAAACAATCAAAATTCAAAACCCTAATAAATGATTATGAGAATGAAGCACGGGCTCCGATCCACAGAAATCAAATTTACCTCAATAATGAAAATAAAATGAAGAATGTGGTTTTTGATATTATGTGTGTATATAATAATATATAACTGCAAACATATAGAAAAGGTAGTAAGGAAGGAGTAATTATTCACCGGAGTGCGATGGATCGATGTGAGTAGTGCGATGACGATCAGATGATGATGACTTGTTGTTGATTATGGTAGAGACGACGACCCCAATGCTCCCTTGTTTTACGCAACTTTTCAACCGTGGGGCTTCTTACACTATTACCCCGTTTCTTACTTCACAAAACCCTTCCTCTTTGGATTTCTTTATGCATTGCTTCAATTTACGCTGTAACAGTCGAAACCCAAACCACTTTACTTCGATCTTTCGCAAGCTCCCCATGAATTTTATCCAATCTCTCATTCAATTCCTTCCTTTCAGTAATAAACTTCTTCACATCACTTGTAACAAAAAGAAATTGTTTAAACGATTGCTTTTAATTGTAATAATTATAATGTCTTTCAAGGTTACACAAACACTATTTGAATTGATATTAAAAGAGATTAGGGTTTGTGTAGAAGAGGAGATTTGTGACAGAAAGTTCTGCAAATCATATTCATATTATTGTGGGAATTTTGGTCGGAAGAAGAAGAAGAAGAATGTGATGTGGAGAGGCTAGGTTTTTTGCTTCTTCTGTAATGAGAATGATTTTTAGTTTTTAATTATAATTATAATTTTAAATAAAAATAACGTTTTTTCTTTTATTTTTGTTTAGGGTTTTTTTTCTTTTCTAAAATTAACCTAAATTAAATTAAATTAATTAATTTGTAATATGTAAGAAAGGACAATTATGACTTTTGAAGAATACACATTTACTATTTAGGTTGTCATTTATATGGGAGATTATCAATGATTTAAATTAAAAATGATTAATCAATGGAGTGTTGGGATTAGATTAGAGTTGCCTAAATTAAAAATGACAACCTAATATACACTCTATTATAATATATTAAAGAGATAGGAACAATGCTTATAATAAACGGAAATCAAATAAAGTAGTAATAATACATTAGGTGTCAACTGATCATAGAATCAAAACAAGAAATAAAAATTTATATAATTTACAAAGATTATAGGGCCTGTTTACTTTTCACTTAATGGTCTGTTTCCAGACACTTCTTAATCCAGACATATAAATTGATGTTTCCTTTTCACTTAATCTGAAAGGAATGTCTGTTTCTGAAATAGGAGGAAAAATGAAGTCTTTACCAAAAAGAGGCTCTTAATGATAAATATACATTTTTTCAATATTTTTTCTCCAATAGAATTTGAACACGTCATTTTTTATTCAAACTTTATATCATTTAAGTTCATCATTTTGGTCAAAACAAAAATTACATTTACATAAACAGCACTTGTTATAAACAGACATATTTATCCAGACAGACATCACATGTAAACGGCACTTAATAGGAAAAAAGGTAAACAGCCCCATATCTCCTATCAATTTTTGTACTCTATATTTCTCACATTTCTCAAACTCCATTTTAATTCCAGCCATTCATCTTTTTTCTTCAAAGTAATTACCTACATATTTCTGTATATCAATTTAATTCTTATTTGTTGTACGCTTCTAGCCATATTTAAAATAATTATATTTTATTTAATGTCGTTGACACGATAATATCAATAGATTATAATAACTAATTAGGTTTGAATTAATGGTGTTATAGTTTTTGATGATGAATTGATGTTTATTGTGTTATTAAGTTTTTATTTGAGTACTTACGACATCATACTTCAAAGCTACGGATTATCTTGATTATTATCTACATACTTCAATCGATGTGATATATTTTGTTATATTACTATTCTTTGAGTACTTACGACATCATACTTCGAAGCTTCTGACTATCTTGAATATTATATATACTTCAATCAATGTGATGTATTTTGTAATTTTACTAGATAACAAGATATTAACACCAACATAATGAAAATAAAACCAAGATTACAAAATCAATCTATCAAAATTAGGATTTTACATATTGGCGTCAACCACCTTGGGCTAAAAGTGAAGAGACAATGGAGTATTGATGTATGATCAAGATGGCAAGGTTATTGATTGTACGACAAATGTCGTTTTCAAGGAGGTGCTTCGAGATTTGTAATTTATTTATAATTCTCATAAAAATCTTAACCATGTTGGGTTATTTTTTTCAAAATTATATAAACATTTCACTTTAATATTTGATAAATTGTTATCATCAAAATTAAATATTTTTAGACGTTCAACGGACAGGTTCAACACTAGTTAGATTGTATATAAGTAAGGAAAGTGCTTAACCTTTATGTATCAAAACTAGGGTTGTTGCCCCGCTTTGCTGGTTGATGATCTACCATCTATGTAATTACGTTACCAATATATCATTAGTTTACTACTATGATTTTTCTAATATAGAAATTACGACAATTATTTTTGTATATTTGTATTTTTTTACATGCATAAAAGAGAACAAAAATACAAAACACCTTACCTTTTCAAATAACGCTTTCACATAATTTTCAGTTTCTACATCTTACACCTATCTATAACACATTTAAATGTGACATTATTTAACAAAAAGCTTCATATTTCCATTACATGTTAGAAATATAGAAAAAATAGATGATCCATGACCCTAAATTAATAGTTGTTAGAAAACTCATAATAAAAGGTGAACACAAAGAATAAAGAAAAATACATGTTAGAAATATAGAACAAATAGATGGGTATATATATAATATTTATCGTTCATGAACTTAAAATAATACTCCCTCCGTCCCAAAATGAATGTCCAGTTTTTTACTTTTTAAATTTTTTTTTTCAACTTTGATCTTGAATATATTTGTTTTATGTTATATGATACTTGATGAAGATTAAATCAATAAAATATATTTAAAACACAATCTATTTATATATTTGGCATCACGTATTATATAACACAAATAAAAAATATTTAAGGTTAAAATTGAAAAGAAAAGATTTCAAAAGGTCAAAAATGTACAATTATTTTGGGATGGAGGTAGTAACTTATAATAAAAAAGGTGAATAAAATTTTTTTGAAAAACTAAGTTTAAAAATTAAATGAAGAAGGCAAGCCTTGAACTTGCGACCTATGACTTTATTGTGAAGGTTTAAACCACTAACCCAACAATCAATTTGTGAAGAAACTTTCATTTTAAATATATAACTTACAACAGATTACAGATAAAAAATAAATACAAAGGGAGAGAGTTTCGAACTCAGGACCTCCCTAACATAGGACCACATGAAAACCACCAAGTTGCGGCCGCCATAGTTGTTACTTTTCTTTAGTTATTTATATATGATAATGAAAGTTGGAACTGAAACGACATTTTTTATGGTCAAAACGACAGTTGACCACCCGTGAATGTACTTTAGAGAATATGCACGGTAATAGTTGGGCTGTAGCCCATCTACACAAAAAGAAGGTGTATGGCTGTTATTGGGGTTGAAGCCTTGAGGGAAAGAAGGATTTTCTACAAATAAGAAATATGTACGGTAATAGTTAGGTAAATGTGTTTTACTCCGTGAGTAGCGATCAACGATAGTTTTACGAGAACCAAAAATCAAAGGAGGTGAAAGAAAATTTTGATGTGGTAATTTTGTTCAAAAATTGATATATATTAATCAATCAAATTCTTTGATTTCATCAAACCTTCAATTAATCAATCATATTTATTATTTTCCCTAAAAATTCTATTTTAAAAATCCTCATATTTAATTGTAAAAGAAACTAAAAAGCGTAGCTAATTCAATCTCAACCAAAGACCGAATTTTATTTTATTCACAGATTGCAACACGATAACTCAAGTCTCAATATATCGTAGGCAGCTCAGCTACACAACGCCCCCAAAATCTTACGGCCCATTTTTCTTTATTTTTTTTTATCCCCAACCAATTAACGTGAATACAAAGCCCGTGCATAAGCCCAATATTTGGATTGTTTCGGTTTTATATATACTCGTAAACCCCACAATTTTAGTTGATTTGATCATTAAAAAAATATAAAATATAATTTGCGTTCATTAAAAAAGGAAATTATGCAAGAAATCAGAATTATATATACAAAGATTTGAAGAATCTTGTCCATATATAATCCCGGCCCATGCACGAACTACCCCTATAAATATATAAATCCCACGCATGTATTTACATAACAATTTACATAAACCCTTCAACAAAAATCTATCAATCAATCATCATCATCATCATGTCGAATAAAAATATGCTAACTCTCATCTCGAAGGACAAACAGGTGTTCACTATAAGAAAAGAGGTTGCATGTCAATCCATCACCATCAGAAACCTCGTGAAAGATGATTGTGCATCCGATAAAATCCCGATCCCTGAAGTTGATTCCAAGACCCTGGCCTTGGTTATCGAATTCCTCAACAAACAGTTTGCAGTTACTCATTCGAGAAAACAGGAGGAGGTTACGAATGATCTAGAAAACTTTTTTAAGAAGCGCGACTTTACTGAGTTGTTAGATCTCACTGATGCTGCTCGTTATCTTTGTATCGGAGAGTTAGTTGACGGATGTTGTCTACCGTTTGGGGCTTTAGTCTTGGACGCTTTCCCGGAAGAGTCTCGAAAGATAATGAATCTCATGAAGAAGGTTACACCCGAAAAATTAGAAGCTTTTTATAAAGAGAATGCATGGCCTTTTCCATCTTATTATTCTAATTAATTTCTTATGTTTTTAGTCACTAAAACTATTGGTATTATGATTATGAAGGGCCTACTATACGTACTTTGTCGACATTATGAATTTTGATTGGTGAATGATAATGAAGGTTTTGCGATTAGTTTTTTTTTTTTTTTTCTTTTATGGTGAATGAATAATGGTTTATATAGTTGTTAAGGTTCATATTTTTAGTTTGTTTTGATTTGATGGGAGGAATTAAAATTAGAATCCTTGTATAACTCTAGTTATGTTCATATTATAGTTTATTTATTTATTTATTCTATAATATGGACTCAAAATCTTCTTTTTAATTGTGCAATACTTTCCGTTTTAAATAAAGGTACATATATAAGCTACTAGTACTCCGTATTATTCTAGTTTATTATCACTTTCACTTATCTGTGAATCCCTTCTCTCTCTTTTTTTTTTTTTTTTTTTTTTTTTTTAATTTTTTAATTAACAGAAACATCAAACATCCATCAAAACTAAGAAGTTGAAAGATGTAAAAAAGTACAGCATATTTTAAAGTAATAAACAAACTTCCGATTAATATGTATACATTCTTTCATCAAACTATAACAATTATACATATACACATGATCACAATTCACAAGTTGCTGTTAACCATCACCGGCAGAGCTTCAAAAAATTTCCGATGAATCCATGTCCGGCCATTTGTTTGCTGATAAATGATAATTGAATCATTATCACTTCCTTTGCTGCCATTCCACTATCCATTGGTACTGCAAACTCCGCATAATTATTACCACAAATCACCTAAGACCATTCGGTATGGGCAGCATGGGGGCGTTTTGGAGCTCCAGAACGCCGAGAACGCCCGGTGTGCGGCGTTCTCGCCGGAGCGTTGTCGGGCGTTGTGTAGCTGAGAACGAAGGGAGAACCGGCGTACAAGTGGGGCCCACACCAGTTTTTTGTTTTTTGTTTTCCTTTGCTTTGTGATTGGTTTAAAATAAATAAATATATATATATAACACATACATATATAGCCGTTGGTGGTGATAAAAAAAACAAATTTTTTTTTTTTTTTTACCGTTGGAGAGCACAACGGCTTTTTTTTTAATTTTAATTTTTTTTTACTTCCTATAAATACACATCCTAAACCCATTTCAAAACACACACTCCACACTCATTTCTTCCATCTATTTCATACTTTCTATACAAAAACAATCCAAAAATGGAATCAATTAATTTTATTTTTGAATCTTCATCGAAGGATGAACTTTTGCAAGAAATATTGCGAGAATACAAAAACAAAAACAAAAATGAAGCCGGTGAAAGTTCAAGACCACGACGTAATCGGAACTACATTCTTAGAGATCGTGAAGGTGCCGGACAACGTTTGTGGGACAACTACTTTTCGGAGCACCCAAAGTATCATCCAAACTTGTTCAAACGACGTTTTCGTATGCGTTGGCAATTATTTTTTCGAATCGTTGAAGGTATTTCTAATTACTCTGTTGAACCTATTCCTGAGCATTTTGAATTTTTTAAGCAAAAACCGGATGCACTTAGACGGCTCGGTTTAACACCGCTACAAAAGTGCACTTCCGCCATACGCCAATTGGAACGTCCGCTGATATGTTCGATGAATACTTACAAATGGGTGAACGAACGTCAACCGACTGTCTTAACAACTTTTGTAAGTGTGTATTCGATTTATACTCAGCGGAGTATTTGAGAAAGCCCACGGCCACAGATATTGCTCGGCTTTATGAAGCACACGAGCAGAGACATGGGTTTAAGGGAATGCTTGGGAGCATTGACTGTATGCATTGGGCATGGAAAAATTGCCCGAATACATGGAAAGGCCAGTACACCAGGGGTGATCACGGACACCCGACTATTATGCTTGAAGCTGTTGCTTCATACGACCTGTGGATATGGCATGCTTATTTTGGCATGGCGGGTTCGAACAACGACCTCAATGTTTTAAACCACTCTCCGTTGTTCGATTCCATAAAAAATGATACCGGTCCACCAGCAGCTTTTGATGTCAACGGACATCACTACACGAAAGGGTACTACCTTGCAGATGGTATTTATCCAGATTGGGCAACACTTGTCAAAGGCTTTCACTCACCTATTGATGAGAAACGTATGAAGTTCAAAAAATTTCAAGAAAGTGCACGAAAAGATGTTGAACGTGCTTTTGGTGTACTTCAAGGAAGGTGGGCAATCTTAAAGATTCCGGGAAGAGCTTTGAGTGTTAACAAGATGCGAAGACAGTTGTACACTTGTGTCATATTACATAACATGATGCAAGAGGATAACGGATTCGCAATATCTTCCATCGAGCAGGAGATGATCGACGACCCTTCTAATCGGCCTCGACGGGATTTTAGGACTCGTGTTGCGGATAGACAAGCAAGAATCAAGGAAATACGTGACAAGCGGGTTCACGACCAACTACAAAACGATCTCACTTAGCACATTTGGACGCTTCCACCAAACTATTGCAATATACCTATTGTGAATGAAGAGGATGAATAATTATTTGTAATCTTTAATTATTTGGTTTTTAGAATAAGTAGTTTTAGGTATTGTGTGTTTTAATTAGTTGTATTGTTTTTAATTAAGAATGTTGTATTGTTTTTTAATTAAATTGTGTTGTTTTTAATTAAGATTGTTGTATTATTTTTTAATTAAGTTGTATTGTTTTTAATTAAATTTAGTGTTTTTAATTAAATTGTATTGTATTTTAATTATTTAATTGAGTTGTTTTTAATTAAATTGTTTTTGTTTTGTTAAATAAATGAAAATGATGTGGAAAGTAGTGGGGCCAAGGGGGGGAAAAGGGGGCGGGGCGTTCTGGTGTTATGATAGTGTGTTCTAAAATAGTGTTGTGGTGTTATGCTGACGTGGCAGGGGGAAAATGGACGTTCTGGTGTTACGACTGCAAATGGTCTAACACACTTCCGAGTCCCAAATAAGAAGTAAAAATAGTTAGCCGTATTGTATTTATCTACTATTATCAGGGGTGGATGTAGAGGGGGCACGGGGGCATCTGCCCTATAAGATTTTCAAATCATGTAAAAAATAATTTTTTTAAAGGTATTTATGATTTTTTAAGTTTTACGATATTGGTTCTTGTAAGGAAGAGGTTTAGGGAGGGAAGAGAGAGAAACAAATAGGGAGGTGACAAGTGTCCTCATCCATTTCTTCACCTCCTTTATTTCTCCACCTTCTTCATTTCTCCACCATTATCATTTCTCCTCCATTTTTTTTCTTAAATTTTTTTAGTTTTATTTTTTATATAATTTTTTTTCTTGACTTTTTCGTATTTTTTTTGAAAAAAAAAATTAAAATTTTTTTTTTTGTGCTTTTTTTAGAGTTCTTGTTATCGGGGGTTTTTTTTTTTTTTTTTTTTTTTTGCGTTTTTCAACCTTATCATTTAACTTTTTTCACGACTTATTTATAATTGTTTTTGTTTTTTCACGTTTTCAACCTTTTTTCTGTAGTTGTTTTACCTCACATTATTATATGTAAATACAATTTTATATATAGTAATAAAAAAACATTTATGATATTTATACCTTGAATGAAATAAATTCTGATATAACAAAATTATAACTTTAATGCCTCGTAGAATCAAAATTATGATGCACCATATTTTATAACTATGATGCACCAAGATTTATACACTAATAATGTTTATCTTATATCTAAAAGCCGGAGCGTCATATTTATAACTATGATGCATCATATTTTATAATTATTATGCACCATATTTTATAACTATGATGTACCACCTTTTAATTTAATAACAATGTTTATAGTATATTATGAAAGTCAATGCATAATATTTTAAAAACTCGATGCACCATGTTTTAAAAATATGATAAACCATGTTTTATAACTATGATGCACTACTTTTTATAATTATGATGCACCAGATTCTATAACTATGATGCACCAAGATTTATACACTAATGATGTTTATCGTATATCTTAAAGTCGGAGCGTCATATTTATAACTATGATGCACCATATTTTATAATTATGATGCACCATGTTTTATAACTATGATGGACCACTATTTTAATTCAATAACGATGTTTTATAATACATTTTGAATGTCAATGCACGATATTTTTTAAACAATCGATGCACCATTTTTTATGACTATGATGAACCATGTTTTATAACTATGATGCATCACTTTTTAATTCAATAACGATGTTTTATAGTATATTTTGAAAGTTGATGCATGATATTTAAATACTCGATGCATCATATTCAGAAAAATTCAGTGTATCATATTTATAATGTTGGTGAACACAATAATAATTTAGTTTTATTGCAGCTTGTTTTTGATATTCATGTGCATCGCTATATATAATTTCTGGTGCATCACAAATTTGAAAATGATATATGAAAAAGAAAAAACTAAACATGAAAAAGGTTAAAAACTAATTTTTAGATTTGGAATTTTTTCTAAAAAAATGTTAACAAATTTTATTTAATTATTTTTTTTAATAAAAGTGTTATAGAAGTTTTTACATGTTTTAAATTTTCTTTTTTTTTAAGTTAAAATTTTTTTTTTATAATAAAAAAATAAATTTAAAAAAAATAGAAAAAAAAGTGGAGAAATGAAGAAACGGGGAGAATTAGATAAAAATGTGGAGAAATGAAAAAAAGGAAGGGGAAATGAATAAAAATGGTGGATAAATGAAAAAAGGGAAGGGGAAATGAAAAAAAAAAGTGGAGAAATGAGGAGACACTTGTCACCTCCTCATTGGCTTCTCTCCCTTCCCTCACTTTTACCCCTTCTCCCAGGAACCTCACCCAAGTTTTACGGTCCATAATTGAAAAAAACAAAAAAAATTGTTTTTTTTCCCCAACTAATAACTCAGATCCGCCATGATTAATTATCCCTTTTTATTGGATCGGATAGATTTCCTTAGATTTTAGATATTGTTTTAATTAATTACTAATCGGTTGAAGCCCACACAATAATCTTTGGGCCCGTGCAAAACAACACGAGGCACCCATATCCCACTTCAAACGTATTAAATTGTTTAGGTTGAAATAATGAAAAGGTATTATTTTTACATGTCCTGTCTTTCTAATATATAATTTACTTATTACCATCGTGTTTCAAGTTGTGTTCTATATGAGTATATATACATTGCTTGTACAAAATGGGATGGTACGATTGTAATCGAGTCGAGCTGAGCTCACTAAGTTAGGAGTTAATAACTTAATATAATCGCATTCTTAAATAAAGTGTAACATTCAATACAAAATATTCGGTCTTCGTGCAATTCACATTTGATTACATAAAAAAGTACACATGATATGCTGGATTATGTTCATTTCTATTGCAACTTGCCACTTTCACCTTCCTACTCATATAAGCTCGTGGTCAAGTGGACATCTACTACATTCAAATTAAATAACTCTTAAAATATTTAATAATTGGTAATACATAGATAACCATAAAAATTAATTCAACCAACTAAAGATAAGGGCATCCACGTTTGTATCAAGGCAACATCATCTGCAGTTGAAAATTGAAAGGCTATTAATTTAAATCACTTGTAGTGCGCTCGTTATGGTGCCGTGGAGGGTTGACAACGGGAGTACAGACGGAGTGAAGTCGGGGCTCGGCAATCTTCGTCATAAAATTGATAGAACAACACAGTGAGATATGGTCCAGTGCATGTTTTTTTTTTTTTTTTTTTTTTTTTTTTTTTTTTTTTTTTTTTTTCATCTTTACAAGCTTTACTATTTAATCTAAGAAAAAAATGGTGATTTTTAATTGATTAAGCCTATAAAACTTTAAATTCATAATGTAATTTTTAAAATCATTTATGTAATTTTAGATATTTTATATTAGTTTAATCAACTTGTTTATTTAATTACAAGGAATTATTTTTAAGAAAAATGAAAATTGTATAAAACAGTGAGTTTCATTTTTTAGTTGTGAGTAGTCGTCAAATTCTCACCGTATGGAACTATGGATGACATTTAATAGTGCTAAGCAAGGTTGTCAAGATCGGGATCTTGACAAGGATCGTTTTTGTCTTCACAAGATCGGAATCGTAAGATCCTACTTTAATAAATATTTTATATAAAAAACAATTCATTTATAAATTTTTTTAAAAATTAAAACGATCCTACGATCTTGATTACGATCTTTGGTACGATCTTACAACCGATCTTACGATCTTGTTAGCGATCCTACGATCTTGACTTACGATCTTAGATGCGATCCTATGAAATTACGATCCTATAACGATCTTGCACGTTTTTATGAAGTAGGATAGTAAGATCGTACGATCTTAAGATCGCGATCTTGATAACTATGGTGCTAAGAGCCACCACTACTCGTCTCTAGTGCAAGTGCGCTCTTATGTGTGTTGAAATGTACGTGTTGTGGGCTATTACGATGGCTTAGCACTAAACGTAGATACAAATATAAAAATGATATAAAGATCTTCTTTTGTTTTACGTTGATTCAAGAATAATTTTCAGTTATTATCAGATATGTAGTTGTTTATACTTTATAGGGGAAATCATTTGTGTTGTCTATTGATCAACTAGAAATCAAATCCGTGTATGCACACGGGCCATTGAATGTGAATTTGATTTTTATAATTACGCGAATTATGTATACGATAAAATTTTATTTCGTAAAATTTAAAAAAGATATGCAATGAAGTTCAAAAGTCCTTAAACGAAAGTAGTATAATAGATTGATTGCGTATATTAATTAATAATTGTACGAAAATACAAAGAATTAAGATTAAGATTAAGATTATATTTATTTATTACCTTACTTATTTAAAGTTAAAATCCTCCTTATGCAAGTATCCTAATGAAATTCAGAACGTAAAATAATAATAATTATATTGATAAATTAATATATAAATATATTTCAATACAAAATATGTATTTATGACATCATCTCATCCTAAATTTTAGTTAATTGGACAAAATTAAAAAATTTAATTGATTAATTGGGATTTTGATGATGTCATTATCCGCTTCCTATATATAATTTAAGATGTATATTATAAAGAAACTATTATATTTTACATATTTTATCCCTCAAATTTTCACATAGTTACACATTTGATCCCTATGTTTTACAACTACACATGCAGTTAATAACACCTTTCCCCCTTGTTTATATTTATATATTTAAAACTGGGTAATAAATAACATCAATTTATCATGATGACATTTGATGGTCATGGTTTATATAACTTTAAGAAAAATTTTCACGGATCGTCCTTGTGGTTTGTCTTAAATTGCACTCGTAGTCCCTTGCAGTTTTTTCTTGCACTCGTCATCCCTGTGGTTACCACTTTTTGCACATGTCGTCCTTTGGGCAAACGTCTGTCACATAAGTACGTTAGTATGAGGGCATAAAGGTAATTTGACACACCCTTTTCACTTTAATTCACCCACCTACCCTCATACACCATAAATACAGTAAATCCATTTCATTTCACACTTATACCACTTACAAAATTTCGATAAACACTTCTAGGAAAGAAATTGAAAATGGTGAATTGTTGGTGTCAAAGGCCAGCGGTGGTTCGCACCTCATGGACCGCGCAAAACCCCGGTCGTCGTTTCTATGGCTGTCCACAAACGGTATGTAATGTCGTATTTATTTCGTTTTAATCGGATAAAAAATGAACCGTTTTTTAATTATGTTTTTGTATTGGTTTTGTCAATTTGTTATTTGTAGGGGTCTGACTGCAGGTTTGTTGATTGGGTTGACCCACCCGGTTGTGCTCGTTGTATGGATATAATTCCTGGGTTATTGAGGTCAAAGAATTTGCTTGAAGGAAAAGTCAAAGCTGCTGAGAAAAACGCGAGAATGATGATGTGGTTGTTAATCTGTAGCTGGGTTGCATTTGTGATGTATGTGTACTCCAGTTAAGTTGTAGGTTGAATCACTGCATCAAAATGGTGTGGATTATGTAATGCAGTAGTAGTCTTTTGTGGTAGTATTATGTGTTGTAATGCAGTGGTAGTAATGCAGTGTTAGTCTTTTGTGGTAGTATTATGTTCTGTAATAAGCAGTTGATTATGTAGCTTTTGGTGTAATGTTTGATGAAATGAATGCTTTTGGTTAGAATCTAATTTTGTTTTGTGCAACCAAGTTGAAAATAAGTGCATGTTTAGCAAGTATATAGAATTAGCAAATTAGTTGCAGCATTTTTGACTTGCAAGTCCAAAATGCCAAATTAGTACCAAATTCGAAATACCACTGGTAAATTAGTACCACAGCTAAAACATTAGAAACATTATAACATTATAGGTTCCAAATACCAAATTCGAAATACCAAAAGACACACCACATAAATGTTACATATCCAAAGTACCAAAAGATACACATAACATGAAAGTACTAAAAGATAGACATAACATGAAATTACCATATCCAAAGTACATTACACATTCAATAAAACATAAACTAACATTACTTCTGGCTTCCACTTGGATTTTTGGCTTTCTTCTTTGTTCCACCACCTGTTGCTTCTGACTTCCTTTTGTACACCCTGGGTTTAACTCCAACTCCACTGGCTTGACCTTTGCAACCCTGTCGATTATGCCCATACAGTCCACAAACCCCACATTGAACAGTCTTGTGCTTCCTTGACATCTTACCCCCTGCATTCATGCTTTCCTTTTCATCTGCACTTTTCCTCCTATTCTTTGTAGGCCTACCAGGTTTAGTAGTTTGCAGTGGTGGTAATAGAGTAACAGGAACATTTGACTTAGACCACATTGATCTTCCATTGACTGGATTAATGGTGAAACTGTATGTTTTCTTCCAAGTGTCCAACCAATAAACTTTATGAACCCAGGACTCCAGATGACCAATATCATTACCATTCACTGTCACGTTCCATATTGCAGCCACTGCATGCTTACATGGCATACCTGTAATCTCCCATCTTCTACAAGCACATGTTTTTTCCCCTATATCAACCACACATTGATCATTTTGTGGACCATTGACCTGATACTTTTGACTCCCACCCCAAATGACTGTGTATTTACTTGCCTCTGTCTTAATGGACTCAAACACCTTTGTTGCAGCAGGTGTAAGTGGTCCATCACACTTTTGTTGCACTTTCAAAACAGTCACAATACGCTTCATGAGATACTCCCTACCATACTCTAAAGCAGTAATAATGGGTTTATCCCTCCCATCAACTAACCACCTATTCAAAACCTCACACATATTGTTCAATAACACATCTGATACAGCTCTCCCTGCAACAAAGTTATATTTTATTTAACAAACTAGCCACAAATGCTATCTAGGGTGTTAGTAACTACCTATTAAATACATATAACACCACAATATTTCAAGAGACATTTTTTTTTTAACATATATCGGAAGCGATTAAATACAAATCATGCACTATAGATTGCGTATAACATAATCCCCAAAACACAATCTATGCATGTATGATAAGTTGGTACAATAACCACATCAGCTACAACAGTAAGTTAGGTGTTATTTAAATTCCAAAACATAAGTTTATAAACGACAACATGTCATATAGTCAGAGTAGGCAGTCAAACATTCTTCAAACCAACCTCTTGCCCACCCACATCAAAAGTAATCTGCAAGAAGTGAGGAGAGGGATTAGCACGAAGCTAAGTGAATAGATCACAACTATCAATCTAAACTATCATAGCAATTTATCACCACAAAGCATCACAACAAATACATCAAAGAGGATCGGTGGTCCTTGAGGTACCCTCATGCCGCGGTGGTTCCCCAAGTAACACTTATAACCACTGAAGGCCAAATAGTGGTCTTACCGATAGTTTAGTACCATTACTACATACGACATGATTTCAATAAAAAACACATGTACAAAGTCATCATGTCGTCCAAAGTAACAGTATCCAAACCCAATTTCATATTGACCCCTGACAAGATAGCACTTTCCATAATCATCATGGCAATATGCAATTTATACAAAGTATAACAGTAGAACATGTTTACCCGTTGTAACCAAATTGTTACAACTAATTTAGACTGAAAGTCAATGATCCACTCACCCTTCACAGTCACCGTCTTCACTCAAAGATCTAATATTATTGAGTCTTCGGTTTATCTGAGAACACAAGAGGATTACAAGTTAATACTCATTTCATATGATATCTAACTTTCATTAAACACTTAATATCAGTTCAGCAAGCATTAAGTATCATAAAGATAGTATACAAGTTGATTAACACAAGTTCTAGCAATTAAAATAACAATTTCCTGCAAACAGTGGGAATCCGCCGGATTCCAAGGGAATCCGCCGGATTCAAATGAATACGGTCGGATTCCCATGAATCCGCCATATTCCACACCCCTTTTCAGCTCCAAAATAGGACAGAACTCCAACCAAGGAATACGCCCTGTGAATACGCCGGATTCCCATGAATCCGGTTCCCATGTGGTCTGAATCCGCCGTATTCAAATGAATACGACCGGATTCCCGCTTGACTCAGATATGCATAAAAGGAAGGGGAATACGCCGTATTCCCGGGAATACGCCGTATTCCCGTGTTCATCAGATCAGCCCAGAATCTGCAACAACCAAGCTCGAACCAAATTCACAAAATCACCAATTTCAGCTACAATACACGATTCTAACAAATAAGTGACCTCAAGTATCATCATACAACAAGTTCTAACCACAACTAACTTCCTAAATCATCAATCTAAGCATAATCATTCATTTATCTATTTTATCAAACCCTAACACATAAACACACATATTCAAGGTAATTTACACTTACAATCGATGTAGCAACTAGGTAGATGATGATGTTGATAAGTGGTAACCAAGAACCCAAGCTCAATTCGATTGTTCAAAGCTTTCTCTTTTTGATTTCACCCAATTTCAAAGTATATGTGTGTGTGTTCTTTTGGAAGACAAAATAAATTGGGGATGGGGAAACAAATGAGCCGATCCCCAACTAAGGGTGGGTATAAGTCAGTACAAATTATACCCGCTCTAAACCTATTGTCTGGAACCTAAAAGCCGTTTACATGAAAATATATTTTATTATACCGTCAACTAAATTTATTTAAAACAAGTAATAATTTATGTATCACAATAACTCGTTTGACCATTTACACTATTAATTTCAATTTGGCAATTAATACGAATTATTTCTAAACTTAATTAAATAATCAAATGAATTAAGTAATTTACCAAATTTCTTCTAGGCCGGTAATGAGGATGTTACAAATCTTCCCTCCTTAAGAAGATTTCGTCCCCGAAATCTCGCCACTCTCAAAGAGATTAGGATAACGTAATCGCATGCCTTCCTCCGTTTCCCATGTAAGATTAGCTCCCAAACTATGTCGCCACTTAACCAAAACCATGGGTATCTCCTTCTTTCGAAGCTTAGTCACTTTTCTATCTACAAGCTCTATGGGCTCCTCTACAAGTTTCTGACTTAAGTCGACACGCAAGTCTTGTAAAGGAAGGACTTGGGATTGGTCCTCCACCTTACATTTCCTTAAGTAACAAACATTAAAGGTGTCATGAATACCCGCTAATTCAGGAGGAAGATCTAACGATACCGTTTGATCATTAACTACTTGGCGAATTCTAAATGGCCCAATGAACCTAGGAGCAAGTTTTCCACGCTTACCAAACCGAATCACTCCTTTCCAAGGGGAAACCTTTAAATATACCAATTCACCCACTACAAACGAAACCGGACGGCGCCGCGGATCGGCATACTGTTTCTGTCTATCCCGAGCAGCTTTCAACTTCTCACGAGCTATAGCTACTTTATCAGCAGTAATCTGAACAATATCTGGACCCGCAAATTGTTTCTCACCCGCTTCCAACCAACATGTGGGTGTTCTACAACGACGCCCATAAAGCATTTCATACGGAGGCATACCTATACTCGAGTGATAAGAATTATTATACGCAAACTCTATCAACGGCAGGTGTGAATCCCAAAACCCACCATATTCTAACACACAAGCACGCAACATGTCCTCCAAAGTTTGAATGGTGCGCTCTGATTGACCGTCCGTCTGAGGGTGATAAGCCATACTCAAATTGATTCTAGTACCCAATTCCTTTTGCAAACTCCGCCAAAATCCAGATGCAAAACGAGGATCTCTGTCTGATACAATAGATAACGGAATCCCATGCCTCGAAACAACCTCACTGATGTACAACTGAGCTAACTTACTCAAAGATGCCGTCTCACTAGAAGCCAGAAAGTGAGCACTCTTAGTTAATCGGTCCACAATCACCCAAATCATGTCATTTCCTCTAATGGTTCGCGGAAATTTTGTTACAAAATCCATCGTAATGTGTTCCCATTTCCACTCGGGAATCTCAAGTTGTTTCAACGACCCATACGGTTTCTGGTGTTCAGCTTTCACTTGAGAGCATATATGACACGATTCCATAAATCGAGCAACATCCGTTTTCAAAGTAGGCCACCAATACAAAGGTTTCAGATCATTATACATTTTTGTGCTCCCGGGATGAACCGACAATCTGGACTTATGAGCTTCCATCAATATTACATCACGAAGTCCACCAAGCAAAGGAACCCAAACACGCGATTGAAATGTCTTTAATCCACGAAAATCGTCACATAACAGTTCTTTTCTTTTCAATAGAATCTCGGCTTTCAAATTTTGATCCAACAATGCTTCCATTTGTGCCATTCTCAATTTGTCAATCAAATCCAAGGAAACTTCTAATCTCATAAAGCAACCCTTCTCGAGTTTCCCTTTTCTACTCAAAGCATCTGCGACCACATTCGCCTTACCCGGATGGTAACGAATTTCACAATCGTAATCTTTTATCAACTCCAACCATCGCCTCTGACGCATATTCAGTTCTTTCTGAGAAAACATGTACTGAAGACTCTTGTGATCCGTACAAATAACACATTTAGTGCCATACAAATAGTGTCTCCAGATTTTCAAAGCAAAAACTACAGCCGCGAGTTCCAAATCATGGGTAGGATAATTCTTTTCATGAGGCTTAAGCTGTCGAGACGCATATGCTATGACTTGACCACGTTGCATTAGAACACCGCCCAAACCCGCATGCGAAGCATCACAATACACAATGAAATCCTCAGACCCATCAGGCAAAGCTAAAATCGGAGCCTGACACAATAACTGTTTCAAAGTCTGGAAAGCCAACTCTTGTTGATCATTCCACTGAAACTTAACATCTTTTCGCATCAATTTCGTCAAAGGACCCGCAAGCTTGGAGAAATCCTTTATGAACTTTCGATAATAACCCACCAAACCAAGAAAACTCATAATCTCTGAAGCAGACCTAGGTGCTTGCCAATTCATAACTGCCTCAACTTTAGATGGATCAACCTTAACTCCATCCTCACAGATAATATGCCCCAAAAACTGGACCTCACGCAACCAAAACTCACATTTGGAGAACTTAGCATACAACTTCTCCTGCCTCAAAGTATCAAGTACCAAACGCAAATGCATTTCATGATCGAAATCAGACTTAGAATAAATCAATATATCATCAATAAACACAATAACGAACTTATCAAGGTAGGGTCGACAAACTCTATTCATTAAGTCCATAAAGACCGCCGGAGCATTAGTCAACCCAAAAGGCATAACAAGAAATTCATAATGACCATATCTAGTGCGAAAAGCTGTCTTAGGAATATCCCCCTCGCAAACCCGCACTTGGTGATAACCCGACCTCAAGTCAATCTTAGAAAAATAGGAAGACCCTTGCAATTGATCAAACAATTCATCTATTCGGGGCAGAGGATAGTTATTCTTTATGGTTCGCTTATTCAACTCTCTATAATCAATACACATCCGAAGGGTGTCATCCTTCTTTTTAACAAACAACACAGGTGCACCACAAGGAGACGAACTAGGCCTGACGAAACCCCTTATCTAGTAGTTCCTGGATTTGGGTCATCATTTCACGAATTTCGGAGGGAGCTAGTCTATAAGGAGCCTTAGCTACAGGAGTAGAACCCGGAATCAGGTCAATTTTATATTCCACCTTCTAATGGGAGGCAACCCAGGCAATTCATCAGGAAAAACGTCGGGGTAATCAGAAACCACCAGAACATTGGAAACGGTTTTCTTTTCTAATTTTGCATCAATTATATAGGCCAAGTAGGACACACACCCCTTAGCTAGAGATTTACTAGCTTTCATCATAGAAATCATAGGGATACTACCTCTTTCCCGTTCCCCTCGAGCCACGACATATGACTCATCCGAGATTGGAATCCTAATTAGTTTCTTATGGCACTCTATACTTGCCTTATTCTTACTTAACCAATCCATGCCTAAAACCGCATCAAAACTGGGGATATGCATCAATAGAAAAGAAATTGGGAAACTATGATCCTCAATCAATATGCTAGCTCCAGTCACCGATGTGGTAACTGGAACTATCTTGCCATTTGCTATCTCCACCTCAATAGGATTTGTAATACAAGTGGGAGTCAATTTCAGTTTATCGCAGAAAAGCATAGATATAAATGAGCAATTGGCTCCCGAATCAAACAGAACAGTAGCTGGTACAGAGTTGATTAGAAATGTACCAGTTATAACATCTTCCGTCCTGACAGCATCATCAGCTGTCATTTGGAATGCCCTGCCGGTTGCCGTTGGGGAATTCTTTCTTTTCTGGCCAGAAGATGAAGACCCTCCGACCCCACCCATCTTTTGTTTTCCAGCCTCCGGACACAAACCCGAACGATGACCTTCCTTTTGGCAATTCCAACACACATGCCTAGAGAACGCACAATCCTTGATGTCATGACCAAGTTGTCCACATTTGACACACCTAGCAGTTTGTGGAGTACAAGGACCTGGGTGCCTCGATTTACAGTTGTGGCACCAATTGGTTCTATCCAATGATTTACTATCCGAACTGAGCTTCTTGGATTGATGAGATCCCGGCCATTTCTTCTTTCCAGGACTACCCGAAGACTCACCTTTGGGTTTAAATGAAGATTTTTCCTTAACTTACAAACCATGGGCTCTAACATCTCCATCCACTGAACGGGCAAGATCAAAAGCTTGGGAAAGAGTACCCGCCAGTCTCACGGTCGTCCGATAAGATTGCGGTAACATTCCCACAAAATGATCGATCTTCATACGTTCCTCCGGTACCCATTGTTGTACGAATCTCAACTTGTCAGTGAATTGGGAAATGAGATCATCCATCGTCATCTTATCCGTTAATTGCAAATCCAAAAACTCGCGTCGAATCCGAGTCATGTCAAATCCCGAACAATATTTCTTACAAACCTCATTGTGGAAATCAGACCAACAAATCGATGCTCTCTGCTGTGGGGTAAAATGAGATGTAATGGAATCCCACCAAACCATGGCTGGACCCTTAAGAAGTTGCACCGCAAAAGGAACTTTGACTTCCTCTTCACATCGACAAACCTCAAACTTTCTTTCCACATCCCTTAGCCAATCCAAGGTAACGGAGGGATTTGTACTACCCGAATAATCCGATGGTCCACAAGACTTGAAGGTCTTAAAAGAGCATAGCTTAGGTTGCCCCTGAGTTTGAAATACCGGAGTCTGATAACCCGTAGGTGTGACACCCTCAAATTTCGGTTTGCGGAAGCTGTCGGGTCGGGTGTCACTAAATCAAATATCACAGCATAAGATACATAATGAACGACTCTAAATGAGACGTTTGAAAATAATTATACATTTACCAAAATAGAACGTTTACAACGTTGAGTTTGACAGTAAATTCCAAATACATAATTTTGAAAATACAAAAGTAAATGCAGAGTAGTCCCAATTGTTGAAAATATGCGACTCGAGCTAATTAGACCTTGAAGCAATCCTAATCCTGCTGGGCAACCTGAGAACACATGCTAAAACAGGTCAGCTATAAAGCTGGTGAGTTCATAGGATGGTTAGTTGAAAACATAAAGTAATAAAACAATTTATGTTTTGTAAAGTTGTTTCCAAAATCAGTGATTTTCGATATGTAATACGTTGAAGTTTGTAATACCAATGTGTAAAAGTCTAATCGAGGTATTCCATACCTACTAGTTTGAATTGTAAGTCTACCATTGAAATTGTTTGTCTAACTTAATGTCCAAAATACCCCGATTTGGTTGGTTGCATTGTTACGAGTTACTTAGACTTGTTTGTCTTAAATTGATACAAGTTACAACGACTTGTTTGATTTAAATTGATACAAGTTACAACGACTTGTTTGATTGAGTTTATACAAGTTACAACGACTTGTTTGATTGAGTTTATACAAGTTACAACGACTTGTTTGATTGAAGTTGTGCCCACTGCAATACCGTGGCATCGTTTTGTACCCACTTTACCGTGGTATCGTTTTGTGCCAGCTGATATACCGCTGCATCGTTTATGAAGTGCTCGAAAGCATAGTTGAAATGTAGAGCCAGCAGTACTACGACATACTAGCTATTGCAAATAAGAGTCGACCGTACAACGACGCGTCCGACTTGAGTACTCGTGTTTGTATAATTATATGTATATTAAGGTACGTAAGTGATGTTGAAAACAGCACCAAGTGCCCCAAATAATACACGAGCATGTAGAAATATATATATATAGTTATATATATATATTTGTATATATAATTATCGAAATACTATCACAGGTAACAATCATGCCACGCATGAAACTAGTTGTTTGTATCTAAATATGTATAAGCAAATATTTAGATATTAAGTAGCACATTGTACCTAGGTATGAAAACTCATCACCTAGTTAGGTTGTATTAGCATGAGGAATCTATACTAATGTCCGATACTTTTGTATACTCCTAGCCTAAAGCCTAGCAAGTATATTGAGTTTCTGAATTGTATTGGCAATATTAGTTCCTAAAAGAGAAACTAACCCTGTAAATGTATATATATCGTCTAGTGTAGGTAGAACTAACTAGTTCTAATGTATTTGATAATATTGTCCCGCGACAATATGGCCAATGAATAGTACTAACTATATCGAGTTATGTCTAGGTAATTGTTTTCCAACAATTTAATAGTGTACGATTGTGACCTATCTAGGTTAGGTCTTGATATTGTTCCAAAACAATGTGTTGGGTGTAATTACTAAGTATTACACATTTATATTACATACAGTAATATAATTAATTGTGAATTATAAAGATTTATTAATATAATTCGAAAATAGTTGTTGAGCATGTGTTTCACCCCAAAAACAGTAAAACAGTTGAAAGAGTGGGGCTATGAAACTCACCTGTGAGTTGTTAGCGATACGATGATATGTGCGTCGTCCGAATGGTAACCTTCTAATGTCCTAAACACGTGAGGTTGTATAAGTACGAGATCAAATAGTCTGACCAAGTAAGTCGTTCGAATGTTTGTTTATCGCTTGGTTTTAAAGACCGTGTACGGGGGTTCGGGGGCAGCGCCCCTGATAGCGGGGTCCAAAGGGTGGCAACCCCTGGCGGGGTCCAAGGGGCAGAGCCCCTGGCTGGGGTCGAGCTGCCAGGTCAGCTTGGAAAAATTTTATTTCTACTACTTTGCTTTAGAGAAAACGCATTCGAAATCCAAATTCGGGTAAAATCGAGTGGTAAAATTTGGTTGTCAATACTTAGTGAAAAACATAGGTTTTTAAGGTTCTGCGACGACAGATGCGACGTCAGATGCGACGTCAGATGCGACGTCAGATGCGACGTAGAGTCCTGCGTCGCTATGTGCGACATTCGCAATCTAATGCGACGTTGTGTCCTGCGTCGCAATGTGCGACGTAGAATTTGATGGCGACGTAGGGGCTTACGTCGCATTATGCGACGTTGGGATGTTTTGCGACGTTGGCTGCGACGTCGCAGCACTGTTTTTGGTCCCTGCGACGTAGCGGACTGATCGCCGGAGTTTGAGCCGAAAACGAGTTTTCCGGCCTCCGTTGAGTCTGATTCTTTTACCCAACCCATATTTGAGTATTTTAAGCTTATCTAAACCGCAAACAAGCAAAATAACAAAGTTTTGAGAGATTTCGAGAATTGTCGGAAACTTACAAATCCGCGCGAGGAGAATCCGAAAAGATAGGATTGTAGATCGTTGCGTGGTGATCGTTTTTCTCTAAATGAGCTTGAAGATTTGAGGTCGTTTAGTGGTGTTAAATGGCGGATTTAGATGGCGGTGGTATGATGTTAGAGAGAGAGATGAGAGAAAAGTTAGAGAAGAGAGAGAGTGAAAGAGGTGGAAATGAGAAAGGGGGGAGGAGGTTTCCTCCTTTTTGACTGACTCGGTGGAGACACCGTCTCCCAAATTGCAGTACAAACTACTCGTGTTTATTTATCCGATGTGATTTAAGATAACTTTTTAAGTTCAGAAATTTATTTATATTCTCTCGAAACGTTTTTGTACCGGAATATTTTATAAAAATATTATTTTGGGATTTAAGGTTTAATAATTTGTTTTCGCGCGATTTCGGATAATTAAAATGCGTTTTAAATTTAAACGACTTACATTTTTGAATATTTTGATATAATCGCATATATATAATACAATTATTTGAAGTTAAATTTTGGCGCGAAAGTTGACTTTTTGACCGGGTGTTACATTCTCCCTCTGTTAAGGAAATTTCGTCCCGAAATTTAAAGTGATGTCGTGATCGCGTGGAGTCTGGGGAGCAATGCACGTACAAGAGATTCATCGAGTAGATATTAGACATATCATGTCTTATAATGGAGTTGAAGGGCAGTCAATCCATGACTGGGTCGCGGTTTATCGTTGTAGTCATATTCTGACCGTATTATTTGTTTGGTGTATGATTATTTTGTGGTTATTCGGTAACCGTTTACGTCGTAGTCCATTCGGGACTAGAAGGTTGTCACATAGTTACCGTTTTGTAATCGGTTATATCAGGGCTGAGCGATTTATCGTTGAGTCGATTAGTCTACTGAAAGTAAACATTGAGTTTGGTTGGTGAGTGTTCTATCGATTGGTCTGCTGAAAGCAAACTTTGGGTTTTATGTGGGCCTAGGTCAACTAGCCCTAAGATGTAATCAATATTAGGTTGATAAAATAATATCGGGGATAATAAGTACATGTTGAACGAATCTATAATTGAAGAGTTATGTTTTCGGGGAGAGGTTGTACTTACATTATTGTTGGAGATTTATTTGATTTAATCGGAGTCGATAAGGTGAATTTTGCGTCTTTTTGGGCAGTCCTTCTTGTAATGACCAGGTTCCTTACATTTGAAGCATATCCTTCGAGAGTCGGGATTGGCGGGAACTCTGCAGTCCCGGATTACGTGTCCATATCGTTGGCATCTTTCGCAGGGTAATCCGCAAATTCCGTCATGATGACGTTTGCAGCCGTGACAAAATGGTTTGTTACCCGCATAGCCTTGTCTGTCGTTGGGTTCAGCAGCGTAGGACCTCAAGGGTTCAGGTTGATTCGTTGGATTTTGGCTAGAGCTGGAACTTCCATTCCCATTTTCTTGATTGTTTTCTGTCGCAGGTGGCCCGCGTCGAACCACCTGTGCCATGAGTCTGTGGGCCATGCGAATAGCCTCTTCAATAGTAGTGGGTTTAGAGGCGGTGACCATTCCCTCAATTAGCAACGGGAGTCCACCAATGTACCTTCCGATTCGTTTGTTTTCAGGGTTTACTATGTTTGGACAAAGGGATGCTAGTTGTTGGAAGCGATTGGTATATGTTACGATATCGTTGTCTTTTACGGTGAGGTGCCAAAGTTCGTCCTCAAGTTTGTGAAGTACTTCGATGGGACAATACTTGTCCTTCATGATTCATTTCAGGTCTTCCCACGGAAGTTTGTGAGCAGTGTCGATTCCTACAGTTCGGGCGTGAAAATTCCACCAGGTAGAAGCATCATCCTGGAGGGTGTATGTGGCGTACAAGACTTTGCAGTCGTCAGGGCAGTTGCAAACGTGAAATATAGATTCCATTCTCTCGAACCATCGAATTAATCCGATAGCTCCTTCAGTACCAACGAAGTTTGGTGGTTCGCACCTCAGGAAATCCCTAAAAGTGCAAGGCTTTACTTGGTTCTGAGCAGCTAGGGTTGCAGTCACTGCTTGATTAATGATTTGATCTTGCTCAGCTCGAGTGAAAGTTGGTCGTTTAGGAGGCATGATTCTTGAACAAGAATGAAATGACAAAGTGTGAGATCTTTAATCAAAGATGATGATTATTACAATGACATAAGTAGTTAACTTGAGTTGTAATTTATGATACACGGGATCCTACGATCCTTGACGTTGAAGTTTTTGATATTGTAGGTGGCAGGCGCATCACTGCCCTTTTGTATTGTGGATACAACGGTTTAAGTAACCGTTGTCTAGTTTTCTTTAGTTAAGTTATCATGAATTTCATGTTTTTCGAGTGTTGTGACCAGTTGAGTTGTAGTTTCTAGGTGCGGTCGTACCATGACCGAGTTGTGTTTTCTATGTAGTCAATCCAAGACTATGTTGTTGTGAGTAGTCCAATGGACTATATCGTAGTACTAGAATATCGTACGGCCATTCATGCCTGTGTATGTGACAACTACAGTGTCCTCGGTATTGTTGAAGCAGGGTCCACCAACATAACCCATGTGTGTGGTGACATCATTGTGTATTTATTGATTAAAGCATTACATGCTTAATTGGTCGTATATACATATATGGTGTACACGTAACTATAAAAGTATACGTACATGATAAGAGTCAGGCGTGACACCTCGTGTCCAGTTAAGTAAGTGTATATGTATATATGTAAGTCGTACATGCAACTATAACAAGTCCACATGCCTAATTGAAGTAGCACCTAGTGCTATAATGCAGTGCTATCAGCACAGTAATTGAAATACTAATGTTTTATAATTGTAGTACCAAAGTACCATGAAACGCAGCACCACGTGCTGTAATGAAGTGCCCGCGGCATTGAAATTGTAGTACCCATGTACTATGAGTGTGGCATCAACATGCCATGATTGTAGTATCGACGTACTGTGAAAGTCGCACTAACGTGCTCAAGTTGTGGTATTAACATACCTTGAAATCGTAGCACTACGTGCCATGTGTTGTTTGATTTGTAGCCTCATGGCGAAAATGTGTTTGAAGTTCGAATTTCTCAGTTGTAGCACAAAGGCTAAAATGTGAGTGCTAAGGCACTAAAGTATTGAATTGATTGATCTACATGATCAAGTTGTGATTCAGGATAATTTTGTTGTGGACTTAGTCAACACTAATCCAATGGTAATTCTGTATGATCGAGATTGAAAAGTTTGTTGATTTGTTTTAAATTTCGTGGACGTTTAGCATGTGCGGGTTTCCATTCCCATTGGTAACGTTTGTACCTCCTTCCCGAGGCTCAGTGATAAATGTGATATTCTTCTATGCGTGCATATGGAGAAAAGTGTCGAGTCGCGATAGTTAGGAAGACGGCGATGTGCCCCTTCGCGAGTATGTATTGGTTCAGCGGAATTGATTTTATATATATACTCAATATATATAAGTACGTAAAAGTATTACACATGTAAGGCCTATTCATACATACCTACAGTACATATAATAGCCTAGGATGTCTAGCACATAACAAATCAGAGTCAACTACGCATTCCTGGTCCAGTATAACCCCTTTCAGATATCGCATCATCTTTATTTAATTGTACATAGTTAGCTACGCTATGTTAAATTAAACTCGTATGATGAAATCCCTGAACCAGTCATACCTAACGAGGAATACTGCCTAACGGTCATAGTCTAGGCCCTCTAAATGCAACCTAGTTCACTATAACCTTAGGCTCTGATACCAATCTGTGACACCCTCAAATTTCGGTTTGCGGAAGCTGTCGGGTCGGGTGTCACTAAATCAAATATCACAGCATAAGATACATAATGAACGACTCTAAATGAGACGTTTGAAAATAATTATACATTTCCCAAAATAGAACGTTTACAACGTTATGAGTTTGACAGTAAATTCCAAATACATAATTTTGAAAATACAAAAGTAAATGCAGAGTAGTCCCAATTGTTGAAAATATGCGACTCGAGCTAATTAAACCTTGAAGCAATCCTAATCCTGCTGGGCAACCTGAGAACACATGCTAAAACAGGTCAGCTATAAAGCTGGTGAGTTCATAGGATGGTTAGTTGAAAACATAAAGTAATAAAACAATTTATGTTTTGTAAAGTTGTTTCCAAAATCAGTGATTTTCGATATGTAATACGTTGAAGTTTGTAATACCAATGTGTAAAAGTCTAATCGAGGTATTCCATACCTACTAGTTTGAATTGTAAGTCTACCATTGAAATTGTTTGTCTAACTTAATGTCCAAAATACCCCGATTTGGTTGGTTGCATTGTTACGAGTTACTTAGACTTGTTTGTCTTAAATTGATACAAGTTACAACGACTTGTTTGATTTAAATTGATACAAGTTACAACGACTTGTTTGATTGAGTTTATACAAGTTACAACGACTTGTTTGATTGAGTTTATACAAGTTACAACGACTTGTTTGATTGAAGTTGTGCCCACTGCAATACCGTGGCATCGTTTTGTACCCACTTTACCGTGGTATCGTTTTGTGCCAGCTGATATACCGCTGCATCGTTTATGAAGTGCTCGAAAGCATAGTTGAAATGTAGAGCCAGTAGTACTACGACATACTAGCTATTGCAAATAAGAGTCGACCGTACAACGACGCGTCCGACTTGAGTACTCGTGTTTGTATAATTATATGTATATTAAGGTACGTAAGTGATTTTGAAAACAGCACCAAGTGCCCCAAATAATACACGAGCATGTAGAAATATATATATATAGTTATATATATATATTTGTATATATAATTATCGAAATACTATCACAGGTAACAATCATGCCACGCATGAAACTAGTTGTTTGTATCTAAATATGTATAAGCAAATATTTAGATATTAAGTAGCACATTGTACCTAGGTATGAAAACTCATCACCTAGTTAGGTTGTATTAGCATGAGGAATCTATACTAATGTCCGATACTTTTGTATACTCCTAGCCTAAAGCCTAGCAAGTATATTGAGTTTCTGAATTGTATTGGCAATATTAGTTCCTAAAAGAGAAACTAACCCTGTAAATGTATATATATCGTCTAGTGTAGGTAGAACTAACTAGTTCTAATGTATTTGATAATATTGTCCCGCGACAATATGGCCAATGAATAGTACTAACTATATCGAGTTATGTCTAGGTAATTGTTTTCCAACAATTTAATAGTGTACGATTGTGACCTATCTAGGTTAGGTCTTGATATTGTTCCAAAACAATGTGTTGGGTGTAATTACTAAGTATTACACATTTATATTACATACAGTAATATAATTAATTGTGAATTATAAAGATTTATTAATATAATTCGAAAATAGTTGTTGAGCATGTGTTTCACCCCAAAAACAGTAAAACAGTTGAAAGAGTGGGGCTATGAAACTCACCTGTGAGTTGTTAGCGATACGATGATATGCGCGTCGTCCGAATGGTAACCTTCTAATGTCCTAAACACGTGAGGTTGTATAAGTACGAGATCAAATAGTCTGACCAAGTAAGTCGTTCGAATGTTTGTTTATCGCTTGGTTTTAAAGACCGTGTACGGGGGTTCGGGGGCAGCGCCCCTGATAGCGGGGTCCAAGGGGTGGCAACCCCTGGCGGGGTCCAAGGGGCAGAGCCCCTGGCTGGGGTCGAGCTGCCAGGTCAGCTTGGAAAAATTTTATTTCTACTACTTTGCTTTAGAGAAAACGCATTCGAAATCCAAATTCGGGTAAAATCGAGTGGTAAAATTTGGTTGTCAATACTTAGTGAAAAACATAGGTTTTTAAGGTTCTGCGACGACAGATGCGACGTCAGATGCGACGTAGAGTCCTGCGTCGCTATGTGCGACATTCGCAATCTAATGTGACGTTGTGTCCTGCGTCGCAATGTGCGACGTAGAATTTGATGGCGACGTAGGGGCTTACGTCGCATTATGTGACGTTGGGATGTTTTGCGACGTTGGCTGCGACGTTGGATGCGACGTCGCAGCACTGTTTTTGGTCCCTGCGACGTAGCGGACTGATCGCCGGAGTTTGAGCCGAAAACGAGTTTTCCGGCCTCCGTTGAGTCTGATTCTTTTACCCAACCCATATTTGAGTATTTTAAGCTTATCTAAACCGCAAACAAGCAAAATAACAAAGTTTTGAGAGATTTCGAGAATTGTCGGAAACTTACAAATCCGCGCGAGGAGAATCCGAAAAGATAGGATTGTAGATCGTTGCGTGGTGATCGTTTTTCTCTAAATGAGCTTGAAGATTTGAGGTCGTTTAGTGGTGTTAAATGGCGGATTTAGATGGCGGTGGTGTGATGTTAGAGAGAGAGATGAGAGAAAAGTTAGAGAAGAGAGAGAGTGAAAGAGGTGGAAATGAGAAAGGGGGGATGAGGTTTCCTCCTTTTTGACTGACTCGGTGGAGACACCGTCTCCCAAATTGCAGTACAAACTACTCGTGTTTATTTATCCGATGTGATTTAAGATAACTTTTTAAGTTCAGAAATTTATTTATATTCTCTCGAAACGTTTTTGTACCGGAATATTTTATAAAAATATTATTTTGGGATTTAAGGTTTAATAATTTGTTTTCGCGCGATTTCGGATAATTAAAATGCGTTTTAAATTTAAACGACTTACATTTTTGAATATTTTGATGTAATCGCATATATATAATACAATTATTTGAAGTTAAATTTTGGCGCGAAAGTTGACTTTTTGACCGGGTGTTACAGTAGGTCCGGAAGAGAACGGAGCCGAAGTCGAATAGGCACCATAGTGTTGTGGATGATGATAATAAAACTGAGATACTGGAATCTGCGAGGTCACCAAAGGTGGTGGTACAGCGCTAACAGTAGGTGGCAAAGATTGTAAGATTTGTTGAGAAGACCGGGTTTGTTGTTGTTGCAAAAACTGTTGTTCAATTGCTTTAAGTCTCAGATTTTCTGTCTCTAGATGAATCATATAATCATCATGATCAAAGTCCCCTGCAGAAAAGGAAGTACCAGTTTGACCCTGGCTAACATTTTGAGTTTCAGTAGGGGATACATTAGTTCGAGAGGCATCATTGGGTGTGTCGGCTGGAGGTTCATTTTCTGCCATATCTGTACCAAAACAACATCTCATAACACGTTAGTTGTTAGTACCTATATACTAACCAACTTCACATGCTAACAAAATCCCACTCACAGGAATGTTTGACTGACACACATAGATTTGGGATTGAACACTTAACCCATGCTCAATTCACCCAAACCTAAGCTCTGATACCAATTTATAACACCACAATATTTCAAGAGACATTTTTTTTAACATATATCGGAAGTGATTAAATACAAATCATGCACTATAGATTGCGTATAACATAATTCCCAAAACACAATCTATGCATGTATGATAAGTTGGTACAATAACCACATCAGCTACAACATTAAGTTAGGTGTTATTTAAATTCTAAAACATAAGTTTATAAACGACAACATGTCATATAGTCAGAGTAGGCAGTCAAACATTCTTCAAACCAACCTCTTGCCCACCCACATCAAAAGTAATCTGCAAGAAGTGAGGAGAGGGATTAGCACGAAGCTAAGTGAATAGATCACAACTATCAATCTAAACTATCATAGCAATTGATCACCACAAAGCATCACAACAAATACATCAAAGAGGATCGGTGGTCCTTGAGGTACCCTCATGCCGCGGTGGTTCCCCAAGTAACACTTATAACCACTGAAGGCCAAACAGTGGTCTTACCGATAGTTTAGTACCATTACTACATATGACATGATTTCAATAAACAACACATGTACAAAGTCATCATGTCGTCCAAAGTAACAGTATCCAAACTCAATTTCATATTGACCCCTGACAAGATAGCACTTTCCATAATCATCATGGCAATATGCAATTTATACAAAGTATAACAGTAGAACATGTTTACCCTTTGTAACCAAATTGTTACAACTAATTTAGACTGAAAGTCAATGATCCACTCACCCTTCACAGTCACCGTCTTCACTCAAAGATCTAATATTATTGAGTCTTCGGTTTATCTGAGAACACAAGAGGATTACAAGTTAATACTCATTTCATATGATATCTAACTTTCATTAGACACTTAATATCAGTTCAGCAAGCATTAAGTATCATAAAGATAGTATACAAGTTGATTAACACAAGTTCTAGCAATTAAAATAACAATTTCCTGCAAACAGTGGGAATCCGCAGGATTCCAAGGGAATCCGCCGGATTCAAATGAATACGGTCGGATTCCCATGAATCCACCGTATTCCACACCCCTTTTCAGCTCCAAAATAGGACAGAACTCCAACCAAGGAATACGCCCTGTGAATACGCCGGATTCCCATGTGGTCTGAATCCGCCGTATTCAAATGAATACGACCGGATTCCCGCTTGACTCAGATATGCATAAAAGGAAGGGGAATACGCCGTATTCCCGGGAATACGCCGTATTCCCGTGTTCATCAGATCAGCCCAGAATCTGCAACAACCAAGCTCGAACCAAATTCACAAAATCACCAATTTCAGCTACAATACACGATTCTAACAAATAAGTGACCTCAAGTATCATCATACAACAAGTTCTAACCACAACTAACTTCCTAAATCATCAATCTAAGCATAATCATTCATTTATCTATTTTATCAAACCCTAACACATAAACACACATATTCAAGGTAATTTACACTTACAATCGATGTAGCAACTAGGTAGATGATGATGTTGATAAGTGGTAATCAAGAACCCAAGCTCAATTCGATTGTTCAAAGCTTTCTCTTTTTGATTTCACCCAATTTCAAAGTATATGTGTGTGTGTTCTTTTGGAAGACAAAATAAATTGGGGATGGGGAAACAAATGAGCCGATCCCCAACTAAGGGTGGGTATAAGTCAGTACAAATTATACCCGCTCTAAACCTATTGTCTGGAACCTAAAAGCCGTTTACATGAAAATATATTTTATTATACCGTCAACTAAATTTATTTAAAACAAGTAATAATTTATGTATCACAATAACTCGTTTGACCATTTACCCTATTAATTTCAATTTGGTAATTAATACGAATTATTTCTAAACTTAATTAAATAATCAAATGAATTAAGTAATTTACCAAATTTCTCCTAGGCCGGTAATGAGGATGTTACAATACAAGTTTAGCACAAAGTCATTTAAAAACACATACATGAGAAATGGCTTCTAGCCCAATGTTGTGGTGGTATCTTGACTAGCCAATTGTAACATGATTCATCAAACTCATTTAGCTGTAACATTGCTTCTGTAAAGTGCTGGACAGTAGTGGCAGTAGCACAAGTCCACAAGTGTTTTTTGTAAGCATCTCCTCTCCACTTCAACTTCATATTCTGATGGATGTGTCTTAGACAAAATCTATGCTCAGCACATGGATACAGTTGTGAAATTGCTAGCAAAAGACCCTGCCACATGTCATTCAAACACAATATCATTAAACTATTATTTAACATTGAATCAACTAATTTTAAATAAATGGAAGTAGTTTAGTAATTACCTTTTGTCGATCACTCATAAATGTGAAGTTGGAATTACTGTGTAAGTCAAGATCCTCACCCAAACATTGCAGAAACCAATTCCAAGAATTGTAATTTTCTGAATCTACAATTGCATATGCTACTGGGTACATACCATTATTTGAATCAACACCAACTGCAGTTAAAATGTGCCCAGTGGCAGGGTCCTTCATATGTGCCCCATCTACACCTATCAACTCCCTCCCTAATGCTTTGAACCCCTGTTTCAAAGGACCTAAACAAATATAGATTCTCTTGAACACCCTTTTTGTTGCCCTGGGATTCCCTGGTTCACACTCAACCCTCACAGTTGTGCTTGGATTTGCCCTCATCAATTCATCTATGTAGTCCCTTAAAACTGCATACTGTTCTTTGAAGTCTCCCTGCACACATGCTCTTGCCCTTTTTAATGCTCTGTAAGCCTTCATACCAGAAACATTACATGCCAGATCCTTCTCAAATTGAGCTTTAACAGCTTTGGGTGGTATCTTTGGGTTGCTATCCAGTTGGTCAACTAATCTAGTGGACAGATACTTAGAAGTGCACTGCTTAATTTCCCTAGATTGTAGACATTTATGTTCATCCTTAAAGGTCTTCACTTCCCAAGTCTCTTTACCATCTAACTTTGAGACTAGCAGAACCCAAGGACAACTCAATATAATAGGTTTTCTTTTCTTCTTTGGTTGTATCTGCACTCCCTCTACATCTGTGACAAGTTGTTTGTTTTTTCTCCTAAAAGATTCCTTCACTTTTCCCTTTTTTACCTTTTTACCCTTCATTGACTGTTTTCCCTTTTTTTTAGTTGTATTACCATCCACTTCATTCACTCTCTCACCAACCACATCCTTTTCAGTAGGGCCCACAGTTTCCTTCATTGCATGTGCACTTTGACCAGCTAGCTCATTATTTACAAAAGTTGGTAACACTCCTTCACAACCAGTTCTCACCCTTACCCTGTCATTTTTAATAAATGTAAGCATTCTACGGGTTTCTATTGCATGCAGTCTTATATACTCCTTAACCTCTTCTGCACTTCCAAATTGTTGCCCAACATAGAAATGGGTCTTGGTCATATCTCTACCCTGTTGTTCTTGACTCCTTAATTCCTTAAGCTTCTTCCTCCTAATGCTATCTATACCATCCTCAGATTCTGAACCACTCTCAAATTCATCATTATTCAAGACCTCTAATGGAACATAGTCATCATCATTGTTTTCAGAATGGGTATAACTAGCATTACCCATGAACTCAACATCTTGATCAATACTAAAGTGGAAGTCTCTCATGTCCACTTCCACATCTTCTATGAGATTATCCTCATCAACAATGAAATCACTGTCATCCTCACTGTTGCCGAACTCAGGGTCACTAAAGTCATGGTCATTCAACTCATGGTCATTCAAATCAGGTTCAAATCTCACATTAAAATAAGGGTCAAAATCACTGTCAAATTGATCACCATACAGTGTGTTGGCATCTAGATATTGTGTTTTCACTTGGTCAACTACACTAGATTGAGTCATGTCAATAACAGTTGGTTGACTCTCATTCACAGTCGGTTGACTCTCATTCACAATTGGAATACTCTCATTCACAATGGGTTGACTCACATTCACACTAGGTTGACTCTTATTCACAATGGATGGCACAATATCTAGCATTGGTGGCACATTATCTACCAAAGTAAGTTTCTTCTTAGCTTTTGACTGTGATGGCACATTTTCCTCAATTTCCCGAATAACTATTTTATTTTGTGTAGGACTGAAATATGTTTTCAACTTGGTCTTTTCATGTTCAACATAGACAGAAATCTCTTTATGCTTTTTCACATATTGACTCAAGTTATGAACATCTAAATCACTCCCTAAAGCTTCTAATCCGTAATCTAAAATGGTATGTGGTCTTTGAAAATGATAAAACATGACACGGAATCCATCATACTTTAAATCCTCCATTATATCATTTAGCTCAAGAACTGAAAACATGTCTATGTCAATGGAATCTATGTAACTGATTTTCCCATTTACATACCTCCGTCCAGGAGGATCAGTGAACACTCCACCATGATGCAACTTGATTGAAAACTTAGAAGGATAGGTCGCTGTAACATAAAAACAAAATAAATCGTGAAATTGGGGTTAACATTCAAAACTTAAAAAAATCGAAGCTTTAATTTCAAAATATTGATCGTACCGTATAATGTAGTTAGGTCTTGAAATTTTTCCGGTGAGCGAATGGTATATAACTTAGGGGCCATGCTTGTAGATGATAACAGATTTGCAGGGTTTGATTTTTGAGATATTGATTTCTAGGGTTTAAAATGGGAAGAAAGATGATATCAGATGAAAGGGTTTTTTGGATTTTGGTGAAACGGAATGGGCGCCAACGGGTGTATGAGGGTAGGTGGGTGAATTAAAGTGAAAAGGGTGTGTCAAATTACCTTTATGCCCTCATACTAACGTACTTATGTGACGGACGTTTGCCGAAAGGACGACATGTGCAAAAAGTGGTAACCACAGGGATGACGAGTGCAAGAAAAAACTGCAAGGGACTACGAGTGCAATTTAAGACAAACCACAGGGACGATCCGTGAAATTTTTTCTAACTTTAATGAATCAAAACTATTGTTATGGTTTTGAATCAATCTTTGGGTTCTTCAAGTATTTTGAATTTAAAAACAAAAAGTATTTTGAATTTTAATTACTAATTAAATCCTAAAATTGTACTATTTTAAATATAAAAAAATTTGTTGTATTTTATGGAAATTTCATAGTTCAGATATAATAACACAATCTTCTACAATTAATTATCATTACCTTTTCATATAAACATAAAATTATACATGAAATTCCAGAGTATTTCTCAATCAAACAAATCAAATCCTCAAAAAAAGTTTCTTAGTGCCTCAAAATCTGTACACGCATTATATATCATGACAGGTTCTTTAACCCAAAACTCATGTCATGAATATCAAACATAATATCATCGATCAATTAACAAACTTGCAACTCATCACACCCTTCATTTTCATATATGGTAGACAATCTCAACCTAAACGATCGAACGGCCGCCAATCGAGCTTTCTTTAACTTTCTTATGGACCCTGATCTCGACACTCTTAAACCACCATTACCATTATTTCTTTGATGTTCATACTTCATAGTTTCGTTTTCCTCCTCAACAACAACATTTACTTGACTCGTTTCCATTAACACCATAGGCGATATGCGCGCCTTATTATTCGTCCTTCTTTGGGAATCTGAATTTGAACCGGAGCTGGAAGTGGAACTGGAACTGGAATCTAGAGCAGTACTAGCTTTGACCGCTAGTGCCGCCATATCAGAGGCACTAAGACGACGACTAAGCATTGTTTTAGGTAAAATAAAATAAATCTGGCCCGCATCAAGCTCCTCATCTAAATTCAAAGGGATGACATTTTCGTCGTAATATAAGTTATCCGAATTACAAATAAAAGAAGAAGGATTTTCTAATTGAAGAACTTCAGAGACAAATATAGGAGTTGGGTAGTGTCGTAATTCGCCTCTGTTTGAAATAACAAAAGCACAAGATGATTTATGGATGGAGTCGCCCGCCGAAGATAAACAAGCACCCATGTCGTTATACGTGTCGTATTGGTTTTAATTCGTACAGTGATGATCGAAGATCGAATTTGTAGAGAGCTTGAAATGAAAAAGTGTGCTGTTTGAGATTATGAGGAATGAAATGATCAAGTGTGTGTTATTTATATAAGAAACAAATGTAGAAGAAACAGGTAGGATGTTGTTTGAGGACAACTTTTAAAAAAATAAAAATATGTGCACAATGACGCGGTTGAATAGAGAATTGGGAAAGTGGGAAACTTCCAACTTTATTTTTTTTTTATTTTTTATTTTTTGAAAGGCAGTATTGGACTCAGCGGCATTGCCTCTTCATATACCCATCACCAATTTCAGGGGAAACCCGAATATTTCGAGAGAAAACCCATGTCTCCATCCCGAAGAGCATTTTGCTCACATCCGGGTTCGAACCCATGACCATGAGGTCATGGTGAAACACCATGTGCCACTTGAGCTGGAAGCTCTTGGCAACTTTATTGTTAGGGAGTATTTTATTATTATTATACTAATAAAATAATAATAATTATAAAAGATTTTAATCATATAATTGTAATCATGTTGTAGGGATTGTGATGCACGTGAGTTATTGTCGGATCATGCATGTGATGAGGGTGTTCGATCATTTGTTTCTTCGTTCCTTCCTTCATTGATTAAGCTTGATATGAATTATAATACGACGGTTTGTCAAACAAGTAACTGAAACTTGTCAATTTAATGTTAGGAAACATGCAAGAAAATTATGCGATTACTGTGTTTTAAACAGTTGCATGTCTCCCAGTACGTTGTTTTTTGTTTTTTATTTTCTGTGTTGAATGGCGGCTGATTTAAACCTCAACAAGCAAACTTTGTTGAAAAGGTATGTTGAATTTGAATTTTCAGTTTGATTTGAAGCAAGTTAGTCGAAACATTCATTTATGTGAACGTATCTAACTTACATGAAATTCTTTTTTTTTTTGTAAGACGTTAATAATTGACAACATTGATCGGTCCACTTCCACATACCCGCTCTACATCGGCTTAATTTGCAGTTGTTTTAAACTTAGAATCCCGCCCTTAAGTCCAAAATGAGTTTACCCTCTTTGACCAACACATTTTCGTCGAGCATTTATAAAAAATGTCAAAATCACTGGTTTTTTAATTACTTTTTATTTTATTATTATGATTATGACTATAAAACAAGTTCACATTATTTAATAGCCACATGTCACGAAAAATTTCACATATGAAGAAAGCTTAATATATTAATTTTAAGTTGTGTTTGATTCGTCGTATATTTTCGATGCAATTGATATGTATTAAATGAATTGAAATTTCAAGGAATATGTATTGCATTGAGTGAAGAATTTGATGATTTTCAAATAAATTATTTGTGAACCAAATACCCTTATGAAATGAAATTGAGATTTCAATTCAATTAAATTCAACGAACCGCAACCTTAGATTTATTTGTACATTATATAATATGTGATGATGATGATTATGGTTATATATGAAATCAAAGTAACGATTATCAACTGTGTGTCTCAAGATTTGTTGCAAACTTGCAATTATTGAACGATGATTGTTGTGTTTATTTGTATAATGGCTTTATGATTCTAATGTCTGTGGAGGTTAGTGTATGATTGATGTTTGCGATTATTGGTATTATTATTATTAGTGATAATAATTATTCGTGAATGTTCGTTATATTGTCAAAATTATATATATGTAAAGAAGACACGTACTAAGAGCACACCCAACGGATGCGTCGGTTCATCCGTCGGTTTCCATCACTTAACCGACATTGTTGGCACCATCCGTCAGTTTGCTCCATCACTTTGGCTCCGTCGTCAAACCGACGCAACTTCGGTTTTATTTTTTTTGTTTGTTTTTCTTTTTGTGTGTGTATAATTAAAGGTAAATTGGTAAATGTGGGTCCAAAATTTAAAGTGACGGAATCACTTATGGCAGGGGTCCGTCAGTTTCAGTCAGTTTTGTAAAAAGCTTACATGGCGCATACGTGACGCAGACGTGACGTGTCAGTTTCTGTCACTGTTGGGAATGGTCTAATTAATTAGTATATATGTTCCATAATATTTCAAATAGTGGGTCATTAAAGTTTGACAATTTTATATCATGAAAGAATATAATTAATTGATTCCATTTTATAATAGATCATGGACAATAATATATGGGAGTTGATAAATACAACACAATAAATGATACATGCACCAAATTGTATAACAGTTTCTGCTTATAGTACACTTGTACTGTAGTATAAATTTAATATATAAATCACTTTTTGTGTTGTATTTATCAGCTCCCATAAATTATACGATTAATTAAAAGGTTTGATGATGGTGGCTGGTGGGACATGGTGTGGTTTCCTCGTCAAAGGGAAATTGAGATGCACGAGGGAATCTTCGTTAAATAAGAAACCAAAATAGTTGTCATGTCTCATTATTTTTTAATTTAAAACCACTCGCCAAGAGCTTCCGGCTCAAGTGGCACATAGTGTTTCACCATGACCTCAAGGTCATGGGTTCTAACCCGGATGTGAGCAAAATGCTCTCCGGGATGGAGACATGGGTTTTCTCTCGAAATATTCGGGTTTCCCTTGGAATTGGTGATGGGTATATGAAGAGGCAATGCCGCTGAGCCCAATACTGCCTTTCAAAAAAAAAATTTAAAACCACTTTCCAAATTGTTACTCCGTATTTGTTTATCATCATCACTCAATTATTTCTCTCTTTCCCGACAAAATATATATTGTTTTTAATGAGTATCATATTATAATCTGAAACATGGTGATTCATGGAAAACGCATTATGTGAATTAGATTGAAATACTTCAAAAAATATATTTTTTTTGCCATGGGTACGCGTAGTCGTTTGGATGAATTCAAAGCGTAAAGCGTTTTTTGACTGGAATCAAGATGTAGGGTCGTTTCAATGTGTAGGTCGTGTAGTTTGGAATCAAGGTGTACGGTATGGTCATTTTGTTTGGATTTCAAGATGTAGGTCGGTATGGTTTATTATGGTCTTTTATTTGTAATTCCTAGCATTCTGCTAGTTTTTTTAATAGTAATATAATGTTTGCCTTTTTTAAAAAAAATTCTTTTTTTACCATTACATGAGAACGCTATAATTTGTGCGAGCAAAAAAAGAGTGGGTCCATATACTTTTTTTTTAAAAGAGTAAATTACATTACATTCCACGTGCTTCTGATATGTTATCAAATTTTCACTCATAGTCTCTCTAAATCGAATGTTTTTTGAGTTTAGGCTCTTTATTCAAATTTTCATTTCGCTTCCAATCCTTCATCCATACTAAAATACCCTAAAAACGCATAGCATACACCAGATGGTTTGTGTAATCTTTTTTATATACATTTTTTCTCACTATGTTTAACATAATCTATAACATTAAAACTGAACTTGGATACTTGTTTCGCATAGAATTGAACCTACTCATTAGTCATTGATTTTAATCGCAAAGATTAAATTAAGGGATACCAACTTTCACATCTAATAGGCAAGCATCAAGACCAACTAACAATGAAACAAGAACAAACATCGCTGTCTATATATGTATATTTTATTCCTACATGGTTTTATATTTGTTAGTATAACAAATTGATATCATACAACAAATATATATAGTTTAATACGTTCTAGGATTAAGGGACTAACAATAACTGATTCGATTCATACTTAAAAATCTTCTAAATCATATCTATATATTCTGAAATATACTTCTTGAGTGTACGTGTTAATTATCATAGATTTGGTGATAATTAGATATTGATATAAACAAGGTATTAGAGCCGCGCTATGCTGCGGAACTTATAATATGATAGGGACGGTTTTTGTAAATCGGTGTCAACCACATAGACCATTTGTGGAATTAAATCTTTGAAAAACCTAAACTTAATTATAGTTTATGTGATTTGCGTTGATCCAAAAAAAATATTTTTTGGTTAAAAATTGTAAACGTAATTAAAGAATCTACTTAATGAGTTAATTATAAGAATTATAAGTATTTTTCAATATTAATATATTGCTAATTATGATAAGCGTTAGCAAAATAAAAAAATTCTTGATATGTAATATAATTAAAGATAAGGGTTTAAATTAAACATTAGTTGAATTTAGAGGGGGCATAAACAAAAATGGGTTATGAACAGTATCTATGCCTCACCCATTGAGGTATTGTATAATTGTACTTTATTGATCATGAACAGTGAAATATATGTGAAGCTTTTAGTAACTTCGTCAAGTTGAGTTTTAATTTATAGGGGTTGAGTTTTTATTGGTAAGAAAACAACAATGCTAACCAATAGTTAAATAAGATACATGATCAAGTTAAAAATCTATTTAAAACCATCATTGAGACTTTTTGATGGTGGTTTGGAGTGATTTGGACTTCTTGATAGCTGACCTTTTACCGGGAAACGCCCACCTCAAAAACATTTCCCAAGTGTAGCACCCGAAGAACATAAATGCCGAATCAATCAGAAGCTTATCACGCAGTCCCCTTGGCAATGGCACCAGCATCAACCAGTCGTTCAAACTCCTAAATACGTCAGATGTGATCACCACGATCAGCATGAATGCACCAAACAGAGCATAATTATATGATTTATAGTCTGATAAACTCTGGTTAAACGGGTGACCCATGTAGCTGACACCAAATCTAGTAACTCGGATCATCATGATCGCCATGTAGGAAACAGTATTCAACAGATTATAATTCTCAAATTGGAGAATTTTTTTCAAAAATAGTACCTTTTTGCCAACAATTTTCAGAACTAATTTTTTTTCGAAATGGTTTTCATAACTAGTAGAATCGGGTTTTCGAACCCCGCTTCTCCATTTGCATTAAGTGAAAATCGGGCTTCCAAAACACGGCTTTGAATATGTCAGGCATGGAGAGAGGAACCGGGGTTTGAAACCCCGATTTTGGACATCTTTGTTTGAAGAATCGGGGTTAGAAAGTAGGGTTTCACAGTGTGGTCAGACAAGAGAGAGAAACGGGTTTAATAACCCTGACTCTCTTTAAAAAAACATACTCCCTCCGTCCCATTTCAATTGTACCTTTTTGCCAACAATTTTCAGAACTAATTTTTTTTTGCAAAAAGGTACTATGAAATGTCAAAATTCACATGTTGTAGGACTGAGAATTCAAAATATGGTAGAAAGGGACAACGTGTAGAAATGTCAACATTTCTCTTATGAAATGTCAACACTCAACGCTTAACCTTCGAATTTTTTTCAAAAATAGTACCTTTTTGCCAACAATTTTCAGAACTAATTTTTTTTCGAAATGGTTTTCATAACTAGTAGAAGCGGGTTTTCGAACCCCGCTTCTCCGTTTGCATTAAGTGAAAATCGGGCTTCCAAAACACGGCTTTGAATATGTCAGGCATGGAGAGAGGAACCGGGGTTTGAAACCCCGATTTTGGACATCTTTGTTTGAAGAATCGGGGTTAGAAAGTAGGGTTTCACAAGTGTGGTAAGACAAAAGAGAGAAAATCGTTTAATAACCCCGACTCTCTTTAAAAAAACATACATATTAAAACATTGATAAAACATAAAAACATGGAGGATATACACAGACATATCACTTTCATATATACAAAAACATATCACTTTCATAATTTATTGATTATTTTAATTCCACACCGGATTTAGGAAGTGATATATACGTGTGCAGTAATTTAATATATTTTATGTTTAGTATTTAATCAACGCAATATTTCGTTTTTCTTTGATAACTTTTTATATACAATGTATAAAATAATTTCGAATATATATTCATGATCAGCGTAATTTTATCTACGTTTCGATATAAATTTTATGGTCATATGTTAAGTATTTAATAAAATAATTTTTTAGTCTCGAAATCAACCTTTTTTTATATCAGAATGTATATAAAAATAAACTGGTAATAGTGGTATATTTAAATTTATATAGTATTACATATAAAGTCAAATAGTCAAATTATTAATCCACCTTTATATAACATACATAACTCTATTTATTATTCCACCTTTATATGTAACATATGAGACTAAAAAATGCTTTCGTTAAATATATAACATATGAAGATAAAATTTATGTCGAAATGTAGATAAAATTACACTGATCATGGATATATATTCAAATTTATTAATTATATTGTGTATAAAAAGTTAACAAAGAAATACAAAACACTACATTAATTAAATACAAACATATAATATACGGAGTATTAAACTATAACACAAATTCACAAACCAATATATACATATGTACAACATTCGTTTGTTAATTAAGGTAGTGACTTTGTGACTGTGTGTATACAATTTATTGGTTTGTGACTTTGTGTTATAGTTTAATATATTATATGTTTTGTATTTAATTAAGGTAGTGTTTTGTATTTCTTTGATAACTTTTTATACACAATATAATTAATAAGTTTAAATATATATCCATGACCAGTTTATTTTTATATACATTCTGATATAAAAAAAAAAGTTGATTTCAAGATTAAAAAATGCTTTTGTTAAATACATAACATATGACCATAAAATTTATATCGAAACGTAGATAAAATTACGCTGATCATGAATATATATTCGAAATTATTTTATACATTGTATATAAAAAGTTATCAAAGAAAAACGAAACATTGCGTTAATTAAATACTAAACATAAAATATATTAAATTACTGCACACGTATATATCACTTCCTAAATCCGGTGTGGAATTAAAATAATCAATAAATTATGAAAGTGATATGTTTTTGTATATATGAAAGTGATATGTCTGTGTATATCCTTCATGTTTTTATGTTTTATCAATGTTTTAATATATATGTTTTTTTAAAGAGAGTCGGGGTTATTAAACCCGTTTCTCTCTCTTGTCTGACCACACTGTGAAACCCTACTTTCTAACCCCGATTCTTCAAACAAAGATGTCCAAAATCGGGGTTTCAAACCCCGGTTCCTCTCTCCATGCCTGACATATTCAAAGCCGTGTTTTGGAAGCCCGATTTTCACTTAATGCAAATGGAGAAGCGGGGTTCAAAAACCCGATTCTACTAGTTATGAAAACCATTTCGAAAAAAAATTAGTTCTGAAAATTGTTGGCAAAAAGGTACTATTTTTGAAAAAAATTCTCCAATTTGAGAATTATAATCTGTTGAATACTGTTTCCTACATGGCGATCATGATGATCCGAGTTACTAGATTTGGTGTCAGCTACATGGGTCATGATTTAATTGCTTCTACTTTGTGTCTCGATCCGACACAATGGTTCGTGGAATTCCATGAAGACGAACTATTTCTTTGAAAAATAGGGCTGCTATAATGGACGCATCATTAGTCTTGGTACATGGTGTGAAATGTGCCATTTTTGAGAAACGATCCACAACCACCATAATAGAATCCTTTCCCCTTTGGGTTCTTGGTAATGCTACAATGAAATCCATACTCAAGTCTTCCCAAGGCTGATTTGGAGTAGGAAGAGGAGTGTACAAACCCTTATGGAAGGTAGACTTTGCTTGATGACATGTAGAACAACGAGCAATAAGAGCTTGAACATCTTTTATCATGCAAGGCCAATAAAAGTGCTCGTTTAAAATCTCCAAAGTCTTAGTGTTACCGAAATGACCGGCTAACCCACCACCATGAGCTTCTCTAATTAACAAGTCTCGAATTGAGCCTTTAGGAATGCACAATCTGCCATTCTTGAAAAGAAATCCATCTTGAACAATATAAGGCCCCTTAGATGTATTTGGTGAAGAACAAAGAATAGGAGCAAAATCTGAATCAGATTCATACAAATCTTTGATAAAAGAGAACCCAAGGACTCTAGCTTCCAAGATAGACAACAAGGAATGCCTTCGTGAAAGAGCATCTGCCACTACATTCGAGGAACCAGCCTTGTGTTTGGACACAAAAGAGTACATTTGAAGAAATTCCACCCACTTGGCATGCCTTGGATTGAGTTTATGCTGCCCATTAATATACTTGAGAGCTTCATGATCCGAAAATAAAACAAACTGCCTCGGTTTAAGGTAATGAGACCAATGATCGATAGCACGCACAATGGCATAGAATTCCTTGTCATATGTGCTATAATTCAGCTTTGACCCGTTAAGCTTTTCACTAAAAAAGGCTACTGGACGCTTTTCACCAAGACAGCCCCAATACCAACACCACTAGCGTCACATTCAAGCTCAAAAAGCATATCAAAGTTGGGTAAAGCAAGTATAGGTGCTGAACTAAGTTTTTCTTTCAACGATTCAAAGGCATTTTGGGCAGATTTAGGCCAATTAAAGGTGCCCTTCTTAATACAATCGGTGATAGGAGCAACAAGTGTAGAGAAACTTTTGATAAACCTTCTATAGAAAGAAGCCAAGCCATGAAAACTTCTTACCTCCGTAATAGAAGATGGAATAGGCCATGATTTAATTGCTTCTACTTTGGACGGATCCATAGAGATTCCTTCTTTTGAAACCACATAGCCAAGAAACACCACACTAGGCACCATGAAATCACACTTCTCCAACTTGCCATAAAGTTTATGTTTCCTCAATAGATCGAACACCTTTCTCAAATGATTTAGGTGCTCTTTCTCCGATTTAGAGTACACTAGAATGTCATCAAAATAGACTACCACAAACAGCCCAATAAGAGGTCTTAGTACTTCATTCATCAATCTCATGAAGGTACTAGGAGCGTTGGACAATCCAAACGGCATAACAAGCCACTCAAAGAGACCCCCCTTGACTTTAAAAGCTGTCTTCCATTCATCCCCATCCTTCATTCTGATTTGGTGGTACCTACTACGGAGATCAATCTTGGAAAACACACAAGAACCATGCAATTCACCCAACATATCATCCAATCTAGGAATGGGGTACCTATATTTGATGGTGATGTTGTTAATTGCTCTACTATCAACACACATGCGCATAGAACCATCCTTTTTAGGCACTAATAGGGCTGGAACAGAGCATGGACTCATACTAGCTCGAACATAGCCTTTAGCAACCAAATCATCTACTTGCCTTTGTAATTCTTTAGCCTCATTTGGCGAGCATCTATAGGCTGCCATGTTAGGCAGAATTGCCCCTGGAATCAGGTCTATTTGGTGTTCAATTCCCCTGATAGGTGGTAAGCCAGGTGGTAATTCGTTTGGGAATATATCAGCAAACTCGGCTAGTAAAGGCTGAACTAAACTAGGCATTTTAACACACTATTTTACTTCATCATTTTCGAACAGCAGCAAAACAAACACATAAGCACCACTATCTAGTTCTTTTTCAACCTCATTTTGACTCATAAACAACGCCTTCTTGGTTGTGAGGAAACATCAGAATCACTTGAGGATCTGTTGCTATCACTAGAGTCTTCACTTGACTCCTCATTACCACCATTTCTTCTATTCCTTCTTGCTCCTTCTTCCAACATTTCAAGAACCCTAGCCATCTGCTCTTGTAGGGCTTCGATTTTCCTATCTCGATGTTCATTTTGAGCTTCTTCAACGGTACGATTTCTAGGTATAGCCATTTTTCGGAAATAGGTAAAACAGGACAGCAGCAATCTGATCTTAAATTGCTTTTCAAAAACTTCCAGAAATTAATGAAACAAGATGGAAGGTTTGAATAATGAAAAGGAAAGTTAAGGGCTGAAAACCTAAGCTCTGATACCAAAATTTGATGTGAAATCAAATGTAGGACAGATTATAGACTTTCTGGACTGATTTGTTAAAACCAAAACAAGAACACCAAAAACAGGGGGTTTGAACTAGCTGACTTTTAGGAAGAAAAACATAAAATAAACAATGGAATCCACCACTTTAATCTCTAAAGGATGTTAATCCACCAAGATCAAAGATAAAGGAAACACTTCACACCACCAAGATCAAAAGATCTATAAAGGAAAATGAAGATTTAGGGTAAATAGAGGCTGAACTCTATTAAAATTCATATTCATCAAATCTGTCTTGTTTCATTACAGCAGCCTCTATTAGTAGAGGAATTCAAGTTCCAAACCCTAGACAAAAATAAACAAAAGCTGGAAATGTAAAGAAGTTGCTCCCTAGTACAACTATCTTCAACCAATAGTAGAACAAGTAGAAACTGCATAAGTTGGGACCACTTTCTGCTCTATTTTGTCTCTTCCTGACTTGCTGATTTTGTCTCTATATTCCTTCATACTTGATTGGCTGGATTCCAAGCTTCTTTTGCAACTAAAATAACTTAATTAAAACTACTACAATCACACACATATATGTTGCATATTCATACAAACATAATGCATGAGACCTGGTTATTAAAAGCAAGTAAGATAGGAATGGTAATGACCCTACGCCATCCATTTAAGTAAGGTGCACCCCTGACTGAACTTAGGGTCACCAAACAACCTCTCAAAATGAGACATAGCAGGTATCACAACCATAGCTTGACTTGTATCCATCACCAAATCAGATTGTGTGACTAAGTGCTTCTCATTTGATATGACAACTGTATCAAAATGAAAGGGTTGAAAGTCACCATCTTGAATTATTACCTCCTAAATCATTTGATTCAATAAACAGAATTAGATTCAGGGGCGGAGCTAGGAAGTTTTAGAAGGGGGGGCAAAAAAAAAAATTCTTTCATTCTATCACATTAGGGGTGTCAAAATTCTAAACTATCACTAATTACCTTTAAAAAAATTATTTTTTTCGATAACTTTTGAATTCTAGGGGGGCGACTGCCCCCACTGCCCCCCTTCTAGCTCCGCCCCTGATTAGATTATTACTGAAATAACATACTTTGTCAACTCAACCCAACCTCACCCGTATAAACACGAACCTGTTTTGACCCTGACCAAACCAACCCATTTTGACACCTCCACATTCAAATTTGGGCTGCTGTTTATCAAGCAACTAATAAGATTTTGCATGCGCACAGATGATGAATTGCATTTCTAATAGCAAAATACAGACTTCATTGCTATTCTTCGGTATCTCCATCATGTTACGAACAATATATGAAATTAGTGCTACTCACCAAGTCATGTGATGACCTTTTCAGTTCAGACAAAACATAGGCAGAATCTCCTCTTATGGGGCAATTAAATACCTAAAGTTAATGAAGAAGGGCTGTCATCAAAGCTTATTGTAAGAAAATGAATACATGAACTGCATATATGTGGTAAATTTGTAGTAAAAGAGTGTATAGTACCGCAAAGCCAGCACATGTGAGCCCACTTTCCACTAGTTCCCTGTTCAAGTTGCTAGCTTCACTTACCTATTAAGAAGAAAAAAATTTGTTTTTTTGTTTCTTTTTTGTGTGTGTGTGTGAAGAAAAAGTAGAAATAATACATTAAAAAGTTGTCAAAATAAGAAAGAATGGTCACCATCATATCAGGAAGATGCTTGTATGCTAAAGCCAGGACACGGAATCCTTGACGTGTGTATAGGGATGGCAATCGACATCCAACCCGGTGGACATCCATCCGATCCATCCATTTAAAATGGATATGGATGATCTAAATGGATGTATACCGGATATGGATATGGATGTGGATGATTAGTGGATCGGATGTGGATGATAATTTATCATCCACGGATTCACCCATTACCCCCGAATCCATATCTGCATATACATATACATACACTATATAAACATATTAACTCTATATATTTATAACTATTTAAGCGGCTCATTCTTATACATCAAAATTTATAACAAAAATTTATTTTCACTCGTCATTTTCATCATATAATTTCAATAAATCGAAATTCCTACATCCCTATCCAAATAAACCACCGTACAGGTTACTTTTGATTCCACTATACAATTGGAAGTCACAAACCAACAATGAAAGTGTGCCTATCAAACCAAGAAACAACAAATAAGTGTTTTGAGTTTTGTAAAAACTATATATTATATGTATTTGTAACAATTTGTGTCAAGAATATCACGATGCTTAACAATTTTTTTGATATCCAATGGATATCCATAAACCCGTTACATCCAACGGATATGGATGTGGACGGATGATTTGTAGATTTAGTGGATATGGATATGGATATGGATATGGATGGAGAGAAATAAATGGATATGGATATGGATATAGGTCCACCCGATCCATATCCGATCCATTGCCATCCCTACGTGTGTATCTCTTATATGTGCTTACATAAAATGACGGTGTATCATTTAATCTTTCTTGGATGGTCTCTGGTGCACCCTGAATGACCCGCACATGTATTAATGAGAAAATGAAAGATCGAGTTACACCAACAAGTCCTATGAGGAAAGGCTAAATGGTAATAAAGAAAGCGAAAACAAATAATTGGTTGTAATTGACTTTTTAAATACCTTTACAAACGCATAAAATTTCCCTTCCACAGAAACCACAACTGCCATTCTTTTTAAGTGGGCAGCAAAGTGATATCTCTGAACAATTTGAACAGCAGCAGCACCACCTCCCCTGCAAATAATGTTAGAAATAAAAAATGGGTAACGCTCTTCCCATTGGATTTTACAAAGGAAATACACCTTAGAAACATGAAGTAAAAAACGAATTAGGCACACTCGTCCCATCAGATCTATAACTCCAGTCTATCCCCTTGACTGCAGCCTTCTCAAGAGGATTGCCAACCTTCATATAGTCCAAATACTAAAATTTAAGGATTGCTAATTGCTTAAAAAGAAAGAAGGCGGTAAACAGTAAACACTAATCAGATCATAAACATACCAGCTTGCAGTCCACAAAAACCAGGGCATGGCAAGAAGCAAGAATTTCCAAAGCGCGAGTTGGCACTTTGTTAGTATCTGTTTCTAAATCCCTATCATCACTCAACCCACCAACTCCAGAAAGCTCCTGAACATCATAAATGTCACAGCTTAAGGATGAATAGGAGATTGTTATTCATCATAAAAGAGAGACTTATAAACTGACATACCATGTCATCAGATGTCAGTGTTCCCGTCTTGTCAAAACAACATACATCCACCTGAGGTAGGATTCAATAAAAACAAAAAATAAAAGAAGGTTAAATATGACCTCAAACCCAAATAACACATACCTTAAACCGGTGTTTCATACCTTCCCAGCATATGGTACACGATTTAGCTCTTTACAAAATATAAGATGCGATGTTAGTCCTTTCGAAGATACTTTAACAGCCATCGACAACTCCAGTAGTAACTCACGGGGGATTGCAGAAGTTATAATTACGGAACAGCTCAGAAGAAGCTTTTGTCTATTCATGTTTTGGTCCACAAGCCCCTATACCAACAATATTTAGGGTAATAGAAAACCTCAAATATGACTAAATATGCTAATACAAGTTTTGATTTAACAACCCGTTGAGACAATAACCAAAAGTTCACCTTTTTAACTACGTAACCAGCTGCAATAATTTCAACAGTAACTAAAAATAAAATAAAGAGTCCACTCTCCCAGCTGTTAGAAGTAACCTTCATGGAAGATATATATTTATCAAGTACATGGTAACAAAAAATCATAAGGATAAATTCCATATAGCAGAAACCTAATAGCCTTTTTGTATAAATTCCTGAAACAAAAAATACAAAATGAGAAGCTTTGTATAAATTTACCCTGTCTGTTGAAAACAAAATAGTTCGTGTCAGTTTCCCTTGGGAAGTCTCAAAACCAGTTCGTAAAACAATTGCTAAACAGCCACCATTAAGCGTTTTAATATGAGAAGTCTGAAGAGATGGACAAAAGGGTTAAGTGTCTACTACAAGTAATAGAATAGGATGTAACATCATGCACAAACCGTATCAGGCGTATGGTGCAATATCTTGGTGCCACCAAAGAGGATATGTTTTCTCTCTCTTTTAAAAGACATATGCTCTTCTGGTCCTCTGCCCACGACTGAAACCTGAAAAACATCCATTTATTGCACTAAACCTGACATCCACAGAAATGTAGTCCTCTAAGACCACACATGCGTACATACGGTTGTACTTGTATATAGAAAACAGACGGATACTTCATACTGGAGGTCAATTCGGGTTGTACTATGTCCTAAAAGCAAAACACAAAGAGTAGCTAAACATGAAAAGGGTTGAACGATTCAAAAGTTGCGTATGGTGTATGGATAAAACAGTGTTGGTGCCTTTTTTTGACCCACACATTTCGATTGCAGTACTTGTTTAGAACCGTGAACTGTAGCCCGACCGTGCCACTACTAACAAATACCCAAATTGCTCAAATAAGACCTCTAATGGAAGGAAACAAGCACCACTACATAAAAATGACAAACAAAAAAAGTAGGAATGAAATGAACAAGAGAACCACCTTTTGTTGGGGGGTTGACTCGCCTGTGAAGATAGCCTCGTTTACAATAGCCGTACCTTCAAGAATAAGCATGTCTGCAGGAACAGATTTATCGTCTCCATCATGACCAATAGACAAAATATCTCCAGGCACAAGATTATTCTCAGAGACCATTCTCCACCTGCAATGAAAGAAGCCAAAATAAGTCAACAATTTACAAACATTATATGCAAAAAAAAAAAAAAAAAAGGAAGATATAAATAGAAAAATTGAATTACTAATTCTAACTCATATAAGAATTTTACTTCCTACAACGGTACACCAGTAGCCTTTGGGAATCTAATCTAACGAGTCTAAGCTCTGACAACATATTCGACCAATTCAAGGTCACCAATGGCTCAAGGAAAAGCATCAAAAGGAGAAGGATTGGACCAATTACAGCTAGACAAAGATCATCTAGACACCCGAGTCCCGCAGAGAAGACCTGCAGATCAAAGGTAATTACAGCTTTATTAAGTGTAAATAACGCAATCACATGTTAAAAGTAATCGTTTCATTAAGTTTTTATCATAAAGGTGCCATCACGACAAACCAAATATACAAAGAAGTGCTCCAAGCAGCGGTCTTTCATCAAATTCAGGAACATTAAATGAGGATACTTGATTCTACATAAATGCCACAGAGACTTGATTAACAACAAAACATGTGAGCTAGAAAGAAATCTAAAAAAATTACAAAAAAAAAAAAAAAAAAGTCGATCAAAAATTTTTCATGTGGAAAAATATGTAAAAAATAAATTACGAAACTTACAAATTGCGTCCCCACTTCTCAGCAGCCACACGAACTTTAGCTCGAGTATCATGCCCAGTGTTTCTGAGATAGTAGTCAAAAGTTTCCTCTGATGGGTAAGAAAGCTTACAGAATGTTTTTCTCTCATTTGAATAGACGAAACACTGATTTCAGAATTCGAAATATATTTCCTCTGTCAAAGAGCCTGCCACCTAAGCAAACCAAAAACACTTTCATGTCAAACTCAAACACACATATGATACAAACTGTGATGCAGCCTAAATATTGATTTAACTTCATCATCACATTCCAATCAGTCAATACAAAACATAACTTGCAGGATTAATATTTAAGAATACAACAAGTTGAGATTACAACCTCTCGGAAGCGTAATGGTACTAGTTGTTTAGAACCACAATGTTTGGATGGAGTAATCTTGCATGCATTTGCATGATAAATATCTTTAGCCTGCACGCCAAATCAAGAGACAAATCACAACTTCAGTACATAAAAAAAGACCTTAAAACCATGGATTTTCAAGATACAAATCTCAACTTCAGTATCATAACTTGTAAACCGATGATGTGGAAAAGTTTTGATGACGTTGCAAGTTATACGGCTGCATGCCATGCATGTCACCAAATTATACATGTAGTTTGCCCGGGGACAACCCCTTTACCCGCACCAAATTATACATGTTAATTACATGATGGATTTATCGGATACATGTAATAACAATGTTCGATTAAAAGTTTGATGTAGTTTCAAACACTTAACGAATGCCCCTAACCTTTGAATACAGAAGAAAACATTCAAAATCCACCGAGCAAAATGTGAGGATGTACAATAGGACGACATTCAACGTATTACAAAAAATATCAAAGGTGTCTTGGTAACATAAATGGGTGCAATGAAGATCTTCCATATCGAATAAAGTATCGCAACCGGCCATGATTTAAATCGCAAACGAAAAGGCAACTGTCTTTCCCTCAATATGTCAACAGTATCAACTATTTTCCCATTGATATGAAACCTCGTCATTGATCTCATGTTAATTAGCCAATTTGGTTCTCATTAGAGATATCAATCAAGAACGGACTTGCATGTGATTAGGTTTCAAACGGAAGATAGACACGATGTGAAACATTTATTTAGTTGAATTTCAAATTTGTTGATGCACATCAACTGTTTGATGAAATGACAACATGAGCAGAAAAGGAGATCCGAGTTTTGGATATGCATTCTGTTCATAGGCGAATCTAGGATGAAATGTAAGGTGGATCCATTTTTTGTTAGGCAAAATGTTACTCAATCATATGAGTTATCTGCCAAGTCGAGTCGGGTCCTAGTTGAAACATTTTTACTAGTTCATTCATTAAAAATGTTTAAGGCTCGGTTGTACTTAGATATCCATAGAAACTAGCAAGATTGTTCTAACTAAATACTCTGTAAGATTCAAGGTAAAATGTGTTTTTTTTAGGGAAATTAAAAAAAATGCCACTATTTTTTATAGTCTCATTCGTTTTGCCATTCCAAAAAAAAAAATTGACGATATACCACCCGAACTCGCAAAAGCAAATTTGCTTTTGCGAGCCCGTGCATGCGAGTTGCGAGTGATCAAAATTCGCAAGGTCGTGGCCGAGTAACGGATGCCATCGCAAAAGCAAATCTGCGATTTGCTTTTTGCGAGTTACCTATGCCCGAGGTCGTTGCGAGTAACGAGTCGCTAGCCTAGCCGTAGGAGTGAAGTATGCCCGAGTACGTGCCATCGCAAATCATGGGCGCGATTTGCGAGCGCCGGATAAACAAAACGGGTTTAATTATTTTAGCCTTTGTTTCCGTTTCATTTCAAAACCCACAATCGATTTGCGATCTACCTCCACCCCGCCGCCCACCTCCACCCCGACCCTCCAGCGACCCACCTCTACCTCACCATCGCAAACCCCCACTCGATTTGCGAGTTACGAGCCACGGCCGTCACACACACCACCGCCGGCACCACCACTCCGCAGCACCATTTCCTACCAATTTGACGGGTGGCGCAGCACCACCACCCTCCGTCGCACAACCTCCTCCACCCTAAGCACCCACCTTAGCCTCCAACACCCCCAACCATTCTCCGTCGCCACCACCGTCGCCTCCAGCACCACCACCGCCGGTCACCACCGTCACGGTTCACCACCTCCGGTTTCCACGTAATTGATGGCCGATTCTCAGGTATGAAATTGTTTTCGTGTGTTATTGGATAAAATTACCGCGTATTTTTTGAATTTATTACGTTTTAATTCGAATTTTCGTTGTGGCATTTAATCGAACAGTTGGTTTGCAACATATATATTGTATGATGTAAGAGTATATTATGATATCATTTAGGTTACGAAACGTTTAGGTTACAACTGAATGATATTAAGCAATAGTATCAGCCGGATCATTTAGGTTACGAAACGTTTAGGTTACAAATGAATGATGTAAAAGAGTATATTATGATATCATTTAATAAATATAATATTACAAATTTTTAGGATTACATACAAGTATGTGTTAAGTAGTATAGATATAAGTATTATAAGTATCTGTTATTAAGTAGTATAGGTATAAGTATCTGTTAAATATTATTTGTAGGATTACATACTTTATATTTCGTGTAAAACTCGAAGTGTATCGTGATATCGACACTAATTTAGCTTTCAAGAAAAAGATGCAAATTTTAATTTCGGGGTTTTTGCGTACGTGTTAGCAAAAAGAAGCAAAACAACAAAACTGGAAAAATAAGCTATAGTTAGATATAGCTATAAAAATACTCCTTATTATGTTCCAATATATAATCTTATTGCATTATGTCTATTTAGAAAATTACTCCATTGAATATAACATTTTAATATAAAATAATATATATGTATTCGATCGTTGTTGTTACAGTCGTGATACTGATAGTGTTAAAGTTCAATTGGTTGTATTTGCGGAAATTTGGATGCATTGATGAGCTGAAAAATCAGCTGGTTTATCCGTTTTACAGAAAGGACATTTCCAATTTTTCCTAAAAAATCTTATAAGTGTTATGTGCACACAGGTTGTTTCGTTGTTTCGATGTATTACTTGATACGTAGTAATAAATAGTGCACGTATAACCACTAACTAGGATGTGTCCCTTGTTAATGTAATGCTCTTTTCTCCGATGTGCACAAATGAAGTGGTTATTTTTTTCCGATGTGCACATGTGAACTTGTCAATAAATTTTGGGTCCAACAAGGTTTTGGCGTTATAAGTACCATATTCTTGGATAAACCTTCAAGTGCACAGTTGTGTTTGTATTTGGCGTTATAAGTACCATATTCTTGGTCGATATAGTAAATAATAATAATAATAATAATAATAGTAAATAATAATAATAATAATAATAATAATAATAATAATAATAATAATAATAATAATAATAATAATAATAATAATAATAATAATAATAAAACTTGCATAAACCCATAGAGTAGTCTAGATAATATGCAAACATAGTAAATAGAGAACTTTAGCATTTTATTGTTACTTCACGTACTCTCAAATATGCTATTTGCATAAAAAATTAAATCCTTTAATATTGTTCTTCATTTGATTCATATAATAAGAGACCGAATGTAGTTGTTTATTATATCACAACCTTTAGTACTATTATTATTATTCATTTTAATAAGATGTGTTGATATCGATTTATTTCATATATATATATTTAAAGACTTTAACGATTTTTAAGGTCTTCAAAGTTATATATAAGTATATTGTATATAATGTACGTATGCATTAACGAAATATTTATTGGCTTGATTGATGATTTTGCAGGACATTTTTAATGCAACCCTGACTTTGAAAAGCAGCCTCACCGTTATTAGCCATATCAATTGTCGTTTAACACAGAATCAATTGAAAATTTTTAGAGACCACTGTTTTGGCCATTGGTTGGATGTAAAGTCTCCTGAAAATGACCCTGGATTTGTGCATCATGTGTTGCAGTTTCGATGAACGGAGCGTCCTGGGTTAAAGCACCCTCGCGCGGAGGGGGAGGAGTTGTGGTTTAGGGCGGCGAATACTGCTGACCATTTTATACGGTTTGGTCGCAGGGAGTTCTGTCTGGTGACAGGTTTACTATTTGGTCCAAATCATGCCGTGGCGGATCATATTCCAAAGGAGGTTCGAGAGAACACCCCGTCATTTAGAAGCCGCGTATTCCCGGATATTCTCAAACGCAGCGTACGTGTATCAGACCTTATGGACAAGTTTCGAGATAAAGGTTTGTTTAGTGGGCCGAGGACGTTGAGCGACGAGGATTGCGTGCGCCTGTGTACGCTTGTGTTGATATATAAAGGGTTTTTGGGAAAGCAGGGTAGGCATAATGTTGAGGATGATCATATGCATATAGTTGAGGATTTAGGTATCTGTGACCGGTACCCTTGGGGTAATATTATCTGGGCCAGAACTTACGAGCAGCTGGATAAGGGGTTGGAGACTCGGTTAAGCCAAGAAGGGATGCAGTACACGTTGAGTGGTTTCGGATGGGCGTGTAAGGTAGCATCTATTGTTCTATTGATTTTTATCTCTTTTTACTGTTAATATAATATATAATACAATAATATGCTGATTTGTTGTTCGGTTATTCTTTCCCAGACTTGGATTTGGGAGGCTTATTATCGTCAGGTAGGGAATGTTGCTACAAGGCCAAAACGAAATCAAATACCACGTGGGATCTACTGGAAGCGTAAAAAGAAGGTGACTGAATTCAAAGAGTTCGAGCAATGCTTGAAGATTGCGGTAAGTTAAAATTTAATAAACTAGATTATGTTGAACAAGTATATGTATTGTTTAATAAAATAGTTTTTCCGTTCCCAATTTTATATAGGGACCTTTTATATATCTCTCTTTATACTTATATATATATATATATATATATATATATATATATATATACTTATATACTTGTATACTTATACACTTATATATATATATATATATAAAAGTAAGTATTATATATATATATATATATATATATATATATATATATATATATATATATATATATATATAAGTATATAAGTAAGTACGTATATAAGTAAGTACATATATATAATACTTACTTTTATATATATATATATATATATATATATATATATATATATATATATATATATATATATATATATATATGTATATATATGTATATAGTTACTTATATACTTTTATATATAAGTAAGTAAGTATATATATATGGATTAAATTGATGAACATTTGATGACTTGTTTTATGCAGAAGGATACTATACCAGAGCATCTTCCGAAGATAACTTTGAAGCCAAATAAGTATGAGAAGAAGTGTCAATGGTGGATTGATAGCTGCAAATACTTTGACGACCAGCTAGTTGCCGAGAGGCCAATGAAGAGGGCACGGAAAAGTCAAAAGGAGGATGCCGAGCCATCTGATCCGATCCCATCCCATGACGTACGATATGATGATTTTAAATTGAAACCGTCTCATGACGATCAGGCGACTTATGATTCCGTGGGTACAGATCGTCGTGAGGCCTCTCAGCCAGCATCTCAGCCTGGTACTTATCATTCTTTACGAGACGAAATGCAGAAGATGAAACAGACCATTTCCACTTTAGCTACGCGAGTAGATGAACAACAAAGTACTATAAACCGGTTGTTGAAGATGGTTGAGAAGCGGCAGGTATGAGGTTTATTAATTCTAGCCATTTATATATGCCAAAGTGTTTTTTATTTAACACGTACCAATTTAATTTATATATATGTATGTATACATGGTTAGTATATATATAAGTCTATGTTATATAAGTATATATATGTATAGTATGGAATATTATTTGTATAGTATATATAAGTATATTGTATATATTGTACATTATATAAGCGGAAATTTGGATGTATTTATGAGCTGAAAAGTCAAGTGGTTTATCCGTTTTACAGAAAGGTCATTTCCAATTTTTCCTAAAAAATCTTATAAGTGTTATGAATTCAAGTAAGTAAGTATTTATATAAAGTATATATATATATATATATATATATATATATATATATATATATATATATATGTGCCAAAGTGTTTTTTATTTAACACGTATCAAATTAATTTTTCAGGCTGAGGGTGATGACGATGTTGTTGATGAGGGTTACGTTTCTGACACCCAGCTTTTTTCAGCCAGCAAGTACTCGGTTGCATATGGGTTGCGCCGAAGTATGAGAGATCGTCGACGTGCTCCGGCTAGACTTTCGCCGTATGTTACACCAACACATATGAAACGACTTTTGCAGAAACCCTTGAAGGTGCCTGTGGTGGAGCATGAGGAACCACCACCAGTTAATTTAGGAGTCGATGATGTGATTGTTGGTGCGTCTGAGCCGGCTAAGCCGGCTGAGCAGGCTAAGCCGGCTGAGCCGGCTAAGGCGGTTGTTGAGCGAGCGGCTACAGAGCGCGGAAAGAAGTTGAAGCGCCCGGCAAGGAAATGGTCGGCCAAGAAGGCGTTACCCGAGGAAACGTTATTGGGCATGGTTGACAATTTGGTGAACGAGAATGGTTTTCTCACTCCCCCGCCCCCTGTCATACGTCAGACTAGAGAGATCGACGGGCCATCCACAGTTGAGGAGTTGTTTGCGAGTGGAGGTTCTGTGCGTTGTATGTTTATTCGACCGGGCACGACTTATGTGGAAATCACAAAGGAATTTTGGGGGCGGTTGTATGGAAATTTCGATAGTGGTTACTTGGACAACTTTGTAAGTTTACGAGTGCTTTTTTTTTCCAACTTTGGCATCTTACATACGTGATACTAACCTAGTTTTAACAAATTTTTAGCATATTGACGGTTGGAGCTATCTACTCATGTGGTGGAAATATCGAAGCTGGACTCGACCAACTCAGCTGGAAAAGACATTGAATTGGACAATTATGCCCATAGGTTTTATTGATATGATAGGTGCGTTCAAGAACTACAAGGACGACAGAAAGGAAAAGGCCCAGAAGAAGAAGGGAGATCTTGTGGTTGCCGAGCCGGGTAAGTATATATGTATGTTAATTTGTATGTATATATATATATCCCATACATATATATATTTTAACATAGAGTTGGTAAAATGGTAGTGTCGATTATATTATAGTGTTGATAATTGTGGAAACTTGTTGAACCTTTCATGATGTGATAAGCTTAAATATTAGCTGGTTTTCCGTTTTACGAAAAGGACATTTCCATTTTTTTTTAATGTATCATAGTTTTGGGCTAATCTTTAATATACTTGTGTCTATTAATGCAGCTGACAAAACTGAGACATCATCCGGACCAGACTACAGCTTGTTGATGGGATATGGTAACGGAAAACGCAGCCCATACTATCCATGGTGGACTTGCGACAAAGTAAGTAAAGTATAATATCAGCATTCAATAAAAGTTGATACATTTTCACATTTTCATAATAAAATATGTCTATTGTAGGTACTTATGCCGGTCAACATCGAGAGTAGGGATCATTGGGTTCTAATTGTGTTGGATCTCCATACTTGGGATGTAGAGGCATATGATAGCTGTAAAAGACTGAAATGCAACAAGGAACTACTAAAAATTGTTGAAACCTTAGGTCAAAATTTAGTTACATATGTAGACGCCATTGGTTATTGGAACCACGTTGATGAAAAAAAGCATTTTACGCGTGATACCACTGAGTGTTTAACTCAGTGGATGGAGGATGTGCCTCAACAGTCTGGGAGTCTAGGGGATTGTGGGGTATGGGTGTGCAGAAATATGGAGCAGCTTGCATATCGGGAGGACTACAGGGTGAGTGGGGAGACTGATTTGATTGCTGCGGATTATAGGCGACGGATGATTGATACTTTCTTCAGTGCGCGTTTTGATTGGGAGCTGGCGGACGGATGATTGCCTTACATGTAATGGAATATTTTGGGAATTATGTAGTAGTTATTAATTATGTACTAGTTAACAATTATGTGCCCTCGCAAATCGCAAATGAATTTTTTGCTTTGCGATTTGCGATTTGTGAGTCACCATAGTGATTGTTGATAAGATTTTCAATGTGATTTTATGACATTACTTTATCCACGTATGCCCATTTTTCGGACATTACCTTATCCATTGATGGGATTTTCTGACATTACCTTATCCACCTATGCAGATCTTTTGGATAAGCTTATCTTGATTGAAATTTATCTTTAAATAGACCTTATAACATCACTCTTCCTTCATCATCAAATTCTAGTATGTTTCATTTATTTAAATCTCTGGTAACAAAATGCAACTGATTAACCTTACTGTTTTTTTTTTGGGGGGAACTTCGTGATGACAATAAGGCGTACGAAAATGGGCTGAAACAAACATTCGTCGATTTCGATGTTAAGGCGTTTGATCTCGGTAAGTTGTTTTCCTATCTTAAGGGAAACATAAATTTCGCTTTTACTGATGTATACTACTGTGAAGTCGGCAATCTTCAAAGTGCTGGTGCTCGTATGCTTCTGTCAGATGAAAACTGGAATACAGTAGTAAAACATGCAAAAGAATGTTGTCAAGGTATTGAGCTATATCTGGTACACATGGATGAAGAACCCGAATTGAATTTCAGTGAGTATGAGAGTGATGACAGCAACGCACATTACTACCGCTGAATGTCAGTGAGTATGAGAGTGAAGAACCCGAATTGAATTTCATATGTTGTAATGTAGGATTTTAATTCTAGTTTGTATGTTTTTAATTTCAGTGTGTAACGGCTTTGTAATATCTCGTCCAATAATAAAATAATATGGTTGGTAAAAACTGAATCTTACTTAAGTTGATAACAAATAATATGGTTGGTATAATATATAATGTTTTGTAAAATTGTGCGTTCGGGTACCAAATAATCTAGTTGGTAATAAGCGAACGTTACAATTTGAAACGAATGTTGTCAAAAATAATAGTTACAAAATGTTAACATGTATATTGGACACGTTTACGATTTGCGATTTGCGACTGACCTTATCCTTCGTTGATAAAAATTTTGGTGAGATTTCTTGACATAACCTTATCCGTTGTGGATAAGATTTTTGGTGAGATTTTCTGACATAACCTTATCCTTATACTTATCCTTATCCGTTGTGGATATGATTTTTGGTGAGATTTTCTGACATAACCTTATCCTTATCCTTATCCGTTGTGGATAAGATTTTTGGTGAGATTTTCTGACATAACCTTATCCTTATCCTTATCCGTTGTGGATAAGATTTTTTTACGGATTTTGTAGATTTTTTCGGATAACATTATCACAATGGAAATGTAATTATAAAATCACCTCAGAAGATCCGTCTTTAGTCTCAACCATTTGTAAACACATTGACACCCAACTGTGAAATCATTTTCCATTCACCAAAAACATTTTATTCTTCAGTTCCACTCGATGAATTTTTCAGGTACGAGTTCTGATAAGATTTAGTTTTATTTACTTTCATTATGGAAAAGTTCAAGGTATTTATATGTTATGGTGGTCGTTTTGAATATATTGATAACATCCCGATGTATTTGCCAATAGAGTGTGGTAGAGTGCCATTAAAACTTCCAGTGGCACCGGAAAAACCCATGACATGCAAAGTATTGATGAAAAACGTTTTAAAAAAACTTGGTCTGCCACTGGATACACCAGTTTGTCTGAAATATAAAGTAGATCAATATGTTATTGATATAAATGATGATGCTGATGATTTTGGAGATTTTTTGTGCCATGCAATTAACAAAGCTCCGATAGAAATTTACATTGTCGATATTGTAAGGAAAGTTTCGGGTATGGGTAGCAATAATCCTAGCAGTAGTAGTTCTGGCATTCAAAACCAATTTCACCAACAATTTCATCAACTACACACTAATGAATACAATCAACATCACCAATATCAGTCATCTCAACAACCCTTTCAACAAATTCCATTTCCTTTCCACCCATAATATCAATTTCATTATCATGCGGCTCCAACAAACATGCCGATGCATAACTATCCTACACAACACACGCAAGACATGCCGATGCATAACTATCCTACACAACACACCCAAGACATGCCGATGCATAACTATCCTACACAACACACCCAAGACACATCTTTTAAGGTAGATGAAGAAACCCAAGATGATTCTAAATATCATGTGAATGTTCAATATGATCACACTAATTCAGAATACTATGTGGAGGAGCCGGATACACATCCTGATGATTTTGCTCATTATGATGAAGAAAATGTCAATCCACCTAAGGATCATGACCATCCATTTTGCAATCACATTGTTACTGATGATGAGGATGATGAGGATGATGAGGAGGATGAGCCTGATCCAAGAGATACATATGACATTCCAATACCACAAAGAGCGGCAGAAAAAGAGATATTCTGGAATATGCCATCGCCTTTAGGAAACAAAGAAGAAGAAGTTCAACAACGACCAGTGAGCATGTACGAGACATCTAGTCGGATTCGCGAGGGCAAAACATTTGAAACTAAAGAAGAATTTCTTCTCCAGTTGCATACAAAGTGTCTCGAAGAAGGTTTTCAGATTAAGCTGAAGAATTCAGACAAGAAAAGGTACTCGGCAAAATGTATCTTGCCTAATTGTGATTGGAAGATTAGTGCAGCGTGTATCAGAGATAGTCACAACTTCCAAGTTAGGAAGTTGCGTGATGTTCACACTTGTTCGCGTACTCAAAACATGCCTAACAGCCGTTCTGCGAGCAAGAAAGTGCTTGGTAACATCTTAAAAGAGGCGATGAGTTTGGAAGGACGTGTATACAGAGGCAAAGAGATCAAACTTGATATGACTGAACGCTTTAAAATAAGCCTTACATACAACCAAGCATGGAGAGCAAAATGTTACGCTATAGAGTTGTTGAGAGGTACTCCAGCTGAATCGTTTACGAAACTTCCAATTTACCTCCACAACCTAAAGCTATATAACCCGGGGAGCATTACAAATCTGCGTACAGACAAAGAGAATAAATTTGTAATGTGTTACATGTCCATAGGTGCAGCTGTAAGTAATTATTGTTGGTTTACATCTTATGTTCGCATACGTACATGGTTTCCAAAATTTATGTGTTTTTTAATCTGAACTTGCAGGTACGTTCTTTTGTCAATCATACACGCCCAATTATCATCGTCGATGGTGCCCATTTGAAGGGGGGTTACTTGGGTACTAACTTGATTGCCGTGGCGATGGACGGTAATAATGGCATCTTGCCACTAGCCTATGGAATTGGGGCGGGAGAGACGGCCGACGTTTGGATGTGGTTCTTAGGGAACTTACGAGACGCCATTGAATCTGCAGGTGGTATTAGCAACCTGACATTCATCTCTGACAGGGCTCCAGCAATTGCATCCGGCATCTCTGCTGTGTTTCCAGAGGCATTTCATGCCTTGTGCTGTCGTCATCTGTTGATGAACTTGAAAAGCAAATCTTCAAAGGTCAAGCACTTCGAATGGCATTATTGGCAAATGTGTAAGGCGTACCGTAAATCAGATTTTGATCGCCATTATGATGCCATTTCTAGACATTTACCGGCTTCAGCTAAGGTTCTTGCGGACGTGGGAAAAGAAAGATGGTCGAGGCATCACTCAACAAACACACGATATGCTTACCTCACAACTAATAGTGCGGAGTCCATTAACGCCATGACAAAGCATGCAAGGAAACTGCCGGTCACAATGCTATTGGAGTTTTTTAGATCTTCTATAAAACAATGGTATTTCAAACATCGGAATACTGCCGCAGCTGTTACAACACCTGTCACACCGTATGCGGAGCACAAAATCGGTAAAAGGGTTAACAAATCGCTGCGCTGGAGGGTCAACCCATCGACAAATATGATATGTGAGGTGGTAGACAGGAAGAAAAATGGGACAGTCAACTTGGAAGCGAGAACATGCACTTGCATGCAATGGCAATTATCAGGTTTACCTTGCGGACACGTATCGGCAGTGACCCGTTACTTTCATATGGACAACGTGTTCGGCTTTGCAGAGAGTTATTTCACCACGGAAACATATCGAGCGGCCTACAGTGAGGCTATAAATCCACTGCCTCATCCTTCAGAGTGGGCCGATCCCGGTAATTTGTAGATTTGCTTGCCGCCGATACTTGTGAAAAGGCAATCTGGTCGCCCACCTGGGCGTGCACGCATTCCTTCTAAAGGAGAGGATAAAGGAAAATGTTGTCCCTAACCTTGGATCTAGTACGAACCGAGTCACTCAATCGTTTGCGGAATCAACGATTAAGTTATACACTAAACACACGAACAATCAATACGCAATGAATATCAAACGAAACGTATTATATTGTATTATAATCGGTCAGATTACAGAGATTTCGACTAATTGCGTTTAGGGTTTCGTCAACCCTAAAACAGAAAACATAAAACGAATTTATACAAAATCTGGCACCTGCAACGTCACACGCTACGTCGCAGGCCCAAGCCCGTGCGACGTAGACTACGTCGCAGGCCCATTCCTGACGTCGCACCTGCGACGTTACGCGCTACGTCGCAGGAGTCAGGAAACGCAAACCTAAATACAAACTACGAGCTAGACCAACTGACAGACACTAAACATGTACTAACAAACTCCCCCGTGTCTTCAGCTTGGTCTTCAAAAATCTTCTTTAAACCCAGCCCGCAGGAAATTGGCCGTCGGCATGAATTCCATTAGCCACACAAACAGTAACAACATTGTAAAACTGCTGTGCTAAACGTCTGTTGAATTCATTCTTCTGACCAACACGAATCCGATTATCATAGAGTTTTCTTAAATCTTTTTCATGAAAATTAATCAAACTCATCGGATCATACAGTCTAAACGTTGCTTGCTTCAAATTCCATATACCTCCAACTTCTGGCCACGGTTCAGAATCTGGAACGAAAGTAATAACCGCTTCACCAGTCTGTGGATCAAGTTCCCATTTTACAAGTCTTCTCAGAAAATAATAAGGAACTGATTCTAGAGGTATCTCAGTCAAACAGTTAGCAGGCGAATAGTGAACTTTAACCAAAGGCTTCCTGGTGACTGGATCAATCTTCTTTTTCCACGTATACCGAGTTCCCAACGTCGGTTTCAATTTCGAATATGTCTTCGATAATACTTCCCGACGTAGATTTCTCTGAATGAACTCAGCATAATCATTCTCGAAAGGATTAATCAATTTAAGCTGAGCTAATCGATTAATCTCTCCTTTTGGCAACGTACTTAATCTATCAAAATGCATTCTGAAATACTGAACTCCATCTTCTCTCTTAATCATAAACAGATTCCTCTGACACTTCCAGCTTTTAATAACACCGGTATAATTTCGACTAACCCGGTACACTTGACATTTAACTGGAATAGGAACTGGATTTCGTCCCTTAGGCCACCATTTCTTGTTTCTCTCTCTCTTTTCTTCAGCAGTTAATTTCTTCGCTGCTGAGTCCGGTGCCTGTGTCTCTGAAGCTGGAGTTGCAGCAGAACTTGATTCTCCATGTTGAGCTTTATCAGGACTCTCGTCTTCACTTGAATCAGATTCTATAATTGGTGCACCATCATAAGCTTCCCCAGATTGTGCATCATCATACGTTTCATCTGCATTCAACTGCTCTTCTTCAATCGAAACATCCTCATTCATCTCAAAAACATTTTCTGTTTCTTCCTCAGAGCCAACTCCACTGGCCATCCTCTGAATAAATGATAAGTCAGCGAATGAGTAGTCAACTGCCAGCGGTCTCGGTTGCCCTGGAATATCATCAACACAAAAATAATCCAAACGAGAAATATTTTCATTAACATTTTCAATTACAGGGTTGGGATTTACAGACGCAGGTTCACTTGACTCTAAAGTGGGTATCCCAGACCCATACTCCCCCGAGGCAAGTAACATGCCTTCCAAAACATTAACCCTAAGCTTCGTTTCCTCAAGCTCCTTAGATTGAACCTCGATCAACGCAGCTTGTTCAGCAATCTTCTCGTCTTGAGCCTCCAGCTTTTGTTTCATCTGCTGCATATCTTCCATTATCTTTTGCATGAAAGCTGGAGTCGGTTGAATCTGAAAATCAGCTTGCTGCTGTGGATTGACTGGAGCTCTGGCTGATGAAGAACGACGAACACGACGACGAGGACGATAAGTTTCATCAGCAGAATCATCACCGTCTCGTGTACGTTTCCCAGTATCCCTTGGAGGTACATACTTGCGTCCTGCCCGGATCCGACGCTGAATTCTTAGATATCTGAATGAATCGGAAAGCCTGATACATTCCATCTCAGAGGGATGCGGAACAGTACCATCCGAATGCTCAGGCGTCGGACCCCCATCCTGAGGACCTACATTGGTCGGTTCTTCAGAATCAGAACTCTCGACCGTGTCGTGAGATGCTGGATTGTCCGAATCCACATGCCCGAACTGCTCGATGTTCTCCAATAGAGCATCTACATTCTCCCCCGCAGGTTGAACTGGAATGTTCACAAGCGGTTGCTGCGGTTGCTGTGGTGCTGGAATATCCATATACTGAGGATCTGGGGGTGGTACATAATTTTCATCCACAATAGCACCGAATAAGGGAACATCCCTTGGTGCCTCGACCCCTTTCTCATACCCTGCACAAATAGTGAAAATCCGACTCATCATTGGGGAAATCTTGAGCGGCTGATCGATATTACCCTGTGCCTGAAGCTCCAGATGATGACGATTGATGTGCAGCTGTACAAATCTCGGATATAAAATCCATTTCTGATCCCCGGCATTCGCATTATCAACCATAGCCTTGAAGATAAATCCCGAGAAGTTGAACGGCTTGTTGTATACCAACGCTAACATAGCAGAAGCCAGACTTCGGCTCATCCCATCCGTTCCACCTTTCCTATTCCCCAAGCAAACAATAATCACATGCATCAAATATCTCCAGACGCGTGTGAGATTCGCTTTTCTATACTGATCAGAGGGAATCCCGGGATATCCTATCCGTTGCATAGCTCCAGTAACAAAAATATGATCGAAACCGATAGGCATATCCGGTTGATCATTCAGCTGTAAAAGTTCCCGAATACTCTGTTCTGTAATAGTGATCTCCGTACCCAGAACGGTAGAGACCAATCGTCTAACGTCGTTATCAGTAACAACAGTCGCATTTCTCCAAAAAGGGTTGATCAGATTTCCAAACGCCATAGTGTTATCGGAAATGGCGTGGAATACCCTTGAACGTCTCAAAAACGCGATCATCTGACGATACGGTGCAGCTTTATCAGAAGTGTCAGTAAGGTAAGCAGCCGTATTGTGACGAGCTTCAAAAATCAAAGCCATATCTACAAAAACAGAAACAGATTGCAACTCTAAAAAGGTTAGCAAAAATAATGTTACATTTTTACAAACTTCCTGGAACTAGCGATGTAGCCACTTAAGTCGCATTAACACAGAGCGACGTAGAACTGTACGTCGCCTAAAATCAGAATAAATTGAAAAGCGACGTAAGGCCGGACGTCGCAGAAAATTCTAGCGACGTCAAGAGGGACGTCGCATTTTGCAATTTATTGTGAATTTAATCACTTTATTAAAAGAGCGACGTAGAGTGGTACGTCGCATCGGACGTCGTAGTGAAAGCGACGTAGGGAATGGCGACGTAGGAAATTAATAATAATTAATTAAAGCGACGTAGGCCACGACGTCGCATAGTACGTCGCACTGACGAACAGGCGCCCCAACCCAGAAACCCTAACCTTCGATTTTAGGGGTTTTCAAAATCAAACGCACTACAAGGTGCGGCTAACGATGGTGATCACGAAAACATAAGTTATAATAGTTACAACATCCAATTAACCATCGAATTTAACCCAAAACCGAAACCCTTTTAACCCGTATCACATATATAGCAATTAAACGTAATATACACGGTGAAAAAAGGTGAATATGGTACCTAAGTGTGCGGAATAACGAGTAGATCAAAACTACGTAAGTGAATCGGAATGAAAACGGCTACAAATCACGAAAAATGCTCGAAAATTGCTACGTCGCAAATCGCCAATGCTACGTCGCAGGGTACGTCGCACGTGAATAGTGAATAGTGTGACATGTTACGTCGCAGTTGAGACTATATATAGTCTAACCCTACATGCGACGTAGACTGGGACGTCGCAGGCGACGTAGAGTGGGACGTCGCATAGAGCATTTTTTTTATCCAATTTTGAATTTTTCAAACCGTTTACTCGTTATTTTAGCAAATAATTTCCAAATAACTCGTGACTTTGGAAAAATAACTCAGAATAAAAATAAAGCATAAAACTAAAAAATCTTTTTGGTATTTTCTTTAATTTTACAAAAAGTAAAAAATGAACAAAATAAAAATACTAACACTCTATTTTTGGTGACGGAGTTGAGTTGTCTGATTAGGGATCATATCGGAATAACATGCATTTATTAGGAATAGTAAGTGTTATTTCGATCATCAGTATATTTGTCCACTTTAAATTTACGTGGCACATTTAAAACACCTTTTATAAAAATAATTTCAAAACGATTATTGGTATTGTTTGTCCACCTAAACACGTTACATCCGTATTTGTGAGCTAACTGTTATTGTTAGTATGAATATTAATTTTGTGAAACCTATTATATGATATACTGATAAACTTTAGTAAAACACAAAACACCGCATATTTTCGCAAGGTAGATATTACAAGACCAAGATTTCTCGGCGCTCTTGTAACATACACTTGCCCTTCAAATTTAGGCATACATCAAACCAACTATGAAGATACTAGTGGCCCCAGATCTGTACTTAGTACAACAGAGGGTCCCTTAGTATGAACATAACAAGTTTGAGACTATTTGCATAACTAATGGATTCAGGTCTGTACGAGAGTACAACAATAGTCACCATTAGTTAGGCGAATAACCATATTATTACTATATGCCAATTTTACATTTACATAGTAATTATAACAGTGTATGACAGTACTTCTATTTATCAATTAAGACTTATGTCATACATCATATAACAATTTTCACAAAATAATAGACAAGTTTTAATATTACTTCTTACTTACTCACAAACCGGTGTGTATCATGCCTACCAATACATCGTGTGATGAAGATAATTTAGATAGAAACTGTTTTAAGTGTGTCAGATAAACCTACTGACACATCCAAGATAAACCTTAAAATTCCATTTTGTGCATGTCACCCGATGTACTATCATATCCCAAGTTGTTTACAGACACAACTTCAACGTCTATTTTTAGAAATGTAGCAACCTCGCGTTTTCTTTAATACTAAAGAGTATAAAGAGTGGCTGTTGCAAAATTTTTTATTTATTTATTTATTTTTTTTTTTAAATAGAATTTAAAAACTTAAAAAACCCAAGTCACAAATCATTTCTTTGACTGAAAGAACCTTAAACCTATCAGATTGACCAGTTCAATAAAACGTGATCGCAAAAAGGCTTTTGTGAAAAGGTCCGCACACTGCTTAAGGGTCTCTATATGTACGACATCTATAAGGTGTTTCTCAAAGCAATCCCGTATGAAGTGGAACCTAAGTTCAATATGTTTGGTCTTAGAGTGCTGTACGGGATTGTGAGTTATAGATATAGCAGCTGTATTATCAATGTAAATAGGAGTCATAGAGAGATTGAACCCGTAATCACGCAGCTGATGCTGAATCCAGAGAACTTGAGAACAGCAACTGGCAGCAGCAACATACTCGGCTTCAGCTGTGGAAATAGCAACCGCAGTCTGCTTTTTGCACTGCCAAGAAACTAAGCGCGATCCAAGGAACTGACATCCTCCAGTAGTTGACTTCATATCTATCTTGCAGCCACCAAGATCCGAATCCGAATAGGCAGTTAACTCGAAGTTTTTCTCGTTTGAATACCATAGACCCAGAGATGGCCTAAAAGCGAGATATCCAAAAATGCGTTTTACTGCCTTCATATGAGACACCTTCGGATTTGCTTGAAATCGTGAGCAGAGAGAAACAGCAAACACTATATCTGGTCTTGAGGCAGTCAGGTACATGAGAGAGCCTATCATTGAGCGATAGTCTTTCTCCTTGCAATCTTCATCATCCTCATTAGGTCCAAGAGTGTGTCTTGCTTCAATTGGAGTGCCATAGTGTTTACAGTTGAGCAATTCATATCGCTTTAACATGTCAGTGACATATTTTGACTGGTGGATATAAATTCCATTGTCAGATTGCTCAACCTGTAGTCCCAGAAAGAACGTAAGTTCCCCCATAGCACTCATTTCAAACTCAGATTTCATCAGTCTTTCAAAATCCTTGCACAACTGATCATTAGTTGATCCAAAGATTATGTCGTCCACATAGACCTGCACAAGTAACAAATCCGCTCCTTCCCGTTTGATGAAAAGCGTGCTATCAATCTGTCCTCTGTCAAAATCATTCTTCAGCAAGTACTTGGCAAGTCGCTCATACCAAAGTCGAGGAGATTGATGAAGACCATACAAAGCTTTCTTCAGTTTGCAAACATGATTAGGATGCTTTGGGTCTTCAAAACCAGGAGGCTGACACACATAAATCACTGCGTCGACATCTCCGTATAGAAAAGCACACTTTACGTCAAGTTGATACACGCGGAATCCTTTAAATGAAGCATAGGCTAGAAAAATCCGAATAGATTCCAAACGAGCAACAGGAGCGAAAACTTCATCATAGTCAATACCTTCTAATTGACTATATCCTTGAACTACCAGACGGGCTTTATTTTGAATAACAGCCCCACGATCATCCATTTTGTTACGGAAAACCCAACGAGTACCCGTCAAGTGAGCACCCTTGGGTAGAGGAACAATTTCCCAAACATTCATCTTGTTTATTTGCTGTAGTTCCTCCTGCATAGCCTCGACCCAAGATGGATCTTTTAAGGCTTGTTCTACCTTTTTAGGTTTAATTTGAGACAAATGACATGAATCGATATGAGCAATAAGTCCCAAAAGTTGCTGAGCTGAAGTCTGCTTTGCTTGCTGTCGTGTTTGAACAGATACATGAGGATCACCAATGATATTATCAATGGGGTGATCCTTATGTATACGAGTTTCTGGTATGGCACCTGGCACAAGATCCACACCCAGATTGTTCAAATCTCCCTCAGTTTCAGGAGTAGCAGCAGACTCAGGAGAGGCTAACTCTTCTTCTTCTACTTCATCTTCATGAGAAAATAAGTGAGAGTAGGCCATTGTTTCCTTCATTTCATCTTCTTCTTGAGGTTCCTCTAAAGGAGGCATGTTTGGATCATATGGAAGCTCCTTTGTGTAGGTATAAACTGTTTTAGAAGGAGCAGCCGAAGATGATGGAGTAGGAGATGGTGTTGATGGTGGTGATTTGGTAGTTGTTTGTGGTTGTGTGGGTGGTTGTGTGGGTGGTGGTGAAGGTGTAGGTGTAGTTTGTGGAGGTGTAGGATTAGTCGGTGGAGGTGCGGGTGTTGCATTGGGATTTGGGTTGGATGGTTTATTATTAACAGGTGTATCTTGAGTAAGATCAAGCTCATGAAGTATATAAACCAATTCTTCCGTTTCATCTTCTTCCGGAATATTGAAAGAGTTGAAGAGGTTTCCATAGTTGAAAAACCAATCCGGACCTATTCCTTGAGGAGGTTCCGTATACCTTAAACATTTCACTTCAAAATGCTCCTCTATCTGATTCGATGATTTGTTAAAGACTCTTTTGTTCGGAGAGTTGACTGAATATCCAAGAAAAATCCCTTCAACAGCCTTATCACCAAACTTAGAGACCTTATCTTTTGTTATCATGATCAGGCATGGACACCCAAATGGTTCTAGGAACTGCAGATTTGGCTTACGGTTATTGAAAAGCTCATAACACGTTTTGTTCCTTTTCTTAACCGTGAGTACTCTGTTGAGAACATAACAGGCAGTATTAACTGCCTCAGCCCAGAAGATAATTGGTAACTTGGAGTCAGCTAACATAGTCCGAGCTGTCTCGATGATTGTCCTGTTCTTTCTTTCTGCAACTCCATTCTGTTGTGGAGTCCTCGGAGCACTAAATTGATGCTCAATACCTCTTGTAGCACAAAACAATTCGAGAGTTGAGTTCTTGAATTCAGTTCCATTGTCGCTTCGTATCCTTTTCACCTTCAAGTTGCACAGATTTGCCAACTTGTCCAACAAATACACCAGAATCTCAGGAGTTTCCCCCTTTGTGGTCAAAAAGTAGACCCATGAAAACCTTGAGTAGTCATCAGTAACTACCAAACAGTAAGACCGACCACCAATGCTCTTTGTAGAAACTGGACCGAAAAGATCCATATGCAGTAGTTCCAATGGAGCATTTATGGAATTCACCTGCTTAGACTTATGGGACTTCTTACGTAGCTTTCCTTTTTGGCAGGAGATACAGTCATCCTTTAGAGCAAATGACTGTTTTGGAACTCCTAGCACTAGGTCATTTTTAGTCAAGAAATTCATTTTTCGGAAATGAATATGTCCCATTCGTCTGTGCCAAAGCAGTGATTCCTTTTCAGAAGCCTTAGAAAAGAGACACGTATACTCGTTCGAGGTCTCAACAGTTCTCATGTTCAGAATGTATGTGTCATTCTTTCTTGGTGCTCTCAGTAACACCCATTCTTCTGGAATGACATACCCAGGCTTCAGTATCACGCACTCTGTCTTTGTGAACGCAGTAGTATAATCCTTATCACAGACCTGTGAAACACTTAGCAAGTTGTGCGTAAGCTGTTCCACGTAGTTCACATTTTCAAAACTAACATTGCCGTTAGTTAACGTTCCTCTTCCAGAAATGGTTCCCCCAGTATCTCCAGCAAAAGCAACATATCCTCCTGCGTATGGTTTAATATCCACAAGAAGAGATACATCGCCTGTCATATGTCGCGAGCAGCCACTATCCAAATACCATTCACTATCTTTAACGCGTTCTGACTGCTGCAACACACAAACGAAAGAGATTAGTGAGAAACGGTGACCCAAGCCTTTACAGACTTAGGTCGACCGTGGTCATCAACAATAATCACGTCAGATAGGATTTTATCTTTAAACAAATTAGAATTTTTATCTGATGTGTTATTGTTGACGACTGAAGAGTCAACTTCAGACTCTTTACGTTTCCAAACTTTTGAAAATTCGGAATTGGTAATCGAAGTAATGTTGGGCTTTTGAATTGGCAAAGATTTTTGCTCAACATTACTTGGTTTCGAAACAGGCTTGGGAGAGTTTGAGTAACGCCTAGGTGGAGATTTAGAAAAAGAGTTTCTATAAACAGATGTCCTAGGCATCTCTCTCCCATATCGCTGATTTGACAGCTTTGGACATTCACGGATTAAATGTCCTTGTTTCTTGCAGTAGAAACAAGAACGAGTCTCAACAAACTGTTGAGGCGGAGGAATTACCACAGGAGGTGGAGAAACATTTCTAGAACATGAACAATGCGTACATGTTTTAGAAAGTGTTTGTTTTGGTTGAGAGGTTGAAGTTGAAGGTTTATCATACGAAACTCTTTCATTTACTATTTTATTTTGCAAAATCTTTACAGGTGACTGTAAAGTTTGTTGTTTCGAATTAAAAACCTTGGCTTTTCCCTTATTTGGTTGAACCTTAATTTCAGGTTCAATCTTTGAAATCACTTTTTCAGGTTTAACCACAACCTTCTTAACCTCAGGATACTCCTGATCCGTAATGTCCTCAATCTCAACAATCTCCTCAATAATAACAGGAGATTCATTCTTTAACTCAACACTCTCCTTAACACTAACAGGAGATTCATGCACAGACTTAACAAACGTTGGCAAGGGGTACTCTGGCCGCTTGGTTTTCTCCTTTGCCGGTTTGTTATGTTTGGTCTCTTTAGCATCTTTAGCTTTTATACCATAAAGCTTGGACCAATCCACTGGAATCTCTTCAAAGCCTTCCTTAACAGGCAGGGGACAGTGAGTAGTAGGAGGAGGGACTGAGTTGTATCCCAATCCCTCATTCTTCTTCCCTTTAGTACCATGCTTGCTAAGAATTTCATTAAAAACAACCGTTGAGGAATTTGAACCCAAGATTTTACTCTTATAATTCTCATACTCAGCTTTTAAATCTGTAAGTTCTTTATTTAGTAATTCAATTTCAACAAGATAGCTTTTAATGGCATCTTCTTGACTAAAAACCTTAGATTTATATTTCTGAGTATCTAACCGATGAGCCTCAAGATGTTTTTCATAAAGTTTCTCATTAGCTTTTAAGAAATTATTTGACTCGGTTAGTTTTTCATTCTTTTTCCTCAACTCTACAGTTTCGTTCTGAAATGCCTTTAGAGATTCAGTTAACTTAATACATGAGATACAATTTAATGGTTCATCAGGTACCTCATTCACGATGTGAGCCATCAAACACTGTTGGTAATGCTGGGAGACTGGCGTCCAATCTTGACTTGTAGGCTCAAAGGCAATCAGGGCATTATCAGCAAGCCCTTTCTTAGAAACTTCCATTTCTTTGGCCTTTGGAGGAGTAGAAGGTGTTGTGAATCCCGATGCTGGCATTTTGGGTTTCTCGCACTCCCTGGCGAAGTGACCCAAATTTTGACAATTGTAACATCGGACTTTACTCTTGTCAAATCCGAAGCCAGTTTTTCCATCACCTTCCAAGCTTTTACGCCCTGTCCTCTGCAAGAACTTTTGAATTCTTCGGGTGATCATCGCCACATTCCAAGTTAAATCCATTTGTTCCAGATCATCTTCATCAAGCTGAGCATAGTCTTCCTTAGTCAGCTCCAAAGTAAGATTTGGTTGAGTAACCAAATCCTTGTATGAGCTTAAGAAAGCTGTATAAATTGCAGCTTGTTCCTGAATAGCAGGTGAGACCTGAACCTGTTGTTGATTTGAAGAAGGTCCAGTCATGAAAACAGAATGAATCCCATCGGAAGAAGAAGAAGTCGATGAAGCATTTGTATTTGTTACAAAAGCGACTCCAGATCCATAAGTCTTCCCAGAGTTGATCTGAACACCATACACACTAGGATTCTGAACAGCAGCACCAGACCTAGTTTCTTTCTTCTTAATCTCCATCGCGTGAGCTTGAAGATCCCCTATCAGCGTATCCAAAGACATGTTTGCAAGTTCTTCATTTTCCTTTAAAAATTGAACTTTACCATCCCAAGAACTTGGCAACACATCCAGTAGCTTCTTATTTACTTCAATTGAAGGAAAAGTATAACCCCCTTCAAACAACTCACCAACTAACCGTGAGTACCTAGTGAATAACGAAGTCGTGTCTTCATTTGGAAGGATGTCAAAGATATCGTACTGTTTCTTAATCAGTTCGAGCTTGGCTTCCTTGTACTTATCATTTCCTCCACAACGAGTTTCAATTGCCTTCCACAGATCAAAGGCTGTTTCATGAGTTCTGAAAAGCCAAAGAACATCCTTGGTTAGACACATTTTAATCATTGAAAAATATTTTCTTTCAGTATCAAAATCTTTCTTCTCCTCGGGAGACATCGCTTTATAGGTCTTAGCAGGACGAATATTACGGTATTCTCCTTCAGCTAATGGAGGTACATAACGTTCGCGTAATGGTCCCCATAATTCTGGACAATGAAAATCAATGTATTGTTCAACTCGGTCTCTCCAGTATACATAATCCATGTCCACAGTAAATAATGGAGGTTTATTACTTGAACCTATGTCATTACTTTGTTTAATCATTTCTCTTAGACCTCTAATATCCTCTTTATCAGCTGCCATTGTAATTACTTAATCGAAAAACAAACTTCTGATCTTAGCGACGTAGGTGAGTACGTCGCACCAAGATTATGCGACGTTGATAGGTACGTCGCAAAAGCAAAGGATTCAATTAAGAATCAGAAATATGCGACGTTGAGAGGTACGTCGCAGAGGACGTCGCAGAATCACACTATGCGACGTTGAGAGGTACGTCGCAGATGACGTCGCAGAGGACGTCGCACAGACTAATTAAAGTCCAAATTACTACGTCGCACACGACGTCGCAGCTGACGTCGCAATGGTACGTCGCAAAACGCGCTGAGCAGCGGCCACAAACCCTAAAAACGAATTTTTTAACCCTAAACGAAAACCACGAATGTTGAACGACGGAAACCTTCAATAATCCCAGTAATACTGATCGAAAACCTGTAAAAACACAAAACAAACGTGATAAACACAAAAACACACGAATATCACGTCCTTTTAAATCCCAAACTCGATCCGAATCGCCAAAACGAGCACTTTCTGCTCTGATACCAGTTGTTTGTCCTTAACCTTGGATCTAGTACGAACCGAGTCACTCAATCGTTTGCGGAATCAACGATTAAGTTATACACTAAACACACGAACAATCAATACGCAATGAATATCAAACGAAACGTATTATATTGTATTATAATCGGTCAGATTACAGAGATTTCGACTAATTGCGTTTAGGGTTTCGTCAACCCTAAAACAGAAAACATAAAACGAATTTATACAAAATCTGGCACCTGCGACGTCGCACGCTACGTCGCAGGCCCAAGCCCATGCGACGTAGACTACGTCGCAGGCCCATTCCTGACGTCGCACCTGCGACGTTACGCGCTACGTCGCAGGAGTCAGGAAACGCAAACCTAAATACAAACTACGAGCTAGACCAACTGACAGACACTAAACATGTACTAACAGAAAATACACAAAGCAATGTAGCCGTTGCAAGGAACATGGTCATAGTCGAGTTAATTGTATGGCTCCATACGATAGAACAGACGAGCCAAGCCGATCAAGAACCACAACAAGATCCAAGTCAAAGGCAAAATCAAGATCCAAATCAAGATCGAAAATGGTGAGTTCTCAAAAATATTCATATAAAAACTAACATATTACATTGTATCATTAAATCATCCTCAAATATTTACTTGCAGAAAACCTCCACAAAATCAACGAAAGGCCATATCGAGGACGAAGCTGCAACCAGGTCTCAGCCGACTCAAAGCTATCCAAGTGTTCATTTGAGTGACCCTTAATAAAATAAAACCTATGTTATGTACTAGTTAACAATATTATTTATGTTTTTATTATCGTGGTTAATTTGAGTGAATGAAATTGCTTGTTGTTCATTTTTTCATGTTTGAACAATACTAAAACATCTTCACTGCATAACGATTAACGTTACATAACAATTAAATGGACTCTAAGTAAACAGCTTATATAATGATTAACATAATTTGGCAAACATCCAATTGATTGAAAAATAGGTACGAATTACAAGATTTGACTACTCACTAGTCGAATAAACGTCTTGCACTTGAAGAACCAGTACTAATTTTAGAAATTCGTACTGGCATTGTTTGATCAGAATTTGAGAAATATGCCAGATCGTTACGTGTAACATAGACCTCAATTTCTTTATGAATTTTTGCGTAGTCAGTAATCTGCTTCAGTTGGTCGACATCATCCGTTATCAATTGTAAACCAGTATCTAGGTCTTTACCAGGCTCTTTATAGTAACAGAACCACTTCTTTGGAGCCCAATAACCTAGCTCTTCCAAAGCGTAATCCAAAAATTTGGTGGAAAATTCATCGACATCTACGCAGTCAATATATGTCAACAAACCTTGCGTGTACATTCTTTTTGCTCCCTGAAAGTGCCCACAGTGATGAAAAGCGATTGAAAACAACTCGGGAACTTCTGCGTATAATTCTTCAGTAAATGATTCTTCATTAATGGATCGGAATTGCCAAAAGTGACCTGATTGAACCATTTTTTAAATTTTTATTTCTTATATTCTGAAAATTCGTAAAAATCTTGTCAATGACTGCTTACAATCACACTATTTATAAATGGCAGAATATCACGAAAATCATAGAAAATCTTATCCATTTATCAGAGAATATCCCGCAAATCACGGAAAATCTTATCTAAAAATTTTATCCGAAAATCTAATATCCCGAATATCACGCAAAATCTTATCTAAAAATCCAGATATCTTATCCAACAATTTTATATCCCACAAATCACGAAAAAGCGTATCCAAAAATCTTATTCAAAAATCTAAAATCTCGAAAATGTCAAATATATATATATGTGCAATGCATATATACAATGCATATAAATGTACATATAAAAAATAATGTCAAAAAATGTCAAAAAAATGGTTAATTATATATATATATATATCCCGAAAATGTCAAATATATATATATATATATATATATATATATATATATATATATATATATATATGTGCAATGCATATATACAATGCATATAAATGTACATATAAAAAATAATGTCAAAAAAACAAGGTTAAATGCATATATATTATAAAAAATAATTGAAAAAAGTAGTGTTCGTGGAAAGCGATCTCGATCTCGGATACGACTAGGCAAGACTCATTACTCGGCAACGGCTCGGGCATAGGTAACAGGCAAATCGCAAATCGCAGATTTGCTTTTGCGAGGGCACGTACTTCACGCCTACGGCTAGGCTAGCGACTCGTTACTCGCAACGACCTCGGGCATAGGTAACTCGCAAAAAGCAAATCGCAGATTTGTTTTTGCGATGGCATCCGTTACTCGGCCACGACCTCGCAAATTTTGATCACTCGCAACTCGCATGCACGGGCTCGCAAAAGCAAATTTGCTTTTGCGAGTTCGGGTGGTATATCGTCAATTTTTTTTTTGGAATGGCAAAACGAATGAGTCTATAAAAAATAGTGGCATTTTTTTTAATTTCCCTTTTTTTTATGCTTTCAATTTGGGTTGCTTTTTTATTGAAAGAGAAATAAACTGGCCCCAAAGTAAACAATAAAGGCCCATGTTTTTGTTATTTAACTATTTGCAAATCCAAAGCCTTTATAGTCCATTAACTTCATATCAACAATTTTCTCAAGAGCAAAATCAGAGCTTGCAATACTCGTGTTTTATTTGAAAGATTATTCAAGTTTAAGAGGTTCAGGCTCATAAGGAGGGTCCGTAGTCATTTGCAAGGAGAGTCCAAACTCATTTATAAAGAGGTGAAAAGGATCGAGTTAATGAATTCTACATGTGCTAAAAAAAGAATTTAAACATGTTATTATAAACCAAAAAATATTACTGCAATTAATTAGGTAAAGTTCCTTTATGTGCTAAAAAAATGTTATTATAAACCAAAAAATAAGAATTTAAACATGGAATGATTAAGCTGAACAGGATCGAGTTAATGAATTCTACATGTTATCAAAAAAATATATATATTCTATAGGGTAGGGTTCAAATGAGAATAGCAATTTGTGTGAGAATGAGGGAACCAATGATATCAAGCCATGTGTACAAAGAGAATGTTCCACATGTACAAAACTCATTTACCCCCAACATCAATTATCTCACAAACGACAAATCGAAAAATTATGAAAATTGCACCATTAAATTCGTCGTTTTCTCCTCTTCGATTTGCCGTCCCTCAAGACATACTTTCGAAAAGTTTTTTTTTTCATTTTTTTGATGGGTTTCACATTTACTAACACATGTGTTAAACCCTAAACCCTAAACCCTAACCCCTAAACCCCAAACCCTAAACCCTAAACGCTTTACAAAAAGCTAAACCCTAAATCTTTCTAAACCCTAAATCTTGAACCCCTTCTAAACCCTAAACCCTTATAAACCCTAAACCATAAACCCTACTAAACCCTAAACCTAACCCTAAACCCTAACCTTAACCACAAATTAAATGTACAACTAATCACTAACACATGTGTTACTAATTTGTGAAACCCACTAAAAAATGAGAAAAAAAAAAAGTTGTCAAAAGTATGCCTTGAGAGACGGCAAATCGAAGAGGAGAAAACGCTGAATTTTATGGTGCAATTTTCATGATTTTTCGACTTACCGTTTGTGAGATATTTAATTTTTAAAAATGTGGAGGAGAGAGAATAAAGTGACACATGACAAAAATATGTTAGTTCCCTCATTCTCACTCAAAATTGGTGTACTCATTTGAACCTTACTCATATTCTATATTCTAAACTTCCTTTACAAGTCATACCAAAGAAAATACAAGCCTAAATTTGATTCTTGGTTGAAAATTCAAAAATCATATGTTGGTGATTGTTAGAAGCAACTAGCGTGCGTTTCAAATATCCCAAATTTAATAATATTGGAAAAAGAAACTTGTAAATGCAGATGTTTCGATTTTCAATTGTCATGTCAAATAAGAATAATTATGAATAAAAGTGTATCTAACTTTAATTATCAAAAAAATAAAATAAAATGCTGATTTTCATTGGCAGGTTCTTGCAATTTGAATTAGCTTTATGTTTTGAGTACTTGAAAGTAGGGGTGTTGTTCGGATAATCTGTTCGGATTTCGGGTTGTTCGGATCGGATTATTCGGATTTTGCAAGTTTATAATTTATCCGTAATCCAATCCGAATAAGATTCGGATTATTCGGTTTCGGTTTATACGGATTCGGATTGGATTGGTTCGGATTCGGATATTACATTTTTATCCAAATAGGAGAATATTTTAAACTTCCATGTCTTTAACATAATTTAAACTTCACAAAATAACACTAAAAGCTTTATATAAATCATTATAAGTGATGTATATGTTGATTGTATATAAATATACTCGTATAAATCATAAATAACATATATATAAAATTATATTTCTAAATTTAGTACCTTTTTCGGGTTATTCGGATTATTCGGATTAACCGAATTCAAAATTATTTATCCGTTATCCAATCCAAATAAGATTCGGATTACTCGGATTCGGATTATTTGGATACGATTAACCAAATAATCCAATCCGTTTTACCCAAATCCGATTAAAGTCGGATCGGATTTTCGGATTCGGATATTTTCGACACCCCTACTTGAAAGTGGCGAAACTTTTGGGATGGCAACCTTGATGTTAGATTAGATTCAACGTTATAAGCCAATTATTCTACTTTAGAACCTTGTATGTAGTTGGTTGATTGTCTTGTTTACCCCCTTAGCTATTAATAAAAGCAACTTACACCCTTGACCCTTCAACATATCGGCGTTCATTATAATAAGTCTCGTTTAGAATGAAACCTAAATTATATATTTGGTTCTTGGTTGAAGCTAGCAGACTAATTTTGAACCAAATCCAACCACATAAGTTGAGTTCGTTTGAATTCGTTGAGTTGATGTGATCGAATTCTATTATAGTTTTTTTGTTAGAGGAGCCAACAATGTAGATCGAAATTTTGTAAGTGTATATACCGTATTAAGCAAATAAAAGGTGTTGTTGGACTTTTTAATAAATTTTGGAATATATGGTACTTTAGCTTTACTTATTCCGTTAATAAAAGTCGTTCACCCTTGAAAATCGACATACTTTTGGACCCCGTTTTCATAACATAAAGTTCCTTTAAGTTAGGTGTTATCTATGCAATAATTGTCCAGAAAAATAAAATACGGAGTAAGAATTATATACTTTTGTAGGGGAACCAACTACACATTCGAATTTATAAGTTTCTTCTTCAATCTTTCATGCTCATTGTTTAATTACTCTAAATTATAAGTGTCAAAATGAATGGGTCGGGTCGGGTCGGGTCACGGGTTTAGATGAGTCATTTAGAATGATGGGTCTAAACTGGTCCGGGTCAAATGGGTCTCGGGTCGGGTCATCGGGTTTTTACCAAACTTTTTTTAAAAATTTGAGTGAAAATTGAAAAAAATGAAATGAGTTGGAAAAATAAAAAATTACCCGCTAGACCCGTTGGTTAATTGTTACACAATTAGAGGTTGTATTGAAAAACCCATTTAGACCCATCCAAAAAATAGGGAGGAGACCCAACAAACCTATCCCCTCCTAAATATTAACCAAATTGAACTATAATTAACCAATGGGTCTAAAATTACCACATGTACTCTAAATGTATCCATATATACCTTTGTATTAGTCTTTGTCACAACTCACACGCATGCAAATGTACACAATTTTAAGGCTCATGTGTTAATTAAACCATGTTTATTAGCTTTAAAAAGCCTATATTTAAAAACCTTCTTTAATTTAAGCAAATGAAGTAACAGTCTAACATTCTATAATGGTCCATTTTTCTTGACACGTTTAGTAATGGTTGGATTACTTACTAACAATCTAACAAGTGCTACACTAATTAAACTTACTCAATTTGGGTATAAAATTCTTTTGCATTATTGAAGGTTTTGTAATGATTAATCCCATTAAGTACAGCCGGTTTAGTTGATCAAGTTTTCGAATCACTAAACAGTACGATTTACACGATCTCCACCAATCAGTGGATTAAAGCATATTAGCTTGCATGTTTTTTACAAGCAATAATCAACTTTCAAACCACCATAAATATTCTTCACTTGATCATTTCCCTAATCACCCCACACCAACACAAATCTCTCAGAAAAATGAACAAAAATCGCTCATTCAGAAGATCTCAAACATTTCAACCAACAAATCACTCAACTTCATTGATGGGAATGAATGATTTACCACCTCCAAGAAGATCTGCTTCCATCGAGTTTCCAACATCTCCTGATCAGTCTCTTTTTGGCGAAGAAATGCATCATTTCACTCATTCCCACCACCCTATCGGGCTCATTAACCTGCAGGATCCTTTCACCTGCTCTGGCTGCAAAGAACGTGGCGCTGGCAAGAGGTTTTCTTGTCAGAAATGTGATTTTCAGCTTCATGATTTCTGTGCTTTATCTCCTCCCATTCTTAATGCTCATCCGCTTCATGTTCAGCACCAACTTGTCTTACATGTTAAGCCCAAAACAGGTATACAACAAATCATATTTAGTTAAACAGATTAACTGGTCAAGTCTGCAGTTGCAATCTCAAAATTTAGAACAATAATTTTAATTTTAATTCTTAAACTTCCTGACATATACATATTCACCCGTTACTTTGTGAGTGACAGCACACAATGATGGATAACAGAAGCCATCATTATTTTAGTCAAGCAGAAAAATTATATATAGTTTATAATTTTATACCTCAAGTTTCAAAGCACTTCCAGGTCGCCGACCTTATATACCTGCAAGACCCTCCATAACTCTGCAACTAATTATGAAGTATATGTTGCTGATTTGAATATAAATGTTTAATGAAGGTGGGATTCGATGGCCAACATGTAACGTTTGTGGAAAATCGATCAGAGGGTTTATGTTCAAATGCAATTTTTGTCATTTCCAAATGCATCCATGTTGTGCTATGCTATCAGACCAAATCAACTACCCATCTCTTCACAGCCACCCTTTAAATCTCTTGCCACCATTAGCCTCAGATGATCAATACAACTTAACCTGCAGAGAGTGCTACAGAAAGAGATCTGGCCGCCTTTACGGCTGCAGAGTTTGTGGCTACAATCTTCATGCAGTTTGTGCCAAGGATATGATCAATGGGCTTAAAGTGAATGGAATCAAAAACTCTGAGAAGCCAAGTGTGTTAGGACCAGCTGTCAGGTTTGCTTCACAAGCGGTTTCTGAGTTTATCGGTGGACTGATTGATGGGATTGGAGAAGGTGTTGGACAGGCTCTAGTACAGGACGTTACAAGGAGTGGTGGCCGTAATAGTACTACTAGAAGAATATAATTAACAGGGGACTTGAAGCCAATTACTGCATAATTACTATATATTCTATTCTATTGTATTTCATCTGTATACATATTATGACGATCCTTAATTATATGTATAAGTTTGGCTTTATTATCTCATAATAAGGTACTTACTATATGAGTACATGTATTATAATGCTGTATATTGAAAGATGTTATCAAGTTTAAGAAAAGGTTATTCTGTATAATGTTAAATAAGCAATTTGTTCTTATATTACAATGGCAATTAACTTCAATTCTTGTAAATTATGTAAATTTGTTGTAAGACTTCATTTTGAGGGAAAACTGCATATATAGTCCAATATTTAGTTACCAAACTGTGAACTATTTTGTTATTCAGATTAATGGTCGAATAAAAAATCATACAAGCATATACACGCTGTAGAAGCAGATCAATTTCGAATATTTATAAACTTATATACATCATTTTACAAACGAATGGCTACGTTTTCTTGTAAAGCCACATATTGAATAGTGGAAGATGATAGATAATACTTGAGTGAATGTATGGGTTATTTGTACAAAGATTCGAGCACAGATACTATGTTATTATGCAAGGGATCTGAAATGTGGTCAACAAGGTTCTGCACAGGTCCTTTACCAGTCAATGCCGCTTGACCGTAAAAGCCTAGCCACGCAACCATTGCGAGGCGTCCATTTTTTATTTCTTTTACTTTCAGCTCCTGAAATGCAACAGGATCTCGAGACAGGTTCAATGGATCGAAAAGAACACCGCCTGGATAGTTAATGTCACCAGGAAGGTATATGCCTAAAGGCTCAAGAGCCTCTATCCCACAGTATCTTGCATATTCTGGCCCCACCTGCAAATGATTCAATTTAACGAACTCTTTTTTCGATACTTGGACAATGAGTAATATTTGGGCGGATTTGGTCAAGTTACCATGAGAAGAACTTGGCAGATTGCTATGACAATGACTCCTTGACTTCCAGCAAAATGGAGGCCTGGGATACCAAGGTAATCCAGTGTCTCACCCTACCATAATATATAAAATGGCCCGCTAAGTTTTCTTATTCTTTTTTGTTATTATGTACGTGTGACATTTACTTCCTGAAACTGATGGCAATAGGAAAATTTGGAAAATAAAGAGCTATGGATCTTTACCTGAAGCTTTGAGTACCCCACCCGCCACCACACAGGTTCAACAAAATGAAAAGTGCCTACAAGATCTAATAACTCTGGAATTAGGGCACCGAGTGCTGCAAGCATAGCCCAACGAGCATGCAATATTTCAAAACTGCGAAAACAGAGATCAAATGCAGGTGATCATTTCAACCTTTAATATAAAGCTGGGTCTTTGGGATGACTTAAGTCTCCAATAGGTCAAACAAGTAGAATAATGAAAGAAAACTTACACAAAAGGGTTAGAAAAGTAAAATTTGAAAGAAAACTAGAAAAAAGAACAAGTCGAATAAGTCAAATTGGTCAAAAGTTCAAAACTCACCCATGGTATCTCAAATAGATAATCCCTCCCGATTCACTTTATTAACACAATTAGATTATTGTTTTAGCACTGGTATAGTTTTTATGGATCTTATTTGATTCATTCATTAACTATTAAACTGAGAATACGATGGATAGAAAGTATTAATAGGTCAGCACGACCCGACCAGACTGGTATTATAAATTTATTCATTTTTGACACATTGCCCGACCCATTTGACAAAAGACCATAGTAAGGAGACTTTACTTGTAGTATCTCTGGAAAGCTACAGGATCTTCACCGAGGCCCGCAATATCAAATCCATAATCACCAGGTAGTTCACCATCAAGATAACTAGGATAATCAAATGGGATCGGTCCAAGCCATCGAGGCCTCTCTTCACCATACCAGAAACTGTTAAATTCAGATAAAAAATATATGTAATACTCTGCCAGCTTCATAGATGTCAATATAGTGATGTGATATAATGACATTGCCTTACCATGCTTATACATTACCTATCTGTTTTTGCCTTTTGTGCAAGCGATTTATACACTGAAGCGTTCTTGACAGCGACTTTCTTTTTGTCCTCCATTCGTCTCTGCAATGTCTCCCCAAGGGGACTATTGGCAATAGCTTTGACAGCAGTGAATGGAATAGCTGAGAAAACTACAACTCCAGCAAGCTATTTGATGAAAAAACAAAACAAATGTTCAGGTCATTAATTTTTAACTCAAAAAAACATTAACATACAGCAATAACTAACAATTACATTAGTACATAAAGGCTAATTAAAGCATGTTCATAGTGAATGCTATTGGACTAACAGGAGCCAGCAGCAATTTGCCTTACATTACACTAATGTCCAGTTGGGAAACAAATTAGACAGTTAACTGATTGTGATGCTATCAATTATCTCAATCAACATGTAATAAAACAAGACGATAGTAACTATTTAAAATGTAAATGAACACAAGATATTAAATATTTAAAATGGTTTGGTTTTTTGTTAGGATTTTTATTAGGACGGGTGTGCGGGAGGTTTTTATTTAAAGATGTTAAACTTGTTTTCGAGTTATTGATATGAAACTTTTGTTGTTGTTGTTGAATTACAAGGAATGGGAAATTATAAGGAAACGAAATACAGCAGTAACAAAGTAAGAAGAGATACGTATAATATGGGGTACCTCTTGCCATGAAGCTCGGCAGCGAGTGAATTGATGATGATGATGATGATGATGATGATGGAGTGAGAGTTTTGGTAATCTGTCGACTACTGAACCAGGTACAAGCAGCCTGCCAGACAAGTGATGATGAAGATTCATATTTCGGTTATCTGGTTGACTCTCGATCGTTTGCTTGCCTTTTCATTTCACGTTGATTTCTCAAATTAATTAATATTAATAAATGGACATATATGTGTGGATACATAAACACCACGTCATACTTCCTGATTCTCCATCATACATTTTTCTTTTCTTTTATTTCTGCCTTTGAAAAATTTTAAGGGCATTTCATTTCCAATGTAGTACATTTTTACATATTTTTTTGAAAAGCTTTTCATACTCTATTACTCCATCAACAAAATTTTGCAAAAGTAATGGCATTTTTTTTTTTTTTTTTTTTACAATGTTACGTACAGCGTATTATGCAAAAGTAATGAACTTGCAAAGCAGAAGAATAATATGCAATCGGAAACTTTTTATTGATAAGGATAGATGCTACGAAGGCGGGGGATCAGTCCGGCCTGAGCTTTTACAAAGTTCAATTACATATAACATTTCTTTAGGTTTGTCGCGTGCCATGTGCGTGGCACCGACTTGCCATCCAGAGTGGCTAAAACGTAGGAACCGTTCGTGTTTGCCTCCACGACCTGGTACGGGCCTTCCCAACGCTGCCCCAATTTCCCGTGTTCTCGGACTTGCTGGCCTCATTGTTGCGCCAGACCAGGTCTCCGACCTGAAAGGACAATGGGCGGACGCGCTTGTTATAATAGCGGGCCATCTTCTGCTTGTTCGCGGCTTGGCGAATGGCCGCCATTTCCCGGCGTTCCTGTAGCATGTGGGCGTTCTGCTGCTGGGCCTTCAGGTTTCCGTCTTCAGTGAAGTTGATGATTCTTTCACTGGGAACGCTGATCTCGGCCGGTATGACCGCCTCGCAGCCGTAGACGAGGCTGAAGGGGGTCTCACCGGTGCTTCCTTTGGGAGTAGTGCGGTGTGCCCATAGCACGTTGGGAAGTTCATCCACCCAACCGGTACGGCTTTCGCCGAGCCTAGCTTTGATACCGGCTACTAGATCTCTGTTCGTAACTTCAACTTGGCCGTTGGCCTGTGGGTGGTATACCGAGGTCAGTGTTTGCTTCACATTGAGTCCCTCGCACCATGCCTTGAACGGGTTCTGGGCGAACTGCTTCCCGTTGTCGGTGATGACTTCGTGTGGTATGCCGAAACGACACACGATGTTGTCCCATACAAAATTGCGAACCTGTTTACCACTGATTTGGCGCAGCGGCTTGGCTTCAACCCACTTCGTGAAGTAATCAATAGCCACGATCAAGAACGTCACGTTTCCGGGCCCCGGTGGGAAAGGTCCCACTATGTCAATGCCCCACTTGAAGAAAGGCCATGCCGATGAAATGGGGATCAGATCATGTCTTGGTGCTCTGGCGATGGGCGCGTGAATCTGACAGGAAGTGCAGTGCTTGGTGACTTCAGCTGCATCCCTGTACATGGACGGCCAGAAATAGCCCATGCGCATGATCTTTGCCACGACAGTCTTGTGGCCGGAGTGCAGGGCGCATGACCCTTCATGCACTTCGCGAATGACGTTCTCAGATTGTTTCGGGCCCAGACACCTTAAGTTCGGCCCCAGGTATGATTTCTTCATAAGTTCGCCTTTTTCAATAAAGAACATTGGTGCTTTCATCCGAACTTTCCTTGCCTCAATCGGGTCCTGCGGGAGGACGCCGGACCGAATGTAGGACATGATTGGGGTCATCCAGTTGTCCCCTGTCTCTTCGACCTGGGCAACTGAGCTGATCGGGTCGATTGATTTCTGTTCCAGGACCTCCACCAGGACTTTCTTGGTGAGGTGGGCAAAGGTGAGCGAGGCCAGCTTGCTCAAAGCGTCAGCTTTTTTGTTCTTGTTTCTTGGGACCTGTTCAATTTCAAACGTTCTGAACTGCTTCACCGCGTTCTGCACGAGTACCAGGTACTGCTTCATCGTTGAGTCTTTTGCCTCGAACGTACCGTTGAACTGGTTGGCCACCAGCTGAGAATCAACGTACGCCTTGAGGTCCTTGATGTCCATCTCGACTGCGACCCGGATACCGGACAGCAATGCTTCATACTCGGCCTCATTGTTGGAGGCGGGGAACCCGAAACGGAGAGCGTAAGTGTGCTCTTCCCCGTCAGGACTGATGAGTATGAGTCCGGCACCGGCGCCTTCTGAGCTTGAAGCCCCATCAGTAAACAACTCCCATATAGCTGGCCTTTCACGGCTAGGGGTGCCCGAGGTGCACCTAGCCTCTACCCCCCCCCCCCCCCCCCGGAAGCTCGGCAAGGAAATCGGCCATCACTTGACCCTTGACCGCGCTTCGGGGGCAGAACGTAATTTCGTGTTCGCCTAATTCAATTGCCCATTTGGCTAGCCGGCCTGAGATCTCTGGCTTTGAGAGCACCTGTTTGATTGGCTGGTCTGTGAGAACCGTGACTGGATGTCCCTGAAAATACCGGCGCAGACGCCGCGCTGAGTGTACCAGCGCGAGTACAAGCTTCTCGATCGGCGAGTAGTTCAGCTCTCCCGGCTGTAAGGCGCGGTTTACAAAGTATACCGGCATCTGTGTTTTGTCACGCACAGCTATTAGTACGGAGCTTACGGCGCATTGAGATGCCGCCAAGTATAGCGTAAGTGTCTCGCCGGGAATCGGGGCTGTAAGGGTTGGTAATTCTGTCAAGAACGTCTTCATATCCTGGAACGCTTGCTCAGCCTCCGGCGTCCAGGAGAAATCCTTCTTATTAATACAACCCTTCAGCGTGTCAAAGAACGGCAGTGAGCGTTCAGCAGCCTTGGAGAGGAAACGGGCCAAGGCCGCCAACCTTCCGTTAAGGCTCTGCACGTCTTTTTTGCTTTGTGGGGATGCCATGTCGGCGATTGCCTGAATTTTCTTTGGATTTGCCTTAATGCCTCTCGGGGTCACCATGTGTCCGAGGAATTTTCCTTCCTCCATGCCGAACGAACACTTGGCCGGATTGAGCTTCACATTAATCTTTCGCAACGAGGTGAACGTTTCTAGAATGTCCGCGAGTAACTGGGACTCGATGTTGCTCTTGATGACGATGTCGTCAACGTATGCCTCTAGGTTGCGCCCAATTTGTGTCTTAAATGCGCCGTCGACGACACGCTGGTACGTGGCGCCTGTATTCTTGAGACCGAAAGGCATCTTGGTGTAACAGAAAATGCCTTGGTCCGTGTGGAATGCTGTTTTTTCTTCGTCGTCCTCGGCCATCAGTATCTGGTGGTATCCCTTGTAGGTATCCAAAAAACATTTGAACCTGAACCCGGACAAGGACTCAACCTTCCAGTCAATCTCAGGGAGTGGATAGTTGTCTTTTGGGCATGCCTTGTTAATGTCCTTAAAATCAACACACATCCGCCACGAGCCGTCAGATTTTTTAACAAGGACGGGGTTAGCGACCCAAGTCTGATACTGGACCTCACGCATGATGCCGGCGTGGACCAGCTTGTTGACCTCTTCACAAATAAAACGGCTCCGGTCAGGAGCCATTCCCCTCTTCTTCTGTCTGACCGGAGTGATGTTTGTATTGACGTTTAGCCTGTGTTCGGCAATCGACCGCGGCACGCCGGTCATTTCTGAGTCTTGCCAAGCAAAGACATCCGTGTTACTTGCTAGGATCTCACAAAGCCGGAGCCGTGTTGGCGGACTCAAGGCAAGACCGACCCGGATTATCTGTTCTGGGAACCTGGGATTGATAGCCACTAGTTCATCGCTAGTCATTGTGAACGGGCCAGGAGTTGTCTTCGATACCTGAGCACATACGGGTACATAGGTGCCTATTGTCTGCAAGGTGGCAACGCCTGCCGGGGTTGGGAATTTCATTAACCCATGGACAGTTGAGGTGATGGCTCCAAACTTATGGAGAGCGGTGCGGCCTAGGAGCACGTTAAACCTAGACGGGGCGCGCACGATGACGAATTCCAGTTCAGTAGTCCGACAGTACGGATATTCGCCCAATGTAACGTCCAAGACAAGCCTGCCAATTAGCCATTTGGTGTCGTTTGCATAGCTGGACAGCGGGGACAGTGGTTCCTGCAATCTTCCCTGTATGGGTTGTGGCAGCTGTAAGAAACAGTGTTCGTACATGACTTCGACAGCGCTGCCTGTATCAGTGTATACCCTGGAGACCTAACAATTCCCAATACGCGCCGATATGACGACAGGCTCTCGGAGGACGGGGCTCCGCAAAGGAGGGAATGATATGGGTGTCAGTTGCCAGTCTTGTAATGTCTCTGCCTTCCGTTTTAAGCCTGGCCGTGCGGCCTGAATCATGTGTATTACGGCGTCCGGAGGATCGCATGGATCGTCCTTCCGCTGCCAGCCGTAAGTTTTAGTTCCATCAGCTTTCTTGAACTTCTTTCCAGGTAGCAAATGGTTAAGCTTGCCGGCCTGGATGGCTGCCTTGATTTCCTTTTTCAATTGTCTACAATCGTCGGTATCGTGCCCGTATTCCTCATGAAAATCACAGTACTTCCCATTTTTAGGGACGTCACGATGTTCCATTGGGGGTGGAGGGTTAAACGCACTCCGCGCCGCCGTCTCGGTGAGTAATATTTCCTTTGGTGACTTGGTGAGCGAAGTCAGCAGAGAATTCTTGTCGTATGGTTGGCAAAGGGCCGCCTCACGATTATCACCACGGCGGGGATCGTGCCGTGTGTCGCGGCGGAAATCCCGTCTCTGATTGTTGCGCCGGCCGGACCCGGATCCACCCTCATGATGGCGGGCCTGAGTTCGGTCATGCTCGACCCGGTGTGAGTCCCGGCCCGGCGTGGTGTACAGATCCTTATCTTCTCCAGAACGTAAGTAGTCCCGAGCCATAGCGATGGCCTCGGAATACACTGTTGGTAACTTCCTCTTCAACCGATAGTACAGTGTGGGATACCTTTCCTTGATGATGCCGTAGATGAAACCGGCAATTTGTTGACTTGGGTGCAGATCGCTGATCTTCTGACACTCCGTTGTGAAACGAGTGATGAAATCACTAAGTGTCTCACGACTACCCTGTTTGATCTCGAAGACGTCGAGATAGGTAAGCGTGTGCTGCTTCAGATTATGGTATTGTTGCAAGAACTTGAACCTGAGATCGGCGTAGCTAGCCACGCTACCAGCCGGCAGTTTCTCAAACCAACCACGGGCGTTGCCTTGCAGCACCTGAGGGAACATGTGGCAAGCCACAGCGTCCTCCCAATGCTCTGTTTTTATGGCGCCCTCAAACCGCTGTAGGAAGTCTTCGGGGTCTGAGTCGCCTGAGTAGGTGCCGATCGTCAATGGGATGGTAAGCTTCGCAGGTAACGGATGGTTCGCGATTTTCGCACTGAACCTAGCCGTGGTGGTGGAGACGGGCACCGGCTTCTTCACCTTCTCACCCTGAATAGTGGAATAAAAATTTGCAACTAAGTTATCTGTTGCCGACTCGTCAGAGTATGTTGGCATAGCACCCGGTGGAGCGGCGCTAAGGATCAGATCGGCCAACATTTTACGGCTAGCGGCCCTATCCATCCCACCTTGATACGGTGGTGGCGGTGGCACATCCCGACGTGGAGGGGGCGACGGCGGACGGCGCGGTTCAGGTGCCACAACGAAACCCATTTCTGCCAACATGCGCTGGGCTTCGATTTTGGAGATGGATTTGGGCGTTGAGGATGTGTTTTGTGGTGTACATTCCGGCGGTGGCCTGTTATCAGAGTCAGTGTCATTCTGACTGAAGACCAGCTGCCGTGGATCAATCCTGCTGCCAACCGTCGTGCGAACGATGGTGGCCTGGGGAGATTGACCGGAGAAAGGTGGTGGTGGCGGTTGGTCGGCAGTGGCACCGTCACCACCATCAGCAGGCTCAGTGTTAACCATTGTACCGGGAAGGTTTCCGGCGTACGGATGGTTACAAAGTGGTCGTTTTCTGGTAAATCAACCGTGGATGGCGCCAATTGTTCAAGCGTAAAAACATTTGAGTACAACGATGATGATGATGTATGAGGAATCAAGCTTGTCACACTCCGATTAACGTGCAAACCCAGAGTCGAGACCAAGTCAATCGAGGGTGGTGAAAGCTTAATTCTTGGAGAGTAATTCGTGAGGAAAGACTCTGTGGATTTATGAGGTGTTGGCCTGAAATGAAAGCATAACACTGGTATTTATACTCAAACCCTAAGCTGATGTGGAGGGTTTGGTCGTGGGGGAGCACGACACTTCCTGCGTGGATCGTTGACGTGGAAGTTCGGTCGTGGGGGAGCACGACACTTCTTACGCGGATCGCTGACGTGGAAGCTCGGTCGTGGGCGAAGATGACATTTACTGTGTGCCGGCTGACGTGGACCAATCAAATGCCCCGACCAGGTTAATGGCCAGGCCATGCTAGTCGTACCTGAATATAACGGTTGCAGATTGTACTCCTGTCAGAGGAAGGCTTGCCTTGTCATCTTGCAGCCGTTCATCTGTTACGTTGATGGAGCGGCCAGTGCTGCGGTTCGGCACGGAACATAGCCGAGTCCGCATCCTGTCCCGGGTATTAGTGTCCGAGGTGAGAGCTAAAAGAGTTGGGCTCGGGCATTATCCGGGTCTGTGTTCGGTACAGGTCCGGGGTCGTGATAGCTAGTGTAGTCTGCCGTCCGTACCGAAAGCTTAGTCGAGCTGTCTTCGGATACCATCCGAGTCCAGGTCCGGATGGTGTACATCATTAGTTTTTTGTTAGGATTTTTATTAGGACGGGTGTGCGGGAGGTTTTTATTTAAAGATGTTAAACTTGTTTTCGAGTTATTGATATGAAACTTTTGTTGTTGTTGTTGAATTACAAGGAATGGGAAATTATAAGGAAACGAAATACAGCAGTAACAAAGTAAGAAGAGATACGTATAATATGGGGTACCTCTTGCCATGAAGCTCGGCAGCGAGTGAATTGATGATGATGATGATGATGATGATGATGATGATGATGATGATGATGATGATGATGATGATGATGATGGAGTGAGAGTTTTGGTAATCTGTCGACTACTGAACCAGGTACAAGCAGCCTGCCAGACAAGTGATGATGAAGATTCATATTTCGGTTATCTGGTTGACTCTCGATCGTTTGCTTGCCTTTTCATTTCACGTTGATTTCTCAAATTAATTAATATTAATAAATGGACATATATGTGTGGATACATAAACACCACGTCATACTTCCTGATTCTCCATCATACATTTTTCTTTTCTTTTATTTCTGCCTTTGAAAAATTTTAAGGGCATTTCATTTCCAATGTACATTTTTACATATTTTTTTGAAAAGCTTTTCATACTCTATTACTCCATCAACAAAAAAATTTTCACTAATATAATACTGTTAGTTAGTAACTACAAAAATTGTAATGAAAGAGTTATAAGAGCTCTCCCATCGGTGAGCTTCGGCTCACGTAGGTTACAAACCGACGAAGTGACGTCGATGGGAGCGGCTCGTCACTTCGCTTCGTCAGTTTTCTTCGTCACCAAACCGACGTGTTCTTTTTTTTTGTTTGTTTAATTTGTGTGTATAATATTTAAGGTAAATTGGTAAATGTAGGATCCAAAAATTAAAGTGACGGGTCAGTGATGGCACGGGTCCATCAGTTTCATTCAGTTTTTGAAAAAGCTGTCGTGACAAAACGTGGCTCAGTCGATTGCAGTCAGTTTTTATCACTGATGGGAGTGATCTAAAAACTCAAGATTTTAAAAGCTATTGTGTTATCTCTCTTAGTTACTTTTGTACTTTTTAAGAGCATTATATTAGTGAAAGTTTTTTGTTGATGGAGTAAAAACTTTTTTTTAACAAGCTTACATGGAGAGCTTTAAAAAAGCTACGTAAAAATGTACATTGCTAATATTGCACCAAGTTGTAAATATCATGACACATGATATATTTTTCTTTTTAATGAGTTTTAGAAAGAAAGAAAAAGTCATAACTCCAATGACAAACTTACTTACAAAATACAAATAACCGAACTACCGAAGTGGATTAAAAATAAATTTGGATGAAAGAGATTGCTAAAGGTTTAGGGGGTGTTTGGATTTGCGTTTCAAATATGATTATCAGATTATAGCATTTCAAAAACGTATATAATTTGTAAATTGTGTTTGTTTACCAAAAGCTAAAAATCAATTATTTGCGATTTGAAAAGCCCCAAAACGTGATAATCAAAAAACACCTCCCCTCCTACTGCACCGAAACACACTTTTCACAATGAAACCTCCCGCCCCTCAATTTACCGAATTGCCCATAGAATCTTCCAATTGTTAGCACACAAATAAAAAAATCAATAAAATTCTTTGCATCTTCTATCAAATTGCCACGTATAGTAATTTTGTTGGGTTTTTCTATTATCAATTTTAATTTTTCATATTCACAACATAAATAATGCATAACTCAATATGTTATATTATGTATTTGGTTGGCTCTACTTCAATCTTGAATCATTGTCGTATGATTTTTGAGGTTGCAAACAATCACATATAATTTATGTTTGGTTTTATTAGGTAAAAAATAATATTGTTTACAAAATATGTTGAATTTATTTGATGGTAAATAATTTGTACAAGTCATAAAAAATGAATTATACATATTAAACTTAAATAATTCATTATTATATAAGAATGTCCTTTTTAGTAATTTTACTCGTTAACTTATCAAATAATCCATTTTATCAAACACCTAAAAATTTGATTATCATATTATTGCGTTATCAAAAAGCATAATCAAATCCAAACACTATTCATCTTTAACACGTTTTGCTACGGTTGATTATCTTATTATAATTATTTAAAACGCATAATCTATTTTCAAAACGCAAATCCAAACACCCCTTAGAATAGTAAACGTTTTTTTTACGCTTTCTTTCCTTCTACCTTAATCAATTTTAATAGTTTTGTGCGAATAAATTTTTTTCTTATTGAAGGAATAACTTTTCATGACAAAGTATACTGATGAAAAAGAAATTTTTGTTGGATTACTCTGAAGCTTACTTAGTCAAACAATCCTTTAATCCTTAAAGCTATTTATATTTTGGGTCTTATAACCAATGCCCTTAAAACAAATGGTTAAGTCAACTACTAATAGAAAATTGTGATTAACAACCACTCATATAACACCCCATATATATATATATATTTTTTTTTATAACCCGGAAGCGTTGGATAATGTCAAAACCCTGTACTACCATGTAATACATATAATAATTACACATAAAATCAAAAGATTTAAGTTTAGGTGTTATATTTTACACAACCATATTTAAAACATAGTTCAAAACTGTCAGAGTAATAAGTAGCCAAAACATTCTTCTAAGCCCCAACTTCTTGTCTTTAAATAGATCAAAACAAACAACCTGCAAGAAGTTTAAACGGTGGGATTAGCACAAAGCTAAGTGAATAGACTTATAGCAATCAGTCTAACTTAGCAATAATAATCAGTTTACATCAATTCATATGGTAAACACAAATATTAGAGAGGATCGGTGGTTCTTGAGGTAACCCTCAGGCCGCGGTGGCCCCCAAGAACGCTTATAACCAACTGTATTTGGCCGATACAGGAAACCGATAAGCTAGTGTACTATTTACTCACACAATACAGTTTCCATAACAACATATGTGCAAGAACCTGTATTGGCCAATTAATAGTAACCTTAAGCCCAAAAGCATATTGACCTCTCATTAAACACATATACGCACATGGCAATATAGCATAATATTAACAATAGTTGGGCATCATGACAGGCAACAGTATAATCGGTAAACCACAATTACTTGTTGTAACCTTAATCATTACAACTAAATTATACCGAGAGTATAAATCAACTCACCTATCCTTTTTAAACTTCCAACTCAAAGATCTTATATTATTGAGTCCCTGGATTATCTGAAATTCAATAAAACAATTGAAATCATTAACTTGTTCCAGATATTCATAAGAATATAAAATTACATCAATTATCCAAACTTTAACAATTTAGTTAGTCACAATTTAACACATACATTGGTACTAAACACATATATTCATATATCAGGAATAAGTACTCTCTCGATATCACAAATACAATGCAAGATCATACAGATATAATAAGTTAATATGTAAAATTTCAAATTCTGTTCAAGAGGGTGAATCCATCCGGATTCAAAGGAATCCGCCGGATTCCGACGAATCCGCTCCGGATTCAAATGAATACGCCGGCTTCCCAAGTAATCTTAGCCTAGATTTTGATCAGGCCATTTTTAAAGGAATCCGCCCCTGAATCCGCCCATGAATCCACCCCGGATTCCAATGAATCCGCCGGATTCAGAGGAATCTGTCCGGATTCCCGTGTTCATCAGACCTGCACAGTCTTGCTATTTCATGCACTTGAGGTTACGAACTAAAAACCCAAAAATGACCAAAGTTCACTTTTCAACAGTTTTCTGGACTAATTCCAAACACCAACAACCTCTATATGCATATATTAACATCAAACAACAACTATTATCAACCAAATCATCAATTCATGATTCACCATATGAACACATAAACCTAACTTTGCTAATCAATCAAACTCATAAAATCAGTAATAAGATTAATATATGAGCATCACATAATCATCATTCCATCATCTTATCACACTTACAATCTAAATTTCATATCTACTTCAAGATTCAATCAATTTCTCATAAAATCACTATGAGCTTAAAATATAAATTACTTACAAACAACAAGTGCCAAGAGGAGGATGATGATGATGTAGTTGTACTCCCAAGATCAAAAGATTGAATCCTACTACTAGTAAAGTCTTGGTTTCAATTTATGTTTTTAGGGTTTGAGTTCATGAGAAAGAAGTAAAATATGATTTGGGGAAAATGAAAATAAAGGTCGGCCTCTCCTTTTAATTAAACCGACTCACTTCTTAATTTACAGTGTAATATTATACATCTTTTTGACCTATTGCCTGGAACCTAAATACCAAATTGTGAAAAACTTATTTTATTGTACCGTCAGTTATAACTATTTAAAACAAACAATATTTCACTATTCACAATTAACTAATTGATCAAATCATCTAAGTTACACACAAAACATATAAATGTGCATAATTTCTTATAACATATTAAATAATTATATAAAATAAAAGGAAATTACCAGTTTACCCCTAGGTCCAAGGAATGGATGTTACAACTCAAGTTTCTATAAATATATCTAATGTTTCTATAAATACATGATAATATTATTCAAAACATGAAAAACAAGTTATAATTATGGAAGCTTATGTTGATTATTAATTTATTAACTATCACATTTAATTTTTAGTATGCTAAACAATTGCTTTAAGGGTATTATTTATCAAATTTCTTATATTTTAAGAGGTTTTTGCTAACGTGTGTCATCGTGGCAAACGTTAAAGTGCATTTAATAAATCTCTATTTTTCTTAAATATCAAAATTTGTAATAATATATGCATAAAAATGGTAAATTAATAGATTGAATTATTGAGTATTACCTGTAATAATTGTTTATATTTAAGAAAATTTCAAATTTATTAAATACATCTGATCGTGTGTCATGGGACTATCAATTAAGGGAATATTAATTAGGATTAAATAAGTTTTATATTGTACAAAAAATTGAAAATTCACACAACACAAATGGACGGGCCGTGATTGGGCCGGGTCCAGAGAAGCAAACCTCTTATCGGCTTATCCTTTTCCAGATCCCGGATCCGTAAGACCGTAACGTTAAGTCGTTAACGTTGGATATACAATTTCAAATTTCGGAAAAATTCAATTCAATTAATTAAGATATTAAAAAAAGTAAAAATACCAATTATCACAGTCCCACACTATCAAAACTTGACCGTTTGAAAATTCTAGGGTTTCCAATTTTCAAAATTTCCTCTTCTTCTCACCCATGGATGACGTGATCCCCCAACAACAGACGATGATTATGGATCCAGAAACAGCATTCTTAGCTTCTAAACAAGAAACAGGCAACGAATGGGAACTCTTCAAAGAAAACGTCAGACCTTTAAAACGCGGTCGCAATGTTAAACTCCTCAACGATTCCCTCAAATCCAATTCCGATATCCATACCCGTAACTCCCTCTTCGAAACCCGGAGGTATCCCCTCATCTCATAGACTCGTAATCGATTTCTTGTTTATCTTATTGTATCGTCCTTACTTTCTATTAATTAATTTGTGTAATTTAATCAGGAAGCTGATTAAGGATATTGATGAGTATGATGGTGAGGATCCCTTACAACCATGGCTCGAGTAAGTGATTAAGTTTCACTAATCACCATTAATATTACATTTCTCAGTATGATAAATAAGTGTAATACACATTTATGTTGTGAATTTGTTGCTGCTGTTGTGTAGTTGTATAAAGTGGGTTCAAGATGCTTTTCCACCTGGCGGAGATTGTTCAGGGTTGGTTGTTATATTTGAACAGTGTGTGCGAACTTTTTGGCACGATGAGCGTTATAGGAACGATCTTCGTTATCTTAAAGTTTGGTTGGAATATGTGAGTACTTATATGATAATTGTAAATTCGTTTTGTAGTATTTACATTTGATTGTGGTTATGACTTAAATATGTATTGCAGGCTGAAAATTGTGATGATGCTGAAGTTGTCTATAAGTTTCTTTATACGAATAAAATTGGGGAAACACATTCAATTTTTTACATATCGTATGCTAGCTACTTGGAGTCGAAGAATAAGATCAAAACCGCGAATGAGATATATGAGTGTGGGGTATCTAGGTGTGTGTTTCTACCAATATGAATATCTCACATGTTATCTTTATGCATTCTATGTTTTATATATCATACTCTTTTTGTCTTGTTTGCTTTTGCACATGTTTCGAATTTTGGGCTAGATTAAGTTGTATATGATATATGTAGATATTAGGCATAGTTTGGCATATTAGATAGGATGGGACAATTGATGTATGAGAATGTTTATGTTTTGTATCGAGTCTAATTCACACATTGATTTCTGTTACCAGTATATCTTGTTCATTCTGTATCCATATTATAGTTCCTTATTTTTTCTGTTTAATGTCAATCAGCCTTTTGGTTTGGCTCAATATGAACGCGTTAAATGAGTTCCTTTAGATTACTACTTTTAATATAGCTCTGATAGAGTGCAGACCATCAGTTAAATATCCATTTAGGTTCCATTTGAGGTAACTCTGATTTCTTGAGAAACTTTTAACATATGCTGAGCAACTGTCTAAACTAAGGAAAATGCAGTCCTAGTTGAATTAGAGAAAATGGGATTGGGTATATAGGTAGCAATTCAAAGTAATTTGCATAGTACCCATATTTAAGGAGATGTTACATGTATAATGGTAGATATTTATAAATATAATTTTTATGTTTGATATAAAGTAGTATGCATATATGTTGCACCATAGTTATACACTTATAGGTTTGCAATGTCAATCTATAAACTTTTTCATTCCTACAGTTGTTTCCCGTGATGACAAGATCCTGAGTTCTTACCTAAACTTTTAATGTAATAGGAATGCTCAACCTATTGAGAAGCTGAAATCAGCTTACATGAAATTTTTTGCTCGTTCAATGAGTAGACCTAAAGCCAGTGCAGACTGTGAAGTACGTATTTCTTCTGTTTTTCTGTTCTTTGAACTGTCGTATGTATTGTGTATATTGATCATCAACTGTCTATGTCTATAGGAGGAATCAGGGGAGATACGTCAACCTGTACGAAGCTTTGGAACCATCTTGGCCCGGGGAGACAGTGGTGATTCTCTTATCTGAAAATATAGAAGTCGAAATGTGGTTCCGTTACTCACAAATATTTCCTTTACCTGCTAGGAAATCGCGCTCACGACAGTTTTGACATTACTAGGAAAAGACCAAAGCAAGAAGGGTGAGTAAACAAAGTTATATCCTTATTATAGACACGTGTAGTTTTGTTTGTAATGTAAATTGAGTTGGTTTTATGCTGTTAGGTCTCACGGGGGTGCACTTAAGGTATTAAAAGATACGAGCAATGTTAGTAGGAGCACAACACACCAGTCAGAATCATCATTGAAACCCTCATGGCACACTCTCGGAGCACGAGCTGACAGAAACAAAGAGAATAATGCAGTCCCTTCCAAGTGGACTTCAAATAAGGTACACATTTCAGTATATTAATAGTCCATGATTCCAATTCCCAAGTCTCGACCTTAAGGTTGCCCTGGTTATTATACTTGACTGCTTGATGTATGCTGAACACTTCCATTTAAATTCAGATTCCGCAAAGACCTGTTGGTAGAATGGGTGGAGCTGCTCCCACTCCCTGCATTGAGGTTTTTGTAGACGAAGAATGTGCGGAGTAAGTAGCATTAACAAGTTACTTCTCTCATTTCATTGCAGGCATTTTAGCGTGCCAAATATGAATCACCATATCCTGAAAGAATGAGCATGACAAATATAGCATGACAAATAGGCAAGTATGACGCTATGAAAAGACGTAGTTCTGTCAGCTAATACTTAAATGCCAATCATTGTACCTTGGCATAAATTTTATAACAACTGTGGTATTTGCTAATCCTGCTCTTACTAACAGTACTGACTGGACAACCTAAGCGTAAAGCCTTGAAGTAGTTCTAATTTCTAAACAAATTTGGGTAGAAACTTAAAGTGTGACATTGGTATCCACCGATTACATGCACTTGACTCCTCTCTTAAACATGTGAAACAAATGAACACTCATTTAGCAATAACCAGAACAATATGTGGCATAATGTATACATACAAATCAATATATGGATCTATTTTCTCTGTTTGAAACTTCCAGTTCTAAAACAACTACCAAACATAACCTTTGTTATGTCTATTTACAAATCAATTAGAAGTTTCCAACAAGAAATGAAGCACCATGATTATAATGCTAGTGTTCCTTTTGGAATTGGATATTAAAACAGTGTACACTAATCCATTTTCTTACATAGTAACCGTCTTATTATTCTTTTTCTTCCACCCTTTGCAGACCTCAGAATGTAAGCAACGAGGGTGGACGCTCATCTTGTCTGCAGCTCAGGGACAATGATGGTAAAGACCTGAAAAAGTAAGTGATAACATCTATTGTTTGTATCGTGGTTTTGATTTGATGGAGAGTTTAACTGTATCATCTTCGTTTTGAAACAGGGAGACAGAGTTACTGAGGGAAAACCCGTTACGCCATTTTCCTCCAAGCAGTCTCAGATGATCATCAGATTATACATTACTGTGTGTGATGCTTCTTGTTGTTGTTTGAATATTTGTCTGAATGAGATATATGGGTCAGCTTTTGTCTATAAAGCTTGATTCAAACTGTTCACATTGTTGTTAACTGAATCATGTATTATTTTTCTTTTTAGTGTGGAGAAAGTTGTTGATTTTGTGTAACTTTGTATAAGACATTACTCAATAATATGTTGCGATAAGGTTCTTTTTTCTTAATCCTTTGTTCTATTTTTTTATATTTATTATGATTTTATGAATCTTTACAAGTTATATAAGACCATTTGCAACCCTGAAGGGCATTCTGGGGCATTTTCAATGCCACATCAGTGTCGACTCCTAGTCAGCACGTGCAGTGGTAAAACCCAGAACGCTTCCTCAAATACTCTCGAGAGTATAAGTCGAATATACACTTACAAAAGTTGTTAACGCAGTCGTTTGACGTGCGTTCACCCATTTGTAAGTATTCATCGAACATATCGCCAGACATTCCATATGCCAATTGGCGTATGGCGGCGGTGCACTTTTGTAGCGGGGTAAAACCAAGCCTACCAAGTGCATCCGGCTTTTGTTTAAAATAAAGAAAGTGATCGGGAATCGGTTCAATAGAGTATTCGGATATACCTTGTACGATTCGGCAAAATAATTCCCGACGCATACGAAAACGACGTTTGAACAGGTTTGCCGGGTACTTTGGGGTTTCAGAAAAATAGTCGTTCCATAAACGTTCTTGAGCACCTTCGCGATCTCTTTCAATGTAAATTCGATTCCGGGGTGGTCTCGAACTAGAACTAGACTCGGCTTCATTGTTTTCTTCTTCTTCTTCCCAAGCTTGTAGAACTTGCAAAAGCAGTTCGTCTTCCGAATTCGAATCCAAAACAAAATTTAGTGAATCCATTTTTGAATTTTGTATGAAATGAGAGAAAGTTTGATGAATTTGGTGTGTGAAAAAGTGATAAATAGAGTATGTATATATAGAGGTGAGAAAAATTAAAAAATAAAAAAATAATAATTTTTGAAAAAATGCCGTTGAACGGCTAGTTTTTTTAAATTTTTTTTTTTTTTTAATTTCCTTTTTCAAACGGACCAAAAGCAAAAACCATTTAAATAATCACGGGCCCCACTTATTCACCCGAATGCTTGCCCGTGCTTGTTCGCTCAACGCCCCAAAATTCCTCCACCCATAACGCCCCGTTGCCGGCGTTCTGCTCGTCCACCTCGGCGACAACGCCCGCGTTGCAACCGGTCTAAATCGTTCAAATGCGAAAAAATCAAGTTACGAAAAAAAATAATATTAAGATATCTACCCAGTAATTATAACACCCCTTAATTTACAAACCATTATTATAATGATTCTGAATCGGAAGCGTCAATTTTAAACAAATATTACTATTATACAGCAGTTTAGTTCTTTCAAACCAAAATAATACAACACAGGTGTTATAATTTAAAACATGTCTTCGGTTACTAAACCAACATCAGAGTAATCCGTCTGTCAAACATTCCATCATTTCTAAGAACTTCCTGCCCAGCCCAATGTGTCCCATCAATTATAACCTGCAGGAAGAACTGTGGTGGGGTTAGCATAACGCTAAGTGAGTGAAACTATAAACAACAGCCCAACTTAGCATAACAACTCTGTTTACATCAAAGCATCGTAAATATACAATATCACAGAGTATCTAAAGTTCTTAGGGAAACCTTCAGCTAAGAACATACAGTTCTATTTCAATGAGATAACATCTCAATACAATAACATGTCAATGAGGATCGGTGGCTCTGGAGATATCATAATACCCGGGGATTCACCAAGAGCACTTACCACAATCTGTAAGGCCAATACAGAATAGACCGATAGTTTGGTACTAATAACATACAACCTAATTTCCTATTAACGATAAGTATACGGAAATTCCTGTCGTATTTCAATAGTAACCAAACCCAACTATCGCGTTGACCTCAATACAGATGCCCGAAGGCCAAATATAACATGTGATCACATATTCAATTAGGTCAACATATCAGACTAAACAGTCTATCAACAGTATTATTACTACTAACCTTAATCATAATGGAAAACTAAAAATAGTAATGATACGTTACTCGTTGTAACCAAACCTGTTACAACTAAATCACACTGAGGTTATAGATCCACTCACCGAATACCTCAGTTGTCCACTCAGTAGTCTATTGTCACCGAGTCTTCTATTTATCGGGAATTACATCAGAATAACACAAGTTAGTCACTTGTCTTAATATGAATATAACATCATACTAATGTAGTTACATCAAATAACTTATCACTTAGTCATGATCAATGATCATAATAATCACTTTCCAATTCAATCATATACATGATTATTAACTTACATTACTTTAACACCAATCACACCAAGGTTATGAATAACCATCTTATCACATTAATCCATTTCAATTATCACTAATCAATATGGTTAAACCATTACTAAGGTTATTAACCTCTACCATCAACAAGTCATCAAGTTGTACACTAATAACAACATAAGCATAAAAACTTTAATTCTAGCATAATCAACTAGACCCATGAACTTTTATTATGATCATACATTATTTTTCTCAATTCTAAGTTAGGGTTTAGTTACCAATCATGAATTAGCTATCAACTAGCACTTCTAGCATAACTACAAGCTTCACTTCATGAATTATCAACTAAACCATAACTTAATTCATGATCATAATTCAATTATAACATTTCTAGCTTAGGGTTTCACCTATAATCATGGAATGAACATTAATTAACAACTATACAAGCCTTACAAGCTTCAATTTCAAGTTAATCAAACTAATTTCATCAAATACTCAAAAACCCATTTCTAGATTTATATATAAATCAAGAATTAACACTTACAACATGTTTAGAAGGATCAAGGGATGATTTAATCACGTTTTTGAAGCTTGAATCGAAGTTCCAGGGCTTCAATTTAGTCTCACAACTTGTTTTGAAATCTTAAAATCGTCCCTGTGGATGCCTTGGGTTCGGCCAGAGCAAGAACAGGAGAAACAGGAAGTGAATTCGCAAGATTTTGATGTTAGATGATATATTGGGGTTTGGTTCTTGGTTCCTGAATTTGAATCTCGCAGGAAGTCGAAGTTTGTGGAATATTGGTGGAGTTAATCCGTATTTTACACATATATTAGTTACTTTGTGTACTAGTTTTGTTCCCCGTACTTATCATTGTCTGGAATTTAAAAATCATTTGCGGGGAAACACTATTTTATTCTACCGTCAACTGAATTAAATTAAAACAGTTAACAATTTACTAGTCATAATAAATTATGTGACTCTTTAACCAATTATTTTCAAATAATAACACAGAACTATTTTCTGACACCCGAATTAAATATTAAAAGTCATAAAATATTAAAATACAACTAGACCCGAGGAGTGGATGTTACAGTAATGTCCTTTTCAATCAGTGGAAATAAGAAGTGGTTAATCAAAGAAAAAAAAAGGAGTATGACACTTCTAGTGGTACCGAGCTAGTACAAGGGTTTTTTGTTCTTTTATGATTAATGAAAACTGAAAACCAATTTTGAATAATAAGGGATGGAATTTGACGGGGCGTTTGGGAGGGCTTATTTTGTAAGTTTATTTGAATAGAATAAATTCAATTTTTAATGTTCGGATAAACCTATTTTGTGAGCTCACTTGATCAGTTGTGAAGATAAGTTGAAAGCAATATATGTGTTTCACTATTTTTGACTTAGACACAAATTAAGAAAACATTGAGTTACAAAATGACTCAAATTAAGAAAAAAATAATTACAAGAGTTCTCGACAATCGACACAATGTTCTATAAACCTATAATACTTCAAATAAACAATTTTCGCGAAATAAAAAAGAAAAATACATGAAAATAAGAATGAAAAATTGTTTAATAAGTACATTAACAAAAAAATTTAAGCAAACATAAACTAACATAGCACGATCCATTTATGCGAGATAATAAAGAGAACATTAGGAGATTTTATTCCTTAATTAAAAGTTTTAAACAATTGTGAATAGTTTGTCGAATAAGTGTTTTTTCAACTAGATTAAGACCTAATTAGAAAAGAGTACCAAAACATGTTAATAATTTATTGTAGCTTATATGAGTTTAAACTTACTTTTTGTTAAGTTTAAACTAATAGTATTGTTTGGTTAATAAAAATTGAAGATTAAAATAGCTTTTAAACATATGAAAATGTTATACATAGCCTTAGGGCTATGAATAAGAAATTCAGACACGCATTAAATGTTTGTACCTTAATAATAACCACCCACCCCTAAATATAACTTCTCTCAACTACCTTAATTTACTACCTTTTAAAGCATAAATTAACTCTTAAATATAGCCTTAGGACTGCAAATAGCAAAATTCTTAAAAATAAGCATAAACTTATAATAATTTATTATGTACATCTAATATAATCGAAAATTGTCCACGTAAGTTATCATAATCATCATCATAATAATAAAATAATAATTTCTATTAAATATTAAATTATTAAATTTAGTGTTTTGATGGGATCGAATTAGTATCTTTTTAAAAAGATTTTTTTAAGTAGATAAATGAATTTGATTGGTTAATTGAATGTTTAATAAAATTGTGAAATTTGATTGGTCAATAGGTGTTAATTTTAAACAAAATTGAGTGTAAGAAAATTTTTATTTAGATTTTTTAGGTAGATAAATGAATTTGATTGGTTAATTGAATGTTTGATAAAATTGTGAAATTTGATTGGTCAATAGGTGTTGATTTTAAGCAAAATTGATGGTAGGAAAGTTTTCTTTTATTAATATTTACTAGATTATAAACCCGTGTGTAAACACGGGCTGTGTAAGGTAATAGTTATCGTTGTTAATATTTAATATGTAATCCTTCGTTAAATAAGTATTACACACGTACTGTATAGATGAATTAAGATTTCAGATATATATAACTGTTGTCGCTATGTAATCGTTAGTTAAATAATTATTAACAGTATTACGGGTTATATTTTGAAATTGTATAATTTATGTATTGAATGTTACAATACATATGATATGTATATATAAAGAAATATGAAAAACTATAACTACCTAAAAGTGCATGAATAAGAAAATATGCAATGTATTATTAAGATTGTATAAAGTAATATACAGATCATTTTGTATTTTATATTAGGACTAATGGCATTGATAGTATTTTTCATATATTCTTTTAATTGATTCAATAGTTTTCTTTTGACATTTAAGAGGACTTGATCTATTCAATGGCTTTTTTCAAAGGTAAAAAATGAAATGAGTATTTAATTGTAAAAGAATTTAATAACAAAGGTTATGTATTTGCCTAAATAGTTAGATGATGTTGTTAATTGTGGATTAAATACATAGTGATTAAGTACAGTATTGTTTTTCGGATGTTTGATGATGTCATTAATGACACTATACGTTTTAAGGTAAGAATAGTTGATATCCCTCAATTCTACCTTCATTTCCTTTAGCAAACTATTTAGACGTATTTATACTTTGTTGACCAATAGTTAGTGGCTGATCCAAGGTTCTAAGTGACTTGTAGCACCAATATCCTAATCTTGTAAACCCGTAACGCAAACAAATAATGCTACCAAAAAGTCAATTTTCGTAGGTAATTTACACTCCGTAATTCTATAACACCCCTCATTTATACTAATTTAAATAAAGTTAATCGGAAGCGTAAGTCCAAATAGATAATGATAATTTACATCGTTTTATCAACTTATAAAATTCAACCTTTTCAAAACTATAATTTCTTCAACCGAGGTGTTATATAAAACATTTTAAAACATTATATTATACAAATCCATTATCAGAGTAATGTCTCGTGATCAAACATTCCTTCTAATCCAGCTTCTTGCCCACCCAAATTATATGCAAAACCTGCAAGAAGGGATAATGTGGGGGATTAGCATAACGCTAAGTGAGCAGATAACTAATCAACATCATAACTTAGCTCAACAACCTTGTGTACAACACTTAACACTAAAACAAGCAAGTACACAATACAACTCATCAACTAATCAACAACACCTTAATGAGGATCGGCGGCTCTGGGGATAACCATAAACCCGGGTGGCTCCCCAAGAACACTTATCCAACCTAACCGTATGGCCATACGGACGAGACCGATAGCTAGTGATTATCTTCAACCAACACAGGAGGTGTGTTAAACTTTAGATAACCAACTAGCCCAACCAACAGTTCAACAACTCGTTGCCTCATTAACAACTGATGCCCGAAGGCCAACAACTGATGCCCGAAGTTCAATTAATTCAAGTGATCACGTAATCAACAAGCCACATATTCAACTAGTCAACATATCAACAGTATTATTACTATCCACATAATCATCAATGCAACTTATAAAGTAATAATACGTTACTTGTTGTAACCAAACTTGTTACAACCAAATTACGCTGAGGATTAGAGATCCACTCACCGAATACCTCAGTTGTCCACTCAGTAGTCTAATGTCACTGAGTCTTCTGTTTATCTGGAATTACAATAGAATAACACAAATTAGTAACTTGTCTCAAATCAATACAATATCTTACAATTGTAATTACATCAATAACTTATCACTTAGTCATGATTAATGATCATAATATTCACTTTCCAAATTCAATCATAATATGATTATTAACTTACATTACTTTAACACCGATCACACCAAGGTTATAAATAACCCTCTTATCACATTAATCCACTTTGATTATCACTAATCAACATGGTTAAACCATTACTAAGGTGATTAACCTCATTTCATGAATTCATCAAAACCACAATATTTGGTTTAATGAATACTTAACAATTAAATTCACACAATCATCTTTAATCATCAATTAAGTGTTCTTAGCTATAACCAATGCTAATTTGATCATATAATCCATGATCATCATCAAATTCATCATTAACCTCAAGAACACATAATCATTTCCTTCAATCAAATGTTAGGCTTAGATTATAATCATGTATTAAACATAAATCAACAAGCTTTACTTCATGAATAATTAACTAAACCCAAACTTTCTTCATGATCATCATTTAATTTTACCATTTCTAGCTTAGGGTTTAGATACTAATCATCATTTAAGCATCAACTAATCATTATAACATGATTACAAGCTTTAATTCATGAATTATCAACTAACCCATATCTTAACTCATGATCATCATTCATTTATATCATTTCTAGGTTAGATTTTCAACTACAAATCATGAATTAGATATCAACTAACAATTATTTCATCATTACAAGCTTCAATTTAGCATTACTCATCCTAATTTCATCATGTACACAAAACCCCATTTCATAGGTTTATGATAATCAAGTAATCAAGACTTACAAAGATGAGTAGAAGGATTAGAGAGTGATAATCCATGTTCTTGAAGCTTAAATTCGGATTTGGCATCTTCAATTTAGTGTTGTGAAAGGATTTTAGGAATTGATCTAGGGTTTATATGTTTATGTATGTATGTATATGTACGTAATGTATATAGATATAGTTAGGAAAAAAGAAACCGACTCAAATATGAGTTTATCACATATTTGGTTAAATTTCGTTCCCCGTACTTATCATTGTCTGGAACTTAAAAACCATTTGCGGGGAAACATTATATTATTTTACCGTCAACTGAATTAATTTAAAACCATCAATAATTTATTGGTCACAATAAATTATCCGACTCTTTTACCCATTTATTTGACTAAAATGCACCCAAAACTATTTTCTAACACATTAAATAATGATTCACAGTTAGAAAATATTTAATACTACTAGACCCAAATACTGGGTGTTACAAATCTCCCCTCCTTAAAGAGATTTCGTCCTCGAAATCTGATCACACTATATATAATCTAAAAACACAACCACCTATTACTCCCCTTCCTCATGTGAGATTCAACTCACATTTTATTTCCAATTTGCCAATACTTAACCTTTCATATTCACTAAATGTATACTTCTCATTAATATATGCACTCAATTTATTTCAATTATGCATATAACCACCATGCATATCTATAATCACATAAACACCGAATCAATTTGCATATATTTAACTATTTAAACACAATATATATATATATATATATATATATATATATATATATATATATATATATATATATATATATATATATATATATATATATATTTCAATCCTTTTCACATGCCCATATCCCAATGTACATGTTTCTTTTTATTCTGCACAATACTGTACATACACTTTGTTTCTAGTAAGTTAAATCAACCACTTACATAGTCAAGTAAAGTATCATCTTTATCACAACAACAACTATAGCAACAATTACGACTATGACGACAACAACAACCACAATAACAACAAGTGGTACTGGACACTACTACATACATATTAGCCACCACTTGTAACTTGATTCATCATTAGCAATTTAACTAATAATCATATACTTCTTTAATTATCACCTTGCTAAATTTTTAAATTTTTAGCAACTAATTAATTATTACTTTACAACTTGTAATTATAAACACAACTGGATTATATGAAATCTTTTTCTCAACAGGAATTCCACAATCATATAATCATCAACATATAAGAATAACTAATAAACCTTATGTAGAGGTCATATTCTATAGTTAAAATTATTATCATGTACTCAACTAGCATCACTTCAAACCAATTTGGATGCTAAACAACACCTGTTAATACCAACGCTTTCAACAATGGTATTTCAACAACACGAGGTGCTGTGATTAATCATCTATTCAACAATATCAACACAAAATTACTCACAGTCCACTGACCTCTACTTTGCTTAAATCAACTTTTTAATTCATGCTATTGGCAATGCATCACTTATACACATCACTTGTTCAATACAACATTAACAACAATAACGACAACTTAGTGATTTACCACTCTTTCATTTTAGTCTATCTTTGACTATTTCTCAACTACAGGTCAACATATCTTACATGTTATTTTAAAACTATTTAATTTTTATCTGGTACTTAGTAACCTCAACAACTCCATGTGAAATGGCATAATATAAATACGTTGGCCAGACGTCGTAATATTATGTCAGTCACACTTTATTCTCAGGTCACTTCATACCATTCATTTTCAAAGTTATTACTTTACTCTCTCATAGTTTACAACAATGATATCAACATCTTACACATATATTGCAACATCGTGCAACAGGTATACAACTATGTATTAACTCGCTACTATTCTCAACTTATCACTTTAAAGATAAACTACTCATATCATCATGTATATATTAACAATATAAGTATACTACACTAATGTCTGACATGAATACATCAATCAACTTCTTTAGTCAAATTATATGTAAACACTTCATTTCATGTTCAACTATCACATACATATAAGTTCCTGCACTTATATCATAATTTTATTTCAGCACTTTATAGCACTCTAAGTAATCCAATTACTTCATCACATTTCAATTTAGTTCATATCACTCAAGAATTTAAATCACCACCAACAACAGTTGGCCACAATCTACAATAAGACAAATACACAGCTTTGAAAATAACTTATACTCAATAAAATATGAGGACCTCTTAAAACAACATTTAATATTGCATATAGTCATAGGAATGATCCCTGGGCTCAAAGGAACAAAAGCCCAATACAAATCGTAAGCTAAAAGTTCAAAATAAAGTCCGAAAAACAAATAAACGCGATTTTCGGGCCCCAAACGACCCCGAAGTGCCGAAAACTGACAGGGCTCATAGCAAAGCTATGAGCTTTGACCGTTGGCCCGTTTTTGAGTGGACATGTAAATTTCGTCTGAATCGGACACCGAAATTTTCTAAAAATTTTCTACGTCAAGTATTACGTCGAACGTCGCAAATTTTTTTTTTTTTTTTTTTTTTTTTTTCTAACGCGATCCGGGAAACAGGTCAGGATCGCGTTCCCTAGTGTAAAATATTCTGTAACCAAATTAGGCATACAAACGCGATCCGGAGAAGTGAGCGGGATCGCGTTCCCAAGAGAAAACGCATCTGGACCCGAAATACACACACAAACGCGATCCTGGAAAAGGGCTGGGATCGCGTTCCCAAGCATAAAATAATCTGTGACAAAATAACACATACGAACGCGATCCAGAAAACATGTTGGGATCGCGTTCCCAAGTAGAAATCTGAGTTTCAGCAAAATTCATATTTTTAGCCAATTTCAATCGCGTATAACTTTTTACTCGTTTAGAGTTAGACTCTAAAATTTTGCAGGCACGTCCACTATGCCAAAATGAAACTTTCCCTTTTTACACTTTTTCAATTTACACGTTTTACGAGAAAACGGACGTATGACTCATTTTTGACCATTTTCGACCATTTTGGTTGACACGCTATATTTCAAACGACTTGGTTTCTGACTTCCACCTTTTACCAACATGTTTCTATATACATTAGTGACGTGTGGGCATATTCGTCACCTACAAACACTCATTCTACATTGTTTTGACACGTTGACCCGTTTAGGGGTCCAAATGGGCACTTTTAAGAAAATAATCACATTGACCACCCAAATCATTATCATCACCTTTTACTACTATCTTTATGACTTAAAGTCACTTTAACATTCTTTTTAATCATACCACTACTCATTTTAACCTATTAACCATCAAGTGACCCATTTGAGCACATTGACAACCCTTTTTGGGTTTCAACTCATATTACCACTATTCAAACAACCATTCCACATTACGTTGACTATTCTAAGTCCAACAAACTATTTTTCACCATTAGTGGCATGCTATAGCTCTAAAGCACCAATTCACATTAAAATCACTATATTTAGACCAATCACAACAAGTTTTCCAATTCCATGATCACTTTGACTTTTCCAAGTCAACGACACACATTCCAATTAATGGACACCTTCTTATTTTAAACATCTATACAACTCCATATTACTTCAGTTGATATATTCCAACATCTCATTAATTTCAACTTAGAGAGTCACATTAATTCCGTTTATCACATAACAATGAATTTCCTAGCAATATCTCATAATCACACCTTGCATTTAGCAACTAATAATCATGCCACCGATTATAATTTCCGTTTCAACATTGTAGACACTTTTAAGTTTAACTATATCACTATTAACAACTTATTCAACACAGCGTCTACACGACTTAACACATTTTTAACAATTTCAAGTTCAACATAAACTACCCAGTTTATTTCACAACATATGAATAACATCAATTGACTCAAAACTAGGGAATCATATCAGTCTGACTCAACTTACTTTAGGGTAGATCAACCTCATCATAGCAAAGTACACAATTCAAACTGAATTAAATTCAACAAGGTTATCGAGAATCACCTGATGCACTTAAGCCAGCAACAATCGAGGAATCAATGAGAATACCAGTCGGTTCCTCATATTCCTCCGTCTCTGCAACCAAAACAACATTCTAGCATCTTGTTTTAGGTTAGTACACATTCAATATCAACTTTCTCATGCAACCACTAATCCCCACCCCTCGAATGTTTGACTTGATACAATTCTAAGTTTGGGATTGAACATCTTATAATGTACAATTCACCCAAACTTATGCTCTGATACCAACTTATAACACCCCTCATTTATACTAATTTAAATAAAGTTAATCGGAAGCGTAAGTCCAAATAGATAATGATAATTTACATCGTTTTATCAACTTATAAAATTCAACCTTTTCAAAACTATAATTTCTTCAACCGAGGTGTTATATAAAACATTTTAAAACATTATATTATACAAATCCATTATCAGAGTAATGTCTCGTGATCAAACATTCCTTCTAATCCAGCTTCTTGCCCACCCAAATTATATGCAAAACCTGCAAGAAGGGATAATGTGGAGGATTAGCATAACGCTAAGTGAGCAGATAACTAATCAACATCATAACTTAGCTCAACAACCTTGTGTACAACACTTAACACTAAAACAAGCAAGTACACAATACAACTCATCAACTAATCAACAACACCTTAATGAGGATCGGCGGCTCTGGGGATAACCATAAACCCGGGTGGCTCCCCAAGAACACTTATCCAACCTAACCGTATGGCCATACGGACGAGACCGATAGCTAGTGATTATCTTCAACCAACACAGGAGGTGTGTTAAACTTTAGATAACCAACTAGCCCAACCAACAGTTCAACAACTCGTTGCCTCATTAACAACTGATGCCCGAAGGCCAACAACTGATGCCCGAAGGTCAATTAATTCAAGTGATCACGTAATCAACAAGCCACATATTCAACTAGTCAACATATCAACAGTATTATTACTATCCACATAATCATCAATGCAACTTATAAAGTAATAATACGTTACTTGTTGTAACCAAACTTGTTACAACCAAATTACGCTGAGGATTAGAGATCCACTCACCGAATACCTCAGTTGTCCACTCAGTAGTCTAATGTCACTGAGTCTTCTGTTTATCTGGAATTACAATAGAATAACACAAATTAGTAACTTGTCTCAAATCAATACAATATCTTACAATTGTAATTACATCAATAACTTATCACTTAGTCATGATTAATGATCATAATATTCACTTTCCAAATTCAATCATAATATGATTATTAACTTACATTACTTTAACACCGATCACACCAAGGTTATAAATAACCCTCTTATCACATTAATCCACTTTGATTATCACTAATCAACATGGTTAAACCATTACTAAGGTGATTAACCTCATTTCATGAATTCATCAAAACCACAATATTTGGTTTAATGAATACTTAACAATTAAATTCACACAATCATCTTTAATCATCAATTAAGTGTTCTTAGCTATAACCAATGCTAATTTGATCATATAATCCATGATCATCATCAAATTCATCATTAACCTCAAGAACACATAATCATTTCCTTCAATCAAATGTTAGGCTTAGATTATAATCATGTATTAAACATAAATCAACAAGCTTTACTTCATGAATAATTAACTAAACCCAAACTTTCTTCATGATCATCATTTAATTTTACCATTTCTAGCTTAGGGTTTAGATACTAATCATCATTTAAGCATCAACTAATCATTATAACATGATTACAAGCTTTAATTCATGAATTATCAACTAACCCATATCTTAACTCATGATCATCATTCATTTATATCATTTCTAGGTTAGATTTTCAACTACAAATCATGAATTAGATATCAACTAACAATTATTTCATCATTACAAGCTTCAATTTAGCATTACTCATCCTAATTTCATCATGTACACAAAACCCCATTTCATAGGTTTATGATAATCAAGTAATCAAGACTTACAAAGATGAGTAGAAGGATTAGAGAGTGATAATCCATGTTCTTGAAGCTTAAATTCGGATTTGGCATCTTCAATTTAGTGTTGTGAAAGGATTTTAGGAATTGATCTAGGGTTTATATGTTTATGTATGTATGTATATGTACGTAATGTATATAGATATAGTTAGGAAAAAAGAAACCGACTCAAATATGAGTTTATCACATATTTGGTTAAATTTCGTTCCCCGTACTTATCATTGTCTGGAACTTAAAAACCATTTGCGGGGAAACATTATATTATTTTACCGTCAACTGAATTAATTTAAAACCATCAATAATTTATTGGTCACAATAAATTATCCGACTCTTTTACCCATTTATTTGACTAAAATGCACCCAAAACTATTTTCTAACACATTAAATAATGATTCACAGTTAGAAAATATTTAATACTACTAGACCCAAATACTGGGTGTTACAAATTCCGTATGGCGAATGAACTTGTAGCTACAACCACCCTACCTTCAATATAGCTCCACCTCTACCAATAGTCTACCATCATATGTTCATCGACTTGATAAAACGACATGAGCCATGAAAATATGTTTGATTGTATTTTTGTTCTGGCATTTCATTATTGCATCTAATTTGTTTTCTTAAAATGATGATTTATTTGCTAATTAAGAGTTAAAGTAATTAACTTGATAAGTTGTTCGAGGGTGGAGCTCATGAGATGAATATTCTTATGGGCAAAGTTGTTGAATTCATTAGGCGGGGAATACTGTGACACCCGTTAAATTAGGACTAGTAATTAGTGCCTAATCAAGTTTTAATACATGCACTACAAGAAAAAAGTCATTTAACGACATGATTAGCGACACAGATTACTTGGACGCAAAATTGCGACTTGGTTAACGACATTGATAACGACTTTGATGTCGTTAATGTCGCAAACCACATCGCCAAATTATGCTATAACATGACCGAATCGCTAAATAAGCATCTAATTAAGTCGCTAATTTGGCGACTTTTGTAAGGTGTCTCCGAGTATGACTCTAATTTACGACTTCATCTAAAATATGTCTCAATGTTCGTCTCTAAATCTGCGTCTTACTCTAGCATTTCGCAGAATATGTCGTTAGAATTACAATACATTATTACTATTTGCAGCATAATAAATAAGGTTTTACGTAGTATTTTATATATTCTTTTATCCTTTTTAGTTAAAAGCCCATTGACAGCATAAATAATTAAATATCTATCTTATATACAATTTGACAATAATGCTGACATCACTTTTGCTGATTTGTCACACTCTCATACTATATCATTGTTGACGTGTCTTCCTCTCATTCATTTAATGATGTCACATACCCTCTACACTAATTAATTGTTTTTATTTAATACATTAAAACTTCTTTTATTTTATTGGTTCTTCACCACCGTCCTTTATTTTACTGGACCTTCTTTTGATCTGCCCAAAGATTTTGCCCGCCCTCTTTTTCACGATTGGCCATTGGTACGTATGTTCCCAAGAATTCAAATTTATGAATAGTACATTTGATCTGAATATACCTCATACTACACTTTTATCTACTTCTCCACCATTTTTTATGGATTTATTTTCTTCTTCTATGAGTTCGAGTTTCGTGAGGAGCACTTTAAGGTAAATCAAAATTTTAATTTATTGGGTTTTAATTCGTGTGATGTACAGAATGATATATCCGGTTCAATTATTAACCTTTCATCTATCTGTTTCTTCATATTTTGATTACAATAGAGATTACAAAGTATTGGGTATATACACACTTTGGGTAAATACACTCTGTTCTTCATATTTAGATTTTGATTTCCGTTTATTTTTTTTTTCTAATTTTGGTTGTGATGTCAAGTTGTGCAGGTTTGAATCATGGCAGGACATTAAGAAATATCTTTCAATGGTGATTATGTAGTGAATGAAAGGTGTTTGATGAAATGTCTGATACAAATAGAGTAACTGGTATGATTTCTTTTACATATGTTATCATTCCAAGATGATTGGTTGTTGGTTTATAATAAGTTTGTACTTTGTACACTTTCGCTACCAACTTGAATGAGTCTATCTGACTTTATTGTTGTGATCCCCCATTTGGCTTTGAGAAAGACATGTGGATGCTACAGATATGTTCTTTGTTCATTTTGATTTGTTCTTTGTTTCAAGCAGAGCCAAGAACTGGTACAAGACGTGAGAGTGTGGTTAGTAACTACTTATCAGCTACAACATATTATTCTTTATGAATTATAGGTATACTAATACATGTCTATATTTATGAATTCTACCTATACTAGAAAGATTCTTGATAATTTTTTTTTGGTGTATTATAGGTATACTAATACATGTCATGGAATGTGTGCAGGGTATGTTCCTTCTGATCTCTACAACTTGAACTCAGCATATGGAACCCAGGAGGAGCTGAAGGTACAGGGTCTGCTAAAGGTTCTTGCACATGCTATTGTCATTAGGCATACTATTTATATTTAATTTATGTTGATCTATTAATGAATACACTGTTTCTCTAATTGTGAGTTTCAAATGGGTAGATATTTGTTATGTTTTTCCAATGGCTTATGGAGAAGGAAGATGGCTGGAGCAAAGATTATGCACTAATCTGGGTAAAAGTTGGCTTAGCCATGATAACTTACGAACTGTGCAAGTACACTAAATTACTAAGGTATGCCTATGTTTTGGTATATTTAGATATTTTTTTATTTACGTTTTGTTGTAGTTTATTATGGTTCGTGGCAGTGAAACTGAAAGATACTAAGATGGATGATATGACTTGATAAATAGTAAATATATTGTTTTATTAAACAAAATTTGAATATGCTATCAGACATGTATATGAAAACAATGAAAATTGTATATTTGAACATTGACATTGTTTTATGGAGTGATTTTTGATGACGGATAAGTGGTTTTGTAATAATGTAGATAAACTTTCTTGAAAAGTAAAGATTTATGCGATAATACAAGGTGTGAAAATTTTAGCATTGAGACTAGATTATTTGAGGGTTTTGATGGTAGATGACATTCTACAGTTATGCAATTATTCTATCATAGGCAGGGGCTGCACTATTGCATCCAATGTTCTGGACCATTAGGACCCGTGTCACTTTTTCCCATCTATTTTATACCTTTTTTATTTGATTTTGAAGAGCTTCATACATGTATTTGAAGGTTTCAGACAGATTTGAAGGTTATTGATTTCCATTTGTAAGTTTAAGATAATTCATCTCATTTTTCAATTTTGATTTTGGTTGTTATCTACATAAAATTCCTAAATTGCTGGGTTAAGATACTTTTTTTTATTTGATTTTGAAGAGCTTCAGACATGTATTTGAAGGTGTCAGACTCTCAGGCTTCATTCTTCTTCATCTTCTTTCAGCGTTCCTTGGATTGGATTCAAAGATGTTAGGCTTCGGAATTCACTTTGAGGTTTGCGTTTGCTAGATTTGTTTAGTAAAGGGTTTGTTTGTTCGATGTACAGTTTTATCATAGTGATTATTTATGCTTATGTAATCTTTTTCCATACATTAGAAGGTTTATAGTATTGTGGATTCAGAAAAATGATGCGTCTCTTTTATGCAGAGAAGGTGTTCGAATAAATGATTAGGTGAATTCCTTATAGTCCCGGGTATGGTATCGATCTTTCTTTCATCAAAATAGTTTTAAGATATCATCATGAGTGTGTACTATTAAATGTAATTTATACATCTTGAATGCTGATTTAATCAAGGGTCAATGCTTGAAGGATAAATAGAGAAGGGTATAGTGTTTCTCTTCGATGGATCTTTTCAATATAGGCTGTTATGTTTTGGTTGAATGCTTGAATTTTTAACCATAAAGTCTACGTGTATGTACTAACTGATATTCATAGTTTGTGAATATAGAATATACTTTCTAACCATCACCGAGAGATCTGCCTGATCTTTTAGACGCTAAGTTGGACCATTTTGACCCTGCTTACGAAGTAGTGAAGTTTTATTTGTTTCTCGAGATCTGCCTGATCTTTTATACTTTCTAACCATTTATTTTTTGTCTTACTTTTTATGCAGTCTCCATCTGGTGCATATATCAATCCGTTTGTCATCGAGCAATCTCTTCATGATGTCAGTGGTAAGCTAAAAGACCGCTATGGAGATAAAAAAGGAAAGCAATATCGAGTTTGGGTTGATCAAGTTTACCCTGCTCAAATTGATTCAGACACGTGGATCGTGAAGTTCAAGAAGTTGGAGCAAACCGGTAAGTAAATATTGAGTTTTCCTAAACACTAAAACAGTTTATGAAAGTTGAATCATCTAACAAAGTAGTCTAACAATGTAGGTGAAATGCAAAGGTATTGCTATACTACAGCTGTACTAAGTTCAAAGGTAATGTCTTCTTTAAGGATATCTAGATGACTTCATGGCCTCATTGTGATAATCAATAATCCATGGAAGTGTTTCTTGATTTTTTTTTTCTGTTGTTCCTTACAGGATGTCAAACCGTCACTAGGACTCACTTGGATCCATGTGCATCAGACATGGATGGAAGGATCCACGAGTGATGACAACAAATAAATTGCCATTTGTAGTATCTGCACATCATTTATGCATGTTAACTAAGTCTTGAAGCTTCATACTTATGTGGCAGCTTGTGGCTTGATATTGTAGTATCTGCACATCATTGATTATTGATTACGTAAATGCATCACTAAAACTAGCCTATAAAGAGTAATAATACAGAGTTAATACGTAAAACTTATTTGTATACTTATCATAGATTATAAAATATGTCGGTTAATTTTATATTTTTACATTTTTGTCAAACCCGTGTATACACGGGTCAATAAACTAGTTAAATACAATAAATAAAAAATGATGAGTTTATAAATAAAAGGTTTTATTAATTACACGACGTCACAGGAGTACAGGACCTATGGCACCGCCGACCATTGCATCGGCAACCACCGTACCGGCACCACACCTCCGACCATCGCATCGGCAGAAACCGCACCACCGGCTATTGCATCGGCAACACGCGCAAAGGCACCGCACCGTCGACCATCGCATCGGCAGCAACCGCAGCGCCAAGTATCGCATTGCCTGCCACCGTACCTCCGTCGCACGACCATTGCACCGCCTTAGTCCTTCTCAACTGTCAACGCTGCCACATTGCCGCTGTTACGCCATTGAACCGACTATTTATCAATTAGGTCGATTTTATCGTGTAATTTCTCGTGCGAAAAAGGTTGTTCGGTAACATCATCAGTTCCCAATCCATCTCAATCTCTCATATTGCTTGTTATTGAATTTATCTTCTTATCATTTGTTTGCTTTAGTTAAATTACAAAATTTGTGTTTTAGTTTTCTTATAAAATGTAAAATATTATGCTTCCTGATTGTAGAAATGATCTTTTATCTGTTGAACTTGATTGTAAGTTTCTTTGCCTATTAAGTGTTTGTTGAAAGTTCTCTATGAATATAAATGTTTATTAAGTGTTTGTTGAAAGCTCTCTATATGAATATTTTGTCTATCAAGTGTTTGTTGAAAGCACTCTATGAGTGCCTCTTTCAAGTTATTTGACCTAGATTATTTGATTAGGGATAATTAAGGTGAAATTTTATAGTGAGATCATTTGGTGTAAATGTTAGTTCAGTGATTCTAAATATAGAAACATTGGAGATGTTAAGAAACTGCAAGGTGCAGTATGTAGGGGCTTGATTATTTCAATTTGATATAATCTTGTTATATAGTATTATAGGAAAATTTCTCTTTTTGTGTGATTAAGAACTTTTTGGCTATTTCACCGGAAGTGATGCTTTGCATAAAGTAAGATGATAATTTGTGTGACTTTAGTTGCGAAAGCTTAAACTGATTTTGTCTTATCTTCTAACTAGATATCTGAGTTTAGCTAAAATATGACGCTATATTTTGTTATCCTTTGTGAAATGCAGGAGGACAACACTAAGACGGTGAGGAGGACCATCATCAGAAATATGGGATCCACACTCGATCCTTGCGGTGATGTTAATAAAAATGTTCTTGTTCTTGGTCCTCCCTTTGTGAGGGAAGATTACCTTTTTTGATCAGAAACACAAACCATCTTTATACAGCTGCTTGCATTTGTTTTCCAGATTAAACAGGTCACACTTGGCCTTGGAACGTACGATAACTCTTGTTTATTGCACACTTAAGAATTCAAAGTCAAGGAAACTAAGGTACTCTCACTTTCTTTTTGTATAATGTAATTACAATTAATCTGTAAGTTATTATTATTGTGTTGAAATTACTAAATTTGTTCTCGACCTTATCATGTTGAAATTATTCATATTTTGGAACAGCATTGGATTTTGGAACAGGCATAACTTAATACATAATTCATAGGACATTGGTTTGCAAGCATGCTTATATTTAGCATTCATTGTGTTGGATCACATTATATTTGTGTAGACGTTTTGTTTGAAAAGTGGTGCAGTACATCATGACATCCATTATTGGCTAGGTAAATTTACATCTCAGGTGAGTTTTTATTTGGAAATCTGCTATGAACTTTATATCTAGTGAGATGTTATATGATCAGTCACTGTCTTTTATCACATATCTTTTCTAAAATGTAATCTAATTTGCGATTCAACTGAATGAGATGATTGTATGTTGGTTGCATGATGAAGCTAGAGCAGCTGCCCGGAAGACCTTAAGACGTGTGACTTCACTTCCTCTGATCCTTCTCTTAGAACTTTCGCTCATAAAGACTTGGTTAGAAGCATTGTTGGTACCATGGTAAGCTGTGTAACTTTACGTAGTTATGTGTGATTAGAAACTGTGTAAAGCATTATTATGGCATTATTCTCAGCACTGAAAATTCTGAAGTTCTTACATTTAATTGATTTGTTAAATTATAGTGTTTTTTAGATTATGTTACGAGAGACAATAGTTCTGTTATGCATGTTTGTGTATTCTGGTTTGCAATATCTAGCTGCACATTATATGGGGAGTAATTCGCATGGAAACTCATGTTTCCTTGCAGATATCATACTTGTTTTGTTACTCGTTTTCTTTATCGACATGATCATTGTTCTGTTTTCAGCTCTTTATACTTTTCAATGTTGATTGACTTAAATGTTTGGATCACACGGTTCTTGCCTACAACTGCTTCTTTCAAACTAGTAAGTTATGTGTATTTCTTTCATAGTTTTGTTTGTGCATTTTTGTCATATAGGTGAAGAATGACAAAGTTTGTTCTAATGGAGTTTGCATATGTGTGTTATAATATTATAGACACAAGTATCTGCCAATTATTACAAATTTACCATTCCATGTTTTAGGAACTTAACTATTATATTTCACTCTGTTTTGTAAATTCATATTGCTTATTTAGTTGTGTTGTCAATACATTTGCAGTTGTAAGTATCATGCTGGTTCATTTTGAGGAGGTTAAAGGTAAACAAAACCTAATTGTCTTATTATGTTTTCATTTATTATAAAAACTTCAATATGTATTCTATGGAATTGAGATGGCAAACTGAGTTGTTCGGGTAACAGGCTAAATTGGGTATCTATTGTGTTAAGAATGGAAATCAGGTAACTATTAGTACATGATATAATGGGTTGGGTGAAGTTGGATTGACCTGCAAGCCCTTTGTTTCTTTTAGTTTTGATCAATTTTTAATGCGTTAGATATGCTCATAAAACTATATTAGTACATGATGCAGTTAAATAAGGTAGATAGAGGTCGTATTGATATACATTTTTAGGAAATAATACAACCGTTCTTTAATTTGTAGGTTACTTGAGCCACGTGGATGCTACTCAGCAAGGATATAGAGTCACTTGCACGAGCAATGGCAACAAATAGAGGCCAACAGCAAAGGAATTAAAAGATGGCACATAAGTGTAACTACAATACTTAGCTTGTAATATTGTGGATCTTTAATTTAATATATAAAGATTATTTTGTTTGAAGCTTCAGTCTCATGTATGATTATTTTTTTATAATAAAATCTCCAAAATGTATGAATAGCATCACAAATGGACAATGCCCTTTGAAAAATAGCGACACAAATAGAGACATAAATGGTGACATCTCAAGTGTAGCGACATGGACCGCGTCGTAGTTGGAGACATTGCTCAACAGTAGCGATACAAACAACGACAAATACAGCGTTGTCTTTAGAAGTACCGACACAATGAGCGACGCAAAACATACGTCGGTAAAGTTAGCGACTAATTCTAAGACGTCGCCTTTTGTGTCGTTATTATAGCGACGAACTGTCCTATGACGCAAAAATCTGCGACTTTTTTATACCGACATACCATCAGATTACGCTAAAACTGTCGCTCACATAAATTATGTCGCTATATGTGTCTCTAAAAATGTCGCTAAAAGGCTTTTTTCTAGTAGTGATGTAATTAGTTCTGTGTTAGGCTAATTAATGTATCGATTATTATATATATTGTTGAATATATATCTACACAATTACGCGATTTGATTAAATCGTACAAGTTACAAATCGAATGTAATTCGGTTCAATTAAATACGGACGTTGGTGAACAATTTTACTAAATAATACAATATTATTTAATAAGACAATTATATCCAAAATATTGTTTGTATAATATTTCGTATTCAATTCATATCGTACAAACAAGGTCCACGCGATTAAAATATTAAACGCGCAAACAAACAAAACAAGTTAATGTTATATTTATAACGCAATTATTAAGTATTGGATAAAATACTTCAACGAAAATAATGGATAATTATTTGTATTTTAAAACGTATATTTAAAGGTAATTAATATAAATTTAAACGTTTAAACGACCGAGAAACGAACACCGCACGGAGCGCGAATACACGGAGCTAAAAAGTGGAGACCCACACTTCGGTGGGCCCCACCGAAATCTGCCCAAAAATGGGGGATTCCCTCCCCATTCTTCCATAATCATCATCATCATCTCTCTCTCCTTCTTCCTTTTTCTCTCAAAACCAACCACACCACCACCACCTTAAATCCACAAAAACTACCACAAAACCACCCCAAATTTCGGAGGCCATTTGGAAGAAAAGAACCACGACATCACGATCTACCTTCCTATCTTTTCGGAATTTCATTTCGACATCACGTAAGTTTCCGGCAAAACCCGAAACTCTCCGTTTTTACTCATTTTTACTTGTTTATTGTTTAGATAAGCTTAATATGTCCATATAAGGGTTGGGTAAAAGATTTGAATCGAAAGGAAACCGGAAAACTCATTTTCGACACATTTTCCGGCCATCAGACCACAACATCGCTTTTGGACCCAGATTTATGCGACGTCAGCTTCAACGTCGCAAAACCCCTCGTGACGTCGCATGGTGCGACGTCAGTCACAAAGTCGCATTAAATTGCGACGTCGCGTATAGCGACGCCACCCACAACGTCGCATTAAATTGCGAAAGTCGCACATAGCGACGCCATGCTCAACGTCGCAGTCAGGGCCTGCGACGTCGCACCCAATGTCGCACAAAACAGAAACTAGAAAACACATATTTTTACTAAGTGTCGAGACTCTAAATTTTATCACTTGATTTCACCCAAATTCAAGTTCAGATGCGTTTTTCCTTAAAGCAATTTAGTAGAAATAAAAATTTTCCAAGCTGACCTGGCAGCTCGACCCCAGCCAGGGGCTCTGCCCCTTGGACCCCGCCAGGGGCTGCCGCCCCTTAGACCCCGCTAACCAGGGGCGCTGCCCCCGGACCCCCGTACTTAGATTCCGTAAGCACATTTTTACACCAAGTGTCAAACTTGTACAACTTCAAAACGCTTACACGATACAACTTTTCAATCATAATGGAATTTACTTTTCAAGTATAACGCTTCGAAATCAATGTGATAACATCAAGATTATTGTTGCAATTAATCACCAACGGGCCGTACACGTTTTCAAACATACAATTCAATCAACCAAATCGTAGTAATTTGGACAAGTCAATCAACCAAATCGGGACAATTTGGACAAACAACTACAAGGGTAGTCTTTCGAGATACCTAATCAATTAATAACCATCATGTGTCATGGACACCTTCAGGTTACAAGTCTTCGGACATCAATTCAAGGCTAACCAATTCAAGCTTATTTAGATAAACATACAAGGCTCAGGTGAGTTTCATGGCCCCATTTTCACTGCTTTTCAACTAGGGGTGTGATATTACTGCTCTGTTTCGTTTTACAAGTAGAACGCAAGTACCAATCTTCAAATACTACATGAGTTTCAAGCTAATCAATTTAAAGTCCTCTATAGCATAGTCTCTAATATTTTAGCGTGAATGTTAGTATATGATATCATATGGGATTGACAATCCTCATCCGGGTTAGCACGCACTAACCGGTCAAACGGATGTATTAGCATTTGGGAAGACGAGTGTGGATTAGACACTCGTAGGAGGCAAATCAATTAGGTTTCCTTAATTGGACCTAGCGCTCAAGTTAAGCTCAGACTATGTGCTCATGGATTGTATAACTTTTATCTTGCTTAATTGCATTTTAAATTCAATATAAATCTTGTGGTTCTTACAACTATACATTGACATACAAACCTGTGAGCTCACCAGCGTTTTCGCTGACCCATTTTAGTATATATCACAGGTACCCAGCAGTAGGTGGACTGCACAGGCAAGGACTATTAGCTCGAGTCAGCATACATACAACTAGAGATTTGATTGCATTATTATATTTTGTAAAAGTAATTATGCCATGTAATCTCTCAATTTCAGGAACCGAGCTAATGTAACATTATTTTGATGTAAACGTTTATTTTGTTAATACAAGTTTAAAACGACGCATATAGTGGTCGTTCATTATATCTTATGTGCTTTGTATATTGATTAGTGACACCCAAATCGAGCTTCCGCAAAACATTAAATTTAGGGGGTGTCACAAATACTCGGTTGGAACATTGTAGACGGGGATACTCGGTTGGAACATTGTAGACGGGGATACTCGGTTAGACTAAAAAGTAAAAATTCTAATTTTAAAACGTATTAAAAAGTTTACAAACTTTGACTTTGATTGAGTTTGACCGAGTTATTCCACGTTTTTTTGGTTGACCGACTTTTTATCCCAAGTTAGTCCGACTCACCTCGGATCAAACCCTAGTCATGAGTACTCTTTCATTATTCGGCCGAGTTTTGTGGGGTGTATTGGTTTGAGATTTGGGAGTTTTTGTTAACGTATCCAAATTATTTGCTTTCAATCCCCATTGCAAATATGTACAGTAATTAATATATGTGTACACAATCAAAATGAAAAAATATTTAGAAATCTTGTACGTAGAAGGAAGGCTTTGAAAGATTCTTTCAATTTGAGTGACGGAAGGAATTAATTTAGTTAGGAAGTATTATTTAAGTTAAATATTTATTTTAAAGGAGAAAATTTAGGTAATTGAATGAATTTGATTGATTAATTGGAAATTAGATATAATTAAAACATTTGATTCGTCAATAGCTCTCAATTTTTCAAAAAGTTTCAATAAGAGAGGTTTTTTTTTATTAATAATAGATTTTTAAACCCGTGTATAAACACGGGTGTTTAATGTAAATATGTCGATAAGATATACTATTATATTACATAAGATAATTTCAGAAGGTTCATTTTTGTCCTACATTTAACTTATAACTAATGTTTAACTCAGCTCAATTTCTTTTATCGTAGTATAAATTATTCTTATTTCCTACCTCTTACCAGAATTAGTTATATCGTAACATAATAAATATAATTTTAATTTATAAAATAAAATAAAAGTTAATTAAATAGATCTTGTTAATACGTTCACAAAAATTAAAAATTATTGATCATTGTAAATCGTATAAACTATTATTAAGTTCTTAAATTCTGTGGTAAAATTTGCATAACACAATCTTACTGAAAAATACACCAAAACACCTTCATATATAGTTAAAATCATCTTATGACACGTAGTATTCATCCCAATATTTATTTTTCTATTTAAAAAAGTATGTATATTACCTCAACTGTAACATATACTTTAGCTTTAATACATTTGGGATTATTTTCAATTCTATGAGTTTATTGATGTGCCATTGATAAAATTATAAAAACCCGTGTATACACATGGACGGATTCGAATCAAAGTATCTTTCACTTATATGAATGTTAAACGCGTGTATACACACAAAGTTTTTTAAGAGATCAAATCGAGATTTAAATTTGTCGCTGTTAATATGTAATACTCATTTAAATAAGCAATAACAATGTTTAATCGTACAGTATTTGATTTAAAACCGTGTATACACACATACTTTAATTTGTAAGAGGAATTAAATTTCAAATATAGATCTCATTTCTCGCTGTTAATATGCAATTCTTGGTTAAATAAGCATTAACAATGTTAAAAGGTTGAAAGATCTCGGGGAGTAAAGAAGCAATGTCACAAAAATTTAAATTAAGATATATTATTATAAATATGAATTTATCTAAAGGCAAAATGATTATTAAATAATTATTGAAACAAAGATATATACAAATTACGTGAAAAATAAAGTTTTATGTTATAGATTATTATTAGCATTACTTTACTCTTGGAATATATATATGTGTATGGAACGTATTTTTTATATTATAAACAAATACGTTAATTTATTTAAAATAGATTTTTGGAGGGAAATAAAAGAAGTTATTTAATTGAATGGTTAATGAAATCGAAAGATTTGATTGGTTAATAGATCTCAGATTTTCATGAAGTTAGGATGAATTATACTAAGGTTGTAAAATCAACTTTGTTTGAAAGTTAAATAGAACCCGACTACATATGGATGTCGAATAAAACTATCTTCGTTTATTTGAATGTTAAACCCGAATGAAATAGAGAGATTAATTGGTTAATAGGTCTCACTTTTTCAACATATTTTAAGGTTAGAATGAATTATATTAATGTTCTTAAATCAATTTTGTGAAAATGTTAAATCAAACCCAACTACATATGGATATCGAATAAAACTGTCTTCGTTTATTCTTTTATATGGATGTTAAACCTGTAAATATATATGAACGTCGAATTGAAATATCTTTTTGTTTATTTGAATGTTAATTTTTATTATTCTCCACTTAAGTCTTATTATTCATGGTTCATGGTTCATGGTTCTTGGTGTCTTGCTAAAAAAAATGGTTCTTTGCATCATGCACAATATATTATGAATATTTTAAAACGATACTTAACCGTTTATCATACTTTTATTATATTTTTAGATTTAGAATCTATAACATATACTTAAACCAAAATACCATGGGTAAATCTCAACCCTTAATAGGGTTTTTCAAAATCGATCTAATGATCAAGATTAAATTAATAAATTGGTAAAAAAAAATCGACAACTCCTCAAAAAATTCGGCCTAACATCCTATAAAATAGATAAATAAAGTATATAATTAAATTAAAAATGATTAATTAATAATAAAAAATCGACTCAAATATAATTTTGTCCATGATTCTCTCTCTCTCTCTCTCTCTCTTTTTTTTACTCTCATCAATTAATTGTTCTGGGTTTCTCGCTTCTCCAAAACCCTACCTTATTTCCCAAACATCGACTCTTCTTGAACGACCACAAACTCATCCCATCATAATCAGTTTCATTTAACAACGATTTTGGTGACATGAGCATGAGAATCCAACATTGACAGAATAGGATCAATTTGCACATGGGGAGTATATTAGGCTCTCAATGGAGGAAGATGTTGAGGATGCCTCTAATGCAATGCAGATGTGTGGGACGAATCTCTTAAGTCCCTCTTCTAGATTAGGTCATATATTCTTATTCTTTTTTTTGTGATTGATTTTGAATTCGATGAGCATATGATCTGATTTAATGGGGGCATGAGTTTTTAGGGGTTCTTTTATAAGAATTGGTTTTTACCTTATAATGATTGAGATGTTTTTTGATATTCAAATAGGGTTGATAATTAAATTATTCATGCCTATAATGATCGCCATTACAGCTATGCAAAAGATCACCATAAATTCAATCCCATGTTGATCCCTTAAGTGCTTGCAGCGGTGGACACATTGGTAATTCAATAGCTATAAGATTGAAGATTAAGAAGGATTTATATCACCTCTATTACCAAAGCACTAAGGTAATTTCCTTCCATTTTACCGTAGTTTACATAACTTTAGTATTTCAGTGTTTTTCACTTCTACTTGCCTTTAACTAAGAAGTAATACGTTTCTCAACCAAACTATAATGTTATTCATGTGGTATCTTTCCCTTTTTAGCAGTTGGATCCTTTGTGTAGTTCACATATCAACACATTGCAATGATTATAAGTTTGACACGTTATGAAGTTAGACATTGGATACACACAATAGATCAAAGTTGAAGATTGATACACACAATAGACCAAAAAAAAGTTGGGTACATACAATAGACTTCGTGCACAAGTTGAATGCATTCCCCTGCACTAATCCCTTATAAGATATGTGTTATGTTTGTTACACTAATTCCCTTAACAGTGGCCTAGAGGTGAACTTCTCATCATTTTGTTCAATTCTACTGCATATTCCTGATTCACCATCCTTAATTGGTTGCAATTTTATTTCTAGATTAATAGTAATCGGTTAGTCTTCAATTTGATCAAAACATAATGTATTCAATACACCTCATGGTGTCATTCAATAAGCCAAAGCACATATTATTTCCTAGACTTACATTATATATTTTGTTAAGGGTGATCCATTGATCCATGCATTTCATAGGTATAAAAGTGACGACATGAAATTGTGTTTGGTTATAAACTATTTACAAAATTGCATTGTGATAAAAAAAAAATACATTTGCTTAACGATCTGACATTGATTGAAAGCTGAAATACACATGCAATAGCAGAATTAAACATGCTGTAGCAGCAACGTAAATCACACTATTCGCCTAGCAAACAGGTGAGTTTTTACCCGAGATTATGCATGGTTTGAGCTCAACCAAGTGAAATAGTAGAGAGCAAGTATGGGTTTCCATATACAAACGTGTTGCATACATCACACTGTTCTGACTACCAAAATACTATTTTTCACTCATTTATCCTGTGTATTATTATTAGTTTCAGCTATATCAAGTATCAAGGTTGACAATATAATTCATTCATAATGGAGTTATTAAAACTCTGTTATCAGAACTTCGTCTAATCTTAGTTTATGCAAAGAGGTGAGTAACTTGATGATTTGTTCTCTTTGATTCTTTTGAGAACATACGTTTAGCAGAAAGGTTTAGCTTCATGTATTTTATATCGATCCAATTGAGTATTATTTTATTTTTTCCTCCAGGTGGAGGTAGAAGTAAGATGTCGGTGTTAATCATGGATGAATTATATACGAAATTTGATTGTAAAATAGAGGTTTCTATTTGTTTGTTAGTGTTTAATTTTTGACTGATAACAAAGTGGACAGGACAAGGGTCGATTACTTCATACTCTCAATACTTTTCAGAAATTTCATTAGAATTTCAGGTATCTTTCTTTCCTTCCGTCAGTTCTAGATTTACTTCTTGTGTTTTAGTAATCTTAATGTCTTGATCCAGAAAAATTAAGAGTTGACCATGGACACATTTGTGGGATGATGTATGCAATCGCACAAAGTGAGACATTTGATGCATCTAGAAAGGTAACTTAACTTTCTTTATATTGATTCAGGTTGATTATGATTTGATTGACTATTAATTGAAGAAAGAAAATTGTGGTAAATTATTATCTTCGTATATAGGCTTAAATCTTATGGTTATACTTCTTATACTTATGTTTAAATAGATTTTATTTCATGTGATTAATATTTTGTTCAGGGGAATGTATATCTGGGTTGATTAAAGAAAACCCGATGTAATTCACGCATTTTTACCAAGTATCCAAAGAAACTGAGGTATTAATTTGGGTTGTAAAAAAATATTGTGTTGTTACCTTACCTACAATCAGATCACACAAACGGAGTTCAATTATGTTATAGATAGATTTTGTAGGTATTGAGATTTTATAAATGAATGTATAGTAGGCAATTAATGCAGACGAATTTCATTATAGTCCCATGGTGTTTAGATTTATATCTTCATTTTATTTTATACAATCAAGGATTTATGTTTATGTTTATATATCTCATACTTCCAGAGGCATGTGTGAATGTTTAATGGATGAATGAAGAAGGGTGTGACGTTTTAGATAAGAGCATGAGTGGCAAAGTTAGTAACCACAGAGGTATTTGAAAAGATTTAAAACAATGTGATATTAGTACTCTCTCTAACCTAACATAAAAGAAGGATTATTTTTTACTTTCAGGAATTGGTTAGATCCAAATAGAGGAAGAACTTTTAACCCATTTAGTAAATATTAATGGTTTAGGTTGGTTTAATTATCTCTAGCAGGTGGAAAGGGTAATAAAGTGAGTTGATAGATACAACACTAAAAGTGTTTACTATAACACATTGTACAATAGTTACAGCTCACAGTATAACCTATCATAACATAATTTTGGTATTTGAATCAAATAATTTTTTGTATTTATCACCTCCCGTAATAAAGCCAAGAAAGGTACAACTAAATTATTAAAAATAATTGTAAAAGATCAGTTCAGAAGTCACCCGAATTTTTTAGGGTTTGTACCAAATGAATGAATAAATAATAAATGCGGAGGAAGGGCCATATTTATTAGTTTTTTGTTGAAGTTGATTAGAACTTTGGATATTGTTTACATTTTTTACTTTTTGGTTTCATCGTTTTGTATAAGTTTTAGGTTTCATATTATATTCTTAACATATGTATCGTTTGCATATCTCCCTCTCTCTAATCTAAAATTATGTATATCATATTAATTTATTTAATTGTTACATTTACGAATTTAAATCTGCTAGCCCGTGTAATCGTTGGTTGATAAATTAACAAAATTCATATACAAGCTATAACACATTACATTTAACATATAATTGTATATACTAATTTATTTAATTAAAAAACAAAAAATAAAACTTTATATCTACAATTTAAACAAATGTTACTATTTTATTTAATTCAAAAGGTAAAACTAAAACTTTATATCTATAATATCATATTTTATCTTATCTTTTTAAACTTAATATCTATTAGTAACCCGCGTTGTCGCGGGTCTTAAATCTAGTATTAATATATTGTATGATGATAAACATGAGACAATAGGAGTACGAAAGAAATTAGGTATCTTTTATATGTACGTAAATCTCAACATTATTAATTAATTAATATATTTTTATAATATCAAAAGAAATTCTATGTGATTAATTTGTAAAGGAGAAAATTTAGGAGAATTATTCAATTTGATTGGTTAATAGAATGTAAATTGAAATTAAAGAATTTGATTGGTTAATAGGTCTCTATTTTTCAACAAATTTGAATTGCAAAAGTTTTCTTTTATTAATATTTAGATTTTATTAATATTTATTATTATTATTATATTATATTATTATATTATATATTATTATTATTATTATTATTATTATTATTATTATTATTATTATTATTATTATTATTATTATTATTTATTTATATATCTTTCCTATCTGATAAAAGGGAGTTGCCGCTGATGTCATAACGCTGATTTGTCCAAATCTTAAACAATAACCATGCTGACATGACACTCTTAGAAGCAAGAAATTTTCTAGTATTTTTTTTTTTAATAAATTACAAAAATCTGTGTTCTAATAATTTGTAAGTTCCTAGCAAAAGCAATAATTACACTCTATCTTCTTTTCATGCTTAAGAAAATGAGCCAGCATTAGTAACCGTAAATCTTACCTAAGAAGATTTAATTTTATTGGTTTATTTGTCATTTACTTTGCATAGTTCTTTTACCCACTGCCCCATGAAACCATCTATTCTCTATCTTTACAACAACCAAGAATTCAATTTCATCCATTAAAATTTGTCTTTCTTCGTCTCCACCTTCTCCAGTTTTTTCTCTGTTTCTTCATCACATTTTGAGCTTCATCACATCAAGTTCTTTCAAGTAAACCAAATAGTCAATAAACACTTTTTTATGTAACCAAATCTAATATTTACTTTGTGATACATGTCGATTTATTTTGTTATAGGAATGTATTTGAGGAGCGTAGATGGTGTAGTTTAATGCGTCTTTGAAGAAAGAAGATGATAACAACCGTTTAGAGCAATATATTCCAACAATTAAAAGATAAAGCGGTTGTTTAAGAGGTAAACAAGTACGATTTCTTCATCCAATTGTAGGTAACCTTTATATTATTTTTATCGTATATCTTTTCGATGAATAGAAGTTTAACTGCCTATTTATGTCTCGGTTATGATTTTATTATCTTTCATCTATTCTTTTTATTTTTCTCTTTTGAATGTAGCTTTGTGATAATCACATGTTTTGTTCATGCGAGTTTAAGTCCTGAGGTTTTTTGTGTATGTGATCTTTTTTACACATGTTTTTGTATGTGTTTGTGTTAATTTTCATATGGCAGTAAATATGTTACATATGCATGCTAAGTGTTTGATGAAATGCCTTAGTGAAAAGTTAACTTTCATTTTCAGGTTATAATGCAATTGATGTAATTGTATTTCTAATTTTTAGGAAGTCCAAACGTATGGATTCTAAAAGAAACAAAAAGAGTGATTCTAAAACAAGCTTCTAAAACGTATGGATGCTATTCTCTTCAAATTTGATTATAATCACTATCTTATTATGGATCGCCTTCTTTGAAAATGCATTTTTACTATGGGATTATACTGCTGACTTCGGAATTAAGCAGTGGCCAAAGTTGATGCAGCTCTCTAACTTCATTTTCGGTTAATGCTTCTGATGATTCTACCTATAGAGATGTATTCATCACCAGTTTGGCAGGTATGCAGCTCCAAAAGGTTTCATATCCCTTCTACCACTGCTTTCACATCAATCTGAGATTTTGACAATCATTTCGTTATTTGGATCCCGTATGTTCATTATCGGAACTTTTACAGTTGCCAATATATTGCTTCAGAGGTACATAAGTTATATACCACCTGATATTCAGCAACTGTCACCTTTGTCCTGCATATAGTAGCAAAATGGGTGGGTTAAATAATGGGCTCATGAAGGTACATGTCAAAACGAGCGATCTTTTGAAATGGGTCGGGTCATATTGGGTTGAACAGAATGACTTTTTACATAATATTTATCTTTCTCATATATAATTAGTATCTTAGTCATAAATAAGTAATGGGTCGAAGTTGTCATTTCCCACTCATGTGATGCTTACATAATATACTTCATTATGCAGATATATCCAACTGCTATGAGGGCTACTGGTCTTAGAGTAGCAAGCTCCGTGGGTAGAGTAGGAGGTATGATTTGCTGTCTCGTGGCAGTTTATCTGGTGGATGATTGCCATTAAACGGCTGCAATCGTTTTCTTTGAGGTTGTGATCATCTTTTTCAGGTTTACGTGTCATGTTCTTTCCACACGAAACCATGGCCCCTGGAGCTAGCTGATACTGTTTCTGTGTCTAATTAGCTGTAGAAATTTAGTGCTTACATAAACCAAATATTCATGTAAAGAACCCGTTCATACATGTGAGTGTTTTTGTAAATATACAACATTGTATCAATTTTGGTAATACCCAATAGCAATATGAAAATCATATCAACAAGCTAAAATGGTTGATCTTTTAGAAGGTTATGTACAAATCGATTCATTTTCTACACATATGTATTTAACATTTACATAATAATAATTTTTAAAACACAATAATTAGAGGTTGAATCTTTATATGACGATTAAACGTATGAATCATCTCTAAATTGGCTATCAATAAAAGAAAACCATTTTGTAGAATTTGTATTAACGTGTATTATAGATAATATTTTTACATTGTTTTTCTTCTAAAATAAACTTATAACTTTGTTTTCTAAATAAAACCCGTATAATCCGGGTCATTGAACTAGTTTAGATTAGATTAGATTAGATTAGATAGATTGTGTTCTTCTAAATCGATTCACGTTTTTAACTCTATGTGCACCAAACACACCCTAAATCTATAATTATTAAATCTGAAAAAATATAAAGGAAGGAAACGGTGAGAGATGGTGAAATTTGATTGGACGAATGACGAAGCACCCAAAAAACACGGTTTCCGTCCTTTAATTTCCTTCCTCAATAAGATTGACCGTTGAAAATTAAAATAAATGAGGCAGTCATAAATTGATCAACACCAATCTGCTCACAAACCCAAACAATTAGGTTAAAATATAATCACCGATATCTTCTTCTTCATCGTATGGAACTTGGAGAGCAAATCGATTTTGACGATCTCATTAATTTTGATACAATCTTCTTCTCCGATGATCAAAACTCAGATCACTCATCATCTATCCTTCAAACTTCATCACAATCATCATCACCACAAAATTATGTAAACAGTCAGTCTCCGTTGTCTGTCGATGATATCGAGCAGTTTTTTATGAACGATCAGGACGACGTGTTTCCTCAAGGATCGGTTCTGGATGAGTTTATTCGTGAAAATTTGCTTGATCAATCCGGTGAAGTTGCCAATTGTTCGGTTGATTTAGTTAATCATCAGAATGATGTTGTTGTTGACGACAATGAAGAAATTAATTCAGATGATGATACTCTCCTTAAAAAGAGGAAAAGGTATAATTTAAATAATTACATTTAATATTATCTTGTTATGTTTTCACTAAGTGAGTGAATGTTTAGCTGTTGTTGATATTGATTCTATAGATATATTGCTGAACTACATTTTAGAAATGGTATGTTTTATTTTTATTTGGCTATCCGTTTATTTACTTATTAATTTTCATCAGGCTGAACAGACGGTTTAGTGTAAAATGCCAAATTAAAAAAATCTGCTTAAGCTTAGTATTGGCAATATCGTTGACGTAATGATGTGTTGAATAGGAATGACTGAATGAGTGTGATAAGGAGTAATAGTGGCTGCATTGTTGGGATGATGAATGGATGATGATGAATATTTGGCATTATATATTAGATCGTTGATATGTCTTTTTTGATAATTTGTACAGTTGTATATGTGTCGGTTACGATGGTATCTAAGTAATTGTTCCAGTCCTGTCCCCATAGATGGTGGGTAAGGAAAATCCCGGTCATTTGATTTGTGGCTCTAAGTTTATATTGGAGATTGTTTCTGAAAGCAGTATTGTTTTGGGTGCAGTTTTTTTTTTAGTTATATGAGTCAATCATCCTGCAGTTTGTATTCAAATTTAAATCTGAACTGAATAATGAGTTTTTCATTAGTTATGTTTACACGTTATGTGATTTATGAGGATTCTATGAGCAGCAATTGATTAAAATTAAAATTTAATCAGGCAACAGAGGAATACAGATGTGGCTCTAAGTTCTCAAGAAAGTGAAAACTCGGATCTGGATGGATTTATTAATGATCTTTTAATTGATTCTCCTTTAGAAGGTGAGAAATCCAGTGAGGTTGTTGATCTTTCTGATGACTCAGCAGATGATCAAAAGAACAGCCATCAGAATGAAGCTGCTGTTGTTGAGCACAAGGAAGAAAAGAAAAATAGTTCCGAGAATGATGATCCCCTCGAGAAAAAGCTGAAAAGGTGTGATTATTTTTCTTATATCCGGGCCTTAGTGTGTTAATTTGTTGCCTGATTTCAATTTCTCTTCATGTTTGGACCTAGTTGATATTTGTTTGTTTACTATCATACTGGTGCTATTACAAATACATTGCCAAATCTAGCACTATCTGATGTTATGATTGTCGGTTTCAATGGATATGCTTATTCAATTCCATTATGATAATTCACTTCGATTAAACTATTGTAAAGTAGGAATTTCTTCTTTATGGTAATGGAGATGTTGATAACTCGTTTCTAATCCATATTGCCTTGATTGCAGGTTCTTTTAACTCTTAGTGGTTTAAATATTTGTTTTTATTGAACCTGAATAGAAAAGCCTAACCATATAAACGGGACCCCTAAAACCGAATTGAATGTTGCGTTTTTCATTAGTTATGTACTCTTGCATGTGTGATTTGCAAGGATCTCATAAGCAATAATTGATTTGTGTCAGGCAAATGAGGAATAAAGATGCGGCTCTAAAATCTCGAGAGAGGAAAAAGCTGTATGTTAAAGAGCTAGAGATGAAAAGTAGGTACTATGAAGGGGAATGCAGGAGATTGGGGTCGTTACTCCAATGTTATATGGCTGAGAATCAAGTACTGCGATTTTCTTTGCATAGTAGTAGTAATAAGGCATTCAATGCTTCCATGACCAAGCAGGAGTCTGCTGTGCTCTTCTTGGGTATGTCTCACACCTTTATTATCTTCTCTCTTATTTTTTCACCTCATCAACTGTGCGCTAGAGGACATCGAATAGAGTTAAAAATTACTCGTATGTGTTTTGATGTAAAATTTGTGATTGGTGTGCAGAATCCCTGCTGTTGGGTTCCCTGCTTTGGTTGATAAGCATGGTTTGTCAGCTGGTCGTCCTTCCAAGCCTGCACCAGCAAAGTCAATTAATAACCGTGGTAGAAGAAAAACTACCAAAACCGGTTCTAAGGAAGGAGGGAAGTAAAATGTGTAGACAGACCCTGTTAATGGGTAAACAATTCAAAGCGTCACGCTCAAGGATGAGACCAAGCCTTGATCATCTACAAGTTGTAAGAAACATCCTGGCAGTTTTTTGATTTTTTTTTTCTTGGAAAAATAAGATAATAGAGTATGTGACTTGACCTATGCCTGTAAACTCGTCAGTGGTCTTTTAGTTAGTGGTACCTTACGTTTAATATGGTGATATGTTTTTGTATTTAAAGGTTACTTGCAAAATAATAGCTCAACTGTCATCTTTATTGTTGGTGATATAATCCCCTTCCGATTAAGAGTTTGTTAGAACCCCCCAACCATTTTCTCACTTAACAGGTTCAATTCTAGTAGTAGGCATTTGGTCTATGATAGACGTGTTGTACAAATAAAGGATGATAAAAGTAGACGTGTGTTATCTATTTGGTTACTGCATGCTAACTTATGGAGTGTCTATATGATTTACGTGATTTATAGGCATACTAGTATGTGAATTATATGTTAGAAAGGAAAAAGCAACAAAACGGACTTTAAAATCATGGTACGCCACTCCTAAAGGGTTAGTAACCCAATCAACCCAATTATAAGATAAATCCTTGCGCCTATTTGACATCCACATCAAATAAAGATGTTGAATTGAAGACGTTCTGCCTTTCACTAATTTGAGAATGGATGAGCTTGTTCCCTCGCATCCAGATTCTCCAAAGAGTAGTAAAACATACTCCATTAAATAACTTTGACACTCGAGAGGGAAGAGATGACCCGAAGGAGTTATTAATAATGTCTTTAATAAGAATGTCGTTTGATAATCAACCAAGATAAGTTATTATTGTGAGGTATGTGAATATGTGAGGTATGTGAATATGGTGCTGACAACCGTATAACCTTATATGACAAACACTCAATACTACGTCGTTTTGGTCCAAATTAAAAATATTGACCCCTCCTAAACTCACGTTCTCATCATCCTCCAACATCATCATGTACCATACCTCCTGATTCTAACAGCAAGAAGTTTTAATCTTCAATTGCTTCTGCTACTATATGTATATTGTAGTATTGCACCATCACAATCGATCTTTCTCACTCGATCTATCACCTTTCTAACAAGCATGAGGAGAACGTGAGTGTAGGAGGAGGTATTATTAGGGTTTTTTTAAAAAAAAATTGGAGCCCAAAACGATATAGTATTGAGTGTTTGTCATACAAGATTATATGGTTGACAGCACCATATTCACATTCCTCTTATTGTTTAGTGGCTTAATCAACCAAAATAATAAAAAAATCTTCTATAGTTATATTGACGACTAGTTTTTAACTCGTATATACACACGGGCAGGATTATATAATATGGAATATAATCATATATCTTAATAAGTTTAATGTAATCGAGTTGTAAGCTGTAATGAATATATGATTTAGTAGTGTGATACTTTACATATAAAACTAATAAATCATATAATTTTATTTTGGGAAATGCTATTGACAGTCAGAGTTGTCAATAATAAGAAAATTGTGCATTTATTAAAGCTAAAATTTTCTTATTTAATCAAAATTATAATTAATACACTGAAACTTTCATTTTATATACTAGTCCTAAACCCGTGTATACACACGGCTTTATGAATTTATAATTATTTTTCATAAATAATGATAGAATCCTTATATGGTATGTGATAAATATTGATAGAACGCATTTTTTGAGTGTGAATTTGTAGTTTGGTATTTAGAATGCTTTCAACTCCATTCAATATCTTAGAGGAATATAAAGATTGTACAAATTCATAGTTAATTTATGTCTCAAAAATAGTATATGAACTGACGTATGTCATCTTTGCCCCAATAACTTTAGAGATCATGAAGTCGTTTAACGAATCGAACTCCTCATTTGTTGGCACCAAGATCGCTTGACTTCTAAAAAAGTTTAAATATAATATCAGTGTATACAATTGACATTCATTCTTAATGGATGATATGATATTGTAAAAAGACCTCACCCCAAAAATTGTAATTCGCATTCGAATGTTCTCCTAGTTTGTTCATTGGCCTTCATTACTCTAATACCCTTATTTGAGATTACTTAACCAACAAAATTTAGGTGACAGGACTAACCGAATGCAAGGCAAACAATATGTGTATGAATCTTATCTTATAAAAATAAGATAGTACATTTAGGTGACATGACTAACCAAATGTAAGGCTTTTGTCAAAAGTCTGGGCTAAAACTTACTTAAATGAAACAAATTTAAAAACATCTATCTACCGAGCATGTATAATTAGTACAAATCACGAACCAACGTATCTTCATGAAAGTTAATTCTATAAGCATGATTTGCCAACCGAATGACGTCGTTGTTTCCTTTTACTTCAAAATTAAAAGTAGTACAAAACGTCGTGTTAGTCGTTGGTATTACGTGTGATAGTCGTTGGTATCACATGTGATAGTCATTAGTATTACATGTGATAACAAAACCCACAAAAAATGAAAATAAAAGTCATCGAAAGTATACCTTGTGAGATGTCTAATCGAAGAGGAAAAAACGTCGATTTTTATTTTGTAGTTTTTATAATTTTTTGATGTACCGCTTGTGAAATATTTAATTTTAAAAATGTAGAGAAAAATGAGTTTTGTGACACGTGAAGCATTTTTATTGGTTCCACATTCCAACCAAAATTCTCATTCACATTTGAAACTCGCTCTATAAAGAGTAAAATTTAAGTGTTGTATACGACAAGGTTTTTTAATTGTATGATTAAATATTTGAAAGTTATTTTAAATATATATTTTATAAATTTAAGTGATTTTCATCTTAGACTTAATTAAATATATTAATAGTTTCCTTATGTAAAATAAACTTGGAAAAGGAAGGCGACGATTAACTGTATAAAATAAATAAAATAATAATATTAGAAACAAATTCGGTGGTTTACTAAAATGATAACATTAAAAATAATAAAATAATAAATTAACAATAAAGAATTTTGGAAGCCAACTTAAATTATGAAACCTCATGAAATTCATGAGTTTCTTTATTAAATTAATTGGATTAAGAATTATAAAAACAATAATAATAAAATAATAAATACCAAATTTTCTGATTGGTCAATTAGACATCAATTTTAAAATTGGACGCCATAAACTCACTTACTATATTATATTTAAGATGATGTATTAATTATGATTTTTTATAATAATAAAGTAAAGATTGAGTTTAATAAATAAGTTCAAGATGTTTGTATGTTATCCGTTTTAGAAAAGTAAAGCGTTAAATGTGTCACTTATTAATATATTCTAAGGTTTATATATATATATGATTTGGATTATAGTAAAATACGAAATATCAAACATTAAACATAATTAACAAGTTAATACTACCTGTAAATTATGAAATGTAATATAATATATAGTATTTTGGTACTTGGTTGTTTAATGTTTCAATTTTTTTTATTTATACTCCGTAGAATATATAAGAAAACTAGTGAATGGACCCGTGATTACACGGGTTTAACTAAGAATATAATTATAATTATAATATTGTATAATGTACTTTGTAAAGAATTTTATAGTTTACTTAACTAATTATTAAAATTTAAATGAAAAAACTTTTGATAAAAAATAAAATAAGGTTAGAATTGTTACTGTTTTTAAAATTTAATTGTGGATGATACGAAAAAACCCGTGTCTAACTCTAAAGTATATACTGAATGGGTTGATTGGCCCAATATAGGAAAAAATTTATAACGCATATACTTATTGATGGTGAAGTTGTTACGATTTCAAAAAAAGGATGGCCCAATATACAACAATGAGTTTTTACTTGGAAATTTATGAACCTATTGGGCTACATAAATACATATATTCTTATAAAAACATTTTTTTAAAAAAAGGTGTACACGATCATAATTCACCAACAAAGCTAAAAAACTCAAAATATTAAAATAAGGAAGTGATCACATAATCATAAAATCCAAAATATTGTAAAAATAAATATAATTAAACATATAATAATTACAAATTACTAATAAGCTAATAAAACATTATCATATCTTTCATTCATAGTAGTTAAGAAAAAAACATGGATGAGATATTGGATGTAACAAAAGAAAGCAATATAGAACTAAACATTCGATACAACACATATAACTACTATTCTGGCTTAACATAAACTTCGTCAATATTTGTACAAAAAAGATACATTAAGAAGTACAGTAAATGATAAGCAGAAATGACAATGCATGTAAATAAACATTTGGGTAAAACATAACTAATTAGAAAGTAACTCCTACAGGAAATCCCAATTCTCAGACATACTCATATTGAAGGATTGAATGATGGCTGTGAAATTTTGCTCAAACTCATCTTGTAACATAATATAGTCGTAAAGAGAATAAATGGCTACTGCATTTTCTTGTGACATTGGAAGTTTGTGAAGTTCAAGAAACATGTGCTTAGCTTCTGTATAAGAAAGACGTATCTTTTTTAACTTCTCTTTCAGTCGAACACTTCGGTGCAAAAAAAAAAATCGACGTTATGGCAAACATAAGTACGCATGATCTTTTCAATCTGCTAATTTGTTGCCATTGAATTAGAAAAAAAATTACTATAACTTTGACAAGATATAGAAGAATAGATGAAGAATTAATGGAAACAATAAGTAGCAATTTAATAGGTAGATTTGTTGTAGTATTTATTGTATAGAAAGATGGAGTGTTTTTGGTTTGAAAATAATATTAAAGGAAATTGATAGTATTACCTATTGATATGACATAAAATCACATGCATATATGATCGGTTATATGGTTGCGTATTTCAAAGGTTTGACTTGATGGTTAATTAAATTAATGAGATATGTAATGATAACATTTGATAAATGATCACAACTAAATTTAACACTTCTTTAATAGTAGAATTTTCAAATAGATAATAACTATAGACATAACTTTTATTGAAAAATAAAAAGTATAATAGATAACAGTTACTTTTATTAACCATAAGTTTGTTTATTGTACTTACAAAGTAAAAAATTTATAAAAGAAACTTAAATATTACTGTAATAAATACTACAGAAAAATTACTATAGGTAACAAATTGTTAGAACATAACATACATATATTTTATTTGCCATATGTAGTACAAAACATAGATAGATATAAATGAAATAACAACATTAATTCTTAGATAAGAAATTAATAACTGGATTTTTTGTCGACATGCTTTTTTCAAAAACACCGATGAGGTTTTGATTTTACCTAAATCTAATACATGAGAGTAAACTTCTTCATTCAGAAAATCCTTGGTCAACATCGTATCAGTACCATCATCTCCTTCAAAACTATCAGCAAAAGATTTCTTCATCTCCTTCCCTATATCAATAGAGTCTCGTAAACATTCAAGATCTTCTTTCATCTCTTCTTCCATTTTACGAATAACTATCAAACGGTTCATAACTTTGGTTATAACATCGGATTCATCACTTTCGACAAGATCAATAATGCTTGTTTCAGTAACGTCAACAGCAATAGTTGAAGAATCATCATTAGTAGGAGTTTTGGAAACATTATTACAAAGATTTTTAGAAGCATTGTTGATCGATTCAAATATATAATGAAAATAAAGAACATAGCAAGAAAGTCTAACGTAGTTCAAACTACAAATGTGAATTGCATAATGGATCAAAGAAAATAAAAATTCAATATGTGATTACACGGGTTTGTTAGATGATTAATTCGGGAATATAGATTTAATTAATAAAATTAAAAAATATCAATAATTTTATGTCTAAAATAAAGATATACATATAAAAAGACTAGATAATCTACCCGTGATTACACGGGTCTGATTTAAAATAAAGTTATAACACACGTATACTTATATTTTTTAACACATGTCTAAGTTTATTGTATTACTAAAAATATTCAATGATATTAATTAATTTTTTAAATTATCAAATGAATAATGTTGATGAAGTAAGTTTTAATAGAAACGCAATAAAATATTTCTCTTGATCATTATGTGGATTTTGTTAATTTTTATATGGAAAATGCTATACGTAGCCCTTAGGGATATGAATAAGAAATTCAGACACGCATTAAATGTTTGTACCTTTAATAATAACTATTCACCCCCTGATTATAACTTCTCTCAACCACTTTAATTTACCACCTCTTAAAGCATGAATTAACTCTTAAACATAGCCATTAGGGCTACAAATAGCAAAATTCTTTTTATATTAAGTTTTGTATAATGCCTTTGATAATTGATGTTTGTTTTTTTGTCTATTTGAGTTGTTTGGATTTGGAGACATACAATTGTTCATACTTCTAAAGACAAAATTGATATGATTATCAATGAAAATATTTAGTTGTGATTCAAAAGTTTTAATTCGAAGGTTTTATTATGAAAAATTGGTGCGCGCGTAAAGATGCTTTCCAAACATAATGAGTTGTTGGTATCTAAAATCTTTACGTTGTTTTTTTATGTTTATTTCTTTTTGTCATTAATATTGGTTGACTGTTTTTGAACTCTCAACATATTTGGTTAACTCTTCACAAGTTACTTCTCTTAATGATGTGTTGCAATGTAAAATAATTTATTCGCGCATCAAGTTTGTTGATAAAGCATTTCATTGCACTTGTTATGGTCTAATGTGGGCAATATGAAAATGACTAAATAGAATCGCACATGCTTCGTTTGAGGAAGGAATTATAATTACAGATGAACATATTTATCCAGAGGTGCAACAACGCTCTATTCGTTTGCTTGCTAATAGTTGTTCTAAGAAAGATCTGAATTGACGTGAATGCTTGATGAATCTTAATAGTTTAACGGATAATTAAGGTCGTATTTTTTTTCTTCCAAAAGGGTGGAATGAGTTAGGCCCAACAACCTTTCAAGAGTAGAATGAGTTGGGCCATATATACAATTACTATAACTTATACGTTGACAGTTTGACATCACAATATTACTATCACAGTTCCCCTTACTCTAATATAAAATTGAGGTCCACTCAGTGTATTTGTCTTGACCTTTTATTTGTCAAAACAACGCAAATCTGTAAGACAAAGACCCGAACTTGAATGTTTCTCTTCACCAAGTTCATTCTTCCCAGCATGTCAGTTTTGCATGTCATAAGCATTTTTAAGGATCTTGTGAAAAAAAAATTTGAGAATAAAAGAATTACTATGTTTATTCAGGACCTCGCTCCACATATTAGCATACTTAGATATTAGATACCTTCTAAGCTTATAATATTTCATTCATATATTACACATACATATACCACCCTTCAACCTTTTGATCTCTTCCAATAATTTCTCACGAGTTCATCCCTTTGTAATTCTGAGATTCAGATTTCAGCTGATTCAGAACTTGGATATCATTTCCAAGTATAGCCAAATTATCAGTGGAGGCAGACCGGTCAGGTTCCAAAGTAGAGCTCAATCCCAAGAATATGTAAAACGGGTTGACAATGTTTCATTTTTAATTCAGGAAACACATTTTATTATTGCCTAGTATCTAGACATGGAAAAAGGCCATAAATGTATGTTAATAACATGCTGATGGTCAATAACCTGATACTGAGATTTCACTATGAAAAAATATGCTCGGCCATATTGTCAAAAAGTGTTAGACCAAGTATCGAAACATCCAGGTAACTGTAGCAATAATCACAACAGGAAAAGTGCTTAAAACGTACTTGTTTAGCACATTTTATTTATTTCCTTTTATATATATTTTTAGTTGGGCACATTGGAAATTGGAACATTTACAATCAACTTAAACCAAAATCAACCCATTTACCAATAAATGGGTCATGGTTACCACCTTTAACTATAATCAAAGAACGTACAACAGACAACTTGTGATGTCTTGCATCCATTGTTGCTTGATTTAAGAATTCAGTACGCATGGCCTGCAATGTCCAAACGTAACTTAAAATGATCATGTAAATAAAACTAACTAAAATCAAACAGATGAGCATGATCATATAAATATGTAACTGCTTTCAAGTCTATTGCACATGTAAATCTGAAACACGCTGCTAAGTAAAGAGGTTGATCCAATAGCCATTTTAAGCAAAAGTAAATGGCCACGGATGCAGAGAACTTGCTGCTTAATAGCTTATAATTAGTTCGCACTGCAAGATCTAGTTGAGATGAACAAAAGAACAGATATAACATAGGTGACAAAACTTGTAACAGCAAACATGTACGAATCAAGGTGCAATGCATGATGGCAAATGTGTTTTATCAAATTTAATGGCTATCCAGTGAGTTCCCTTTATCTATGTAAAAATTATCATTTTCATCTTGGAAACTTAATAAATGAAACAAAAAAGGGTTCATCTCATCATGAGTTCCCCTTTCTAAAACAGCACCCTGCTGCAAAACCACCCAACATACTCCATCGAAGTGGACCCTCACTAAAAGAATCACATGAACTAAAAGCAAACTAATGGGACAATGTTTAAGAATACCAAAATAACCTTACAATGCTAAAATGACCTACTTTTTACTAAAATAGATTTACCTGAGTATCATACAAGTCGGGTAATTTGATAATGGACAAATGAGCATTGGGAGCTGCTTCCTAGATTTCGACTATAGATGCATCAGGGAAGCCCAAAAGTATGTTTTCTTGAATTTTGTAGCAAAGAGTGCTGGCTCTTGGCTAACCGACCCAATTTGATGCCTTAACCATTTCAAATTAAGCCACTTAATGTCATGCCCATCTTGAATTCTGTAGCAAGTTGCCGCAAGAGCCATATCCATATCCCCCACAATGGTTGCTGATATGATTTGCGCAACTATATTCTTGTTGGTGAAGGGTCAAAGTATCCAAACTTGTATAATTACATAAAAAGCTTTTTTAATTAATTACACTTGCATTCTAACTATAGGGAAACCAATGAACCCTTTGATACAACAAATAATGTAGTAGTAGCCATATCAGCAAACCAATCCCAAGTATACTTCATAAGGAAGCATAAAGCAGTTGCTAAATCACAAGGCCAACAACTAAAAATATGAAAGAACTCAATTTTGAAAAAAACTATCTGATTAAAAAAGCAGTTGAGATGTACATGTACCTCCAATCTGAATATGACCTTATTAACTGAAAATGAACCAATTCAACCCTGACTTATTTTTCAACCCGGCCAACGTGCCCATAGTACCTGCAAACTGAATTAAGATGTACATCTACATGCATATCATTTGATGCACATTTACATTTAGGTATTTCATTATATGCTCTCAATATGCATAGTTGATATCCATAAATAGCACATTGGCTTCATACACGTTTCATCTTAACACTTCAAATAATGAAAATAATCATACACATTTCATCTTAACACTTCAAATAATGAAAATAATCAAATATATAGTAAATGAAATACCAATTTGTGAGCATTCCTACTCAATCAAATGATGAATACCCCATAACAGCAAATGCTACTATAATGGTATAATTAATTTAACCTATGATGAAGCCGACCCAATGCAAATTTAAACCCATTTGAATCAGTTTAGAGTTAAAAGCAAAGAAATAGAAACCATAGTATATCATACACTAAAATGGATGTCAGGCAATTGGATTTGCCATATTAATCATACCAAAAACATCTTTGAACAGTTCATCATCAGCATCATGAAAGTAGAAGAGGTGGTAAGTATTTGATGAAAAAGTGCTGTGATTTCATAAAAAGGAGTTTCTGCATTGGTCATGCATATCTTTCTGAAAATTCTTTTATACAAAACATGACACAAAACATGACATGATCCCTTCGAATCTATGAAAGTCTGCATTGTTCGAATTTTAAAAAAGAGAAATTAGAGAAACTAAACTCCAAACTATAAAATTAGTAAACTTAAATTTATGATTATCTCAACCTAAACAATGTTAAAGACCAAGTGCTATTAAAGAATGCATAATGTGATAAATAGAGAACCTGAAAAAAGGGAACAAAATAGATGGTAGATAACTTGTCAGAAAGGAAAAAAGAACAATTCTTAGAGCAAAAGTCAACTGCTGCCATTTCTTCATCTCAGATTTAAGCACGAAAAAATATAAGATTGAAAACCATACCTTTCTTCATCTTTGAAACCTGAACTTTGCAGCTGCCATTTCACTATTGTTTTTGGCTTACAATCTTTGTGCTTCCATCACATGCTCTCTGTCAAACATGCAACCAGATATAGTGATTTGCAAATATGTAAGTTATTTCTTATTCACACAATGACTGATGCCATATTTCATCAATATCATCAAACCCGTGTACTCACTATCAAAACCGGTGACATTAAACTGGCCAAATGACCGGAAAAGGTTGTAACACCGTACCAATTGCAAAGATAGCCACCTATGAAAAGATATATATATATACAAACCCAACCAAAGCATTATATGCTCAAGATAACGTATTCCTAAATTATATTAAAACTGAAAAATAACTAAGAAAAGAACACTTTTGGAAGAGATTTGCAATCATGGGGCAACTTCTGAAATCTTGAAAGTGACATAATGTAAAAAATCAGTTTGGAGAAAATTTGCTTGATGTGAACAACCTACCTGAATATAGAATATATAAGTAAAGCTTTTGCTTGCCTTCCTTTCGGATAGCAATACTTGGATACACAAAAAAATCATACATACCTACAACTCTATTTGTCTCAGACATTTCGTCGAACACATCAGACCTATTCGGATATTCGGCGAATGAAAATTTAAATTTTCTTTAATGGAGATCATCTAAAGACATCAAGCAATCGGTTTCTAGCTTCATCTATCCATAAAATTTATTAAAATTGGTTACTATTTTGAAGAAATGTCAATAAGTAAAGCAAACAGATGTACTTTCCACTTTACCTTCCGGTTTCTAGCTTCACCTCAATCCTGATTTGCATCATCTGGTTCATAAAGTTGAGCTTCACAAAGAGAACACCAGATCGACTTCTCAGTATTATTTGGATTGTGTGCTACATTAATCCAAAATTGCTTGGCCCCTTCTACAAACCTGCCCAAATAAGCGATAATAATACATAAGAAGTGACACCAATCAATAAAAATGAAATCTTTGTTTGGAAAATACCTAGCAAAATAATACAGTGAGAGCCCTATCTGACAAAGATCTATAGTCAGTATCCATCAACAACACGAAAGATAGTTATTGTTATTAGAGTTCATCAAACCTATTCACAAATGATACAAAATCTGAGATTAGGCTACTTAGTGATGAATTTATACTTTAATTAGTTCATTAATCAATCAAGTTACCATTTGAATTAAACTAATCATCAACCAAGAATTTAGCTAAGTACCACAAAAACCAATAATAAGTTAACACAATAATGATCAGAGTACCTGGTTGGGTTTGAATCGATTTAGGGTTTATGTATAAGTCGACTTTCTTAGTTCTTCAAGAAGCATGCTTCTGATTGTTCGTAGTGTGTGTGGATTACTCTAACATCCGAATTTGGAAGAATCGATTGAAAGAAATAAACACGGGACCAAGAAATTTATATGTATTTGAAATTTTTGGTAAACAATTTGGTGCAGGGAGAGAAGATGAATGGGAAACAGGAGGAAGAAAAAAAATTAAGTAAATGAAAGGATTGACTTTTGGGCGGTGCTAGTGATTGCAAATAAACCAATGGGAGAAAGTAGCGTGAAATTGATAGAAGAAAAGCCTGAAAAAAACCCATGCATATATGGGGGAACTCGCACAAGAAAGCCCAAGAAAACATGATTACTTCATTCTTTTTGCTTGTATTGGAAAAAAACAACAAAAACTAATACAACCAATTGTATGATCACCATACCATCAAAAGAAGCAATTGCCTTGTAAATATGGACAAACAGTCATAACCAAAATCTAACCATATCTATTATGTCTAATAAAACTACATAGATAAACTAATGACAGATCATGAAAACCAAAATGTTGATATTGTGTGCAAGAAAAGAAAAGTAATCTACCTTTGAGAGTGTCAACCTGCATACCAAATAACCAATCAAAATTCAAAATCACCACAATTTTTCTTCATTTTGAGAGTGTCCACATCATCAAGGAAACTATCTCAGATTGGGCGAAAGTGGTGGCATGACATCAGCGAATATTGCCCTTTAGTATATAGTATAGATAGATTATAAATGATTACATATGTTAAAAACTTAATCGTTATTGTTATATTCATTTGTAAAATGCCACACGCAACCGGAACTATTTGTAGGGTAGGATAATTATTGTCATCATTAGTTCTACAATTTAAAAGAATTGCATGTCTTGGATATCGATGAGAAATTTTGTTTGCATGCATTTGTTTTTATTATTTTATTATATGATTTCAAATAAAAATTTAAACTGATACTTACTTGATACATATCTAAAATAAAGAAATACATATAAAAATTCTAGGATAATCAATTAAAAAAATAGTGAAGAATAAATTAGATTTGATGTTCAATACATGCACATATAGTAGTTTTGATGATGAAAATTCTATGTAAATTTAAAAAAATATGAACAAAACTTTGTAATAATAATCAACTAGATTATAACCCGCAAAATTTGCAGACTACTTCAAGATTTTAAGACAAAGGTTTATATTATAATTTTATTTTAATGGATAACGTTTGAGATGATATATTTTGCGGATGACATTGCAAAAATATTTTAAATTGAAAGAAATATGTTTATGAGTTCATTGACACGAATATACATTGGTTTTACGAAAAATAAAACTATAAGATTACTTGATTATTAACTTTTGTATTATTACGTTACGTAGGAAATTTAGTGACACATTTATGAAATAATAAAAAAATCAATTTATTATTAATACTTTAATATTTGTACTACAGTATACTGATGCATACACATCTAGTTATACAAAATGCAATGATAAATACTTCAGAACATATACTTTGGAGTAAGTGACTTTATAATTTGAATTTGAGCTTCTGTAATACAAATTTACACCAATGTATATGTACTTTTAGTACATTCTATATTACTTGATAAGCTAGTTAGGCTTCATAATTTCCCAGCAAAGATGAATCATCGCTTTCGCTCTTCCATATACAGCAATTTAACCCTTTCTTAATATCACCATCCCTCAATGTTAACGAACTACTAAAACTTCACTTAACCATCAAATTTCCTAAGAACTATCGAGCCAACAAATCAATATTTGCACCATGTACAAAAAAAAAGGAATCAAGTATATAGATTCATTAGTGTTCTCGCAAATAATTATCGACATGGAGATGGTCCATCGACCAATTCATTAATTAACAAATCCATAATTTGCCAACACTAATCAACTACGTGCACATAAGTTATGTAACAACTTAATTATGTCATAACCCAAATCGACCAATTCACATGTAAATGGGTCATGTACACCTATATTCTCGAGAAACACTATATATATACAACAGATTTGGTCAAGAATATACTTGTTCGAGATGCTTGACCGACCCTTCTCTTATATAAACCTGACAACCAGTTCTTCATCTTAGATGTTAGCACGAAAAATATTAGATAAAAGGCTAAAAGCCACACCTGTCTTCATCTTGGAAGACCAATACTTGCTGCTGGCATTCACTTATGTTTTAGGCTTACAATTTGGTGCTTCCATCATATGCTCTCTATTAAGCATACAAAAAGAAGTTACTTAGAAGAGATAATTCTAGAAATATAGAAGATGGATATGAAGAATTGGAGATCCTTGAGTTGAATTATGAGGAAGATAGGACAACTTTTGAAACAAATATCGAAACATAAGCTAAACTATATATCAGTAAACATATGAATGCTAACCCATAACTAAAATACATTGAAAAATATACACAAACACAAAAACATAGTAGTAGAAAAACCCATGATGATCCTTAGCTTCATGACATCTCATGCCATGACTCTAAACACAATGTTAGCCTGTCCTCCCCATCTAGAAACATATTGATGACCGTTAATAGTTAATACCACACTAAAATCAAATACCTGAAAATACATCCTAACCTCGAACCCTACACTAAAATGCCCAAATCAATGAATTACTTAACAAAAAAATATCAACCTTGTGCACATTAAACAACCGTAAAATCAATAGGACAAAAACACCAAAAAGATTGAGCGTAACCTGTTCAATGTAATCTCAGCCACAAAACTAATGGATTTCACATAGCAGCTGCAATGTAATGGAAAATTGTCACATAGCTCATGCAAATCTTATTATAACATGTAAAGTTTTGGAGAAAAATTATAGCAAACTTGTCACATTAAAAACATTACCTCTTGAAGGCCTCATTCTTTGTTTATTCGATTTAAGCTTCAATAAACAAAAAACGCATCTTACGTACCTGATAGTCATAACCTTCAACTCCAAGTTTGAATGCTTCAAAAGTCAGATAACAAAAATAGAAATGACTATAATTATGAATAACGACCCAAACAAAATATAAATTGTTAACTACCAATTTGTTAAAATGCAATAATCATAACATAAACTATCAAAGACATAGTTAAAGACACTTGATGCTAAATCTTTTTTAATTTCTCATTAGTAATTAGCTCATGAAATACAAACGATGAAAACAGCCATACAAAGTTACGTCCAAATTCAAATAAAAAATCAGCAAGCCTATCATGTGTAACCATCAAATTAATCACCCATAAGATTAGTGATCTCACTAAAGGACGTAATATAAAAGAACTTATATAAATGCAACCATCTTCAAATTCAGATCAAGTAGAACACCAAAATCGAAATCGCTTCATTAAAAAACAACTTTTCGGCAAACATTGAAGCATAAATAAATCTATATATGATTAGAAAAATACGTGCTTGGGAAGATCAATGGAAGAAAACACCTACATGTCTTGCTTTGATTCACATTCTTCTTGAAATATGGGTTCAACGTACAGGTCATAAGAAAGATATAGATGAATCGATTGAAATTTTTATCTGAATCTTTCAAACTTTAGTAAAGAAAATCCAATACTCTGTATTAATAGCTATGGCATACTTCATAAATCTGCATTAAATCACCAATAAAGATTTGTGAGCCAGAAAAATATATATAATAATGAACATATAAAGAATGCTACCAAAGCATACATATCATTGTAAGACAATAATTAAAAAAAAAAGTCAATCTACTTTTTCTACTACCCTCGTATTTTTACACCACTCTTTAGATCCACTCTTTTATTCATGGTAAATTAATGCATCAGATGTGTTGCTTAACTCTACTGCATGCTTTTTACAAAGTTCTGTTGCTTTCTAGAACTGTACTAAAATGTGAACAAAATGTGATTTTATAAACATTTTTTTTCTAAAGCAGTAGCACAAAACTTTAACTAAAACTATGTCAACCAATTACTTAAATTGGTACTATACTTTTAAACAGCTTGCATATGAACATTCGCTCATTGGATACAAACCAGGTACATTTGAAATCAAATGGCAAAATGTAACCTTTGTAAAATAAACTAAATAAATTAAATCCATTACACAAAATGCAATTTTAATTAATTAAAGAAATAAAGAACTGGAAGTAGGTTGTGATTTGCAGAGGTCTTAACAGCAAAAAACAACTCCTTTGTGAAGCCATTAGTACGTGTGCAATGGCTACTGTACAACTATGAGTATTTTTTTTTGGTGGTAACTATACAAACCGAATGGTACCTGCTAGAAGTATCATCTCTGGTTCCATACTATATAATAATTAGTTAATGGTAAGCAAGAACATAAAAAACACATAAAAATGTTACATCATGATGCCTTTCTCCATTGAGCCGGTTAGTCTTATAGACTCTTCTTCCATAAGCTAGTGTAGTAGATTCCTTCTCTACAATGAAAGGACAGATCATGAGATACGGGAACTGATGAATCATAAACAAAAATAGTTTTTAACAGTTAGCATTTAGCCTGTTCCTTGTCTCCGAGTGTCCCTGTCAGGGTCCTTATTCAACACTATTTAACTTAGGGGATTCTCTTTTCATACCACCATAAACCAATAGTATACCACTTATATTATTTAAAAAATAGAAAAAGTACAGAAAAGTACAGAATGTATAGAAAAAGTACAGAAAAAGTACAGTAATAATTGTGTTTTAAAATAAAAAATAAAAAGAAGTGGTATATATATTAGATCCCTAACTTAGTAAAACATAATGAAAGTAAATCGTGTTAAAATAACATACCTTATTAACGATGTGTAGGTATGATAAAAACATGGTCCCTAGAGTTCTCGACATTACATCAAACACCTTGTGTGCATCCAAAAAGCTTCAAAAATCAAAATTGCTGAAAATACATTATCTGATTATACATAATTCAAATAAACATCTTAACCTACAACAATCAACAAATAAACATTAAATCTAGAGATTAAAAGCAAATTCTTTTTTGTATTATTTAGGGTTTAGGGTTTAACTTTGTCTAACACATGTAACAAAGTTAAAACATATGTTTTTAGGAATTAATGAAACAAATGCAAATAATAAAGATTCTCAAAACAAAATAAAAATCATAAAATATACAGATCGTTTAAGGAGTTGCATATGTGCCAAGTTTCGTTATTACTTCCCCTCATAGGTAGAAAGCGCTTCATCCTCAACATATGCTACATCACTTGGTGAATCATCAACCGGTCTGAACGCATAGAATCAATTGCTTTATTCAAATGGAAATTCGTTAGACTTTTTCTTTAGCTATCCTTATTAATAGGCTTTTAATATTGAGAATACATTCATATGCGTTCAAAAAGACGGAAGGGATTTTAGTATTTTTGGAATGACTATCTAAATTTATGGAAATCATATATTTTTGCCAAACTTTCTCTTGGAAACCGTATTAGTAAGTTGACTATGTTTTATTTCTTATTTCCCATTAATTTTAGTATCGGCATATTACAACTAATTGTTTTGGAATTGAAATCTTGTAGGGTAATTTAGTCTTTTATTCAACCATGATTCACTATTTAGGTTGTCAATTTGGATAATCTTAATCAATGATTCTAATTTAAAAGACTAATTCATTGAATGGTTAGGATTAATTTATAATGGCCTATTAATATCATGACTACCTTAATACCACTTTGTTATAATATATAAACTAGACTAGATTAACAATTTAGAAGGGTAAAAAATCATAAGATTTCATATATGACATAGAGTTCATATAGAATTATGTCTAAGATAGTTATGAGAACACAAGTATCTATATTAGTCTTGGCAAAGAATTAGATCTAAACCCGATGCATTTGAATATAGCGTTTGTATGTGCATATATTTATCTTTAGCAAGACAAATTTCAACTTGTACAACCAAAATCCATGCAAATATAATTTTTACATCACCGATTTTAAAACCAATGAATGAAATATCTACAACGAATGGATGATATAGGGAGTTGATATATACAACACAACTTTTGATGTTTACACCATACTGTACAAACATTTAAGCACACAATACAAGTATATTATAGCACAGTTTTGGTGGATGAAACAAAACCCATGTTGTATTTATCAATCCCCATGATATAACCTTAGATGTTAACACCATGCATTTGAATGAAGGATTTATATGTGCATGTATATAGGTTTGCCAACACACATTCTGGCAAAACCCAAATTCCATGCAAATAGACATTATAAACTATAACATGAGCACATGATATTATACATACATACATATATATATATATATATATATATATATATATATATATATATATACCGACTGAACTTAGGCTTCATTGATTTATTTATTATACAGGCGATGCCATCTATTTCACATGTTTATTATACTTCCATATTTGGTTTAGTTGCGTAAAAGAACTTGCTATTTCTTATAGTGAGTGTCTAACACTAGAGATTAGTGGGACAACTCATGGAATGTTATTGTTAAGAGGAGCTTCAATTGCGTAGGAAGATCACTAGTCTCATTGGTGGTTAATTTATCGAAATTATCAAACGTTTTTCCGTCAATTATCAGAGAAGACAGAGCAATGTATCATACTAATGGAGAACCAGAGTGTTGGTGAAGATCACATGCTTCCATTTATTGAGCTATTTCGGAAACTAGATGCATTTCTTGAAGAGCTTAAATTAAAGAAGACGTCTCAAATACATGTTGAGAAAGAGCATATGGTGCATGATTCTTTGGAGAGTATCAAATCTGTTGACTTTAATTTTAACAAATTACTTATGAAACTCATAACGGTATTGTAGAACTATAAAGTTAAAATTTTAGATGACAAATCTAAAGAGAAAAACTCAGTTTTGAATTGGCATAGTTTTAATGGCTTTCACATCTAAGTTACATGTTTAACAACCATATATTTACTTCCTCATTTCGTACAAATGATTAATAAGAGTTTTATAAGGTTTATAAATATATATGGTATAATATCAATAGTTGACTAACAAAGCTGTTTTAAATAAATAAATAAATAATGATGTTGGTATTTGAATTCACTTAATATATCCCAAAATATATAGTTAGAAGTTTAATCGCAATGTGAAAATCATCAACATACTGTCGTAAAGACCGCTAACTGTCACAAAACTGCCAACTACTTAATATTAAATTTTGGACATCAACAATAGTTTGAAGTTAAGTTAAATAAAAACCTGAGCCATTATCAAAAGTTTTATGATAGTACAAGGACTAATATTGTATTTTATGAATCTCGTCTAGAGGAGATAAGTTGAATAAAATCACTTTGCGAAAAGTTTTAAAAAGGATGGAAAAAATAATGGAGAATGAAGGAACCAATTGCTCCATTTAAAAAATTCATTTCACCTCCTTTATTTAAAACTAAATATCTCATAAACCGTATGTCTATACATTATAAAAATTACATATTCAGAATCAGTGTCTTTTTTTATTCGATTATAGATCCAATAAGATATAATTTCGATAAAGGTTTTTTTTCAAGTTTATTGGGGTTTAAAATTTTGTAATGTGATATCACATGTGATTTAACACTAAAAAATAATCATACCCGCTTATATCTCCGATTAAACTTTAAATTCAATCATTGATGATTTAAAAAGATCTAAATATGAAAAATTAAGTTGTAATCACATGCGATTACACATCAAAGTATCAATCACATGTGATTAAAAATGAATAAAATACGGATTTTCAAATCATTGACTATAATTATACAATTAAGTAATAATCAAGTTAAAATCAAACACGAATTATCATATATCGGTAATTGCTCATTAAATATCAATTTTTAAATGAAAATCATATGTGATTATATGCAAAATCATGTGTGATTAATTGTACAACTAGCTATCACATGTGATTTTTAATAAAAACAAATGTAATTTTTAATATTCTTTTTATAACTATTAATGTGGATGAATATTAAGGTGTATTCACGTGTTAATTAACATATAGCTTGAATAAATAATCTTGAACAAATTTTAGTTTTTTTTATCGTAAATCACATGTGATTATATTGTAAAACTCGGTAAAAAATATTCGTCAAAATTATAGCCTGTGACATCTCTAATCGAAGTGAAAAAGGTGTTGGTTCTGAATATGTAATTTTTATAATTTATAAACATATGGTTTTGTAAGATATTTAAACTTGAAAGTATAAATGAAAATGAATTTTGTAGAGAAGTAAAGCAATGCTATTTTTTTTTTGCTCAGATTTGTCCGTACTTTCTAGGGTTTCTTCTATCCTCTGCTCTTCATTCTAAACCCTAATCATCATCGGTAAGGTATAACAATATAATGTCTTATAATAAATTCATTCGTTTATAACTAAAGATCTTCCTTTGATAAATCACGGTCTTTTTACCCTAATTTCTAGGGTTTCCTTTTTGTAGACCGATTAAACCTTTTATCTGTGGCTATTCTTCGATTTTGTATGTATTAATGATCATGCAGTGTTTGAATTCTGTAGTGGATACTATTTAGGGATTTTTTCTATGATTATCCGATTCTGTATGTATTACTGATTATGCAGTTTCTGATATCTGTATCTGTATTTGTAAATTGTAAATGTAACTAAAACATTTAAATGTAAAGTTATTCAGCATCCTAATAAAAATATTATCTTTGAAAGATATTATGGATTTAAGATAATATGGGGTATATGGTATGATAAATTTATTAACACACATAATTGTATTCGGGTAATGTATCATATGTGTTTCAGGCTTTCAGCATGTTTTCGTGTTATATTGATTTCTAAAAGTCTTCATGAAATATATACGGGTTGTATGCTGGCTTTTAGAATGGTAACTTCATGTCATCATGTGTTATTTTGTTTATTGAATTGTGTTGGTATATGACACTGTTGGGTTTAGTAAGCTATCTACATAAAAGCAATAGCTCCCTTCTGTTGTTTGGGTGCTCGGTGTTTGCTATGAGTATGAAGTGTACAGTACGTATATCTGAAAATAGATCTACCTTACTGGTCTTTCAACAGTAGGTTTAATTTGTTGACGCTATACACAAGTTTATGGTAGCACAGACTGAGTGTTATGTGGATATCTTATTGGTGGGTCTTTAGTGATGTACAAAGTAGTGTAATTTTTTATTTTATTTTTGTATTAACTTGGGGTGGTTAGTACTTAGTACCCAATGGTTTAAAATAAAGTTAAAATGTTATTATTAATCACTTGTTGGGGGTAAGGAGAAGATGTTTTAGTGAGTCTGTGTTTTAAGTTTATATTCCTATATCAATTGGCAGCCGGTACTCGCGCATAGCCATGTTATCTTAGTTGATGCTCTGTGGTTCTGTACATCTAGGGGTGTGTATCATGTTCTGCTATTCCTGACGTTTTGTTACATTTAATAACCCCATTTTTTTTGCACAAATGTAATTTCACATTGGGTCGAGTTGGGACACCTTATTTTTGAAATAAATTGTAAGGTTTATACACAATTCCACAAGTTTAGCTCTTGATATGCTGAGTATCTGCCTAATACCGTTCTATGATAGGAGCTCATGTTTTAAAGCATAGTCTTCATCAGTGTCTTATATGGGTCCTTTTGTTTCAGATCTGAGCAACACTTCTATCGAGGGAAGTTTGGTTGCCATTCCACTTCACCAGCTAATTTTCATGTCTGAACTCGACCTTCAGATCCCTTCTGCTTTTGGTGAGTTCTATTGCGGAGATTGCAAACAGTGAAATTATTTTCAGATTATTAGAGGGTCTCTTCACATACAGTTTGATCAAGAGATGTACATACTTATGCTAATTGATATTATTATTAATGTTATTTGTTGTCTTGTTAATTAGACCCGTTTGCTGAAGCTAGTACCCTTGGTGAGTTCTATTGCGGAGATTGCAAACAGTGAAATTATTTTCAGATTATTAGAGGGTCTCTTCACATACAGTTTGATCAAGAGATGTACATACTTATGCTAATTGATATTATTATTAATGTTATTTTTTGTCTTGTTAATTAGACCCGTTTGCTGAAGCTAGTACCGAGGACTCTGGTGCTGGGTCAAAAGAGTACGTTCATATTCGTGTTCAGCAGCGAAATGGTCGTAAAAGTTTGACAACTGTCTAGGGGTTGAGAAAAGATTTCAGCTACAATAAGATTCTGAAGGACCTCAAGAAGGAGTTCTGCTGCAACGGCACCCTTTTCCAAGACCCTGAACTAGGCCAGGTATCTATCATGACTCTTGCAATCTCTTTATGACAACTGCTTCTAAGTTTGTAACTTTGTATTTCTCACATTTTTTTTGTTGTTTTGAAGGTCATCCAGCTTCAAGGTGATCAGAGAAAGAACGTCTCTAGCTTTCTTACCCAGGTAGGTTTTTGCTATTTGTTTTAGATACAGAGTTGGACCAGTTACAAGAAATGCATGTCTTCTTTTATTAGATATGAGGCCTTGTTTAGACATTAGGGGATTTGGCTACCACCTGCTACTACCAGCTGGTAAGATATGTGGATCAGGTGGGTTGGGTAACGGTTTAAACCAGGTTCAAGTTGAAACAGATAGGGCTGGATTGATTGGAACAAATTTATGATCCATTCTATGACGATTTAATCGTCATGGTTTCATGCATTAATAACGTTAACGAGCTTGGTTTAAAAAAGCGCACCTAGGCACCGGCACCGTGAGGCACTAAGCATAGCGCCTTGTTTCTACTGTAGGCGAGACTTGGTCATGAGGCGCTGCTAGGCAGTGCCTAGGCTCTAGGCAGTGTGAGGCGGTGCCTTAGGCGCCTTGTGTTACTAGTGGAAAAACTGATGGGTTTTTGACTTCTTGTTATCTCAGAAGTTGTATCAACCCATTTTCATTATCTTCATACATGAACTTGGTGTTTAGATGCCATTATTTCTACATAAGTTCAATCTTCTGGTGAAATACCAAGTATAAAGAACAACAAACATAGGTGAGAACATAATAGAATAAAAAATGACATGATTACTAAATTGCAAGATGAAGTGATAACACGTATATATAATATTTATAAATATAAATTATAATAATATTATTTATGTGAGGCTCTCGCCTTAGCTCCTGGCGCCTAGCGCCTATCGCCTTTTTAAACCAAGTTAACAAGAACAATATTATTACAGTAAGGGTATAATGAATTGAATAGAAGACGTAGGATTATGCTTGAAAATAAACTTTACTGTCTTTCAACCTAGCACTGGCAAAACGGGCGGGTGGGCCGGCTCGGGCAGCCGGGTCTATATGGGTGCGTGCCCAAACGGGCTCGGGTCTAAACGGACACGGGTCTAAATGGGCATGGGTGGTAATGTTTACACAAAGTATAAACATAGGTTATTTATTTACAAATTAAACATAACCCAAAGTATAATAGGTTATTTATTCCAAAGTTCATACAAAATGACCCGTGCTATAATGACCAGTGATGCAAAATGACAATATAATGTTTACACAAAGTTCATACAATTTTAGGTTATTTATTTACAAATTAAACATAACCGTGACCAACGAGGAGGGGTTGTCTCTGATACCAATTGATACTAACCTAGCCCATACTAGGCCCATATCAAGCCCGTAAGCCCAAGTGTAGAACTTACTCCCAAAAGCTAGCTTGAAGGAGGAGGGGACACTTAGACTTATAAGCAACCAACCAATCCCATACTTGGCCAATGTGGGATCATAACAATTTTGCATAGGTAGATGATGTTCCTCACATGTTTTTGAACAGTTTGAAAATATGAATCCTGAATTTGAAACGATTGAGGCACGATTGCAATCTTTTATTGTTCAACTTCAGTCAGAAGTAGGCGTGCTTGATAGAATCGTTCACAAGAATAAAAACCAGCATCGAAGAAGCTCGTATTTCCAGTACTTATCGAAGGTATAGATATTTGTGTTTGTTTATCGGTGAACTAAGGCCCTGATTAGATGTTGCAGACAGGTTTCATGCCTGTTTTTTGTTTCTTGTTATGTAGGTGAGGAGAGACTGTAAGCTTCTTCAATCGACTAATTTGGTGGAACTCGTTAACTTGTGTTTTCATGTTATTAATGGGAATCGACCCAAGCAAAAGGTGCAGCTATTAGAAAGGTACGACCACTCAGGTTACTCGCTCACCCCCTTTTGTTATAATAAGAAATTCTCAAATGAAGATGTGGTTGCATCCTACTTTGTGTTCGAATGGAGTTGTTGAATTTAAGTTGATTTATTTATGTGTTAATGTTCTGCAGTTTGAAGAGAAGAAAATGTGATGGTGGCAAATATAATTTTCTGGTGCGTCTTCAGGGTGCCGCACGTCTTCTTTCACAGGTGACATATACGATTTGAGTAAATTTCAATTTTAAGTCCCATGATTGTTACTTGAATGTAAACACGTCTGTTTTCAACTGTTTATATGTAGCATTCAAATGTTTATATGTAGCATTCAAATCATAGGGTAAATAATATCTAGTCTGTTTTTTTTTGTGCAGATGGTTGAACCAATGCTGAAGGCTGCTATGTATCCTTCCTCTCAAATACACATTAGTTACTTGTGGTTTTTATTCATTAGGTTTTGTGTACTGTTAATCTTTGCTTGTCTACCATACATGCTTCTTCATAGGGTGTTGTCATCTCTATTGCTGGTAGGAAATTTGGGAAGGGTTCCAGGGTGGGTAACAGGTCAGAACATGTTCAGATTCAAACGGGCTCGTTTCAGTACATGTCAAAACGGGTTGTTTTGACTTTGGTTGACCCACAAAAATCTTTAGTCTGTTTTGTTACTTTGTTATAAATATAATGAGTTAATATGGATTGCAAAATTCTGTCGTTACAATATAATAATAATCTATTTTTCTGGAATAAGACTATAGGACTGTGTAAACATTAAAACTATACTTTGGGTGACTTTCAACCCATGTGAATCATTCTCCTTTTAGAAACCACAACTGAATTTGACAAATTCATATGTAAACGAACTTATGGGCAGGAAGTGCTACCTGTAATGGAGTTTTCTTTGTCTCAAGTTAGAACTTTATGAGGTTTTTTCCCTCTTTTGGTTTAATTTGGATCGTTTATTGTCTTTGTTTTCATATTTCGTTGTTTATCTTCTTGACGCTGACAGAGAGATATCTACTTTGCTTGCTCGATCCTTTTTTGTGGGATTTTCTATGACTGTGTTGGCTTTGCTGGCACGCCTTCGAGTTTTGACTCAGCAAGTAAGGACTACTTAATATGTTGATTATTTCAATATTTTGAAGTTTATCAATGGCATATAGCCATATATGAAATTCTCCCTTATTGTAATATTAAGCCTCTTCATTTTCCAAACAGATATTTGTTGACGTTGTTTCAGTATTCAACATGGTTTCCTCTCTATCCCAAAAGCAGCAGGCGATCAAACTAAATCAACGAGGAATTGAGGCATTTTTCACTTCTTTATGTTAAATCAACCTCTTAATCTGGCTCAATCTTTTTACTATATGCTTACAAGTTACAACCGTCTTTCTGTGTGAATAATATCCAGGTCTTCAGGGAATATTACCCAAAAGTTGAAGAAGCTATCTTTTTGGAGTGTGTATGGGAAACAGACAGGTTTCTTTTACTTGAGAGGAAGAGTGAACCTGAAAGCAAAAATCCAGAGACAATAACGGATGACATTATCCATCAAAGTTTATCTACAATAGAGTATCAAAGTATTGAAGTTATTCTTGGAGGTGAGTTTTTGTTGTTTGCGTAGTAATGTGACCAACTTCAGTCCACATTTTCTTCAGGGCTATAAAATGTTACCCGAAATATAAATAACATTTTTATGCAATCAACCTTTAGTATAAATAATCAAGTACATAAGTCTCATTGGTCATTCCTTGTTTATATTTGGAGGACAAAAACTCACAATATCCATGATTTGCTTTTCTAGACAATAAATCGGAGGTTATAATGATGGACAAGACATCTGTAGACGACACTGTTACCATCAGGCATCAGCACATATAATATTTCTTTAATGGAGGGTCTTACCAATGATTGCAAACAAGTCGATGATCAAAATGACTTGAAAGATCATTCGGGTGTTCAAGATCCTTCCATTGAGAACGTAGAACACAAAGAGTTACCAAGTTCGAGTTTGGTAGCTCACTCAGATCCTCCGCAACCTAAGCCTGAAAAGAAAAAGAAAGTGGCATTTATATCCGTGAAGAGACCCGAACCTCCAAAAATGAATAACACAGGGCTTCTGAATAAGCCAAGTGATAGTGTTAATGATAAGAAAGAACATGCATTCTTCAGTTTGCTCACTGGGGGGTTATAGAAAGGTGGTCATTTTGACAATTGATGAAATAATTGTTTTGGGGTTTTGTATTTATCTAAAAAATGTAGAATGCTTAAGCCAATGAAAAAACCCTTTTCTCCTTTGGTAGCTAGCCTATGAAGTTTCACTACTCTCAAATGCATTGAAAAACAAGTTATATACAGAATGGTTGTGATAGTTTGTCAAATTTTATTCTTTTCTGTTGTATTAGCCATCTATATAAATCGTTATTGGTAACAAGACCGTTTGACTTTTCTAAACATTGGATAAATGAAATTTAACGGCAGAGAAAGTGAATTGATTATTAATTGTGTATTACTTATTAATATTTTATGAGGATTATATTTATATGATTTGGATTATAGTAAAATGCGAAAATATCAAACATTAAACATAATTAACAAGTTAATACTACCGGTAAAATATGAAATGTAATAGAATATAAATTATTTTATTTGGTGCTTGGTTGTTTAATGTTTCAATTTTTATTTATACTCCGTAGAATATATAAGAAGAGTGAGGTTCAAATGAGAATAAGATTTTTTGTGAGCATGGATGAACTAATTACAATGCGTCATATGTCACAAAAATCCATTTTTTCACGTTTTTAAAAATCAAATATCTCATAAATGGTAAGTCAAAAAATTATAAAAATTACATCATAAAAATCGGCATTTTTTTCTCTTAGATTTGCCATCTCACAAAGTATACTTCCGACGACTATTTTTTTTTTGGGTTTTACAAATGGTCAAAATTAGTAACACATGTGTACTAGGTGGTAACACGTGTTACTAGCCGGTATCACATGTGTTACATACCGGTAACACATGTGTTACTAGCCGGTAACACATATGTTACACGCAGGTAACACATGTGTTAGTTGTTTTCAAAACCTACTGAACAAAATGAAAAAAAAAGTTTATCGAAAGTATACCTTGTCACATCTCTAATCGAAGAGAATAAAATGTTGATTTTTATTGTGCAATTTTTATGATTTTTCGACTTACCGTTTGAGAGATATTTAATTTTTAAAAACATGGGAGAAATGAGTTTTGTGACACATGGCACATTATGGTTGGTTCTTCCATTCTCACTCAAATTTGTTGTACTAATTTGAACCTTACTCTCTGTAAGGCCATTCCCAATAGGAGCCGTCGGCTCACGTTAGTTTCTAACCGACGAAGTGACGCCGATGGCATCGGTTCGTCACTTCGCCTCGTCGGTTTTCCTCATCACAAATCTATCGCGTCCTTTTTTTTTTGTTTTTTATTTTGTTTTTTTGTATGTATGATATTAAAGGTAAATTGGTAAATGTGGGACCCAACAATTACAGTGACGAACCATGAGGAGGCGGCCTAATGGTAAAGGCTTGGTCTCTAAGGTGTAATACCTAGAGGTCCCAAGTTCGAACCCTAGGAGCAGCAAAATCCTCCTTGTGGCCACAAAGGTTCACCCGCGATGACTCCGGGCTACTCGCAAAGCGAGTAGTCGCCCTGGGATTAGTCAGCTCGCAAAGCGAGTTGGATACCTAGGTATACCAAAAAAAAAATATCAAAGTGACGGGTCACTGATGGTAGGGATCCGTCAGTTTCAGTCAGTTTTTGAAAAAGCTGATGTGGCGCTGATGTGGCTCATTCGGTTTCAGTTAGTTTTAGTCACCGTTGGAAGTGGTCTAAGTAAGGTTCAAATGAGTACAACAACTTTTTGTAAAAATGAGGGAATCAATATGAATACGCCAAATGTCATCAAACCCTCTTTCTTCCACGTTTTTAAAATTAAATATCTCTTAAACGGTAAGTCGAAAAATCACAATAATTACACCATAAAAATCAGCGTTTTATTCTCTCCGATTAGAGATGTGACAAGGTATACTTTCGACGAACTTTTTTTTTCCGTTTTTCGGTAGGTTTTGAAAACAACACATGTGTTACTAGCTAGTAACACATGTGTTACCAGCGAGTAACACATGTGATACCAATTTTGTACAACCAAAAAAAGAGTATAAAGTATACCTTGTAAGATGACAAATCGAAGAGAAAAAAATGCTGATTTTTATGATGTAATTTTTATAATTTTTCGACTACCATTTGTAGGATATTTGATTTTAAAAGACGTGGGTAAAAATGAGTTTTATGACACATGGTACATTCTTGTTGGTTCATACATTATCATCCAATTTTTCATTCTCATTCTCATTTGAACCTCGACTAACGGTGAAAGCAGGAATATATTCCGTTGGTCAGATTATTAGTTTAATCAGTATTCTATCGAGCATAATACTCTATTGCTCCATATGTTATTTTCTTTAGTAATTAGGAATAATAATAAGTAAAACTATACTCCCTAATTCAGTTCAAGTTAAAATTAAAGCTGCTAATCTAAAAAGTGAGTCCGAAAGTATAGGGAAAATTTCATATATATTGCTAGAATTTTTTAAAATTATATATATATATATATATATATATATATATATATATATATATATATATATATATATATATAAGGATGAGTTCTGGTGAAAAAAAGGAGATAAAAAAAAACAGTGAAAACATATCCCCACCCTCCATCTAATCTAACATCCTCCATCTAATCTAACATACATATATATATATATAAAAGGGGTGGGGATAAAAAAACCCGGTGAAAACACTTTTTGATTCACAATTCTTTTAAGTTGTGAACTTTCATTTTTTTTGCTTCACATATGAATTTTTTTGTGAACTCTTCTATTTTTTTTTGTTTCACATAAACTTTTCATCATGAACCTTAAATTTTTTTTTTTTGCTTCACACAAAGTTTTTAACATTTTCATTTGTGAACCTTATTTTTTTTCACATAATTTTTTTTTTAAAAAAATTTTCACGAAAATTTTTAAGTTTTTTTATTTTGAACTTTAAATTTTTTTTGGGTTCACGAAAAGTTTTTAACTTTTTCAACTGTGAACCTTAATATTTTTTTGAGTTCACGGAAAGTTTTAACTTTTTCAATTGTGAACCTTTTTTTTTTTCAACTATGAACCTTATTTTTTATAGGTTCACGAAAAGTTTTAAAAATTTTCAATTGTGAACCTTTTTATTTCAACTGTGAACCTTAATTTTTTTTTGAGTTCACGAAATTTTTTTTACTTTTTCATTTGTGAACCTTAATTTTTTTTGGTTCACGGAAAATTTTTTACTTTTTCAATTGTGAACCTTAACTTTTTTTGGTTCACGGAAAGTTTTTAACTTTTTTAATTGTGAACTTTAATTTTACGGAAAGTTTTTAACTTTTTTAATTGTGAACTTTAATTTTTTTTAGATTCACACAAAGTTTTTAACTTTTTCAATTGTGAATTTTATTTTTTTGTTTTGGGTTCACAGAAAGTTTTTAAGTTTTTTAATTGCGAACCTTAATTTTTTGTTTTGGTTTTCGAATTTGACTTTCTTTTATTTTTTTTATAAAAAATATATTTTTGTGTGAACCTTAATTTTTTTGGTTTACTTGAAAAAAAAAAAAGTTCACACCTAAAAAAAATTGTGAAGGAAAAGTGTTTTCACCGTTTTTTTTATCCCCACCCATTTTATATATATATATATATATATATATATATATATATATATATATATGTTAGATTAGATGGAGGGTGGGGATGTGTTTTTACTGTTTTTTTTAACTCCTTATTTTTACAGGATCCCATTCCTATATATATATATATATATATCCAATTAAACGTCATAATTACATATATATATATATATATATATATATATATATATATATATATATATATATATATATATATATATATATATATATATATAAACTTCTTAAACTCTCATATGTATCCATTCTACTAAACAATTTAATAAATGCCCATAGTAACTTTAGTATAAAATAATTTTTGTGCTTATGATACTTCAAACACAACAAATCATCGATTGCTCGAAGTGGACCTGATACATTATTAGGAAAAATTTCGACTTTTTTAGTTTTTCCTTTATATCGTTCATGCTTAAATGAAAATTAAATGCCTCATTTTATCAATGATTTAATTAGTGATATGAATATTTACATTCTACAATAAGTCAAAAGACTTACATATTTTTCGATGTTGTACACGAGTATGTCTGCAAAGTGCATCCTCTTTTCCTGATGTGTGAAAAAAAAAACTTTTGTATACTAGTCAAGCTTATAGTTTTCTGATCGATGAGATTAAGAGAAGGATTGTTCCAAATTTATTTATTTTATGCATTTAAATAAAAAATAATGATTCATCTAGTGGGGATGTTTTCTTTTTTGGCGCCATTGGATAGGTCTTGATAAGAAAGAAAGTTCAAAATGTCAATTGTAGCCGGTTAAAAGCTTTTTAAAATTTTAATTACATTTATTTATTATTAGCTGGATAAATGTGAGAATTTAAGTAGTTTGAATGGCTATATATGTAATTATGAAGTTTGGTTGGATATATATATGTAATCGTAAGAGTTTACAAGGATATATATGAAATTTTTCCGAGAGTGTAAAGACAAATTTTGAAATGGCCGGCTAGAGACCAGTGGTTGGGATCGTTTATTATAAAAAACGGAGAAAATAATATAAAAAGATTCTCGAAATCTTAAATTTAGGACACAATATATTCCTGAGTATAGCTAGATTTAGAAAGATTCTTGTCGGTCACCTTAGGCCATTCTCAACCCAAAAACCAACTGACTGAAACTGACGGAGTCACGTCAGCGCCACATCAGCTTTTTTAGAAAACTGACAGAAACCGACTGAAACTGACTGACCACTCCCATCCCTACTCCGTCACTTTAATTTTTGGGTCCCGCATTTACCAATTTACCTTACATTTTATACACACAAAATAAAAAAAGAAAAAAACAAACCGACGATGTTTGCGTCGGATATCCGAAGTAGCTCGAAGTGACGAGCCAACCGACGAACTGCTACCATCCCCGTCACTTGACTGACGCACGTCGGTTGCAAGTGACGAGCAAACCGACGGAAGGGTTGGGAACCGTCTTATAGATTGATAATGCAGAATTTATTTATTTATTTATAGCCTTGTTTACGATGACATGGGAATGCTATGAAAGGTGATCGAGATATCCATAGGAATTCTGTGACAAAGTTTATAAATCACGTCCATAGGAAATTATGAGATGTCCATATGTAGTATGGTTTTGTCGAAAGAGATTCAAACGTACTTTTGAAATAAATTCACATGGATAAGTTACTTATTGGATATTAGAGAAAAGTTCAATTGAGACCATTTATTTTGTGTGAGAATAGGGGAACCAACCACAATATGCCACGTGTCACTTTTTTCTCTCTCATCGACGTTTTTAAAAATTAAATATCTCACAAACGACAAGTCAAAAAATCATGAAAGTTGCACCATATTTTTCAGCGTTTTATCCTCTTCGATTTGCCGTCCCTCAAGGCATACTTCCGACGAACTTTTTTTTTTTCATTTTTTTGGTGGGTTTTACATATTAGTAACACATGTGTTAGTGATTGATTATACATTTGATTTAGGGTTTAAGGTTAGGGTTTAGAGTTAGGGTTTAGTGTTAGGGTTTAGCAGGGTTTAGTGTTAGGGTTTAGCAGGGTTTAGGGTTTAGGGTTTAGTATGATTTAGGGTTTAGAGTTTTATAAAGCGTTTAGGGTTTAGGGTTTGGGGTTTCGGGGTTATGGTTTAGGGTTTAGCGTTTAGGGTTGGGAGTTTGGGGTTTCGGGTTTAGGGTTTAGGGTTTGGGGTTTCGGGGTTAGGGTTTAGGGTTTAGGGTTGGGAGTTTGGGGTTTCGGGACGAAACCCCAAACTCCCAACCCTAAACCCTAAACCCTAAACCCTAACCCCGAAACCCCAAACCCTAAACCCTAAACGCAACACTGTAACACACGTGTTAGTAATGTGAAACCCACTAAAAATAATGGAAAAAAAAACTCGTCGAAAGTATGCCTTAATGGACGGCAAATCGAAGAGGATCAAACGCTGAATCTAATGGTGCAATTTTCATAATTTTTCGATTTGTCGTTTGTGAGATATTTAACTGAAGGGGTAAATGGGTTTTGTATTCTCTTTGTACACATGACACCATATCATTGGTACCTCTATTCTCACACAAATTTTTAGTCTCATTTGAACCTTACCCTTGGATATTATACTCCGTAATCAAAAGGTAAGTGGAACCTAACTATTAATTTGACGTTCACTTTATAAAAGTAGTTGGTGAGTAAGATTACAGAATATGAAGCTTATAGAAAGGTGATATGACACGATGCGAGGGTGTTGGTATTATTATATATTAATGAGTTTGGCAAGTTTATGCATATAAATAACGAGGGTTATTGCCCCGCGTTGCTGCGAATGTTAGAACTTAGAACTATAGTTTGTAAAATGTTGAGATGAGATGATTGTTTAGAAGATACTCCATATTTATTTGTTTCATCTGTATCTTTATTAAGATATGGTCATGAGGATAGTACCATGTATATAACCCAAGTGAAGTTGTATTTTTAAACCTGACCAACGAATAAAACATGAAAAAGAAATAAAAAAATGATTATATATGAATATATATAAAATAAGAAAAAAGAAAAAGAATTTTCTTTACACATTGCACAAAACATAGCTATTATGTTGACACGTGTAATACAAATCACCCACTTGTCTACTTTTGGATTATCTACTCTTTCATCATTCATTTATTTCACCCACATTTTTTCTTGTTCTTTTCAGAGCAAAATCCCTCTCTCTACAATATTCATATCATTTTGTAATATATTCAATTCATCATAATATTTCAAGATTCCTCCATGGATGTTCTTCAAATCTAAAACCAAAATCATGCCTTCTAACCAAAAACACCCTACCTCGATACCTTACACTCTATTTCTTCGACTGGCTTTTACTCTGTTTTTCTAAAATTTTCCGCCAAATTCCGGTGATGATCGGTAACCGTCAAAACTAATAGCGGTCACCCCGCCGGCGAAATACTGACATACAAATGGTGAAGATCATTGTTGCTACAAAGAGAGAGAGACAAAAAATTGTGTCATTTTTTTATTTACATGATTTTATTTACATAATTACTACTATACCCCTTGTCGAAGCTCAAAACGACAACTTTCCAGGCACTATTTGTGTATTTGTGTAAAAAGGAATAATAAAAACATTATTCAATGTAAAATTACAATAATAACCCTAATGAACAGTAATTTCCACGGCACTTTCCACGGCTAATGTGTATAAGGTAAATTAAAGATGTACAAGTAGTCTGTGAAGTGACTATTGTACAACTAATGTAGTTCATGGTACAAGTTGTTAAAGCAGTAACAACTCAATTGAAGTTTATGTGTCTATTTGTGGACTTGATAAAACAAGGAAATGGGGATACGTGGGTTGGAGTTGGAAGGCATCCAAGAGATTGCAACCGTCTTCCCATCTTCCTGGTTTCCTTGTTTTTAGCCTAAAGTAATGGTTCCATGATCCCATTTTCTAGAGCATTATTTTTATTTGTTTATAAATATGAGGATCAAACACTTGTTTTGAGAAGAGAAAAACATACGAACATACACATAAACTCATTCCATAGATGCCGTTGTGTTTGAGCCTTGCAAACTTGGTTTTAAGCTACCGCCATTGTCATTGCGATGTAATTGTTCGCCTGACGATCTACATCACGGGTCTGCATTCATGAGGCTTGCAGCGAATCGAGCGCGTAAACACTGTTTAAAAACAAAGAACTTCTTCCCGTGCAAGACTCTTAAGTCTTAACCGTATTGATTCACTACTGGTTGATTGCTTCTTGTTGCTGCTGTCCGGACATCATTTACTGCTGTTCGGATCTCATTGCAGCTGTTCGGGCTATGTGATGCTGTTATTTGCGGTTATAATTACTATCGGTACAATTATATTGCAATGTATTCTTTCCTACTGTTTTATTATGATCTTGGCACACGTTGGTACAATAATATGATTCATGTTATACTCAGATATACAACAGGGGGTGGTATGGACGAGGTATAATTCATAGCATTACGGTCTTAGTGCGTTTAAAGACACAATCCTGTTCGTGGCACTCCATATAATAGAAGAAATCTACAAGTAGGCTCTCATTCATGATTTATCACATTGATGAAGAAACCCACACACTTCACCTTTCATACACATGCTACGTAGCCAGAGACGGCATATGGTTTGACGGTAGCTCGATTCTTTAATCAGGCAACATTGCCGTTTTCAGCGGCGGAATTATTAGGATCACTAACAGACGACTATGCTAGCTGCAACGGAGTAATTGTAGTTAGCGGCGAAAGGCGACAGTTCATTGTCGGTGGATTTATGTGATTGATGTGACATTTGGCTCCCGCCAACCAATTCTGGAACAAAACAGAATGTTTTGGTCTCATACACAGATACGAAAAACACATCAATTCTCTCTGGTTTTGCTTTGAATTCTCTGCCAAGAATCAAAGTGTCGTCTTTGTCTTATCCCATTAAAGATTTCGTGAGCCTGGGCAATAAATGGTCGAAATACTTCATTGAGAAAGTGATTACATGATTCAAAGGTTATCCAAGATTATCATCATATCACACCCTAATTCCCCAACACAGACTAATATATATATATATATAGTGGAATGATTCAGAGGGAAGTGCATTTTTTGGAGGAATGGGGGAAGCGTTAGTATGTATCAGGAAGCATATTACCTTTACGCATACAAATCTCGAAAAAAGCAAACTGAAATTTAGTAAATGTTAATCAGAATCGATGCTATGAATGTTAAGCTTCCTTGATAAATTCTTTCTTCAAGTTATAGCATCGATTTGTGAATATTAGATCCAAATCCGTTAATATGCATCGCGGTGCATATTAGTTAATATGCATTGTGATGCATATTAACAATAAAAATATCTTTCAAATAATGTGAAGTTTTAATATGCATAGCGATGCATATTAGTTAATATGCATCACACTGCATATTAACAATTTATCAAATAAATATTAATCAATTAATGTTGTGACTTAAAAATGAAATTCATTCGTTAAAATATTCTTTATAGCATCGATTTTGATTACTATTTACCAATAAAAATAATTTTTTGTTGACGTTTTGATTGATAATTGTAATATGCTTCTTGATGCATACTAACGCTTCTCCCCTTCCCCTAAAAAGGCACTTCTCTCTTGATCACTACCCTATATATATATATATATATATATATATATGATCTGATTTTGTTCGAGGATTCAAACCTATTGGTTCAATCTCTGATTTCACAACATGTTTTTGGTTCGTAAATTTAACAGAAGTATGTCATATATGTGAGATGACGTACATGTGAGTAAATCAACTGAGCGAGGGTCTAAATTTAACCAAATTTATTAGAGGACAGGGTGCCGGCGTTCTGCCAGACCGGGCCGGCGTTCTCGCAACGTTTTTCCGCCACCGTCCATCTACAAACGCTGAAACCGTTCGAAGTTCTCACCTTTTTACCACGCCACGGAATCCTCACTTTCAACATTCTCCAGAACACTGTCCAGAACATTGTGTACCACACCTTGTGCTCTTACAAGTTTAAGAAAGTTTTGTACTATTCCATAATACTTAGATATGGTACTCAAAGATGATATGATTAGCCAAATTCATGGTATTAAAGTTGGTTGATAAATGATAAGGATGACAAATTGACAAGTAAAATATTTAAAAATAAAAGCTTGCTTTTTATATATTCTTACCAAAAAGGCCACGTTGTCATATTTTATTTGAAAGGCATAAACAATAAGACCATACGTAACCGTAACACCAGAACGCCACTTTTTCAGCTGTCACATCAGCGCCACATCAGCATCAAACTATAACACCAGAACGCCCCTAATCATAACACCAGAACGCCACTTTTTTTCTCCATTCTGGGACCCACCACTAACTAACTAAATTTAATTTTCTTTTATTTAAAATACAATACAAAACATTTTAATTAAAAATACAATACACAACAATAATTAAAATAAAAACCATACATTAATTAATCGAAAATGAAATACATTACTTTTTTAAAATAAAATACATCACACTAAATTTAAAATACAATACGATACGAATAATTAAACTAAATTACGATACGTTACAATAATTAAAATAAAATACGATACAATACAATAGTTTATAGTAAAATAACTAAGCCGTGGATGGTGGTAAGCTGCGAAAGTTTGGTGGTAGCATCCAAATGTGCTCGGTGAGATCGGTCCGCAGTTGGTCGTGCACATTTTTGTCCCGTATTTCCTTGGCTCTAGCCTCTCTATCTTGAACACGAGTCCTAAAATCACGACGAGGTCGGTTAGCAGGGTCGTCGATCATTTCCTGCTCGATAGATGATATTGCGAAGCCGTTATCCTCTTGAATCATGTTGTGTAGTATGACACAAGTATACATCTGTCTTCGCATCTTGTTGACACTCAAAGCTCTCCCCGCAATTTTTAAAATTGCAAACCTGCCTTGCAGTACGCCAAAAGCCCGTTCGACATCTTTCCGAGCACTTTCTTGAAATCTCTTGAACTTGGCTCGTTTGTCATCAGTAGGGGAGTGAAAGCCTTTGACTAGTGTACATCAATCCGGATAAATACCATCTGCAAGATAATACCCTTTAGTGTAGTGATGTCCATTGACAGTGAAATCTGCGGGTGGCCCAGTGTCATTTTTGATAGAATCGAACAACGGAGATTGGTTTAATACGTTGATGTCGTTGTTCGAACCCGACATGCCAAAAAAAGCATGCCATATCCACATGTCGTATGAAGCAACAGCTTCAAGCATAATGGTGGGGTGTCCGTGATCACCTCTAGTGTACTGCCCCTTCCATGCATTCGGGCAATTTTTCCATTGCCAATGCATACAGTCAATGCTCCCTAGCATTCCTCTAAACCCATGCTTCTGCTCGTGTGCTGCATATAGCCGAGCAATATCTGTAGCGGGCGACTTTCTCAAATATTCCGCCGAGTACAAATCAAAGATACACTTACAAAAGTTGTTTAGACAGTCGAGCGATGTTTTTTCACCCATTTGTAAATACTCATCGAACATATCCGCGGCTGTGCCATACGCCAATTGGCGCATGGCGGAAGTGCACTTTTGTAGTGGCGTAAAACCAAGCCGACCAAGTGCATCCGGTTTTTGTTTAAAAAATTGAAAGTGTTCGGGAATAGGTTCGATGGAGTAGTCGGATATACCTTGTACTATTCGCACAAATAAACCTCGACTCATACGGAAGCATCGTTTGAACAAATTTGGAGGATACCTCGGGCGCTCGGAAAAGTAGTCGTCCCAAAGACGTTGTTGGGCACCTTCACGGTCTCTTGGAATGTAGCTTCGGTTGCGTGGTGTTCTTGAACTTTGTCCGGCGTCACTACTTAGTTGAGCTTGGTATTGTTGCAAAAGTTGCCACATGTTGTCATCGTCGGAGTCGGATCCGCAAATCTTATTTATCGAATCCATGTTGTGAAATTATGTGATGAAAATGGTATAAAATGGTGTAGAAAATATATTAGATGGATGTGTATAATGGTGGTGAAAGTGGATGGAATATTTATTAAAAATGATGAGGAAAGTGTGGGAAGTAGAAGTGTATAAAATAGTGAAGAAAGTTTATAAAATAAAGGTAAAAGTAGTTTGATTTTGATGAAAATGGAGTGTGAATGGTGTAATATATATAGATATAGAAGTGGTTTGGAAAAAAATTTAAAAAATTTTGAAAAAAACGGTTGGGGAGCGTATCCTTTTTTTTTTAATTTATTTTTGTTGTTCAAACGGTAAGTTTTAAAAAAAAAAACATTTTTTTTTTAAAACCGAATTAAACTTCAAATGAAAAAGGGAAAAGAAATTAAAAAAACGCGTGGGACCCACAAAAACGCCAAAATCGTCCCGTTATTCGAGTGAGAACGCCGGCCAGAACGCCGCGTTAGCGGCGTTCTGGCGTTGTGAGAGTCGAGAACGCCGCCATGTAGGAGCGTTACGTATGGTCTAATAAGAAAAAACAAACTCTCCCAGGCCACGTTGTCACTAGTGGTGACGCTAGAAAATAATTTCACACGAGAAAAAGAGCAATATTGACTGAGATGGGATATGTTATTTTGTCGTAAATACGTAAGGTCAAAACGTGTGCAATGAAACAATGATCTTAAATTATATACAGGAAGCAGATGATGACATCATCAAAATTCCAATAAACCAATAAAATTCTTTAATTTTGTCCAATTAGCTAAAATTTAGGATGAGATGATGTCATAAATACATATTTTGTATTGAAATATATTTTTATATTAATTTATTAATATAATTATTATTATTTTATTATACTACTTTCGTTTAAGGACTTTTTAACTTCATTGCATATCTTTTTTAAGTTTTACGAAATAGAATTTTATCGTACACATAATTCGCGTAATTATAGAAATCAAATTCATATTCAATGGCCTGTGTGTATACACGTGTTTGATGCCTAGTATTATTATAATCTAAAACTTATAATAATAATATGAATGTTTACATAAATCTTTCCATATTTTTATATATATACTCCGTATAATATAATAATAAATGTTAAATACAATAACATAACAAGTGGGATTTTATATAAAATCATCAATCAAAATCAGATCTGATTAATCAATTAAGTCTGTTTATTTTGACTAAAATTAAAATTTTAAATCTTTATTGTAACACCCCCAAATTAATGATTTGCGGAAGCATATTTGGGTGTTACTAATCAATATACAAAGCACAAGATATACAGTAAACGACCTCTAAATGAGACGTTGTAAAACGAATTCGTAGAAATAAATGTTTGAAAACTTAATGTTTTCGTATACAAAATGTAGTTTCCTAGAGTCCACGCGTAAGGCAGGAGATTCTATTACATAATCAACATGTACAAAAGATAATGCTGAGAATCTCCGTTAATGCAGTTGAGTTGAAATCATGCGACTCTAGCTATGTCCTGGAGAAATCCTACTCCGTATGAGTACCTGAGAATACATGCTAAAAGGGTCAACACGAATGTTGGTGAATCTCACAGGTTTGTAAGTAATATCAGTTTTGAACACAAGATTTCATCAGTAGTGCCCGCAGGCGTAAATTAAGTATTTGCAAATCCAGCAAATGTAAAGTTAATAAGTTATACCGTTGCCATGAGGCTCATAATCGAAGCTTAACCCGTAAGTAATAAATTGCTCCCGTGACATGCTCGTAACTGAGCAAGCATAAGTAACGAATAATAGTCGTCCGTTTATACATAACGGTTCGTGGTAGCGCTACTACCCCGGACGGGGAGGGTCATTTCCCTAATGGATCCATTAGCTAGTGTTCGCGCTTAAGTCCATAACTAACGATATATGATGGAGAGACTTCAGTAAAAGTAAGTAACTCATGCAATCCCGTATAGTAAAATGTATAGTTCGTACTTGTGTTCAAGAAAAGTAAGCAATGTATATCACCCCGTATGTAAAACAGTAAAAGTGGGGCTGTAAGACTCACCTGAGTCAAGTAGTAAGCAGTAGCAAACAGTGAGTAGTGTGTAGGTTCTCCGAACCCGTAACCTTTAAATGCCTAAACATATAAGGTTAAGTAAGTAGATGTCCCGCAAGACCATTTAGGCTAGTTGTCTACACAACTCGTTATGTCCAATGTTGGTTCGTTATCGTTTGTTCTTAGAAATCATGGTTGGCCCGTTGGTGATTAGTTGTAGTAATAATCTTAACATTATCATTTTGATTTCAAATAGTTATACTTAAAAGTGTTTATACGCTTTAAGTGACGGGGGTCCGGGGGCAGCGCCCCTGGTTAGCGGGGTTCCAGGGGTGGCAACCCCTGGCGGGGTTCAAGGGGCTGGCCCCTGGTTGGGGTCGAGATGCCAAGTCATCTGGACTTAGTAAAAATGGTGAAAAACGCATCTGGACTTGAATGTGGGTGAAATCAGGTGATTAAATGTAGGTCTCGACACTTAGTAAAAATGGTTTGAAACTTTCTGTTTTTAGCGTCACTTATAGCGACACTTAGGGTTTAAGCGACACTTAGGAAGTGTCGCATGAAATGATTGATTCTGATTTTTGGCGTCACTTGTGCAAGTGACGCATAGAGTGCGACACTTGAGGAAGTGTCGGTTGTAAGTGTCGGTACAGGTGTCATGAGTCACTAAGGTTAGTGACGGGTGAAATCAGGTTTTGATTGTAGGCGTCACTTAGGCAAGTGACACTATAAGTGTCGGTCATTAGTGACGGGTATTAAAAATGCGTCATTTAGGTAGTGACGGAAAAAGAGGGTTTTATGGGGCACTTAGGCAAGTGACGCAAAATTAGGGCTTTTAACGACACTCAATGCGTCACTTAAGTGACGCACTAAGTGACGCTATACTGCAGTCGTCGTTGCGTCACTTCGAGCTGTTAACGGATTTTTGATCCAAAAACGAGTTTTCCGGCGACCACTTGGTCCGATTCTTTTACCCAACCCATATATGGACATTTTAAGCTTATCTAAACAATAAACAAGTAAAAGTACTAAAAAACGAGAGGTTTCGGGATTTTGTCGGAAACTTACAAAGTGGCGAAACGAAATTCCGAAAAGATAGAAGTGTAGATCGTTGCGTGGTGATTCTTTTTCTCCAAAGGGCTTCGAGATTTGATGACGTTTGATGGTGTTATTTGAGGTTTTAAGGTGATGGTGGAATTTTTGAGAGAAAGAAAGAGAGAGAGAGAAGAAGAAAGTGGATGATGATGATGAAATGAGATGGCGGGGAGGGGGTTTCCCCCTTTGTTGGCCGGTTGGGTGGGGCCCACGGGTGTGGGCTTCACCCATTTTTCATTCCCTGCATTCGTGCTCCGTGCGGTGTTCGTTTTCCCGATCGTTTAAACGTTAATTAATTATTTTATATTTTTTTAATATACGTTTTAAATTACAATAAGTTACTCAATATTATTGTTGTAGTATTTTACCAAATACTTAATAATTGCGTTATAAAATGTCACTTTAACTTGTTTTGTTTTGGTTGTGCGTTTAACATTTTAATCGTGTAGACGTTTATTTGTACGATACGAAATATGATTGAAATGTTATAAGAATAATATCCTGGATGTAATATTGTTATTAAATAATGTTACATCACTTAATAGAATTGTTCACTAACGTCCGTATTTACTTGAACCGAATTACCTTCGATTTAAATTGCGTACGATTTAATCAAATCGCATTTTTGTATATATTCATCAATATATATTTTGATACATTAATTAGCCTAAAACCGAGCTAATTACATGTATTAACAAATGATTAGGCACTAATCAATAGTCCTAATTTGACGGGTGTTACATTTATTATAGCTAAACAATCACCACCACATAATACTCGTGTTAGCATGTGCTATCATACAGTTGCATGTGGCTCCCCCACTTTAAATTAATAATACCCACGCCCGGCATAGTTAAGGATATCCTTTTAAGCAGCGCAGGTGCATCTAGTCTGGTTTTGTATATATATTTGAAACCATCATTTTTTTATGCTCCGTTAATTTGCACTCTAACTTCACATACAAGTAAGTACATATATTGAGGTCAATAATAATAATAATACTCCCTCCGTCCCAATTTAATTGTCCCCAGACAAGAAACACGCAGTTTAAGAAAACATCAACTTCTCTCTTACTTTTTGATAAGATGACAATTCTACCCCTTACTTTTTACCTACTTTTTTGTCTTACATATATAAAGTAGGGGTATAAAAGGATTTTAGCTCATCATTTTTATCCATTTTTGGAAGTGGACAATTAATTTGGGACAGCCCAAAAAAGAATAGTGGACTATTAATATGGGACGAAGGGAGTAATAATAATAATAATAATAATAATAATAATAATAATAATAATAATAATAATAATGGCTCAATTGGTTTCTATCTGGTCAAAGGGAGTTGAATCACTTCCTACAGATTATGTGTTGCCACCAGAAGAACGACCATGTGATTGAAAGATTATGTGCTTAATATTATCTTAAATTAATATCAAATTCAGCTTCACATGAACACCGCAGGGTCACACCGATGAGCACAACCGAACAAGTAGTGTGTTACTATAATTAGATATTTGATATCGTTCATTTATGTGAAATGAATTAATTGATTGAGAATGATTAGAACATTTATTAGTATAAATAATTAAGTGTAATTATTTATTTAATAAAAGTATTTATTTATAATTAGTTTTATAAATAAACTAACTAGTTTAATTACTATTAAACTTGAAGGTTCTAATTGTAAATTAATAAGTTTGGGATTAGTTTAATAAGTAATTAAACTAGAGGGATCGTAGGTGACAACTTGATTAACTTGTTCACCAAGTTGAAACCATCTATAAAAGGAGGCTTAAGGGCTCATTTGCTAGGTGATCAAACCCTAAACCTCTCTCCCTTTTTCCTCCCAATTTCGACCTCTCCCTCTCCCTCCCTAAGCCGAAAGTCGGCACCCCTCTTTTGGGGTTTTCAAGTTCGCGATTCGATCGTGTCTTTGTGTTAGGGTTATCTAGTATACACTTAGGGTACTACCGCCCGTTCTATCGTGGATCATTGGTGGATACCTAACGTATCCCTAGCCTAGCCGAATTCAAGAAGAAGGAAAAGAAGTTCAAGAAAAGTTAACTCATATTTTGGCAACGAGTTGAAGATTAAAGTTCTTGCCGAGCACTCAATGTAAGAACGTTTTCTTTCTATCTATTTAATTATATGTAATTAAATATTGTACAAGTTTTATTATAGAAAATTATAGATCTTGGCTAAGGGTTTAATTTAATATGATTAAATTTATTCTATAAACTTCCGCACTTATTAATTGTATTAATAGTTAAAAAGATTGAATTTTTGTAACGTACAACTCCATTAAAAACCCTTCAGTGATTTCGTTAACATTTGCGATGACATTCCGGTGATCGATCTTCAAAATGAACGGTCTGAGATCATCCAAGAAATCCTAAAAGCTTGTGAAAAATTTGGTGTCTTTCAGGTCCATCTTTCTCCAAACCTTAATTTATCTGTATCGATCTTCAAAAGATATTTCTGCTCTGCTCGCTGCTTGTTTAAATATCATGTGTGTATAGCTATTTCAAACTGTATATGTAACCTTACACATTTTACTGTTGTATATATGTATAAAACTTACACAAAAGAACATATTTTTATGTAGCCAAAAACATGCAAATAAGTGTTTCCAAAACTTAAATATGTACGTAGAAAATTTCGAGGTTGGACTCACACAGGGGTGGAGCCATGTAAAAGGTTGGGGTAGCAATTGTTGTAGGTTCATTCTCAGTCCGCAGTGTAATTTTAATTGAAAATTCGCATTTTTAGTTGCATTTCTTATTTGTGCTACACGTTCAAAAAAATTGAGATACCATTGCTACGGGTCACTCAAAATCATGGATTCGCCACTCACATAAAAATAAAATGTTAAAAGTTTCATATATACAATTTGAAACTATATATTAACCCTAGTATTATTGTTTATAGGTGATTAATCATGGAGTTTCGAATAAGATGATGGCAGATATAAGAGATTTGTACAATGAGTTTTATAACATGTTGGTTGATGATAAGTTAGGCATTTCCTCAGAAGAATTCGATAAGGGGTGCAAGATATTCAGTGGCATGAAGTATCAACCGGAAGAGGGTCTTAAATACTGGAAAGACACTTTGATCCACGAGTGTCATCCGTTAGAAAAACATGTACCATCTTGGCCCATAAAACCAGCCAGATACAGGTAACCTATGGTTGAATGGTCAATAAACAACATAAGGCTTAATTAGCTAGCTACTAATATTTGTATTGTTCTTAGAGATGAGGTCGCAAGATATGCAGTTGATATGCGCAAATTGGGGTTCACGATCATGGATTTGATCGGTGAAGGGCTTGGACTTATTGAAGGGTACTTTAACGAAGCAGGCCAGAAACAAACGCTAGCGATTAACCATTACCCTCCGTGTCCGGACCCAAATCTAGCCTTGGGCACTTGTGCTCATGTCGACCCTAACCTCATAACCCTCGTTCAGCAAGATCAAATTGGGCTACAAGTAGAAAAGGATGGGAAATGGTTGGGTATTAAACCAATTCCGAATGCTTTTGTGGTCAATGTTTGTTGCCAACTCGAGGTACTTACTGATTAAAACTCTTAGTTCCGCATCTAGTCATTAATTATGTACTCAATAATTCGAATATGATTGTCTTCTTGATTTTGCGTGTAGGTTATAAGTAATGGGAAGCTGAAAAGTGCAAAACATCGCGTGGTATTGGATTCAACTGTGGGTAGAACATCTATCATCACATTTTTTGGTCCATATGTTAATCTTCCAACAGTCATAGAACCTGCTAAAGAACTTATTACAATGAGTAGTCCGCGGATGTTCAAATCATATCAATACGACGACTTTCTGGCAAATAGGTATGCTGGTACTAGCAGATCGTGTTCTAAGCGTGGACAGCTATTGGATCCCTACCGACTTTGAAATACCATTTTTCCTTGATTTAAGACCTCGTCTTTCTAAATAAACTGGCAGCCTTACGACACACAAGTTATACTTCGCAGGTGACGGAAGTATTAGTGTATTATTATTTTAGCCCATTAGTATTTATGTATTTAGCCCAATGTAAAGCCCAATGGGCTCACGGGCTTTAGGTTTTGTGTGTTCCTAGCTCTATATATATGAGCCTCATGTAATGTTTTATTCAAGGCATTATCAATAAACTTTCATGGTTTCAGAGCCTTCACTTTCTCTCCCCTAAATTCTTCCTCCGTCTCTCACTCTCACCATCCTTCTGCAGATTTTTATTATCTCATTTCAACTTAGAATCTCGAAACAAAAATACCACCAATAGATTCGTAATCAAAAACCGAGTAACCCTTAGAAATTTCAACCTCAAACGCTCCAAAACGAGCCGTCTAGAGCCATTTTTAGTTTTGAATCACAAAATCGAAAATCTTACAAATCGACCCTTTACACTGCAAATCAAGTGACGTCGCCTACACAGACCTTCAAATCGCTGCTTTCCGATCAAAATTGAAATTTTTAAGCTCTGTCCGACGAACCACGTTCCCACGCGCAGTTCACGCGCCTCCCACGCGCGGCACGCGTTGATCACCTTCCCAAACCAGATTGATGACGTGTCGTCAACGTGGCACTGACGTGGTCATTTTGCTGACGTGGCAGCTGACTGGTATGCTTGATGACTGGACTACTGACTGTGCTGCTTACTGGATGCTGACGTCATCGAACTTGCTTACGTGTATGCTGACGTGTCAGCTGACGTCATAAAAAAATTAAAAAATAAAAAATAATAAAAAAATGTCTACGAGTCAACGATCTTGGATCTTGGACACTGGAGCTTCTTCACACCTTACTTCGGATGCAAGTAATCTCAATTCTCGTTTTAATTCTAGCTTAATTCAGTCTATAATTGTAGGTGATGGATCCCCTATTCCTGTTACCCAAATGGGACATAGTATAACACCCCTCATTTATAAGCATTTAAATATAAATATCCGGAAGCGTTATCCCAAATAAATAGTAGTAATTTACTTCATTGTATCAACATATAAAATTCAACCTTTTCAAAACCATAATTTCTTCAGCCGAGGTGTTATATAAAAACATGTTAAAACATAATTTTATATAAATCCACTACCAGAGTAAAGCCTCATGGTCAAACATTCCTGCTAGCCCAACTTCTTGCCCACCCATTATTTTAGCCAAAACCTGCAAGAAGTGTTATTGTGGGGGATTAGCATAAAGCTAAGTGAGTAAATCAATAATCTACAGCACAACTTAGCATAACAACTTTATGTACAACAACTAACCTTAAGCACACACAAGTACACAATACAACTGATCAACAATGCAACAATTCAACTAATCAACAACACCATAATGAGGATCAGCGGCTCTGGGGATTACCTTAATACCCGGGTGGCTCCCCAAGAACACTTATCCAACCATATCCGTATGACCCTACGGACGAGACCGATAGCTAGTGGTTATTGTTGAGTCACTGGTCGCTGACCATGATGAAGTCACTGGTCGCTGACCAACTCAACCTTACACTACTCAATGAAGAAATGGATTGTATCGAAGCTGCTGTTGCTAATGATAGGATTTGCTGATCGTCATTCATTCTGATTCGATATTCTGAGGAAGATTTAAAGCTCAACTTGGTGTGTCGCTGATCAACGTCAGCGAGAGCTTTACTTCTTCAAATCAATAAAGGCAAAAGTCACTGCCAGAATAACAGCTAGTCACTGAAGATCCGTTGTTCAAATCATTCTAAAAGAGCATGTTAGCTCGCAGTGAGTGAGGAGGATTGCTGCATCATCAGTGACTATTTCAATAAAGCCTCTCAAACATCTAGTACTTAAAAGTACTGTACTTATCTATACATCAGCAAGAGTGTTCCAGTTTAAAGAATACCTGAAAGATTACGTGGCAGCAAGTGATTAGTTTTAAGGTAACGAGATATTTGCGGTAACAGAATTGGGACCCGCAGAATGTCGGTTTATCAGAGATCAGGACCAATCAAGCAGCAACACGTGTCCTTTCAAGATCCTATTTTGTAGGCGATATTTTAGGAACTCTTGTAGTATAAATAGTTCAGTGTTTATTGAGGCTAGTCGTTATATGCACCGTTCTTCTGTTTGTCAGAGAACCAGTTTGTCTAGGTGTATATTAAGATTCAGCGAGGTTAACTATCAGCGTGTCTGTCCACTGTAGTTAACGCTCTTCATTGTAATAATTTAGCTAAGTGTTTGAATTGGATTAACTTTGGTTAATCCATTCCGCATTCAACACTTTGTGAATTTAATCAATACAATTCACTTTCAGCTACTATTACTTATCATTCTTTGATTCAGTTATATCTTTAATCTGTTATTTCAATACCGACATACTCTGTTATAGATAATTAATTTAAAACAAACTGAAACACTTGGTAAAATCTGAAATTGTTTTAAATTGTATTCAACCCCCCCTTTTACAATTAAACTTTACACTTTGTGATTCCAAATCACTAACTAATAGTGATTACGGGACTATCAATTGGTATCATAGCAGAGTTGGTTTAAATTCAATTAACCAGGTCTGCTATGGAATCAGTAAAGTATAGCTGTGTTGACTCTGATTATCAAAAGGGAAATGGTTCTACAACCAAACCTCCAGCTTTTGATCCTTCAAGGATTGAAACTTGGATGTCCCGGATGATGATGTTTTTGGACTTAGTTGATGACCGTCTTTGTAATATCATAACCAATGGTCCCCATATCCCAACTACTATTGTTCCTGCTGTAATTGCAACAGCTACTACTCCAGCTATACCAGAAATGGTTTTACCTAAAAGAGAGGAACAATGGACTGATGAGGATAGGCGGTTGGTTAGACTTGATAAACAAGCTAAAATCTACATAGGCATGGCACTTCCTGATGAAGTGTTCGAATCAATTAGGCTTTGTAGGACTGCAAAAGATATGTGGGATACCCTTAGGAATATATATATTGGAACTCCTGATATAATTCGTTGCAGGGAAGTTAATCTCACTCGCCAGTATGAGCTGTTCGCAATGGAACCAAATGAATCTCTGTCTTCAACTTACACCAGATACCAGTCACTGATGAACAAAATGGAGAAGGCTGGTATAGGCAAGGAACAAAGATTTGTTGTTGAAAAGTTTCTTGAGTTACTGCCAAGGAAAATCTGGGGAACTATTGCCACTTGTACCAGACAGAGAAATGATTATTCAATTCTGAATCTAACTCAGGTCTATGGTATTTTGCTCAATTGGGAGCAGTCTGAAAAGCAAGCTGATCAGAGTGAGCATATTCGTGCTACTCTTGGAAGTCAGAAGATATCCAATGCCCTTGTAGCAGAGCTTGATGAAATCGATAAGAGACAGAAGTCAAAAGTGTCTAAGAAAAGCTCAAAGTCACTGATAGCTGAAGAAGAAGGTGGTCTGAATGAAGAAGAATCAGAATATGAGTATGATGAAGGATTGGAGAAGCTTGAGAAGGATATGGCCATGATGGTTGCTAATTTCAGAAGGAACACCAGATCAAAACGATTTGCTGGTGCTCCATCATCTGATAAATTTCAATCTAAAGGTGAATGCTACAAGTGTGGCAGAATTGGTCATTTTGCAGCTGAATGCAGATCAAAGTCAGTGAATCAAGTCCCTGAACCCATGCCAGATGTCAGAAATGACAAGTATAACAAGTACAAGGCAAAATACAAGAAATTGAAGGCATTGGCTAAATCTGGGAAGAAGAAAAGAAAAGGATTTGTTGCTGAAGAAAGTTCACTCAGCGACTCTGATTCATCCTCTTCATCTGATGATGAAGAAGCAATGCTTTGTCTAGACAAAGATTATTGTTTAATGGCTAACGATGCTGAATTCCATGAAAATATCAAGGAAGTTGCTCAGAAATGTTCAGCATCAGGATGGGATTCTGACAGCATCTACAAAAGCATTCTTAGAGAAACCATCTGGTATTTGGATAGTGGATGTTCCAGGCATATGACAGGATGCAAGTCGCTGCTCAGTGATTATCAGGATGAAAAAGGTCCTAATGTAGTGTTTGGTGATAACAAAGTTGGGAAAACCAAAGGGTACGGTGTCTTATCCAATGGTAATGTAATGTTCAAACGTGTAGCATATGTAGAGGGTTTGAAGCACAATTTATTAAGCATCAGTCAGTTTTGTGATTCAAAGAACAAGGTACTTTTTGATCATGAAGCTGGTGTTGTTTACAACAAAAAGGGAAGTGCTGTTCTTGCTGCAAACAGGAAAGGGAATACTTATGTGGTCAACATGGATTCAGCACAATCAGGAACATGCTTTTACTCCAGAACCGTTTCAGAAGAAAAAAGGCTATGGCATAAGCGACTCTCTCATCTGAACCTCAAAGCAATCAATAAACTAAGCAAGAATGGTTTAGTCACTGGATTACCAAAGATGTCTTATGACAAAGACAAGCTTTGCTCAGCATGTGAAAAGGGAAAGCATCACAGCTCGTCCTTCAAAAGCAAACAGACTTCTTCAGTAACAGAATATTTTTACTTGCTACATATGGATCTGTTTGGACCAGTGAGTACAGCAAGCCTTCGAGGAAAAAGGTACTGTTTGGTGATAATAGATGAGTACTCCAGATACACTTGGGTATTCTTTCTTAAAGCCAAAAGTGAAGCTGCCAGCGAGATCATATCCTTTGTCAGGAAAATGGAAAATCTAAATGATGTCACGGTAAAACATCTGAGAAGTGATAATGGTACTGAATTTCGAAATATTGACCTTGAAAATTTCTGTGATTCAAAAGGTATTTCTCAAAATTTTTCAGCACCACGAACACCCCAACAAAATGGGGTGGCAGAAAGGAGAAATAGAACCTTGATTGAATCTGCTAGGTCAATGCTCATTGATGCTGGTCTTAAGACCTATTTTTGGGCTGAAGCAGTGAGCACTGCCTGCTACACTCAAAATAGGTCACTGATTGTTAAAAGGCACAGTAAGACAGCATATGAGCTATTAAGGGGGAGAAAACCTGATATAAGTTTTCTTCATGTTTTCGGTAGTACCTGCTACATTCTAAACAAAAGAGATCACTTAGGAAAGTTTGATCCCAAAGCTGATGAAGGAATATTTGTTGGTTACTCAATCATCTCTAAAGCTTTCAGAATTTATAATAAACGAAGAGAATGTATTGAGGAATCAATAGATGTTACTTTTGATGAATCATATGATGAGTCACTCACTGATCCAAAAGAATATGAAAATCTTGTTTTTAACAAAATGGATGGTGACTTATCAAATGAAATCAAATCAAATGATAAGAAATATAAAAATTTCTCATCTGATTCTGAAGATGAAGATAATATTCCTGAAGATAATTCTAGTTCTACTTTAGCTACGAATAATTCAGGAATATCATCTTTACCTACAGATGTTCCATCATCATCAACTCAATGTCCAAACCAAAACTCGCATAACAATACTACTCATGCCACTGATGTTGATTTGCCCTCTGAACCCTCGCAAAGTAATCAAGTCACTGCTGAACCTCAGCGAATGACTAAGTGGACAAAACATATTGATAATCAATTGATTATTGGTAATCCACAATCCAGGGTTCAGACAAGATCAGCAACTGCTAACTTCTGTTTGTTTGTAAGTTTTGTGTCTCTAATAGAACCAAAGAAGGTTGATGAAGCACTTACTGATCATCACTGGATAGCTGCCATGCAAGAAGAGCTATCTCAGTTTGAAAGAAATAAAGTTTGGAAGCTTGTACCACAACCCGCTGGAAAGTCAGTGATTGGAACACGATGGGTGTTCAGAAATAAAATGGATGCTGATGGCGTGGTTACAAGAAACAAAGCTAGACTAGTTGCACAAGGTTACTGTCAGCAAGAAGGCATCGATTATGACGAAACCTTTGCACCAGTAGCTAGGCTTGAAGCAATCAGGCTATTTCTTGCTTATGCAGCTCACAAGAAATTTAAAGTATATCAAATGGATTTGAAAAGTGCCTTTCTGAATGGCAAGCTGCAGGAAGAAGTGTATGTCAAGCAACCACCTGGATTCATTAATCCAAAACACCCGGGTTATGTGTACAAACTCGATAAAGCCCTGTATGGACTAAAACAAGCTCCTAGAGCATGGTATGATACTCTCTCCATCTATCTGATAAAATGTGGCTACGTCAGAGGTAAAATTGATAGTACACTATTTATCAAAAGAGATAAAAAAATGTCATATTAGTCCAGATCTATGTTGATGATATCATATTCGGGTCTACTAACAGTGACATGTGCAAGGAATTTTCTGATCTCATGACCAAAAGTTATGAGATGAGCATGATGGGTGAATTAACATTTTTTCTTGGTTTGCAAATAAAACAAACCAAAACTGGAATTTTCATTAGTCAAGGAAAATACGTTAAAGATCTGTTAAAGAAATTTGAATTTGCTAATTGCTCAACCCTTGCTACACCCATGTCACCTGCAGTAAAGCTACATGCTGATCCTGATGGTAAATCTGTAAACATTACTGCTTACAGAGGAATGATCGGGTCGCTGCTGTATCTAACTGCTAGTAGACCAGACATTATGTTTGCTACATGTCTCTGTGCTAGGTATCAAGCTGATCCTAAGGAATCACATTTGCTCGCTGTCAAAAGGATCTTTAGATATCTGAAGGGTACTCCTAATCTTGGTCTCTGGTACCCATCTGGTTCAGACTTTTCCCTGAAAGGATACTCTGATTCTGATCATGCTGGATGCAAACTGGATAGAAAAAGTACATCTGGTAGCTGTCAATTTCTTGGAGAAAAGCTAGTAAGCTGGTCCAGCAAGAAACAAAACTCAGTCTCAACTTCAACTGCTGAAGCTGAATATGTTGCTGCAAGTGCATGTACTGCTCAAATTCTCTGGATGAGAAATCAGCTTGCTGACTATGGCTTCGACTTCAATGAAATACCAATCTACTGTGATAGTCAAAGCGCTATAGCCATTGCCAACAATCCAGTAATGCACTCAAGGACAAAGCACATTGATGTCCGATATCATTTCATCAGGGACCATGTGATGAAAGGTGATATTGAATTGCATTTTATTCCAACTGATTACCAACTCGCTGATTTATTTACAAAACCTTTAGATGAGAAAAGATTTAATTTTCTTATCAGCGAGCTTGGCATGTTAAACTTAAATGACTAGCTATGCTATCATGCTTAGTTAGTTATTTTTGTGTATTATTTTTTTTTAAGTATCTGTTATGTTTCTATATGACCTATATTGTTATTGTTCTATATTTCTGTTTTGCTGATTATGTTAGTATTCTAAGTTGTAACTAGATCAGTGAAAGATAAATATAGTAAAATAATACATAGTTCATATCAGACATAATCTATACTTTAAAAAAAAAAAAAAAAGAGACCTATTCTTTAACTGATCTTGTTAGTATTCTAAGTTGTAACTCTTTCAGCGAAAGATCAGTCTCTCTAAATTTTGTTTTAAAAAGAATAAATAAAAATTATGATTCTTATTTACCAGTGATCAAATCTCTCTGACTTAGTTAGTATTCTAAGTTGTGACCAAATCAGTGAGATTACATCTCAGGCAAATTGAATCATATATGAGTGTTATTTTTATTTGTGTGACTTCTTGATTCTTTCATCATTATTTGACGGGATGTGTCACAAAATTGCACCTCTGACACTAGACTTTTCCTTACGTCACATATACTTTTCCGGCGTACCTTTCAAATCACCATTAATACCACCAAGCTCCACAATCATCACACCTATTCCATTTAAACATCAAAACTTATCACCCCTATGCCACCCCTATTTACTACCACTATCTACCACGTTTTCCCAATCTTAACCACATGATCATTCAAGAGTTTCCATAAATCAAACCAAATGGTTTTCTTTCTGTTTCAAATCAAAAAGAAACTCTTGATGTTCATATTCTCTTTCAAATACTCTAACCAATAAAAGTCTTTTCGATTTCTGTAACGGCAAATTCAAACGTTTTAAAATCAAGGAATTTTGCCATTACAACATTCAAAATCACTCTCATCACCATAAAATATTTTTTTATAAAAATAGAGTATGATATTTATTTCATCACTTGATAGATCAGGGTAAAATTTCTCTTGTAAAAATCAACCTGGTCTATAATCGCCTTGTTTCTACTTAGTCTAGTGATGCCATTTTTATCTACTCTGCTGGGATTACAAGGTTCTCTTGTAATCCAGTATGAAACTACTGTACACTCGTCTGATTCTGCCCCACCATCGATCATGTCACTGCTCACACCCCCAGTGACCAAAACTGATCATCCTCCATCCAAGAAAACCTCAAACTCTTCTACCAAAAGCTTGAAAATAAAGGCCCTGTTTCTAGCAAAACAAGGGATCAAGAGTGAAATAGTCACTGAACGTTCAGTCTCTATGGGCACTCTTGCTAAAACCAAAACTTACTTATCGAGTCAACCCATGAGCCACTCATCATCCTCACAAAAGGATGATGCTTCATTCAAAGGGCAAGTGACATCAGTGGGTGATGACACACTCATATCTGGTGTCACATCACTGGCTACAGACCCGCGCCAACTCTCTTCTATCACCACACCAGCTGTCAATGTCGCTCTCCAGTCACAGAGATTGATACAGGCTGCACTTTCTGTTTTTAAAGATCCATCAGTTAAAACACAAGCTGATGATGAGAAAACCAAAACTGTTTTACAACATGATCACATAGTTACTATCGCATTTTCTGATATCATCAAGGGGGAGAAATTTCTACATGAAGAATGTGCTGATGCTTACAGAAAAATGATAATCTACTATAGGATATCATCAAGGGGGAGAAAACGTGCAAATGAATGCAAAAATCAATGGTGTTCATATGTAAAGTTGTTGCTGATTGGAAATCATCTATTTGGATCATATTACAGGGTCAACACATCTACAACTCATGTGGAAAAGTTGCTGACGCTATTAGAACCATATAGAAAAGTTGCTGACGCTATATGGAAAAATTGCTGACGCTATGAAAATTACTAATACATGGGGATCATCTTTGCAGCTTCTATCTCAAATAATACCTATTCCCTGTATTGATGTTACAATTTTCATGGCAATCTTTATTTCATATCAGCTTAGCAATGAATCCTTCTTCATCAACTGCAGCTCAAATATGTCTCATTGATTTTCAGTCGGTTTAAGCTACAAGAAGAAGGATATTTGCATATAAAATTTCCTTCACAGTTGTCTTCTCTCTGATGACAAGTGCACTGTGATGAGGTATATTCTCACTGATGAAATTGTGTTCACTGACGCCATCTCTATGTCTCTCCCTACTACAGTTTTGAATCATATGTCAAGAAGAATGAATGTTTGGCCTGATTTCTCCCTGGTTGAAAGACTTCCCGTTTACAAAATGTGAGTCAAAGCTGAAGATATCAGAAGTTGCTGAATCTCTTGATCACTGAAGAAGATTGTCTTATCTAAATCAGATTAGAGCATTGTAACTAAAAATGATTATGTACTTTATATTTTAGCTTCAATAATATTTGAACCTGTGCAAATCTCAGAACATATCAAAAGAATCCAAAAAGAAAGATGAATGGATCACAAGCATACAGTCACTGAATGTTTAAATTCTTAAACACTGACTATAAACTTTCACAGCAACAAGTTTGTATAGGGAGCTTCAATCACAATCATTTAGGGGGAGATTGTTGAGTCACTGGTCGCTGACCATGATGAAGTCACTGGTCGCTGACCAACTCAACCTTACACTACTCAATGAAGAAATGGATTGTATCGAAGCTGCTGTTGCTAATGATAGGATTTGCTGATCGTCATTCATTCTGATTCGATATTCTGAGGAAGATTTAAAGCTCAACTTGGTGTGTCGCTGATCAACGTCAGCGAGAGCTTTACTTCTTCAAATCAATAAAGGCAAAAGTCACTGCCAGAATAACAGCTAGTCATTGAAGATCCGTTGTTCAAATCATTCTAAAAGAGCATGTTAGCTCGCAGTGAGTGAGGAGGATTGCTGCATCATCAGTGACTATTTCAATAAAGCCTCTCAAACATCTAGTACTTAAAAGTACTGTACTTATCTATACATCAGCAAGAGTGTTCCAGTTTAAAGAATACCTGAAAGATTACGTGGCAGCAAGTGATTGGTTTTAAGGTAACGAGATATTTGCGGTAACAGAATTGGGACCCGCAGAATGTCGGTTTATCAGAGATCAGGACCAATCAAGCAGCAACACGTGTCCTTTCAAGATCCTATTTTGTAGGCGATATTTTAGGAACTCTTGTAGTATAAATAGTTCAGTGTTTTGTACTATTGAGGCTAGTCGTTATATGCACCGTTCTTCTGTTTGTCAGAGAACCAGTTTGTCTAGGTGTATATTAAGATTCAGCGAGGTTAACTATCAGCGTGTCTGTCCACTGTAGTTAACGCTCTTCATTGTAATAATTTAGCTAAGTGTTTGAATTGGATTAACTTTGGTTAATCCATTCCGCATTCAACACTTTGTGAATTTAATCAATACAATTCACTTTCAGCTACTATTACTTATCATTCTTTGATTCTGTTATATCTTTAATCTGTTATTTCAATACCGACATACTATGTTATAGATAATTAATTTAAAACAAACTGAAACACTTGGTAAAATCTGAAATTGTTTTAAATTGTATTCAACCCCCCCTTTTACAATTAAACTTTACACTTTGTGATTCCAAATCACTAACTAATAGTGATTACGGGACTATCAGTTATCATCCTCAAACACAGGTTCTTAGCACACAACAAATGAAGCCAAGAAACCAAGTGTAATTCACACAATAACCAACTAGCCCAACCAACAGTTCAACAACTCGTTGCCTCATTAACAACTGATGCCCGAAGGCCAAATTAATTTAAGTGATCACGTAATCAACAAGTCACATATTCAACTAGTCAACATATCAACAGTATTATTACTATCAACATAATCATCAATGCAACTAATAAAGTAATAATACGTTACTTGTTGTAACCAAACTTGTTACAACCAAGTTACGCAGAGGATTAGAGATCCACTCACCGAATACCTCAGCCGTCCACTCGGTAGTCTAATATCACTGAGCCTTCTGCACATCTGAGAATACACCATAATAACGCAAGTTAGTCACTTGTCTCAATATGGTTATAACATTATACGAATGTAGTTACAACCAAATAACTTAATTAAGTAACTACAACATAATATTTACTAATCAAGATCATAATTCCATCATTCTCATTAGATTAATCACAATTAACTCAATTATCCCATTTTTCATAAATTAACTATCATGGTGATCATATTTCACTTCAAATCAAGTAAGTTATTACTTACTTAGATTCATTTAACACAATTTCTTCCAAGATTATGAATAACCATCATAAATATCAATATTCATAATCAAGTATCTAATTAAGATCATGTCATCATCATGAATCAACCTTAATAGGATCATTAACAACAATTACCAATTATACACTAGTAACATAAGCTTAAAAGCTTTGATTCTAACATAATCAACTAAACTCATAATTTCTCAATTAAATGTTCTAATTAGAAGTTAATACTCATTTCATCATATTACTCATCATAATCATCAATTCTCTAGAACGCCTCATGAACACTTTGATCAAATTCTTGAATTTCAAGTTATAACTCAACTTATAATCATGAATTAGACACTAACTAACAACTATAACATAACAATAGACTTCAATTCATGAATTATCCACTAATCCATAAACTATCTATATGATCATACATAATTTTCTTCATTTCTAGGTTAGGATTTAAGTTATAATCCTCATACAAACCTCAACTAGCAATTATACAAGCATAACAAGCTTCAATTTCATATCAATCATCCTAATTTCATCATTTTCACAAAAACCCATTTCTAGGTTTATAAAGAATCAAGAAATATCACTTACAAGATGATTAGAAGGATGAAAGAAAGCTTAATTCATGTTTTGGAAGCTTGAATCATAGTTCTATAAGCTCAATTTAACTTCCAAGCTTGTTTCACAATTTTTGAATCACCCCTGTGGTGCGTACGGTTCGGCCAGACCAAGAACAAGGAAGAACAGGGATTGATTCCACAAGGTTATGATGATTGATGATGATTTTGATTAGGTTTAGGGTTTAGATCAACCTCTCGCTCTCTCCCGAATTCTCTGGAATGTTTTTAGGCGATAAGGATAAGATTTTACACATATAAATGATAATACGTGTATTAGTTTTATTCCCTTCTAAATCTACTGTCTGGAACTGGAAAACCATTTGCGAGGAAAAACTATTTTATTTTACCGTCAACTAAGTTTAATTAAAACAACTAATAAGTTATTAGTCACAATAAATTATTTAACTTTTTTACCCATTTATTTGACTAAAATGCACCAAAACTATTTTCTAACACATTAAATAATGATTCACAGTTAGAAAATATTTAATACCACTAGACCCGAAAACTGGGTGTTACACATAGCCAAGTACCAAACCCATATCGTCCTCTATACCTCAAAAACGTCCTTGTTACCCCAAATATCATTAGAATCCTTATCTCTGTTCGTCAATTTACCAAAGATAATAAGTGTTTAATCGAGTTCGACCCTTATGGCTATTCTGTAAAAGATTTAAAAACTCGACAACTCCTCCTCCGGTCTGACAGCACCGAAGATCTCTATCCCATTTCTTCTAAACATGCTTCTGCCTTTTCCATTCTTCCTCAAAGTAAAAGCCACTCTGTATGGCATCAGCGTTTAGGTCATCCCGGGGATACAATACTACAATCACTTGTGACTAGAGTGTTCATTCCATATCACAAAAATAAAACAACCTTGTGTCATGCGTGTCAGTTAGGCAAACAAATCAAACTTCTATTTTATCACCCTGAGTCTGTAGTTGAGTCTCCTTTTGACATCGTCCATTCTAACATTTGGACTTCTCTAATACCTAGCGTAACTGGTTTTAAATACTATGTGTTGTTTTTGGATCATTTCTCCCATTTTCTCTGGATCTACCCACTTCACAGAAAATCTGACGCCTTCTCCAAATTTGTACAGTTTCGTGCATTTGTTCGTACTCAGTTTAACCGTGAAATTCGAGCCTTTCAATGCGATCATGGTGGAGAATTTGACAACCGATCTATGCATGATCTCTTTGCCACTAATGGCATTCAGTTTCGCTTCTCTTGCCCTCATACTTCCCAACAAAATGGAAAATCAGAACGCATGATTCGTACCATCAATAATGTCGTTTGCACACTCCTATTCCAAGCACATCTTCCACCTGAATATTGGGTCGAAGCTCTCTTCATGGCTGTATATCTTCTGAACATTCTTCCGTCCACCTCAATCCAAAATGAAATCCCATACACCAAACTGTTTAACAAACCAACATCATACACTCACCTTCGCATCTTTGGGTGCCTCTGTTACCCATATACTTTCTCACCACATAAACTCACACCTCGCACCACTCCATGCATATTTCTTGGTTACCCTCTCAATCACCGTGCATATCGGTATCTTGATCTCAACACCAAGAAAATTATTATTTCTCGACATGTCATCTTTGACGAGTCATCTTTCCCCTTCGCCTCTTTCTCTCCTAATAAAGCTCTCTCATATGAGTTTTTAGACACGTCGTGTGACCTTTCTCCGATTGCACGGCAACTTCTCATGTCTCGATCCTCTGCTGTTCCCACTACGGGGACAATTTCATCAAACACGAATACACCTCACATCATTCCTGAAAACCCACCCACTCATCCAACACCTCTTTCTTCACCATTCACAGATATCTCAAACAACTCATATTCCACTTCCTCTGATAACTCCTCCAGTACAGATATTTCAAACAACTTATCTTCCACTTCCTCTGATAACTCCTCCAGCCCATCTACATCATCCCCAACTCATTCTATTCCATTACGCATTCACCCAATGGTCACTCGCTCTCAAAATGATATACACAAACCCATCCAAAAACTTAATCTTCACACCACTACTGCCACTACTGTAACACCCTCAAATTTACCGTTGAGCGGAAGCATACTTTGGGGTGCTACTAATCAATAAACAAAGCACATAAGATATATAATGAACGACTCTATATGCGTCGTTTACAAATACATTGTTATTATAAAAGTCTTACACTGTTATAATAGTTTACAAGAGCTCGTAAGCCAAATGATAGAGATTCTAGGGCATATCTAATTATACAAAATATAGAAATGCAAGGGAATCTCCTGATGTCTGTATGCGACTCGAGCTAATGGGCATTCTGAATGAGCAGACCTATTGCTGCTGCGAACCTGAAAATAAATGGTCAGCTAAAAGCTGGTGAGCTCACAGGTTTAATGACAAAGTATAATGTATGAACCGCAAGATTTCAGCATGATGATTTGTAATTAAGCAAATAAGTAAATGATAAATGATGTATATAACTACCATGAGCACATAGTCTGAGCTTAACTGAGGTGTCAGGATCACAAGTAAGTGCCTGAGCGAGGGTGCCTCTATGCGTGTGCCTAATCAACACACGTATGAACACATGATAATGCGTTCGTTTGACCAGTCAGTGCTTGCTGACCCGGACGGGGATTGTCAGTCCCATATGGTACCATACACTAACATTCACGCTACAAAGTATTACCAAACTATGCTTGGAGGACTTAAATGATTAGATGATAAACTCATGTAGAATATAGCGATATTTGATACTTGCGTTCACATGTAAAACAAAACAAGCATGTATTCTCACCCCTAGAGTAAAAATAGTAAAATAGGGGCTATGAGACTCACCTGAGTGTAATGAGATGCTATCAAGCATAAATGATGGTTTATAAGAGAAATGATGTCGTCTCCAACGATTGAAACCTGCTGGGCGTCCTAAACAAGGTTTTAATGATTAGATGTGGAAACCTGCTGGGCGTGTTAAACGCGCAAGGTTTTAATGATTAGAGGTCTCAACAGACCATCCATGCTAGTTGTTCCCTTAACTAGTTATGTCCAATTACTTTGGTTAATGTTTATGTTTGAAGCTGTGAAAAATGTATACGGCCCGTTGGTGATAGTTTGAAATAATGATTTATGAAAAAATTATTATCGTGTTTGCTTAATCGTATTTTCATAATGTATGGAATTGTGTACGGGGGTCCGGGGGCAGCGCCCCTGGTTAGCGGGGTCCCAGGGGTGGCAACCCCTGGCTGGGGTCGAGATGCCAGGTCAGCTCGAAATTTTTTTATTTCTTCTACATTACTTTAGTGAAAACGCATTCGAAATTTGAATTCGGAGTAAAATTAAGTGGCAAAATCTTAGTTCCGATACTTTAGTAAGAATCGTGCTATTCGAAGTTCCACCCGTCCGGTTCATGAAAGGATCACCCGTCTGGTTCACCAAGCTTAGCCGTCCGGCTAAGGAAACCTAGCCGTTCGGCTAAGGAAACCTAGCCGTTCGGCTAAGGAAACCTAGCCGTTCGGCTGGCTCAGGTAACCTAGCCGTTCGGCTAAGGTAACCTAGCCGTTCGGCTGAGTTAGCCTAGTCATTCGGCTATTGAACTTCAGCCGTTCGGCTCAGGGACCAGTTCCAGGTCTGTTTCGAATCAAGATTTCAACACAACAATTTGGGTTCGATTCTTGGACATAATCAGTTCGTAAAACACTAATACATGATGATATATGTTATATAAACACGAAAACTTAAAGAAAATGGAGAATTTCTTACGTATAATATGTGAACCGAAATGATGATGATGGTGATGAAGATGATCACGATGAAGATGAAGATGGTGATGATAATACCTTGCTCCCGCTGATTGTTAATTGTTGTTGTTGTTTTCGGTTTGGAGATGAATCGAGAGAGAGAGCAGAGATAGAGAAAGATGAAAGAAATGAAATGGAGAAGGGTGCATTTGTTATGGTCAACCAGCTCCAATCATTGGAGTTGGTTGGCTCCATGTGCAGTACAAAATACCTGTATTTTTGTACCCGATTGTAAAGTAGTATAATGTTTTCAAATAATAAATCCTAAAAATGAAATTGTATATACTTTTAATTGAAGTATTTTATAAAGATACTTTTAGTGAGATATAAAAATATATCTTTGTTTTAAGTTTGAATGACGGATATGGTTCGAATGGTTTCGTCGTTTTGAGTACAATTTGAATGAAACGTAATATGTTATAATTTTTATCCAGGTAAATAATAATTATTATTTTCGATAATAATACATTATTTATATGTTTTGTCACGAATGTTTTGATTTGTACGATACGAATTACTTTATATATCATCAAAATAATATATAATAAATAATGAGTGTATTAAATAATAGTTCCATATTACTTAATACTCGTGTTCACCAACGCCCGTATAACAATATACATATTGATACATACAATTAGCCTAACACAGAACTAATTACATTTGTTAACAAAATAATTAGGACCTAATAACTAGTCCTAATTTGACGGGTGTCACAACTACTTCCACACCCCGCTCATACAACCAAGCCTTTTGGGATCCTCACTGGCATGCAACTATGCAGACTGAATATAATGCTTTAATTAAAAATGAAACTTGGGATCTTGTTCCATGACCACCTGGCGTTAATGTGGTCCGTTCTATGTGGTTATATAAACGCAAGCTGCGTGCTGATGGCACACTTGATCGATATAAAGCCCGTTTGGTGGCTGATGGGAAAAGCCAACAGCTTGGCATTGATTGTGAGGAGACTTTTAGCCCGGTTGTCAAACCGGCTACCATACGTACTGTTCTAAGTTTAGCCCTCTCTCGCTCTTGGCCGATACATCAGTTGGATGTACAGAATGCGTTTTTACACGGTTCACTGCAAGAAACCGTATATATGCAGCAACCCTAGGGTTTGTCGATCCTTATCGCCCAAGTTATGTTTTCCACTTGAAGAAGTCTTTGTATGGTCTGAAACAAGACCCTCGAGTTTGGTTTCAGCGGTTTGCATCATATGCTATGAGAGTCGGGTTTTTGCACAGCAAAACCGACTCATCTCTGTTCATTTTTCGCAAAGGATCAGGCATTGCATACTTATTGATATATGTGGATGATATTATCCTCACTGCATCATCAGATACGTTTTTACATCGAGTAATCTCCTTATTAAATGGAGAATTTGCAATGATGGATTTAGGGCCCCTTAACTATTTTCTGGTTATTGCAGCAACGCGAACTTCAGCATGCATGTTCTTTTCTCAGAAGAAATATGCTATGGACATCCTCGAACGGGCAAACATGGTTAATTCTAATCCGTGCAAGACTCCGGTTGACACAGAATCTAAGCTTAATGCTACAGGTACTCCCGTTGCCGATCCTACTTTGTACCGTAGTCTTGCGGGGGCATTACAGTATCTGACATTCACCAGGCCAGATATTTCTTATGCGGTTCAGCAGATTTGTCTTTTCATGCATGATCCGCGAGAGCCTCACTTCCATGCTCTCAAACGTATTCTTCGATATGTCCGGGGCACCATTGACCATGGCCTTCAACTGTATTCTTCTTCTACTACACAGCTCACAGCATACTCATATGCTGATTGGGGTGGATGCCCCACTACACGGTGGTCTACATCTGGCTATTGTGTTTTTCTTGGTAACGACCTGCTACCTTGGTCTTCAAAACGCCAAAACACAATGTCTCGTTCCAGTGCTGAAGCAGAATATAGAGGGGTGGCTAATGCAGTCGTCGAAACATCATGGTTACGATATCTTCTGGGGGAGCTTCACACACCGCTGTTCTCTGCAACCATTGTCTACTGCGACAATGTCAGTACAGTTTACATGTCATCTAACCCAGTTCAGCATCAACGGACTAAGCATATTGAGATTGATATTCATTTTGTTCGTGATAAAGTTGCTACATGCCCTGTTCGTGTTCTTCATGTTCCATCTCGTTATCAGTAAGCAGATATTTTCACGAAAGGACTGCCTTCACCTCTGTTTACTGAGTTTCGATCCAGCTTGAGCGTTCAACAGCCTTCTCCCACTCAAACTGCGGGGGCATATCAGTGTATTATTATTTCAGCCCATTAGTATTTATGTATTTAACCCAATGTAATGCCCAATGGGCTCACAGGCTTTAGGTTTTGTGTGTTCCTAGCTCTATATATATATGAGCCTCATGTAATGTTTTATTCAAGGCATTATCAATAAACTTTCAGGAAGTACCCCATTCAACTTTCATTTTTGTGTTCATGTTTGAATTGATACTTCAATTTATATTTATATTCCAGTATTGTTTTGTTCTTGTTGATAACTTATGGATTTTAAATTTCAATATTTCACTTAATATATATAAGAAAGTAAATAGATTAATTTAATTTAATCTTAACTTTCAAATGATGGAGGTCACATAATTATCACCATTGATTTCCTATTCTAATAGTGTCTACCTAAATAGCAAATCCAGATTAAGCTAAATGACGAATAATACCCCTAATGTTCAAGTTTAATTACTTGTAGGGTATGGCAACATATAATTAACCATTGATAATAACTAACTTAATTAATAGCTAATTTAGGTATTTTGTTATTAATTTAATATAATCGTACAATTAATCCTCCTATATATAATTACTAGACCTCAAACCCGTGTATACACACGGGCTCTTAAATATGTAATTAATTTTCATAAATACATATATTTTATATATGATAAAGTTGTATCGTTTTGTATGTGGTAAAAAAAGATACGCATATGTTAACTTATTTTTTTTTCATATCGGGGAGTAACCGCATGGAGATGATCGGGTTGGCTAATAAGCCTTTCTGTGATTCAAATGTTGCCTTACAAAAAAAAAAGTAAGTTTGTTTCGGATAGCATTCATAATAAGTCAAAGAGCATTTATTAATTACAACCTTACTCATATTTATTAATTAGATAAATCAACAGTTCAAGACTTTATATTAAAAGAACGTAATTCACTGATTTGTTAAGGAATAGACTTGCTATCCCTATAACTACAAAAAGGGTATATTTATTATTTAATTATCAAATCAAAGATTTGTTTAAAAAAATTTGTAATTCATTAATTTGTAAGGAAATAGGAGTAGAGTTAATTTTATAAAACAATATTTTTTAAAAATTATTATTAATTCATGATGTCATCATATCCTTAATTTTAGGTAATTTGATATAATCAATCAATCTTATTGGCTAATTAAAATTTTGATGAAATCATTAGGAGTTTCTTATATATAATTTAAGATTGTGGCATTGGCCATCAAATTTATTACTTTATTTCAATTTCAATTCAAATTCAATTAACTTAAATTTAAATCGTATATATACATATATATAATATTAATTATATATATACATATATCATTAAATTAATCCTCCTATAATCGATATCTTAATATTTGAACTAGATTACTACTACATTAGAACTAACATGTTTTACTTCTATATCAAGAATAAAATAATGCCGCATCCAAATCTTATTTCTTATATTTATATACATTATTAACTAAAAAATATCATGCTTCAGATTTTAGAGAATAACTAAATTTTACACAATAAAAAATTAATAACAAAAACAAATACATATACAATATACATATACAATATACACATCTTTCTATCTTTCCATATATATGTATAACTACTTATAAAACACCTTAATGGTTTATTTTCAAAATCCTCTTTAAAAAAAAAAGACTCAACATTTCAATTTAATTATATAATTCACATTTTACATTATACTCCTTTATTTTCACATATTTTTCACTTTTCAATTATCGCCAATTATATACCGAATCTCAAACGATACATCAAGCAAACTATTAATATCAACTCACCATCACGGGTAATTCATTAGCGAATAATAAAAATAACATATGACTATTGTCGAGTCACTGTTCATAATAAAAGTACTAATTTCCACTACATGGTGCGAGTATTATGCAAGTATATATATACACACACACACACACACACACACAATATAAAATAAAATCTAAAATGGGTAGTCATTCTAAAAATAAATAATCTAAAAATAATCTTGACCATTAAATGAATAAGGGTAATTAATTAGTGGGTTTTTGGTACGGATCGCCAACGTACTCTACTTTTTGTTCCGAGATCACCAACGAACCGGTTTTAATACTATGATCACCAACGAAGTTTATAGTTACGTGTTGAGATCGTTAACTTAAAACTTTTTAACCTGGAACGTAATTAACCAGACGACGTGTTGTTGCCATGTCACTAATATTAATGCCCTGGCATCCACGTAAAATACACGTGGCATCCACGTAAGAAACTTTAATACACGTGGTATCCACGTCAATATGTTTTTCTTTAAAGATGTAGCCTTCATCCCTAATTGCAAACCCTAAAATATATATAAACACTAATCAAACAATATACCAAAATATTAAAATCGGATCCACAGCCAAAAATTTCAGATCTATAACATTATAAAGCTATAAAAATCACAATGGTGGTGGCCCTTGTGTTTCGCCAGTACCTGCAACAATCCCAATCTCGGATCTGTAAGTTTTCGTCCAAACACACAACTAACCGGAATAGGAATTGCCGGCCCCCCTCCTTTCGTGCCAACCACTATGGCGTACTCCAGTCGAAGCAGCGGTGAAATCCTGTCGTAACGCCAAAAGTCGATCGGTTTTCAGGTGGTGCTGCTGTGACACCCGACAAATTAGGACTAGTAATTAGTACCTAATCACTGTGTTGATACATGTAATTAGTTCTATGTTAGGCTAACTGTATGTATCATTATGTATATTGACATATATACACGTACGCGATTTAGATTAAATCGTGCATTTATACATCGGATGGAATCCGACACAATCAAAATACGGACGTTGGTGAACTAAATTATTAAATAATATGAAATTATTTAATAACCTCATTAAGTTCTAAATATTATTTTGACAATATTTAACAAGTAAATCGTATTGTATAAAATAACCCGTACGCGACAAAAACGCGCGAAATGCGCCCGACAAACGAACGAAACCCAAGTTATATTTTTATAACTCAAAACAAAGTATTTTAATTAAATACTTCGGTTAAAAATATCACAATTGTACGATAACCATCATCACTGTAACACCTACCCTAGAGGTCTAGTGGTAACACGATAATTTTCTAACTTTAAATTGTTTATTTAATGTGTTAGGATAAATTTTATATTATTATGTTTATTTGTGAAAAGTAGGTGAAAGGCCAAATAATTAATTGTGACAGGTAAATTATTAATTGTTTTAACTTTATACAGTTGAAAGTAAAATAAAATTGTTGAAATCGTAGATGGTTTTTAGGTTCCAAACAATAGGTTTAGAAGGGGACTATTTTTAAGTGGATACTGTATTGGTAAAAGAGTGAGCCGACCTATTTATTAACTTTCCCAAATTGGAAAGTCATTGCATTCTCTTTGAAAAGCTCAGTAACAAAGAAATCGAAAGAAAGGAAAGGATTTCTTGTGGTTTGATTTAAGTTCATCAACATCATCATCTTAACTTTCTACTTTGAATTGTAAGCCATTTATCCATCTCTAAACTTGATATTTGGTTATGATAGAAATATATATATGTTATTGATAATTATGAAATTGAAGTTTATTTGATGATGTTGTTGATAATATATGATGTTAGTTGCTGTGGTTTATGGTATTGGATTGATTGAAACCTGTGTTTTTGTGTTATTGGGTTTTGAGTTCGGATTCTGGGTTTTGAGCAACCTACAGATCGCTGGTAGGGGTGTAGTACCCGGCGGGTGCTACCCTTACCCGGCGAGTAAGCCGTGTGGTTTAGTACCCGGCGGGTAAAACCATAGCCGGCGGGTACTAGTGTATATTTTGTTGACAGAAAGTGACCCCAAACTGGGTACCCGGTGCGTACACCTAGTACCCGACGGGTACTACTGTTAGCGGGCGGGTACTCGTGTTACCCGGCGGGTAACCATGTTTTGTGTGACTTTTTGCTTTTAGCCTAAATACTTATGTATTGTTTATGTTATATCAGTTATGAACTGGATTACTAATTTATAATTCCGTTTTGTTCTCAGACACGGAGAAGACACAGTAACATAAGATTTCTGAGTTAACAGCGGAGACTATCAGGTGAGTGGATCTGTATCTATTAGTGTGATTTAGTTGTAACAGGTTTGGTTACAACGGGTAAACGTAGTTTTACTGTTTATAGACTGTTTAGTCCGACATGATGCCATGATGATTATGGATTATGTGCGTGGGTTGGGCTTGAATGCTATTGTTTGGCCGACGGGGGTTCCTGGTACATATCGTTAATGGGAACCTATGTCGTGTGGGGGACTAGAAACAAGCAATCGGTTAACCGTTGTATTGGCCTGCAGTTGGGTTTTAAGTGTTGCTTGGGGGCCACCGCGACATGAGGGTGCCTCAAGGACTACCGATCCTCTTTGAAGCTGATTGTTTACGATTATTTGCTGTAGACAAGTTTGTTATGCTAAGTTAGACTGTTGGTTACCTGTCTACTCACTTAGCCTTGAGCTAATCCCACCACTTTCATACTTCTTACAGGTTATGTTTTGATATAACAGGTTGGGGGCAAGAAGCTTTTGTGTTGATGGAATGTTTGACGACCTGGATACTCTGATCATGTTTTGATAACTTAATGTTGTGGTTTGTATTATATAATACCCGGTCTGATACACTTTGGTTGTGAACAGTATAACCGTTATGTTTTATGGGTAATGTAAATTATTAATATATGTTTTGACATACGCTTCCGATATGTTTTATTTATAAAAAAAATGGTTCTAATCATGGGGTGTTATAATAACGTTTAAAAATCGTTACCCGATTAAATAAACGCAAAACGAGCACGTAAATCGAGACCGACACTTTAACCAAAACATTTTATAAATGTTTTCAAGTATTTTGAGTAATGCTTCAATTTAAAAATGTCAAAATTAAATCGTTATTTAAAACACGAATATATAGCGTTTAATGTATAAATAAACGTCGAAACGATCGGGTAAACGACTGAGGGACATAACGAAACTTCAGAGAACAAAATTAAACACACTCACCCTCCTTGTGGAACCCACAAAACTGGCCAAGAGAGGGTATGGCCTCCCATACCTCTCTTGACCTTCTACATACTCCACCACCTCACCATTCTTCCTTCATTTCTACTTCACTCCACCTCCCACTCTCCTTTTTCTCTCTCAAATCACTCCCCTTCTCTCTCTAAACTCGGCACCAAACCACCACCATCCTCCACCTAAAACCACCATTAAACCACCACAAAAACATCTTGGATCACAAAGCTCATTTGGAAGAAAACGCTCACCACAACGCGATGAACAATTCTATCTTTTCGGCTTCTTCATACGACCATTGTAAGATCTCATGACCCATGTATTTTGCTTGTATTTAAAAGTTTAGACTTTAATATGGATTAACTATTTTGTACATATAACGTAAGCAACTTAATAATAAGTAATATATAGTTACATGATATGATGTACAAATAGGCAATATATATAAAGATTTCTGAATTTTAAGAAATTAATAAAATAACTTGTATATTTTTTATGATACATAATATGATGTATGATATAAAAGTCTTAATTCTTATATTTATCATGCAATAATTTTATATATCTTAGTATTTATATGAAAACATTTGGGGGTTTACTAATTGTTTCCTATGTTGTACTAAGTACAGACCTGGTTTCATATTAGTATTCTTAAAAATAAAGCAAAAAGAAAGAAAATTCTTTCAATGTATTGTAAATATAAATAAAAAATCAAATTATGTCGCTTTGTTATACTAAGGTATAGACCTGTCACCGCTGATTTGATTTAAAAATAAATTGCTTTACCTGAATCAAGTTATGTCGCTTTGTTGCATGAAAATGCAGACCTGTCACCAATGTCTTGATTCTTAAAAATGGATTTTATATATTTATTTTGAGTATAAAATTAAATTGCATGATTAAGTTTAATAGTATATCATATATGGAAATCATAAGTAATATACATACGAATAATAAATATATCTTCAGAAATATAAATATAAATGTAGATTGTTTAAAGAGGATAAAAATATTAGTAATCATTCATGAACTATATGTTATACAAATAATAATAATTTTTATTTGTACATTATAGTTATCTATGTTAATTAAATTGTTTAAATTTTTAAGTTATGAAACAGATTTTTAATTTAAGTATTTTGATTATTAAATATTACTTTGATGCTTATCAATTTTAGTTTATGAATGTATTCTACTTGAGGACAAGCAGAACTTAAGTGTGGGGGTATTTGATAACATCAAATAATATGATATTTATATACTAATAAATCCCTATATTTTATGTACTTTTATTGTATTTCTATTGATTTAGATACTTAATTTGTTTATATTTGCAATTTAGGTGTGAAAGATAAATAATTGAAGAAAGAAAAGAAAATGAAGATGAAATGAAGAAAAAACCAAGAAGAATTGAAGATTTGAGAAGATAGAAGTTTAAAATAAGATAAAAATGATATTATTGAAGAATTGGGCCAAGAAAAGAGAATAAAAACGGTTTAGAGAATAAATAAGCCCAGCCCGTAATTGGAAGATTCTGGAAAGAAGACCCAACCGGCGGTTGGATTAACCAACCGGCGGTTGAATATATTTAATCAAAGGTGGCAGAAGATCGCAGAGTTGGACTTGGACTCCAAGACATCCAACCGGCGGTTGGATTAACCAACCGGCGGTTGGACTGTCGGTTTTGAAAACTATAAATAGAGGCTTAGGTTAGACTAAACCATATACGATTTCAATAATCAAAATTCGATTTTAGGGTTTAAGGTTCGTTTAGAATACGAATTTGGAGGCTAAAGGAGCTAGGGTTTGAAGGTTTTTAACCCTAGAAGAGCTTATTCATCATTAGGGTTTGGTTTCTTATCCTTATATTTTGTAAGTATACTACTTAATTATATTTTGGATATTGTTTACTTAGTTTTGATATGAATTAAGTTTATTATTGTGTTTATTTAAATGAATGTTAACTGAAATTATGATTTGAATTTACGTTTACGTTGATATTGATTTATTGCTTATTTATTATACTTTCCGATAATTGTATTGGTTATATAATTAAGTTGTTCTTACAGAATTTAGTTAAGATTATATATTATAATTTAACTAAGTTATGAGCTGGAGACTTTATATTAAAGAGATAGTGGAAGAGACTTTATATTAAAGAGATAGTGGAAGAACATTAAGACTTACTAATATAATTGATGTGGTAATCATAAACGCTTGTATATTACAAGGTTGCCTACAAAGTTATAATAAATAGTTGATAGGTTTAACAGAATATTATTCTCGTGAGATATGTTAAGAAGAGATATTCTCTATAGCATATATTTTTCTTTAATAATAAACGGTAGTTGCCTTTATATTAAAGGGATTATTTACATAAGTGAAATCACCGATAGATTGATCAACGATAAAATAAATATAAAGGAGAATCATAAGATTAGGTTAAAGATAGTTTAAATAAATACACTCTTCTCTCTATAATTAGTATTTCTATTTGTTCCTAGAAGCTTAGTTGAGTTAGATTATTGTAAATCAATATCAATATAATTAATTCATACGGAATTAAAACGTACCCCCTTATCTGTAATATTAATTGTAATTGTAAATATTAATTGTGGAATAAATTAATTATTTTAATACACGTTCCCTGTGTTCGATACCTGGACTTACTTGTAAAAGCTATATTATACGAACATGTTATTCTTGCCTGAATTGTGTGATAAAGTATTATTTAGTATATCCTTGATTTAAAACTTGTTATGAATTTATTTGCATATACTTCACGCACATCAAGTTTTTGACGCCGCTGCCAGGGAGCGGTGATTTAAAATTTTTAATTTTTACCTATAAAGTTGTAAATTTTTGTTTAATTAAGTCAATCGAAAAATCGGCTCACCTATTGGGAGTGCTGACAAAAACAAAGGTATAAGGAGAGTTAAGCCCTGTTTCCTTTAAGAGGTAAGGTGCTTCTCGAAAGAGGTAGGTTTTTAATAAGCTTCGCGCTGACATATTTATCCACTTTTGTGTATAACCATTGGAGCTTCCGAGGACTTTTGACTAATATTGTAAAATTGTATAATTATTTAATTAAATTTTATTTGTATAATATGTTACACTTTTTAAGTTCTAAATTATGTGATAATTTGAGTATACAGACTTCATTAAATGATAGTGAAATGGAAAATAAGCAAATGGATATTTTGAATGAAACTGTGGAATACAAGGATATTTGCGTTGATGAACATTCTCTAAAGCTATTTAGTAACCCTACACTAACAACCCTATTTGAAGAAGAGGAAGACGATTTAGAAAATATGTCTAAGGAACAGGAAGTTGATTTAGAAATTAGTTCTGAGAATGAGGATATGGAAAGAGATAGATTACCTGTGCCCGTAGTAGATACGAGATGAGGAATGATTCAGCTATTAGAAGTAGGTAAAGATGACACATTTTATATTATGGCTGTCATTAGGGCGTCAACTATTGCATTTACAGCAGAACAGAAATGTATTATTGAAAGGATTGAAAGAGAATATGAACAATGGTGTGATCCTAATCGTACTCAGATGGTGAACTATTTTGACAAGTATGTAACCGAACTTAGGGATACGTTTTATGAGCAAGAAGCTCAAGAAGAAGATTTCTGTGAAGGTCAGGGGATTCTTTACTCATGTGTTTATAGAGCATTGACTAGATATCCGTTCCCTTATTCTGATAAACAAATGAGTTTGTTAGAATCATATAGGACTCAGATTGAATGGGCAACTGGAAATCCGACTCAGGTGGCAGATATTAGTTTGATAGAGGAATTGCAGCAGATAATGAGTTAAATGGAACAAAAAGATTATGAGAATTGCAGTACCTACTATGTAGATTGTACGGTGGAGTTTTATGTGCAGCAGATAATTAATGATTTGTACTATCCAGCACAAGATGAAAAGAGAAGGAAGGTTCCAGATTGGATATCTGAAGTGGCATTGGTGAATGTGGCAAATTATGTGATTATGGAGCTTAAATCGATATTTCATGGAGTTCATCATTATTGTCATACTGATCTATTTCATTTAGGATTGTCTCAAATTTATACTAAGATGGTAAATATTTTTAGATCTTCAGGGTTGCTATTCACGGACCGTCAGATGGAGTTGTTGCAACGGTTGCTGAGGGAGATTGAAAATGTGGTTTGGAATCTCACGGTTGGAAAATATGAAATGTTACATTTAGGATTTTATGATTTTATAGATGAATTAAGACGTGAGCATCAGGAGCATGAAACTAAGGAAGAAAATGGACGGAAGATGATTGATGATGATGGACAAGTAGCTAAAGCAATAAAGAGAATAATGAGAGAATTTTATGAGTTGCAAATAGCGGCGGAAGAACATCACAAACATTTTGAAGATTATACGGCTCAAGTACCTGACATCACTAAAACAATGTTTAGATATTTTGTAAGGATTTTTCCACCTGACCAAAGAATTCCTATAACCTTTATGCTACCTAATGGATACTATGCGTCTGCAATAACTCGAGAATGGGTTCATCAACCATGAAGACATTCACAAAATTCCAGTTATCATTTGAATTTTATTACTACCTCCGTCTCAAAATTATAGTCCACGTTTCCTTTTTTGGACGTCTCAAATTAATTGTCCACATCCAAATATGGAAAGGAAATTTTGATAGTGATTACCAAATTACCCTTACTTCAAATTGTTATTACAAACTTTATAGAATGTGGTAATTAATTGCTTAAGGGTAAAACTGTCATTCTGCAAAAAGTAAGAAAGAGAAAGCAGTAATGATTGTACTTTTATTAAACTGCGTGTTTTTGGTCGGTGGACAATTATTTTGGGACGGAGGGAGTATTAGTTATGATTTCAATTTTTTAAGACTTATGTTATTTGTTTGGTTTATGATTATTAACTTTCTATTTTAGGAATTATGGTTGTTTTTATTATTAATGGTTTATATGTTTGGATATTCTTTATGTATTGTTTGGTTGAATATTTTCATATTAATCTCGGTTATGTTAAATAAGGTATGTTACTTTTCGAATTAAATAACCATATTTTATTTTGGCATGGAAATCATTTTAAGGTTTCATATTAGATTTTCTGTGATCCTCACTTTTATAAGTTTTTTTTATGAAACCGTGAAAGATTTAAAATGTTTGTTTTCAAAGTATGGGTTGTTTTATAAGTATTGTTGAAATATTTTGATAACATAATGGAAGTAGGTATGAAAAATTGAGCTAAAATCAGAAATTATTTTATTGAACGATTGGTTTTCTTTGAATAATAATTATTTCTATTTTCTGTTTAAGGTGTGGATACATTATCCTAAGCTTACATTTTTATTTAACTCTTATTTATAGTTAGGGTTTATTTAATCCGCGTTGTATGCACATTTTTTTTGCTATAAATAATTAATTAAATATAAAGTGTTTTCTATGGATACTGCTATGAAATATTTATTTAGAAATGGTATTAATTGATTATTTGAAGTAAATTAATTTTGGTCAAACAAAGAGTATTCTAGATTATTTAGATTAGTGTTCTTAGGAGTTCTATTTATTCAGATTAATGTGTCAAGATAATTGTTATGTTTGTTGGTAGTTAATGTGTTTTTGCAGCATTATGAACTTTGTGGGTGTGTTCCCTGGAAACCCTCACGAGACTATAACTCGTCCACTCAGGATACTGAGGGGTTTAAAGGCTTATTGCATATGCTAAATGCAATCGTGATTAACTACGAAAGTGTGGATGTTGTATATTATTGAGGATAAAGATGATAACCATATTGAAGAACAGATTTAGCCGATGATGAATTCTACAAAATTTATCCAGGGGAGTTTTTCGTTTTAATTTCTTTTCTCCTTTTTACTCACTTTATTTTTATATATTATTTTTATACAATGAGGGCATTGTATACTTTAAGTGTGGGGAAGGGATAGGAAGAAAAGAAATTTCTTTAAATTATTCATATAAGTTTTGTTATTATAAATTTTCATCAAATTTAAAAAAATTTTAAGTTAATAACTAGGTATTTATTAGTTAAAATACTTTTGTTAAAAAGTTTTGTTTTGTATTTAAAATTTTAAACTTTAATATGGATTAACTATTTTGTACATATAACGTAATCAACTTAATAATAAGTAATATATAGTTACATGATATGATGTACAAATAGGCAATCTATATAAAGATTTCTGAATTTTAAGAAATTAATAAAATAACTTGTATATTATTTTATGATACATAATATGATGTATGACATAAAAGTCTTAATTCTTAGATTTATCATGCAATAATTTTATATATTGATATCGCGTAAAAAGTCACGTTTTTACTGCCGATATCTCTCTCATTCTGGAACGATTCTTGGCACTTTAACTCAAAAACATTACAAATCAATAGTATTATGCCAAGGTGGTCAAAACAAGGCTGCACGATGAAAATCAAGCAAAACGGATGAAAAACAAAGATTCCACACACGTTTGAAGATTCAAGGCATCAAAATGAGATTTCAAGACAAAAGTACCCATAATTAACATCCATCTCAACCAAGATGTTCTTTTTCAAATTACGAATCCAACAGAAGAAGAATCAACAAAAACGGACGAAGAATGAAGATTCTACGTACGTCGGAAGATCCAAACGATTCGTACGACACATCTAAAGTTCAAAGACATATTTTTGGGATTTCTTTTCATCAAAAGCTTCGTTTTTGAATTATGAATCCAACGCAAAAAGAATCAACGCAAACGGGCGCGTAACGAATAAAACACGCACGAATCGAGAAACGAGGTAACAGGCGACGAACTGGTGCGGGTAGCAGCCAGCCGCCGCCGGCTAGCCACCAGGCTGCTGCCGGCCACCACCAGGCCGCCGCTGGCTGCCACCCCCCCTGCACCGTTCCCGCTTTTTGGTCCTTTCGTGTACCCGGTGCTAGACCTTTACATGTTTTTCCGTACCCGGTACACCACCTTTACGCCCTTTTTCGTACCCGGTGCACCACCTTTTCCACCTTTTGCTAATGTGTGCCTCCAATTGCTAAAATGCACCAAAACTCTCCTATAAATAGGGGGCATGATGCTCATTTGCAAAATGCACCTAGGCACCTACACACTTTCACACTTTCTTTCTCTAGCTTCTAGCTTTTCTTTCTTTCTTTATTTTCTTACTTTAAAGTAGTATTAGGCTAGTTAAAATAGAAGCAAGGAACGTGCTTGTAGTTCTTGGTGAGGAACGTATTTGTAATCTTTGGTGTATGCTTGGAGCAACTCTTATTAATTCAAGTCTATTCCTTCTCGCGTATTAATCTCGGTTATTTCTATCATTATCTATCTTGATTAAATATGTATACTTTAATTATGCTAGAGATAGTTTATGCCATGATTAGCGAGTAGATTACTATTGTATTTGTTGTGATGTAGTTAGCATTTGTAATTGTGGGATGACTCTAATTGCGTCGTGAAATAATATGACGGCCCCTATTCGACTGTTTACTTGGTATAGTGCTGGAAATGCTTTCGAGCAAAGTACAAACGCATGGAAGCCGGTAACGACCGAAGGTAGTTGTATTATGGATCGACATCAAAATGGAAACTTTATGAACGGACTTTCCTTATGATTTTAAACCTAAAACTTATATTCGCCTTTCGATTAACAAACGTGATTGTAACCTTGTAAAGAGGAGTCGCGAACCTTAATACTTGGTCAATAGTTATCTGTGTAAAAACTATGGTTTTAATTGTAACGTCATGCGAGCATCATAAAATGCAATGTGATTACGTGGAATTGCCATTTGTACACTTGAAATCACAATGTACTTATCATGTAAACATCGCGAAGCAATTAAATTCACAATGGAAACATCGGTAAACGATTAAATACATTGTGGAATACCATAGCATTTTCCGACATGGTCTGGGTTTAACTTTATGCGAAAAGCCGCCAGCATTTTAATTAGCATTTTAATTAGATTAGTTAGTTTAGATTATATTAGATTAGGTAGGCTATAGGCTAAATAACCATTTACGAAAACCTAGGGATTTGTTAATTGTATTGAGAAAGGCAAGTTTAAAATCCAACTTAAATCGATACTTTTCCTTAACCTATGAAATCTAAAGTAAGGTGCGCAAGAAACCTCAACACTTTCCTTCGCTTACCATGCTTAAATTTCATTAATCGGAATTAATCAACTAAGTCCGAACATATTTGCTAAGTTAGTTGTCTGCTGGATTTGTAGTCTTTATGGTATTAAGAACGGTTAGACTCGTTGTGGACTTGCTACTCTATTCCTTCGCCCACGAGCGAATGCGTTCGATAATAAGGGCCACTGACTCCCTCATAGGAGAGTGTGGAGAGTTGAGCATTGTCTGTCTGATCAGAATCATGACACCGTGGTTCCTCGTGACATATTAGTTGATAACCGACTAATAGTGAATCTATCGGTTATACCATAAACTACTAAGTCTAGTGAACATTCCAAATTTAGTAAACGTTTTCCCTATAAGTCATCGTCCCACATTATAAGCTAATGAACTCACAACAAATACTCTTTTTATTATCTGATTTATCATTATCTTTTATTCGCTTTATTTAGTTTACTTAGTTAACTGAACCAAAAACCCCCAACGCACTCTTTTAAAACCTTTACTAGAAAAGAAAGATTGATTGGATCACCTCCGTTTCAATTCAGTTTCTCTTTAAGAACGACTCTAGGTCATACTTACCATCTACTAGCCTTTGGTTCAGTATTAGTAAGTCACACTTAGACCCAGCAAATACAAATTTAAAACACCCTCCGATCGGTGTTGCGAACCGCTCGCGACGCGCGCATTATATATCTTAGTATTTATATGAAAATATTTTGGGGTTTACTAATTGTTTCCTCTGTTGTACTAAGTATAGACCTGGTTTCAAATTAGTATTCTTTAAAATAAAGCAAAAAGAAAGAAAATTCTTTCAATGTATTGTAAATATAAATAATAAATCAAATTATGTCACTTTGTTATACTAAAGTATAGACCTGTCACCGCTGATTTGATTTAAAAATAAATTGCTTTACCCGAATCAAGTTATGTCGCTTTGTTGCATGAAAATGCAGACCTGTCACCAATGTCTTGATTCTTAAAAATGGATTTTATATATTTATTTTGAGTATAAAATTAAATTGCAAAAATTAAGTTTAATAGTATATCATATATGGAAATCATAAGTAATATACATACGAATAATAAAGATATCTTCAGAAATATAAATGTAGATTGTTTAAAGAGAATAAAAATATTAGTAATCATTCATGAACTATATGTTATACAAATAATAATAATTTTTATTTGTACATTATAGTTATCTATATTAATTAAATTGTTTAAATTTTTAAGTTATGAAACAAATTTTTAATTTAAGTATTTTGATTTTTAAATATTAGTTTGATGCTTATCAATTTTAGTTTATGAATGTATTCTACTTGAGGACAAGCAGAACTTAAGTGTGGGGATATTTGATAACATCAAATATTATGATATTTATATACTAATAAATCCCTATATTTTATGTACTTTTATTGCATTTCTATTGATTTAGATACTTAATTTGTTTATATTTGCAATTTAGGTGTGAAAGATAAATAATTGAAAAAAGAAACGAAAAAGAAGCTGAAATGAAGAAAAAACCAAGAAGAATTGAAGATTTGAGAAGATAGAGGTTTAAAAGAAGATAAAAATGATATTATTGAAGAATTGGGCCAAGAAAAGAGAATAAAAACGGTTTAGAGAAGAAATAAGCCTAAAGAGTAAGCCCAGCCCGTAATTGGAAGATTCTGGAAAGAAGACCCAACCGGCGGTTAAATATATTTAATCAAAGGCGGCAGAAGATCGCAGAGTTGGACTTGGACTCCAAGACATCCAACCGGCGGTTGGATTAACCAACCGGGAGTTGGACTGACGGTTTTGAAAACTATAAATAGAGGCTTAGTTTAGACTAAACCATATACGATTTCAATAATCAAAATTCGATTTTAGGGTTTAAGGTTCATTTTGTATACGAGTTTAAAGGCTAAAGGAGCTAGGGTTTGAAGGTTTTTAACCCTAGAAGAGCTTATTCATCATTAGGGTTTGGTTTCTTATCCTTATATTTTGTAAGTATACTACTTAATTATATTTTGGATATTGTTTACTTAGTTTTGGTATGAATTAAGTTTCTTATTGTGTTTATTTAAATGAATGTTAACTAAAATTATGATTTGAATTTATGTTTACGTTGATATTGATTTATTGCTTATTTATTATACTTTCCCGATAATTGTATTGGTTATATAATTAAGTTGTTCTTACAGAATTTAGTTAAGATTATATATTATAATTTAACTAAGTTATGAGCTGGAGACTTTATATTAAAGAGATAGTGGAAGAACATTAAGACTTACTAATATAATTGATGTGGTAATCATAAACGCTTGTATATTACAAGGTTGTCTACAAAGTTATAATAAATAGTTGATAGGTTTAACAGAATATTATTCTCGTGAGATATGTTAAGAAGAGATATTCTCTATAGCATATACTTTTCTTTAATAATAAACGGTAGTTGCCTTTATATTAAAGGGATTATTTACATCAGTGAAATCACCGATAGATTGATCAACGATAAAATAAATATAAAGGAGAATCATAAGATTAGGTTAAAGATAGTTTAAATAAATACACTCTTCTCTCTATAATTAGTATTTCTATTTGTTCCTAGAAGCTTAGTTGAGTTAGGTTATTGTAAATCAGTATCAATATAATTAATTCATACGGAATTAAAACGTACCCCCTTATCTGTAATATTAATTGTAATTGATTGTAATTGTAAATATTAATTGTGAAATAAATTAATTATTTTAATACACGTTCCCTGTATTCGATACCTGGACTTACTTGTAAAAGCTATATTATACGAACATGTTATTCTTGCCTGAATTGTGTGATAAAGTATTATTTAGTATATCCTTGATTTAAAACTTGTTATGAATTTATTTGCATATACTTCACGCACATCAAATTTCTACTCTGTTTTATGAAATGCTTGAATGAAAATTTGTTTATTAAAGTTTTGATGAAATGCCAAACTTTAATGGTTAAAAAACGTATCCAAGATTAATTTTGATCCAGTTTTTTTGTATGTATGCATTTGTCTATTTTGTATGATCTTTATTTTACTGACCTAGTGATTATGTTTTGGGTCAATGAGTTAGAGATCTCAGTGGTAAACTGAAAATTTGGTGCCTTTGAACCTGATGGTGCCAAGAAAAGATTGAAGAGAATATCATGTAAACATTATGATTTGAATAGTTGGATCTGAAAGCAATGGTTAGTAGGCGTCATGTAAACATGAAACATGAGTGATTTTTAGTTCATTATCTTGATTACTTTTCGTTTTTGCAGTGAGTTGATACAAGTTGACTAGGATTTACCCAAAAAGATGCTAAAGGATCACCGTATATTGAATCTGTATACGTGTTCAAAAGAGATGATCTTCAACAGTGATCTGTTAAAGCTATTAAGATAGGGATACCCATATCTAATGATTTTGGATCGAAAATCCTTCCTGCTGCTGTGATGGAGCACAATGTGTTAGTAAGGATGGAATTGAGTGTATTTTTGGCTATAATGTATGTATTTTTTTTTTTTTGTTTTATGTAATTCTAATAATCGTGACAAGCATACTTATTCATAGAATACTGGGAAGATGTTGGGACAATTAAATCTTTTTATGATGCGAATTTGGCACTTACAGATGACGTAGTTTAGTTATTTAAGTTGTCTTCTTTTGATGTGTACAATGTTTGATGCTTATTTTTAAAGTTTGATGTCAGTTTGCAGGTACTTAAGTTTCAGTTTTATGATCCAAAGACTCTGTTCGTCAAGCAAAAAATTGCACTAATGTTGGGGGCAGATTATTATCAAACTGATTATGGGATAACAGTCATATTGGAGAAGGTAATTAAAGATGATGTTACTATATATATATATATATATATATATATATATATATATATATATATATATATATATATATATATATCATCCTTATTTAAAATTGCAAGGGACATGAGTTTGGTGCTTCAGAATGGCTAATTTGATTTCAATTCAAAGTTAAATGACTTTGCCATATAATCAACATTAAATATATCCAAACAGCATCTCATATCCATCTCAGGATACACTAACGTTGGGGGCAGATTCACAAAGAAATGATTTTTTTGCAGGAAAGCGTACTATAAAGAAGGTAGCAATGTCTACCATGAGCTTAATAATTTAGAGGCGTTCCGTAAAGCCATAACAACATGGGGGGGATGGGTTGATGCCAATATGAATCCAAGCAAAACTTTGGTATTTTTCCGTGGTTATTCTGCTTTTGACTTTAAGTAACTTGAATTAAAGATAAGTTGGACTTCACATTCCACATGCCAGTTTATAAAAGCTATGTGAGCTTCTCCCGATTGATCATTTATTTAAGTTCATATATCAAGGGATGTACCGCCTCCAAAATTTCATTACATGATTTCTGAATCTTTTCCCTTTTTCAAATTGCAGCCCCACTAATAATTCGATCATTAAATTCATGTTTCCCTGTAGTTCAGAATGGTTATTTGGAAGCTGGGGTAGTTCTTCTTGCTTGGGTGGATAGCATTGTTCTGTTCTATTGCATGCTAAACTTAGCTTTTTGGATCACTTGACCCGTTTAGCTTAGTTTCAGATATTTGTTTAAATGGGGTGAATTAATTCATGATTGGAGATAGCACTGCAAAGTGCAAACTAATCTTTCTTCAACACTTGCAGCTAGATGTCAGGAGACCGTGGTAGAAATGCTTCAATTGGATCTGACTCGCTATTCTTTGCTAGAATGTTTTATCAATAGTAGGAAAAGCTTATAAAGTTGGCTTCTAAGTCTCTTGGTTAATTTTTACAGGTAATCGTATACATGGATTACAAGTTGATGTTTATATCAATTAAAAGGTGTTGTATTGTAAGTTGGTGTATGTGGTGATTAGTTCTGAGGAGGGGCATGGCTATAATTCTTATGGAGGATGATCCTCATATTATTTTCTCGGCATTTTTAAAGTTTTATTTATAAATGTTAATGGGTAATGCTTTGTGATGACAGTATTACTACGACCCGCCCCATTTTTAAACTTTTGTTTACAATCTTCCTAATTATTGCACTGGCTCTTTATATGTAGTTGTTCTTTTCTTTTGTGATGTACTTCGTATTTGAGTAGAAATTGCTACTGAATTGCACTGGCTCTTTAAATTGCATCATGGGCTATTTCTACCTGATTATTCATTGATTGATCTTAGAAGTTAGAAGTGGTACAGTTGATACGTCGTCATGAAGAAATGTCAAGATGCTTGGTTGCCCAAAGTTTCTCTGCTCACAATGATTTTCCTATGATTTAGGAGTTCAAAAGTGCAAATTTGGGTCCTAAAGTTAATGTAAATACTGATAGCACATGTTAGTTCTTTTACTTTGAGTTTGACTTTGTAAAAACCATAAGGTTAAACTCCAATAAACTATTTACAAACATACCATAACATTAAAAGAAGTTTAAATATGTTCTAAAGCTTATTTGTTGAATGATATTCTCTGTTTGCAAGGGAAATTCTAAATCTAAACGTAAACGTTACTCTTTTTTTCATAAGAATCATATGTTCCCTTTAATCAAAAGAAAATTGTCGTATAAATGTAAATCGTAAGCTTTTTTTATATGAATAATACTTCAGATCATTATACTTCTCTTTCTAGATACAAAATAAGAAGTTTAATAACAGAAAATTTAATACATAAAACTCATTTGTAAACTATCTCAACTAATTTTACAATTTTATTTTCATCAAACTCGTGTAATCACGAGTCAATAAACTAGTAAATGAAGGAAAGCCGGGATAAAATAATGAGATGGTGAAATCTGATTGGACGAATGACGAAGCCCACAAAAAACACGGTTTCCGTCCTTTATTATCCTTCCTCAATAAGATTGACCGTTGAAAATTAAAATAAATGAGGCAGTCATAAATTGATCAACTTCAATCATGAACCCTAATTCCCAAATTCTTAATCACCTTCACCAATCTGCTTATAAACCCCAATTAGGTTAAGATAAAACCACAAATTTATTCTTCTTTATCATCGTATGGAACTTGAAGAGCAAATTGATTTTGACGATCTCATTGATTTTGATACAATCTTCTTCTCCGATGATCAAAACTCAGATCACTCATCGTCTATCCTTCAAACTTCATCACAATCATCATCACCGCAAAATTATGTAAACAGTCAGTCTCCGTTGTCTGTCGATGATATCGAGCAGTTTTTTATGAACGATCAGGATGACGTGATTCCTCAAGGATCGGTTCTGGATGAGTTTATTCGTGATAATTTGCTTGATAAATCCGGTGAAGTTTCCAATTATTCGGTTGATTTAGGTAATCATCAGACGGATGTTGTTGTTGACCACAATGAAGAAATTAACTCCGATGATGGTACTCTATTTAAAAAGAGGAAAAGGTATAATGATATCATAATAATCAATTATTAACCGTAATTTAGGGTTTATATATCAAATTTGATTGATTTTTAGTTTGCTGAATGTTAAGCTTATTTTTCCAAAGTGACTGATGTAATGTGAGTTTCCATGGTTGATCTGGAAACTGAACTGCGTGCTTATATATGCAATATCGTTGACGTAATGATGTGTTGAATAGGAACGACTGAATGAGTGTGATAAGGAGTAATAGTGGCTGCATTGTGAGGATGATGAATGGATGATGATGAATTTGGGGTATTATATATTAGATGGTTGGATATGTCTTTTTTGATAATTTGTACAGTTGTATATGTGTCAGTTACAATGGTATCTAAGTAATTAATCCAGTCCGGTCCCCAAAGATGGTGGGTAAGGCACATCCCGGTCATTTGATTTGTGACTTTAGGTTTCTATTGGATTGTAATGGAGATTGTTTCTGAAATAGTATTGTTTTGGGTGCAGGTTTCATTTAGTTATTTGATTCATTCATCCTGCATTTTGTATTGAATCCTAAACCTGAACTGAATGTTGAGTTTTTTATTAGTTATGTTTACACGTTGTGTGATTTACTAGGATTCTATGAGCAGCAACTGATTAAAATATATTTGTTATCAGGCAACAGAGGAATACGGATGTGGCTATAAGTTCTCGAGAAAGTGAAAACTCGGATCTGGATGGATTTATTAATGATCTTTTAATTGATTCTCCTTTAGAAGGTGAAAAATCCAGTGAAGTTGTTGATCTTTCTGATGACTCAGCTGATGATCAAAAGAATAGCCATCAGAATGAAGCTGCTGTTGTTGATCACAAGGAAGAAAAGAAAAATAGTTCCGAGAATGATGATCCCCTCGAGAAAAAGCGGAAAAGGTGTGATAATTTTTCATATTTCCAGGCCTTAGTGTGTTAATTTATTGTCTGATTTCAATTTCTCTTCATGTTTAGACCTAGTTGATATCTTTATGTTTACTAACAGACTGGTGCTATTACAAATATATTGCCAAATGTAGCACTATTTATTGTTATGATTTTTCATTTCATTGGATAATTTTCCATCATGATTATTGACTTTGTCGAAACCATTGTAAAGTAGGAGTTTCATCTGTATGATAATGGAGATGTTTATAATTTATTTCTTAATTACTATTGCTTTGATTGCATGTTCTTATAATTCTTTGAGTGGATTTTTCCCTTGTTTATATTGAAGATTGAAAAGCCTAACTATATACAATGAACCCCAAAGCCGAATTGAATGTGGAGTTTTTCATTAGTTATGTACTCTTGCATGTGTAATTTGCAAGGATCTCATATGCAATAATTGATTTGTGTTAGGCAAATGAGGAATAAAGATGCGGCTTTAAAATCTCGAGAGAGGAGAAAGATGTACGTTAAAGAGCTAGAGATGAAAAGTAGGTACTATGAAGGGGAATGCAGGAGATTGGGGTCGGTACTCCAATGTTTTATGGCTGAGAATCAAGCACTGCGATTTTCTTTGCATAGTAGTAGTAATAAGGCATGCAATGCTTCCATGACCAAGCAGGAGTCTGCTGTGCTCTTCTTGGGTATGTCTCACACCTTTATTATTATCTCTCATATTAGTTCTCATCAACTGTGCGTTAAAGCCTTAAAGGACATCGAATAAGGTTAAAAATTACTCGTAAGTGTTTTGATGTAAAATTTGTGATTGGTGTGCAGAATCCCTGCTGTTGGGTTCCCTGCTTTGGTTGATAAGCATAGTTTGTCAGCTGGTCGTCCTTCCAAGCCTGCACCAGCAAAGTCAACTAGTAACCGTGGTAGAAGAAAAACTACCAAAACCGGTTCTAAGGAAGGAGGGAAGCAAAATGTGTAGACAGACCCTGTTAATGGGTAAACAATTCAAAGCTTCACGCTCAAGGATGAGATCGAGCCTTCATCATCTACAAGTTGTAAGAGATATCCTGGCAGTTTTTTGATTTTTTCTTTTCTTTTTTGTTTGTTCTCTTTTTTGGATAAATAAGAGAATAGAGGATGTGACTTAACTAATGTCTGTGAACTTTCTAGTGGTCTTTTGGTTAATGGTACCTTATTTTCTTCTTTGTGATCGTTGGTTATGTTTAATATTTTGATTATGTTTGTTAGTGGTGATCGAGTCTGTTTTCGGCTCTCTTGTATGTAAGGGTTGCTTGCAACATAATAGCACAACTATCATCTTTATTGTTGGTAATGCAATCCATCTAATTAAGATTTTCTTACGACTCCAACCATTTCCCACTTGATATGTGAATTTTAAATAGTCATTTGGTCTATAATAGATGTGGTGTTCAAAAAAAGGATGTATGTGTTATAGTATAAGATGTGTGTGGTTACTACTAACTTATGTAGTATGCATATGATTTTTTTTGAATGGCGGAATAAATATATTAAAAAAGTTAGCAACTATGCATATGATTTACATGATTTATGAGCATATACCAGTATGTGAAATGGAACGAGGTAAGAAAACGTACAATCTTGTTTACAAAGCTTATCAGTTGATTATCATCATCATATTGATGAAGAATCCTGCATGCTTAACCTTTCATATACAGGTTATATAGCCAGTAACGGCATACGGTTTGCCAGTAACTTCTTCTGCTGGTGAAGTTGGCATTTCTGACAGCGGAATTAGTAGGATCAATGACAGACAACCTAAACCAATGTTGGTGGGTTGAAGACTTGAATCTCTGATGAAAAGTAGCTAGACTAACATATTCTCTGATATTGTTCACCGATTCAAAACTATTGGTTCAATCTCTGAATATACAGCATATTTTTCGTAGGTCACGTTATTCAGGACATTTTGATTAACTGCTTGATGCATGCTAAACCTTTCTCTTGATTAACACAAGATCTAGTTTTCGTAGGTCACGTTATTTATTAGTTTTATATTATTACTATATTTGTATAGAACCGTCTATATATCATTACTATTAGTATTATATGTCTATTTTAAGCATATATATCATATCATATCATTGCTATTTTGTATATAAACGGATAGAACCACAGCCATCAATGGTGATATAAGAATTAAAATTCATACAGATAAAAGAGTATTAAAAGATTGAAGCTGGTGGGTCGAAGCATATCCCCCTGAATAAGAATATGCAGCAGGAAGTTTCATTCAGACCCCTTTGAGGCTTACTTTTTAACTAGTATGACCCCTAAAATAAATTCGTTTTAGAACCCCAAGTCCCTTGTCACTCGTAAAAATCCACATAATTATCAATTATTTCCACATAATTCCTGTAGGTAAAAATAATGCGGATCACTATATACATGTATGGCGGTGATTTAAACACCACCAAATTTAGCTATACACAACTATTTATGCATCAGACTATTGTACCGTATAATACTTTAAAACATACTTGGTGGTGTATGGCTAAAATTTGATGATGTACGAATCACCACACGTTTGATTTAAGAAACCGAAAACAATAATTGATATTATAAAATAAAAATAATTATATAATTAATTAATTAATTAATTAATTAATTTACGTTATATATAATATAAAACTAAAAAGACAAAAAGATTTTATTTAATGATATTTTGTTCTAACAAATTGATCTGAATTTTATTGGCCTAATGCCTTTATAATCATTATACTGTATCTGATATTATGTCACTGGGTCAACTATTAGGCCAATTTATTAGGCTAACATAATACTTACTATATCCTTAAATAAATAGGAAATTGATAATGAGAGCTTTAAAGGTTTCCGTTAAGACGTTAGGACATGCATAAAAATTTGTACTTTTGAAAATAATATATTCTCTATCACCTTAAATTTTTGTTTATCCTCCTAAATTTTAGTCAATGTATAACTGTTTTATGCATGTCGGGGTTTCATTAACAAAACCCAAAACTTTAAAAAAAAAAAAAAATATAGAAAAAAGGTCGAGAAGATTAAAATTTATGGACTAAAAAGCACATACAATAAAAACTATAGGGACCTTTTTTAAAGAAAACCAAAGTTAGGGTTGGTTGGTAATATCGCCTCCTCCCCACTTAGCATATACTCTTTGACGTCTACTATAAAACACACCATCATCGTCATATATTATATATTCTAATTCTAATATAAAAAGTAAATACACATTATAACATATATTTATTTAATTTCCCACTAAATAAAAACTCCCCACCAACTCTGTGTTTTAGGTGAAGAAAACAGAGTGAGTGACTGAAGACAATAACAATAATCACACAATCTTGTGGTGTGCAGAAACAAGAAAGAAATAAAGAAATGGAGTCAGATTATGGAGTTCCCAGAGAGCTATCTGATCTTCAAAAAGATAGATCACTTTACCATCCAGAACTTCCCCCTTGCCTTCAGGTATGTTATGTAGCTTCACAATTTATTTACTTCTTACATGATACAGTAATAAATGTAGTATTTGTGTTAGGATCTTTGCACATGAGGATCAAGTGCATATCATCTTTTTTTATTATTATTTTTTTCTTTTTTACTGTATAATTTATGCATTGGTTATGTTGTTTTGGCCTTTTTGTGTCATTTAGTTGCATAATGTTTGATTTGAATGTGACAACTGCATACCTTAATTGTAGTAGTATTGCTTCTGTAAATTTATGATGTTTCATGTTCTTGATCTTGTCAGTTAGTAGAATTGTATATATTAAATAGCTTATAGTAGTAATATATATATGTAATAATATGTAATGTAATGTAAAATTTGAAGAGAAATATGTTTTAGGTAGTATCAAATGGGCTTTGAGTAATAAGTGTGAAGCAGGGCATATTGCGTTTGAATATGAATCTATATTTTCAAAGGCGCTTGCTAATGATACTGGAAGGCGTGGAATACGGATCAAATGTCATGGGTTATTTAAAATTCATTAATAAAGTTTGTGCTTATGAGCGCGTGATTGTTGCATTTCACATATTGATGATGTAAATTGGCTGCATTAGGCCTTTGATCGTGACTCACCCATTATGAATCTGTGGCGTCTTATTATATAGGCTATAGTAAACCGTATTTGTTAATTATTATATCAAGTTAGATGTCTACTTTTAAAGCAAGTGGGCATTTGATGATCATCCCATTCTGCAAAAAGCCTGCAGTACACATAATTATAAGCTTTAATTACTCTTCTGGCAGTTAATATGTGAGTGAATATCGTAGAACATAAGGCTTATAAACAATCTTTTATTGACTTCTGCTTAGGGAACTACTGTGCGAGTAGAATTTGGTGATGCAACCACTGTGGCAGATTCCGCTGGTGGCCATGCTATTAGTCAATCATTTCCTCACACTTATGGTCAACGTTTGGCTCATTTTCTTAGGGCCACAGCCAAAGTCCCTGGTGCTCAGATCATTAGTGAACATCCTGCAATGAGGTATCAATTTCCCTTTAATGGTATCTTTAGGTTACTGCAACTTATAGTAGAAGTTCAATTCTTAACTATATCTTGTTTGGTGGTTTAGGACCCGGGAAATGCCTTATAGATTAGTTTATATATATATGCATTTAGATTATAGAAATAATAAGCTCACATTTATTACAAAATTTTCATTTCAGGGTGGGACTGGTTTTCTGTGGTAGACAGTCTCCTGGAGGGCACAATGTTGTTTGGGGGCTTCATGAAGCTCTCAAAATTCACAACCCTAAAAGTAGTTTGCTTGGATTTCTGGGTAAGTCTTCTACAGGAACCTGTTTAATTGAATTCCATTGATTATCAAGATAGAACTTACAGTATCAGAAGCAAGAACACATAGTGACCTTCAGTTAACATACTTGTTGTTACGTAATAATGCTATAAATCACTTTCTTATGAAAATTATCTTATGCTTGTGACCAGGTGGTTCTGAAGGTTTATTTGCTCAAAAAACACTCGAGATCACAGATGATATTCTGGCAACTTACAAAAACCAAGGTATTTCTAAGCAAAGACTATTGTGTTCGGTGGTTTCTTTTCCAATTTATGTGAGAAATATGTTACAAACTGTTTCAATCCTTTGAAGGTGGTTATGATCTACTGGGAAGGACAAAGGATCAAATACGAACAACAGAACAAGTCAATGCTGCAATGGCTGCTTGTAATGCCTTAAAGTTGGATGGCCTTGTCATCGTTGGAGGTATGTGAGAACCATGATTAAAATTGAATATGTGACATCAAACTTTTCTATGGCTTACTAATGAACCAGATTTCTTTTTTTTTTTTCTTTTTTTTTACAGGTGTAACATCAAACACTGATGCTTCTCAGCTTGCTGAGACTTTTGCTGAAGCAAAATGCTCTACAAAGGTAGTGCGATTCACTTCCTCTCACTGACAAAGTCTGTCATACATAAATTTCATTCTATCTAATGTGTTCGTAGATTACTATTTTGATCAATTCATTAGGTTGTTGGTGTGCCTGTTACTTTGAATGGAGATCTCAAGAACCAGTTTGTTGAAGCAAATGTTGGGTTCGATACGATTTGCAAGGTTCGACTTTATAATCTCGACGATTTGTTATAAGAATCTGTTTAGAAATTATTTTATATATGAAATTCATGAACTACCATACTCTATACTTGATACCTTTAAATCATGTTAAAGAATATATATGTTCAGGTTTTGTATCTACTCACACACTTTTACTTTGGTGTGAGTTAAAACTAATATTTCTGTTGTTTTGACAACTATAAGGGCAGTGTGGTAAATGATGAAATTAGACAAATTTACCAATTTTGACATTCAGAGCCGGGTTTCAGAACCCTTGCACATCATTCCTGTAATGAGATGTTTTGAACTTTTATATAACCTTTGGCAGGTTAACTCTCAGCTCATCAGCAACGTCTGTACAGATGCTCTTTCAGCAGAGAAGGTAATCTGCTTCATCAAATTATCCTTATAGTATTGAATACAGAGCTCTTTTAGAGATTTGTGTAACATTCCATCTTATAAATTTATTTTCTCCCTTCCAGTACTACTATTTTATCCGACTAATGGGTCGGAAGGCATCTCATGTGGCTGTGGAATGCACTCTGCAGTCACACCCTAACATGGTGCGAGTTACTTTCTTCCCATTCTGTATTTTGATATGAATTTTGTAAGTATTGTTGTACCCGAATCGACCTTCTGAATCTTTTCTGCAGGTTATTCTTGGTGAAGAAGTTGCTGCTTCAAAACTTACCATCTTTGACTTAACAAAACAGATTTGTGACGCTGTGCAAGCCCGTGCAGAACAAGGTGTGTGCCTCTGGTGGTCAACTTTTTTGTCAATATATGAAGGTGATAAATACGGAGTATATACTAACATCATATTATGCTTCAAAACTTGTTGATCGAGCCAGAGAAGTACCATGGTGTTATCTTACTTCCAGAAGGGCTTATAGAAAGCATCCCTGAATTCTATGCTCTATTGCAGGTAACAAAAGCTCATTACTTTGTCAAATCTTTTTTTTTAATATCATCTGATGTGGTGTTAACATATCCTTCCAGGAAATCCATAGTCTTCTGAGACAAGGTATTTCAGCTGATAAAATATCAATGCAACTGTCACCTTGGGCGTCTGCGTTATTTGAATTTTTACCTCCCTTTATTAGAAAACAGGTCTGTTGACACTATATTTACATGTTAATATTCCTCCTATATACCCCCATGTGTAAGTGCTCATATAAAGCTTATGTCTTATACTGCAGCTTCTCCTCTATCCCGAATCTGATGACTCGGCCCAATTATCTCAGGTATTTTTCATATTTACATCATATACGGTTCCATTCAGGAATTGATTGATTCTCGAATATTTTGCATCTCAGATCGAAACAGAGAAGCTTCTGGCAGAACTTGTGGAGGCAGAAATGAACAAGCGACAGGTAGCCGTCTTTGTGTTATAGGATGTTATTCTTTCACGCATCAAATGGCCTAGCGGTATTGAGGTGGCTCTCCAACCTTAAGGTTGAGGGTTTAAGTCCTTGGGTGGGACAAAATGTAAATATTTGTGGGTTTATTGTATATATTCATGTGGTAGTAGTGGTAGGATACTTGCCTTTCTAAAAAAAAATGGCCAGTTCGTAATGAATAGTCAAATATATGTGAATTTATTTACAGAAAGAAGGATCGTACAAGGGGAAGAAATTTAATGCTATATGCCACTTTTTTGGTTATCAAGCTCGTGGTTCCTTGCCATCCAAATTTGATTGTGACTACGCTTACGTAAGTTTTTTTTTTCTTTTCCTGTTATATCACATTTGCGTTATGTAGTTTAGGTACAATTTACTTAACCACGAAGCAATATAATAATAATGTAGGTTCTTGGACATATTTGCTACCACATTTTGGCAGCTGGTTTGAATGGTTATATGGCTACTGTAACTAATCTCAAGAATCCTTCTAACAAATGGCGCTGTGGTGCTGCTCCAATTACGGTACAGTTTTTTTTAAGTTGAGACCTCAATATTATATTCCTAGAAGAAACGTGAACTAAATTACTGTTGACCTCTGCAATTTTTAGGCTATGTTGAGCATCAAGCATGATGGTCGTGGAGCTCGTGCAATGACAATCGGAAAACCACTTCTCCATCCTGCTACTGTGGATTTGAGAGGCAAAGTATACGGGTATGTTATCCCATGATACCAAATACGATGCTTCTTTTTAACTTATGCTTTTCTATCGAGTATTGAACTATGTCAAGTATCAAGTTTTGATAAATGGAATGGTCTCCTAACTACGGAGTACTATTTTTATCACTATATGGTGTCAATACTAATTTTCTCAATGGGAATTGGTGCAGGCTGCTGAGAGAAAACGCCAAAAAACTGTTGTTGGATGATGTTTACAGAAACCCAGGACCTCTTCAATTTGATGGTCCAGGTGCTGATTCTCGGGTTATTAGTTTGTGTGTTGAGGACTTGGATTATATGGGACGTATTAAAGAATTAAACGAATATCTTGAGAAGGTACTTATTTCTTATCTTTACAATATAGTTATGTTGCTCTTGCAGTTTCTCATTGTTTTCATGTTTTTCTTAGGTACGAACTATTGTGAAACCCGGTTGTTCTCAGGATGTTTTGAAAGCAGCTCTAAGCGCCATGTCATCTGTCACAGATATTTTATCCGTCATGTCCTCACCTTCTAAAGGCAGTTCTTAAAATTAGTCCATCTTGGCTGCTAATCTTTTACTGCATTCAAAAATCTGAATCTGTTAACTCATTGTTTCGAAATTTGAAATCCCCCAAAACATTTTTCACCTTTTCTTGTTATCAGTTTAAATGATGAGTTTGTGTAGGTTGAACAAGTGGATTGCAACGTGTTAGTTATATTTGGTTCGATCGGTTGTTTATCACTGTTTTGTCTGTTCATCCTTGTTTGAGAACCTGAAAGCACAATGAAAATAACTTTTCTTGTAAAGATTGTCTACTTTATTTGAACTATTGGGTGTAAAACTCGAGTCCCACATTATAACTTGTAAAAACTTCGAACATATATATACAAGTTTATATGGGTTGCTCCTTGTATCGCCAACTTTTTTGCTACCAAGCATCTTGAAATTTAGATCTTTTTACGTTACACGATACTACTTAAAATGAATAATTATCCTGTTTTGACTTTTCAAAGTCATTTTTTTCAACTTTGACGTTAAATATTTTTTTTTGTGTCATATAATACTTGATGAAAATTATACCAATGAAAATACATTTAAAATTCAATCCACTCATATATTTTGCATCGTGTATTATATAACACAAACAAAAAATATTTTGCATCATGTATTATATAACACAAACAAAAAATATTTAAAGTTGAAGTTTAAAAACTTCAAAAAATAAAACAGGACAATTATTTTGGGACGGATGGAGTATCTTTTTTTAATTATTTATGTTTGTAAAAAGAGTACCAAATTTTTAAGATAATAAAATTTTTATAAACTGTAATTTAGTTTAAGGAATATAGGACGAATTTATAGTCACAGTTTGAAATTTTTCAAGAAAATATATTTACTCTATATTGAAGATTGAATTATAATTTTCTTTTTATTATTTTTAACCATTGCATTTGCCTCTCGATCTATTTACTACACTTGAGAAAATGATGTTCTGATTTACCCCGATGATTATAATTCAATGATACCTAAATGTCAAATTAACAGTCAACAAGTACAAAAATATAATTCTACATGATTTATATATTACAAGAAACAACAAATATTCTCAAAAGAATGATCATGTTGAACATCAACACCTACATACATCACCTTTTACCTGCTCTGCTTAAATATATATTCCTAGGAAACATGCTTGGATCCAAAGATTTCCAAAAAGAAGCAAACTTTAAGACTTAAATACATGGAAACAACTTACCTTGAAAGCAACATATGACAAAAAATACACTATATAAACCCACATTCATTCCTCATATTCTTCATTCAATCTATTCTCAACCAATCTACTACAAAAAGCCAAAATGTCACTTTTCTGTACTTCCCAAAAATCATCCCTTTTCTTGTTTTTCCTCGCACTTTTCGCATGTTCTGCTTTTGCCCGTGACTTCTCAATCGTGGGGTATGCCCCTGAAGATTTGACATGTATAGATAAGGTCATTAACCTTTTCGAGTCATGGATTTCAAAACATGGGAAGTTTTATGAGAGTATTGAAGAAAAGCTACATAGGTTTGAAATCTTTAAGGACAACTTGAAACATATTGACGAAACAAATAAGAAAGTTAGCAACTATTGGCTTGGACTTAATGAGTTTGCTGATTTGAGTCATGAGGAGTTCAAGAACATGTTCCTGGGACTCAAGGGTGATTTGCCAGAGAGAAGAGAGCAGTCGTCTGACGAATTTACTTATCGAGATTTCGTGGATCTGCCCAAATCTGTAGATTGGAGAAAGAAAGGGGCTGTTGCCCCTGTCAAGAACCAGGGTTCATGCGGTGAGTATAACAAAATAATAACGCTTATATGCAGCATTGAAGCAAAAAATACATATTATCATTCTCGCTACATTTTAAGCTACTACATACTACTTTTCTCATAAATTAATTTGTGTTTGATGAATCTGAAAATGTATACAGGTAGTTGTTGGGCATTTTCAACTGTGGCTGCAGTAGAGGGTATAAACCAAATTGTGACTGGAAATTTAACAGCGTTGTCTGAGCAGGAATTGATCGATTGTGATACAAGCTTTAATAATGGTTGCAATGGAGGTTTGATGGACTATGCTTTCTCCTTCATAATGAGAAATGGTGGCCTTCATAAGGAAGAAGAGTACCCTTATATCATGAGTGAAGGCACTTGTGATGAAAAGAAGGTACGGAGTCAAAGAAACATAACAGAATACTGAATACATAAACTAAACGAATATACTCTTAAAACATAATCTTTAATTTATGGCGTACTGCACAAAATTTAGCCTTTTGAAAATACAATTTGGTTCAAGTGTTAATAGGTTTATAATAATCTACAGCACTACAAATTTAGCAACCGTGCTATCAACGGTTGCATTCTCAAATTAAACTGAACAGAAAACTAGTCAGGTGCAAAATATATGCAACCAAGCATCCGTCATCGCTTGTTTTTGGTTGTGAATATATGACATTTAATTCTTTTGGACTTAAATTTATCGGGGTAATCCCCTTTTACCCAAAAAAAATTAAAAAATAAAATAAAAATAAAATTCTTTTGGACTTCACTTTCAACTCTGGTCACAAATGATGATCCTTTTTGCAGCAAGCAGATTTCTCTAACAAGTCCAAGTCTTTCTTAATCTCTTCAGGATATATCAGAAACAGTGACAATAAGTGGCTATCATGACGTACCACGAAACAATGAAGACAGCTTCTTGAAAGCACTTGCAAACCAGCCCATTAGTGTGGCAATCGATGCTTCAGGTCGGGACTTCCAATTTTACAGCGGGGTAAGTCTCACAACGTCATGCATTTTAGTTAAGCGAATATACGGAAACGATTTTCTAAAAGTAAACATTTTTTTTACAATTGTTGTACAGGGTGTGTTTGATGGACATTGTGGAACTGATTTGGATCATGGAGTTGCAGCAGTTGGTTATGGAACAGACAAGAAAGTTGATTATATCATTGTTAGGAACTCTTGGGGATCCAGTTGGGGAGAGAAGGGTTACATCAGGATGAAGAGGAATACTGGTAAAAGTGAAGGAATGTGTGGTATTTATAAAATGGCTTCTTATCCTACTAAACAAAAGTGATTCATTAACCTTACATAAGGGGTGTTGTTTTCTAATATTTCCCTTTCTATGTATCTTGCTCTTTTCTTGTTTGTCTGACATATAATGAAGTCAAGCCAACCTAAATTCTAATAAAATACTATATATTGTTTCTTTTAATTATTAACTACACCATAGAAATAATATAATGTATTTTATTAATATGAACAAAAAATGGAGAGCCATCGTTTCAGTTTGACACATATAGTAGTCTAAAAGTGTCATTTCCGTTTCCCATACTTCAACCTATTGAGCTATATATATATCATCACCTATTACAATAACGGCGAATTCACATTTTATTCAAATAAAAGTATTCGAAACACTCATGGTTTACAAACTGTTTCTAGTAGGAAGTATCATTTTTGTAGGAAGTAGTATCTATATCTTGAAGTTGAAGTAAGCTAAAACGAGTAAATGCGATTTTATAACAAAAACCAAACGAGATACAATAAACTAGTTAACAACAAATAACTCCTGAACAAAAATCACGACGACACAAGCAGTGATACATCCAACACAGCAAATACAACGTTACTAGTATATTTTTGTGCAAGCATATATGGTGGTGATCGATGCCCAATCAAAAAATATGGACAAAGGAATAGAAGAACAAAAATTAAAGTAGAATGTACTCTTCAATCATCATCATCACCATAGGAAACTAATGGGACCTCATAAAGATCAGATTGCTCAACTTCTAGGACTAACTTTCTAGTCTCTGCTATAAAAATTTGTAGTTGAACCCAAGGATGAGTTGTGAACTTCCTAAAGCCTTCTAGTTCCACTGCCACCTCTTTCATTGTAGGTCTGTCATGGCCTATTGGAGATTAAGACATCTTTTAACATCACCACCTACTGCTTGTAACTGATCAAGAGTCCCTTCATGTAAGTGTCTAGGTTCAACAATTTCGAATATGTGGTTACCTTTAACTGAATTGACAAAATATGTACATAGCTAGATTCTTTTCATCATTGGTTCTATCAGAACTGATGGCTCTTTTTCCGGTTATCAGTTCTGCAAGGACCACAACGAAGCTATATACGTCACTTTTTTCTGTTAGTAAGCTCGTGTGAAAGTATTCTGGGTCCAAATACCCTAGTGTGCAGTAGTTACTGTAAGTTTTTTTGGTTAAAATAAAAGTGTGGTTTTGTCCCACATTGGTGAGAGGAGCAAAAGTGGAGGTGCCTCCTTGGCTATAAAAGGAGGGCTAGGCCTTGGTTCCAAAATGCACCAAATCAACATACATCTAAGTATTTGATTATTTCTTTCTCTCTTTGCTTTAGTCACTTGGTTTAGAGTGTCTAAGGTGTTAGTCAAATCTTTGGAGGGTGTGAGTGTTGTTTGGGCGGTGACTTAAGAGATTAGTCTATGTGATTGTAATAATTTTTCATATAGTGGAATCTTTTCTCTTTGGAGGCCCGTGGTTTTTCTCCGGTTTTGGAGTTTTCACGTAAATTCTTGTGTTCATATTTCTTTACTGTTTTCATTGGCGGGGTTGTTGGGGAATATTTGAGACCGTTTTTCCCAACAAGTGGTATCAGAGCCAAGGTTTTGGTGGAGGTCTCGATTTTAGAATTTCATAGTATGCTCTGTGGTTGCAGTTTTGTCTGAACTTCCACATCAGAAACGAATTCTATTTATCGTATTGGGGTATCTTGGTTCTATTAATTGTCTTGTATACGATAGAATTATATGTGAGCTCGGTGGAGTATTTACACGTGTAGAAAAGGTTCTGGCTAAGGAAAGACTTGGTAATTAAGAGTGTCCATTGTGACCCACCTCTCTTTCCTGGGATCCTTTTTCTCCTGGGTGTATTACTGACTGGCTGGAAACATATTTTTCTAGTATACAATACTGGTAATTTTTAAAGATACAGGTACGATGTCAAAGTTTAGTCCAATGAGGTTTGATGTAGAGAAATTTGATGGAAGGATCAATTTTGGCTTGTGGCAAGTTCAGGTCAAGGATGTGTTGATTCAGTCCGGGTTACACAAGGCATTGAGGGGGAAATCAACCCCTGTTTCTGGCGGTGATTCTAGCAAGACCAGTAAGATCGATGATGAAGAATGGGATGATATGGATTTGAGAGCGGCAAGTGCTATTCGTTTGTGTCTTTCAAAGAATGTTCTTGCAAACGTGCATGGGTTATCAACGGCAAAGGAGCTTTGGGAAAAGCTTGAACAGTTGTACCAAGGCAAGGGCATCTCAAATCGGTTGTATCTCAAGGAACAGTTTCATACTCTACGTATGGAAGGAGGTACAAAAATTTCAGATCATCTGAGTATTCTAAATGGTATCGTTTCAGAACTGGAGGCTATTGGAGTTAAGGTTGATGATGAAGATAAATCATTGAGACTTATATTATCTTTACCATCGTCCTATGAGCACATGAAACCTATTCTGATGTATGGGAAAGAGACCCTGAAGTTTGAAGATGTTACTGGCAAACTCTTGTCTGAGGAGAAAAGGCTGGATAGTAACGGTGGGACTTCATCATAAGGTATGGTTATGATAAGTGAAGATAGGAAGAAGAAGAACTCCAAGAAAAATCTAATGTGCTGGAAGTGCGGAAAGTCTGGGCATGTCAAGATGAATTGTCCAGGTGGAGCGGATTCGGCAAAGGGCTCCAAGTCAGCTGACAGTGTCTCCGTTATCACGGGGAATGATGAGTTCTTTTGAAACATGACATCCTCATGGTGTGTCCGCGCCACCATGAAAAAGGGATGATTGTCAGCGGTTCCACAGGTATTTACACATGGGCATTGGTTTGGCTTAAAATGCAAGGTGTGTGGTGGAAAATGATGTCGATGGCTGATGGAAACTTCCAAGTGTGCCAAACAGGGGAAGTTGTACCATAAACAGTTTCAGCAAGTGTTTTCGACATGTGCCGAGGTGAAATGCTTAGAATGGGTTATTCTGAGTGGGGATACTCTTTTATGGTGGAGTATGATAATTCTCTTTGAATTATGATTGTCGGTCAAGACAATGGTTCTAATGTTGGAGCAAGTTATTTTTATTTTATCCAAGGTAGAGATTGTAAGTTTTTTTGGCTAAAATAAAAATGTGGTTTTGTCCCACATTGGTGAGAGGAGCAAAAGTGGAGGTGCCTCCTTGGCTATAAAAGGAGGGCTAGGCCTTGGTTCCAAAATGCACCAAATCAACATACATCTAAGTATTTGATTATTTCTTTCTCTCTTTGCTTTAGTCACTTGGTTTAGAGTGTCTAAGGTGTTAGTCAAATCTTTGAAGGGTGTGAGTGTTGTTTGGGCGGTGGCTTAAGAGATTAGTCTATGTGATTGTAATAATTTTTCATATAGTGGAATCTTTTCTCTTTGGAGGCCCGTGGTTTTTCTCCGGTTTTGGAGTTTCCACGTAAATTCTTGTGTTCATATTTCTTTACTGTTTTCATTGGCTGGGTTGTTGGGGAATATTTGAGACCGTTTTTCCCAACAGTTACTTGTTCATGATCTAGTCGCACTAACCTTGATGCACCAAAATCAGAAATTTTGAAGTTATCATCTAATAGTATGTTTGCAGACTTGACATTTCTGTGAATGATTGGCATAGTAATAGTATGTTACTAGACTTATCATCTAATACTATGTTACTTTTTTTTATTACTGTAATTTTTTTTCATTATTTCTTTCCCCTTTCTTTTCGGAGTTCGCAGGGGAAATTAGCATCATCAGTTGAGCGTCTGAAATGGGATCGAGGTTTTATTAGAGGTTTTTGCACAAGAACAAAGTCTTTCAAAGACTTATGGCCTTTCAATTGGAGACAAAAACTTTTCGTATGAATACATTTGTATAAACTGAGTATGTCTTTGCTCGGAGATTTTTTGTTAGTTTGTCTGTATGTTTTGGATAAAAACACTTTTGAAAAAAAAAAAAAGAATAATAATTATTGGAGGTATTGGAGTGAATTAACTTTTTATAAATAAAAGTTACTGGAAAATGATGTACCAAACAAGAATGTTTTTTAAAAGAGAAATCCCATTAATGGAGATGCTTACTTAACTTCATGTATTGAATTGCTAAAAGTAGACTAAATTACCAATACATAATATATGCGGCGTTCACAAAAACGATCCATATTCTGTGATAAACAACGACCCAAATCCAAACAATCTTAACAGTAAGGTAAAGACAGGAGAGAGTCCACATATCCATATTCCATATATAGCCTGAAAACAGCTTGTTTCGGATAAAAACAAATAACTTCACTCATAATGAATCATATCATTTGTAATACTGCAAAGACATTTGTTTCCTAAATTGAAGTTTATGGAAGTCTTTTATTAAATAAAAAATCTGAAAAAACCATGCATACATTTCCTCACCATACACAATCACAGCACAATCATTCCTGTTTCGTGAATCTGACTTCCATAACCGTCGTTGATCTAAAGATTACGAGAAGTGACTCTGGGTCAACAGGACCAGGTAAATGGAAGGAAAGGCCACAGATTTCAACAGGACAAAGCTGGATCCTTTTTTGCTTACTGCCCATTCGTGGATTGGCCAACAGTGATCCAGGTGTTGTTCTCTTGAGTAGATACACTTTGTGAGCATCAAGATTGACATCAAATTCCAGAAAATGGCCTCCATCTTCAATAATGAGTTATAGTACAAATGAGTTAATTTGTTTGTTTACATAAAGAAAAATATAATCTGTATACTTCATTTAACATAACGTATGAAAAAAAAAAAACTTTCTTGAATTATGTATTTATGTACAGAAGTAAAAATAGTCATGAGGTGTCGGTGTTGATTATAGGATAAGTCTAGTGCAGGTTAAGGTGAATTGTAGGAATTCTTAGCTTAGGTGTTGATTTTCTTTCAAGTGTGTGCTAGGTAGGAGCTTAGGATTCTAGTTAGGCTGCTTTTTAGGAGGTTTCTTTTATGGTTTTTGTGTTTAGCGTCTCGCTATTTTAATATTTTATATAATCACTGCCGTTCAAAAAAAAAGAAGAAGTAAAAATAGCGTTTTAATTATATAAATGACGACTTACTTTAAGCTTAATTTTATACATGATACTGACGCTAAATAATTAATATCATTATTTATGAATTTTGATCAAGTACTTATCCAAATTGACTGAAGAATATAAGCTAAACTTACCAGGAAGAGCATCAACAGCAGCCACATACACAAGAAAAGAGTAATGCGAGTTACTGGCCTTAAGTTCCATCAGATCTACAAGTGGTTGGTCTTTTTGTGCGGTAACAGCAGCATTTCCATAAAATGTCACATCCGGTGTTGGCAAGAGATGAAATCCTTCCATTTTTTTAGTTTGGTAATCACTGTAGAAAAAAGGATGAATTAATCTCAGTCAATAAACAACTGTTTAATCAAAATGCTTGCAGTACGTAATGGTGAGTGACCCGTTTGCCAAGCACAGAAAGAGTATTTCAAGTGATTGTTGATTTCTATCATTAACTTCACATATAAAGGCATGTACTATTGAACCAGCATACACATTTTTAAAATAACCGAATATGGTGTTTTGGATATATCCTCATCACAAGTCCTTTCAATTAAACTACAGATACATATCGTAGTTCAATTAAAGGCACGCCGGCAATTATAACTGAACATCGAAGTGGTTCTTATATCTTGTTACGGATAATATCTATCCTTGTATCAATGTAGAACAATGACTTTATGAGCACAAATCAACAGAAAAATAAATGGTGTAGCCAAATATAATTCCTACGACCTATACATAGTGGCGATTGACGGATATGATCATCGATTTATTATTAATAAAATTTTAAATTCATTTTTTTTTCACCGGAAAGAGAAACAAACTAGATCAGGCACTCAGCCTTGTGTTGCTTTCATGCTAGGAGATATGTAAAATGAAGTAGGGACTACAAGAGAGGAAGATCAAATGGAAAATTGGAAACCCTAAAGGTATTAGGAAAACATATAACTCCATAGATAAAACTTTTTTCCATCGTGTGGATCATATCCAAATATAACTCCATCTGGTGCATTATTGTGAAGTATTGTCCTCCTATTATCTAGCTCAAACACCTGAAGCCTAGTACAGCATCGACTCCTGCAAGTATCAAATCTTTGTCTAGATGATTGGAGGAGATACACGATTTCCGTCTACGTATTGTTTTGACTGTCTTGCATGGTTAATCAATCTAAGAAGAATTACTAACCAATGAATGCAATGTGCTTATTTATTCTACCTAGCTCACTGATCATTTACAGGTTGAATGCTACTTAATTAGTCCGTGACAATTCATGCAAAATGAATAATGAATCAACTTGCTCGATTTAGGTTATTTGTTGTATATATATACAACCATTTCCTAGCCTGTGATTTTCAGTACTAAAGGTGTATATATCTTCTAATCGGTCATTTTGGTATGTTTCGATATACAAGTGTTACTTGTTCCAGAGGAAAGAAATGTCATTTACTGCCAACTATTATTCGATCTAGAAGAAGTGTGAGTTAGTCGATAATGGAAAGAGGCAATCTAGTAGGCTGATTTTTGAAGAACATCCGTGTATGAATATTATTTATACTTGCCTTTTGAAACCCTTCTAGTAAAAGGCTACAAAAATGCACACAGGCAAAAACCAAGAGCTAGCTAGCAGCCTACTGATTGATCGATAAATTTATGTACCTATAATAGTCAATAGCACCAAGGATATATGCTGTTCTTATTAGAACAGTGTATATATAATTGAGAAAATTTCTGTAGAGGTCAGTCAAAGCACCCGTTTTCACGTGATGGTCCGTGTCAGACGATTTATCATGGACAGTAGACACCATTATCGCACGATTTCACCAGCGACCCTGCGACATGTTAGTAGCCAATAAAACAATGCCACGTGTGTCCGATATCACGCAGTCAACGAAAATTGTCGCGGGTCAAAGAGTTATGTCGCAGGTAATATTTTTAAAAGCAATATGTCGCTGTATATGTAAATATGTCACCGTATATCAAAAAATCACGCTGGATTTTCATATGTAGCATGATATGTAGCTGTATTAGATATGTAGCATGATATGTAGCTGTATTAGATATGTAGCATGATATGTAGCCGTATTTTCAAATGTAGCCTAATTTGATTTAATACTACATATTTGTCATTGAAAATCCAGCGTGATTTTTGTTAAAGACGGCGACATATTACCTAATACAGCGACATATTGCTTTTAAAAATATTACCTGCGACATAACTCGTTGACCCGCGACAATTTTCGTTGACTGCGTGATATCGGACACACGTGGCATTGTTTTATTGGCTACTAACATGTCGCAGGGTCGCTGGTAAAATCCTGCGATAATGGTGTCTACTGTCCATGATAAATCGTCTGACACGGACCATCACGTGAAAACGGGTGCGTTGACTGACCTCTACAGAAATTTTCTCTATATAATTATATATTGTAGAAGGAAAGATGGAGGTAACCCCTAATTTTTCCTAAACACAGGACTCTTAATCTGTAACAAATTCCACTTAATGGAGCTTATAGAGGGTATACGAATTCGGTACAGATGGATTTAAACTTAAAAATCTTCCTCATGTACGGTTTTTAATTATTATATTTATCTAGATTTTCTAACAGATTCCTCGATCGACTTTCATCAATCTTACCCTAAAGAAAATCTCAAGTAGATCGAAAGCTCACTAGCCCTTGCTCAAACTATCGCTTAATGGAAAGAGTATCTATCATATTATAAATTCTAGCTATCGACACAAGACTAACTGAGTGTATATAGCATAAATCTGATAATGTAGTATTAATAACAGCCTTAATTAGAGAGGATCGGATAGAATACTCCCAAGGAGTACAAGTAGGGTATTTATGATTTGGACATTTAGAAAAAATGTTTCAATGCTCCTAAAAGAGACATCAATCCTTCCACAAGAAATCAATGAATTTTTCGCCTAAAAATTATTTAAACATGTTACCTTTATCCCTAGAACCTAAATAAATCTACATGTGAGAACGTACTCCAAGTAATATAAAAATCATATGCAAATCTAAGAAACAAGAAAAGGGATGAGATCGAAAACACACACTCAATAGTGTTGCATAAACCGACTGCTGTTATATGTCAACTACTTAAATTCAGATATTGTATAGCAAGACGTACAGCATCAAACAAAAATTAGCTCCCATAAGACAACCTAAGTGAATCCCTAGATCCATTTTTCGATCAAGACGTCTCACAATTTTTTAGTTTTTGTCCTTAAAAACGAATTAGATCTTATAATAAAATTATTTTTCTCATAAAAAAAATCCTAAAATAATTACCCATAATCAAATTCCCGATCAGTTACATACTTCAGATGATTAAATCAACACGCAACCAACAACACAACGAAATTGACTAAAAATGAAACAAACATAAAAATAAAATAAACATAAATATCAACATAAAAATCCACAAATAATGAATTTGAGGTTGCATGAAATTGAATAATTGATGTTAAGATACCAGATTGGTATATCTGATAAGATAAAAACGATCCAGAAGTCGTTTAATTAATTCTTTCAATTTCGATCTGCTTGATAGATAGATAGATAGATAGATGGTATATTGGTATGTATATATCGCTAGCTAGTAGGGCAAAAGAGTAGCCGTTCAAAAACACCTGGATGCCACTCAAAAATATACTCTATTTGCTTACGTGGCAATGTGTTTTTGCGACAAAGTTCCCTCGTATTTCAGGAACAAAAATGTTTGAATTTGAGATACAAATAATTATAATTATTCACACAACTTCTTTTCTTTTCCAATTTGACCACCATATATATCTCCAATGTTGTAATGAACCCTTAAAATATCTACTTTAGTAGTTTAGTCTAGTGTGACAAAAATATCAGCTTTTATCAATATACGCCCCAAACATGACCTTATATTATTAATTTTACAAGATCAAAAGTTATTAAGATATACTCCGTATATAAATTATATTATTAAATTTACACAAATGAAAATAAGCCCAAAATGAATAATTCACACAAAAGGTTTAGTTAGTACTATATGCACGGATTAAACAATCTCTTTGAGAATGGGATCTCTTTAAAATAAGATATATATATATATATATATATATATATATATATATATATATATATATATATATATATATATATATATATATATAATATTTGACTTCTATAATCGCTATTTAAGAATTTAAATTGATCACTTTGCTAAATAATACTCCATTATTTGTAAAGTTGTTCATATATAACTATCTACTCCCTCCGTCCCATTTCTATTGTCCATTATTTCCATTTTGGGGTGTACCAAATTAATTGTCCACTTCCATAAATAGAAAGTTTAAGGAAATAAAGTTCTTTTTTACCCCTAGTGTATATATATAAGACAAAAAAATAGGTAAAAAGTAGAGGGTAAAACTGTCATTTTATCAAAAAGTAAGAGAGAGATAGTTATATTTTCTTAAACTGCGTGTCTTTTTGTCTGGTGACAATAAAATTGGGACGGAGGGAGTATAAATTAATTATTTACATATTGTGACTAAATTTTCTAACATTTGAAATTACATTTGTTCACTTTGTATTGTCAGGGGTAGCTCTTAATCAAGTCATCTCGAAAAGAAATGTTAACCGATTACGTTCAGCTTATGTCCTTTGTATAGATGGATCTTAAGTAGGAACATACATATATTTCAGGGTCAATTGTTAAGGATGAGATTATAATCCAAGCATACCTCGAGGCTCGATCCTACTATTGGCACCAAAGCTTCTTCCATCCGTCTTTCGGTGGATCATACGAAAGAAGACGGTGGAAGACAGGAATTTTGTAGGCCATTTTTTTTCTTTTCTTTTCTTTTGTTCGATACATAAATAAGTACACCAATTTTGAGTGAGAATGAGGGAACCAACAGATTTCTGCCATGTGTCACTTTATTCTCTCTCCACCACACTTTATTCTCTCTCCTCCACATTTTTAAAAATTAAATATCTCACAAACGGTAAGTCGAAAAATCATGAAAATTGCACCATAAAATTCAGCGTTTTCTCCTCTTCGATTTGCCGTCCCTCAAGGCATACTTTTGACAACTTTTTTTTTTCTCATTTTTTGGTGGGTTTCACAAATTAATAACACATGTGTTAGTGATTAGTTGTACATTTAATTTGTGGTTAAGGTTAGGGTTTAGGGTTAGGTTTAGGGTTTAGTAGGGTTTATGGTTTAGGGTTTATAAGGGTTTAGGGTTTAGAAGGGGTTCAAGGTTTAGGGTTTAGAAAGATTTATGGTTTAGCGTTTTGTAAAGCGTTTAGGGTTTAGGGGTTAGGGTTTGAGGTTTGAGGTTTCGGGGAGAAACCCCAAACCTCAAACCCTAAACCCTAAACCCTAACCCCTAAACCCCAAACCCTAAACCCTAAATGCAACACTTTAACACATGTGTTAGTAAATGTGAAACCCACCAAAAAATTGAAAAAAAAAAAAACTTTTCGAAAGTATGTCTTGAGGGACTGCAAATCGAAGAGGAGAAAACGACGAATTTAATGGTGCAATTTTTATAATTTTTCGATTTGTCGTTTGTGAGATAATTGATGTTGGGGGTAAATGGGTTTTGTACATGTGGAACATTCTCTTTGTACACATGGCTTGATATCATTGGTTCCCTCATTCTCACACAAATTCCTATTCTCATTTGAACCCTACCCTAAGATATATATATAATATTTGACTTCTATAATCGCTATTTAAGAATTTAAATTGATCACTTTGCTAAATAATACTCCATTATTAGTAAAGTTGTTCATATATAACTATCTATAAATTAATTATTTACATATTGTGACTAAATTTTCTAACATTTGAAATTACATTTGTTCACTTTGTATTGTTAGGGGTAGCTCTTAATCAAGTCATCTCGAAAAGAAATGTTAACCGATTACGTTCAGCTTATGTCCTTTGTATAGATGGATCTTAAGTAGGAACATACATATATTTCAGGGTCAATTGTTAAGGATGAGATTATAATCCAAGCATACCTCGAGGCTCGATCCTACTATTGGCACGAAAGCTTCTTCCATCCGTCTTTCGGTGGATCATACGAAAGAAGACGATGGAAGACAGGAATTTTGTAGGCCATTTTTTTTCTTTTCTTTTCTTTCGTTCGATACATAAATAAGGTATTATTGGTAAACGAGGGGTCTATTCCCGTCTACAAGTCTTTCTGAAAAATTGCCGTTCGTAGCAGTTTTTTTAGTTCTTGGTTCTACGATTGTGAGGGGTCACTTGTACCAAAATTTTGAGTTAAAAAATAAATAATAAAAAAATTGGCGGTGAAGGAGTAAAACTTCGTTGTTGTCGCCGTAATTGATCGTAGAGGTAGTTCCAGACTTCCAGGTCAACAAAGAATACAAGTCAAAGTCAGATCACAACCTCTTTTAATTTATTAAATTGAATCAATCATCATTTTTGCTCACTCAAATTCACAGATCAACTGTTACTCTCATTCAATTATTATCACAATCTGCTCACAATTGAATTTCGCAAGTATGCATTTGAGTGAAAACGAAGGTATAGAAGGGAAATCTTTCGTAGTTACAGGTGGATTAGGGTTTGTAGGTTCATCACTGTGTTTAGAGCTTGTACGTAGAGGCGCGCGTATTGTTCGAGCTTTCGATTTAAGAACAACATCACCTTGGTCTGATCATCTTCTCAAAAATGGAGTTCAGTGTGTTAAAGGTATCACCTGCTTGTTATATTGTAATTATTACTATGAAAATTAGGGTTAATATTTTTGAAATCGTATGTGCTTGTTGATACAGTTCCAGATTTAGGTTAATTCTATGATGTTTATGAATTGTTGATTAGATGACGTAAATAGGTTTGCTAGAATTAGATTGATCTCAATATTTGTGTGTAATTTTATAAAATAAATAGCTACTAGAGTGTTATTGTTGGACTGTAATAAAACACAATCGGACTTGAAGTAAGACGGTAATAACAAAACCGTTTTTGTTGTTTCGAAAACATTTTGCAAAAACGGTTTTCCTTGTGCGAAATTCGTATTTTTTTCTTTTAATATTCCGCAAAAATGGTTCTCCTTTTGCGAAAGCCGGTATCTTTTAAAAAAATCTGGCAAAAACAATTATTTGGTTAATGTGGCAAAACCAGGGTGTCATTTTGTTAATTTAACAACAATTGATTCTCCAAACGAGGGTCAAATTGCAGAATCATGTAGGTTTCGCATATTCCAGAAAGAAGACGAATCTAGGTTTTGCATGTTAAATAAGAAAAAAAAAATCCTCCCTAAGGACACTGTTGCGTTGCCCAATTGATTCTGAGTAGCTTTATCGAGATCAGAAGCAAATTGTGCAAAAGACCGCTTCTCACAAGCAGCAACCATCTATAGTGAGAGAGATCCCTTTGAGAAAGAAAGAGGAATCTAGGTTTCCTACTAGTCTTATGTTCTACATGACTGCATCATCTGTTTGTTGTGTTTGATTAGGACATGGAAACAGAGTTTATGTGCTTCTGTGTTCTTTCTTTGAGAAACCATCTGTTACCTGTTCTGAACAAGTGTAAGAGAGTAGGATACCGTACTTCGTTTGTTTTCTTTGTACTACACGAAGGATGTTGCAATTAGTCTCTGTTCCTTCTGGCTCATTTAAACTGTGAGTTTGTGACAATTCCTTTCTCTGGGATGAACCTGCATAGTTTTCAAGTGAAATGACCAATTTGGTTATTTTACGTCCATTACAAAGAAATTGGTCATATCCATTTGGGTCCACAAGATTCTTCATTTGCCTTTATAGGGGAATTCTAGATGAAAGGTTTTTTTAACCGTGCTTCAAGTCGACTGTTGCAATTTCAGGCTTCCTTCTTTTTCCGAATAGCCTTTCAAGTAGAGTAACCTATTTGATATAAAGTGGCATGATTGGCTTTATCATTGATACAAAGTTTATATGTGCCTTTATGTTGATAGTGATGGTGGGCCAAAGATGGACCTAGGCCCACTTCACTGCAATGACACTAACTGGTAATTGCTTCAAGTTCGATGGATCTATAAGATGGTTCACTTAATTTCTAATAATAAAATAAGAACTTTTGCTAATACATATTATATTCTGTAACTTTGAATTGACTGATTTAAAATGGTTCTCCTAAAAGAAAAAGAAACTCATAAACTCCATAACTGAAAGTGTAATACCATGTAAATTTTTAGAAGAAAGAAACAGCCATAACAAAGATGTGAAAGTAATAGCTATCAAAGAAAATATGACATATCTAATCTAGACATGATACATAATGGGCATATAATTGGTCTCCCAAGTCCCAACCTTGTATCTCTAGACTCTAGGGCATAGGCGTCGGCATACTGAATGATCGATTTTACACAGTTTATGGTTAACCTTGTATCTCATCTCATCTCATGTATAATTTCCTTACAAATTTAATCCTGACATTTTTTTCCTAGCTTCGTCCCTGGTGTCATGTGCCAAATGCCATTTGACATGGTATTCTTTTGACTAATGTACTTGCAAATAATTGATGCTTTTAGGGGACATCATCAATAGAAAAGATGTGGAGAAGGCATTGCGGGGAGTTGATTGTGTTTTCCATCTTGCTTCATTTGGCATGTCTGGTAAAGAGATGCTTCAATATGGCCGAGTGGATGATGTGAATATAAATGGAACCTGCCATGTCTTGGAAGCTTGCCATGAGCATGGTGTCAAAAGACTTGTATATGCAAGTACATCCAATGTTGTGTTTGCTGGCAATGAAATTGTTAATGGAAATGAAAAGCTGCCTTATGTCCCATTGGATAACCATGTTGACCCATATAGCCGAAGCAAGTCTATTGCTGAACAGCTTGTTTTAAAAAGCAATGGTCGTCCTTCCAAGTATGTATAATATATTTATTCCGTCCGTCCCACATTCGACGTAGCCCATAGTTCCTTATAAATGCTTGGCTATTGGTTAAATAGCTTTGATTGCCTACAATAAACCAAAAGTTGGGACCTGTGTACCCAAGTCAAAGCTGTCAATTTACTTGTAAGGATGATATCATGCAAATAGGTCATTTTATTTTTATAACTTGCCAGAAAAGATAATTTGGCAAACATTTGTGGGAGATCTTGAAAAGGAAAACGTTAGTCTTTTTGGGATAATATATATGGTGTGAAATATATGTAGTTAGATACGTAAATATCTCAACTCCAACTAGATGCATATTCACTTTTAGCTGCTAAGGTTTATGTGCAGTGCTTGTGCATAGTTTCTCTGTAGTTGTCAACTTTATTCTGAAAAAACTTTATTTGAAAGTTGATACTACAGAGTGTATTGGATGAAATTCCTTAAGATCATGTTTCACTAACAACTTTCCCATGGCACTATTTTATAGGAACAAGAATGGGGAATGTTTGTATACATGTGCAGTTCGTCCGGCTGCTATCTATGGACCTGGTGAAGAAAGACACTTGCCTAGGATAATCAATCTTGCTAAATTAGGACTGCTGCCATTCAAAATTGGTGAACCAAGTGTGAAAAGTGACTGGGTTTATATTGACAATTTGGTTCTGGCATTAATTCTGGCTAGTATGGGACTGTTGGATGACATTCCTGGAAGAGGAAAACAGCCAATTGCTGCTGGTCAGCCATACTTCATATCAGATGGTAATCTTCGTTTACTGCTTAAACTTGTTCGTTTATGTTCAAAATTGCAACTGTCTAATTTGTTTACTTCATCTAACCATTTACGGGTCCCACTTAAATGATTTGAACCTATGTTAAGAAATAAGATGTAACCCATAGAATGGAGATACGTGGTGTGAACAAATAGATAATCATTTAAAATGATTATTGTATTTTGAGATGTTGCTCAATTACGTACTTTTTAATAAACAGGTTCTCCTGTCAACACTTTCGAATTTATCCGTCCATTGCTCAGAAGTCTGGAGTATGATATGCCGAAGGCATCATTACCAGTCCCAACAGCTCTTTTTGTGGGAAAAGCATTTTCTGTTATGTACACTCTCATGTATCCTTGGTTGAACAGTGGCTGGCTTCCTCAACCATTATTGCTCCCTGCTGAAGTTTACAAGGTTCGCAACTGACAAATTACAATGTTCTCTTCACTAATAGATTGAACCTAATCATTCTCATAAATCAAGCAATCTTTCTTCTGTATAGGTTGGTGTCACCCACTATTTCAATTACCTAAAAGCCAAACAAGAGTTGGGTTACACCCCAATCACGAGTCCTCAAGAGGGTATGGCTAACACCATCTCATTCTACCAAGAGAGAAAGCGGAAAAGTTTGGATGGGCCCACAATATATGCATGGCTTTTCTGCGTATTTGGAATGTCGGCTGTGATTGGTGCTGCATTCTTCCCAGTGCCCCTACTTAGACCTGGATGCCTCTTCATTTTACGTTCCATGTGGGCGTTGAGGCTACTTGCTGTTTGGGCCATAGCAATGCACATTGGTGAATCTGTATATGCGTGGAGATTAGCTAAGAGAGTGGATCCAGCAAATGCAAGAGGGTGGTTTTGGCAGACTTTCGTTGTTGGGTTTTTCTCATTAAAATTACTTCTAAAGAGAGCCAAGAAGTAGATACCATTTTGTTGTTATTTGGAATTCACATACACTGGTGAAGTGTTTTCACAACAATATCTTTTACTGAACTCAAATGAAAGCTTGGCACTTGGTGTACCTACTTCTGCTTGTTTCAACTCTTTATGGCCTTTTAGCTGTCAAAAATTGGTCAGATGTCTCTACGAGCTTAATCATGTTGCTAGTTGTATTCACTAGTATAATATTTTTGCCATTGATGTTCCTGTAGGGGTTTGCTTCATTACCAATGTCCCTCCAACGGTCCCAACAGATCTACAATTGCATCTCAAATTATGATATCTATATGGCTGTCAATGCAGAAAAGACTAAATTTGTACTGATTTTAAGCTCAAAATACTCAAACTTAATATGATATTCCATATGGCTGTCAATGCAGAATAAGACTAAATTTGTATTAATTGAAATAATAAAACTGTAGATTACATTATTCTTGAATTACAGAGCCATGCACAAACACATAGTAGTTTCATTTACGTTCTGATAATAAAAGTTCCTGAGCTTCCATCCTCTGGAAGACAGGGATAATGACGTGAATTCGCCAATGATACAAATAGAGGACTGGACATCAACACAACTGACATTGTAAATACAACAAGAATCATATGCTGATTCACTTGCTTAGTGTTTATTACATAGATATGACCATGCAGCCTGCTTGAGATGGCCATTTCCATGACCATCATTGGCATCTACCAGTCATCCATAAGACTGATAGAGTAAAGCAGGTGGTGGTTTACGATGCATGAAAGAGGCACCGAGGACTCCAGCCATTAGGAGCGACTCGGACAATGACTTCTTGGGTGAGCATGAATGTATGTATGACCTGCATCAACATATATCAACCAAATTAACTAAAAAAATTGATTACTATTGAAATAAAATCTTATTCTACTTGTATTTGCCACCTTAAGAAAATAAATGCTTTACAATTTAAAACAAGTGTTAACAGTCAACCTGACTAAACCGTCCTACAAAATACTCATTTTGACCCTTTACTCAACCCCGGCCATTTTACCACTTCTAGACGAAACTAGACTAGAGTACTAGAAAATTCTCAACCCATTTATTTAAAATCAACCGGTCAGTGTTGTTACACATTAAACACGGTAAATTTACAGACATGTAGATAGAAAAACAGAACATGTCAAATGCTTACAGCATCCAAAACTGTTATATTTGAGACTTACTATTATACATCAATTTAATTTAAAAAATGGACAAAAGAATTCTGCGGATTACTCACCCAACCCGACAAGAACTGTTTTGACCCATGCTAAATAACTACCCACTTCTACCCGTCACCCACCCCACCCATTATGCACTCATGACAGCTGACAACCAAAAGTGTACATACCTCTAGAACGCAAAATGACTAACTTGCAAGGCTAGATCCAAGCCCGCCACTCAAGTAGCAGTACTGCCGTTCTTAGTCCTGCTGCAATCTAAGGATACCTGAAACATATTACATATTAGGAAAGTTAAGAGGACAGTCGATTCATGAATAAATTGTTCACTGAAGGATGTCATCAGAAGAGGTGACAGTTTCAGCACATCTACCTAAAAAATAAAAATAGGTCAGAGTCAGTTATACTTCCTCTCTATTATAACAAAGAACTCTAGTCTAGACTGATACTATTTGTATACATGGTCTGATACTCTCCAACAAGTCAAATGATTTATTGAAAACAAACTTAGCTTGGATTGTAACGTGTCAAAAAGGTCCGTAAGTCGCTAAAGTGAATTCAAATGCTTACAACCTCCATGGCGGATTTATCAATAGAAGTCTAACACTATTTTTGATGGTACAACTTTTTCAGTCACAATGCATAATCTATTTGTAAAACTATAAGAAGTGTATAAATAGGTGTTGGTGGGTCAAACTTGTTTCAGCCTCAAAATATCATTAAATTCACTCACCTTAATCCGATGTTTACCCTGCATTTTGTCCAGAACCACCACCTTGAATGAACTGGGGTGGAGCAGTAACTATAAAATGTTGTCCTGGAATAGGTGCTGCAACACCTGATGATGACAAAAATAGATAATGAACAAATATATAAGATATTGAAATGAAATTTTTCCAAACTGTTCAATATGAAGATATATGTTTACAGCAGATTAGCAGACAGTAATAAATAGACTTTTAGAACAAAAAGCGACCTGTTGGATATGGCCCTTGAATCGTCTGAATGGAAGAAGAAGCTATTCCATTTACATTCGGCCCTCCAAATTGCACAATCTGTTGACCAGGCAATGCATAACTCTGTAAAGGTGCATAACCGTGACCATTTGGAACAACTTGACCCATTTGATTGTATGGATATACTTGTGTGTTAACTGTGCCAGGTACCCCATACATCTGAAGATACTGTTGACCCAGATATGGGTTGTAAACACCCTATCAAAACATAATAACATATTTACGAAATGAAGTCACACAATGATTAATTGGTATTAAGATAAAAGAAAGTCCGTTATACATGGTTAGTGGTGTTAATTTGGGAGCAATACTGACCTGTGGATAGACATACTCAGAGCCGTACGTTGCATACCTGTACAAATAAATTGCAAGAACCATATTGAGAATTACATAAAAATTAGAAAACATAAAGTAGCTTGAAGTTGTAATTTATAACAAAAAAACAAGGCTTCTACAATTTATTGAGATATTCAAAAATCATGTACATAAATCAATAAGGTTATAAGCAGGTAAAAAAAAAACAAAACTCACGTGTACGGGGGATACGTTAATCCTGGTTGGTAGCTGTAAGGAACAGGTTGTTGAACACCATAGTTTCCAAAATAAGACCCACGTACAGCAAAAGGTGTTGGTGATCTGACAGATCCTACTACAGACAACCAAATGATTTTTACAGACTAAACGCAGAGCATGCAGTTTTCTATATTAACAGCTGTAGTTTATGAAATATATAATATTATAATTAAAAATCGTAAACGGATCCTTGGAATCCTAAGACAGTGGCGGATCTAGGAATGTGAGAGTGGGTATGCACTATATAATAGTATGGGCAAAAACATTTTTTTTACATGAGTCAAAGGTAGAGGTGTTTGTTGGGTCGGGTTTTGAGGTTTCAATTTGACTTTCCAGTTGAATTTTTTTTTACCAGGTAAAAATAAGTTCTAAACTAAATCACTTTCAAATTGAACAGAACCAACCTAAAATCGTATCCGATTTAGCTGCAACTTCTAGCATAAAATTCTAATTTGATTCGCAGTCTTAGTTTTGGAAAACATAATATGATAAATTAATATAAAACTCATTGAAACCTATACATTAGAGTTCTTTTAAAATTTAGTTCACGGGAAAAATAAGAATAAAAAAGTTTGTTACACAACTTGGCGAGAATACATGTTCGGTTAAATGGAAAATCCAAAGAATGGGCCATAAAAAATGTAACGGAGAAAAGAACGAAGATATAGAAACGCAAATGAAACTAAAAACCAACACAACTTCTTCTAAGGGCGTAAAAATAATTCCCAAAATATCATTTGTATACGTTACAGTAAAGTTGTACAGTGTATTACTTTATCACTTGGTAAACCTCCATTGTATAAGAACTCCATTGTATGCTTCCAACTTTCATACCTATTCTATGAGGTAAACCTCCTAAACACTCTTAAGTAATATGATGTAAACTAGCTAGACATTCTAAAAACTCTATTAGAAAGGTTCATCTCATACAAATAGAGAGTATGAAAGTTGGGAGCATACAATATAGTTTTTAGAAGGTTCATCTCATACAATATATGGTACGAAAGTTAGGAGCATACAATAATAACTAGTGTACAGTTGAGCGCATAGCGAAACACTAAATTAACCCAAATAATATTCAGGGTGTTCACCACTTTTTGATAGGGTATGCATTCTTTAAAGACTTACTAGAAACAACTAAAAAAAATATTTTTTTTACATTACATGTTGGAGCCATAGGGTATGCAAGTGCATACCCTAAGTTACAAGTATATCCGCCACTGTCCTAAGAAGTTGTATTAACATTATAAGCTGCTAACTGTATACATACATCTTATTTTAAAGAATGACCAATATATAAATAGAAAAATACAAGATTCATTGATAAAGTTTAAATAGAGACATTACTTACCAAATGGTAGTGCATGTTGGGGCCTTCCAAGTGAGGCCAGGTTACAATTTGCTCGTCTACCATCAATAACTGGAGCTGGATCAATACATGCTCTCCTTGCAGATTCGGGCTCTTGGAAAGTCACCTAACTCTCCATACAATTATGTTACATATATCAAATTACTAGAACATTGATGCAACGTATAATAGAACACTGAAATCATGGCAAATGAAGAGAATTGTGCATAATTTTTTCCACAATTTCTATCGTTTGAGCTAACTTCGTCACTTGAATTATTCTCAATGTAAATTAGGTAAAATTGCAGCTTTTCTTCAATCACAATCTATCTTAGGTAGGCAACATCAATAGGTATGATTTTTTATTTTTGCACTTATGGCCAAAAGCTACCAAAAATAGTACTTTCACATCTAAAGGAGCATGTTTTATGCCTAGATGATATACAACTTATGTAGCATGCTTCCTTCCTACGTCAACTATAATGACCATTTAGCATATAAACAATCAAAAAATATTAACAAATAGGATGTACCTGCTAAATTAAAAGACACGGTCTTTTATGCTATATTGATGGTGCACTAGTTAGTATAGTCATAGCAAGGGTTTCGGATGTGTGTTTTGAAAGTGATCACATTATATTAAGTACCCAAATCAATCAAATAATAAAGTGCAATAAAATGCCGTATCGTACATAGTGTTTGGATGTGCTTCTAGTAATTGGCATTGTAATAATCACTTTTAAAAATGTTGAGTTTTGGCAAATTCTGAGTATTTAAAGAGCTAATAGATACTATAGCGGTAGTATGAAATCGACCATGTGACATATTCAGATGAATTATACACCACTCAGGGTACCCTAACACTAGTAGATGATGTTGTAATTGCTTTTAAAACACCTATATCACTTGTAAAGATCACTATATTATCTTCAACAATGGGAACTATGAATGCCTTATTGTATATAATGACATAATACAAGAGTAGTAGTAACTAAAATAAGAGAAGATACTCACAAAACCGTAACCCTTGGAACGACCAGTATTCTTATCAGTGATCACAACAGCTTCAAGAATATCCCCAAATTGCTCAAAATATTGCCTCATAGTCTCACTCTTTGTCTCCCAAGCAAGCCCACCAACAAAAACCTTTGTCAAACTAGTATCCCCAAAAGGCTGAAACCCCGAACTCGAGCTCGATCCTGAGCTTGGGCCGTGTCGATCAAACGAATAAAACGCCATCAATATACTCCCCTCCTTTCTCTTTTTATCAAACTAGTATCACCAAATTTCAACAAAGATACAATCTTCTTTCTAACAAATAAAGTAACATAAACAGTTAATTACAACTAATTTGAATGGAAAAGATATCACAAGTACTAGAGATCAAACACTGTACACAAATTGGGGAAACCTAATTAAAGATCAAGATGATTAAACATAAGAAAAGGAAGTAAAGTAAACATTTTTATTAAAATTGAAATGGAGAAAAGAAAGAAAACCCTAGAATTGAGGTGAAAAGGAGGTTGGTGGAGCAATAATAAACAAACTGGTTGGTATAATCATCATGATGGGTATGTAAATATGTATGTACGTAGTGATGATGACGGGGGTGGGGTTAGGACTAAACAAAATTTATAAACTTTTTTAAGTATCAACACTTTTACCGTCGTGGGGTATTCAAGAACAAGAATCTTGTTTGTAAAAATTGAAACTTTTTACATGAAAATGAAATGGGGTTTCAAGAAAACTGATAAATATACAGAAATAAAGGGAATAATTTGTAACTATATATATACAGTATACAAAATTGGTATAAAAAGGTGGAAGGACGAAGGAGATGATGATTCGATAGTGAAGAAAGGAGTTGAGAGTTGAAACCACCGATGAAATTGGAAATGGGGTTTTTATTTATAGTCGTACCTAATCAATCTTGTGAGGTCACTCCCAACGGGAGAATCACTTGCAAACCGGTTTGCATTTTGGTACCATCGGTTCAATCACTTCCCAATCGATTGGTTTGATAATCGTATAACCGATTGTAAATCGGTTGAATGTCTATGGCCCACGTAACTTTTATTTTAGTGTATAAAAATGGTCGTATATTGGTAAATGTGGAGTCTAGAAAAATGAAGTGGTTAGTCATTGATAACAGTGGTTAATCAGTTAGTGGAAAGTTGACGTGGCATTGATATGGCAGAAGTGATTTGGAAGTGATTACGAAACGAATAGGAGTGGTCTAATGTGATTCGTTGTAAAGCTTCTTGGATTATTTGTTCTTTAACTCGTTGATTTATTCAAAAATGGTGCATAGATAAGATAAAAATCAAACACGAAATTTACTTTCGGCCGGTTATTCGAGTTTTGGTTTATTTATGTCTATTTCTTCGGGGTTTTTTAAGTTCATAATACAAATTGATAATCGAATCGAACAAATTTTGGGTTAACCGGTTTAGATTAATTGCTTTCGGTTCAACTCAAATGTTCATTCTCTCATAGTCAAAGTATCCGTAGTATTCTTCACTAATTACAATTTTCACCAATCAAATATTATATTAACACACTAAAACTTTTTTTGATTGGTTTAAATAAGAAATTGACATTTATATTGAGACAACTGAAAATAGGAAGGAAGATATTGTTGGTGGGACATAGGTAGTATTAGTAATACTCCCTCCGTCCCGGTTTAATAGTTCATTATTTTCATTTTGGGATGTCCCAAATTAATTGTCCATTACCAAATATAGAAAGGTAACATGATTCTTTTTTACTATATTGTCCCTACTTTAAAAATTAAATTACAAAAGTGAAAGGAAATTCAAATTAATTGGTTAGGGGTAAAAATGTCATTGTGCAAAAAGTAAGTAATAATTATTGTGTTTATCTTAAACTGCGTGTAGTTCTGTCTGGGACAATTAAATTGGGACGGAGGGAGTACTATATATAGAAGGTTTCTAGTAAGATTACTACTAATTAGACATTAATTAAAGTCACATAAGTTGTTACAATCACACCATTTAACAAATAAGAGTTATATGGATGCATTAAACATTCCGTGCAATTGAAAATGGTGATAATTTGTACATCACTAATTTTATCTGTATACTAATAAATCTATTGTACAATATATCAGCACATTTAGTAGTGAATAAATAAAATTATATGGTATATAAAGCACTCCTCAATTCCAAAATCGCAAAAATTTTAAAGTAGAAAGAAGTTACAAATTTTAATAAATGTATTTAGATAAAGATGTACATGTAACAATGAAAAAAAATGTCAAAATGTGCATAATTTGTCTAGACATGATAGGACTACAAATGCTACGTAAAACATAGTATGCAAGGAGTGTATATGTAACAAACTACATTTCGCATTTTCGCACAAATGTGCCGGTAAATTATTATAAAACATCTATATTTATTTAGTAAAATAAGTAATATTGTCGCACCCCCAAATTTAAGATGCGGAAGCGATTCAGGTCGGGGCGCGACTAATATGGTAATCACAGCACAAAGATATAATGAACGACCACTACATGCGTCGTTTTAAACTTGTATTGATTAAACAAATGTTTACATCAAAATATTAAGTACATTAGCTCGGTTTGAAATCGAGAGATTTACCTACATATTTAATTTATACAAAATATAATAATGCAGCTAAATCTCTGAATGTTTGTATGCTGACACGAGCTAAAGTATCCTGATCGGGCAGTCCAACCTACTGCTGAGTACCTGTGATACATGCTAAAATGGGTCAGCGAAACGCTGGTGAGCTCACAGGTTTGTATGTCAACACATATTTGTATGAACCGCAAGATTTAATTGAATTTAAAATGCAATTAAGCAAAATAAAAGTTATACAATCATGAGCACATAGTTTGAGCTTAACTTGAGGGTCGGGTCCAATTAAGGAATTCCGATCGAGGTGCCTCCTACGAATGCCTAATCCACATTCGTCTACCCAAATGCTAATACGTCCATTTGACCAGTTAGTGCTTACTAACCCGGACGAGGATTGTCAATCTTATATGATATCATATACTAACATTCACGCTACAGATGTATTACCAAACTATGTTGTGGAGGGCTTTAAATTGATTAGTTGAAAACAACTCATGTAGTATTTGATTTGATTTGTACTTGCGTTCACATGTAAATAAATCGAGCAATGTATCACATCCCTGATGAAAACAGTAAATTAGGGGCTATGAGACTCACCTGAGTCTTGAGCGTTTATCTAAATAAACTTGAATTGATTAGCTGTGAATTGATGTCCGAAAACTTGTAACCTGAGGGTGTCCACGACACGCGATGGTTATTAACGTGAGTAGGTATCTATAAAGACTACCTTTATAGTTGTTCGTCCAACTATAATGTCCAAATGACTACGATTTGGTTGATTAACTTGTCCAAATTACTACGATTTGGTTGATTGGTTTGAGTTTTGAAAACGTGTATGGTCCGTTGGTGATTGTTTGTAATAATAATCTCAACACTGTCATTTTGATCTCGAAGTGTTAAACTTAAAAAGCACGTCCCAATGTGTTTTAGAAGTCGTGTCGTATAATCGTTTGAGGTTTTGAGTGTTCGACACTTAGTGTGAAAAAGAGTTACAAACTTTCCATTTTTAGCGACACTTAGATGCGTCACTTATCGGTTATAGGCGACACTTAGGGAGTGTCGCATAAAATGGTAAATTCTGTAATTTGGGCGTCACTTGGAGAAGTGACGCATAGTATGGCGTCACTAAGGCAGTGTCGGGTACAAGTGTCGGATTGATTGCCAATCGATTTAGGGGTGACACTTAAGAAGTGTCGGATGCAAGTGTCGGGCATTGAAATTGCGACTCTTAGGCAAGTGTCGGGAAAAAGGGGTTTTATGCGGCACTAAGGTAAGTGACGCAAAATTAGGGCTTTTTAGCGACACTCAGTGCGTCACTTAAGTGACGCATTAAGTGACGCTACGCTGCACGAGTCTATGCGACACTTACGTCTGATGACCGGATTTTGAGACGAAAAAGAGTTTTCCGGCCACCGTTTGGTCCAAATCTTTTACCCAACCCATATTTGGACATTTTAAGCTTAAACAACCAACAAACAAGTAAAAAGAGTGAAATCGGAAAGTTTCGAGTTTTGTCGGAAAACTTACGAGTTAACGCCGGGAAAATCCGAGGTCGTTTGAAGGTGTTATTTTGTGATTTTTGATGATGATGGTGGTGGGTGTTTTGAGAGAAAAGAGGAAGAAGAAAGAGAGAGTGAGATGGAGAATGAGAAAAAAAGAGTGGGAGTGTGGGGGGTGTATGGGGCAGGTTTTGGTGGGGTCCACGGGGGTGGACTTCACCAATTTTTGTTCCCCTGCGTTTGCGCTCCGTGCGGTGTTCGTTTCCTCGATTGTTTAAACGTTAAATAATTATTTTATACGTTTAAATATACGTTTTAACATACGAATAATTATTCAATATTTTTGTTGAAGTATTTTACCAAATACTTTATACTTGAGTTATAAAAATTTATAACTTAGCTTTGTTTCGATTAGTTTGAGCGTTTTAATATTTTAATCGCGTAGTCTTTGTTTGTGCGATACGAATTGTGTACGAAATATTATCAAAATAATATTTTGGATATAATATCGTTATTAAATAATGTTATATTATTTAATAAAATTGTTCACCAACGACCGTATTAATTGAATCGAAATCCATTCGATTTGAAATTCGTACGATTTAATCAAATCTTATAATTGTATATATTCAACAATATGTATTACTTGATACATTAATTAGCCTAACACAGAAATAATTACATGTATTATAGTTGATTAGGCACTAATCACTAATCCTAATTTGACGGGTGTCACAAATATGAACAATAAACTATATGTGAAATATAAATTTTATGCTTTGTAATAGCTATTTAAAGATGATATGATTAGTTTTCACATACAATTTATAATTCATACTCCCTCCGTCTCAAATCTATTGTCCCCTTGTTGACTTTGGAGTCTTTCTCTTCCAACTTTGACCCTCAATATTTTTGTTTGTGTTATATAATACTTGATGCAAATTATACCAATGAAAATACATTCAAAATCCAATCAATTCATATATTTTGCATCAAATATTATATAACACAAACAAAAATATTGAAGGTCAAAGTTGGAAGAGAAATACTCAAAAGTCAACAAGGGAACAATAGATTTGGGACGGAGGGAGTATCATTTTTATCTGTTAAATAAGGCCCTTTTAATAGTTTACAATTGTTATAAATTTTTTATTGTTAAAAAAAACAATTAAAAAGCTTTTTTTTTATTATTTTTTTTCTTTTTTTGGTTAAAGGATAGGGCAGTGATTCGTACACCACCAATTTTTCTCCGTACACCACTAAACATGCTTTAAACTGTTGTACAGTACAACAACTTAAAACATGTTTATTGGTGTACGAAAAAAAACTGATGGTGTACGAATCATCACCCTAATGGATATCTTGATATCTTCTTTTTTATATTATCTTTACTTATTATCTTAAGAAGACACATTAAGGTGCCATGTGTCATTATTTTTTTAGATGTTAATCTTCTTAATATTTTATTGTTAAAATTTCTTTTACATGTTAAACTTATTATTAGTATTAATATATAACTTAAATTTTAACCTAAAAGATGAATATATTGTGATATTTTTTCTTATTCTTAATCCTTATCACATCTTAAATTTAATCATTAACATTAATATACATCTTAACCTTAAGTATAAAAAAATATAAGGCACAACATAACTTAAAACCTTATAAAAATAACATAATTCGTAAAAATTTTATAATGTATATTTAATAAACTTCTTCCAATTGTGTAATAGTTTTACAATAATTTTGTATATGATAATTTTGGTTTAAATTGACAATGATAATCGATTTATTATAAATTTATTTGTAATCTCATTTTTTTTAGATTTACATTGCATTTAATCTAAGATATGATTATTTGATCATTTGCTTTTAAATTTTTATGATTCCAAACTCGTTTTTCTCATTGGCGTTTCAACATATCGTTGTTTGTAACTTATTATATTTGATATATTTTTAGTAACATTTTATCCTTTTCTTTTTTGAAAACTTTATGTCTATTAATTAAACAAAAGTTTTGAAGATAATATACATATAACATTAGAAAATTAATATTAACATGGTTGGGTGGTGGCTGTGCATCGCATTGCCCAGGTACTTACTAGTATTTGTATATAAAGAAAACCATGTTAAATATCAGCCTTCTTATAATGACAACTCATCAATCATTTTCCCCCCTTTTTTTCATTGCAAAGTTTGTTTATAGTTGCTTTATTTCTTACTTATAATGTATAAAGGGTTTATTGTTTCATTATGTATTAAACTTTACACTTTTTATTATTGTATGAGTCAAACTTTTAAAATTTCTATTGTATGTATTGAACTTGTAAATATGGTCTATTATATGTAAAATTTCTTTTTTGGATAAAACCCAGATAGGAAAGTTTCTTTTTTTGGTTTTACCCAAAAAAGAAATAATACATATAATATATTATAAAGGTTTGTTGCATAAAATAGTAAAAAATGTAAAATTTAATAAATAACGAAACAATAAACTCATGTATAAAATCATACATTTATTCATTATTAGATTTCTTAAACCCTCCACAACAACACTTATAAGCTTTATACTTTTTAATTATCTCTTAGGGTAAGGTTCAAATGAGACTAAAAATTTGAGTGAGAATAGAGGAACCAATGATATGGTGTCATGTGTACAAAGAGAATACAAAACCCATTTACCCCTTAAGTTAAATATCTCACAAACGACAAATAGAAAAATTATGAAAATTGCACCATTAGATTCAGCGTTTGATCCCCTTCGATTTGCCGTCCATTAAGGCATACTTTCGACAAGTTTTTTTTCCATTATTTTTAGTGGGTTTCACATTACTAACACGTGTGTTACAGTGTTGCGTTTAGGGTTTGAAGTTTAGGGGTTAGGGTTTATGGTTTAGGGTTTAGGGTTGGGAGTTTGGGGTTTCGGGACGAAACCCCAAACTCCCAACCCTAACCCCTAAACCTCAAACCCTAAACCCTAAACACTTTATAAAACTCTAAACCCTAAATCATACTAAACCCTAAACCCTAAACCTTGCTAAACCCTAACAATAAACCCTACTAAACCCTAACACTAAACTCTGCTAAACCCTAACTCTAAACCCTAACCCTAAACCCTAAATCAAATGTATAATCAATCACTAACACATGTGTTACTAATATGTAAAACCCACCAAAAAATGAAAAAAAAAAGTTCGTCGGAAGTATGCCTTGATGGGCGGCAAATCGAAGAGGATAAAACGCTGAAAAATATGGTGCAATTTTCATGATTTTTCGACTTGTCGTTTGTGAGATATTTAATTTTCAAAAACGTGGATGAGAGAGAAAAAAGTGACACATGGCATATTGTGGTTGGTTCCCCATTCTCACACAAAATAAATGGTCTCAATTGAACTCTTCTCTTATCTCTTATATTCAAATGGCCAATTAAACTCACAAAAAATTGATCAAAATACCGCCAGTTTCTCATGATATTACTACCACTCCGGATAAACATAATTTTTTTTTTGATCAGGATAAACATAATTATTCTCGATAAGTCGTGAGATTTTTCAAGGCTATTATAATCTTTCAATATCCATACTCTCCCACCATAAATAAAACTGTAAAAATATAAAACCTTTTTACAATTTATTTTTCAATTACTATCTCAATTTCACTTATGTCTCTGACTTGTATTTCGTTTCATCTTTATCTATAAAAATGACCATTCTCAAAAGAGAACTAACACCATTAAATCATGATATAAAAAGTAGAGTTAATTACTCCGTTCGTCCTTATGGTTTGTCGAAAAATACTGGTTTAGTCCTTTTAACTTTTTAATTACGTTGACCATCCTTATTTTTGAAACTTATTGCGTGGATAGTCCTTTACACTAACGACGGTTAGTTACTTCGTTAAGTTAGGTCACATGATAGGCACGTGAGGGTATTTTTGTCATTTCAAATCTAAAATTAAAGAGTAAATTACTCCGTTCGTCCTTATGGTTTGTCAAAAAATACTGGTTTAGTCCTTTTAAAAAGTTAAAAGGAGTAATTAAAAAGTTTAAAGGACTAAACCAGTATTTTTCGACAAACCATAAGGACGAACGGAGTAATTTACTCAAAATTATAATACCACAACCCAGATCTTACTTCCGTGTCTTTCCCGGATATGAGGCCCCAACATGAAAGTAGATTACTAAATCCAACGGAGCCATCAATTTTATATATATTTTCATCTTTTAATTAGTAGATTAGAAAGAATCATACACATCACTCTTCCTCCCACGCACGTTTCTCTATTTCTCCGGCAATATCACCAGAAATTTAATCGGAAACATCGCCGGCAACTTCGCTACTCTCCTTTTCCGGCAACATCACAGACGTTGCTTCATTACGCGCGACCGAACTATGTTGTTTTTTCCGATCATATCGCCATTGTGGTCGCTAACCGAGCGGCGTTTGTAACATCCTCATTTTGGGCCTAGTCGAAATCAGTAATTTCTTTATTTATTAAATTATTTAAGTGTGTTTTTAAATAATTAATGTCTTGTGAATAATTATAAATTTAATAGGTCCATTAGCTAAATGAGTTATTGTGGATAGTAAAATATTACTTGTTTTAAATTTATTTAGTTGACGGTAAAACAAAATTGTATTTCCCCGCAAATGGTTTTTAAATTCCATGCAATAATAAATACGGGGAATGAAAATTAACACTTAAAGGATATACTCTATGAATTATATTGGTTTTATTTCTCCACACACATACATACATACATACGTATGAACATACACACACACACCTAACCCTAAATCAAAACATGAAGAAATCATCAAATTGGAGCTTGTAAATTCGGATTCAAGCTTCTATAATCATCAAGAACAAGGTATGATCACATGTTCTTCACTTTCCACAACCTAGAAATTGAGGTTTTTAGGGTTTTTGCTAATTGGTGAGTTTAATCCGAAATTCAAGGTTGATTTAGTGAGATTGTTGTTTGTAAAGCTTGTTATTGTTGATTACTAACAAGATTTAAGCTTAAGATTATAATCTATGATGATTCTTTGAGTTTACGATGATTTTGATGGGTTAATGACTTTAATCCGAATTTAAAGTATGAAATTGGTTAAGGTGGTGTTAATAAGTGTTTATAAGATGGTTAGTAATATTAATTTAACCTTGAAGTGAATTGATCATGTTATATAAGTTTTAATCAAAATGGGTTTTGGGTAATTGATGGAATTAGCATGATTAACTTGAAATTGAAGCATGTTGTTGTGTTAGAGTTGTTAGTTAGTGTTTAATTCATGATTATAACTTAAGCCTAACTTAGAAATGATGAAGTTGATATATGATCATTAATAAAGTTTGTGAGTTTGGTTGATTTTGAAGAATCCATGTGTTAAGTTGATGTTATTAGTGTATAATTGATAAGTACTATTAATGATTATATTATAAGGGATTAATGATGATGATTAACATTATTCAAGTTAAAAGTTAGAAAGTGATTAAGTGTTCTTGAGAATTTTGATGATTATGATGATTATCATAGGTTATATGATATATTTGATATGGTGTATAATTTAAAACACTTGATTGATAATCAAAGAGTAATGTTGCAAATTATTGACTAAGTATTCATTAAACCATGTGTTAGGGGTTTTGAATGAATTAGTGATATTTGATGGTAATGATCTTATTAAAGATTTAACCATGTTAATGGGGATAATAAAGGTTGATTTAAATGAGTTTGAATTGTGTCGTTGATATGGTTATTTATAATATTGGAATGATGTTGTATAGATTTTGAGACAAGTAACTAACTTGTGTTATTCCATTGTATTCTCAGATGTGGAGAAGACTCAGTGACATTAGACTACTGAGTGGACGGCGGAGGTATTGGTGAGTGGAACAATGTACCTTCAGCGTAACTTAGTTGTAACAGATTGGTTACAACGGGTAAACGTGGTTTTACTGATTATAGACTGATGATTGACATGTTGCCTTGATAGATATAGATTTTGTGATATCTGGCCTTCGGGCATATGTGTTTAATTGGAGGTCAACATGGTTTGGGCTTAAGGGTACTATTGAGTTGCCAACACAGGTCCTTGTACACGGTTGGTTATAGGAATACTGTGTTGTGTGGGTAAATAGTACCTAAGCTATCGGTTACCACTGTATTGGCCTGTAGTTGGTGTGAGGTTTCTTGGAGGGCCACCCGGGCATAAGGGCGCCTCAAGGACCGCCGATCCTCCTTGTGGATATTTGTTTGCGATGCTTTATGCGGTAAACAAATGATTGTGTGTTTACGATGCTGCTGCTGTAAACTGGTTTATTATGCGATGCTTAATTGTAAACAGATTTGCTATGCTAGGTTGCATTGTAGGTTATTGGTTCATTCACTTAGCGTTGAGCTAATCCCCCACATTTCCACTCTTTGCAGGATATGATTAGATTATGGGATGAGTAAGGAGCTGCTGACTGGATGGAATGTTGGACGACCCGATGTTTACTTTGATCTTTGATTTTATAAAATCATCGTCGTCTTTCAAACTATGTAACACCCAAAATGATAAATTATGTTTTGAAATAGATTGACTAATATGAGTATTATATAATGTATAATTATTAATGTTTGTTGGACTTTCGCTTCCGGTTAAAAAAAATGGTTTATAATTTGAAGGGTGTTATAAATTGGTATCAGAGCATAGGTTTGGGTGAATTGAACATTGTATGGTGTTCAATCCCAAATCTAGATTTGTGTCATGTCAAACATTCCAGAAGGTGGGGGTAGTTGTTGCAGGAGTATTGGGTAGTAGGATATGTACTAACGCTTAACAAGATGTGAGATTGTGTTTGATTGCAGAGAAGGAGGAACATGAGTAACCGACTGGTACTCTCAATGATTCCTCTATGTTCGTTGGTGTAATAGCATCAGGTAATGCTCTATAAGCTTGTTCAAAGTAAATAAGTTTGAATTGTTTACTTACTATGATGACTATGATTAGTAAAGTAAATTGATTTTGTCTCTGTGTTTAGCATAGTTGATTATGTGCTTAGTAGTAAATCTTGATAGATTAAATTGAAATGACTTTCCATAAGGGAATTAATGAGGTGTTGGTATACCACAAGTAAGGTGTTTAAAGTCAAATTGAGTAACGACTATATTAAAAGAGATAAATATGGTTAGATGTTTATTTTCTTGGCATTGGGCATGATTTTGATTAAACAATAAACTTTGTGTTAAAGGTGGTATTGTAAGAAGTCAAAATGATCAACGAGTTTTTATATGTATTGGCAAGTTTTAGGAAAAGTCAATGTTGAATACTTGTGTAATTGTGTAAATATGATGTTAATATGTGAAATTGGTGTTTTAAGATTATATTATGCCGCCAATAATGAAAATGGGTTGGTTTGACTTAAATTAGTCAAAGGTATGTGGATTGGGAGATAGAATAGTACGTGATTATATGGTCATAAACTCAAACGGGTCATTTAAGTGCCCAAATGGGTCACTTAGCGATAAAATGGTTAAAACTTGATGTGGTTTGTGTATGATGACTTTTAAAGTGACTTACAGTCATAAGTATAGATAAAATGTGGATTAAAAGTGTTAATGTGGTCATTATGAATGAAATTGGGAAAAATGTCCATTTGGACCCCTAAACGGGTCAACGTGTCAAAACAATGTAGAATGAGTGTTTGTAGGTGACGAATATGCCCACACGTCACTAATGTATATAGAAACATGTTGGTAAAAGGTGGAAGTCAGAAACCAAGTCGTTTGAAATATAGCGTGTCAACCAAAATGGTCGAAAAAGGTCAAAAAATGAGTCGTACGTCCGTTTTCTCGTAAAACGTGTAAATTGAAAAAGTGTAAAAAGGGAAAGTTTTATTTTGGCATAGTGTGGGTGCCTGCAAAATTTCATGACCTAACTCTTTACGGTTTGTGAGATAGGCGCGTTTGAAATTAGCATTTTAGCAATAAGATGTTCAGTCTGCTGTGCAGACATGGGACCCGGCGGCTGGAGGTTATAGCCGGCGGCTAGAGGTCCAAACCGGCGGCTGGATGCCCCAAGCTGCTTCTTTTGGCTTAAAACGTGACTTTAGTTCTTTTACACAAAAAGTTACTATACACGGCGGTTAGGGTGTAGGACCCGGCTGTTTGGGGTCTGTAGCCGGCGGCTTGACCTTGTAGCCGGCGGCTTAATCATGTAGCCGGCGGCTGGTGGCTGGTTTATGTGATAAATAAAATTTTTAAGTTTTTCGACGTTCGACGTAACGTTTGACGTAGAATTTCCGTTAGAAATTTTGGTGTCAGATTAAGACGAAATTTACATGTCCACTCATAAACGGCCCAACGATCAAAGCTCATCGTTTTGCCATGAGCCCTGTCAGTTTTCGGCACTTCGGGGCCGTTTAGGGCCCGAAAATCGCGTTTTATTGTTTTTCGAATCTTATTTCAAACTTTTAGCTTACGTTTTGTATTGGGCTTTTGTTTCATTGAGCCCAGAGATCATTCCTGTGACTATATGCAATATTTAAACTTGTTTTAAGAGGTCTATATGGTTCATTGTGTATGAGTCGGTTGTAGACGGTTTATTTAACTGCAAAGTATACCAGTAAATGGTATTGTTGATTGTTACTAACAAGGGTTAGTAAACATTGATTATGGAATTATGTGAACTATATTATGTGGATAAATTGAGATGTGATAAAGAAATTGAATCACTTAGGGTATTATAAAGTTTTGAATTGAGTATTTTAAGAAAATTGTGATACAAGTGCATGAACTGGTATATATATGAGATAGTTGAACATGAAATGCTTATTTGTAAATCAACTAAAGGTGTATAAATTGATGAAAATAGGTTAAATAAGACACTTAGCATTGACGAAGTGTTTGGTACTCAATGTACCATAAGTAGTAAGAGATGTAAATAGTGACTTAATATGGAATCAGGCAGTAAAGAAGTTGATTGAAATAATAGTGTTAGACATACACCTGAGTTGATGATATAATAAATAAAATAGGTGTTGAATGTCTGTGTTGTTTATGTAAACTTGATGATATGAGTAATATACATTCAAAATGATAAGTCGAAAACGGTAGCAAACTAATACTTGATGATATACCTGCTACTATAGTTTGTTATAATTGTGCAAATGGTTGATATCATTGTTATGATATAAGTAAGGGTAAAGACTAATAAATTTTGGGAGATCAATGGTATGAACTGTCCTGAGAATAAAGTGTGACTGACATAATATGATGACGTCTGGCCAACGTATTCATATTAAGCCATTTCACATGGAGATTGTTGAGGCTACTAAGTACCAAATAAAGTTAAATGATTTTAAAATAACAGGTAATATATGTTGACCTGCAGTTATGAAATAGTCATTGATTTGCTAAAATAAGGTGGTAGTAAGCTACTCAACTAGTGTTTAATGTGGAGACGTTATAAAAGAAGAATTTGAACGGTTTATACTACTTGTTAAAAATGAGTATGTGATTATTCGTTCGTAATATTTGAGGCTTAGTGAAGACTAACATAGCCGGATAGCCTAATATTAGAAAATTATGTGAAACTATGTCCTTGGGAAAAGTAAAATAGTCAGGAAAATAAGGGTTTTATTTGTTGGATTGATAATTTTATTATAATTATGTGCGAATTACATATATTCTTTCGTATTGCTGCATATCTAATGACTAGATAAAGTGGTAAATTGTAATTTGAAAAAGTTATGTGATGAAATAAGTTAAGTAGAGGTAAGCTAAAATGGACTAAAAAGGTGAATATTGTTGAAAATGTGTTGATGATTAGCACATTTTGATAATGTGGTACGTGTGCTGAGATAGCAAGTACCCATTGATGCATAATAGCAATTATCTGTTGAGATTGGTGCTATTTGATTTTGTAGATTATGATTTTAATCATAGGAATTGACTTGTACTTTGCTTTAAAAGGTGGGATTAAAGGTGGTATGATTTGAAACACAGGTGAGTAATAGACTTTACAGGATCAAATAGTGTTCCAATTGATAAAACTGACCTTAAGATAAATAGTTGTGATGGATAAGGTTATTGATAATTCATCATTTAAGAATGATGCATGTGGTTGGTTGCTTACATGATCTGAATTAAATTCTCATTGTGAATATGAGCATTGAATTTTTATAAACATTGTTGTTGTTTTATTATAAAGGAAAATATGTAAGTATTTATATTGGTTGAAAATCCTAGCATGTCGCTAGTTATCTGTTAAGACTAAAATAAATGATTATGCGATTCACTTATTTTAAGTGATTATCTGATGCAAAGTGTTTATATGGCTATGTATAGGGTTTCATAAAACTTGGTGGTATTTATACTCACAAATGGCCTAATGAAGTAATGAATGATATGTGTATTTTATGATAGCAAAATAAATAGAGTTAAAAGCTCAAAGAATGGGCTTAGGAGAACTCAATTGAAATACACGTTGGCGACGTGTAAGTAGATGAAATAAAATATACCCATGTAAGTATATTATAATGTGTACTCGTTTAGTGTTTATGTGGATGCATAGATACTTAGGCTAAATGTACACACTCGTTGTGTGTGCATATATTAGTTATTGATTAAGTGATTCGGTTTCACTATATTAACTAAGTGCGATTAGATTTCGAGGACGAAATCTCTTTAAGGAGGAGAGATTTGTAACATCCTCGTTTTGGGCCTAGTCGAAATCGGTAATTTCTTTATTTATTAAATTATTTATGTGTGTTTTTAAATAATTAATATCTTGTGAATAATTATAAATTTAATAGGTCCATTAGCTAAATGAGTTATTGTGGATGGTAAAATATTACTTGTATTAAATTTATTTAGTTGACGGTAAAACAAAATTGTATTTCCCCGCAAATGGTTTTTAAATTCCATGCAATAATAAATACGGGGAATGAAAATTAACACTTAAAGGATATACTCTATGGATTATATTGGTTTTATTTCTCCACACACATACATACATACGTATGAACATACACACACACACCTAACCCTAAATCAAAACATGAAGAAATCATCAAATTGGAGCTTGTAAATTCGGATTCAAGCTTCTATAATCATCAAGAACAAGGTATGATCACATGTTCTTCACTTTCCACAACCTAGAAATTGGGGTTTTTAGGGTTTTTGCTAATTGGTGAGTTTAATCCGAAATTCAAGGTTGATTTAGTGAGATTGTTGTTTGTAAAGCTTGTTATTGTTGATTACTAACAAGATTTAAGCTTAAGATTATAATCTATGATGATTCTTTGAGTTTATGATGATTTTGATGGGTTAATGACTTTAATCCGAATTTAAAGTATGAAATTGGTTAATGTGGTGTTAATAAGTGTTTATAAGATGGTTAGTAATATTAATTTAACCTTGAAGTTAATTGATCATGTTATATAAGTTGTAATCAAAATGGGTTTTGGGTAATTGATGGAATTAGCATGATTAACTTGAAATTGAAGCTTGTTGTTGTGTTAGAGTTGTTAGTTAGTGTTTAATTCATGATTATAACTTAAGCCTAACTTAGAAATGATGAAGTTGATATATGATCATTAATAAAGTTTGTGAGTTTGGTTGATTTTGAAGAATCCATGTGTTAAGTTGATGTTATTAGTGTATAATTGATAAGTACTATTAATGATTATATTATAAGGGATTAATGATGATGATTAACATTATTCAAGTTAAAAGTTAGAAAGTGATTAAGTGTTCTTGAGAATTTTGATGATTATGATGATTATCATAGGTTATATGATATATTTGATATGGTGTATAATTTAAAACACTTGATTGATAATCAAAGAGTAATGTTGCAAATTATTGACTAAGTATTCATTAAACCATGTGTTAGGGGTTTTGAATGAATTAGTGATATCTGATGGTAATGATCTTATTAAAGATTTAACCATGTTAATGGGGATAATAAAGGTTGATTTAAATGAGTTTGAATTGTGTCGTTGATATGGTTATTTATAATATTGGATTGATGTTGTATAGATTTTGAGACAAGTAACTAAGTTGTGTTATTCCATTGTATTCTCATATGTGGAGAAGACTCAGTGACATTAGACTACTGAGTGGACGACGGAGGTATTGGTGAGTGGAACAATGTACCTTCAGCGTAACTTAGTTGTAACAGATTGGTTACAACGGATAAACGTGGTTTTACTGATTATAGACTGATGATTGACATGTTGCCTTGATAGATATATATTTTGTGATATCTGGCCTTCGGGCATATGTGTTTAATTGGAGGTCAATATGGTTTGGGCTTAAGGGTACTATTGAGTTGCCAACACAGGTCCTTGTACACGGTTGGTTATAGGAATATTGTGTTGTGTGGGTAAATAGTACCTAAGCTATCGGTTACCACTGTATTGGCCTGTAGTTGGTGTGAGGTTTCTTGGAGGGCCACCCGGGCATTAGGGCGCCTCAAGGACCGCCGATCCTCCTTGTGGATATTTGTTTGCGATGCTTTATGCGGTAAACAAATGATTGTGTGTTTACGATGCTGCTGCTATAAACTGGTTTATTATGCGATGCTTAGTTGTAAACAGATTTGCTATGCTAGGTTGCATTGTAGGTTATTGGTTCATTCACTTAGCGTTGAGCTAATCCCCCACATTATCACTCCTTGCAGGATATGATTAGATTATGGGATGAGCAAGGAGCTGCTGACTGGATGGAATGTTCGACGACCCGATGTTTACTCTGATCTTTGATTTTTTAAAATCATTGTCGTCTTTCAAACTATGTAACACCCAAAATGATAAATTATGTTTTGAAATAGATTGACTAATATGAGTATTATATAATGTATAATTATTAATGTTTGTTGGACTTTCGCTTCCGGTTAAAAAAAAATAAAAAATGGTTTAGAATTTGAAGGGTGTTATAGCGTTGACCTGCGTTCAAGAACCCGCAACCATCACAATCTTCGTTACCAACCTCACGGTTATTTGACGATTTTCGTAACCACCACCATCACCGTCGACAATTTCGTTCAAGTTTGTTTCAGAAGCCTTAAAATCGGGTTACAAAAATGATTTTGTTCAAAATGATTTTGTTGAAGTTTGAGAAAATCAAATTGGGTGTTGACCTACTATAGATTTTGATCAGGGATTAGTGATTTCGTTTCGCCCACTTTCAATTCACGAAGGGTTTTTTATTTTGAAAAGAGCAAATTACTCCGTTCGTCCTTATGGTTTGTCGAAAAATACCGGTTTTAGTCCTTTTAACTTTTTAAAAGGACTAAACCGGTATTTTTCGACAAACCATAAGGACGAACGGAGGAATTTACTCTTTAATTTTAGATTTGAAATGACAAAACTACCCTCACGTGCCTATCTCGTGACATGACTTAACGGATAAATGTAACTGTCGTTAGTGTAAAGGACTATCCATGCAATAAGTTTCAAAAATAAGGATGGACGACGTAATTAAAAAAGGTTAAAAGGACTAAACTAGTATTTTTCGACAAACTATAAGGACGAACGGAGTAATTTACTCTAAAAGGTATCAAAGGGTGATACTACAACCATCAAATGAAGAAACCGCTACTATTAAATCCTTCCATTTCGGCCAGAAAACCATATGGATATCAACCCGCAATCGTTGTCGGCATGCAAGTCCATCCCGTCTCACCTCCTTCATTTTCATTCAATTTTTTTTGATAAATATGCAAAGTGGAAATTCTTAAAAAAAAGTAATTAGTGATTCATCATAATTTTGCATATCTATATCTATATATATAATAGCTTAAAACAATTGGGTTATGCTTAGCACAACTAAAAAACAATATTATAAAATGGCACATTTTAACTAATCTTTTTTTCTTCTTCTTTTAATATCATTATTTATTAGAATCGCATATTTTATATGCATATAACTTTTGTCCTTCATACACCATTTATAGTTATCTGTATACTACTAATTATTTTTTACGTTGTTCTAGTGTATAATACCATAAAACATAGCTAGAAATATACGTACCTTTTTTTTATATATAATATACTAGTTTATAACCCGCGAATTCGCGGGTAGTCAATAATTTCAATTTATTTATATTCTAAAGATTATAAATTTACCAACTGTTTTTTAATTTGATAGTGTTGAGTACAATTAATATGTAGTAATACAAATGTATTATAGTGAATTATTTAAAGAAAGAAAAAAAATTGGATGAAAGAATAAAAAATTCAATCTCATTACCATCCCCTAAAGAATTGATGATACTTGGTTTGTCACTTTTACAACAAAAGCGATTTGGAGGATGAAATCTTTATTTCGCTACGGCAACAATGTGTCGCGGTTTATAGTGAAAACTCTTGATCCGGACAATAAATCTAATTCATTTATTGTTAAATCCATCTTTAAAGTTTTTGTGCATCATGCGTAGTATATTGTTGGTTTATATTTTTGAACTATAAAGGTTCTTATGTAATGATGGATGTGTAATTAACTCAGTAGGGTATTGTATGGATCAAGTAATCGACTTTTATGTTGAAGAAATTTGTTTTTGGTTTATAATGTAGTAAACCATAGTTATCAAGATCGCGATCTTGATCGTAAGATCGTACGATCTTACGATCCTACTTCATAAAAACGTGCAAGATTGTTATAGGATCGTAATTTCATAGGATCGCATCTAAGATCGTAAGATCGCAAGTCAAGATCGTATGATCGCTAACAAGATCGTAAGATCGGTTGTAAGATCGTACCAAAGATCGTAATCAATATTGTAGGATCGTTTTAATTTTTAAAAAAATTTATAAATGAATTAATTTTTATATAAAATATTTATTAAAGTAGGATCTTACGATCCCGATCCGATCTTACGATTCCGATCTTGTGAAGACAAAAACGATCCTTGTCAAGATCCCGATCTTGACAACCTTGTAGTAAACCACATGTGGTCTACTATAGTATGAATGATACATTTTGACAAAGTAAAAAATAGTAGTATGTTTTATGTATTTATGAAATGACATGCTACTGATTTGTGTAATGCATAAAACATGTTTTACCTATTGTTTATGTATTTATGACACATTAACTTGTAACGCTAAGTGCGTAAACACTTTACAAAAAAGTAACCCCTTATATGAGAGAATTAAATATTTTTCCACCTTAAACTATATAAATATCAAATATACCCAAATTAACTTAAAATTACATATGTACCATGAATCTCTAAATTTATAAAGATAAAAACTCTAAAAATCAATATTAATTACCTATAAATCCATTAATTACTATTACTATCTTTTATCTTATTCTTACCCACATGTTGTAAAGAATTCTTTCACTCTATTTACTTCTCATAATAGACCAACTCTAAAACTCAAGCTTTATTCTAACATTGTTGATCCAAACATCTACTCACAAAGCCACAATCATTGATTTTTGACTTTGGGTGATTACGGAGAATTTGATGTTCTTATTAGTTATTAGTATCAATTTTATAGTTTTAATTAGTAAACAGTTAGAGATTTTATGTACATATGTAATTTTTATGTTAAGTTAGGTAGTTAGGTATATTTGATCATTATATGGTTTAAGGTGGTAAAATATGTAATTCGTGCGAATTATAATTGGACACATTTAAAAATGTTTTAACGTCTCAACATCTTATAAAGTGTGATGATATTTTGGTGATCAATTATATAATAAAGTCAAGGTACATGAGACCTAAATAATTGTATTAGAATTGTATTAGCAATTGAATTTGATTATTTGAGTTAATAGTAAAATTCAAATATAATTCTTAAAAAAATTAATTACAAATTTAAAATAAATAAATCGGATCATAGATTTGAGCAAAACTAACCCATACATTACAGAAACCTTAATCGTAGAAAAGCAAGAGTATTTATTGTAACACCCCAGATTTCGAGGTATTATTTTAGTGTACGCGAAAATATAATTTCTATGAAGTATTATTATTTTAATAATAAGATACGATATAAAACGCAAACGGTTCCTCAGTTCCAGACTGTATTAAATAAAGTTTTAAGTTAATAGAAATATCAATACATACGTATATTCATTCATTCTTATTTCACTTCCCAGAAACTTCAAGAAACAAAAGAGTAAATCGCAGGAGCTTAATTCCATAGTCAAATCTTCAATCTCACTCTTTGATTCAAGCTTCTCATCTTTGATTAATCATCTCCTTCATCCTCTTCTATCTTTGTAAGTGGAATTCTTTCAATTTCATAACCTAGATATTGGGTTTTTCATGGGTTTTGTATAATTAGTGAAATTAACCCGAAATTAGGGCTTGAAATTAGTTAGGTTGATGCTAACTAGTGAAGTTAGTTAAGTATTGTTATGAAGTTTAATAAGAATTTATATAGAAGTGTAGTGAATTAATATAATTATAGAAGATTTAGCTTTGATTTATTAGTTAAGATTCATAAGATTAATCAAAGTGGGGGAGGGGTTTAAAAGTGAATGATAATAGAGATTATGATTCTTTGATGCTAAATGTGTTGTATTGTTATGTGCCATGTGTTTAGGTGTTTAAAGGCGTGACCTCATATCATCAATCAATTGTGTAACTTCATCACATAAGCATCAAGGAGAGTGTTATGATGATTAATAAAGTGATGGTTGTGCATTCCGGATTGCTTCCGAGCAAGAGGTTTGTACAATCAAGTGATTGTGTATTGGTAACTTGTTTTAGTTTCTAATTATTAATTCTTGTTGTGATTTATGTGAAATGGACAATTGTGTAGAGATTTGCTAGTTTTACTAGCCTTATGATGCTAAGCTTGATTTGCATATTATTATGGTATGTTATCAAGCTATTATGATGTTAAGAGCCGTGGATCCACATAGAGTTTAAATCTCTACATATTGTTCCAATAGTTTTGTGTTTAGGATTATGTGTTAATGTTGTTGTAAAAGTGATTATGATGTTATGTCATGCATTGTTTAGTTAATTGCTCATAAGCTCACTAAGCAATTATGCTTACTCTATTATGTGGTTGATTATGTAGGAACAAGTGGGCGACAAGAAGGGAAGGAAATTAAAAGAGACTAGCGTGGATTTGCTTGCATTTTGGTATGAATTGGCAAGCCTTCTCTTTATACTTATCGTTATGTACTTAACTTGTATAAATCGCCCACAATGAATGTTTTGACATTTCATGTTAAGTGGTCAAAGATGTTGTTTTGTAGTAGTTTGACTTTTAAAAGTCAGAACCATGTAAATATTTGAGGGTTGTTATGTTGAACCATATTTAGTTAAAGATAAGTTGAAATAGTGACTTGTTGTGATAATATGTGCCAAATGGTCAAAATGTGTTTGGGGTTAATTTATGTTGAAATAAGTTGTTTAGTAGTCTTGTTAGTCAATGTTGAATTTGAGTAAATTAATGAAATGGGCTAAAACGGCCTCGTAGTCATAAACGGGTCATAAGTGTCAAAATGGGTCACAAACGACCCAAGTGTTTGAAATGAGTTAGACTAAGGCTACGGAGCTTTGGTCGTTTGCCTTAAGTTTGCTTTAGTATGTAGAAATTGTGTGAAAAATATTGGAACTCATAAGCATGTGGTTTGTGGAATGAGTTGTCAACCAAAAGTGATTAAAATGGGCGAAAATGAGTCATACATCCAAATCCCGCGTTTTTGTAAAAAGTGAAAAAGTGTAAAAAGGGAAATCTTCATTTTGATGATAGAAATGTGCCTACAAAATTTTAGAGTCTAACTCTTAACGAGTTAAAAGTTAAGCGCGTACAAAATTTGACTTTGAGTTTTTTGAGCTACAGGTGGTCACCTGGCGAAATTTGGGATCACCTGGAGAAAAGCTTTCTGTTAAAACTTTATGTAGGTTTCACCTGGCGAAGATGAGGATCACCTGGTGAAAAAGCTTTTGTCCAAAAATTTACCCAATACGTTTTCCGTTGCGTCTTTAAACGTTTGGACCTCATATTATAGTATGTATGGCAAATGTAATGAGATTTTCATTAAAAAAAAAAAAATTTCTTCAAGATTATGGGCGTTTCAAGTTGGTATCAGAGCGATAGTTTAAGAGAATTATGTAATCCACTTTAGGATTGCCTAATCTTAAACTATTTTGAATATATGATGTTATGTTATAATTGTATTTTAGTAGTTTAATTTTTATATGATTATGTGATGACTTCAAGAACGGTTTTTGCTTTAGCATGATTATGTTTAAGAGTAATGAATAGAAATGTGTGAATGGTTTAATACTACTACGTCTGGCTAACGCAGTTGTATTACACTGGAACACATGGGTGATTCAAAGCTTTTAAACGTGAAATGGTTATGGTAAGGAATTGTTTTTGATAGTCCGAGTAGGGAGTTTAATTGTTGTTTATACTATGAGTAGTCGAGTAAATTAATTTAATTGTTAATTCTTATAGTAAATGGAAGCACCAACAAATCAAGAGGGTCAAGAATCTCAGGGACATTCTCCCCTACACGAGGAGGATGTAGACGATAGAAGCTTAAACCCTGAGGATGAGTTGATAATAAAACGAGTTATTGGGCAAGCTCTTCAAGACTTTGCCCCTACTGTGTATGCTAAGGTCGACCAAATCGTGACCACTAAAGTTGATCAAGTAGTGACTGCTAAACTAATGGAATTTGAACAAAAACATCCTATCTTAATGAATCCTCCACCAAATGCGCAACTTCTAGCCGCTCAAGATGCAATAAATAGGGAGAAAGAAAGTTTTGACTATAAGAAATTTGCGGGTTGTAAACCACCCGAATTTGAAGGAGAATTAAATCCTGTTGCTAGCTTGAGATGGTTAAGTAGAATAGAGGAAACGTTCATGTTGTGTAAATGTCCCGATCAAATGAAAGTTTTATTTGCGGCGCATCAACTCAAGGGAGATGCTCATGAGTGGTGGAATTCTAAGATTGATACTTATGGTTTTGAAACAGCTTCCCAATTTTCATGGGAAAAGTTTAAAGAAATGTTTAAAGGAGAATTCTCCCCGCCTGCTGAAATGGAGAAACTTAAAGGAGAATTTCTCGCTATTAATCAAGGGAAGATGTCGGTGGCAGAATATTCAAAATCCTTTCACGAAAAATCTCGCTTTTGTCCTGAATATACTTCAAATCCGAAATTGTTGAATGATCATTTCTACCGTCATTTGAATATCAATATTCGTGAGTCTATTGATCCGGTTCTTTATGACGATATTCCAAAAATGTTGAACCGGGCTCTAGTGAGGGAAAAAGATTTGCAAACTAAAGCTGCTGAGTTTGCAAGTAAGAGAAAAGCGGAACAGTCGAATACTTCTCAATCGTCTCCATTTAAGAAGATTAGATTCGAATCAAAATCTCAACAATCACCACAATCCCAACAACAAAAACAACAACGTCAATCACAAACACAACCTCAATCACAAACTCGAGATATACCCCCTTGTGATAAATGTGGAAAGAGGCACCGAGGCGAATGTAGATGCTTCAATTGTGGAAGAACTGGACATATGGCACAAAATTGCCCAAGTCCATACAGGTTATGTTTTTACTGCTTTAAGGATGATCATCTTCGAGCTGATTGTCCTAAAGAGAAGGAGGATAGATTGAAGAATCAGCAAAGGAAGGAAGCCGAGAAAAAGGGAACTTCATCCGGTTCAAGACCAAAGAACCGTTCATTTCAGATAACTGCTGATGAGGCGAAAGAGTCACACGATGTGGTGACAGGTACCTTTATTATAAACTCTACACCTGCCCACATTCTATTCGACTCTGGAGCCACCAAGTCGTTTGTATCATTATCCTTTTGTGCTTTCTTAAATGCTCCTATTTCTAAGCTTGATTGCCCCTTAGAAATAGAAATTGCTGATAGCAAAACAATGATTGTTAATGATGTATATAAGGGGTGTGTTATAGAAATAGGTGATGAAAAGTTTAGAATAGACTTAATTCCCATGCAAATGGGAGAGTTTCATGTAGTTATAGGTATGGATTGGATGGGTAAAAATAAAGGTGTTATAAATTGTCATGAAAAAGTTGTTTTTCTTAAAGCACCTAGTGGGAAAGAAGTAACAGTGTATGGTGAACGTTCCAATCGGTCCATTCCTGTCTGTACTTATGCTCGTACCAAAAGATTGTTGTCACACGGGTGTCGGGCCTTTTTGGCACACGTGGTTGATGATTCTAAATCTACTCCAAAGCTTTCAGAGATTCCAGTTGTTAATGAATTCCCTGATGTTTTTCCTGATGAACTTCCGGGTGTTCCACCCGATAGACAAGTGGAATTTCGAATAGATCTTATTCCTGGAGCTGCACCAATTGCTAAGACTCCTTATCGTTTAGCTCCCACCGAAATGCAAGAGATGATGAATCAGTTGCAAGAGTTACTTGATAAAGGGTTCATTCGCCCCAGTAGTTCGCCCTGGGGAGCTCCAGTTCTATTTGTTAAAAAGAAAGACGGGTCTTTACGTATGTGCATTGACTATCGGGAGTTGAATAAAGTGACTATTAAGAATCGTTACCCTTTACCCCGAATCGATGATTTATTTGACCAATTGCAAGGTGCCAGTTTCTTTTCTAAAATAGATCTTCGATCTGGGTACCATCAATTGAAGGTAAAGGAGGAAGATATTTCCAAAACTGCTTTCCGTACTCGTTATGGTCACTATGAGTTTGTTGTCATGCCATTCGGCTTGACTAATGCTCCAGCTGCTTTCATGGACTTGATGAATCGTGTATGTCGCCCCATGCTGGATAAATTTGTTATTGTTTTCATTGATGACATCCTCATCTATTCTAAGAATGAGGATGATCATGCAATTCATTTGAGACAAGTCCTTGAAATGCTTAGACGTGAGAAACTTTATGCTAAATTTTCTAAGTGTGAGTTTTGGTTGCGAGAAGTCCAGTTTCTTGGACATGTGATCAATATCCATGGTATTCAAGTTGATCCTTCCAAAATAGCTGCAGTTATGAAGTGGGATCCACCTTCTAGTTCCACTGAAGTCAGAAGTTTTCTTGGTCTTGCTGGTTATTACCGTCGTTTCATTCAAGACTTTTCAAAGATTGCTACTCCTTTAACGCAATTGACTCGGAAAAATATTCAGTGGAAATAGGGTGAGGAGCAATCTAAAGCATTTCAGCTGTTAAAAGAGAAACTCAGCCAAGCTCCCGTTCTTGTTCTACCTGAGGGTACAGAGGATTTAGTTGTTTATTGTGATGCCTCAAAGCTTGGTCTAGGATGTGTTTTAATGCAACGTGGGAAAGTCATTGCTTATGCTTCACGTCAACTCAAATCACATGAGCAAAACTACCCCACACATGATCTTGAGTTAGCAGCTGTGGTTTTTGCATTAAAAATCTGGCGGCATTATCTCTATGGTGTTAAATTCACCATTTATACGGATCATAAAAGCTTGAAATATTTCTTTGATCAGCGTGACCTCAATAATCGACAAAGAAGATGGCTTGACTTGGTCAAAGATTATGATTATGACATTCTTTACCATCCTGGTAAAGCTAATGTCGTGGCGGATGCTCTTAGCCGAAAGGCTACTCATTATGTTATTTCTGTGAAATCCCTTAGCATGATTGTATCTCCTCAATTGTTTGATTCCATTAAAGCTGCACAAGTGGAAGCTTTATCTTCTAATGATCCAAGTAAACAGCGTTTAACGGGTCAACTTTCTGAATTGATTGATGATTCTAGAGGTCTAAAGACACGTTATGGTAGGATTTGGATACCAAGAACAAGTGAGGTTAAAGGCATGTTGTTAAATGAAGCTCACAAGTCAAAGTATTCTATTCATCCAGGTGCTACCAAGATGTACCGTGATTTAAAACGAGATTATTGGTGGCCTGGTATGAAACGTGACATTGTCAAATACGTACAAAATTGCCTTACCTGTTTACAAGTCAAAGCAGAGCATCAACAACCATACGGGAAACTCCAACCTTTGGAGGTACCGTTATGGAAGTGGGAACACATCACTATGGATCTTATTACTAAGTTGCCGAGAACTCCTCGGCAACATGATGCTATTTGGGTGATCGTGGACCGCCTAACAAAAAGTGCTCTTTTTCTGCCTATTAAAGAAACCTCATCTTCCGAAACATTAGCTGATATCTATGTTAAAGAGGTGGTTGCCAGACATGGAGTACCTATTTCTATTGTCTCTGATAGAGACACTCGCTTTACTTCTCGCTTCTGGAAGAAATTCCAAGAAGATATGGGTACTCAGTTACGTATAAGTACGGTTTTCCATCCTCAAACTGATGGGAAAAGCGAAAGAACTATTCAAACTCTTGAGGATATGCTTAGAGCAAGTGCAATCGATTTTGGCGGTAGTTGGGACACTCATCTTCCATTGGTGGAATTTTCGTATAATAACAGTTATCATTCTTCTATTAAAATGCCACCATATGAGATGCTTTATGGTAGGAAGTGTCGTACTCCTATTTGTTGGGGAGAAGTCGGTCAACGCGAATTAGGAAGCACCGATGTGGTTCAATTAACCACTGAGAAAATTGATCAAATACGTGAGAGATTAAAAATGGCTCAGGACCGACAGAAATCATATGCCGACAAACGTAGACGATCAATAGAATTTCAAGTAGGCGACAAAGTTATGCTTAAAGTCTCTCCTTGGAAGGGCATTATTCGTTTTCGCATAAGAGGAAAGCTAAGTCCAAGATATATTGGACCTTTTAATATTCTTGATCGTGTCGGTAAAGTAGCTTATCGGTTGCAATTACCGGATGAGCTTGGTGGTATTCATGACACTTTCCACGTGTCACAGCTTCGGAAATGTCTTGTTGATGAAGCTTCTTATGTGCCACTTCCCGAAATCCAAATCAATGAGAAGTTAAATTATGTGGAGGAACCGATTAAAATTCTCGATCAAAAAGATCAGAAATTAAGGAATAAGACGGTTTCTATTGTTAAGGTTCAATGGCGACACCGAAAGGGTTCTGAGTTTACCTGGGAACCCGAAGAGTGGATGATGATGTACTACCCTTCAGTGCATCAAGAGTGGTTCGTGAAGACACGAACAGAATAAGTGGGGGAGAGTTGTAACACCCCAGATTTCGAGGTATTATTTTAGTGTACGCGAAAATATAATTTCTATGAAGTATTATTATTTTAATAATAAGATACGATATAAAACGCAAACGGTTCCTCAGTTCCAGACTGTATTAAATAAAGTTTTAAGTTAATAGAAATATCAATACATACGTATATTCATTCATTCTTATTTCACTTCCCAGAAACTTCAAGAAACAAAAGAGTAAATCGCAGGAGCTTAATTCCATAGTCAAATCTTCAATCTCACTCTTTGATTCAAGCTTCTCATCTTTGATTAATCATCTCCTTCATCCTCTTCTATCTTTGTAAGTGGAATTCTTTCAATTTCATAACCTAGATATTGGGTTTTTCATGGGTTTTGTATAATTAGTGAAATTAACCCGAAATTAGGGCTTGAAATTAGTTAGGTTGATGCTAACTAGTGAAGTTAGTTAAGTATTGTTATGAAGTTTAATAAGAATTTATATAGAAGTGTAGTGAATTAATATAATTATAGAAGATTTAGCTTTGATTTATTAGTTAAGATTCATAAGATTAATCAAAGTGGGGGAGGGGTTTAAAAGTGAATGATAATAGAGATTATGATTCTTTGATGCTAAATGTGTTGTATTGTTATGTGCCATGTGTTTAGGTGTTTAAAGGCGTGACCTCATATCATCAATCAATTGTGTAACTTCATCACATAAGCATCAAGGTGAGTGTTATGAGGATTAATTAAGTGATGGTTGTGCATTCCGGATTGCTTCCGAGCAAGAGGTTTGTACAATCAAGTGATTGTGTATTGGTAACTTGTTTTAGTTTCCAATTATTAATTCTTGTTGTGATTTATGTGAAATGGACAATTGTGTAGAGATTTGCTAGTTTTACTAGCCTTATGATGCTAAGCTTGATTTGCATATTATTATGGTATGTTATCAAGCTATTATGATGTTAAGAGCCGTGGATCCACATAGAGTTTAAATCTCTACCTATTGTTCCAATAGTTTTGTGTTTAGGATTATGTGTTAATGTTGTTGTAAAAGTGATTATGATGTTATGTCATGCATTGCTTAGTTAATTGCTCATAAGCTCACTAAGCAATTATGCTTACTCTATTATGTGGTTGATTATGTAGGAACAAGTGGGCGACAAGAAGGGAAGGAAATTAAAAGAGACTAGCGTGGATTTGCTTGCATTTTGGTATGAATTGGCAAGCCTTCTCTTTATACTTATCGTTATGTACTTAACTTGTATAAATCGCCCACAATGAATGTTTTGACATTTCATGTTAAGTGGTCAAAGATGTTGTTTTGTAGTAGTTTGACTTTTAAAAGTCAGAACCATGTAAATATTTGAGGGTTGTTATGTTGAACCATATTTAGTTAAAGATAAGTTGAAATAGTGACTTGTTGTGATAATATGTGCCAAATGGTCAAAATGTGTTTGGGGTTAATTTATGTTGAAATAAGTTGTTTAGTAGTCTTGTTAGTCAATGTTGAATTTGAGTAAATTAATGAAATGGGCTAAAACGGCCTCGTAGTCATAAACGGGTCATAAGTGTCAAAATGGGTCACAAATGACCCAAGTGTGTGAAATGAGTTAGACTAAGGCTACGGAGCTTTGGTCGTTTGCCTTAAGTTTGCTTTAGTATGTAGAAATTGTGTGAAAAATATTGGAACTCATAAGCATGTGGTTTGTGAAATGAGTTGTCAACCAAAAGTGATTAAAATGGGCGAAAATGAGTCATACATCCAAATCCCGCGTTTTTGTAAAAAGTGAAAAAGTGTAAAAAGGGAAATCTTCATTTTGATGATAGAAATGTGCCTACAAAATTTTAGAGTCTAACTCTTAACGAGTTAAAAGTTAAGCGCGTACAAAATTGGACTTTGAGTTTTTTGAGCTACAGGTGGTCACCTGGCGAAATTTGGGATCACCTGGTGAAATTATGAAAAACGCAGGTGGTCACCTGGCTAAGGGTGTGATCACCTGGCGAAAAGCTTTCTGTTAAAACTTTATGTAGGTTTCACCTGGCGAAGATGAGGATCACCTGGTGAAAAAGCTTTTGTCCAAAAATTTACTCAATACGTTTTCCGTTGCGTCTTTAAACGTTTGGACCTCATATTATAGTATGTATGGCAAATGTAATGAGATTTTCATTAAAAAAAAAAAAAAAAAAAAAAAAAAAAAAAAAAAAAAATCTTGAAGATTATGGGCGTTTCATTTATAATTTTATTTAAATTTAAATACTACTACTAATAATAATGGGTAATAATGCATATTAATCAAGGGTAATAGAGTCTTTTGGCTTTGAGGCATTTTGCTAATTAGGTAGTCTAGTTTGGAAATGAAAATCAATGGACCTAATTAATTGCCCTTATGCATTAAAGGGTCAAGATTAATTTATAGTGATCTATTTTAAGAAGGGTTACATTTTTTTTTTTTTTTTTGAAACGGCAAATAACATTAATAAAACTTCAATCTTAGCAAGTAACTAAGACGAAGCAAAATAGAAAGTACAAGTTACAAGTTACAATTCACCGAATCATGCGATAATAGAGAATGGATGACAATTCCAATTTGCCAAATTACAAGAAAGCTTGCTTCTATGTTTAAACCATAAAAAAGATGATGAGATGATTTCCTCCGCGATTGATGAGCAAGACTTGATCGACTTGTTGAAAATCCAATCATTTCTTGCCTTCCAAAGACACCAAAACGATCCATAAATGATGGCTAATAAGATTTTCTTCCTTTTCCTGCAATTACCCAATTTAACCCCAAAGTCTAGTATATCGAGCACCGACTGAAATTGAGGCATCGATATCCCGCACCAATCAAAAATTAATTTCCACGTTTGAGAAGCCCGAACACATTTTAAAAGAGCATGATCTACATCTTCAGTTTCACAATTACATACTTTACAAATACTAGAGCCAATATAAACGCCTCTGATCAAAAGATTATTGGCAACTGGAATTCTACCCAAGCCAATTTTCCAGACGAAGCAATTAACTTTAAGTGGAATAACCTTTAACCAAGACATATTATTAAAACCGTTAGTCGTTGATTTTGAATCCACCAAGGCTCTGATGTTACTAACCTTGTATAAACCATTCGTGGCAATTTTGCAAGAAAGCCGATCCATACCATTCTCTAATACCAACGAGTCAAGCAAATGTAGAAGCTCGCAGAATTCATGAATGAAAGTTGCGCCACAAGGATTCTGTGACCACTTCCAATTGAAGACATCTCCCACAATTCTGTCACTAATCGAACAACATTTTTCAACTCAATCGAAAATAAAGCAGAAAACCTTACTTGAAAAGGTTGATCACCAAACCAAATGTCTTTCCAAAATAACACATCTTTTCCATTACCCACCACAATTTTGAACAAGTCACGAAAATTCAGACCAAATTTGACTAAGTCCAAATTGACTCTACAAATGTTTCTCCAAGTACCAACAGTACCGCCACCATGCAAGACGTGCATCGGCTTACGATGAAGTTTATGGATGGATCGAATAATATCTTTCCAAATATACTCTTTGCCATCATGAACTTTCCACCACCACTTTACTAGAAGTGCTATGTTTTGCGCTTTGAGTGAACCAACGCCTAATCCACCATTTTCCTTTGATGCCAAAATCGTAGGCCATGCCACCCAATTTATTCGTTTTGCATTGTCATTACCATCCCACAGAAAATGCCTCCTGATTCTTTCCAGTTTATGTAAAACGCATTCCGGTGCTTTGAACAATGAAAAGTAATACAACGGAAGACTACTAAGAACCGATTTAACCAAAGTAAGTCTCCCACCAAAAGATAAATTATTTGCTTTCCACCCGGACAGTTTTGAGTTGAAACGATCAATAATCGGACGCCAATGTTTTTTTAAGTTCATATTAGCCCCAACCGGCACACCTAAATAATCGAATGGAAAAGAACCCGGAATGCATCCTAATATATTGGCCCAATTATTTATACATGCCGAATCAACCCCAATGCCAAATACCCGAGACTTATGAAAATTTACCTGAAGCCCAGAAGATGCGTGAAAACATTTAAGAATCCTAGCAAGATTCTTCATATTGATGTCAATGGCCTCACCAACAAAGAGCGCATCATCCGCATAGAAGAGGTGAGACAAACAAGGTCCTTTCTTACCAATCTGTTTGCCCACGAATCTTCCTTTTTCACATGCCGTTTTCATCGCGACATTTAGCCCTTCCATTGCTATGATAAATAAGAAAGGTGAAAGTAATTTTGAGTTTCTTTTAAATATATAGAGAGATAGAGAGATGAGTTACTAGATCTCCTTACTCCTTAGTGAGATTAATGATTTTTTACGATCATTATGAAATCAACTACTCCGTATGATTCGTTGACCATCACTAAATCACTAATTACAACCATCTTTATGAATTATGAGATCATTTAATTTATTCACTCTGTAAAAGATGGTGTATGATTTTATTATACACAAAAAATGTGTACTGTTTTATTATACGTATATATGTTTTGTAATAAGATTTCAATATTATATTTAAACTTAGTAGGAACAATAATATCAGATATATATTATACTTACAAAATTACGATAACATTATTTATTAGATATTAAATTAATTATCTTTGACAAAAAAATTGGTGTACTCTATTATTTATTGAAATATTTATCTATACTAATATATAAAGCATGTTGATGTTTTATATATAGAAACTCTTAAAAAATAAGACTCAACATTTCCAAAATTAACTTATGTGATTTTTCATTTAGTATTAATATTATTAGTTTTACCTCCGTTTCCCGAATCATCAGCTTTACATACGAGCAACCTATTATTATTGAGTCACCATCGTGGATAACTCATGAAGACCAGACATAATATACAACTATCGTCGACTCACAACATACAATAAAATATCGTATACCGCTGCACAGGGCCGGTCCTGAACTTTTTGGTGCCCCGGGCGACACAATCGGAAAATGCCCCAAATAAATTTTGTTAACAAAATATATATTATTTAATTGAGATTCGGAATCTATTCAATTACGCAGCTCATTTCCACGCCAATCTTTATTAAATAAATCAAATTTTACAAATAGGCGATAAAAATGAAAACTTGAATACGTCAATATATTAAATAGCATCAATATTGTATATTTCTTATGGAGTATTTAACTTTGAATATGGTTTATGTTCTAATTAAAGTTAAGTGAAAGTACATGTGTTTTTTTTTTAACAAGTTAAAGTTAAAGTAAAAGATAAATGAAGGTAAGTCCAAAATAATATTTCACAATAAAAAGCATATTAGTGTTTTTGATTCGGTTAATCTCGTGTTAACATTTTCATATTTTACAGCATATAAGTTAAAACGCAGAGTACTTAATGGGGTTTAATTGATGAGTTGTATAATGCTAAAGGTCAAAACAGTTACTTCTATGATAATTGAGGGGTATCAAAAGAAATATTCAAGTACTACAATGGTTACTTCAATGATAATACGAGGGCATAAAAGAAATATTAAACACAATCGTACAAGGGGTCATCTTCCCCACCAGTTCACCACCTGCAACTATGGGGTTTTTGGCATAACAAATTTTAAGCTTTTATATCTTCGTTTTGCTTAAATAATCAGATCTAAACTATTTAAAACTTATATATACACCGTAAATTCATAAAAATGAGTTAAATTGTCCAAAACTCAGATTATACATATATTATAAATTTTCAGAATTGAAGCCCTTCGATGCCCCCTCATTGTTGATGCCCAGGGCGGTCGCCCGGCCTGCCCATGGCCAGGGCCGGCCCTGCCGCTGCATTGTGCGGGTATCACGCTAGTAACCATTAATTAATGTTATCATGAATCACACTCTTAGGATGATGATACTAAGGTTTGTGTATATATACATAGACACACACATATAAATACATATGTTAAGTATCAACGATAGAAAAATTATGACAAAATCCATAGTGTTTACAACATTTCTCGTGTTCGATCAGCATGTTTACAGCTATAGGTAATGAGTTAATACTACAATTTTATCGTCTTTTCAAAAAATAAACACATATATGTTGATTTAATGAGCACATTTTTTTTTTATATATTTGCGCACAGGTATTGAAGTGGTATCCGCTGATGATAAACGTACCCATTTGTGAAAAATTTTATTATTATCCCGATAACTGTGAGCAAGACAAGCGTGAAGAAGTTTGTCGTACTCAATTTGGACTTGATATTATTACTGCATTTTGCGAAAAGGTTTACATTTGCCATTGTTATTATATATGTAAAGGCTCGATAGATGGTGGTAGTCTAACATCTCTCAAGTCTCTTCCTAATTAATAAGAACTACAGTAATAATCAACAATTATATGATTGAAGAAATAATTATGTTGAACTGTTATGTACTTCTGTTACTAGAACTATATATATTAGGGTGCCAATTTTCTTGAAGGCGAGGCTTCATTTTAGCATAAATATTTATTGCATAGATACAAGTTATTTTATTTCTTACGAATTTTTTTTTTTTGGACTAATAAAACTTAATGTGTGTCTTCGATCATGTCTAAATAGTAAATCATAAGGACTAGTGAAGACTATCCCCAAATCTTGTATAATTGTTTAGTCAAACGATCGTAAAGATATAAATTTAATTGTGCTCTATCTTTTAAATTAATTACTATGTTCCATTTCAATAGTAAATGCAATTATAATTAATCGTTTGGGTTTTAATCTTTATTGTCCTATATAATCATCATCATCAACACAAATAAAATAAAAAATAAGAAGAACTGATCGAGGTAATCGAACATGTCAAAGACTTCATGTTTCATTGCATTTCTCATGATTCTTCTTATGACAGGTAACCTTCTATATATTCATCTTTCTATTATTAGCAACATGTAATTTCACTTTGCAAAAGACGTACACATAATTTGTCTTATTTTTTAACTTTTTTTTTCCTTTTTTTTTTTTAATTTCAGGTTCAAAATTGACGATGGGTGACGACTTTTGTGAGAAGTCTTATTTTAAACCTCAACATTGCGTAATACAAGAATGTAAAACATTTTGTATTAAACAATTTGGGTTAACCGCCTATGGACGTTGTGCAAAGTATTTCTTTTGCCATTGTCTTTACAAATGTAATTAAGGGCCTGATTAATCCTCTTTAAAAAGAACCAGATAAACTAATGATAAAACTGTACCTTGTTTCATAATATATGTTATGTTATGAATTTTTTTTTTATATTACGAGTTTACATTAATCTTGTATTTGATTTGATTGCGAAATGAAATTTTTATCAACATTTTTATACCCTCGTGCATTTATGTGATGGTTACTAAAGAAAAGTTTATAAATTTGACGAACTATTTCATCTGATTGCTAATGATTCAGCCTCTTTTTGGCGGTGAAATCGTACTAAACACAGGATGAGATGATTCAGCCTCTTTTTGTTGTTTATATATTCTGAGTGCTTGATTTTCCTCTTCCAAATGAAGTAGATACTCATCTCTTTCTAATTCTTCTCTAGCATGGAAAGAAGTACCAGCGTGCTCAGTCCGGTCATCATGAGTCTCAACAGTAACTTCCGGCCTTGAGACATTATTAGGGTTAACAGGTGGTTGCTCGTTATCCGCCATATCTGTAAACACAACAACAGCTCACAAATCGTTAATCGTTAGCACCTATCCTACTAACCAATTCATATTCAGTACATAATCCCGTTCCCAAGAATGTTTGATACAACACAATCAAAGTTTAGGATTGAACATACTGTCATATTCAATTCACCCAAACTATTGCTCTGATACCAACTTATAACACCCCTCATTTAATCGAACAATAATGTATTAGTTACCACGGAAGCGTATACTTACAATACATCTTTTTCAGAGAATTCTACTTGAAATTTTCGCAAACATTTATACAACCTATTTAACTACTAATCCAAACATAGTTAATTTATTTACAAACCGGGGCATTATATATTACAAAACATTGTTTATAACAAACTTGATCAGAGTTGCAAGTTTCAAACATTCCCAGCATTAAAACATCCCTTCCTGACTACCCACATAATAAACATAACCTGCAGGAAGTAAATTGAGGGATTAGCACGAAGCTAAGTGAATGAATAATCAACTACAATTCAATTTAGCTAGCAATTTGTTCACAATCAATAATGTAACAAATATCGTCAAGAGGAACGGTGGTTCCTAAGGACCCTGTTCCGGGTGGCCCCATCAGAACACTTAAATCAACTGTAGGCCAAAACAGTGATTAACCGCTAACTTATTGCTAGTCTTCATAAACACATGTACGCAACCCTGTGTTGACCAACAATAGCAATCAAGTCCAACCAACAATCTAGTTGACCTCTGGATTCTACATTCCAGCACACAGGCTAATCAATCAACCACTCAAATGGCATATCATTTCAAATTTAACATTCTATCAATAGTAATCCTATAATTACCGATTGAAATCAAACTGACACAACCAAATCAAACTGTGAGTTTCAAATCCACTCACCTGATTGTTTTAGTTCACTTACTCAGCTGCCTTATCTCGCTGAGTTCTCTGAGGATTTGAAAATTAACAATCAAATATAAGTTAGTAATAACATTCTTAAAACTATAGCTTATATTCGAATATTACATGTATTAATACATCTCACAACATGTATAACACAATCAATATATGCACATTTGTTAACTATATCAACATACCTATCAAGTAACAATAATACATTAAGGATTAAAAGAAGTTTGTTCAAAAAATCAAATCCCCTGCATAAGGGTTGAATCCGCCGGATTCCCAAAGAATCCGCCGGATTCAAATGGGTTTCAGATACAACATTTGGACCAGGGCTCCAAATATGAATCCGGTTCACGAATCCGCCGGATTAAACCCATTTTGACCGGATTCTCAACCCGTTTGACCAGATGAATCCGCCGGATTCCTTGTGTTCATCAAACCTGCGCAGAACCTGCTGGTGCTTACCATTCTGCACGAACTAAAAATCACCAAACTCATATTTCCAGCTACCAAATCAATAGAACTACGTTTTTATCAAGAACTAATCATCATTTTGCAACTAATAACATCAAACAACCATTATATATCAACTTGTTCCACTTCGATTCACATATTAAACATGAACACTTAATATCATGTTCAAGAACAAGAATTCATAATCAGAATCACCCTAACTCAGTTTATGATCATCACAATCATCATATATTAGCAACTATCAACTACCAATTCGAATTTATAAACTAATCAATTACTTAGGTTCATAAATAACCATACTTACATTTGTATGATAAAGGTGGTGATAACAATTAGATGGTGATTATACTTGCAAAAGATCACAGCTCCAAATCAACAAGTTTTGTTTGTGATTTAACTTTGGTTTTGTTCTAGGGTTTAAGGGTTTTAGTTCTAGGTTTCCAAATAGAGAAAGTAAGAAACTTTCCTAAAAGGGAAGGTATATAAGTCGGCTAAGATTTTACACCGACTCCGTATCCACTTAAAACTAATCCCCTTTCAATCTATTGCCTGGAACCTAAAAACCATTTGCGAGAAACTTATTTTATTCTACCGTCAACTATAGTAAATTACAACAATCAACAATTTACTAGTCACAATAAGTCCTGGGACTTATTAATCTAAGTTTCGAAATAAAATAATAATATCACATAATTTCTAATAAAATTAAATATATCAATTTAAAATTAGAAATTACCGGACGCGAAGAGAGGATGTTACAAATCTCACCCCCTTAAGAAGATTTCGTCCCCGAAATCTCAACACGATTAAATAATCCAGGATATCTGGATCTCATACTATCCTCGGTCTCCCAATTTAGGTTTGAACCTAAACTATGTTTCCATTTCACTAACACCATGGGAATATGTTTCTTCCTAAGTTTGGTAACTAGTCTGTCAAGAAGTTCAACTGGTTCTTCAACTAACTTCTGACTCTGATCAACTTTCAAATCTTTTAAAGGAAGAATCTGAGACTGGTCCTCAACGTTACATTTTCTCAAATAACAAATGTTAAACGTGTCATGAATACCAGCAAGTTCTGGAGGAAGATCAAGTGTAACTGACTGATCATTAACAATCTGACAAATTTTAAACGGTCCAATATATCGAGGAGCCAACTTTCCACGTTTCCCAAACCGAATTACTCCCTTCCAAGGCGAAACTTTCAGATAAACAAGTTGTAACACCCCCAAATTTAACAGTTTGCGGAAGCGATATTTTGGGTGTTACTAATCAATAATCACAAGCACAAAGGATACAGTGAACGACTCTAAATGAGACGTTCGAAAAGTTATTACATTAATACATAAGTAGTTTCAAAATACAAGCTCGAGTTCAAGTAAATTCCTAGAGATTCTAGTACATAACAGTAAGTACAAAAGTAATGTATGAAAATCTCCAAGCTTGTAAATGCATGCGACTCGAGCTAAGTAAGCTTATCCTGCTGGGCATCCCTACTGATGCTGTGTACTTGAGAAGCATTACTAAAACGGTCAACCAAAAAGGTTGGTGAATCTCACAGGTTTGTAAGTAAGTAAACAGTTTGAACACACAAGTAGTATTTGTAAATCATAGCCAGCCAGTAATTAACGATCACAGGTTATGTTCATCGTTAACTTAAGTTTTAATAAGTGGGTGGTTGCAAGTCATGCAAACCGTTTGATACAATCGCCATGAGCCACCATAGTTGAAGCTTAACGTACAGTAAATATAGGTACCCCCTCATGAATGTAATCCAAAACATTCATACGGAACGAGTAAGAAACGCCCGTTTCTACAGGAACGGTTCGTGGTAGTGCGTGCTACCCCGGGCGGGGATTGTCAGTCCCATATGGATCCATATACTAAAACTCGCGCTTATCACATAACTAACAACTATGATTCAGGAGGATTTCATTGGATTAGTCGTAAACTCATGCAATTGGCGTATCATTAATCTCGTACAGTAAGTAAATCATGGCAGCAAGTAAGTTTTGTGTGTTCATGTAAAACAGTAATGCATCTCACCCCTGAGTATAAAACAGTAAAGTAGGGGCTGTAAGACTCACCTGAGTCTGGCAGACGATGAAATAAGTAAGCAAGTAGTATTCCCGAACTAGCAACCCTTAGCGTCCTAATACGCATAAGGTTTAGTAAGTAAATGGAATACTTGTAAAGTATCCATGCTAGTTGTTCCCAAACTAGTTAATGTCCATTAGTTTGTTTGTAAGTTTGTAATCGTTTGTAAATCGTAGTTTGTATAAAAGTTGTACGGTTCGTTTGTTATCGGTGTATAATAATAATTCCATCCATTATTATTATGTATTCATAGTAGTTATACAGTTGTAAAGTATACTCGTATGATCGTTTGTTTGTATTACAACATGTATCGTTTGTGTACGTTCCAATGGGCTTAGTCCCCAAAGGGTACGAGTGAAACCTCGTAAGTATTCGTATGTATGTTCGTATCAGTTAACGTGTAATCCAGCACGTAACTAGTGAGTGAACTTGTAAGTTCGTATCGGGTATAATCCCATGTAGTGTACAAGAGTAAATTCGTTGGAGTGTAATCTCCTAAGTATTTCCAAGTGTAATCTCGTGTACGTGTGTGAGTGAAATCTCACGTTAAGTTTAGTATAGTCTTGTACGTATTCAAGTATCGTTGTATACTTTCAAAGTATAGTATTTTCATGTATAAGTGATGCCAAGCAAAGTACGTTTGCGTTTTAAGTATATTCCATACTTGTATAAAATGTAAGTTTCAATCAGCCTGTTATAGCGTCACTTGTATGCGTCACTTATGGATATTATGCGACACTTAGGTAGTGTCGGTATTATGTTATCTGTTTGATGATATATGCGACACTTATGTAGTGTCGGTATTTAATAGGGTGCGTCACTAAGTAAGTGACGTTATCAAGTATAGTTTCTCATCAGTGCGTCACTAGGATAGTGACGGTATTCAGTGTCGTGGTCAACAGTGCGTCACTAATAAAGTGACGGTATAAATGAACAATTTGATATCAGGGCGACACTAGGCAAGTGTCGGTATACATATTTATGCGCCACTGAAGAAGTGACGGGGTAAGGAAGTAAATCAGTTTATGGGGCGACACTTGACAAGTGTCGGTATATACATGTATGCGTCACTGGTGAAGTGACGGTATGAGGGTCAGTGACGTCATCGGTAGTAACTAGGTGTTATTCGTTTCTACTGAAAGTTATTCGTTTATACTGATATTAGCGACACTAACGAAGTGTCGGTATACGTGTTCTAGCGTCACTAAGGAAGTGCCGTAATTGTTTCTGCCGAAGGTTATATAGTAGCGTCACTAAGTAAGTGTCGTGTTGTTTCTGCCGAAGGTGTTAAGACTGCGTCACTTGTGAAGTGACGGTATAGTGTTTTAGCGGCACTAATGAAGTGTCGCGTATGGACGGTTCGTGACCTATGCGTCACTAAAGCGAAGTGTCGCATAACTGGCGTGAGCCATGCGACACTTACCTCTGGTCAGATTTTGATTCGTGTCGAAAACGTATTTAGCGAGTTCCATTCAAGTTGAAACTTTTACACAAGTTATATTATGTTATGTAGAGTTCATAAAAATTGTTGGATGTCGTTTTTAATGTTTGTAGTGTCGTTTTATTTAAAATGACCAAAACCGACATTTTCGTAAAAGTGTTCAAAAACGAGTTTAGATTACATATTTGGACATCATTTAGCTAAGGGAACAATAATCTAGCAAAATAAAAGTAATCGGAAAAAGTTTCGGGTCGCCGGAAAACTTACAAAGTCGTCGAAACGAAAATCCGAAAAGATAGGTTTGTAGCCCTCGTTCTCGTGATCACTTTTCTCCAAAACGAACCTAGCTTCCGAGGTGTTTTAATGGTGTTTTTAGGGTGTTTTGAGGATGATTTTAGAGAGAGAGAGAGTGGGAGCCGATAGAGAGAGAGAGGGAGAGAAAAGATGGGGTATGGTGATGTTTGTGTGTGTAAGTGGGAAAGAATGGTGAGGGCTTAATGCCCCCTCACCTTGGGCCGGTTCTTGGTGGGGCCACATGATGTGGTCTCACCACTTTTTGCTCCTCCGTGTTTGCGCTCCGTGCGGTGTTCGTTTCCCCGGTCGTTTAAACGTAAAAATCATTTTATACGCGATTAAATATACGTTTAAAAATATGAAATAATATCCGATAATTTAGTTGAAGTATTTTATCAAAATACTAGTTTTCAAGTTATAAATCATAACTTAGTTTTGTTTTGTCGGTTGGTCGAGTTTTCGGAGAGTTCGGTGACGTTTTAATTAAAACGTACGTTTTCCGTTATATTATAAACATAATATAAAGTAATAATCAAAGTAATTAAATAATTTCACATTATTTAATAATCGTTTTACAATGTTCGCAAGTTTGTACAACTGTTGTTTTATACGATATGTACGAATCGTATACGCGTGTATATATATATTCCATCCATATATATATATAGTAATTAACGTATATAATCCTATTTCATATTATATACAAGTAATAAACACGTAATTAGGAAAATTTTAAATTGGTCCTAATTTTGGGGTTGTTACACAAGTTCACCTTCAACAAAAGTAACAGGTCGATGTTTAGGATCATCATATTGTTTTTGTCTGTCACGTGCAGCTTTCAACTTTTCTCGAGCCACTGCTACTTTATCAGCTGTCATTTGAACAATGTCTGGACCTGCAAACTGTTTCTCCCCAGCTTCTAACCAACAAGTTGGAGTTCTACAACGGCGACCATAAAGCATTTCATATGGTGGCATACCAATACTCGAATGATAAGACTTATTATAAGCAAACTCAACTAATGGCAAATGAGAATCCCAAGAACCACCATATTCCAAAACACAAGCTCTCAACATATCCTCCAATGTCTAAATTGTACGTTCTGACTGACCATCAGTCTGAGGATGATAAGCAGTACTGAGATTAACTCTGGTGCCCAACTCATGCTGTAAGCTTTGCCAAAAATGAGATACAAACCTCGAATCTCTATTAGATACAATCGATAAAGGAATACCATGCCGCGAGACAATCTCATTCACATATAACTGTGCAAGTTTACTCAAAGGTGCAGTCTCACTAGTAGCTAGAAAATGTGCACTTTTAGTCAATCGATCCACAATGACCCAAACCATATCATTTCCTCGGGCAGTTCGAGGTAACTTGGTTACAAAATCCATAGTCAAATGTTCTCACTTCCATTCTGGAATCTCAAGCTGTTTCAACGACCCATACGGCTTCTGGTGTTCAGCTTTAACTTGAGAACAAATATGACAAGAACTAACAAACCTTGCTACATCCATTTTCATTGTAGGCCACCAATATAAAGGTTTCAAGTCATTATACATTTTCGTACTTCCAGGATGTACAGACAATCTGGACTTATGGGCTTCATTCAGAATAACATCCCGCAGACCACCAAACAAAGGAATCCAAACACGAGACTGAAAGGTTTTTAATCCTCTCGAATCATCTAATAACAATTCCTTTCGATTCAACATAATTTCAGATTTCAAATTATGATCTAACAAAGCCTCTAACTGTGCAGCTTTTATCTGACCCACCAAATCAGAAGAAACTTCTAAACGCATAAAATAAACTCGATCAGAAGTTACCTTACGGCTTAAAGCATCAGCAACCACATTGGCTTTCCCTGTATGGTATTTAATTTCACAATCATAATCTTTGATTAATTCTAACCATCGCCTCTGACGCATATTCAACTCTTTCTGTGAAAACATATACTGAAGACTCTTGTGATCTGTACAAATAACACATTTGGTACCATACAAGTAATGCCTCCAGATTTTCAAAGCAAATACAACAGCTGCAAGCTCTAAATCATGGGTAGGATAATTTCTTTCATGAGGTTTGAGCTGACGAGAAGCATAAGCAATAACACGATCTCGTTGCATTAAAACACAACCCAAACCAGCAATCGATGCATCACAGTAAACAACAAAATCATCGGACCCATCTGGCAATGCTAACACAGGAGCCTGACATAACAACTGTTTCAAAATCTGAAAAGCTATTTCCTGTTGTTCAGTCCAAACAAATTTTTCATCCTTACGGGTCAATCTAGTCAATGAACCGGCAATTTTAGAAAAGTCCTTTATGAACTTCCGGTAGTAACCCGCCAAACCAAGAAAACTCTTTATTTCAGAAGCAGACTTTGGAGCTTTCCAATTCATTACAGCTTCAATTTTTGAAGGATCTACTTTAATACCATCATTGCAAATAATATGACCCAAAAATTGCACTTCCCGAATCCAAAATTCACATTTAGAAAACTTTGCATATAAATGTTCTCCCTTCAAGGTTTCCAACACCAACCTCAAATGCATTTCATTTTCTGATTCGGATTTAGAATATACGAGAATATCATCGATAAATACAATCACAAATTTATCAAGAAAAGGTCGACATACACGGTTCATCAAATCCATAAAAACTGCTGGAGCATTTGTTAAACCAAAGGGCATAAACAGGAATTCAAAATGACCATACCTGGTACGAAATGCAGTTTTAGGAATATCCCATTCACAAACACGAACTTGATGATAACCTGACCTTAAATCAATTTTAGAATAAAACGAAGATCCCTGCAACTGATCAAACAAATCATCTATGCGAGGCAGTGGATATTTATTCTTTACCGTTCGTTTATTCAATTCCCTATAATCGATACACATTCGAAAAGACCCATCCTTCTTTTTCACAAACAAAACTGGTGCACCCCAAGAAGAAGAACTAGGTCTAATAAACCCTTTATCCAACAACTCTTGTATCTGATTCATCATTTCACACATTTCAGAAGGAGCTAATCTATAGGGAGCTTTGGCTACAGGTGACGAGCCAGGAACAAGATCAATTGATATTCTACTTCCCTAACTGGTGGTAATCCAGGTAATTCATCAGGGAACACTTCCGGATATTCAGAAACAACCGGGACATCAGAAAGAGATTTCTTTTCTACTTTAGTATCAATCACATAAGCTAGGTACGATTCACAGCCTTTGGACAAAGATTTCCTAGCTTTCATCATACTAATCAAAGGTATACCCCCACTATCCCTTTCTCCTCGAGCCACAACATATGACTCATCAGAAATTGGGATTCTAATCAGCTTATTGTGGCAATCTATACTTGCTTTACACTGACTTAACCAATCCATGCCAATAATCACATCAAAACTAGCAATCGGCATCAACAGAAATGAAATTGGAAAAGTCTGACCATCTATCATAATACTAGCTCCAATTACCGAAGTGGTAACTGGAACTGATTTGCCACTAGCTATTTCTACTTCAACTGGGTTTGTAATCACAGTAGGTATCATTTTCAACTTATCACAGAAACACACAGATACAAAAGAACAATTTGCACCAGAATCAAACAAAACACGAGCTGGTACAGAGTTTACAAGAAAAGTACCAGTGATAACATCATCTGTGTGAACAGCTTCATCCACTGTCATTTGAAAAGCTCTACTAACTGCAGATGGCGGATTCTTCCGCTTCTGACCGGAAGATGAAGAACTAACAACCGACCCAGAACCCTGTCTCTTAGCCTCATAACACTGATTTGCACGATGACATTCCTTATGACAATTCCAACACACATAGGTAGGAAAAACATAATCTTTGGCTTCATGACCAATTACACCACATTTCACACATCTAGTGGTTTGCACAGTACACGGCCCAAAATGTCTAGCTCTACATTTAATACACCAATTGGGACGATCAGAAGTACCACCACGACTCTCTTGTTTCTTACGCTGTTGATTTCCTTGCCACCGCTGCTAACCTTTACTAGAAGATTCGCTCCTAAATTTCTGAGAAACCATTTCTTTACTTGGCACCTCTTGAGGTCTCAAATCACTGTCAACTGACCGGGCTAACATAAAAGCTTGGGAAAGAGAGCCCGCTAACTTCACTAAAGTTCGATAATGATTAGGTAAAGTACCAACAAACTGTTCAATTCTGGTTCTCTCATCAGGAACCCACTGCTGAACAAACCTAAGTTTCTCTGAAAACTGATTAATCAAATCATCCATTGACATTTTATCAGTTAATTGCAAATCCATAAACTCCTTTCGAATCCGATCTATATCAAAGTTTGAACAATACTGCTTACAAACTTCATTATGAAAATCAGGCCATCGGATAGATGCTGTCTGAAAAGGAGATAACACAGAAGTAATCGAATCCCACCAATTCATTGCTGCTCCTTTTAAAAGTTGAGTTGCATAAGGAACCTTTAATTCTTCCTCACATTGACATACTTCAAATTTCTTTTCGATATCCCTTAACCAATCTAGAGTCACAGAAGGATTTGTACTACCAGAATACACAGACGGGTTACTGCTCATAAAGGTTTTAAAAGAACACACCTTTTGTTTTGGCGGTGAAATCGTATTAAACACAGGATGAGATGATTCAGCCTCTTTTTGTTGTTTATATATTCTGAGTGCTTGATTTTCCTCTTCCAAATGAAGTAGATACTCATCTCTTTCTAATTCTTCTCTAGCATGGAAAGAAGTACCAGCGTGCTTAGTCCGGTCATCATGAGTCTCAACAGTAACTTCCGGCCTTGAGACATTATTAGGGTTAACAGGTGGTTGCTCGTTATCCGCCATATCTGTAAACACAACAACAGCTCACAAATCGTTAATCGTTAGCACCTATCCTACTAACCAATTCATATTCAGTACATAATCCAGTTCCCAAGAATGTTTGATACAACACAATCAAAGTTTAGGATTGAACATACTGTCATATTCAATTCACCCAAACTATTGCTCTGATACCAACTTATAACACCCCTAATTTAATCGAACAATAATGTATTAGTTACCACGGAAGCGTATACTTACAATACATCTTTTTCAAAGAATTCTACTTGAAATTTTCGCAAACATTTATACAACCTATTTAACTACTAATCCAAACATAGTTAATTTATTTACAAACCGGGGCATTATATATTACAAAACATTGTTTATAACAAACTTGATCAGAGTTGCAAGTTTCAAACATTCCCAGCATCAAAACACCCCTTCCTGACTACCCACATAATAAACATAACCTGCAGGAAGTAAATTGAGGGATTAGCACGAAGCTAAGTGATGTGGTGAATCTAGTTATAAAATTATCGTTGAAAATATGAACAAGAAAGTACCGAGCTAGACCAAAACACAACCGGGCAGTGGACCCTATCGTGTAGTAGTATAGTTGGGTAAGTTCGGATTCGAACACAGGGAACTAGATTGGATGATCAATGTAAGTGTGAACAATTTAAATAGAAAAAGTAAAATGTGGTTGGTTGTGTGACCGAATTGTCACGTTGCTTAAAACTACGAACTTTTAGTTAAACTAGGCAAGTGGACTCTTAAGAGTCAAAGTGATTGATTTGGAACTTTCAAATATTAAAAACTATACTTGCTTGGATTAGATCGTTAGTAATTTCGGGGTGTAAAGTTAAAACCGGTTATTTTATGCAAACAATTTTCCATCAAACCTAGGCTTAACATTCGCCATCACCTAATAATTCAACTTCAATTTACAAACCCAGATTCAATCAAATAACGGACATTCGCCATGGTTACCTACTTGCATATTTGAGCTTAACTTGTTAACCTATTCCAAAACCACATCCGCAATCAAGTTCAACAATTTATAGACAAAAAGTTGACAACAATTCACTAGATAGAAAACGTTCGCTATATCTATTAGCAAATTATCAAACAAGTTAATTAATTGACATCAAGCTCAAATACCAAGTAGTTGATTAAACACAAGTTCGAGTTAAAAGAGTTTATGATTCATCCAAACGAAAGACATTCGCCAAATTCGCTAACTCAAATCATACTAGTTAACTAGCTTCACTTGTAATAATTTTCGCATTCGCTAAAATAGATTCATTCATACATTTCATACAAATGACAAGTATTTTTATTAAACAACAAGCATTCGCCATAGTTGTTTAGTCAAAATACCCACAAGTTAAACCACATCAACTAGTTACATACAAATTTATGGATGAATCTTAAACTCGAAGCATAAATCAAACACCAAATATAACATCCCTAGTCACTAACTAGTTCATCCAAGCAAGTATAACAAAACCTAGCCAACCATCATAATCACATCATCATACACACAAAACATCAAAGAAACCAAAGAAATCATGATTATATTTGGATAAAATTGCAAACCGAGTTCTTACAATGTTGGGATGATGATTGAATGTAACCGAGAGATGCTAGATTAAAGGAAATCTTCAACAATGTGGAAACAAACCTTCAAAAACCCAAAATCGCCAAAAACACCAGCTGAGTTCGTGTGTGTGTGTAGATAAAAAAAGTTGGTGAGATTCAATAGTGAAAAGTACTTTTCTAGCCAAAAATTGATCTACCGCCCAAACTACCCGGCGGGTTGTGTTATCACCCGGCGGGTCCTTTGAAATTTGTGGAACCCGGCTGCTTGAACATATAATACGGCGGGTCATTCTAACAAAACACAACCCGGCGGCTCAGTAGTATCACCCGCCGGCTTCTACAGGCTTCAAACAGCCGAATATCTCTGTGTTGAGAACTGAGACACTGCTAGATTTGCTCAGAATACAAGTATTGTGCCGCTGTTAGAAGTACTACCACTGTTAGTAGTTGCCACTGCTAGTTAGTAGCTGCCGCTGTCAAGTAGTTTGTCTAACAGTGCCATTGTTAGTGTGTAGTTTGTATTTTGTATTAAGTACTCAACCACTGTTGATAATATACGAGTACTACCCCTGTTAGTGATATAGATAACCACTGTTGGTTAGATATAGTTGAATAGTAGTTGCCACTGCTAGTTAGTAGCTGCCGCTGTCAAGTAGTTTGTCTAACAGTGCCATTGTTAGTGTGTAGTTTGTATTTTGTATTAAGTACTCAACCACTGTTGATAATATACGAGTACTACCCCTGTTAGTGATATAGATAACCACTGTTGGTTAGATATAGTTGAATAGAGAGAATTATGGAATAGATATGATTCCATAATAGTTTGATTCTGTAAAGGACTCTATATGTTATAAATAGAGATCCTGTAAAACCCTAGAGGGTGACGAATTCATTCTAGTTATTAGCTTCAAGGTTGTAAACCCTAACACAAATTGTGTGTTCGTATTATTGTTAATAATATTGAAGCTTTTGGTTAGATATTCTGTTATATACAAGTTTGTTCTTCAAGTTATTAATAAACTATTCCGCAAGCTTATTAATAATCAATCAAAGTAATACATACTAAGATCTCTAGCTGGGATCATCAAGTGGTATCAGAGCTTGGTATTACTTTGATCTTGAAGAAGGTAATTAAATTTTGCAGCTTTTTCAACAAACAACAACATGTCTACTGAAACAATGGAAGGTATTCAAGCTACAAAAATCCCCATGCTCAAACCCGATGAGTTTGAGCTATGGCAGACTAGGATTAGACAATACATGTTGCTGACTGATTATATGATGTGGGAGGTGGTTACTAATGGACCAGTTTATACTAAGGATGCAGATGGTAAAAAGGAAGAAAGACCACCACCAAAGACTGATGCAGAGAGAAAAGAAAGAGCAACAGAGTGGAAGGCATTAAGTACTCTACTTTTGTCTATTCCTAATGAGTATCAAAGGAAGTTTGAAAACTGTGAAGATGCTCAGGTTCTTATGCAAGCAATTGTTAAGAGATTTGGTGGTAATGATAACACCAAGAAGAATAAGAGATCTCTTCTCAAACAACAGTTTGAAAACTTTGCAGGTGTAAAGTCTGAAACTCTGACTCAGACTTTTGATAGATTTCAAAAGCTTGTGGGTGATCTTGAGAATCACAATGTTAAGGTTGATAAAGATGATTTGAATAGGAAGTTTCTAAGATCATTAGGCACAGATTGGAATATGTATACTGTGGGACTTAGACAAAGTGCAGATCTTGAAGAAAAGGAGATTGAAGATCTATACAATGATCTGAGGAACTTTGAGCCTGAGGTGATGGCTCTGAAACAGTCCAATAGTAGCTCTAACAATGCTGCTTTTGTGTCTGTTGGTGAATCTGGTAGCTGTAGCACATCTGGTGCTAATGATAATATCTTGGAAGCCTTCTTTGCGAGTCATGTTAATTCATCATTAACAACAGAGGATTTGGAACAGGTTAATGAAGAAGATCTTGAAGAGATGGATTTGAGATGGCAGATGGCTATGATTACTATCCGGGCAAAAAGGTTTATGCAGAGGTCTGGGAACAGAAACTTCACTTACAAGAGAGATGGTGTAGCTGGATTTGACAAGAGCAAGGTGGAGTGCTTCAACTGTCACAAGATGGGACACTTTGCTAGAGAATGCAAGAGCACACAGGCTGGAGGATCTCAGAATGGTATTATGAGAAATAGTTCTGCTCCACAAAGAAGATTGGTACCTGTTCAGAACACCACTTCTGATTCATTGGTTGCACAAGATGGGATGGGAGGATTTGACTGGAGTGACCAAGAAGAGCTTGTAGTTCAGAATCAAGCTTTGATGGCTGTCACAGAAGAACCAGAGCCTTCAGACATTCCATATGAGGTACAATCTAAATTATGTTCTCCTGCATGTAAGAAAATGGTTAAATTTTATAGGGATCATAATCTGGTTGTGTGTAATGAATTAAAAGCTTGTGTGGAAAAGAGTCAACATTCAACTTTAGCCATTGAAAACTTAGAAAGACAGATAAAAGCTTTTGAAAAGAATGAATCACAATTTCACTTAGATATTAAATATCTGAATTGGGAAAAGAAAGCTTTACAAACAAAAGTTGATATGCTAAGTGCATAGTTGGCTGAGGCAATTTCTGATAAAGAGTCAATAAAATTGAAAGTTGATGAATTGGAAAATGCTTCAAAAGGTGTTCAAAACTTAATCAAGTCTCAAATTCATGATAAATTAAAACTTGGATTAGGTTACAACCTTAATGCTGTACCCCCACCTTATAATCATACTTACTTCCCATCTAAGCTTGAGTTTGACTTAGAAAAACTTAAGGTAGGTGTGTCTGAGGAGGTTAAAAAGGTAGATCCAGTTGTTAATTGTGCTGATAATGTGAATTTTGATAAAGTTGAGGTATCTGATTGGACTGAGGAAGATGAGAGTGATAGTGATAGCTCAACTAGTGGTAATTCTGTGGATGATTGTGTTAAGCCTATTACTGGTCTAGTTTCTGAACTAAATAGTACTAAACTAGAAGAGGGTAAAAAGATGTTTGTTGAGAAGGCAAAGGCTCAGTTAGATCAAGTTAGAAAATCCAATAAATCTAGATCTGGTCTAGGTTATGTGCACAAAAGAGTTAATCCTGAATCAAAAGATAAGTCAAAAGATAAATCTGAATGTGAAAAGTGTGCATGTAAATCAAACAGGTCTGATTTAATTTCTGCAAATAATGCAAATAGATCCATTTCCAGGGGTAATCAGAGAAATTGGAACCAATTGGTTTCACAAAGGTTGGGTAATGGGTTTGAATGTATGAAAAGAAAGGCATGTTATATATGTGGCAGGTACAACCATACTCAACAGGACTGCTACTTCAATCCTAATAATAATAGGAACAGAGGTACAAGTCCATTGTTGAAAAACAAGCCAAACAGAGGCAAGGCTGCAACCACTGTTAATGATGCAGCAGTGCCACTGTATAAGGCTAACAGAGGCATGAACAGAACAGGGGAAGGCTTGGCCACTGCTAGGCATGCTACCTCTGCTAGTGTTAAGCATTCCAAAAGAATGTTTACACCAAGTAGAGCTACCACTGCCAGGCTTATCAATACCAATTTGAAAGTGACCACTGTTAAGCTTATTGCCCCTGTTAGGTCAAAAATTGATTGTTTTTGGAGACATAAAAATGAGTGTAAATCTGAAGTGTCCAAAACCAATGCAGCACTGAGATCAATCACTGTCAAAAGGGTTGATGTCAAAGGTGCTCATGGGAAACCCAAAGCCAAATTGGTTTGGGTTCCCAAGAAAAACTAATTGTTTTTTCTCATATATGTGCAGGGCAAGCCACCAAGCTTATGGCATATTGATTCTGGCTGTTCAAGACACATGACTGGAGACAGGAAAAAGCTACAGGACTTTAAAGCGTTTGATGGAGGAGATGTAGCATTTGGAAGCAATCCTAAAGGAGGTAAAATCACAGGTAAAGGTAAGGTAAAAAGCAGTAAGCTCACTTTCAATGATGTTTATTATGTTGAGCAATTGAGATACAATTTGCTTAGTGTGAGTCAAATCACAGATAAGCAAAATCCTGTATATTTCACTGACACAGAATGCCTTATACTTTCTGAAAAACTCAAAATACCTGAAGATAAGATTTTAATGAGAGTTCCAAGAAAGGATAATGTATACTGTAGTGATTTAAACAAGATGGAATCTCAAAATGTTAACTGTCTCATTTCTAAAGCAACTGTATCTGAATCTGAACTATGGCATAGGAGGATGTGTCACTTGAATTTCAAGACCATGAATAAACTTGTTAGGAATAAGCTAGTGAGAGGCTTACCTGAAAAGTTATTTGAATGTAGTGACCACTGTGTAGCATGTCTCAAAGGCAAGCAACACAAGACCTCTTATAAGACCAAGCTTGTGAATACCAATACCACTCCCTTACACCTGTTACATATGGATTTGTTTGGCCCTACCAATGTAGCTAGTCAAGAGAAGAAATCTTACTGTTTGGTAATAACTGATGATTACTCTAGAATGAGTTGGGTGTTCTTTCTTAGGACTAAGGATGAGACAGGTGAAATACTTAGATCATTCATAACTAGGATTGAGAATTCAACTAATCAAAAGGTTAAGATCATCAGGTGTGATAATGGGACAGAATTTAAGAATCATGAGATGAATAAGTTCTGTGAGGATAAAGGTATAGAAAGACAGTATAGTGCACCTAGGACTCCACAACAAAATGGAGTAGCTGAGAGGAGGAATAGGACACTAATTGAGGCTGCTAGAAGCATGCTAGCAGATGCTAAACTTCCAATGTCCTTTTGGGCAGAGGCAGTTAGCACTGCTTGTTATGTTTTGAATAGGATTTTGATTATTAAACCTCATAACAAGACACCCTATGAGTTATTCTTTAAGAGAAAACCTTTGGTTAGCTTTTTAAAACCATTTGGATGTCCTTGTACTGTCTTAAATACCAGAGATCATCTTGGTAAGTTTCAGAGTAAGGTAGATGAGGGTGTATTTGTTGGATACTCTATTCAAAGCAAGGCTTATAGAGTATTTAACAAAAGGACTAGGATCATAGATGAGACCATGGATGTGACCTTTAATGAACATACATCAAATGTAGAAGGAAAAGGTCCAGAAGTTTTGTTTGATATTGATGCACTAACCCATGCTTTTAGATATCCAGATTTGTCTATTAGTGCAGATACAGATGCAGGTACAGATGCAGGTAATGATGCAGGTAAAGATGGGCTTTCAAGCACAAGTCAGACTAAAAAGGATGACTTGCAGTATGTATTGTTTCCTATTTGGTCTCCAGATCCTCCAGAAGCATTCCAGTTAGAGCAAGATGAACCTTCAGATGATTCAAGTGGGTCAAGTAGCAAAAATGGTTCAAAGGATGAAGATGGTTCAATTCCAACAGAAAATCAACCATTTACTTCAAAGGGTTCTCATATAGTTTCAGAGCATGATTCAGAAGGAGAGCCCGATTCTCCAAAATTTGATGAACAAAGTCCTCCATTTCAAGTTTTGGAAAGGACTTCTTTGTCAGATTCTGAAGCAACTCCAAAGCCTTCACAAGAAAGAGAAGAAAGAGATTCTTACTCAGAATCTGAAATGGATAATCTTTTGGGTCCAAATTTGGAAAGAGAACTGCTTGATACATCAACATCTAAGTATCTGGTTCACAAAGATCATTCTTTGGATTTGGTCATTGGTGATATTAATTCATCTGTTCTGACCAGACAGCAGTCAAAGGTAAGAGAAGAAGATTTACATACTTCATTATATGTTTGTTTTCTTTCTCAGATGGAACCAAAGAAGGCAGTGGAAGCTCTCAAAGATCCAAGTTGGATAGAGTCAATGCAAGAAGAATTGTTGTAGTTTAAACTGCAAGATGTATGGGATTTGGTTGATCTACCAAAAGGAAAGAGGGCTATAGGCACAAGGTGGATCTTCAAGAACAAGAGAGATGAAAGAGGTATAGTGATAAAGAATAAAGCAAGGCTGGTAGCACAAGGGTATACACAGGAAGAAGGCATAGATTATGATGATGTTTTTGCTCCTGTTGCTAGAATAGAAGCTATTAGGTTATTTTTAGCTTATGCATCTTATCAGGATTTCAAAGTTTATCAAATGGATGTGAAGAGTGCTTTTCTTCATGGTCTAATTGATGATGAGGTGTATGTATGTCAACCACCAGGGTTTGAAGATCCAACATATCCAGATAGAGTGTGCAGATTGAAGAAAGCGTTGTATGGGCTACATCAAGCACCAAGAGCTTGGTATGATACACTATCCGAGTATCTTCTCAAGAATGGATTCAAGAGAGGTACTATTGACAAGACTTTGTTTACCAAGAGGGTTCAGAGAGATATATTGTTGGTACAGGTTTATGTTGATGATATTATTTTTGGTTCAACTAGGGACTCATTGTGCAGAGAGTTTGAGAGTTTAATGCATAAGAAATTCAAGATGAGTTCCATGGGTGAACTCACTTTCTTTTTAGGATTGCAGGTTAAACAGAAGTCAGATGGAATCTTTATTAACCAAGGAAAGTATGTGCAGGATATTCTGAATAAATTTGGTTATAAAGATGGGAAGATAGCTAGCACTCCTATGGAGGCACACAAACATCTTACTTCTGATCCTGATGGAGAAGAAGTAGATGTGCACTTGTACAGGTCAATGATTGGTTCTTTGATGTATTTAACTTCATCTAGACCTGACATTATGTTTGCAGTGTGTCTTTGTGCTAGGTATCAAACCAATCCAAAGCAGTCACACATGTATGCTGTGAAACGGATCTTTAGATACTTGAAAGGTCAACCTGATTTGGGACTTTGGTATGCTAAAGGATCAGATTTTGAGCTTAAGGCTTTCACAGATAGTGACTATGGTGGTGAGAACATGGATCGAAAATCCACCAGTGGAGGATGTCAATTTCTTGGAAATAGATTAGTGTCATGGCAATGTAAAAAGCAGACCACGGTTTCCACTTCTACAGCAGAAGCAGAATATGTTGCAGCATCAAGTTGCTGTGCACAGGTTCTTTGGATTCAGAATCAAATGCTGGATTATGGTTTGACTTTCATGAACACTCCTATTTATATTGATAATACTTCTGCTATTAGTATCATTCAGAATCCAGTTAAGCATTCAAAAACCAAACACATTGAGATCAGATATCATTTTATACGAGATTGTTATGATAAAAGATTGATTCATATTTTTAAAATTCATACTGATAATCAACTTGCAGATCTTTTTACAAAAGCATTTGATGTAGGAAGATTTACATTTTTGATAACTAATATTGGTATGATCAATCTCACGTAGTGTTTTGGTCTGGATTTGATACTAACAGGGGTAAAATATATTGTATGTGACAGGGTCAGGTGTTGCCACTGTTAGCTTCATCATGATAACAGATGGTGCCACTGTTAGTTTACCTTTGCCACTGTCAATGTATTTTAAACCCCTGCTGTATATGTGTGTAATTTAACCCCTGCTAGTTGTTTTTCTTAGTTTAATATTGCAGGTTTCAGCCACTGTCAAGAGACATCACTTGAGCTGGAATTTAATGTTTTATTTGTTTCTTCTTATTTTTTTTTTTTAAAAAAAAAAAAAAAAAAAAAAAATTCGTTGTCTAACTAAGATAAGTTTATGCCCCTGTTAGTTCTAAGTTGGCGTTTCCTTTGTCGGATGCCCCTGCTAGACTATCAGCCGCTGCTAGCTTTGTTAGATGGTTAGAAAGGGTTGACTATAAATTGACCAAGTGAGGTACCCCTGTTGGGTTTGTTTGTAAATTGTGCCCCTGTTGGGTATAACCAGCAGTGCCACTGCTAGTTCTATTTTTAGGGCTTGGCACTGTCATCAAATAAATACTCAAATACTTCACTTTTTCAATTACGCTTTCAAAATTTTCAAAACCCTTCAATAATCGCTCTCGCTTTGAGTTGTTTATTGTAATTCACTCTTCGTTCGTTCATCAATTACATCAATGGCATCTTCATTGTCATCTGATTCTGATCATTCTACGCTAAGTGTTCATTCTGAACACAATATGAGGGCTTTCTTGAATAAAGAATTTGCCGATGAGTATTTTCACCCTATTATTGATTTCTTGAGTAATTGTCCAGTTACACATGCCCTTACTGTTTGTCCACGATTAATTCGATCGCATATTCAAGAATTCTGGCAGAATGCAAAGGAAGGGAATGTTAATGGCATTACTCACATTCATTCCACTGTCAAGGGTAAGAAGGTAATGGTTACTGAGATTGTTCTAAGAGAGCTTTTACAGTTTGATGATGAAGGTGGAATTCTGGAATTATCGAGAGAAGATTTGTTTAAAGGCATTATGGATATGGGGTATGAAGGTTCAGGAAAGTCAAGATCAGAATATACTTTCTTGAAGTCATGGTTTTGTCCTCAATGGAAGTTCTACATTCATACTTTTCTGGTATGTTTGTCTCAAAAGAGAACTAGTTTTAATGAATTTAGTTCTACTATTGCATATCCTATTATCTGCTTGGCACAGGGTATTAAATTTAATATATCTAGATTTATCTTAGATAATATGGTTAGGAATGTAAAGGGTGATACATTCGTTATGTACCCTAGATTTGTTCAGCTTTTATTGAATAATCAATTGTCAAATCTGCCAGCAGAGGATAGTGTGATTGTTAGTTCTACTCTATCTTTGAGGACTATTAAGGCTATGAATCAGTATCAGAATGCTTTTTCTAAGAAGGAAACTGCATTATTTTCTACAATGCTAGTTACTCCTTCTGCCACTGGTGGTGTATTACCAACACCATCTGGACCAAATGATGACAGACCAACAACACAAGTTGGTTCTGAACACACATCAGGAGGTGGCATCAAAAGAAAACAAGGGAACAAACAGCCTACCCAATCTAAAGCCAAGAAATCCAAGAAGGCTACACAGGCTATGGAGATTCCTGTTTCTCCACAGTCTCAGTCAACTGTCCCAACACAACAGGTGAACATACTTGATGAAAATGTTCATTCTGGAAGGGCTGCCACTACTGTTTCTAGCCCACTGGCAGGGCAGGATAGTGGTAACATTAATCAGACCCAACCAGAGGCAACTATGTTTGATAAACCTATGGGTGATGATTCAAATGTAGGTCCCAGTACCAATAACCAAGGGACATCTGCAGTGGCAGATGTGGGCAAGGATTCAACTAAGAGGTCACACTCTAATGTTGATGAGCCTAGTGATACTGATGAATTGACGATTTCCTATCTTCTACATGATATCAATAAACTGTGGAGCAAATATGAGAGGGACAGGGCTTACAGAAAAGAGGCTCAACAGAAAATTCAAGCTCAGGATGAGTTAATTGCTAAGCAGAAGGAGATCATTGATCATCAGAAGGCAGAGTTGCTTGATGTGCAGAATAGATTGGTAATGCTTGAGAAGGCTGTCAACAATATTCTTCTACCTGCGAATAAGTTAAAGGAATCTTCAGGCAAGGGGGAGAAGAAAGCAGATGATGATAATATGCCTGAAGATGATGGTTCAAGAAAAGCAGGTGATGATGATGATGATGATGATTCACATGGACCTCATGATGATATGAGTGGAGCAATGATAAATATTGATGAGATGCATGATGATTCTGCAGCTACAGAGGTGCTTGAGCTTGATGATAATACAGTTGAGATGGATATATGTGAGCATAATGAGGCACAATCAGAAGACACTGTGGAGTTAGTGTTTGATGATAAAGATGATGATTATGTGCAGAGCAGGGATAAGGCTGAGGAGGAGCTCAATGTCTCTAATTATGTGATACATGAAAGTTTAGATGATGAGATGGTAAATGCTGCAGATGACAGAAGAATGGTAGTATATACTGGTGAAGATTCTTCTGAAAATGTTAATACAAGTGATGGTGCAGGAGCAGAGCAGACTGATGAAACAGATGAAATAGTTTATCAGGTATTTCCATTGAATAAAGGGTTGCCTGAGAAAGCTGCACTTAGATTATATTTTTGGGATGTGATGGGTGCTAACCTGGAAAATAAGAAAAGAGTCAGTTTCAGTGATAGGCCAGTGTATGAGGTGGTTGATGATGTTGAAAAAGAGATGAAAGAAGGAGAAGTTGAGATTAAGGGGGAGCAATCAAAGTCAATTGATGAAGAGAAGAAGTTGCAGACCTTTACAAGAAAGAAATCTATTCCCAGAAGAAAGCCAACTAATACTTTATCCCCTGTCAAAACTTCTACCACTGTTGTCACAATTTCAACCACTGTCAACACTAACACTACCACTGTTACATCTACCCCTGTTAGTACACCAACACCTACCACTGTTGATACACCAATCACCACTGTTGTCATATCAACCCTGCCACAACTACCACAACAACAAGACCAAGAGAGGTACCTGTTACAATAAGAGAACCAACTTCACCACTCAAGCCTGAGTCTAAATTGCCTGTGATTGATCCAAAAGACAAAGGTAAAGGAAAGTTAAAAGAAAAATCAAAAGTGAAAGAAATTAAAGAACCTCATCTTGAGTCTCATGATATGCTAAGGATGCAAGTAGAAGAAAGGGAAAGGTTGATAAGGAGAGCTGCAGAAGCTAAAGCTGAAGAAGAGGGTGATGATGTTAAAATGATTTTGGATGATCTGAGTGTAGTGACTATTACACAGAAAGCTGCAGAGATTGTTAAAGAAAAGACTGCACAAGGATTAAAGCTTCCTGCTCAGAGAGTTCATGATTATTTAAAGAAGAAGAAAGGTAATGAAGAGGAAGAGTTATCTTCTGGATTTTTGTTGATGAAAAGGTCAAATGAGGAAAGGGCTAGAAAGAAAAAGCAAGAGGAATTAGCCAAGAAGAGGAGTAAATCTTTACCATATGCTGAAAGGAGAAGACAAATGATCAATGCTCTGTCTGATAATTATGCTCCAGCTAAAATTGTTAAAGGATGGAATATGCAGAAGCTGGAACAGGCATATGATAGGTATATGGGAAGAGATGATGAGTGGACCAAGAAATTGGAAGAGAATAGGCATTTGAATGCATTGATGAAGGAGAAGAAAGAAAAGGCAGATAGGGAAATGGTAAAGTTTTTGAAAGAAGAAGAAGAAAGAAGAGAAAAAGCAGCTGCTGAGGCAGCAGAGAAAGCCTTAGAGGATAAGCAGAATGAAGTCAGAAGAAATTCATGGAAAAATCAGATTTCTAAAGACAATGTTATTCCTGACATTCCAAGATTTGATCCAGAGCTGAAAAAGAGAATCAAGATTCTGACTGATAGCAAGGAGATTTCTGAAGGACCAAGAAAGGCTAGAATTATAAATTGGGAAGGAGTAGCAATTGATTATGGTTTCAGAAAAATGATCCTTGAGATTAAGATTGAAAGGGAAAGAGGATTTGATGACCATGTTGGGAGTATGATTGATTTGCTCAGAATCTGTACAAGAGATGATCTTATGGAGTTGTATCAAGTGAGCAGAATCAGGAATAGAAAGAACTCTGAGGCTGTGATTGAAAGACAAATGATGGAGTTATTGCAAAGCATGTTTGAACCAGCCAGCATGTATCACTTATTCTTTCACTGTCATCAAAGGGTTATAACCTGGAGATATTTTGCCAGAGCTGGAGTACACATGGTAGTATTTAACAATGGGCAGGTGATCTACATGTTTGATGATCGACACTATGTGCTGGGAACAGGGCTGCTGAATAGATTGGTTGATTTGAAGTTATCTACAACCATCATTACTGAAGGAGCTTACAGAGCTTTATACATGGTGTTCAATCAACTGCATAAGAGGCAAACGATGAAGGAGATAGAAGAAGAAAAGAAGGATTGAAACTTGAATCATTACTCTGAATGATCAAGTTTAGGGGGAGATTGTTGAGAACTGAGACACTGCTAGATTTGCTCAGAATACAAGTATTGTGCCGCTGTTAGAAGTACTACCACTGTTAGTAGTTGCCACTGCTAGTTAGTAGCTGCCGCTGTCAAGTAGTTTGTCTAACAGTGCCATTGTTAGTGTGTAGTTTGTATTTTGTATTAAGTACTCAACCACTGTTGATAATATACGAGTACTACCCCTGTTAGTGATATAGATAACCACTGTTGGTTAGATATAGTTGAATAGAGAGAATTATGGAATAGATATGATTCCATAATAGTTTGATTCTGTAAAGGACTCTATATGTTATAAATAGAGATCCTGTAAAACCCTAGAGGGTGACGAATTCATTCTAGTTATTAGCTTCAAGGTTGTAAACCCTAACACAAATTGTGTGTTCGTATTATTGTTAATAATATTGAAGCTTTTGGTTAGATATTCTGTTATATACAAGTTTGTTCTTCAAGTTATTAATAAACTATTCCGCAAGCTTATTAATAATCAATCAAAGTAATACATACTAAGATCTCTAGCTGGGATCATCACTCTGTGACCAACATTTGATGGAAAAGTTAAATCACCCGGCTGCTAGCCTCAATCACCCGGCTGCTCACCATACAGACCCGGCGGCTTGATTAATTAACCCGCCGGCTTCTTTAAAATACTAGGACCCGGCTGCTACCTACCCCAAGCCGGCGGCTTCAAGCTATTTTCCAGCAGACCAGCTTTAAGCTCGAGACTTCAACACTTTACAAACTTGCTCGAATCATAACCAAATTGCAGTCCAAATGACGATTCTTCAATATTAACGCCTGTAATTCAATTTAAGCTAAATAAGTACCAAAAGTTCATAAAGTCCACTTAAAATGAATGCAAAAACAATGATATCGCTAAAGATAAACTTATACAAAATGAGCGATATCAAATATCCCCACACTTGAACTTTGCTTGTCCTCAAGCAAACCGTTATTCATCATTTCATTACCCACTCTTGCAACATTTTGAAATGGAGACCAAGTTTACCAAAATAATGCCAACACTAACTACCAAGGCAATTAGGCTAGCAACATATGTATAAGCAATGTAAACTCGAGATGTTTTAGTTTGTCAAGCCCGAATGCACGACCTAGCACCTCACATAAGGATAAGTGTTTAGTCACTCACTCTCAACCTATAAGACTACAAGGTAGGGAAGTAAGTAATGTAACACTCAATCAAGCCAAGTTGTGATGCGATGTTACCATAGGCTTGCAAGAGGATCAAATCTCCACAGACTTGGCGTGAGCACCAAGTGAGATCTCAAAGGAGGTATTCTAGCATGTGTTGTAACAATGTAGGCTAATTATGGAATAGGGGTATGATAGACACAAGAATTGGTGAAAAGTGGTAGTCAAAACCCGTGAAAAATGTGGAAATGTTACCTATTGGTTTAAACACATGACAGTAATGAAACTTAGGATTCTCGTGCTAAGTCAATTCAACTTATTATTTGTTCTCATTTATAACTCATACTTTAACAATTTCGCACAAATAACTCAAATTGATTTTTCACATTTGATTGGAATAATTGCATTCTATGACTTTCTATGAACCCTGTGTAACGAACTTTCGGACCAACCATCCTAGACCGGATAAAGGCCTTCGGTGGCTAGGTGTAAAACACCCCTAGGGAACTACTTGTTCAGGAATTCAAAGGCCATTTAGTTGACTACAATCATCCAACTATAAACTTTAAGCTCAATGGTTAACTTCTATTCATTTAATTGTTTCCAACCTTACTCATAGAATTTAACACTAGAATCCCAATTCAAAACGATTTAAGTCACATTTTGGTAAAATTCATCATAAGTTCCAACTAGGCAACATCTTAGAAAAGTGATGGTTCGGGAATTGACTACACAAAAATAAGGCTAATATTTAGTGGATTGAATGTGGAAGTTTTCTAGGGGTTTCTTAGCACTAAAAATGAGTGCTAACGACATGTGTTAACTGGATATAAATGGTTTTAAAGCAAAATAAGATCAAAAATTCCTAAGAATACCTCCTCGTCTTTGACCCCACCTATATCACATTTCTGTGATCCCACAGCGGTCTCAAAATGCATCACTAAGGCAAGTTCTAGAACAAGCTACAATCACCGGCACACTCATAGCAATCAATCAATATAAACACTAAAGATAAGTGTTTTTCTCAATTAGGCTCAAATTTCTTACAATTTTCATAGTGGAGGCTACAAGTGTGCTAGTCATGCAATTCACCCTATTAGGTTGCTTTTATGACACATCTCAAAAGGTTTAGTTTCAAGAGGGAAGATTTAATTGCTTTTAATAGATTTTTAACTGACACATTTTTAAGCAATTAATTTAATAAGGACAAGCAAATTCCTAGCATACTACCATTCCATAACCCGTTATTAGAATTCGTAAAGTTCAATTGGAAAATCCAAGATCAATAACAGACCTAATAAGTGGCTATAAAACAACAATATACTAGGAACAAGATTCAAGTGAAGTTAACCCTCCCCACACTTGAGATTTGCATTGCCCTCAATGCAAAAACAGTATAAAAGTACGAGTGCGAAGGGGCTAAGGGAACGAGAACTTCCCCGGGGGTTTGTTTGAGGGGCGAGTGCATTTGCTGAACTTATTGCCAGCCGGCGCACGATTCCGACATCCATAAAAGCTAGAACTTTAATCAATTGCCTAAAAAAAGAAAGCAAACATAGAAGGTTTGAACTCGAGTGACATTGTGCAAAACCGCACCCAAATGTCAGTCGAGTAAAATAGTTCCAAAAACCAACTAAGATAAGTATCAAGTCATGAAAAAGAAAAAAAAAATGTCTAACACATGAGGCACGTAGGCACTCTTAATGGAAACATAAAGATAGTGATGATAATGTTTGAAAATGGGGCAACGAGCAAACTAATAGGGCCATCCCCAACCCCCCGAACTAGGTCCCTGAGAAACGCCTTGATGGTCGCCTGGCTGAGTCCATGGATCCCAACTCTGATGATCTGAAGGAGCATTATGGTACCTCTGCTCCTGCTGCAATTGCCTGTCATACTCTTCCTGGTGTTGGCGCTGAGCTTCCGCCAATGCAGCATCATGATCATAAACAGGGAGTGGGTGGTCGCGGGACTCAGGTGTACCCCATTGGTACAAGGGCTCGGCATAAGTGGTTTGATAGCCTTGTTGCTCGGCCATCCAGTTGAGATTACCAACAGTCCAATCAGTTCGGTACTCGAGGTTTCCCATCCGGTAACCCATTTCATGCCTGAAATCGTTGAAATCATCCCTGAACGCATTATGACCCACTTCAAGTCTTCCAATTCCCTGCATAAGATCAGAAATAGAGGGTTGAGCTTGTCCCTGTTGTTGCTGCTGGGCTCTTTGGCATCTCGGTGGTTGTTGGGGTTGCTCGGGCGCTTGTTTTTCAGGATAGGGAATAAATCCCTTTTTGTTTTTAGACACTGCTTCAGCTGCGTGGTACATAAGATAATCGACACTTTTCTGATTTAAATCCACTTGAGTCAAAGCAGACCTTATTCCAAAATTGACACCCAAACCCTTAGCAAGCAAAGTGACAAAGTGACCACCAACAATAGGACTTCGGTCCTTTAAACCCCCACCAGTCGTGTCAAGATAGTTTGCCACACAGTATGAAAAGTTGATGTGGTTCCTCTCATAGATTTGTCTCAAATACCAAATATCCGCCAACGTCACTTTCTCGCTGTTTTCACGCCTGTTTGCAATAGTGTTGGCGATGAAACGGTGAATGATACGAAGATGGGTATTATTCATGTCTTTGTAAGAGACCGAACTAGCTTCAAACTCCTTAGCACTGAACTGCTCCCAAAACTCTCCCTCAATAAAGTCTTGAGTGTCATCCACTCGAGCCCCAGTAATCAAATAGTCATAAAAAAAGTATACCCGAGCTCAGCTGGAGTATAGATATCCAAACATTCAGCTAGCTGCCTCATGGAAAGAAAGCGTGGCTCGCCTCCTAACCTGAATTTCATGAAATTTGCATCGGTAGCTGAGGTTACATCTCTTGTCAAGATCAAAGTGGAAAAGAACTCATAGCATAACTCCTTGAACACTGGTTCCCTGACGTTGAACAATCTTTCCCATTCGGTGAATTCGTACATATTCCCTTGATACTCAAACCTTTGAATGAGAAGTTCACGAATCTGCTGAGAGAGACCAATCGCCTCAAGAGGTTCCCAGTCTACGTATCTGGATAGCTCAAACTCCTTTTTTAACAAAGTGAATAAGTTCCTGGCATACGTGGTGTAGTGCACCCATCGTTGGTCAAATCGAAGCCATGGGTGGATGTTAGCCGGAATAAATAGTGCTTCCGCAACATCAGGACCGACATGTGGGAATTCCTCCTCGTCTTGCAATTGAGAGGTGGAAGTTTCAGTGGCTCTCTTAGAGGTGCTGGTTTTGCGTGACTTGCGTGAGGTTGCTGCATGCTGCGAAAAATCAATAGAGAAACACAGTATTGCACAAAACAAATGTTAGTGTTAGTCGTAATCATAGACATGTCTCGTATGCAAAATGAGCGATAATATGTAAAAATCATAACCTCCCCTAACAAATAGTCTTTTCCCAACCAAGGTAGCATAAAAGCAATTCACCAAAAACACCATAACCAAACATGGCCAACAAGTTCAAATTTTTACTCACAAACTCATCAAAGTGCAGAGAATATGTAATCCAATATTAAACTAAACCAAACCAAAAACAATGCCTAATCAACATCATCTTAGTTAAGCTAGTCTTACAATCACAATTACACATTAGTTCATACAATGCACCAACATTCCAAAAAAAGTCCATCATGGTCATTCAACTTATCAATAATAATAGTATCAAACATATACTTGAATAATGGCAACGCGAGTGCATAGACAATTCTCAAGCAATGTCTTACAACCAATAATTATATCAATAAAAAATAATGACCAAAATTTGCACCCAATTCATCTCCCCCACAATTAACATGAACCCTAATCATCAATTATCACCTTTACATTATGAAACTAATTGTAAAATAAGCAATTATAAGCAAAGTGATAAAGATATCATGTCAATTAAACAACTACAAACTCCTATCATCATCAAAATTCGGAATACCCATTTTCACATAAACCCTAATTTGCAAAGTTCATCAAATCAAGCAAATAAACATAGAATCATGGTGCAAATAGGATATGTAACATATAAACATCTTTAATAGCATGAAAAGTACAAGATTAAACATCCCCACACTTAGCAATTGAAAAACCCACATGTAAAGTAATGTGAGAATAAAAATCACAAATCGCAAGTAAAAAGATGTTAATCCATACCTTAGGAGCCATTAAAACAAGAATAGGTGATGAAAAGAGTGATAGTTTTTCGAAATGGGGTTAGGGTTTATGGAGTGCACCAGCCGTTTGAAGAAGAAGAATGAGATAATTGGGGTTAGGTGAAAAGAATGGCCAAAAATCGTATTTTAAAAACTGCAGATATAGTTGGGAACCCGGCGTGTTGTGTTGTCACCCGGCGGGTTAATGTCGGGTTTGGCGCGGGTCAGGCCCGGGTAGCCAGATATCCGGATCAAAAACAAACAAACTACCCGGCGGGTTGAATTGGTTAGCAACCGGGTCATATAATGAACCCGGCGGGTCGTGGCATAAGACGCCGGCTTATATAGGCTTTAAATGGGCGAATAATTCTGTTAACAACATGTTGAGAAAAATTAATTCACCCGGCGTGTCAACGTAGTAACCCGGCGGGTTATTATGAAGACCCGGCGGCTAAGTGTGTCTACCCGGCTGCTTACCTCCCGATTAAAAAAAAACCCCCAGTTTTTTTTTTTTTTAACCAAAGAAAATAGCAATAATAATACTATCAATAATAATAATAATTATACACCTTATAACTAAAAGGATACGAAACGGGTTTTCTTGGACCCGTTTGGACACTTTGTTTATTAACGAGTCGAAAGCTTGACTCGACCCCGAATTCATTTGTCCTTGGGGTAAGCCGCGAGCTCCTCCCACTCGCTCTCCTCTTCTTCCTCGTGGTATAGTTTCAACCGATGACCATTGACAATAAAAGTTCCTCCATCCGAACCGAAAAGTTCAACATATCCGGATGGATAACCATGTTTTACCGTATAAGGACCGGTCCAACGAGGCTTGAACTTTGGTTGTTTTAGCTTGAAACGTGATTAAAAAAGAAGAACTTTGTCACCGGCTTTGAATTCTTTTCTCATCTTTAGCTTACGATCGTGTAACACTTTGGTGCGTTCTTTGTAGAGACGAGAATTTTCATAAGCTTGCAACCGGAGCTCATCCAACTCGTGAAGTTGCAACATCCTTTTCTCACTCGCTTCAATCAAATCCAAATTGCAATTTTTGAGCGCCCAATAAGCTTTATGCTCAATTTCAAGGGGTAAATGGCAAGTTTTTCCATAAAGTAACCGGTATGGGGTCGTTCCAATAGGTGTCTTGTAGGCGGTCCGAAACGCCCACAATGCATCTTCAAGCTTTTTGGACCATATGGCCCGGTTGTCTTTCACCGTCTTCTCCAAAATTCTTTTCAATGCACGGTTAGTGTTCTCGACTTGACCACTTGTTTGTGGGTGATAGGAAGTCGAGAACCGGTGATTTACCCCATACTTCTTGAGAACTTTTTCCAATTGAGCATTCGCAAAGTGAGTCCCCCGGTCGCTAATCAATGCTTTGGGCATCCCAAATCGGCAAAATAGGCCTTTCAAGAAATCAATGACCACACGAGCATCATTCTTTGGCAAAGCCTTAGCTTCCGCCCATTTGGACACGTAATCAACCGCCACAAGAATGTATTCATTTTTGAATGAAGGTGGAAACGGTCCCATGAAGTCTATGCCCCAAATATCAAATACTTCGCAAACTTGGATGCTAGTTTGTGGCATTTCATCCCTTTTGGAGATGTTTCCGGTTCTTTGACACGCATCGCAAGTTTGGCATAAAGTGTTAGCCTCTTTGAAGATCGTTGGCCAATAGAACCCCGCATCAAACACCTTCTTTGCGGTGACCGAGGGGCCATAATGTCCACCGGTGGGCCCATAGTGACATTCATCCAAAATCTTTCTTGTTTCACCACCCGAAACACATCTCCTCACCATGCCATCCGCACAAACACGGAATAAATACGGTTCCTCCCAGAAATAATGCTTCAAGTTAGAGAAAAATTTGCTTTTCTCTTGGTGACTCATGCCCTTCCTCAAAATTCCACCAACCAAATAGTTTGCCAAGTCGGCATACCATGGTGCTTCCTCATCCTTGTTTTCATCACCTACCTGCAAAAGAAATTCCTCGGGAAAGGAATCATCAATATTAGTATCGCCTTGCTTGTCAAGATGTGGATTTTCCAATCTTGACAAGTGATCGGCGGCAAGGTTTTCGGCTCCTTTTTTATCCTTAATCTCAATGTCGAATTCTTGTAAAAGAAGAATCCAACGGATGAGACGGGGTTTAGCATCTTGTTTGTTGAAAAGATACTTTAAAGCCGAATGGTCGGTGAAAACTACGGTTTTAGATAGCACAAGATATTGCCTAAATTTGTCAAAGGCATATACGACGGCAAGCAATTCTTTCTCGGTGGTTGTGTAGTTTTGTTGGGCCCCATTCAAGGTTTTGCTAGCAAAGTAAATAGGTTTGAAATGTTTATCAATCCTTTGTCCTAGGACGGCTCCTAAGGCAAAGTCGCTTGCATCACACATGAGTTCAAAGGGCTTGGACCAATCGGGTGAGACTATGATAGGTGCCTTGGTCAATTGGTCTTTAAGGGTCAAAAATGCACTCAAACATGGTCCATCAAACACAAAAGGGGCATCCTTTTCAAGTAGCTTAGTCATTGGACGGGTGATCTTCGAAAAATCCTTAATGAATCTACGGTAAAAACCGGTATGACCAAGAAAACTTCTAATGCCCTTAACATTGGTCGGTGGAGGTAATTTGGCAATAACATCAATCTTAGCCCTATCAACTTCAATTCCCAACCCCGACACTTTATGACCCAACACTATGCCCTCTTTCACCATGAAATGGCATTTCTCCCAATTCAACACTAGATGGGCTTTCTCACATCTCTCCAACATTTTATCCAAGTTTTTTAGACATGACTCGAATGAATCGCCAAATACCGAAAAATCATCCATGAAGACTTCCATGGAAGTTTCAACCATATCGTGAAAAATTGCAATCATACAACGTTGGAATGTGGCGGGAGCATTGCAAAGACCGAAAGGCATCCTCCTATAGGCATAAGTACCGAAGGGGCAAGTGAATGTGGTCTTTTCTTGGTCTTCGGGGTCTATGGGGATTTGAAAGTATCCCGAGAACCCATCTAAGAAGCAATAGAATTCATTGCCCGCAAGCCTTTCAAGTATTTGGTCGATGAATGGGAGGGGAAAATGGTCCTTTCGTGTAGCATCATTTAATTTTCTATAGTCAATGCATACACGCCAACCCGTGACTGTCCTTGTGGGTATCATTTCGTTTTTCTCATTAGCCACAACGGTCATGCCCCCTTTTTCGGCACACAATGTACCGGGCTCACCCAAGAACTATCCGCAATGGGGTAAATAATACCCGCATCAAGAAGCTTAATTACTTCTTTCTTGACCACATCCACCATATTGGGATTAAGCCTCCGTTGTCTTTGGACAACGGGTTTAAAATCATCAACAAAATTAATTTTGTGTTTACAAAAGGATGGGCTTATTCCCGGTATGTCGGATGTCCGCCAAGCGAAAGCTCTTTTGTGAGCCTTGAGTACATTCAACAATTTAAGTTTTTCATCATTCACAAGGGAGGAGGAAATGATTATGGGTAGGAGATTTTCCTCATGGAGGTAAGCATACTCCAAATGACTTGGAAGTTCCTTCAACTCCAAATCACGTGGTGGATCCTCCAATGACGTTTTGATTCTCATATTGTCATCCTTTGTGAGCTCCTCAAAAGCATCCTCACATTCGAGCTCTTCTTCATCATTTGTCTCTTCCATGCTCATGACCAACTCCTCCTCGGTCATTCCTTCAACATTCAACTCTAGCAAGTCAACAAGCTCCGATTCCAATCCAAGCAAGCTTTCCAATTCTTCCTCCACCGCATCATCTATCACATCAATTCTAAAACACGAATCATCATTAGAATAAGGATGCTTCATGGCCTTATCGACCGTGAACGCAATCCTTTCATCACCCACCCCCAAGGTCAATTTCTTATCTTTAACCCCTATTATGGCATCCGCGGTATGTAGGAAGGGTCGTCCTAAAATCAAGGGCACTTTACTATCCTCCTCCATTTCGAGGATAACAAAGTCAACCGGAAAGGTAAATTGCCCTACCTCTATTAGCATGTTCTCCGCAATCCCAACGGGATATTGGAAAGATCTATCGGCAAGACGGATGCTCATGCGAGTGGGGGTTAAGGATCCTAGGGCCAATTTAGCATAAAGTGAATATGGCATTAAGTTTATACTAGCACCTAGGTCCGCAAGTGCATCACAAGTGATGATTTTACCCAATGTACACAAAATGATGAAACTCCCGGGATCTCCAAGCTTGGGTGGAATTTGGTTTTGGACAAGTGCCGAGCATTCCTCATTCAAAAACATTGCCGAAGCCTCCGACAATTTCTCCTTGTTGCTCACCAAATCCTTGATGAATTTGGCATAATTCGGCATCCCGGCTAATACATCAACCAAAGGCACATTGATTCGAATGCCCTTGATCATGTCCACAAACTTCCCATATTGAGCCGCAATCTTTTCTTTCCTTAGCCTTTGGGGATAAGGAATCTTCGGATTGTAGGCTTTCACAACCGTAGTAGGTGACACCGGTGTGACCGTTGGTGTAGGAGCATCAACATTCTCTTCATTGTCTTCCTCCTCAATTTCCTGCATAAAAGAGTTAGAAACATTTTTGTCTTTCACTTGAGGTGGTGGAAGCTCCTTTCCGCTTCTCGTGGTTATAGCATTCACATGCTCATTTCTCGCGGGTGGTGGTTGGTAAGGTTTGGAACCGCTAGAGGGTGAAGGTTGTGGTCTTGGGTTTTGTTGTGTATTACTCGATAAGCCACCGGTTGGCCTACTACTTTGCCCCTCGGACAACCTCTCCATTTTCCGCTCCAAATCTTGAATTGAAGCTTGTTGATTCTTTTGCCCTTGTTCCATGCTCAACTGAATATTTTTCATTTGAGTTTTCATTCTCTCGGTGGTGGTTTCTTGCTTTGACATAAACTCCTTCATCATTTGTTCCATTGGAGTCAATGTTGGTTCTTGTTTTTGAACCGGTGGTGGTTGTTGTTCTCTAGATGGGCTTTGGTGTCGATTTTGGTTGTAAGGTTGGTTTTGGGATTGGTTTTGATTGTATGATTGGTTTTGAGATTGGTTGGAGTTTTGGTTGTAAGGTTGGTTAGTTCTAGAAAATCGGATTTGGTTATGGTTTTGGTTTTGGTTTTGGTTTTAGCCTCCGCCTTGGTAACCTCCCGAATTTCGGTTTTGATAACCCCCTCGTTGGTAGTTTCCGCTTTGATAATTACCTTGTTGAAGAAAGTTAACACCTTCCTCACCTCCTACCATTGGCAAATCATCTTGTGCACAATTAGCCGTGGCATGATTTCCGCCACAATTACCGCAACCATCTCTAAGCTCTTTGATTTCACCTTTGATAGTCTTGAATTGTGCATCAAACTTAGAAGATAAAGCCTTGATTTCTTTCATCATGGCCGAGTTATTGGAGCTTCCACTTCCACTACTAGTACCCTCGGCGAATGCAACATGCTTTTTAACCGGTTTCCCTCCTTTATCCTTAGCCCAATTTAAGCTTTGGATAACCTTGTCTACAAGAAGCTTCCATGCTTCATTCGGTGTCTTGTAAAGGAATTGACCTCCTCCCGAGGCATCAAGAATACTTGCCGAATCCAAGTTAAGACCATTGTAGAATAACACAATGATTTCTCTCTTCTTCAAATCGTGACCATGGCAATTCCTCAACATGTCTTTCATCCGACACCATGCCTCTACCAAAGTTTCGCCTTCTTGTTGTTTGAAATCTCTTATCTCATTCAAAAGTCTTTCGGCCAAAGCCGGAGGATAAAATCGTCTAACGAATGCTTCCCTCATCTCATCCCAAGTAGTGATGGTGTTTGGTTCCAATTCTTGATACCAAATCTTTGCCTCACCACAAAGTGACATAGGAAACGTCCGTAGGCGAATCACTTCATCCATATTCGCCCCATACTTGAAATAGCTCCCGATTTCAAGAAAGCTAGCAATGTGTTGGTGTGGATCGACCCGCACCCTTCCGTCGAATTGTTTATCTCTAATGAGTTGCATATGATGCCCCTTCAAAGAGAAATTATCATTTTCAATATCTTGAACCCGTATGGCCGACTCGGGTGTCGGAGCCACGGTTCTCGTTCGTGAGAAAATGGGAGTATCATCCTCATCCGCCATCTCTTCTTCACCTTCGGAAGGTGTTGAAAGATCTTCTTCGGGTGATGGAATTTCCTCCACAAAAGTTTCTTCCACCTCGATGGTGTTTCCCGAAGATGTATCGGTATCCGTTTGACTACTAGATGATTCCGATGATCTTTGCTTTGGTTTCCTCCTCCGTTTACTCTTTTTGGTCTTCTCCGGATTGGACAAAGGACTTAGAAGCTCTTTACCGGAGCTCCTTGTGTTCATCCACTACCAAATCACACCTGAAAGTACACAAACGATAAAACCATAAACGCACCGGCGCAATACAAACAAAGGTAACTTTCCAAGAATAAATTCTAGAAAGGATCAATTAATCACACTTAAATCAATTTTTCACAAATCAAGTTCCCCGGCAGCGGCGCCAAAAACTTGATGTGGTGAATCTAGTTATAAAATTATCGTTGAAAATATGAACAAGAAAGTACCGAGCTAGACCAAAACACAACCGGGCAGTGGACCCTATCGTGTAGTAGTATAGTTGGGTAAGTTCGGATTCGAACACAGGGAACTAGATTGGATGATCAATGTAAGTGTGAACAATTTAAATAGAAAAAGTAAAATGTGGTTGGTTGTGTGACCGAATTGTCACGTTGCTTAAAACTACGAAATTTTAGTTAAACTAGGCAAGTGGACTCTTAAGAGTCAAAGTGATTGATTTGGAACTTTCAAATATTAAAAACTATACTTGCTTGGATTAGATCGTTAGTAATTTCGGGGTGTCAAGTTAAAACCGGTTATTTTATGCAAACAATTTTCCATCAAACCTAGGCTTAACATTCGCCATCACCTAATAATTCAACTTCAATTTACAAACCCAGATTCAATCAAATAACGGACATTCGCCATGGTTACCTACTTGCATATTTGAGCTTAACTTGTTAACCTATTCCAAAACCACATCCGCAATCAAGTTCAACAATTTATAGACAAAAAGTTGACAACAATTCACTAGATAGAAAACGTTCGCTATATCTATTAGCAAATTATCAAACAAGTTAATTAATTGACATCAAGCTCAAATACCAAGTAGTTGATTAAACACGAGTTCGAGTTAAAAGAGTTTATGATTCATCCAAACGAAAGACATTCGCCAAATTCGCTAACTCAAATCATACTAGTTAACTAGCTTCACTTGTAATAATTTTCGCATTCGCTAAAATAGATTCATTCATACATTTCATACAAATGACAAGTCTTTTTATTAAACAACAAACATTCGCCATAGTTGTTTAGTCAAAATACCCACAAGTTAAACCACATCAACTAGTTACATACAAATTTATGGATGAATCTTAAACTCGAAGCATAAATCAAACACCAAATATAACACCCCTAGTCACTAACTAGTTCATCCAAGCAAGTATAACAAAACCTAGCCAACCATCATAATCACATCATCATACACACAAAACATCAAAGAAACTAAAGAAATCATGATTATATTTGGATAAAATTGCAAACCGAGTTCTTACAATGTCGGGATGATGATTGAATGTAACCGAGAGATGCTAGATTAAGGGAAATCTTCAACAATGTGGAAACAAACCTTCAAAAACCCAAAATCGCCAAAAACACCAGCTGAGTTCGTGTGTGTGTGTACATAAAAAAAGTTGGTGAGATTCAATAGTGAAAAGTACTTTTCTAGCCAAAAATTGATCTGCCGCCCAAACTACCCGGCGGGTCCTTTGAAATTTGTGGAACCCGGCTGCTTGAACATATAATACGGCGGGTCATTCTAAGAAACACAACCCGACGGCTCAGTAGTATCACCCGCCGGCTTCTACAGGCTTCAAACAGCCGAATATCTCTGTGACCAACATTTGATGGAAAAGTTAAATCACCCGGCGGCTAGCCTCAATCACCCGGCTGCTCACCATACAGACCCGGTGGCTTGATTAATTAACCAGCCGGCTTCTTTAAAATACTAGGACCCGGCTGCTACCTACCCCAAGCCGGCGGCTTCAAGCTATTTTCCAGCAGACCAGCTTTAAGCTCGAGACTTCAACACTTTACAAACTTGCTCGAATCATAACCAAATTGCAGTCCAAACGACGATTCTTCAATATTAACTCCTGTAATTCAATTTAAGCTAAATAAGTACCAAAAGTTTATAAAGTCCACTTAAAATGAATGCAAAAACAATGATATCGCTAAAGATAAACTTATACAAAATGAGCGATCTCACTAAGTGAATGTATAATCAACTACAATTCAATTTAGCTAGGAATTTGTTCACAATCAATAATGTAACAAATATCGTCAAGAGGAACGGTGGTTCCTAAGGACCCTGTTCCGGGTGGCCCCATCAGAACACTTAAATCAACTGTAGTCCAAAACAGTGATTAACCGCTAACTTATTGCTAGTCTTCATAAACACATGTACGCAACCCTGTGTTGACCAACAATAGCAATCAAGTCCAACCAACAATCTAGTTGACCTCTGGATTCTACATTCCAGCACACAGACTAATCAATCAACCACTCAAATGGCATATCATTTCAAATTTAACATTCTATCAATAGTAATCCAATAATTACCGATTGAAATCAAACTGACACAACCAAATCAAACTGTGAGTTTCAAATCCACTCACCTGATTGTTTTAGTTCACTTACTCAGCTGCCTTATCTCGCTGAGTTCTCTGAGGATTTGAGAATTAACAATGAAATATAAGTTAGTAATAACATTCTTAAAACTATAGCTTATATTCGAATATTACATGTATTAATACATCTCACAACATGTATAACACAATCAATATATGCACATTTGTTAACTATATCAACATACCTATCAAGTAACAATAATACATTAAGGATTAAAAGAAGTTTGTTCGAAAAATCAAATCCCCTGCATAAGGGTTGAATCCGCCGGATTCCCAAAGAATCCGCCGGATTCAAATGGGTTTCAGATACAACATTTGGACCAGGGCTCCAAATATGAATCCGGTTCACGAATCCGCCGGATTAAACCCATTTTGACCGGATTCCCAACCCGTTTGACCAGATGAATCCGCCGGATTCCTTGTGTTCATCAAACCTGCGCAGAACCTGCTGGTGCTTACCATTCTGCACGAACTAAAAATCACCAAACTCATATTTCCAGCTACCAAATCAATAGAACTACGTTTTTATAAAGAACTAATCATCATTTTGCAACTAGTAACATCAAACAACCATCATATATCAACTTGTTCCACTTCGATTCACATATTAAACATGAACACTTAATATCATGTTCAAGAACAAGAATTCATAATCAGAATCACCCTAACTCAGTTTATGATCATCACAATCATCATATATTAGCAACTATCAACTACCAATTCGAATTTATAAACTAATCAATTACTTAGGTTCATAAATAACCATACTTACACTTGTATGATGAAGGTGGTGAAAGCAATGAGATGGTGATTATACTTGCAAAAGATCACAGCTCCAAATCAACAAGTTTTGTTTGTGATTTAACTTTGGTTTTGTTCTAGGGTTTAAGGGTTTTAGTTCTAGGTTTCCAAATAGAGAAAGTAAGAAACTTTCCTAAAAGGGAAGGTATATAAGTCGGCTAAGATTTTACATCGACTCCGTATCCACTTAAAACTAATCCCCTTTCAATCTATTGCTTGGAACCTAAAAACCATTTGCGAGAAACTTATTTTATTCTACCGTCAACTATAGTAAATTACAACAATCAACAATTTACTAGTCACAATAAGTCCTGGGACTTATTAATCTAAGTTTCGAAATAAAATAATAATATCACATAATTTCTAATAAAATTAAATATATCAATTTAAAATTAGAAATTACCGGACGCGAAGAGAGGATGTTACAGGAAAGGAGGCTTTTTCATTCCCATCATTGGATACTTTGTCAATACACTAGTACAAATTTGGGCTTTCGTCACACATGGTCTATTTGAAACGGTCACACATTCCAATATTTATGTGACCAAAGGGCCAAAAAAAAACTGGATGTTATTATTTAGCCACACATGAACTCTAATCGTGTGACCATTCTGAAACGTATTTGCCACACCTTCGAACATTTATGTGGCTAAAGGGAACTGGAATTTTTTTGCATTTCATTTAGTCACACATGAAGTTGGAACGCGTGACAAATCTTGTCACACACTTGAACACTGTGACCAAACGCCACTATATGGTCACATAGAGTAATTGTTTATGTGACTAAAGCATAGAGTCGATTTTGTCACACATGATTAAAGTGTAGCCAAAGCTAGGTACATATGGTCACATAAGTTATTATGTGACCATATGTTTAGTGTCTGTTAGAATGGCAAAAGGTAATGTCTTTAGTCACACTAATTTCTAGCCCGATCATGTGACTATATGGCATTAGAATAGCCACACCATATCACAAATGTGTATCGAAAGGATGTTTATGGCCACATGTTAGGTGATTATATGTGACCAATATATTCACAACAGTCACGTTTTTAGATATTCATGTGACTATTTTTTAAAGCGAAAATGGGCAAAAACGATTATCATTAAATTTGATATTAGTCACATTGAGTGCTGTTTGTGTGGCTATATCATGAGACCTTATTGGTCACATGGAGTAATGGTTTGTGTGACTATAGCATAGAGTCGATTTTGTCACACATGATTTAAGTGTAGCCGAAGCCAGGTACATATGGTCACATAAGTTATTATGTGTGTCTAAAATTTAGTGTGTGTTAGAAACTTAGAATGGCAAAACGTAATGTGTATAGTCACCCTAATTTCTAGCCCGATCATGTGACTATAAGGCATGGTAATAGCCACACCATATCACAAATGTGTATCCAAAAGGATGTTTATGGCCACATTTTGGGTGATTATATGTGACCAATGTATTCACAACAGTCACGTTGTTAAATATTCTTGTGACTATATTTTAAGGCTAAAATGGGCAAAAACGATTATCATTAAATTTGATATTAGTCACATTCAGTGTTGTTTGTGTGGCTAAATCATGAGACCCTATTGGTCACATGGAGGAATTGTTTATGTGACTAAAGTATAGAGTCGATTTTGTCACACATGATTTAAGTGTAGCCAAAGTCATGTACATATGGTCACACAAGTTATTATGTGTGTCTAAAGTTTAGTGTGTGTTAGAAACTCAGAATGGCAAAACGTAATGTGTATAGTCACCCTAATTTCTAGCCCGATCATGTGACTATATGACATGGTAATAGCCACACCATATCACAAATGTGTATCAAATAGGATGTTTATGGCCACATTTTGGGTGATTATATGTGACCAATGTATTCACAACAGTCACGTTGTTAAATATTCTTGTGACTATTTTTTAAAGCTAAAATGGGCAAAAACGATTATCATTAAATTTGATATTAGTCACATTCAGTGCTGTTTGTGTGGCTAAATCTAACGTATATTGTTATATTAAAAAGCATTGGAATTCTAATAGATATAACATTTAGCTGCATTGGTTAACGTGTTTCTTTAGGTGTATTGGCTGGGACCCAAGTTCGAACCCCACTCTCAGAATGTTTTTTAATATAAATGTCATTTTGACCAAAAGGTTTAATGTATGCAAGCATACTTAGTGGTATGATCAAATTAAATGGTTATTGTAATATGCCTGTGATTAGTTATTGGTTACATAAAATTGTTGTTATATATGACATTTATCCGTAAGTATTTATGTTGTAATTTACAAAGTTAATGCATGTTCTAAAAAAAATGGGAGTCATAGAAATTAAGATACAAGTAATCATTCCATAAAATAATCAAAAGGTAATTTACAAGGTTACTGTACTACAATTAATATAGCTAGTGTTCCAGCATTACATATATATATATGTTGATCACTTGGACTTTGGTATAACAATACCCAAACTCTAGTTGGTTCGAAAGTAATCATCTCGTGATTCATTACCCAAGTCACGTTTATCCACACGTGGCAATATGTTATCATTGTGCGGGTGAATGACCGTGCTAAATTCCTCATCGATTTCATCATATGTATCTCTGTAATTCTTGGGAGGTGCTTTCAGGACAATAGATAAATTCCTAGTTAGCTGGTCTTTCACATAAAACACTTGTCGTGCTTGTGAGGCTAACACGAATGGATCAACCTTGTGGCCTATATTATTCAGGTCAACCAATGTATAACCAAGATTAGTATCGCGTTGGACCGCGCCATCTTTACGGTTAACCCAATCACATTTGAAAAGAGGAAGTTGCCTGAAGCGGTAATCAAGTACCCATATCTCTTGCAAAACCCCATAATAAAATGTGCGTCTAGTGGTTGCAACTTCTTTGGATATGTGAATATCTTCTGTCTCAACACTAACCCCACTGTTTTGGTAAACTCTGCCATCACTACATTTAGTACGAAATGTATACCCATTGATGTTATATGCAGTGTATTTCACTACGCTGGCTCGTGGTCCATATGAAATCCACCTTACGGCTTCGGATACACTGTCTTTGTAGATCGGTAACTCTCTCTCAACCTGCAGAATCTCATTACAAGTATATATATATGTGAGCTTGAAATTGAACGAATTAATTAACAAAACACAAATAGTGATAGAAAAAAAGAATTGTCCAGCTTTTAGTTTGACTTTATTCTTCAACTCTGACAGTACTAACAGGATTAATAGTAGTAACTTTGGTTAATGAAACTACAGTTAATTAAGTCGATCTCCAATTGGTAAAAACTGGACAATTGTAAGGAGTAAATAATATACGATCAAATAACAATTACCTCTTCGCGTAACCACTTAGCAAAAGATTTAACGTGCTCATTCTGCAGCCATGCTTTTCGTTTACCCGGGTTTTGTGTTACCAAAACCTCCTTGTGTCGCCTAAAACAAGGTATTTTGTTATAATATTTGATAGAACATTAATTAAAGTAACGAAATAGCTAGACATGTGTTAGTAATTAATACTTACTCGATATACGGGACAATCTCATTTGTATTAAGTATTACATACAAATGTGCTTTCTGAAAGAGTTCTGCAGATACTTCACTTGATTTGCCAGCCGAAAGTGGCTTTCCGTCCTCGTTTTCATCAGTTTCATGTGTATCATTTAGGATACCAATAGTTTTCATGGATTTTTGATATTCTCCGAAAAACTCTATTGTTTCTTCTGCAATAGTCTCCTCAGCAATGCATCCCTCTGGTCTATTTCTGTTTCGCACATGTCCCTTAATAACCTTCATACATCGTTCTAAGGGATACATCCACCGAAAGCATACAGGACCACATAATTTTACCTACCTAATTAGGTGCACAGTCAAATGGACCATAATATCAAAAAAAGAGGGAGGAAAGAACTTTTCGAGTAGGCACAGTGTGACACAAAGTTCTTCTTGCATCTTATCTAGTTCCTCTAATATGATCTCTTTGCTACATATAGATTTAAAGAAAAAGCAAAACCTGATAATAGCCTTGCGTGTAGGTTCGTCCATTATCGAACGTATTGCAATGGGCAAAAACTCCTGCATTAGCATGTGATAGTCATGTGATTTAAGGCCGATGAGCTTCCTATCTGTTAGGCTGACTAAACTAGAGAAATTTGAACAATATCCTTGCGGTACCCTCATGTTGTATAACGTCTGACAAAAGATGTCCTTTTCGGCATTCGTTAACGTGTAACCTGCTGGTGGTATTGCTGTTATTTCTCGGTCGTCTTTCCTAACAAACAACTCTGGTTTGTCTATTCCCAACTCTTTAAGATCCAATCGAGCATTCTCTCCATCTTTCGTCTTTCCCGGCACATTTAGCAAAGTCCCGACTAGACTCTCACCAACATTCTTTTCTATATGCATGAAATCGATACAATGTTGAACTTCATTGTGCCTCCAATACTTTAGCTTTCGATACCAAATGTTGAATTTCTTCCAATACGCACCATTATGTTCATTTGATTTGCTTGAAGTACCATCCTCTTTTCCTGATCTTTTCCTCTTCTTCTTTTGGATCTTCCCACCTCTGCCTCTGGCATCTTCTTGGTTTGCTTGTTTTACGCGTCCCCACTTATTTTCAATATGTTTTTGATGATCCCAGATTGAGATCTTAATATGTATTACTTTGATTGATTATTAATAAGCTTGCGGAATAGTTTATTAATAACTTGAAGAACAAACTTGTATATAACAGAATATCTACCCAAAAGCTTCAATATTATTATCAATAATACGAACACACAATTGTGTTAGGGTTTACAACCTTGAAGCTAATAACTAGAATGAATCGTATCTTCTAGGGTTTTACAGGATCTCTATTTATAACATATAGAGTCCTTTACAGAATCAAACATATTAGGAATCCTCATCTACTCCTAATATAACTATAACCAACTTTATCTAACCAACAGTGGTTATCTATATATCTAACAGGGGTAGTACTCGTATATTACTAACAGTGGTTGAGTACTTAATACAAAATACAAATTACACGTTCAACAGTGGCACTGTTAGACTAAAACTAATTGACAGTGGCACTGTCAACACAAAAACTCTAACAGTGGTGAACTTCTTCTAACAGCGGCAATCATACTTGTATTCTGAGCAGATCTGACAGTGTCTCAGGTCTCAACAATCTCCCCCTAAACTTGATCATTCTCAGCAATGAATCAAGTTTCTTCATCTTTCTTTTCATCTTTCTGAGTTTGATTCTGTTTTCTCCTTCTCTCCTCCTCTTTCATTCTTTCCAACTCCATTCTTTTATGGAACTGATTGAGCACCATATACAAAGCATTAAATGCTCCTTCTGAAATCACTGTAGTTCTCAGTTGAAATGCAAGCACATTTCTTAGAGTCCGAGTTCCCAGAACATATCTTCTTTCATCAAGCATGTAGATTGACATTCCACTTCTGAATAGAATCATATGAACTCCAGCTCTAACAAAATGTCTCCATGTATTCACAGCATCAATACAATTTAAGAACAAATTGATGAATGGCTCAGGCTCAAACAACATATTCAGACATCTTCCCAATTCTCTTTCCATAATCACCAGTGAAGCCTGCCTATCTCCTTGACTGTTTAGCTCAAACAGATCTAGAATGTCTAATCTGTTCACATTCTTAAGCACATCAGCAACAGATGACAAACATTGCTCATTCCCATCCTCTCTAACAATCTTGATCTGTTCTTTATCACCATCAGCAACTTTTGATTTTATTCCTTTCCATTCAATTATCTTTGATGATCTATCATGATTGATGTGAATATTTTCTTTATAATCCTTCACTTCTTTGATATATTTCTTCAACTCTTCTGCATCTCTCTCTAAATCAGGAACTACACTATCAGAAGCAAGAACTCCATTCCACCTTATCTTTAAATTTTGATCAGAAAGCCTTTTGATTTCTCTTTCTTTGGCTTCTGCTTCATCTTGTTCTTTCTTTTCAATTCTCTCTTGCTCCTCTTTTCTCACCTGCTCAGCAATTCTCTTTCTATCCTCATCCAATTTTTTCTTAATGAATTTGTCTTTCTGAATTCTTTTCTCAAAATCTTCCTTTTCCTCATTCTGATATTTTTCATATGCTCTTTCCAGTTTCTGTACATCCCATCCTTCAAGCACACTTCTTGGTGCATATCTATCACCAAGAATTCTAAGCAAATCCTTTTTCCTTTGAATTGCAGTTGGTGGTTTGTTCCTTTTCTTCTCAATCTCAGCTTGTCTTTTCAATTTTTCCTTTTCTTCAACAGCTTGTTTGAGCTTTGCAAACCCTGAATCCAAACCATCATTACCAACCTTTTTCTTGATCATGTCATGGACCTTTTGAGCAGACAACCCTTGACCTTTTGCAGCCATATCATTCAGCATCTGTGCAGCCTTTTGTGATAAGGTTACCATACTCAAGTCTTCTAGTATAACATCAACATCAGGTCCTTCCTTTCTCTTAGACTCAACTGCCATTCTTAACATTCTCTCATCATGCTCCTCTTGAGCTCTCCTTGCCTCATTCAAATCAATTGGAGGCTCTACAACCTTCTTAATCTTTCTCTCTTCTTTCAATTTTCCCTTACCTTTGTCTTTTGAATCAATCTTTGGAAGATCAGACTTAGGTTTGGGTGTTTGTGTAGGCTCTCTCAGAGTAATAGGCACTTCTAGAGCCTTGGCAGTGATCGTTGCTGTAGCAGTGGTGTAAACTGGAGTAACAGTAGGTGTACCAACAGTTGTGGGAATAGATGAAGTGTTAACGGAGGTTGATATAACATTGGTTGATTTTGTGCTAACAGAGGTAGGATTTGTAGTAACAGGGGTTGTATTAACAGGGGTTGCTGTTGAAGTACCAACAGTGGTAGATACCAAACTACTAGCAGAGGTAGAAACACTACTAGCAGTGGTCAAAGATTGAGTTTCAACAGGGGTTTGTACCTTAGCAGAGGTAGACTTTCTCTTTGGAATTGATTTCTTTCTATTATAAATCTTCACTCTTTCTTCCTCTTTAGCTTCAGGTTTTGCCTCTATAAACTCCCCCTCAACCTCTACATCACCACCTTCCATATCCTCTGTTTCAACAGATTTATCATCATCATTATCACTCTTTTCTTCATACACCAACCTATCACTAAAACTTACTCTTTTGCTCATATCAAGATTTGCTCCCATAATATCCCAGATATACAGATTAGCCACAGCCTTAAAAGGTAATCCTTTGTTTAATGGAAAAACATTTAAAGCTGGACCACTTGGTGTATCATCATCTGCAACATTTTCACCAACATACACCACCATTCTCCTATCATTCTCAGCATCCACCATCTGTTCATCCATGTCTTCATTAATCACATAATCTGAGACATTCAATTCATCTTCAACACCTCTATCACTCATCTCATTAAACTCAGGTATATCCATAAAGCTAAAATCACCTGTACCTTCAGTAATACCATCATTGTTATCATCTTGACCATCTGAATCATCACCATTCTTCTTCTTATCTTCAGACATATCATTCTGCTCATGATCATCATCTTTATTCTCCCCCTTGCCTGAAGATTCCTTAGCAGGCAACAAAACTTTATCAACTGCATCTTCAACAACTGCCAACCTGTTTTGTAAATCAATAATTTCCTCCCTCTACTTCTTTATCAATTCACTCTGGGCAGCCAACATAACCTGTTGCTCCCTTCTCAAAGCTCTTTCCTTTTCAAATTTAGTCCAAATCAGCTTGACATCATGTACAAAATCATCAATAGTCAATTCCCTAGTTACATCACTAGCCTCATCAACATTGGAGTGTGACCTCCTAGATGAATCATCGACTACATCTGCCACTGCAGATGTCCCTTTGTTATTGGTACTGGGACCTACATTTGAATCATCAACCATAGGTTCATCAAATATAGTTGCCTCTGGTTGGGTCTTATTGATGTTACCACTATCCTGCCCTGCCAGTGGGCTAGAAACAGTAGTGGCAGCCCTTCCAGAATGAACATTTTCATCAAGTATGTTCACCTGTTGTGGTGGATCATTTGACTGAGACTGTGGAGAAACAGGAATCTCCACAGCCTGTTTAGCCTTCTTGGATTTCTTGACTTTACTTTGGGTAGGCTGTTGGTTCCCTTGTTTTCTTTTGGTGCCACCTCCTGATGTGTGGTCAGAACCAACTTGTGTTGTTGGCCTGTCATCATTTGGTCCAGGTGGTGTTGGTAATACACCACTAGTGGCAGAAGGAGCAACTAACATTGTAGAAAATAATGCAGTTTCCTTCTTGGAAAAAGTATTTTGAAACTGGTTCATGGCTCTAATAGTCCTCAAGGATAGAGTAGAACTAACTATTACACTATCCTCTGCTGGCAAATTTGACAATTGAGTATTCAATAAAAGCTGAACAAATCTAGGGTACATAATGAATGTATCACCCTTTACATTCCTAATCATATTATCTAAGATAAACCTAGACATATTAAATTTAATACCCTGTGCCAAGCATATTATAGGATATGCAATACTAGAACTAAATTCATTAAAACTAGTTCTCTTTTGTGACAAACATACCAGAAAAGTATGAATGTAGAACTTCCACTGAGGACAGAACCATGATTTCAAGAAAGTATATTCTGATCTTGCTTTTCCAGAACCTTCATACCCCATATCATTTATACCTTTAAACAAATCAACTCTTGATAACTCCAGAATTCCTCCTTCATCATCAAACTGCAGAAGTTCTCTAAGAACAATCTCAGTCACCATTACCTTCTTACCCTTGACAGTGGAATGAATGTGAGTAATTCCATTAACATTCCCTTCCTTTGCGTTCTGCCAGAATTCTTGAATGTGTGATCGTATCAATCTTGGAGTGACAGTAAGGGCATAAGTAACTGGACAGTTACTCAAGAAATCGATAATAGGATGAAAATAATCATCTGCAAGTTCTTTGTTCAAGAAAGCCCTCATATTGTGTTCAGAATGAACACTTAGCGTAGAAGTACCAGAATCAGATGAAGATGACGATGCCATTGATGAAATTGATGAAAGAACGAAGAGCGGTTTACAATAAACAAATCCAAACGAGAGTGATTATTGAAGGGTTTTGAAAATTTTGAAAGCGTAATTGAAAAAGTGAAGTATTTGAGTATTTATATGATGACAGTGCCAAGCCCTAAAAATAGAACTAACAGTGGCACTGCTGGTTATACCCAGCAGGGGCACAACTTACAAATAAGCCCAACAGGGGTACCTCACTTGGTCAATTATAGTCAACCCTTTTTAACCATCTAACAAAGCTAACAGCAGCTGATAGTCTAGCAGGGGCATCCGACCAAGGAAACTCCAGCTTAGAACTAACAGGGGCATAAACTTAGCTTTATTAGAAAAAGAACCGTATTTTTTTTTAACCAAAATAAGAAGCAACACAGAAAACATTAGACTCCAGCTCAAGTGATGTCTCTTGACAGTGGCTGAGTCCTGCAATATTAAACTAAGAAAAACAACCAGCAGGGGTTTAAAATACATTGACAGTGGCATAAGTAAACTAACAGTGGCACCAACTGTTATCATGATGAAGCTAACAGTGGCAACACTTGACCCTGTCACACACAATATACTTCACCCCTGTTAGTATCAAATCCAGACCAAAACAGTAAGTGAGATTGATCATACCAATATTAGTTATCAAAAATGTAAATCTTCCTACATCAAATGCTTTTGTAAAAAGATCTGCAAGTTGATTATCAGTATGAATTTTAAAAATATGAATCAATCTTTTATCATAACAATCTCTTATAAAGTGATATCTGATCTCAATGTGTTTGGTTTTTGAATGCTTAACTGGATTTTGAATGATACTAATAGCAGAGGTATTATCAATATAAATAGGAGTGTTCATGAAAGTCAAACCATAATCCAACATTTGATTCTGAATCCAAAGAACCTGTGCACAGCAACTTGATGCTGCAACATATTCTGCTTCTGCTGTAGATGTGAAAACTGTGGTCTGCTTCTTGCATTTCCATGACACTAACCTATTTCCAAGAAATTGACATCCTCCACTTGTTGATTTTCGATCCATGTTCTCACCACCATAGTCACTATCTGTGAAAGCCTTAAGCTCAAAATCTGATCCTTTAGCATACCAAAGTCCCAAATCTGGTTGACCTTTCAAGTATCTAAAGATTCTTTTCACAGCATACATGTGTGACTGCTTTGGATTGGTTTGGTACCTAGCACAAAGACACACTGCAAACATAATATCAGGCCTAGATGAAGTTAAATACATCAAAGAACCAATCATTGACCTGTACAAGTGCACATCTACTTCCTCTCCCTCAGGGTCAGAATTAAGATGTTTGTGTGCCTCCATAGGAGTGCTAGCTATCTTTACATCTTTATAACCAAATTTATTCAAAATATCCTGCACATACTTCCCTTGGTTAATAAAGATTCCATCTGTCTTCTGTTTAACCTGCAATCCTAAAAAGAAAGTGAGTTCACCCATTGAACTCATCTTGAATTTCTTATGCATTAAGCCCTCAAACTCTTTGCACAATGAATCCCTAGTTGACCCAAAAATAATATCATCAACATAAACCTGTACCAACAATATATCTCTCTGAACCCTCTTGGTAAACAAAGTCTTGTCAATAGTACCTCTCTTGAATCCATTCTTGAGAAGATACTCAGATAGAGTATCATACCAAGCTCTTGGTGCTTGATGTAACCCATACAAAGCTTTCTTCAATCTGCACACTCTATCTGGATATGTTGGATCTTCAAACCCTGGTGGTTGGCATACATACACCTCATCATCAATTAGACCATGAAGAAAAGCACTCTTCACATCCATTTGATAAACTTTGAAATCCTGATAAGATGCATAAGCTAAAAATAACCTAATAGCTTCTATTCTAGCAACAGGAGCAAAAACATCATCATAATCAATTCCTTCTTCCTGTGTGTACCCCTGTGCTACCAACCTTGCTTTATTCTTTATCACTATTCCTCTTTCATCTCTCTTGTTCTTGAAGATCCACTTTGTGCCTATAGCTTTCTTTCCTTTTGGTAAATCAACCAAATCCCATACATCTTGCAGTTTGAACTGCAACAATTCCTCTTGCATTGACTCTATCCAACTTGGATCTTTGAGAGCTTCCACTGCCTTCTTTGGTTCCATCTGAGAAAGAAAACAAACATATAGTGAAGTATGTAAATCTTCTTCTCTTACCTTGGTTTGATGTCTAGTCTGAACAGGAGAGCTAATATCACCAATGACCAAATCCAAGGAATGATCTTTGTGAACCAGATACTTAGATGTGGATGTATCAAGTAATTCTCTTTCCAAATTAGGACCCAAAAGATTATCCATTTCTGATTCTGAAAAAGAATCTCTTTCTTCTCTTTCTTTTGAAGGCTTTGGAGTTGCTTCAGAATCTGACAAAGAAGTCCTTTCCAAGACTTGAAATGGAGGACTTTGTTCAAAATACTTTGGAGATGCATGCTCTCCTTCTGAATCATGCTCTGAATCTGTATGAGAACCCTTTGAAGTAAATGGTTGATGATCTGCTGGAGTTGAACCATCTTCATCCTTGTTTGAACCATTTTTGCCAATTGACCCACTTGTATCATCTGAAGATCCATCTTTCTCTTGTTGCTCTGATTGGAATGCTTCTGGAGGATCTGGAGACCAAATAGGAAACAATACATACTTCAAGTCATCCTTTTTAGTCTGACTTGAGCCTGAAAGCCCATCTTCACCTGTATCATTACATGCATCTGTACTTGCACTAGTAGACAAATCTGGATATCTAAAAGCATGGGTTAGTGCATCAATATCAAACAATACTTCTGGACCTTTTCCTTCTACATTTGATGTATTTTCATTAAAGGTCACATCCATGGTCTCATCTATGATCCTAGTTCTTTTATTAAATACTCTATAAGCCTTGCTTTGAATAGAGTATCCAACAAATACAGCCTCATCTACCTTACTCTGAAACTTACCAAGATGGTCCCTGGTATTTAAGACAGTACAAGGACATCCAAATGGTTTTAAAAAGCTAACCAAAGGTTTTCTCTTAAAGAATAACTCATAGGGTGTCTTGTTATGAGGTTTAATGATCAAAATCCTATTCAAAACATAACAAGCAGTGCTGACTGCCTCTGCCCAAAAGGACATTGGAAGTTTAGCATCTGCTAGCATGCTTCTAGCAGCCTCAATTAGTGTCATATTCCTCCTTTCAGCTACTCCATTTTGTTGTGGAGTCCTAGGTGCACTAAACTGTCTTTCTATACCTTTCTCCTCACAGAACTTATTCATCTCATGATTATTAAATTCTGTCCCATTATCACACCTGATGATCTTAACCTTTTGATTAGTTGAATTCTCAATCCTAGTTATGAATGATCTAAGTATTTCACCTGTCTCATCCTTGGTCCTAAGAAAGAATACCCAACTCATTCTAGAATAATCATCAGTTATCACCAAACAGTAAGATTTCTTCCCTTGACTAGCTACATTGGTAGGGCCAAACAAGTCCATATGTAACAGGTGTAAGGGAGTGGTATTGGAATTCACAAGCTTGGTCTTATAAGAGGTCTTGTGTTGCTTGCCTTTGAGACAAGCTACACAGTGGTCACTACATTCAAATAACTTTTCAGGTAAGCCTCTCACTAGCTTATTCCTAACAAGTTTATTCATGGTCTTGTAATTCAAGTGACACATCCTCCTATGCCATAGTTCAGATTCAGAAACAGTAGCTTTAGAAATAAGACAGTTAACATTTGAGATTCCATCTTGTTTAGATCACTACAGTATACATTATCCTTTCTTGGAACTCTCATTAAAATTTTATCTTCAGGTATTTTGAGTTTTTCAGAAAGTATAAGGCATTCTGTGTCAGTGAAATAAACAGGATTTTGCTTATCTGTGATTTGACTCACACTAAGCAAATTATATCTCAATTGCTCAACATAATACACATCATTAAAAGTGAGCTTACTGCTTTTTACCTTACCTTTTCCAGTGATCTTTCCTCCTTTAGGATTGCTGCCAAATGCTACATCTCCTCCATTAAATGCTTTGAAGTCCTGCAGCTTTTCCCTATCTCCAGTCATGTGCCTTGAGCAGCCAGAATCAATGTGCCATAAGCTCTTTGGCTTGCCCTGCACATATAAAAAGAGAACATATTAGTTTCTCTTGGGAACCCAAACCAATTTGGCTTTGGGTTTCCCATGAGCATTTTTGATATCAACCCTCTTAAAGGTGATTGATCTCAATGCTCCATTGATTTTGGATACATTTGATGTAGATGCATTCTTATGTTTCCAAAAACAATCTGTTTTAGACCTGACAGGGGTTAATGGTCTGACAGTGGTCACCTTCAAATTCGTATTTATTACCCTAGCAGTGGTAGCTTTACTTGGTATAAACATTCTTTTGAAATGTTTAACACCAGCAGAGGTACCATGCCTGACAGTGGTCAAACCCTCCCCTGTTCTTGTCTTGCCTCTATTAGCCTTTGACAGTGGCACTGCTGCAGCATTAACAGGGGCTGCAGCCTTGCCTCTGTTTGGCTTAATTTTCAACATTTGTCCTTTACCACTGTTCCTATTATTTTTAGGATTGTAGTAACAGTCCTGTTGAAGATGATTATACCTACCACAAATAAAACATGATTTTCTTTTCACACATTCAAACCCATTACCCAGCCTTTGTGAAACCAATTGGTTCCAATTTCTCTGATTACCCATGGGAATGGATTTATTTACATTATTTGCAGTATTTAAATCAGACCTGTTTGATTTACATGCACATTTATCACACTCAGATTTATCTTTTGACATATCTTTTAATTCAGGATTGACTCTTTTGTGCACATAACCTAGACCAGATCTAGATTTATTGGATTTTCTAACTTGATCTATCTGAGCCTTTGCTTTCTCAACAAACAACTTTTTACCCTCTTCTAGTTTAGTACTATTTATTTCAGAAACTAGACCAGTAATAGGCTTAACACAATCATCCACAGAATTACCACTAGATGAGCTATCACTATCACTCTCATCTTCCTCAGTCCAATAAGATACATCCACTTTATCAAAATTTACATTATTAGCACAATTAACTACTGGATCTACCTTTTTAACCTCCTCAGACACACCTACCTTAAGTTTTTCTAGGTCAAACTCAAGTTTAGATGGGAAGTAAGTATGATTATAAGGTGGGGGTACAGCATTAAGGTTGTAACCTAATCCAATTTTTAATTTATCATGAATTTGAGACTTGATTAAGTTTTGAACACCTTTTGAAGCATTTTCCAATTCATCTACTTTCAACCTTATTGATTCTTTATCAGAAATTGCCTCAGCCAACTTTGCACTTAGCATATCAACTTTTGTTTGTAAAGCTTTCTTTTCCCAATTCAGATATTTAATATCTAAGTGAAATTGTGATTCATTCTTTTCAAAAGCTTTTATCTGTCTTTCTAAGTTTTCAATAGCTAATGTTGCATGTTGACTCTTTTCCACACTAGCTTTCAATTCATTACACACAACCATATTATGATCCCTATAAAATTTAACCATTTTCTTACATGTAGGAGAACATAATTTAGATTGTACCTCATATGGAATGTCTGAAGGCTCTGGTTCTTCTGTGACAGCCATTAAAGCTTGATTCTTGACTACAAGCTCTTCCTGGTCACTCCAGTCAAATCCTCCCATTCCATCTTGTGCAACCAATGAATCTGAAGTGGTGTTCTGAACAGGTACCAATCTTCTTTGTGGACCAGAACTATTTCTTACAATACCATTAGAAGTATTCTGAGATCCTCCAGCCTGTGTGCTCTTGCATTCTCTAGCAAAGTGTCCCATCTTGTGACAGTTGAAACACTCCACCTTGCTCTTGTCAAAACCAGCTACACCATCTCTCTTGTAAGTAAAGTTTCTGTTCCCTGACCTCTGCATAAACCTTTTTGCCCTTATAGTAATCATAGCCATCTGCCATCTCAAATCCATCTCTTCAAGATCCTCTTCATTAACCTGTTCCAAGTCCTCTGTTGTTAAGGATGAATTCACATGACTTGCAAAGAAAGCTTCCAAGACATTATCATTAGCACCAGATGTGCTACAGCTACCAGATTCACCAACAGACACAAAAGCAGCATTGTTAGAGCTACCATTGGACTGTTTTAGAGCCAACACCTCAGGCTCAAAGTTTCTCAGATCATTGTATAGATCTTCTGTAACACCCCCAAATTTGATGATTTGCGGAAGCTTGATTTGGGTGTTACTAATCAATAACAAAGCATAAAGATAAATAGCAAACGACTCTATATGCGTCGTTTTAATCAAAATATATTGATAACTGAAATGTTTACAACATTTAAAGCTTTACATAGCTCGAGTTAATTAAAATGAGATTTCAGTACATAAGTACTTATACAAAATATACTAATGCAAGAAAATCTCAATCGTCTGTATGCTGACTCGAGCTAAATCCTGAAGCAGAAACATCCTACTGCTGGGTACCTGCGATATATGCTAAAAGGTCAGCTATAAAGCTGGTGAGCTCACAGGTTTGAAATCAAGTAATATCGTATGAACCGCAAGATTTAAATAATGTATTGCATCCAGCAATAAAATAATGAATTGCATCCAGCAATTAAATGATAATCATCGTGTATACAGCCATGAGCACATAGTTGAGCTTAACTCGAGGGCCGGGTCCCCTATAGAGAATTCCGGGCGAGGTGCCTCCACGAATGCCTAATCAACATTCGTCTTCCCAAATATTAGTACGTCCGTTTACCCGGTTAGTGCTTGCTAACCCGAACGAGGAGGGTCAATCCTATATGGTACCATATACTAATATTCACGCTACAACGTATTAACAACTATGCTGACGGAGGTCTTTCAAATGATTAGTTTCGAAAAACTCATGTAGTATATGAAAAGTTTGGTACTTGCGTTCACATGTTAAAAGTTTGAGCAGTATATCACACCCCTGAGTAAAACAGTAAAAAGAGGGGCTATGAGACTCACCTGAGTCTGAATGCGTTTAAACAAACGTAAGTTGATTAGCCGAAATGAAGTCCAAAGACTTGTAACCTGAGGGTGTCCACGACACGCGATGGTTATAAATATGATTGGGTATCTTAAAAGATCACCCCTGCAGTTGTTCGTCCAACTATAATGTCCAAATATCCACTATTTGGTTGATATGTTTAAGTGTTTGAAAAGTGTACGACCCGTTGGTGACTAGTTTGAAATAATAACTTCAAGTATTATTATCAAGTTATCGATGTTTTGCACATACAAAAGTGTCTCAAAGTGTTTTATAAGTCGTATCGTATAGAGATTTGAGGTTGTAAAAGTTCGACACTTAGTGAAATTTGAGTTGCAAATATTCTGTTTTATGCGTCACTTAAAGCGACACTCATGGGTTTAAGCGACACTTAGGAAGTGTCGCATGAAATGACAGATTCTGAATAATAGCGTCACTTGTGCAAGTGACGCATAGAGTGCGACATTTGAGGAAGTGTCGGTTGTAAGTGTCGGTATAAAGGTCATGAGTCACTAAGGTGAGTGCCGGGTGAAATCAAGTTTGATGATAGGCGTCACTTAGGTAAGTGACGCTATAAGTGTCGGTCATTAGTGACGGGTATTGAGAATGCGTCACTTAGGTAGTGACGGAAAAAGAGGGTTTTATGCGGCACTTAGGCAAGTGACGCAAAATTTGGGCTTTTAGCGACACTCAATGCGTCACTTAAGTGACGCACGAAGTGACGCTATACTGCATGCTTCGTTGCGACACTTAAAGCTGTTGACGGGTTTTTGAGCCAAAAACGAGTTTTCCGGCCATAGTTTGGTCCGATTCTTTTACCCAACCCATATATGGACATTTTAAGTTGTTACAAACTACTAGAAAGTGAAAACACTTAAAAACGAGGGATTTCGGGATTTGTCGGAAACTTACAAAGTGTCGGATGAGAAATCCGAAAAGATAGGATGATAGATCGTGTCGCGGTGGTCGTTTTCTTCCAAAAGAGTAGTATGATCCAAGGCCGTTTGGTACGTTTATTTTGCGTTTTTGATAGAATTTGGAGGTGGAGGTGGTTGGTGTAGTTGAAAGAAAAAGTGAAAGAGAGAGAGAGAGAATGAAGAAAGTGAGGGAAAAAGAGTGGGAAATGGGAGGTTATCCTCCCATTTTTCGCCCCGTGTTCCCGCTCCGTGCGGTATTCGTTTGCTCCGTCTTTTAAACGTTAATTAATCATTTTAATTATTAATAAGTACATTTTAATTACAAATTATTACACTATATTTTATTTAATTATTTTACCAATACGATTACGTTTGAGTTATAAATGTAAGTTGGTTTATTTAGTTTGCGCGTTTTACATTTTAAATTGTGTAACTTCCTGATTGTACGATACGAATAAATACGAAATATTATTATAATAATATTTTTGACATAACAACGTTACTTAATAAAATTTGTCACCAACGTCCATATTAAAAAGAATCGAAATACATTCGATTTAAATTGCGTACGATTTAACCAAATCGCATTTTCGTATATATTCAACAATATATATAATTCGATACATTAATTAGCCTAACAAGGAACTAATTACATGTATTAACATCTGATTAGGCACTAAATACTAGTCCTAATTTGACGGGTGTTACATTCTCCCCCTGTTAGAAGAATTTCGTCCCGAAATTTAGCTCGAGGTCGTGTTCGATGTAGAATCAGTGAAAAGTTGAGGATATTTGAGTCGCATTTGGTCTTCCCGTTCCCAGGTGAATTCCGGACCACGCCGCGAATTCCATCTGACCTTGACGATGGGAATACGACTTTGTTTCAGTTGTTTGACCTCACGGTCCATAATTTCAGCGGGTTCCTCAACGAAATGAAGTTTATCGTCAACACGAATTTCATCTAATGGAATAATAAGTGTCTCATCAGACAGACACTTCTTCAAGTTTGAAATATGAAAAGTAGGGTGCACGCTGCTGAGTTCGGATGGCAGCTGCAATCGATAGGCTACGGGGCCAATCCGTTCAAGGATCTCAAAAGGCCCGATGTATCTGGGATTTAACTTCCCGCGTTTGCCAAAACGGATGACGCCTTTCCAAGGCGATACTTTTAAGAGAACTCGGTCCCCAACTTGGAACTCGAGTGGTTTGCGTCTCACGTCAGCATAACTTTTCTGACGATCACGTGCGGTTTTGAGTCTGTTTTGGATTTCCACAATTTTCTCAGTGGTGGCGTGAATGAGTTCAGGACCAGTGAGTTGACTATCTCCCACTTCAGTCCAACAGATCGGTGATCGGCACTTACGACCGTACAGTGCTTCAAAAGGTGCAGCCTTAATGCTGGCGTGATAACTGTTATTGTACGAGAATTCGCACAACGGTAGATGTTTTTCCCAGTTTGTACCGAAATCAACTACGCAGGCGCGTAGCATATCTTCCAGGGTTTGGATGGTTCGTTCACTTTGGCCATCGGTTTGCGGATGGTACGCGGTACTCATATCGAGACGGGTACCCAATGCTTTCTGAAGTGATTGCCAAAAGTGAGAGGTGAAACGGGCATCTCTGTCAGAGATGATTGAGGTTGGAACACCGTGATGAGAAATGATTTCCTTGATGTAGATTTGTGTAAGGCGTTCCATTTTATCGTTTTCTTTGATTGCCAGGAAATGAGCAGATTTGGTGAGACGATCGACGATCACCCAAATGGTATCGCAACCGCTCGACGACTTGGGTAGTTTGGTTATGAAATCCATGGCAATTTGATCCCATTTCCATTCAGGGATTTCAGGTTGTTGAAGTAAACCAGGAGGTTTCTGATGTTCGGTTTTGACTTTCGAGCAAGTAAGACACTTGCTGACATAAGTGGCGATTTCGGCTTTCATGTTTGGCCACCAATAGAATTCCTTGATGCCGTGGTACATTTTATCGGATCCCGGATGAATAGAATATCTAGACTTGTGAGCCTCGTCCATCACCAAGTCTCTTAGGTTCCCAAAACTAGGCAACCAGATTCGGTTTGAGAAATACCTAATCCCGTTAGGTTTGATTTCAAATTGTTTGTCAATGCCCCGCAAGGCTTCATTTTTGATGTTTTCAGCTTTCAGGGCTTCGATCTGAGCTGTATGAATTTGAATGGTAAAATCGTTATGAATGATCATACTGAGGGCTCGGACTCGAAGTGGTTTAGGTCGTTCCTTTCGACTGAGGGCATCAGCTACAACATTAGCCTTCCCTGGATGGTACTTGATCTCACAATCGTAATCGGTAAGCAACTCGACCCATCGACGTTGCCTCATATTGAGATCCTTCTGATCGAAGATATGTTGGAGACTTTTATGATCGGTAAAGATTGTGCACTTAGTGCCGTAGAGATAATGTCTCCAGATTTTGAGAGCAAAAACGACAGCTCCAAGTTCGAGATCGTGAGTGGTGTAGTTCTTTTCATGAATTTTCAGCTGTCGTGAGGCATAGGCAATAACTTTGTCTCGTTGCATCAGCACGCAACCAAGACCTTGGTGAGAAGCATCGCAGTATACCACGAAGTCATTGGTGCCTTCGGGTAAGGATAGAATTGGAGCACTGCAAAGCTTTTGTTTCAAAAGTTGGAACGCTGACTCTTGTTTTTCGGTCCAATCGAACCTTTTGTCCTTCTGAGTCAGTACCGTGAGTGGTTGAGCTATTTTGGAGAAATTTTCGATAAATCGCCGATAATACCCAGCAAGACCCAAGAATTGACGTACTTCAGTTGCAGAGGTGGGTGCTTGCCAGTCTTTGATAGCCTCGATCTTTGATGGGTCCACGTGAATTCCGTGCCTGTCGATCACGTGACCAAGAAATTGAACGGTTTGAATCCAGAACTCACACTTAGAGAATTTGGCATAAAGCTCCTCGTGTCTAAGTAGTTCAAGGATGGTCTTAAGGTGTTGCGCATGTTCCTGCTCGTTGCGCGAGTAAATGAGTATGTCATCAATAAATACAATGACAAACTTATCGAGGTAAGGTTTGCACACCCGGTTCATGAGATCCATGAATACAGCCGGTGCGTTGGTTAGACCAAAGGGCATCACTTGGAATTCGTAGTGCCCGTAACGAGTTCTGAAAGCAGTTTTCGGAATATCGGTGTCGCGAACTCGTAACTGATGATAGCCTGATCGCAGGTCGATTTTTGAGTAGAAACTTGAACCCTGAAGTTGGTCGAATAGATCATCAATGCGAGGAAGTGGATAACGGTTCTTGACGGTCAATTTATTCAACTCTCGATAGTCGATGCACATTCGGAATGAACCGTCCTTCTTTTTGACAAATAAGACCGGAGCTCCCCAAGGTGAAGAACTCGGTCTAATGAATCCTCGATCCAGCAGTTCCTGTAACTGAGAGGACAACTCCTGAAGTTCGGATGGGGCTAAACGGTATGGTGCGCGGGCCACCGGTGCGGCACCCGGCACTAGATCGATTGAGAACTCAACCTGTCTAGACGGAGGTAGACCAGGTAGTTCTTCCGGAAAGACTTCGGGAAAGTCTCTAACAATCGGCACATCCTCAAGTCGTTTCTCCTCCGACTTCTTCTCGGTGATGTGTGCGAGTATGGCAGGGTAACCCTTTCTCAGAAATTTTTGGGTTTTTAAGCAGGAGATTATATTGAGTCCCGTCCCACCGGTCTCCCCCTGTATGATCAAGGTTCCACCAACGGCGAGTGGGATACGGACGATTTTATCGTGACAAACAATTTCAGCTCGATGCTTGGACAACCAGTCCATTCCGATAATGACGTCGAAACTTCCGATTTCAATGGGTATAAGGTCGATCGAAAAGGTTTCGTCAGCTAGGTTTAAAGTGCAATTAGGTATCACACTGGTGGTTTCTACAAGTTTTCCATTTGCTAGCTCTACAGTGTACTTAACATCTAAGGCAACAGGAGTGATGTCAAGTAATGGGCAAAAATCATCGGAGATAAAGCTTCTATCAGCACCAGTATCAAATAGAACAGAAGCAGTTAAGTTGTTGAGGAGGAACATACCCGAGACCACATTCGGGTCTTGGCGGGCGTCCCCAGATTTGATGACGAAAGCTCTGCTGCGAGTGTTGTTGTTGTTGTTGCTGTTGTTGCAGTTGTTGTTGTTGTTGTTCTTCAGTTTTGGGCACGAGTCTCTGAAATGCCCAGATTTCCCACACTCAAAGCATACTTTGGGTGGTCTGGTGTTGTTGTTGGAATTGTTGTTGTTAGGAGAGCGACAATCTTTTGTGAGGTGGCCGTACCTCTTGCAGTTGTTGCAAAAGGGACCACAGGAACCTTCATGGTGGTGACTGCACTTGGAACAATAAGGTTTGCTCCCAGTGTAGCCCCGGATGATGTCAGTGGTGGTGTTGTAAGCTTTGATAGTGTCGGGTTTCTTGTTTTGTTGGTTGGAGGGGTTGTTGTGGTAGTCAGACCACTTGCGTTTGTTGTTATGGGAGGATGAAGTGGGTGGTTCAGAATCTTGGCTCATAGACATCAGGTCTTGGGCCAATGAGATTGCACCGTCAATGGTGGCTGGTTTTGAAGAGATGACGTGTCCCCGAACAAAATCAGGGAGACCAAGGGCGTACTTCCTGATTTTATCAGGTTCAGTGCTTACCATAGCTGGGCGGAGGGCAGCTAAGTGTTGAAATCTGGTGGTATAACCATCGATGTCACCACCCTGAACCTTTAAGTTCCAGAACTCCTCATCTAGCTTCTGGAGTTTGGCGATAGAGCAGTACTTATGTGACAACCGTCAATTTAGGACTATACTTTAGTGCCTAATTAAGTTTTAATACATGTAATTAGTTCTGTGTTAGGCTAATTAATGTATCAATTATTATATATATTGTTGAATATATATATATCTACAATTATGCGGTTTGTTTAAATCGTACGAGTTTCGAATCGAATGTAATTTCGACACAATAAATACGGACGTTGGTGAACAATTTTATTAAGTAATGCAAATATTATTTAATAACACAACTTTGTTTAGAATATTATTTGTTATAATATTTAGTATCCAAGTTTTATCGCACAATTAATATAAACGCGAATAAAATGTAATTGCGCAAACAAAACAAAACAAATTACCTTTTATAATGAAATTATTAAATGTTTAGTAAAATGCTTCAACAAAAATACAGAATAATTATTCGTATTTTAAAACGTATATTAAAACATAGAAAATAAATATTTAACGTTCAAACGACGGAGTAAACGAACACCGCACGGAGCGAGAACGCGGGGCGAAAATGGGGACTTAACCTCCCACTCCCACCCCACTTTCTTTCATTTCCTTATTTCTTTCTCTCTCCCTCTTTCATTTTCTCTCAAGTTTCATCACAACCAAAATCAACTAAAACCGCAAAATAAACATACTAAACAACCTCGAATCTTCAAGCCCCTTTGGAAATAAACGACCACCTCGCGACGATCTACAATCCTACCTTTCCTGAATTTCATTTCGGCGATTTGTAAGTTTCCGACACAACTCCGAAAACTCTCGTTTTTAAGTTTTATAACTTGCTAGTTGTTTGTATAACCTTGTAATGTCCTAAAATGGGTTGGGTAAAAATATTATGCCGATCGATGGCCGGAAAACGCGTTTTTGGAGTTGAAACTCCGATCAGACCCCGTACGTCGCATTTGGCCTGGAGCAAATGCGACGCAGCGACCTACGTCGCACTATATCCCCAACGTCGCATATAGCGACGCAGCGACCTACGTCGCACTATATCCCCAACGTCGCATATAGCGACGCAGCGACCTACGTCGCACTATAACCCCAACGTCGCACTTAGCGACGCAGACCCTTACGTCGCAGAAATCAACTACGTCGCCTATAGCGACGTCACGTACAACGTCGCATTAAATTGCGAAAGTCGCACATAGCGACGTCATGCCCAACGTCGCAGTCCGGATCTGCGACGTAGCACCCTACGTCGCACAAAACAGAATCTTCAAACCTCAAAATTTTGAAGTCAAAGTTACTGTTCAAAAAAGTCAAATTTACTGTAGCAGTACTGTAGCAGTACTGTAGCAAAGTCAACATTTTAGAATTATTATTATTTCAACTAAATCACCAACGGGCCGTACACATTTTCAAATACACAATTGAATCAACTAAGTCATAGTAACTTAGATAATTCAATCAAACAAGTCGTTGTAACTTGTATCAACTTATTCCAAACAAGTCGTAGTAACTTGTAACAAAACAATCAACCAAATCGGGGTAATTTGGACATCAAGTTAAGCAAACAATTCACATGGTAGTCTTTCGGGTTACCAATACAATTAATGACAATTTAAGTGTCGTGGACACATTCAGGTTTCAAGCCTTTGGACACCAACTTACAGCTAATTATTTCAAGTTTATTAAGTTAAACACTTCAAGAACCAGGTGAGTTTCATAGCCCCATTTTCACTGCTTTACAACTAGGGGTGTGATATTACTACTCGATTTTGTTTTACGAGTAGAACGCAAGTGCCAAACTTCAAATACTACATGAGTTTCAAGCTAATCAATTTAAAGTCCTCCATAAGCATAGTCTCTAGTATTTTATAGCGTGAATGTTAGTATATGATATCATATGGGATTGACAATCCTCATCCGGGTTAGCACGCACTAACCGGTCAAACGGATGTATTAGCATTTGGGAAGACGAGTGTGGATTAGACACTCGTAGGAGGCATTTCAAGTTAGGTTTCCTTAATTGGGCCTGACAAATCAAGTTAAGCTCAGACTATGTGCTCATGGACAGTATAACTTTTATCTTGCTTAATTGCATTTTAAATTCAATATAAATCTTGCGGTTCTTACAACTATACATTGACATACAAACCTGTGAGCTCACCAGCGTTTTCGCTGACCCATTTTAGTATTTATCACAGGTACCCAGCAGTAGTTTGGCTGTACAAGCAGGAATTATTAGCTCGAGTCAGCATACATACAACTAGAGATTGGACTGCATTATTATATTTTGTAAAAGTAATTATGCTATGTAATCTCTCAATTTCAGGAACCGAGCTAATGTAACTATATTTTGATGTAAACATTTATTTTATTTATACAAGTTTAAAACGACGCATATAGTGGTCGTTCATTATATCTTATGTGCTTTGTATATTGATTAGTGACACCCAAATCAAGCTTCCGCAAATCATTAAATTTGGGGGTGTCACAGATTGGTATCAGAGCCTAAGGTTATAGTGAACTAGGTTGCATTTAGTGGGCCTAGACTATGACCGTTAGGCAGCATTCCTTATTAGTTATGACTAGTTCAGGGATTACATCATACGACTTTAATTTAACATAGCCTGATCAACTATGTACAATTAGAGAAAGATGACGTGAAATCTGAAAGAGTTATGTTGAACAGGAATGCATTAGTTGACTCTGACCTCGAGAGAAACGGGACTCAAAACACATCTGTGCTAGACACTCAATAGGTTATTATGTGATATACATATATGATTACATAAGTAGACCTCATTACAACTTTAGGCTATATTATATTATATGAATATAGGTCTCTTTCTCTATAACGCTTTGCCTCGAAATGACAAACACACCACTAGTTCATCATACTCGGACTAGTATCTTATTTCATTTCCTTGTTCTTTCTTACTCAGCATCATGCCTCCTCGTCGTCAAATTACCCTTAGCGAAGCTGAGATCGCGGGAATCATTGCCCGCAGTATGACCGAAGCCTTGGCTACCCGAACACCACCCGGTAGCGAGGACACAGCAACCAACACTCCACCACCCAAACCCTGCTCCTATAAGGACTTCCTTAGCTGTAAACCGCTATATTTCAAAGGCACGGAAGGTGCCATTGGCTTGATCCGTTGGATTGAGCGTATGGAATCTGTTTTCAGCCTCTGCGACTGCACTGAGAACAACAAGGTCAAATTCGCTGCTTACACCTTTCAGGAAGGTGCACTCACGTGGTGGAAAACCCACGCAAACTCTGTAGGCCTTGAGGTTGCAAATCGGCTTCCTTGGGCCGAACTGAAGAAGAAGCTGACAGAAAAATACTGTCCTGAAGAAGAATTGCACAGGCTGGAGGAAGAATTCTGGCACCTGGCGGTGCAGGGAAATGATGTTGCTGATTATACCACCAAATTTCAGCAGTTTGCTTTATTGTGCCCGGGTTTGGTCGAACCAGAAAGTAAGGGCATTAAGAAATACATTCGTGGACTCCCCGAGAACATCCAGGGAAACGTCGCCTCATCCAGACCAACCACCACTGAGAGTGCCATTCGATTGGCCCACGAACTCATGGCTCTAGTTGTCAGCCGTGAGACCTCCAACACCTCATCCTCCAACAACAACAAACGCAAATCCACTGAACAACACCACAACTCAAACAAGAAAAACAACGCCATCCAAGTCTACACCTCCAACTCTGAAACCACCCGCAGCTACACCGGGGACAGGCCTTATTGTCCCAAGTGTAACTACCACCATTTTGGTCAGTGCGGTACTCCTTGCAACAACTGCAGGAGGTACGGGCATCTGACTAAGGATTGCCGAGCCCCCAAATCCAACAACAACCCCTCTGACAGAAATGCCCGACAACCTAAGTCCTGCTATGAATGTGGACACCCAGGACACTTCAGGGATTCTTGCCCAAAATTGAAGAATAAGGGCAACAACAACAACAACAACCACCGCAACAACAACAACGCCAAAAGTAGCGCCTTCGTGATCAACTCAGGGGACGCCCGTCAGGACCCGAATGTGGTCACGGGTATGTTCCTCCTCAACAATTTAACTGCTTCTATTCTGTTTGATACTGGTGCCGATAGGAGTTTTATTTCCGATGAATTTTGCCCTCTACTTGACATTACACCCGTTGCTTTAGACGTTAAGTACACCGTAGAGCTAGCAAATGGCAAATTGATAGAAACCAATAGTGTGATACCTGATTGCACTTTAAATCTAGCCGACGAAATCTTCTCCATAGATCTTATGCCTGTTGAGATAGGAAGTTTCGATGTCATCGTAGGCATGGACTGGTTGTCCAAACATCGCGCCGAAATCATTTGCTACGATAAAATTGTTCGCATACCTCTCGCCGTCGGTAGAACCCTAGTCATACAGGGGGAGACCGGAGGGACGAGGCTTAACATCATCTCTTGTCTTAAAACCCGGAAATTTCTGAAAAAGGGTTATCCAGCAATCCTCGCGCACATCATGGAGAAAAAGTCGGAGGAGAAGCGACTTGAGGATGTTCCAATTGTTCGAGACTTTCCAGAAGTCTTTCCTGAGGAACTGCCTGGTCTACCACCACCAAGACAGGTTGAGTTCTCAATCGAGCTTGTACCAGGTGCTGCGCCGGTCGCCCGAGCACCATACCGTTTAGCTCCATCCGAACTTCAGGAGCTGTCCACCCAGTTACAGGAACTCCTGGAACGAGGGTTTATCAGGCCGAGTTCTTCACCCTGGGGAGCTCCGGTCCTATTTGTTAAGAAGAAAGATGGTTCTTTTCGAATGTGTATCGACTATCGAGAGTTGAACAAGTTAACTGTCAAGAACCGGTATCCACTTCCTCGAATCGATGATTTGTTCGACCAACTTCAAGGGTCGAGTTGTTATTCAAAGATTGATCTCCGATCCGGTTATCACCAATTGCGTGTCCGAGATGCCGATATTCCAAAAACCGCTTTCAGAACCCGTTACGGGCATTACGAATTCCAAGTGATGCCATTCGGCCTAACCAATGCACCGGCTGTATTCATGGACCTTATGAATCGGGTGTGTAAACCTTACCTTGATAAGTTTGTCATTGTCTTCATTGATGACATCCTCATATACTCACGAAGCAAAGAAGAGCATGCGCAACACCTCAAAACCATCCTTGAACTACTTAAACACGAGGAGCTCTATGCCAAGTTCTCTAAGTGTGAGTTCTGGATCAAAACCGTTCAATTCCTTGGCCACGTGATTGACAGTCAGGGGATTCACGTTGACCCGTCAAAAATCGAGGCTATCAAAGACTGGCAATCGCCAACCACTCCGACCGAAGTACGGCAGTTTCTAGGACTGGCCGGATACTATAGACGATTCATTGAAAATTTCTCCAAGATAGCCATGCCACTTACAACGCTGACCCAGAAAGACAAAAAGTTTGACTGGACTGATAAACAAGAGTCGGGATTCCAACTCTTAAAACAAAAGCTTTACAGTGCTCCTATCCTCTCTTTACCCGAAGGCACCGATGACTTCGTGGTATACTGCGATGCTTCACATCAAGGTCTCGGTTGTGTGCTTATGCAACGAGACAAAGTCATAGCTTATGCTTCCCGACAGCTTAAGATTCATGAAAAGAATTACACCACCCACGACCTCGAGCTAGGAGCTGTCGTTTTTGCCCTCAAAATCTGGAGACATTACCTTTACGGTACCAGATGCACAATCTTTACCGACCATAAAAGCCTTCAACACATATTCGATCAGAAGGATCTCAACATGAGGCAACGTCGATGGGTAGAGTTGCTTACCGATTACGACTGCGAACTCAAATATCATCCAGGCAAAGCAAATGTTGTTGCTGATGCTCTCAGTCGGAAAGAGCGAGTGAAGCCACTTCGGGTTCGAGCCCTTAGTATGACCATCCACAACAATTTAAACATTCAAATCCTCACTGCTCAACTCGAAGCCTTAAAACCCGAAAATCTCAAGGATGAAGCCTTGCGGGGCATGGATAAACAATTCGAAGTCAAACCTAACGGGATTAGGTATTTCTCAAACCGAATCTGGTTGCCTAAATTTGGGAACCTACGAGACTTGGTGATGGATGAAGCTCACAAGTCTAAATATTCTATCCACCCGGGGTCCGATAAAATGTACCACGGTATCAAGGACTTCTACTGGTGGCCGAACATGAAATCTGAAATCGCCACCTATGTCAGCAAATGCCTTACTTGCTCCAAAGTCAAAATCGAATATCAAAAACCATCAGGTTTACTTCAACAACCCAGTCTTCCTGAATGGAAATGGGAACAAATTGCCATGGACTTCATAACCAAACTACCCAAATCCTCGAGCGGTTGCGATACCATTTGGGTGATCGTGGATCGTCTCACAAAATCTGCTCACTTCCTGGCAATCAAGGAATCCGATAAAATGGAACGCCTCACCAACATTTATCTGAAGGAAATCGTGACCAAACACGGTGTTCCAATCTCAATTATCTCCGATAGGGATAGTCGTTTCACTTCACAATTTTGGCAATCACTTCAAAAATCCCTGGGTACTCGACTTGATATGAGTACCGCATACCATCCTCAAACAGACGGTCAAAGTGAACGAACCATTCAAACACTTGAAGACATGCTACGGGCCTGCGTAGTAGACTTCGGTGTAAACTGGGAAAAACATCTACCATTGTGCGAATTCTCGTACAACAACAGTTATCATACCAGCATCAAAGCTGCACCCTTCGAGGCACTGTACGGTCGTAAGTGCCGGTCACCTATCTGTTGGACTGAAGTTGGGGATAGCCAACTCACAGGTCCAGAAATCATTCACGAAACGACCGAGAGAATCGTTGAAATCCAAAACAAGCTTAAGGCCGCGCGTGATCGTCAGAAAAGTTATGCTGACGTGAGACGCAAACCACTCGAGTTCCAGGTTGGGGATCGAGTTCTACTCAAAGTATCGCCTTGGAAAGGCGTAATCCGATTTGGCAAACGAGGGAAGTTGAATCCCAGATACATTGGACCATTCGAGATCCTCGAAAGGATTGGTCCAGTAGCATATCGATTGCAGCTGCCATCCGAACTCAGCAGTGTGCATCCCACATTTCATGTTTCAAATCTGAAGAAGTGTCTGTCTGATGAGACACTTATCATTCCACTCGATGAAATTCGAGTTGACGAGAAACTTCACTTCATTGAGGAACCCGCTGAAATCATGGACCGTGAGGTCAAACAACTTAAACAAAGTCGTATTCCCATCGTCAAAGTTAGGTGGAATTCGCGGCGCGGTCCGGAATTTACCTGGGAACGGGAAGACCAAATGCGACTCAAGTATCCTCAACTCTTCACTGATTCAACGTCAAACACCACTTCAACATAAATTTCGGGACGAAATTCTTCTAACAGGGGGAGAATGTGACAACCGTCAATTTAGGACTATACTTTAGTGCCTAATTAAGTTTTAATACATGTAATTAGTTCTGTGTTAGGCTAATTAATGTATCAATTATTATATATATTGTTGAATATATATATATCTACAATTATGCGGTTTGTTTAAATCGTACGAGTTTCGAATCGAATGTAATTTCGACACAATAAATACGGACGTTGGTGAACAATTTTATTAAGTAATGCAAATATTATTTAATAACACAACTTTGTTTAGAATATTATTTGTTATAATATTTAGTATCCAAGTTTTATCGCACAATTAATATAAACGCGAATAAAATGTAATTGCGCAAACAAAACAAAACAAATTACCTTTTATAATGAAATTATTAAATGTTTAGTAAAATGCTTCAACAAAAATACAGAATAATTATTCGTATTTTAAAACGTATATTAAAACATAGAAAATAAATATTTAACGTTCAAACGACGGAGTAAACGAACACCGCACGGAGCGAGAACGCGGGGCGAAAATGGGGACTTAACCTCCCACTCCCACCCCACTTTCTTTCATTTCCTTATTTCTTTCTCTCTCCCTCTTTCATTTTCTCTCAAGTTTCATCACAACCAAAATCAACTAAAACCGCAAAATAAACATACTAAACAACCTCGAATCTTCAAGCCCCTTTGGAAATAAACGACCACCTCGCGACGATCTACAATCCTACCTTTCCGGAATTTCATTTCGGCGATTTGTAAGTTTCCGACACAACTCCGAAAACTCTCGTTTTTAAGTTTTATAACTTGCTAGTTGTTTGTATAACCTTGTAATGTCCTAAAATGGGTTGGGTAAAAATATTATGCCGATCGATGGCCGGAAAACGCGTTTTTGGAGTTGAAACTCCGATCAGACCCCGTACGTCGCATTTGGCCTGGAGCAAATGCGACGCAGCGACCTACGTCGCACTATATCCCCAACGTCGCATATAGCGACGCAGCGACCTACGTCGCACTATATCCCCAACGTCGCATATAGCGACGCAGCGACCTACGTCGCACTATAACCCCAACGTCGCACTTAGCGACGCAGACCCTTACGTCGCAGAAATCAACTACGTCGCCTATAGCGACGTCACGTACAACGTCGCATTAAATTGCGAAAGTCGCACATAGCGACGTCATGCCCAACGTCGCAGTCCGGATCTGCGACGTAGCACCCTACGTCGCACAAAACAGAATCTTCAAACCTCAAAATTTTGAAGTCAAAGTTACTGTTCAAAAAAGTCAAATTTACTGTAGCAGTACTGTAGCAGTACTGTAGCAAAGTCAACATTTTAGAATTATTATTATTTCAACTAAATCACCAACGGGCCGTACACATTTTCAAATACACAATTGAATCAACTAAGTCATAGTAACTTAGATAATTCAATCAAACAAGTCGTTGTAACTTGTATCAACTTATTCCAAACAAGTCGTAGTAACTTGTAACAAAACAATCAACCAAATCGGGGTAATTTGGACATCAAGTTAAGCAAACAATTCACATGGTAGTCTTTCGGGTTACCAATACAATTAATGACAATTTAAGTGTCGTGGACACATTCAGGTTTCAAGCCTTTGGACACCAACTTACAGCTAATTATTTCAAGTTTATTAAGTTAAACACTTCAAGAACCAGGTGAGTTTCATAGCCCCATTTTCACTGCTTTACAACTAGGGGTGTGATATTACTACTCGATTTTGTTTTACGAGTAGAACGCAAGTGCCAAACTTCAAATACTACATGAGTTTCAAGCTAATCAATTTAAAGTCCTCCATAAGCATAGTCTCTAGTATTTTATAGCGTGAATGTTAGTATATGATATCATATGGGATTGACAATCCTCATCCGGGTTAGCACGCACTAACCGGTCAAACGGATGTATTAGCATTTGGGAAGACGAGTGTGGATTAGACACTCGTAGGAGGCATTTCAAGTTAGGTTTCCTTAATTGGGCCTGACAAATCAAGTTAAGCTCAGACTATGTGCTCATGGACAGTATAACTTTTATCTTGCTTAATTGCATTTTAAATTCAATATAAATCTTGCGGTTCTTACAACTATACATTGACATACAAACCTGTGAGCTCACCAGCGTTTTCGCTGACCCATTTTAGTATTTATCACAGGTACCCAGCAGTAGTTTGGCTGTACAAGCAGGAATTATTAGCTCGAGTCAGCATACATACAACTAGAGATTGGACTGCATTATTATATTTTGTAAAAGTAATTATGCTATGTAATCTCTCAATTTTAGGAACCGAGCTAATGTAACTATATTTTGATGTAAACATTTATTTTATTTATACAAGTTTAAAACGACGCATATAGTGGTCGTTCATTATATCTTATGTGCTTTGTATATTGATTAGTGACACCCAAATCAAGCTTCCGCAAATCATTAAATTTGGGGGTGTCACAACTTAGCAGTGAGTTTTGCCTTCAATTCCTCCCAAGTGAGTTGGTAGGCAATGTCAGCACCCACTGATTGGGTATATGAATTCCACCAAGAGTGGGCATCATCTTCAAGAGAGCAGGTGGCGAAGTTTACTTTGTCATTCTCCGCGCATTTACTGACACGGAAAACAGTTTCCATTTTCTCGAACCATCTGATCAGTCCGATGGCTCCTTCAGAACCCTTGAAACTCGAGGGTTTGCAGCTTTGGAAGTCCTTGTAAGAACAAGGTTTGGTGGCAGAGGTTCCAGCGGTATCGCTGTTTCTGGTGGAGTTTGGTGGGGTATTCCGAGCTAAGGCTTCAGTAACAGCCTGGGTTATGAGTGAAGTAATCTGTGCATCGGTGTAAGGTCTGGTCTTCGGCGGCATGATTCTTCAATAACAGAAATGAAGATACATGAGATTTTGCAAGAAAGTTGTATTTATCTCAGATGTACATGTATAAAAGCAGTAATACATAACATCAACAGGAGTAATGGTAATCGATATGAGTTGAAACAGCAAGGAATATTTAATAGATAGTACGAGTTCAAAGGTTACATCCTACAGATGTATTACAAAAGATGTCGGGAATTGTTACATCCGACTGAATTATAGAATAGCGCGTAGATAGTTACTAGATTACAGGGTAGATTACAAGACAAAGACTACACTAGTCTTAACGTAGATTAATTTGTTCCATCATCGTGACAAGACGGTCCACAGTGTTTGCAAGCCTGCTAGCTTGTCGGGCGTTGTCTTCTGCTAGTGCAAGTCGTTGTGTTAGTCCACACGCATATTCTTCTGCCTCAAGTGAGCGTTGCACACATTCATCCATCCTTTGTTGCAGAAGGGCATTTTCCACCCTTATTTCTATTATTTGGTTGCGAAGGACATCCATGTTGTTGTTTGTGGTTTCAAGGTCGTCGGAGACTTGTTCGATGCGTTCAAGGGATGTAAGTCTCCAGTTTTCGTTTGTTTCCTGCAACACGACATCCATGGTGCGAAGTCGCTGCTCGTGTTGATTCACCCTGGCGGTTAAGGCCGGTAAGGTGGAATGAGTGGGATACGGGCCAGCTCGAGGCAACCTGTTGTTCCTCCTTGCTACCCTTGGGTTCTGCGACCCGGATTGAGAGCGAGATGAATTTGATGGGATGTTTGCCATTTCTGAGACAAAGCGTTAGTAAGATAGAGGCCTATATTCATATAGCTCCTATATAATATAGCCTATTGAGTGTCTAGCATAAACATGTTCAAGTCTCGGTTCTCTCGAGGTCAGAGTCTTCTATTGTACCCTGTTCAGCCATAACTACTTTCAGATCTTACATCATCTTTGTTTAATTGTACATAGTTGATCAGGCTATGTTAAATTAAACTTGTATGATGTAATCACTGAACCAGTTATACCTAATAAGGAATACTGCCTAATGGTCATAGTCTAGGCTCACTAAATGCAACCTAGTTCACTATAACCTTAGGCTCTGATACCAATCTGTAACACCCCCAAATTTGATGATTTGCGGAAGCTTGATTTGGGTGTTACTAATCAATAACAAAGCATAAAGATAAATAGCAAACGACTCTATATGCGTCGTTTTAATCAAAATATATTGATAACTGAAATGTTTACAACATTTAAAGCTTTACATAGCTCGAGTTAATTAAAATGAGATTTCAGTACATAAGTACTTATACAAAATATACTAATGCAAGAAAATCTCAATCGTCTGTATGCTGACTCGAGCTAAATCCTGAAGCAGAAACATCCTACTGCTGGGTACCTGCGATATATGCTAAAAGGTCAGCTATAAAGCTGGTGAGCTCACAGGTTTGAAATCAAGTAATATCGTATGAACCGCAAGATTTAAATAATGTATTGCATCCAGCAATAAAATAATGAATTGCATCCAGCAATTAAATGATAATCATCGTGTATACAGCCATGAGCACATAGTTGAGCTTAACTCGAGGGCCGGGTCCCCTATAGAGAATTCCGGGCGAGGTGCCTCCACGAATGCCTAATCAACATTCGTCTTCCCAAATATTAGTACGTCCGTTTACCCGGTTAGTGCTTGCTAACCCGAACGAGGAGGGTCAATCCTATATGGTACCATATACTAATATTCACGCTACAACGTATTAACAACTATGCTGACGGAGGTCTTTCAAATGATTAGTTTCGAAAAACTCATGTAGTATATGAAAAGTTTGGTACTTGCGTTCACATGTTAAAAGTTTGAGCAGTATATCACACCCCTGAGTAAAACAGTAAAAAGAGGGGCTATGAGACTCACCTGAGTCTGAATGCGTTTAAACAAACGTAAGTTGATTAGCCAAAATGAAGTCCAAAGACTTGTAACCTGAGGGTGTCCACGACACGCGATGGTTATAAATATGATTGGGTATCTTAAAAGATCACCCCTGCAGTTGTTCGTCCAACTATAATGTCCAAATATCCACTATTTGGTTGATATGTTTAAGTGTTTGAAAAGTGTACGACCCGTTGGTGACTAGTTTGAAATAATAACTTCAAGTATTATTATCAAGTTATCGATGTTTTGCACATACAAAAGTGTCTCAAAGTGTTTTATAAGTCGTATCGTATAGAGATTTGAGGTTGTAAAAGTTCGACACTTAGTGAAATTTGAGTTGCAAATATTCTGTTTTATGCATCACTTAAAGCGACACTCATGGGTTTAAGCGACACTTAGGAAGTGTCGCATGAAATGACAGATTCTGAATAATAGCGTCACTTGTGCAAGTGACGCATAGAGTGCGACATTTGAGGAAGTATCGGTTGTAAGTGTCGGTATAAAGGTCATGAGTCACTAAGGTGAGTGCCGGGTGAAATCAAGTTTGATGATAGGCGTCACTTAGGTAAGTGACGCTATAAGTGTCGGTCATTAGTGACGGGTATTGAGAATGCGTCACTTAGGTAGTGACGGAAAAAGAGGGTTTTATGCGGCACTTAGGCAAGTGACGCAAAATTTGGGCTTTTAGCGACACTCAATGCGTCACTTAAGTGACGCACGAAGTGACGCTATACTGCATGCTTCGTTGCGACACTTAAAGCTGTTGACGGGTTTTTGAGCCAAAAACGAGTTTTCCGGCCATAGTTTGGTCCGATTCTTTTACCCAACCCATATATGGACATTTTAAGTTGTTACAAACTACTAGAAAGTGAAAACACTTAAAAACGAGGGATTTCGGTATTTGTCGGAAACTTACAAAGTGTCGGATGAGAAATCCGAAAAGATAGGATGATAGATCGTGTCGCGGTGGTCGTTTTCTTCCAAAAGAGTAGTATGATCCAAGGCCGTTTGGTACGTTTATTTTGCGTTTTTGATAGAATTTGGAGGTGGAGGTGGTTGGTGTAGTTGAAAGAAAAAGTGAAAGAGAGAGAGAGAGAATGAAGAAAGTGAGGGAAAAAGAGTGGGAAATGGGAGGTTATCCTCCCATTTTTCGCCCCGTGTTCCCGCTCCGTGCGGTGTTCGTTTGCTCCGTCTTTTAAACGTTAATTAATCATTTTAATTATTAATAAGTACATTTTAATTACAAATTATTACACTATATTTTATTTAATTATTTTACCAATACGATTACGTTTGAGTTATAAATGTAAGTTGGTTTATTTAGTTTGCGCGTTTTACATTTTAAATTGTGTAACTTCCTGATTGTACGATACGAATAAATACGAAATATTATTATAATAATATTTTTGACATAACAACGTTACTTAATAAAATTTGTCACCAACGTCCATATTAAAAAGAATCGAAATACATTCGATTTAAATTGCGTACGATTTAACCAAATCGCATTTTCGTATATATTCAACAATATATATAATTCGATACATTAATTAGCCTAACAAGGAACTAATTACATGTATTAACATCTGATTAGGCACTAAATACTAGTCCTAATTTGACGGGTGTTACATCTTCAATCTCCTTTTCTTCAAGATCTGCACTTTGTCTAAGTCCCACAGTGTACATATTCCAATCTGTGCCTAGTGATCTTAGAAACTTCCTATTCAAATCATCCTTATCAATCTTGACATTGTGATTTTCAAGATCACCCACAAGTTTTTGAAATCTATCAAAAGTCTGAGTCAAAGTTTCAGACTTTACACCTGCAAAGTTTTCAAATTGTTGTTTGAGAAGAGATCTCTTATTCTTCTTGGAGTTGTCATTACCACCAAATCTCTTAACAATTGCTTCCATGAGAACCTGAGCATCTTCACAGTTTTCAAATTTCCTTTGATACTCATTAGGAATAGACAAAAGTAGAGTACTTAATGCCTTCCACTCTGTTGCTCTTTCTTTCCTCTCTGCATCAGTCTTTGGTGGTGGTCTTTCCTCCTTTTTACCATCTGCATCCTTAGTATAGTTTGGTCCATTAGTAACCACCTCCCACATCATATAATCCGTAAGCAACATGTATTGCCTAATCCTAGTCTGCCATAGCTCAAACTCATCAGGTTTGAGCATGGGAATCTTTGTAGCTTGTATACCTTCCATTGTTTCAGTAGACATCTTGTTATTTGTTGAAAAAGCTGCGAAATTCAATTACCTTCTTCAAGATCAAAGTAATATCAAGCTCTGATACCACTTGATGATCCCAGATTGAGATCTTAATATGTATTACTTTGATTGATTATTAATAAGCTTGCGGAATAGTTTATTAATAACTTGAAGAACAAACTTGTATATAACATAATATCTACCCAAAAGCTTCAATATTATTATCAATAATACGAACACACAATTGTGTTAGGGTTTACAACCTTGAAGCTAATAACTAGAATGAATCGTATCTTCTAGGGTTTTACAGGATCTCTATTTATAACATATAGAGTCCTTTACAGAATCAAACATATTAGGAATCCTCATCTACTCCTAATATAACTCTAACCAACTTTATCTAACCAACAATGGTTATCTATATATCTAACAGGGGTAGTACTCGTATATTACTAACAGTGGTTAAGTACTTAATACAAAATACAAATTACACGTTCAACAGTGGCACTGTTAGACTAAAACTAATTGACAGTGGCACTGTCAACACAAAAACTCTAACAGTGGTGAACTTCTTCTAACAGCGGCAATCATACTTGTATTCAGAGCAGATCTGACAGTGTCTCAGGTCTCAACAGTTTTACCTCATTGTATATTTGTTCACCGGTCATTGGAATTGGAGCCGTGCCAAATTCTTGATTTCCATTAAATGCCTTCTTTTGCTTTCTGAACGCATGGTTATATGGTAGATATCTTCTGTGACCTACATAGCTCTGCTTGGATGACGCAGGAAGTCTAATACAATATGTATCTTTCCCACATACCACACAACCTTTGTATCCACTGGTTGGGCAGCCACATAAAGTACCAAGTGCAGGGTAATCATTTATTGTCGATAACACCACCGCACGTAGACTAAATATTTGCTTTGTGGAAGCATCATATGTGTCGACCCCTGTCTCGAATAAGAGTTGCAGATCATCAACCAACGGTTCTAAAAAAACATCGATATCATTTCCCGGGTATCCCGATATCAATACAGATAGCATGATAAACTTTCTTTTCATACACAACCATGGAGGAAGGTTGTAGATGACAGATAAAACTGGCCACACACTGTGATGCCTATTTCCTCTGTTGACATCAACACCATCAGCAGATATTCCTAGCCTTAGATTCCTTGGATCATTTGCAATTTCGGGGAATTCATTATCTATGGTTCGCCATGCCTGTGAATCCGCCGGGTGACGTAACACACCATCTGTTTTCCTCCTTGTCGCGTGCCATCTTAATTCTTCTGAAATACTTGTTATCTTAAAGAGACGTTGCAGCCTTGGTATTATTGGAAAGTACCACATTACGTTTGCTGGGATCTTCTCATACACTTTTTTTGTCTTCTTATCCACCTTCCATCTTGATGTCCCACAGGTACGACACACGGTCAATTCCTTGTCCTCTTTCCAGTAAAGAAGGCAATTGTTGATACATACATCTATCTTTTTGTATCCTGAACCCAGCAATTTGAAAATTTTCTTTGCCTGATAAGTGTTTTCCGGCAATTCGTTACCATCAGGTAGCATCTTTTTTAACAATCCTAGCAGTTCAGTAAAGAATTGATCAGAACAGCCATACTTACTCTTTAAGTTGAGTAGGTGAACTATGGCTGACAACTTTGTGAAGTCAGGACACCCACTGTAAAGTGGCTTCTCTGCATCTGATAGCAGTTCTAGAAGCTTGGCATGGTCATCCGGATCCTCATCATCAAAATTATCTTTTGTAGCATTAACCATTTCCACTGTTTCACTCGCATGTGTTGGGAGTTCTGCATCAAAATCCATATGGTTGTCACCATATTCTGTTGTAACAATTGGCTCATCCTTCTCTCCATGATAAGTCCATTGTGTGTAGCTTTGATCAATGTCATTGCTGAATAAATGGAAATGCACTTCCTCCGTTTTACGAACTACATGGTTTAAACATTTGGTACATGGACATGGGATTAGAAGATGTGGATTATTACCCTGTGGGTCGATGTTACTCATCTTCTTCAAGTTGTTTACTGCATAATCAATAAATGCTTCTACTCCATCTCTATAAATTCTGCCCAGCCTGTTTGTTCCCATCCAAGACTTGTCCATTACTTAGGGTTTGAAAAATCCAATTAGGTGTGTCGGCGTGTTATGTACTGTAATTGATTAGGGTATGAAATATGTTAGGTATAGTAGCGCCTTGATTAATGCAATTAGAGGATCTTAGTTGAAGAGTGCCAAAAAGTGATTGAGGATCTCAAACACAGGCTTGTTGTACTCGAAGCTTTGCCGGTTAAGACCACTTTCAACAAGGGGGAGAATAATGATGATGATGAAGTCAGACATGATGCAAGCAATGATGGAAAAGTGGTGCAGAATGATGATATGGCTGAGGAGACTGCAAAGGCACCTGATACAGAGGCTGAGGGGGAGTCAAAGGTTAGAACAGAGCCTAAGATGACAATGGGAAGAAAGAAAGCAATACCATATGCAAGTGCTAAAGCTAGAAGATTTGAAGAACTTAAAAGGGCTAAGTCATGTGGTCCCACTGCTAGTTCAAGAGTCACTCCCACTGCTACTGCAAAAGCAACACCAGCCACTGCTAGTTGTATTCAAAGTACAGCTAGTAGTAAACTTACCACTGTTATACCAATTGATAGGAACAGAAAGAAGGATGCTGAAAAGAAAGAAGCTAAAAGGAAAGCTAAGAAACCAACAAGAGGTGAATTGAAAAATCAATTGGTTTGCAAGTTAAGAGGAGATACATATCCTACAGTGCAGTTGAGGAGAATGACATTAGAGCAATTGCAGAAATTGTGGGATAACAATCCAATTGTTAATCCTGAGGCAAGAGAAAGAATTGAAAAGAAAAGGAGAGAGGATGAAGAGATACAGAGAAGGCTGAAATTAAGGTATCAACATATTGATGAGGAGCTTGAACAAAAGAAAATCGAAGCCCAAAAGGCTGAAGAGTTGAGATTAAAAGTTGCAAGTCATAGAAGGTCATTTCAAATGATTCAAGACTCTGATGATCAGATATATGATTTGGATAGAGATGAAGAAATCTTAGAAGAGATGATGGTTGAAAAGAGAGATAGGAATGAAAATACAAATCTTAATGATGAAGATCTCTCAGATATTGTTGAATGGCAAAGAATTTTCATAGAGTCAAACACTGTGTCTTATGAACTCAGAATTAAAAGAAGAAATGGAGATGTGAGTTTTCATAAGTCTATGGTTGATATTTTGAGAAAAGTAAAGAAAATGGATGTGTATGATATGTATAGAGTTGGAATGGAAAAGGATATAAAGCTTGTGAATATTCATATTGAAAGACACGTAAGGGAATGGTTAAGAATGATGTTTGAACCAGAACAGTATGGTGAACTTTTTTTGGGTAGTGAAGTTGTTAGTGATTGGAGACATTTTGCTAGAGCAGGAGTTCATTGCATACGACTGAGTAATGGTAAATACATCTATATGTTGGAAGAAAGAGATTATGTTCTGAGCCAATCACTGTTGAAACAGCTAACTGAAATAAAGTTACTTGTAGCTGTCAAAACTGATAAAGGAAAGGATATAATCTATAAAATCATGAATCAGTACAACAAGAGGGTAGAATCAAGCAAGAAAGGGTCCCAATCTTCTAAAGAATCTGAGGCTGAATGAAGAAACTTAATGTAATTCCAGATTGATTAACTTTAGGGGGAGATTGTTGGGATCTGAGCTGAGTTGGCTAAGTGTGGAAGTGCTTACCACTGTTCGTGTTGAAGAGTGCCACTGCTAGAGGAAGTGAAGACTAGCTACTGCTAGTGTAATTGTATGATAGCCACTGTTAGAAATATACTTGGTGAATATTGTGATAAGTATATTGTAGCCACTGTTAGTGGAAAGCATGGCGTAGCCACTGTTAATGTAATTAATGATATATGATTATATGGCACTATGCGGAAAACGAATTCGATTAACCATAAGGATTCATCATTTTGAACACTTTTATAAACTTTAGTTATCATTAAACACATTTTATAAACTTTGGTAATTCTTGAACACATTGCCTATAGTTATGGTTGATTAACGTACAATTTTTTATCCTTCACTAAATTAAAATTTTTATGAAAGTGTAAATCCCTTGTTGTCTATTAACTTTTTCGATAAAAAGTTTTATCATTTCATTTTTTACGTCTTTAACAGATTCTTCGTACTAAACCAAATGAATTTGATTGAACAGATTCTACGTCTTTAACAGATTTACGTCTTTATGTGACTTTAGCCTAAGTTTAATAGTGAAATGTGTTTGTCCCTATACTAGGATCTAAACGGAACAAGTCACTCAATCGTTTGCGGAATCAACGATTAAGTTATAAACTAAACAAACGAATAATCAATACGCAATGAATACGAACCAAACCGTTTGTATATTGAATTATAATCGATCAGATTACAGGGATTTCGACAAATGGCGTTTAGGGTTTCGTCAACCCTAAACAGAAAACGTAAATACATTTTTATACATAATCTGGCACCTGCGACGTCGCACACGACTTCGCAGGCCCAAGCCCATGCGACGTTGACTACGTCGCAGGCCCAATACCTGACGTCGCACCTGCGACGTTACACGCAACGTCGCAGGAATCAGGAAAACTAATTCTAATTACAAACTACGAGCTAGACCAACTGACAGACACAAACATGTACCAACAAACTCCCCCGTGTCTTCAGCTTGGTCTTCAAAAATCTTCTTTAAACCCAGCCCGCAGGAAATTGGCCGTCAGCGTGAATTCCATTAGCCACACAAACTGTAACCACATTATAAAACAGTTCGGCTAAACATTTATTGAATTCATTCTTTTCACCGACCCGAATCCGATTGTCGTAGAGTTTTCTCAAATCTTTTTCATGAAGATTAATCAAACTCATCGGATCATATATTCTAAACGTTGCTTGCTTTAAATTCCATATACCTCCAACTTCTGGCCACGGTTCAGAATCTGGAACGAAAGTAATAACCGCTTCACCAGTCTGTGGATCAAGTTCCCATTTAACGAATCTTCGCAGAAAATAATAAGGAACAGGTTCCAGAGGTATCTCAGTCAAACATTTTGCAGGCGGATAATGAACTCTAACGATCGGACGCTTCGTAGCTGGATCAATCTTTTTCTTGAATGTATATTGAGTACCTAACGTCGGTTTCAACTTATTATACTTCTTTGACAAAACCTCTCGACGTAAGCATCTTTGCATAAATTCAGCGTAATCATTCTTGAACGGATTGATCAGATTCAATTGAGCTAAACGATTTATTTCTCCTTTCGGCAACGAGCTCAATCTATCAAAACGCATTCTGAAGTACTGAACTCCATCCCTTCTCTTTATCATAAACAAATTTCTCTGACATTTCCAGCTTCTGATAACTCAAGTGTAATTTCGACTAACTCGATAAACTTTTCATTTAACTGGAATAGGAACTGGATTTCGTCCCTTAGGCCACCATTGCTTATTTCGTTCTCTCTTTTCTTCAGCAGTTAATTTCTTCTTAGGAACATCAGAAGATTCAGTTTCAGGAGCTACTGAGTCCGGTGCCTGTGTCTCTGGAGCTGGAGTTGCAGCAGAACTTGATTCTCCATGTTGAGCTTTAGCAGGCCTCTCATCTTCACTTGAATCAGATTCTATAATCGGTGCACCATCATAAGCTTCCCCAGATTGTGCATCATCATACGTTTCATCTGAATTAAACTGTTCTTCTTCAATCGAAACATCCTCATTCATCTCAAAAATATTCTCCGTTTCTTCCTCAGAGCCAACTCCACTGGCCATTCTCTAAATAAACGATAAGTCAGCGAATGAATAGTCAACGGCCAGCGGTCTCGGTTGCCCTGGAATATCATCAACACAAAAGTAATCCAAACGAGGAATAGTTTCATTAACATTTTCAATTATAGGAGTGGGGGTTACATTTTCAGGTCCTAGTGACTCTACATTTGGGCCCCCAAACCCAATCTCCCCCGAGGCACTAGACCTAGCCTCCAAAACATTAACCCAGAGCTTTGTTTCCTGAAGCTCTTTAGCTTAAACCTCGATCAGCGCAGCTTGCTCAACAATCTTTTCATCTTGAGCTATCATCCTTTGCTGCATTCTCTGGATATCATTCATCATCTTTTGCATAAAAGCTGGTGTCGGTTGAATCTCAAAAGCATCTTGAGGTGACGGGTTGACTGGAGCTCTTGCTGACGAAGAACGACGAACACGACGACTAGGTCGATAAGTTACATCAGCAGAATCATCGTCACCTCGAGTACGTTTCCCAGTATCCCTTGGAAGTACATACTTGCGTCCTTGTCTGATCCTACGCTGAATCCTCAGATATCGGAATGAATCGGTAATCCGGATACGTTCCATTTCAGAGGGATGCGGAACAGTACCGTCCGAGTGCTCAGGCGTCGGACCACCATCCTGAGGACCTACATTTGCTGTAGCTTCAGAATCAGAACCCTCCACAGTGTCATGAGATGATGAATTGTCCGAGTCAACATGCCCAAATTGCTCGATGTTTTCCAAAATAGCCTCCACATGCTCCCCCGCAGCTTGAACAGGAATGTTCACAAGCGGTTGCTGCGGTTGCTGTGGTGCCGGAATGTCCATATACTGAGGTTCCGGTGGCGGTACATAATTCTCATCCACAATAGAACCAAATAAGGGAACATCCCTTGGTGCCTCAACCCCTTTCTCATAACCTGCACAAATGGTAAAGATCCGACTCATCATCGGTGAAATCTTTAGTTGCTGATCAATATCACCCTGTGCCTGAAGATCTGGATGATGGCGAAGGATGTGCAACTGAATAAATCTCGGATATAATACCCATTTTTGATCCCCTACGTTTGCATTGTCTACCATAGCCTTGAAGATAAATCCCGAGAAGTTGAACGGCTTGTTGTACACTAACGCTAACATGGCGGAAGCCAGACTTCGGCTCATACCATCCGTTCCACCTTTCCTATTTCCCAAACAAACAATAATCACGTGCATCAAATATCTCCAAACACGTGTGAGATTCGCTTTCCGATACTGATCAGTGGGAATCCCGGGATATCCAATCCTTTGCATAGCCCCCGTAATGAAAATAGGATCAAAACTGACTGGCATATTCGGTTGATCGTTCAGCTGTAAAAGTTCCCGAATACTCTGTTCTGTAATAGTGATTTCCGTACCAAGAACTGTAGAGACCAGTCGTCTAACGTTGTTATCAGTAACAACATTTGCGTTTCTCCAGAAAGGGTTGATCAGATTTCCAAAAACCACAGTGTTATCAGAAATGGCGTGGAATACCCTTGAAAGTCTAAAAAATGCAATCATCTGACGATACGGTGCAGCTTTATCAGAAGTGTCAGCAAGGTAAGCAGCCGTATTATGACGCGCCTCAAAATCAAAGCCATATCTGCAAAAACAGAAACAGATTGCAACTCGAAAAAGGTTAGCAAAAAATGTTACATTTTTGGTAAAACCTTTGTAAACTTCCTGGAACTAGCGACGTAGCCACTGACGTCGCATAACACAGAGCGACGTAGAATTGTACGTAGCCAAAAATCAGAATAAATTGAAGAGCGACGTAACACTTGACGTCGCAGAAAGTTCGAGCGACGTCAAGAGGGACGTCGCATTTTGCAATTTATTGTGAATTTAATCACATTAATAAAAATAGCGACGTAGCGAGGGACGTCGCATAGGACGTCGCGGTAAAAGGCGACGTAGGGAAGGGCGACGTAGACAATTAATAATAATTAAGCAAAGCGACGTAGGCCACGACGTCGCAGCGTACGTCGCACCGACGAACAGTCGTCCCCAACCCAGAAAACCTAACCCTCGATTTTAGGGGTTTTCAAAATCAAACGCACGAAAAGGTGCGGCTTACGATGGTGATCACAAAAATATAATTTATAACACGTAATTCATACAATACACCATCGAATTTATCCCAAAACCCGAAACCCTTCAAACCGTAATACATAAATAGCAAATATCGCATAATTACACGGTGAAAAGAGGTGAGATTGGTACCTAAGTGTGCGGAATAACGAGTAGATCAAAACTACGTGAATGAATCGGAATGAAAACAGCTACAAATCACACAGATGCTCGAACAAATGCTACGTCGCAAATCGCCAGATGGTACGTCGCAGGCTACGTCGCAGGTGAATAGTGAATAGTGTGACGTGTTACGTCGCGGTTGAGACTATATATAGTCTAACCCTATGTGCGACGTAGACTTGGACGTCGCAAGCGACGGCGAGAGGGACGTCGCATAGAGCAGTGAGGATGTGATTTGAGTCGATTTTGAATTTTTCAAAAAACCGTTTACTCGTTATTTTAGCAAATAATATCCAAATGACTCATGACTTGGAAAAAATAACTTAGAATAAAAATAAAGCATAAAATGAAATAACTAAACTAAAAAATCTTTTTGGTATTTTCTTTAATATCACAAAAAGTAAAAATATAACAGAATAAAAATTACTAACACTCTATTTTTGGTGACGGAGTTGTTTTATCTGATTAGGGATCATATTGGAATAACATGCAATTATTAGGAATAGTAAGAGTTATTTCGATCATCAGTATATTTGTCCACTTTAAATTTACGTGGCACATTTAAAACACCTTTTATAAAAATTATTTCAAGACGATTATTGGTATTGTTTGTCCACCTAAACATGTTACATCCGTATTTGTGAGCTAACCTTTATTGTTAGTATGAATATTAATTTTGTGAAACCTATTATATGATATACCGATAAACTTTAGTAAAACACATAATACTGCATATTTTACAGACAAGGTAAATATTACAAGACCAAGTTTATCTCGGCTATCTTGTAACATACACTTGACCTTCAAATTTAGGCATACATCAAACCGACTATGAAGATACTAGTGGCCCCAGATCTGTACTTAGTACAACAGAGGGTCCCTTAGTATGAACATAACAAGTTTGAGACTATTTGCATAACTAATGGATTCAGGTCTGTACGTGAGTACAACAATAGTCACCATTAGTTAGGCGAATAACCATATTATTACTATATGCCAATTATACATTTACATAATAATTATGACAGTATATGACAGTACTTCCATTTATCAATTAAGACTTATGTCATACATCATATAACAATTTTCACAAAGTAATAGACAAGTTTTAATATTACTTCTTAATCACTCACAAACCGGTGTGTATCACGCCTACCAATACATCGTGTGATGAAGATAATTTAGATAGAAACTGTTTTAAGTGTGTCAGATAAACCTACTGACACATCCAAGATAAACCTTAAAATTCCATTTTGTGCATGTCACCCGATGTACTATCATATCCCAAGTTGTTTACAGACACAACTTCAACGTCTATTTTAAAAATGTTGCAACCTTGCGTTTTCTTTAATACTAAAGAGTATAAAGAGTGGCTGTTGCGATTTTTTTTTTTTTTTAAATGAATTTAAAATTTAAACATAAAAATCCAAGTCACAAATCATTTCTTTGACTGAAAGAACCTTAAACCTATCAGATTGACCAGTTCAATAAAACGTGATCGCAAAAAGGCTTTTGTGAAAAGGTCCGCACACTGCTTAAGGATTTCTATATGTACGACATCTATAAGGTGTTTCTCAAAGCAATCCCGTATAAAGTGGAACCTAAGTTCGATATGTTTGGTCTTAGAGTGCTGTACGGGATTGTGTGTTATAGATATAGCAGCTGTATTATCAATGTAAATAGGAGTCATAGAGAGATTGAACCCGTAATCGCGCAGCTGATGCTGAATCCAGAGAACCTGAGAACAGCAACTTGCAGCAGCAACATACTCGGCTTCAGCTGTGGAAATAGCAACCGCAGTCTGCTTTTTGCACTGCCAAGAAACTAAGCGCGATCCAAGGAACTGACATCCTCCAGTAGTTGACTTCATATCTACCTTGCAGCCACCAAGATCCGAATCCGAATAGGCAGTTAACTCGAAGATTTTCTCGTTTGAATACCATAGACCCAGAGATGGACTAAAAGCGAGATATCCAAAAATGCGTTTTACTGCCTTCATATGAGACACCTTCGGATTTGCTTGAAATCGAGAGCAGAGTGAAACGGCAAACACTATATCTGGTCTTGAGGCGGTCAGATACATGAGAGAGCCTATCATTGAGCGATAGTCTTTCTCCTTGCAATCTTCATCGTCCTCATTAGGTCCAAGATTGTGTTTCACTTCAATTGGAGTGCCGTAGTGTTTACAATCGAGCAATTCATACTGCTTCAACATGTCAGTGACATATTTTGTGTGACACCCGGTCAAAAAGCGCATTTTTCGCGTCAAATTTAAACTTTAAATATACGTATTATATACGTGATATTTTGAGAGTATACAAGTATTATATATATACATATATATAATAACGTTGAATGATTATTAGATAATCGCGTACAAACAAATCTAAAAGAACACGCAAACTTAAATACGGTCGTTGGTGAAAAATATTTTTAAATAATGTATTATTAATGAGAATAATAATTATTTACTCAGTTGAAGTTTTAAATACATTTTGTACAATGAAAACTATCCGTACATCTAAAGTAAAACAATGATATATTTTTATAACTCACTAAAAGTATTTTTATAAAATACTTCAATGAAAAATAAATACGATATAATAATTAGGAAATTATCATTTCAAAAGATTTTACTATTTTACGATCGGGTACGCGAACACGGGGCGAAAAGTGCACAACTACCTCAATAATTGAGGCCGGTATACAACCGACCTCAATTATTTGAATACACACACACGCACACAGAGACTTAGTCTCTATCTCTTCTCTGCTCTCTCTCGTTCCATTTCAATTCAACAACAAAAACAACTACAACAATTCACAACAACAAGTAATCATCATCACCATCTTCATCTTCATCATAGTGATCATCATCGTCTTCTTCGTTTTCATCATCATCACCATCCGACCTCCATCTCAAAACGTAAGGAATCGCTAACTTATTCTTTGTGATTTAGTGTTTAAATAACATATATTATCATGTATCAAAGTTATATCTACGTATTATATCCGAAAAAATTATGTTACAAACGGGTTTAGGATGAACTGCACGAACAGACCCGAAAGAAACAACCCACCCGGACGGGTGGATCAAGTAACCCGAATGGGTAAGTCCATACACCCGAACGGGTGGTACACACAGACCCGGACGGATTAGAAAACTCACCCGGACTGCTCACCAAACATACCCGTACGGGTATGGAGCCCCACCCGGACGGGTAACACCTAATTATCCCACCATCTTTTGTAGTTTTGTAGTTCTCTGAGTCACGGTCATTTGGGCAGCTTGATCGCCTAAATCCGAGTTCGTATGAGGGAGATATGGCCAAAACGGTGCGGCTATGTCAAAACAGTTTTAAAACGAACTTTTATGTATATATACATGTGAGCAACAAATGAAACTTTTGAAACATAAATATTTGAGTTATATTTGTATAAACAAACGTACCTTATGTTTTGAAACATTATATATATGTACACGATGAATATTTCTACAAGAACAAAGCAAGATATGTTTTTGAAAACATAATCTCGTGTCGCCACCAACGGGCCGTACATTTTTACAAACTTTGAAACGGAAATACAAACTTAAACAATTGGATATAATACGAACGAATACATATTAATACAAACTTAACCATTCGGATAAAATATAATCGGATACATAATTCAAACGGATTAAACATTGATTCGAAATACATAGGTTAATCAAATGCTCATTAGAATCTCGCGTGTTTAGGACACTAGGAGACTTTGGATCGTACATTCCTCATTGGATATATTCATTGCTCGGATTGACTCAGGTGAGTCTCACGGCCCCGTTTTACTGTTTTTACTATTTTGTGGGAGATGCATTACTTGTTTACTGAAATTACTTGTTTACTGATATTAGTGTACAAACTGAATTGTTTTACCGACTTTACTGGCTTACTCTACAAACTCATTACTGTACAAACTTACTGTCGTACCGACTTATAAACTTATTGTTGTACTGACTTATAAATTTACTGTTTTACCGACTTTACTTTCTACTTTACAAACTTCCTACTGTATGTACTACTATTTTACCGACTATTAAACTTACTGACTTATTGACAGGCTTTACTGTTTTCAAACTTACCGACTTACAAATTTTCTACAGACTTGTGAACATAGTGTTTTACAAACTTATAAACTTACAGGCTTACTACTTTACAAACTTACTACTTTACAGACTTACAGACTTACAGACGTGCAGACTTACAGACTTACAGTCCTACGGACTTACAGTCTTACAGACTTACAGACTTACAAACGTACAGACTTACAGACTTACAGACTTACAGCCTTACTGACTTACTGACTACAGACTTTTCTATATACAAATCATTACATACTGACTTAGTACAAATGTGTAAATCCTTATTGCTTTATTACATTTGTGAAACTATTATTTACTGTCATATCATATAAGTGCAAATAAACTTATTTACTGACTTATGTTCAAATTTCTATTATTCTGATTTCAAACCTGTGAGATTCACCAACCTTTTGGTTGACACTTTAAGTGATGCATTCTCAGGTACACAGCAACAGTAGGGTTGCCCAACAGGATTGCCAGCTAGCTCGAGTCGCATGCATTATATAGATGAAGATTTACTTGCATTATCTTTTGTATATCGATTATGTACTTAGAATCTTCAGGATCATTTGCGAACTCGCGGTTAATGTAAACTTAAGACTTAATCTATGCAACTACTTTTGGTATTAATGTATAAACGTCTCATGTAGAGTCGTTTGCTATATCTTGGTGTTGGGACATAGATTGTGACAACAGATCTAGCTTGAAATAGGGCTGGTGTAATTATTATTGCGTTTGTATATTGGTTTAGATTTGTAAATAAATATTTGTTTTGTTAGTAATATTCGTTAAACATATTATTGTGCTAAGTTAGACGAATGTTAAATACGAAATAAATAAATAGACGTTTTATGCAAAGCGAGTCGAGATCTCAGGTCGCAGCGAGTTGAGCTGTGAGATGAGATCTGAACTCGCGAGGCATTAGTCTAGCGAGCCGAGCTCTGTGTTGGGCTTGGGCTGCGAGTTGGACCGAAATCGCAGGCCCATGCGAGCCGAGCCGAGACGACATATTTAATGTTTTTCAATCGTGAAAAACATAACACTTCTTTGATACTTTTGCCTTCTGCGAAATCAACAAACCCAGAGAAAAACCGAACCTAACGACTAGGCTTTGACGATTCATCGTTTAAAGCTAAGTCTTATTAAACGCAATACGAACATATTCGTTGTTAGTAAGATAACACCGTATTGAGGGATTCCGCACCTTAATACTACAGATAACGAAGTTATCGATCCTAAAACTAGGGGACTTACATCTGGTATCAGAGCTTTCGGGCTAAATACGAGTGTGTTCATAAGTTTTAGTGTTATTGCGTTTTTGATTCGGGTCGTTTTTACGTGCATTCTTGCAATACTAACGATCAAAATCATTCTCTGGACATTTTAGGGTTTGTTTACGGTCGAAATTTAAAGTTTCAGTCGTAAAAATACCTTAACATTCGTTTTTCGGGTTTAACAGCCGTTTCGCGAGTCGAGATTAGGGTTCCAGCGTTGCCTGCGAACCGAGTTGAACTAGCGAGTCGAACTAAGGCTTGCGAGTCGAACCGAGATCCCTCGAGAATCGACATCACTTGCGAATCGACATCTTTAGCAATCCGAACTGAAACTTGCGAATCGACGTATTCTGCGAGTCGAGCTGAGATTGCGAGTTGAGCTGAGTCTTGCGAGTTGAGTTTTCTGAATTCGCTGAAACAGTTTAATTTTACGTTTTTAAGATGTCTGACTTAAGTAGAATGATCGAAATGGACCACGAGGTGGGAAAGTCAAATGTTCCACCTAAGTTGTTAAGAATCGAGGATTACTACAATTGGAAGGACAGATTCGAATCTTACTGTAGATTCCATGACCTGTCAATCTGGATGTGTATCAAGAGTGGATACACCGCACCTACACAAACTGTTCAGAATGCCACTGTGGTTCTTACCTATGCGAACATGAGTGATCAAGAGAAGGAAGCTTACAGAAATGAGAATAAAGCACATTCATGCATAAAGATGTGTCTTCCTAAAGAGATTGCTCATCAACTAAAATCTTTTCATACTGCTAGAACGCTCTGGGAAGCTCTAGAGAAAAGAGGTGAGGGAAGTCCACAGGTGAGAGCTGGCAAGAGGAGTCTTCTTAAAAAGCAGTTTACTATGTTTAAAGCTTTAAAAGGAGAAGATCTTGATGCCTATGTCACGCGTTTCTACCATCTACTAAGTGAATTAGAATACCATGAGATTGTTGAAGAAGAAGTATCTAAAACCGACAAGTTTCTTGAGGGTTTGCCTTCTAAATGGGAAATGTATGGTGTTATTATTAAGGATAACGAAACTAGGTATTCTACTATGACCTTAGAGCAAGTCATTGACAAGCTGAAAGGTTATGATTTCTCCAAAAAGTCAAGAGATAGTGATTCTGATCAGGTTCAGAACCCTGGGTTGTATCATGGAAAGTCAAGTCTTTCGACTGCGTCATCTAGTTCGACCACTGCACTGTTAGTTGGTGATACTAATGAAAATGGAGAACTGATTTCTGAAGATCTGTGCTTTATTTCTTCCTCTGGTGATGAGACAAAGGGAAAGAATTATGAGAAGTCACCTCAAGAGCATCAGAAAATGCCGATGAGTGTGAAATCTGCTGAACAGCAACTGTCTGTTCTTGCTTCCTTTGTGGCATCATATGAGAACTACATAGAGGGAAAGATCAATGATCCTATTCTGTTTGATGAGGATTATGAACAGATCGATACTGATTATCTTGAGGAACTGGAGCTTTAAGATCAACTAGCGTTGATATCTAGAAAGGTGAAGAATTTCCTCAAGAGAACTGGTAGAAAAGTGTTGGGCAATAGATCAGGGTTTGATAAAACCAAGGTCAGATGCTTTAACTGTCAGGGTATTGGTCATTTTGCAAGAGAATGCCAAAGACCTAAAGTAGAAGCACAAGGAAAACAAGGTTCGGGAAGTAATCTTGCTTCCAAAGCCTTAGTGGTGAAGCAGTTGGATGGCTCTTATGATTGGCAAGCTCATTCTGAGGAAGCCTTGATGGCCGAGATCGAAGAAACAACTACTGGATCAGTTTCCTACATGCCCACTGATATGGAACAGAGAGTAGAGGTGCCTAAGTCTGAAGTGAAGGCAAGTGATGATGACGTGCTATATATGGATTCAGCTCCAGATATGAGTCCTGAAGAATTCGTGGCACGCATGGCTGAATTACAAACTGACAAGAAGAAGGTATGTTTAGATATTCTTAATCTTGCTGATGTTTGTTACTTAGTTACTGATTTACAATCTCATAATAGTGTCTTAACTGTGTCAAATAGCAATTTGTCATCACAATTAAATATGGATAAGGAATCATATAAGACTGTTAGATCTGAACTTGATCAAGCTATTATGGATATTCGTAGATTAAGTGATGATAAACAGGTCTTAAAAGATAAAATTAAGTCTGATGCGTCGGATAGAACAAAACTTAGAGATACCATAAGTGAAAAATCTGTTGTCATAGATGGTCTCTATATGAATATCAAAGACTTAAATGAGACGATTGCTAGTAAGGATCAGGAAATAGTGAACCTTAACTTAAGGTTAATTGAGCAAAACCGTAAACTTGAGAACTATAGGACATCTCAAATGGATAAAATGTTAGATGCTCAACGTAGTGTAAAGGACAAGACTGGGTTAGGTTACAATGATGTATCCCCACCTTTTAATGCCAATTACACTCCTATTCCTGAAGACTCTGAGATGACTGAAGTTAATCCTGAGAGTTCAGTAGCTGATAAACCTGAACAGTCAGAGGCACAGAAAGATGTTATTAAGAACGTATCATTAGATAATAGCAAGGCTTCTCATTTCACCAAAATACAATTTGTATCGGGTGGAGTGATTAACGATGCTAAGATTGATGATAAAGTTGATAAGGAACAGCTTAAACCTTTAGTGCCTAAGACTCCGGATGAGAAAGCAAAAGTGAGTAAATCACGCAAGCAGATGTCATGTTTCAAGTGTCATCAAAAGGGACACGTGGTTTCGTGTTGTCCTAACAAAAAGCCTGAAACACCACATAAGCTTGTGATGGATGAAAAGACACAGACTGACTCTAGTATGACTGTAGATGGGTTAGATGCCAAACTTAAGTTAGGTAATAAACCTGTTAACATTCTTAAAAGAGATGGTAAGCATAGTGTCTCCCCACCTAAACCTAAACGGCCATATACTCAAGGTGATAATGTTATCCATAAGTCTAGGGATGTGACACCGTCGAGGTTTAGAACTACAAGTAGAGGCCATAGTTATTATGAGAGTGGTACTACTTCGCGATCACATGAGTTTAATTATAATTATCATAATAGAGCTCATAATTATGTGCCTAAGAGGTTCTCCTCAAATTCACCTCTTAAGGCTGATCGTCCACAACCTAAAGCTACTTCGAAAGTAACCAAAGCTCCTGATGGGAAGGATGGTTATTTTTGTAACACCCCCAAATTTTTATGATTTGCGGAAGCTTGATTTGGGTGTTACTAATCAATAACAAAACACAAAGATAATAGCAAACGACTCTATATGCGTCGTTTTAACAAAATATATTGATAATTGGAATGTTTACAACATTTAAAGCGTTACATAGCTCGAGTTAAATCAAATGAGATTTCAGTACATAAGTACTTATACAAAATATACTAATGCAAGAAAATCTCAAACTTCTGTATGCTGACTCGAGCTAAATCCTGAAGCAGAAACATCCTACTGCTGGGTACCTGCGATATATGCTAAAAGGTCAGCTATAAAGCTGGTGAGCTCACAGGTTTGAAATCAAGTTATATCGTATGAACCGCAAGATTTAAATAATGTATTGCATCCAGCAATAAAATAATGAATTGCATCCAGCAATTAAATGATAATCATCGTGTATACAGCCATGAGCACATAGTTGAGCTTAACTCGAGGGCCGGGTCCCCTATAGAGAATTCCGGGCGAGGTGCCTCCACGAATGCCTAATCCACATTCGTCTTCCCAAATATTAGTACGTCCGTTTACCCGGTTAGTGCTTGCTAACCCGGACGAGGTGGGTCAATCCTATATGGTACCATATACTAATATTCACGCTACAACGTATTAACAACTATGCTGACGGATGACTTTAAAATGATTAGTTTCGAAAAACTCATGTAGTATATGAAAAGTTGGTACTTGCGTTCACATGTTAAAAGTTGAGCAGTATATCACACCCCTGCGTAAAACAGTAAAAAGAGGGGCTATGAGACTCACCTGAGTCTGAATGCGTTTAAACAAACGTAAGTTGATTAGCGAGAAATGAAGTCCAACGACTTGTAACCTGAGGGTGTCCACGACACGCGATGGTTATAATCATGATTGGGTATCTCAAAAGATCACCCTTGTAGTTGTTACACAACTATATATGTCCAACTTACTTCGATTTGATAAGTGTTTGAAAACGTGTACGGCCCGTTGGTGACGGATTTGTAATAATAATCTCAACTATTATTATTTTGATTTCGTGGCGTTTTACTTGAAAAATGTGTTCTTGAAGCCGTTAAGGGATCTAAGTACGGGGGTCCGGGGGCAGCGCCCCTGGTAGCGGGGTCCAAGGGGCAGAGCCCCTGGCTGGGGTCGAGCTGCCAGGTCAGCTTGGAAAATTTTTATTTCTACTATATTGCTTTGACGAAAAACACATCTGGGATCTGAATTCGGGTAAAATCGAGTGATAAATTTCGAGTCTCGACACTTGATAAAAATCTGAGTTTTCTGTGTTTTGCGACACAATATGCGACACAAAAGTGATTATGCGACACAAGGGTTGTGTCGCATAAGAATGCGACACAATGTCTATGCGACACAATGGTTGTGTCGCATAGATGCGAGATGCTGATTCAACAGCGACATAGTGGTTGTGTCGTATGGGGTATGCGACATAGTGGTTATCAAGTACGACACAAGGTACGACACAAGGGATTTTATGCGACACTAAAGCCAAAATACGACACAACATGCGACACAATGCTTGTGTCGCATGGATGAACACCAGCCCAGAAAGTCCGGCTGTTCAACATTTTCCGGCCAAAAATCCGTTTTTAACCCGTTTTCAAGCTATAAATTCGTGTTCTATTCATTGTAATGGACATATACTAGTTATAATAACAACCACAAATGAAAAATACTAAGAATCGAGTGATTTCGGGATTTTGTCGGAAACTTACAATTTGCCGAAATGAAAATCCGGAAAGGTAGAAATGTAGATCGTTGCGAGGTGGTCGTTAATCTCTAAAAATATTTGTGATCCGGTCGCGTTTCGTGGTAGTATTTTGCGGTTTTGTGGATTTTGGGGTGTGTTGGTGAAAGAGAGGAAAGAAAAGAGAGAGAGAAGTAATGGGTGAAATGAAGAAAGAAAAGGTGGGAATGGGAGGTTATCCTCCCATTTTCGCCCCGCGTTCCCGCTCTGTGCGGTGTTCGTTTGCTCCGTCGTTTAATCGTTAAATAATTATTTACATTTTAATTATAAGTTTTAAATTACGATTTATTACGCGATATATTATTTAAATATTTTACAAATCATTTTATATTTGTGTTATAAAACGTAAGTTAGTTTATTTCGTTTGCGCGGTTTAATGTTTTAAATCGTGTAAGTTTGGTTTGTACGATACGAATGAATACGAAATATTATCAAAATAATATTTTTGACATAAAAGCGTTATTTAATAAAATGAGTCACCAACGTCCGTATAATATTGAATCGAAATACATCCGATTTAAATTGCGTACGATTTAATCAAATCGCATATTCGTATATATTCACAATATATATAATTCGATACATTAATTAGCCTAACAAGGAACTAATTACATGTATTAACATATGATTAGGCACTAATTACTAGTCCTAATTTGGCGGGTGTTACATTCTCCCCCTGTTAGAAGAATTTCGTCCCGAAATTTAGTTCGAAGTCGTGTTTGATGTAGAATTAGTGAAGAGTTGAGGATATTTGAGTCGCATTTGGTCTTCCCGTTCCCAGGTGAATTCCGGACCACGCCGCGAATTCCATCTGACCTTGATGATGGGAATACGACTTTGTTTCAGTTGTTTGACCTCACGGTCCATAATTTCAGCGGGTTCCTCAACGAAGTGAAGTTTATCGTCAACACGAATTTCATCTAATGGAATGATAAGTGTCTCATCAGACAGACACTTCTTCAGATTTGAAATATGAAAAGTAGGGTGCACGCTGCTGAGTTCGGATGGCAGCTGCAATCGATAAGCTACGGGGCCAATCCGTTCGAGGATCTCAAAAGGCCCGATGTACCGGGGATTCAACTTCCCGCGTTTGCCAAAACGGATGACGCCTTTCCAAGGCGATACTTTTAAGAGAACTCGATCCCCAACTTGGAACTCGAGTGGTTTGCGTCTCACGTCAGCATAACTTTTCTGACGATCCCGTGCGGTTTTGAGTCTGTTTTGGATTTCCACAATTTTCTCAGTGGTGGCGTGAATGAGTTCAGGACCAGTGAGCTGACTATCTCCCACTTCAGTCCAACAGATCGGTGATCGGCACTTACGACCGTACAGTGCCTCAAAAGGTGCAACCTTAATGCTGGCGTGATAACTGTTATTGTACGAGAATTCGCACAACGGTAGATGTTTTTCCCAGTTTGTACCGAAATCAACTACGCAGGCGCGTAGCATATCTTCCAAGGTTTGAATGGTTCGTTCACTTTGACCGTCGGTTTGAGGATGGTACGCGGTACTCATATCGAGACGGGTACCCAATGCTTTCTGAAGTGATTGCCAAAAGTGAGAGGTGAAACGGGCATCTCTGTCAGAGATGATTGAGGTTGGAACACCGTGATGAGAAATGATTTCCTTGATGTAGATTTGTGTAAGGCGTTCCATTTTATCGTTTTCTTTGATTGCCAGGAAATGAGCAGATTTGGTGAGACGATCGACGATCACCCAAATGGTATCGCAACCGCTCGACGACTTTGGTAGTTTGGTTATGAAGTCCATGGCAATTTGATCCCATTTCCATTCAGGGATTTCAGGTTGTTGGAGTAAACCAGGAGGTTTCTGATGTTCGGTTTTGACTTTCGAGCAAGTAAGACACTTGCTGACATAAGTGGCGATTTCGGCTTTCATGTTTGGCCACCAATAGAATTCCTTGATGCCGTGGTACATCTTATCGGATCCGGGATGAATAGAATATTTAGACTTGTGAGCCTCGTCCATCACCAAGTCTCTTAGGTTCCCAAAACTGGGCAACCAGATTCGGTTTGAGAAGTACCTAATCCCGTTAGGTTTGATATCAAATTGTTTGTCAATGCCCCGCAAGGCTTCATTTTTGATGTTTTCAGGTTTCAAGGCTTCGATCTGAGCGGTATGAATTTGAATGGTAAGATCGTTATGAATGGTCATACTGAGGGCTCGGACTCGAAGTGGTTTAGGTCGTTCCTTTCGACTGAGGGCATCGGCTACAACATTAGCCTTCCCTGGATGGTACTTGATCTCACAATCGTAATCGGTAAGCAACTCGACCCATCGACGTTGCCTCATATTGAGATCCTTCTGATCGAAGATGTGTTGGAGACTTTTATGATCGGTAAAGATTGTGCACTTAGTGCCGTAGAGATAATGTCTCCAGATTTTGAGAGCAAAAACGACAGCTCCAAGTTCGAGATCGTGAGTGGTGTAGTTCTTTTCATGAATTTTTAGCTGTCGTGAGGCATAAGCAATAACCTTGTCTCGTTGCATCAACACGCAACCAAGACCTTGGTGAGAAGCATCGCAGTATACCACGAAGTCATCGGTGCCTTCGGGTAGTGATAGAATTGGAGCACTGCAAAGCTTTTGTTTCAGAAGTTGGAACGCTGACTCTTGTTTCTCGGTCCAATCGAACCTTTTGTCCTTCTGAGTCAGTACCGTGAGTGATTGAGCTATTTTGGAGAAATTTTCGATAAATCGTCGATAATACCCAGCAAGACCCAAGAATTGTCGTACTTCAGTTGCAGAGGTGGGTGCTTGCCAGTCTTTGATAGCCTCGATTTTTGACGGGTCCACGTGAATTCCCTGACTGTCGATCACGTGACCAAGAAATTGAACAGTTTGGATCCAGAACTCACACTTAGAGAATTTAGCATAAAGCTCCTCGTGTCTAAGTAGTTCCAGGATAGTTTTGAGGTGTTGCGCATGTTCTTGCTCGTTGCGCGAGTAAATGAGTATGTCATCGATAAAGACAATGACAAACTTATCGAGGTAAGGTTTGCACACCCGGTTCATGAGGTCCATGAATACAGCCGGTGCGTTGGTTAGACCAAAGGGCATCACTTGGAATTCGTAGTGCCCGTAACGAGTTCTGAAAGCAGTTTTTGGAATATCGGTGTCGCGAACTCGTAACTGATGATAACCTGATCGCAGGTCGATTTTTGAGTAGAAACTCGAACCCTGAAGTTGGTCGAATAAATCATCAATGCGAGGAAGTGGATAACGGTTCTTGACGGTCAATTTGTTCAACTCTCGATAGTCGATGCACATTCGGAATGAACCGTCCTTCTTTTTGACAAATAAGACCGGAGCTCCCCAAGGTGAAGAACTCGGTCTAATGAATCCTCGATCCAGAAGTTCCTGTAACTGAGAGGACAACTCCTGAAGTTCGGATGGGGCTAAACGGTACGGTGCGCGGGCCACCGGTGCGGCACCCGGCACGAGATCAATTGAGAACTCGACCTGTCTAGATGGAGGTAAACCAGGCAGTTCTTCTGGAAAGACTTCGGGAAAGTCTCTAACAATTGGCACATCTTCAAGTCGCTTCTCCTCCGACTTCTTCTCGGTGATGTGTGCAAGTATCGCAGGGTAACCCTTTCTCAGAAATTTTCGGGTTTTTAAGCAGGAGATTATATTGAGTCCTGTCCCACCGGTCTCCCCCTGTATGATCAAGGTTCCACCAACGGCGAGTGGGATACGGACAATTTTCTCGTGACAAACAATTTCAGCTCGATGTTTGGACAACCAGTCCATTCCAATAATGACGTCGAAACTGCCAATTTCGATGGGTATAAGATCGATCGAAAAGGTCTCATCAGCTAGGTTTAGTGTGCAATTAGGTATCACACTGGTGGTTTCTACGAGTTTTCCATTTGCTAGCTCTACAGTGTACTTAACATCTAAGGCAACAGGAGAGATGTCAAGTAGTGGGCAAAAATCATCGGAGATAAAGCTTCTATCAGCACCAGTATCAAATAGAACAGAAGCAGTTAAGTTGTTGAGGAGGAACATACCCGAGACCACATTCGGGTCCTGGCGGGCGTCCCCAGATTTGATGACGAAAGCTCTGCTGCGGGTGTTGTTGTTGTTGTTGTTGCTGCGGTTGTTGTTGTTGTTGTTTTTGCGGTTCTTCAGTTTTGGGCACGTATCCCTGAAATGCCCGGGGTTTCCACACTCAAAACATACTTTGGGTGGTCTGGTGTTGTTGTTGGTGGGTGAGCGGCAGTCTTTAGTGAGATGGCCGTACCTCTTGCAGTTGTTGCAAAAGGAACCACAGGAACCCTCATGGTGATGGTTGCACTTGGGACAATATGGCTTGCTCCCAGTGTAACCCCGGATGATGTCGGTGGTGGTGTTGTAGGCTTTGATGGTGTCAGGTTTCTTGTTTTGTTGGTTGGAGTGGTTGTTGTGGTAGTCAGACCACTTGCGTTTGTTGTTTTGGGAGGATGAAGTGGGTGGTTCAGAATCTTGGCTCATAGACATCAGGTCTTGGGCCAATGAGATTGCACCGTCAATGGTGGCTGGTTTTGAAGAGATGACGTGTCCCCGAACAAAATCAGGGAGACCAAGGGCGTACTTCCTGATTTTATCAGGTTCAGTGCTTACCATAGCTGGGCGGAGGGCAGCTAATTGTTGAAATCTGGTGGTATAACCATCGATGTCACCACCCTGAACCTTTAAGTTCCAGAACTCCTCATCCAGCTTTTGGAGTTTGGCGATAGAGCAGTACTTGGCAGTAAGTTTGGCTTTCAATTCCTCCCAAGTGATTTGGTAGGCAATGTCAGCACCCACTGATTGGGTATATGAATTCCACCAAGAGTGGGCATCATCTTCAAGAGAGCAGGTGGCGAAGTTTACTTTGTCGTTCTCCGCGCATTTGCTGACACGGAAAACAGTTTCCATTTTCTCGAACCATCTGATTAGTCCGATGGCTCCTTCAGAACCCTTGAAACTCGAGGGTTTGCAGCTTTGAAAGTCCTTGTAAGAACAAGGTTTGGTGGTAGAGGTTCCAGCGGTATCGCTGTTTCTTGTGGAGTTTGGTGGGGTATTCCGAGCTAAGGCTTCAGTAACAGCCTGGGTTATGAGTGACGTAATCTGAGCATCAGTGTAAGGTCTGGTCTTTGGCGGCATGATTCTTCAATAAAAGAAATGAAGATACATGAGATTTTGCAAGAAAGTTGTATTTATCTCGGATGTACATGTATAAAAGCAGTAATACATAACATCAACAGGAATAATGGCAATTAATATGAGTCGAAAACAGCAAGAATACTTGATAGATGATACGAGTTCAAAGGTTACATCCTACAGATGTATTACAAAAGATGTCGGGAATTGTTACATCCGACCGAATTATAGAATAGCGCGTAGATAGTTACTAGATTACAGGGTAGATTACAAGACAAAGACTACACTAGTCTTAACGTAGATTAATTTGTTCCATCATCGTGACAAGACGGTCCACAGTGTTTGCAAGCCTGCTGGCTTGTCGGGCGTTGTCTTCTGCGAGTGCTAGTCGTTGTGTTAGTCCACGCGCATATTCTTCTGCTTCATGTGAGCGTTGCTCATATTCTTCCATCCTTTGTTGTAGAAGGGCATTTTCCACCCTTATTTCTATTATTTGATTACGAAGGATATCCATGTTGTTGTTAGTGGTTTCAAGATCGTCGGAGACTTGTTCTATGCGTTCGAGGGATGTAAGTCTCCAGTTTTCGTTTGTTTCCTGCAACACGACATCCATGGTGCGAAGTCGTTGCTCGTGTTGATTCACCCTAGCGGCTAGAGCCGGCAAGGTGGAGTGAGTGGAGTACGGGCCAGCTCGAGGCAACCTGGAGTTCCTCCTTGCTACCCTTGGGTTCTGCGACCCGGATTGAGAACGGGATGAAGTTGATGGTGTGTTTGCCATTTCTGAGACAAAGCGTTAGTAAGATTGAGGCCTATATTCATATAGCTCCTATATAATATAGCCTATTGAGTGTCTAGCATAAACATGTTTGAGTCTCGGTTCTCTCGAGGTCCGAGTCTTCTATTGTATCCTGTTCAGCCATAACTACTTTCAGATCTTACATCATCTTTGCTTAATTGTACATAGTTGATCAGGCTATGTTAAATTAAACTCGTATGCTGTAATCCCTGAACCAGTCATACCTAATAAGGAATACTGCCTAATGGTCATAGTCTAGGCTCACTAAATGCAACCTAGTTCACTATAACCTTAGGCTCTGATACCAATCTGTAACACCCCCAAATTTTTATGATTTGCGGAAGCTTGATTTGGGTGTTACTAATCAATAACAAAACACAAAGATAACAGCAAACGACTCTATATGCGTCGTTTTAACAAAATATATTGATAATTGGAATGTTTACAACATTTAAAGCGTTACATAGCTCGAGTTAAATCAAATGAGATTTCAGTACATAAGTACTTATACAAAATATACTAATGCAAGAAAATCTCAAACTTCTGTATGCTGACTCGAGCTAAATCCTGAAGCAGAAACATCCTACTGCTGGGTACCTGCGATATATGCTAAAAGGTCAGCTATAAAGCTGGTGAGCTCACAGGTTTGAAATCAAGTTATATCGTATGAACCGCAAGATTTAAATAATGTATTGCATCCAGCAATAAAATAATGAATTGCATCCAGCAATTAAATGATAATCATCGTGTATACAGCCATGAGCACATAGTTGAGCTTAACTCGAGGGCCGGGTCCCCTATAGAGAATTCCGGGCGAGGTGCCTCCACGAATGCCTAATCCACATTCGTCTTCCCAAATATTAGTACGTCCGTTTACCCGGTTAGTGCTTGCTAACCCGGACGAGGTGGGTCAATCCTATATGGTACCATATACTAATATTCACGCTACAACGTATTAACAACTATGCTGACGGATGACTTTAAAATGATTAGTTTCGAAAAACTCATGTAGTATATGAAAAGTTGGTACTTGCGTTCACATGTTAAAAGTTGAGCAGTATATCACACCCCTGCGTAAAACAGTAAAAAGAGGGGCTATGAGACTCACCTGAGTCTGAATGCGTTTAAACAAACGTAAGTTGATTAGCGAGAAATGAAGTCCAACGACTTGTAACCTGAGGGTGTCCACGACACGCGATGGTTATAATCATGATTGGGTATCTCAAAAGATCACCCTTGTAGTTGTTACACAACTATATATGTCCAACTTACTTCGATTTGATAAGTGTTTGAAAACGTGTACGGCCCGTTGGTGACGGATTTGTAATAATAATCTCAACTATTATTATTTTGATTTCGTGGCGTTTTACTTGAAAAATGTGTTCTTGAAGCCGTTAAGGGATCTAAGTACGGGGGTCCGGGGGCAGCGCCCCTGGTAGCGGGGTCCAAGGGGCAGAGCCCCTGGCTGGGGTCGAGCTGCCAGGTCAGCTTGGAAAATTTTTATTTCTACTATATTGCTTTGACGAAAAACACATCTGGGATCTGAATTCGGGTAAAATCGAGTGATAAATTTCGAGTCTCGACACTTGATAAAAATCTGAGTTTTCTGTGTTTTGCGACACAATATGCGACACAAAAGTGATTATGCGACACAAGGGTTGTGTCGCATAAGAATGCGACACAATGTCTATGCGACACAATGGTTGTGTCGCATAGATGCGAGATGCTGATTCAACAGCGACATAGTGGTTGTGTCGTATGGGGTATGCGACATAGTGGTTATCAAGTACGACACAAGGTACGACACAAGGGATTTTATGCGACACTAAAGCCAAAATACGACACAACATGCGACACAATGCTTGTGTCGCATGGATGAACACCAGCCCAGAAAGTCCGGCTGTTCAACATTTTCCGGCCAAAAATCCGTTTTTAACCCGTTTTCAAGCTATAAATTCGTGTTCTATTCATTGTAATGGACATATACTAGTTATAATAACAACCACAAATGAAAAATACTAAGAATCGAGTGATTTCGGGATTTTGTCGGAAACTTACAATTTGCCGAAATGAAAATCCGGAAAGGTAGAAATGTAGATCGTTGCGAGGTGGTCGTTAATCTCTAAAAATATTTGTGATCCGGTCGCGTTTCGTGGTAGTATTTTGCGGTTTTGTGGATTTTGGGGTGTGTTGGTGAAAGAGAGGAAAGAAAAGAGAGAGAGAAGTAATGGGTGAAATGAAGAAAGAAAAGGTGGGAATGGGAGGTTATCCTCCCATTTTCGCCCCGCGTTCCCGCTCTGTGCGGTGTTCGTTTGCTCCGCCGTTTAATCGTTAAATAATTATTTACATTTTAATTATAAGTTTTAAATTACGATTTATTACGCGATATATTATTTAAATATTTTACAAATCATTTTATATTTGTGTTATAAAACGTAAGTTAGTTTATTTCGTTTGCGCGGTTTAATGTTTTAAATCGTGTAAGTTTGGTTTGTACGATACGAATGAATACGAAATATTATCAAAATAATATTTTTGACATAAAAGCGTTATTTAATAAAATGAGTCACCAACGTCCGTATAATATTGAATCGAAATACATCCGATTTAAATTGCGTACGATTTAATCAAATCGCATATTCGTATATATTCACAATATATATAATTCGATACATTAATTAGCCTAACAAGGAACTAATTACATGTATTAACATATGATTAGGCACTAATTACTAGTCCTAATTTGGCGGGTGTTACAATTTTAAAGAGCTTAAGTTTGTTGATGATAAAGGACAAACCAAGACCGTAATGGCTTGGGTCCCTCTTGACAACTGATCGTGTTTAGTGTTATGTGCAGGAGCATGCTGTGAACAAGGACAGCTGGTGGTATGTAGACAGTGGATGCTCGAGGCACATGACTGGAGAAAGAAGTCTACTGAAGGACTTCAAGGAGAGTCTCAAGCAAAAAGTAAACTTTGCAGGAGATAAAGGAGGAGTAATTTCGGGAAAAGGAAAAGTTTCAAATGGAACTTTGACTCTTGAGGATGTGAACTATGTTGAAGAACTTACTCACAACCTAGTGAGTGTTTTCCAAGTCTGTGATAAAGGTCACCCAGTTTATTTTAATGAAAAGGAGGCCTTAGTCCTGAAGCCAGGATTCACAATTCCTGATAAATGGATATTGATGAGGGCGCCAAGGAAGAAAGACATCTATGCTATCAACATGGGTGTTCCTAACTCTTCAATGGTATCTACATGTTTATTATCCAAGGCTTCGGAAACAGACGCATTGTTATGGCATAGGAGAATGGCACACCTGAACTGGAGAAAGATGAATTATATAACCAAAAATGGTTTGGTTCTAGGTGTACCACAAAAACGTTTCGAGTCTGAGGATAAGTGTGTTCCTTGCATTAAAGGAAAGCAGCACAAGAAACCACACAGACCTAAGACTGAAAACTCTATCTCCTCGCCATTTGAATTGCTACATATGGATCTCTTCGGCCCTATAAGCAAGAGAAGTATATGTGGCAAATGGTACTGTTTGGTTGTCACAGATGATTATTCTAGATTCTCATGGGTATTCTTTTTGGGATCAAAGGATGAGACTCCTGGAATTCTAATTGAGTTCTTTGATCTAGTAGAAAATATCTATAAAAAGAGAGTTAAACGTATTCGTAGTGACAATGGAACAGAATTCAAGAATTCAATGTTGAATATCTATTGCTTAAGCAAAGGGATATTACATCAATTCAGTGCACCTTATGAACCTCAACAGAATGGTGTTGCTGAAAGGAAAAATAGAACGTTGATTGAAGCTGCTAGAACAATGCTTGCTGATTCAAAGCTTCCGGTCATCTTTTGGGCAGAAGCAGTGAATACAGCATGTTATGTTCTTAATAGAGTTCTTACGGTTAAGAGACATAACAAGACTTGTTATGAGCTTTTGAACAATAAGAAACCTAACTTAAAAGGGTTTGAACCCTTTGGAGTTTCATGTACTATGGACATCAAGCAAAATTTGGTGAGAAGGCTGACGAAGGATTTTTCCTAGGTTATATGCCCAATTCGCCAAACAAGAGAGTCTTTAATAAAGTCACAGGACGTTTGGAGGTAGTTTATAATATTGAGGTTACGAGCTACTCACCGGATGTTCATAAGGGCTTAGATTGGCAATTTGATTATTCTGATCTTTTTGCATCATTTAAAGTTCCTATCAGTGACTATGTCAGTGATTCGGAGATAGCTGAACATTTATTGTTTGAAGATGAGAATATTGGTTCCGCTTCAACATCAAGTGTTAAGCAGTCTGGAATTAAGACTAATGTTGACTCAGATAAAGCTTCCACAAGTGAGTCACAACAACCTTCAGAGGATAAGTCTCAAGAAACAGAAGATCCTGATGATCTTTCTACAAAGTTTGATGATATACTTACTCCTTTGAAACACTTAAGGATATCTTCTGCTCGTACGAAAGATGTACCTGAATTGGAAGAGATTGGTACTAATTTAGAAGATGATATACCGGTTGAACCAGTTACTACAACTAGAACGAGTAAGAATCATCCCGTTGAAAACATCATCGGTGATATTAATACTCCGGTTCAAACTAGACATCAATCCAGAGCTAGTACGTCTGAGAACTTAGAATACCAAAGCTTGTATACTGCAATGAAAGAGACAGGGATTCCTAATCAATGTCTATATTCATGCTTTATCTCACAAGTCGAGCCTAAAAATGTTCAAATGGCTTTAAAAGAAAGTTCGTGGGTAGAAGCAATGCAAGAAGAACTATCTCAGTTCTCTAAATTACAAGTATGGGAGTTGGTTGACCTACCAAAGGGAGAATATCCAATTGGAACTAGATGGGTATTAAGTGCAAGAGAGATGATAAAGGAATCGTTACTCGCAATAAAGCTCGTCTGGTGGTTCAAGGTTTTAATTAACAAGAAGGTATTGATTACAATGAAGTGTTTGCACCAGTTGCTAGGCTAGAAGCAATTAGAGTGTTCTTAGCATTCGCATCATACTATGGTATAAAAGTGTATCAGTTGGATGTTAAGAGTGCCTTTTTGTATGGCAAAGTAGAAGAATTGGTGTATGTTTCACAACCGCCAGGGTTTGCTGATCCTGAGTATCCAGATAGAGTATATCGTTTGAATAAGGCTCTATATGGATTACATCAAGCACCTAGGGCATGGTATGGAACACTATCAACGTATCTACTTGAGAATGGATTTACAAGAGGATCGATTGATAGTACACTATTTGTGAAGTGGAAAAAGAAAGACTTTCTTCTCGTACAAGTTTATGTTGATGACATTATCTTTGGATCATCTGATGAAAAGATGTGTCAAGAATTCGAGCAAGTCATGAGAAAAGGGTTTGAAATGTCTGCAATGGGAGAGTTAAATTTCTTCTTAGGATTACAAGTTGATCAAAAGAAGGATGGATTCTTTATTCATCAATCTAAATATACATATGAGCTATTAGAACGCTTCAAGATGGATGAAAGTAAGGTCTACAATACTCCAATTCTAGTCAATCATGGACTAGGTCCAGATACATCGAGTGATAGCGATGTGGATCCAACTCTTTATAGAGCCATGATCGGATCACTAATGTATCTAACAGCCTCTAGGCCTGACATAATGTTTGCTGTTTGTTTATGTGCAAGATATCAGGCTAATCCGAAAGAGTCACACATGCAAGCTGTTAAACGAATCTTTCGTTACCTCAAAGGGAAACCTAAGCTGGGTCTTTGGTATCCGATTGATGGAGACTTAGATCTTGTAGCTTATACTGATTCGGATTACGGAGGATGCAATCAGAATAGGAAATCTACGACCGGAGGATGTCAATTCCTAGGAGGTAGATTAGTATCCTGGCAGTGCAAGAAGCAAACCTCGGTAGCCATTTCTACATGTGAAGCTGAGTATGTTGCAGCTGGCAGTTGTTGCTCACAAATTCTTTGGATTCAACAGCAACTGCCGGATTACGGGTTAAATATAACCAATACTCCTATGATGATTGATAACGAATCTACTATGTCGATCACTAATAATCCGGTGAAGCACAGTAAAACTAAGCATATTGATATTAGACATCATTTTATTAGAGATTGTGCTGAGAAAAAGTTGATAAAGTTAGTTAAGGTTCCATCTTTGGAAAACTTAGCAGATTTGAGACGTTGGTTCAACTGAACGGAATGAGAAATCCATAGTGATTAGTCTTCCAAGGGTATTTTTGTAATAGTTAGTATTTCTATGTTCATTAAAAAAAAATAAAAAAAAAATAGGCGTATGGCATTCATTTGCTTGTTACCTAAGGGGAATCGCCTTCATTTAAGTTTTTATTTGCAAAAACTAAGGGAAATGATAGTACATTAGAAGAATAAGCTTCACAATAATAAGCTTAAGTCCTAAGTATGATATGGTAGTAGGTTCAAATAAAGTTGCTTTAGAACTACAGCGGTTCTATCAGGTATGTGTTTATATTTATTTGATTATACACCTATATCCACAAGTTATAATTTGTCTATTTTTAGTAAAACTTTAGATGGCTTCATCATATGATGTACTGGTAGGCAAATTATATGAAATTTTCTAAGTCTTAAGAAGTTAATTAACTACTTGGTTATTATCTTGTGTTACTATTCTATGATGTATGACATTAAGTCTTAAATGTTGAATGATGGTATTACTATACACTGTTATCATGCATCTTAATTTAAAGTGACAAATAGTAGCAATATGGGTATTAACTTAATTACTGGTAACTTTGTTGTACTAAGTACAGAACTGAAACCTTTAATTAACTTAATATTCTCAAATATATTTTGAATTATGCTAGAAGGGATCTTTTGTTGTACTACGTACAGACTTAGATAACATAGCATATTCAAAGTATGTTTGATATTTGTCTAACCTTAAAAATTCAAGTGTATGTTATATGTTTCGAAAAGATACATCATTTAGTAACCGCTACCTTGAAATTTAATGATACAGTGTTATGAGCTTTACTTGAATTCTTCAGTATGTCATATAATAGGAAGCATTTGTGAAACGCCCCAAAAACAGAACCATTTTTTTTTTTTTTTTTTACCTAACACTGAAAACACACTCTATTAGGTCCCACATCTAAAATATGACATTATAGACTCGTTATATCGTTCCCTTAATCAAATAATGACTCAAATAACAAAAATGTGAATTTACAAGAGATTCCCCAGGAATGACTCCCATTCCTCAGGAATCAGACATGCTGTTAACACTTGGATTCGGATTCCCCAGGAATGACTCTCATTCCCCAGGAATCAGGGTTGCTGTTAGAACTTAAGTTCAGATTCCTCAGGAATGACTCCGATTCCCCAGGAATCAAGGCTGCACACAAACTAATACCAAAATACGAATTTCTGACGCGCATAACTTTTTACTCGTAAACACTTAGACCCTGAAAATTTGCAGGCACCTCCATAATGCCAAACTGAAACTTTTTATTTTTGCACTTTTTCAAAATTCACGTTTTACGAGAAAACGGACATATAACCACTTTTCGACCATTTTAACCACTTTTTGACTACAACTCAAATCACAAACCACACACAATTAAACTCTACTCTTTTGCACACTTATTTAACTCCTCAAAACAAACTTGAAGCAAATAAAAACCAACCCATGACACCACCACACATTAAATTCACCACATGACCACTTTCAACCCATTTTGACACCTTAATGACCCATTTCATAATTCAACCATTTTTCAACCAATTCAACACTCAAACCACATTTGTTTGACCAATTCAAGGCTATTGACAATGTGTCCACTTCACATTTGACCAACCAATCACATTCGACACTAAATCACTTTTCACCACTTTAACCCAAACCAAACCAATCATACGACTTCATACACTTGACAACCACATACACTAGACACCATAACTCTGTTTGACTTTCAAAGTCAACTACTATACATTGACCAACATATTTAATTCGAAAACTCATTGTTTGGGCGATTTACACAATTGAGCATCAAAACAACAATTCAAAAGAAAGAAGCATATTCTAACCATAAGCATGCTCCATATCCATGTCACTAGCTTCTCATAACCCTTCTATCCACATGTCTCTATCAAAACATCAACCTACAACATAAACACTGAAACGGGTAAGCACAACTGCTTAGTGAGTACACATGCAAATCAAACAAACAATTCACATAAACACAAAATCATTGATCTCTGAAAACACTGAACACTGATCACTGAGCACCATACCACATCGATATGCATGCTAACACTATTTCACTGAGTACCATACCACAACGGTATGCATACTAACACTGTTTCACTACATAAGCATATTCCATAAAATCCACAAACTACATAATCACCCAAGAATCGATTCACATAACATTATAACTACACTATCTTCATTAATTAATCCACATATGTAAACACATTTTCTTCCACCCAATTGTGTAGCCTCTTGCTCGGAAGCAATCCGGATCCAACACAATCGAATCATACACTATCAATTCAAAATAACATCATAACTACATAATCTCAATTATTTAATCCACATATATCAACACATAATCTTTCACCCGATTGTGTAGCCTCTTACCCAACAGTAATCCGGATCCAACACAATCGAATCATACACTATTCTCCACCAATTCTTTCTTTTACCTTCAAGCTAGTGGCATACTCATTACTCGCTAATGAGATAATCACTACTGACTTTTCCAAATAACATATATTCACATAACAATTAAGCATAACAAGTAATTTAACACAATTAACTATTATAAGCAATAAACATAAATAAACAAACTTAACAATTAACTTTCCTTGATTGTGCAAACCTTTAGCCCGCAAGCTATACGGTACTACACAACCAAATCACCTGTTTAACCCCCCGTATCACTCACCATACTCTATTAGTCGATTTCACCATCTTGATCAACATAAGCTTCCATGTCTCTAATCACCTATTACATAAACATGTAATCATAACAACACTTTTAGCCAACCATAATAATCATCATCGACTACTTATCTTCATTAACCACCACCTCACTATTACCACTTTTAAACTTTCACTAGTTAAACTATTACTTCATATTATTCATCATTTACTCTATCATCATAATCACATTCTTTTAACACCATTAGATTCATCATTAAGCTTATCAACATGTTCTTAACATAATTCATATAAATCACCATGAACACTCATAAACATCACTTCCATCATTATAATTACACTATGCTAATATCATTAACAACCTTCTTAAGCTTGTTACATCATTATACAAGATTTAACATAAACCCTAGAATTATTCATAAACACCAAATCCCAAATTCATCCTTTTCAACATGTTATATGATTCACAACAATCTCAACAACACTAATTAACATCAAATCAATCATCTTCTAGCTTTAATTTCGGATTAAAACCTTCAATTATACAAAACCCATCAAAACCCCATAAAACCCCAAAAACTAGGTCAAAAACATATGAGAAATCACTTACATGATGTTAGAGATGATCAAAGGATGAAGAATTAAACCCTACAAATCTTGAATCATGAATTAGGAATTAAAATTGGAGTTTGAATTGTCTCTGTGATTTTTCTCCATACATGAGTGTGTGTATAGATTATTTTTGAATGAAATGAACCACAAAGAAACCCCGTACATATCCACATAGGTCGGCCTAATTATTTTATCCTCTTTAAACTCTACAATCTGGAACTGGTAAAATCGTTTACGTTTTTCACTATATCTCGTTATCTACATAATACTATTTCATAATAAAAATATATCCGTGTACAATATTTATTTACTGAATTTCTGGGTGTTACAACTCTCCCCCACTTATTTCATTCTTGTCCTCACGAATGGCACCCGTACTACTCAGTCTTAACATTATCCCTGCTCTTGTACAACACTTAATCATCTCTAGAACACTTCACTTAGTTCTTCTTAAACACATTATCAACACTAACTCTACAAGTTCTTAATCATATATCCCTTACATATTGGTTTCACATAATAAGTGAAATACGTATCACTAAGTACAAGTCTATTAATCTTATTTTCTCTATTATCTCTGCCTATCATAATATCTAACCCGAAATTCACATATGTTAAACACCTCTTCCCTTATACTCTATTCTAACAATCACATTAAATCACTTTGATATTTGATAACTCCAACAATTCCATGTGAACTAGCATAATACAACTACGGTGATCAGGCGTAGACATATTATGTTATACACACTTCATTCTCAAGCTATCTCATATCATTGTTTTTCAATGTGATTTCCACACAAGTACATAACATACAATTCATTTAACAGTTAACACACAATAATTAATTTAACAATTAAACACATAGTCAAAAACTACTTCACTATTCTATCCATTTTGAACACATGCACAAAACTGCAACTAATAACTCCTTATATACACTTACTCTTATCTCTGGCAACCATCTCTATACTCAATTATCCATTTATCATCGCATAATCAGATTAATCCAAATAAATCACATTAACCATTAAACATAATCATAATCATAACAAATCAAACAACACATAATGGTTTAAGTTCAAGCAATCCTATCATGGATCACCTAACTCTCTTAAACCATTGCTCTGATACCAACTTGAAACGCCCCGAAAACAGAACCATTTTTTTTTTTTACCTAACACTGAAAACACACTCTATTAGGTCCCACATCTAAAATATGACATTATAGACTCGTTATATCGTTCCCTTAATCAAATAATGACTCAAATAACAAAAATGTGAATTTACAAGAGATTCCCCAGGAATGACTCCCATTCCTCAGGAATCAGACATGCTGTTAACACTTGGATTCGGATTCCCCAGGAATGACTCTCATTCCCCAGGAATCAGGGTTGCTGTTAGAACTTAAGTTCAGATTCCTCAGGAATGACTCCGATTCCCCAGGAATCAAGGCTGCACACAAACTAATACCAAAATACGAATTTCCGACGCGCATAACTTTTTACTCGTAAACACTTAGACCCTGAAAATTTGCAGGCACCTCCATAATGCCAAACTGAAACTTTTTATTTTTGCACTTTTTCAAAATTCACGTTTTACGAGAAAACGGACATATAACCACTTTTCGACCATTTTAACCACTTTTTGACTACAACTCAAATCACAAACCACACACAATTAAACTCTACTCTTTTGCACACTTATTTAACTCCTCAAAAAAAACTTGAAGCAAATAAAAACCAACCCATGACACCACCACACATTAAATTCACCACATGACCACTTTCAACCCATTTTGACACCTTAATGACCCATTTCATAATTCAACCATTTTTCAACCAATTCAACACTCGAACCACATTTGTTTGACCAATTCAAGGCTATTGACAATGTGTCCACTTCACATTTGACCAACCAATCACATTCGACACTAAATCACTTTTCACCACTTTAACCCAAACCAAACCAATCATACGACTTCATACACTTGACAACCACATACACTAGACACCATAACTCTGTTTGACTTTCAAAGTCAACTACTATACATTGACCAACATATTTAATCCGAAAACTCATTGTTTGGGCGATTTACACAATTGAGCATCAAAACAACAATTCAAAAGAAAGAAGCATAACAATGATCTCTTACCCAAGCGGTAAAAGTGAGGTGGGAGGCTTGCCTCCCTGGAGGTCTGGGGTTCGAGCCCAGACAGTGGTGTATGGGGGGAATTAAATTTGGCCGTTCAAAAAAAAAAAAAAAAAAAAAAAAAAAAAAAAAAAAAAAAAAAAAAAGAAGCATATTCTAACCATAAGCATGCTCCATATCCATGTCACTAGCTTCTCATAACCCTTCTATCCACATGTCTCTATCAAAACATCAACCTACAACATAAACACTGAAACGGGTAAGCACAACTGCTTAGTGAGTACACATGCAAATCAAACAAACAATTCACATAAACACAAAATCATTGATCTCTGAAAACACTGAACACTGATCACTGAGCACCATACCACATCGATATGCATGCTAACACTATTTCACTGAGTACCATACCACAACGGTATGCATACTAACACTGTTTCACTACATAAGCATATTCCATAAAATCCACCCAAACTACATAATCACCCAAGAATCGATTCACATAACATTATAACTACACTATCTTCATTAATTAATCCACATATGTAAACACATTTTCTTCCACCCAATTGTGTAGCCTCTTGCTCGGAAGCAATCCGGATCCAACACAATCGAATCATACACTATCAATTCAAAATAACATCATAACTACATAATCTCAATTATTTAATCCACATATATCAACACATAATCTTTCACCCGATTGTGTAGCCTCTTACCCAACAGTAATCCGGATCCAACACAATCGAATCATACACTATTCTCCACCAATTCTTTCTTTTACCTTCAAGCTAGTGGCATACTCATTACTCGCTAATGAGATAATCACTACTGACTTTTCCAAATAACATATATTCACATAACAATTAAGCATAACAAGTAATTTAACACAATTAACTATTATAAGCAATAAACATAAATAAACAAACTTAACAATTAACTTTCCTTGATTGTGCAAACCTTTAGCCCGCAAGCTATACGGTACTACACAACCAAATCACCTGTTTAACCCCCCGTATCACTCACCATACTCTATTAGTCGATTTCACCATCTTGATCAACATAAGCTTCCATGTCTCTAATCACCTATTACATAAACATGTAATCATAACAACACTTTTAGCCAACCATAATAATCATCATCGACTACTTATCTTCATTAACCACCACCTCACTATTACCACTTTTAAACTTTCACTAGTTAAACTATTACTTCATATTATTCATCATTTACTCTATCATCATAATCACATTCTTTTAACACCATTAGATTCATCATTAAGCTTATCAACATGTTCTTAACATAATTCATATAAATCACCATGAACACTCATAAACATCACTTCCATCATTATAATTACACTCTGCTAATATCATTAACAACCTTCTTAAGCTTGTTACATCATTATACAAGATTTAACATAAACCCTAGAATTATTCATAAACACCAAATCCCAAATTCATCCTTTTCAACATGTTATATGATTCACAACAATCTCAACAACACTAATTAACATTAAATCAATCATCTTCTAGCTTTAATTTCGGATTAAAACCTTCAATTATACAAAACCCATCAAAACCCCATAAAACCCCAAAAACTAGGTCAAAAACATATGAGAAATCACTTACATGATGTTAGAGATGATCAAAGGATGAAGAATTAAACCCTACAAATCTTGAATCATGAATTAGGAATTAAAATTGGAGTTTGAATTGTCTCTGTGATTTTTCTCCATACATGAGTGTGTGTATAGATTATTTTTGAATGAAATGAACCACAAAGAAACCCCGTACATATCCACATAGGTCGGCCTAATTATTTTATCCTCTTTAAACTCTACAATCTGGAACTGGTAAAATCGTTTACGTTTTTCACTATATCTCGTTATCTACATAATACTATTTCATAATAAAAATATATCCGCGTATGATATTTATTTACTGAATTTCTGGGTGTTACAATTTGATAATACTCATACTAACAATAAAGAGTTTGCTTAGAAAATTGAGTATAATTTGTTTATATGGATTATAATACCGGTAATCGTCTTGGACTGTCTATAATAAAATATTCACTTTATGTGAGTAATGCATTTATTAATTATGCTATGTGGATAAAGGTACCTAAGATATAGTTTTATAAATATAAATGTATAAATGATAAATTTAGTTGTAATTTTACAGTAATTTATTTGAATTTCATGAGGTATGTATACTACCAATCTGCTTAGACTTTTAAATATATACTTAATTGCTTATTCTTACTAATATGATCCCTAAGCAGATAAAATCTTATTTACATTGTATATTTACTTTGTTTCAATTGATTAATAAAATGGTACTTGATACCAAAGTTTATATAGTTGTATTTTTATCTTATTTTTATTTATTTTTAATTTTAATTTTTAATTTTTGTGTTTATTATGTTTACCCTTCGGAATTCAATTATACTGTATATTTTTGAGTTGAACAACGTGACAAATACAAGTGAAAATTAATTATAATTTAGACTTGTAAAATATCGGGTTTTATTTATACTTAGCATTAAATTCGCGTTTTTATTTACTCCTGCGAGTTGACATCGACTTGCGGATCCGTTTGAAATTCTCGCGAATCGGATACAAAGTATAAAGGGGGTCAAACGAGTCAAGCTCACCCACCGAACCCACACATATTTCGCGAGTTCACTAAACTTTGCGAATCCGTCACAAAGGCGAAACGAGGCGATTATTGATCTTCGCTTGATTTCGAATTTTAGATTACGGGAACGAGTTTTTCAATCCGTAGATTATATTCAAGACTTATTTGCGCTCATTTTGAGGTATATATCAACGGATTTCATCGTTTAAATTGCACGAAATCGAAAGTTTTTATAAACTTAGGGTTTCGGTTTGAAGTTTAAACGATTTGAGTCGATTACGATGTTATTGGACATAGATCTTTAGGGTTTATGTTAAACGAACATTAATGAACTTCAATCAATCGATAGATCATGTTAAAATCAACAGATTAATCGATTTTAATTGTAAATTCGCGACGGCAGTTCATCGAACGAGTTGACATTGTGAATCAACTCGCAGAGAGTTGACTAGCGAATCGGTGTGACTAGCGAGTTCACTTCCTATCAGATTAGTATAGCGAGTTGATTAATGTAGCGAGTTGATGAGTATAGCGAGTTGATAAGCAAAACGAGTTGACCTCACCTCGTTAGGCCAGTTTATGCGAGTCCGGAATTTACAAACATTTTATTTTATTTTATTTTTTTTGTAATAACTTTTATCTAATTAATTTAAAATTAGACTTAAGACTTTTTAGTTATAAGTTAAATTTTTTATATACGACTTGAGACTATTTTTGTAACAAGTTATATATAATTTCAATTTTAAACTAAGATGTTTGATGAATCTCGATTCATATTACGTAATAGTTTAAATATTTTTAATCGTGCATTAAATTATATCTGTTGTTTGTGATTTTACAGATATGGCTAGAGCATTTGATAAGGGTCACAACATTTTGGTTGATCTGAACCTTGAGGCCAAGCGGGCTGACAGGGTTGCTGATATTCTACGTTTTCTAGCACGATCAAGGATTAGATACGCCATTACGGCCAATCCTCCGATATCTCAGGCTATTCTGAACGATTTTTGGACAGATATGGTATATGACGAATCTGTCACCCCACCTGAGATTCGAGCTACGGTTAGTGGCCAACCTGTTACCTTTTCAGCTGGTAATCTCCGTGAGATTTTGCAGCTAGGTACCGTAGAACAGGAGAACGGGGATATTGAGTATTCTATGGATTTTATTGAGGGTGCTATAGGTCGTATGGGATATACAGGAGACAGACGCGGACGTCAGTTCCAGAAGCCTCTGGTTATTGGTCAGTGGAGGTTTCTTTGGCACGTGATGAATATCGTTTTTGCAGCGAAGAAGGGTGGTTTTGATGAGTTAAGCCCTGTGATTCTATCGGCTGCATAGTCACTGGTTTATAATAAACCATACAGTTTTTGTGATTATCTTTTTGGTGAGATTGCGAAACAGATATCGGGGTCTGTTAGATCAAGATTTTTGGTTTATCCGCGATTTTGCATGCTGATTATCCGTGCGCGTCTACCGGATTTGGCTATACCTGAACCACATCTAGTGGTTAATACGATTGACCATCGTGGGTATAATGCCATGTTTATGCAGACAGTTAGGAAAGAAGGAGTGGTGAAACCAGAAGTTAGACCACTTTTCGGATATACTGTTGATCCGAACTACGTTGCACCGCCAAATCATGGGTGGTTGGACGTTGTTCCTGCTGTTGCTGCTGATGCTGATGTTGTACCAGAACCTGCAGCTGAGGAAGCTCAACCTGAAGATCCACAAGGGAACTTTGAGGATGTTCTTATTCAGGCTGGTCAGGTTGATCAGCAAGTGAACCAAGAGGTTGCTGCACAGGTTGTGCAAGAGGTTTTGGAGCAGAATGACGATGCGACCAATCCTTTGCTTCAAGACATTGAGAGTTATTTAGCACCACCTGAGGTAAAATTTTATTTTATTTATGTAATAATATAGATGCTTAGTTGATAGATTGTTTTATTAATCATAGATGCATAATATTATTATATAATGATTCTGATATTAGATATTTAGTAAATTGGATATTATTTCTGATTTTAAAATATAAATATTATTAACCGAACAGGAAGCTGAAGCTGAGGCTGCAAATCCCGAAGTTATATTACTTGAGGATGAGCAGATACAGCCAGATAGATCAGTTGTTGTACCGACTGAGGTATTATATCTGATTAATCTTAAATATACAGAACTTGTATGATAGAGCTTACGCTAATCATAAATGTTTAATATATTTAAACTTTAGGATCCTGTTAGATCATCTAGAGGTCGTGATGGTGAGACGGCTTCAGATGAAGATTCTGATAATACACCTTCTCCTCCTCCATCTGATTCTGAAAGAAAGAGAAAAGGAAAGGATATTCTGGAGGAAGGTACTGAGGAAGTTGAAATTCCTTTGATGAAGCGTCCGAGAACGCTTACTATTCGAGAAGGTTAGTATTGATTATAAAAGTTAAATAATCTTAACTTGTTGTTTATCAGGAGTTGAACTGAGACAGTTAATTCTGTATACAGTTGCTCAGGATACACCGCAGGTAGAGATGGATGCACCGGTGGTTACTGAACCGATGTCTTTACCGCTTCAGGTATGAGATATAAGTTCTATAACTATGAGTGTTATGCAATTAATTAGAGTTTGAGACAGAGTAATCTGTAACAATAACTGATTTTAATTGTGTTTAACTTTACAGCATGAGGTTACTGATTTAGTTCGTGGAGCTAATTTTCCGACGAACAAAACAGCTAGATTTGCGACAAGCTTGCTTACACAAGCTTTGTCTCAACCTCATACACCGCTGACCAGAGACTGGCATATTGAGTCTCTCACACCGCCTGGACCAAGAACGATACCTGTTACTCCAACGACTGATGCTGAAAGGATTACATCCTTAGAGTCGAGGGTAAAGGATTTAGAGAAGCTTACTTCTCAGATTCCAGAGCTGGTGTCGAGCAATCTTCTTCTTTCTCAGCAGATTCTCAAGCAGAGTCAATCTTACAATCTGCTGATGAAGACTCATGAGACGTTGCTTGCGGACTTCACTGTACAGAGACTGAAGTTATCTTCTTTGGAGAGTCTGGTCTTGAGATCGCATTCAGGACAGTCTACTCAGGGGAGATTTTGGTATATCTGGAGTCTTGCAGAGAAAATGAGTTGAAGAGGAAGAGAGATCAAGACAAGGACGATGATCCCAATGCACCGAGTGGTGAGCAGACTGGTCCTTCAAAGACTGGTGAGCAAGCTACAACTCAGGGGGAGTCTGGTGCTGGTGCTAGTGGTTCTGGAGTGGGTACAAGTGCAGATAAGACTGTACCGGGTGATACTGAAGCTGGTAAGATAGCTTAGTATTATCATAGTACTGTAATATTTGTAATAGTTTGTAGTGAACAAATGTAAACTTAACTTATTGTGTAAATATATTTGGCTTAGGGTTATTATTATTTTAAGTAAAATAAGTTTGGTAATTTAAGTTTATATAATTATGTTAAGATAAAATAGTGATCGAAAGACTTCCGACTCATTGAGTAGTCGAGCGGCGTGTTCCGATTAATATTGGCGGTCAAAATTTTATAATGACATATGCATTTTAGATTTGATTATGGACTTAAGACCGTAAGGTATATAAGTAATTAACAAGTTAAAATTGTATTCGGTTTAACTAGACAAATGATATATAATTTAAAGGTTAAATTGATAATGAATGAGTTCAATTAACGCTTGGAAATTATATAAGGTAATTAATAGTAAATTTAAATGTTTGGTGATTATTCACAATGCATTAGAATTTAAAATTAATTAATATTTGTTAAGTAGACTTAAGAGATTTTAGATTGATTCAGGGAAATCAATAAAAGATTTTATAAGTTATATGTAAATTGCGTTTATATGTTAGGAATTAATAAAGAAATTCTTAGATTGGTTCAGGGAAATCAATGAAGAATTTGAATTATTAATATATTTGTATTTACATTTTTCTCTAGGAATGGAAATGCTTAATCTATCAGATTCAGAAGATGATATTTTGGATGAGATAGATGAAGAGATTGATTATGATATTGAAGAAGGAGAGTTCAAACTTCCTGAAGACTGGACTGCAGTATTTGAATCTGTGATAGATGAAGGTGTTGATCTGGATGCAAATGTGGATGAACATGTTGTGAATCCATCAACGACTGAATTTGTTTTTGTAAATGAACAAGGAGAATCAGTTATTGATTTAGAAGCTTTTGAGAATGCTTCTGAAGATTCTGATACTGAAGTTGAAGAAATAGAGGACAAATACAAACATATGGTTGGTAATCCTATGTTTATCCAAGAAATGCTGAAGAAGAAAAAGGAAAGTAAGCCATGCATTTTGAAAGAAGTTGATATTACTGGAAAGCGTGTACTTAAAACTGGCATTATTGGATGGTATTATGACTCTGACCTGAAGCTCTTCGCAATCAAAAGGTTTGACGGGGTTCAATATTTTGAGAAGAAGCTTGCAGTGTTTAGTTCGTTGCCTCGATATGAGATTCGAGACTTGGCTAGATTAGATATGATAAATCCAAGTGATGATGTTTATGCTAAGTATGTTGAGCGTATCATTAGGACTGAAGGATTATCTATGAAGTTTTCGAAGATTAAGCCAAGGAAAGGAAAAACAATAAAGCTGAACGAACTTAGTCAGAGAACTGGAAGAAGAAGAAGGAAGAAGGTTTATCCAGCGGTCAACTGTATTAAGCAAATACCTATGAAGACTATGCCTCAGAATATTTTGGGAAAATTGAAATATTGGGGGGTAGATGCTGGAACAGGAGAAGCCTTTATGATTGAAGCTGATGATAATTATCCTGATGGTGAAAAAGAGATTCTTCGTGTATATGATCACAGACATCTGATGAACTTATCAAAGGAAGATCTGATTATGTTATACAAGAACAAGATCAAATCTACTATTGGTTGGGATGATTTAGCACGAGATTATCACAGGATGGTTAAAACATGCATCAAGCTTAAAATTTTTGCAGGAAGTAAGATTTACAAATGAAGACCAAAGACAGCGTGAAGATAAAGACGCTAGAGCTATTGTCAAGGGGGAGTCTGTTGGGACATAGATTGTGACAACAGATCTAGCTTGAAATAGGACTGGTGTAATTATTATTGCGTTTGTATATTGGTTTAGATTTGTAAATAAATATTTGTTTTGTTAGTAATATTCGTTAAACATATTATTGTGTTAAGTTAGACGAATGTTAAATACGAAATAAATAAATAACGTTTTATGCAAAGCGAGTCGAGATCTCAGGTCGCAGCGAGTTGAGCTGTGAGATGAGATCTGAACTCGCGAGGCATTAGTCTAGCGAGCCGAGCTCTGTGTTGGGCTTGGGCTGCGAGTTGGACCGAAATCGCAGGCCCATGCGAGCCGAGCCGAGCCGAGACGACATATTTAATGTTTTTCAATCGTGAAAAACATAACACTTCTTTGATACTTTTGCCTTCTGCGAAATCAACAAACCCAGAGAAAAACCGAACCTAACGACTAGGCTTTGACGATTCATCGTTTAAAGCTAAGTCTTATTAAACGCAATACGAACATATTCGTTGTTAGTAAGATAACACCGTATTGAGGGATTCCACACCTTAATACTACAGATAACGAAGTTATCGATCCTAAAACTAGGGGACTTACACTTGGTGCTTGTGATATTTGATTGGTAACACCCAAAACTCGCTTCCGCAAATCATTAAATTTGGGGGTGTTACAGATTTGGTATCAGAGCCTAAGGTTATAGTGAACTAGGTTGCATTTAGTGGGCCTAGACTATGACCGTTAGGCAGTATCCCTTATTAGGCATAACTGGTTCAGTGATTACACCATACGAATTTAATTTAACATAGCCTAGCTAACTATGTACAATTAAATAAGTACGATGTAAGATCTGAAAGGGGTTATGTCGAACAGAAATACGATAGTTGACTCTGACCACGAGAGAAACCGAGACTTATAATTGTTTTGTGCTAGACAACCACTAGGCTATTATGTGATATAGGTGTATATACATATATAGGCCTCATCTACGTACTACTCTCCAGGATATTATATATTGAAGATATATGAATAGTCCTCACCTGATAATATACTCTCTAGCGCCTGTTGGAATAGTGTCCAAGGTCATAACTAATTGGTAAGACTAATCGTTAAAAGTAGGGTCCTTTTTGGGTTGCCCTCAATGAACAGTTAAGAGAAATAATTAAAGGAGAGATAATATTAATTAGAATTAATATTATATATATAATTGATTAATTGGTTTATTAATTTATCATAGTTGGTAAATTAATTAGAAACTGAATAATTAATTATAAAGAAACAAGAAAGAACTTAACAAGTTCCAGGAAGGTGCCTGGAAATAACCTAGCAAGTTATAGGAAGGTTCCTAGAAAGAGGCTAGCTAGTTCCATGAAGGTTCATGGAAGGAGCCTAGCAACTTCCATGAAGGTTCCTGGAAGGAGCCTATCTCCCCCTATAAATAGAGGGGCTTGCCATGGTTTTAAATTGCACCATTTGTTCTTAACATTCTCTCTTTCTAATTTCGTACTCCTTGTAAGAGTTTACTCGACTAGCATCGGGACCTTAGGAGTTGAAATTTCTCTTTGGTTCGTGGGTGTGAGCCATTAGAGGTACTCTGGTTTGGGTACTCGCCTCCAAGTAAGAAGGTTCTGCAAAGTAGTCTGCGAGTGAGAAATTGGTTTTCTCTAAGGTTAGTAATTTCTCATTTATCTTATTTATTTTATTGCTTTTATTTATTCAAGTTAAGATCCCTTAGGGTTTAGCTTCCTAATTGCCTTAGATTAATTTTTGTTATAATTCCGCTGCGTATATTAATCTAGTTAGGGAATAGAAAACCCAACAGTGGTATCAGAGCCTTAGCTTAATAAATATTAGCATTTAATTATCTGTAATGGTATGTAGGTAAAGATAAATTAGAAATTGGCTTGTCTAAATTGGCAAAAAGAATTTACACTTTAGACCCTATATTTTGAAATGTTTAAAATATAACCCTAAATTTTAAAATGTTTTAAAATAGAACCGTAGACTTAATGAGTTTAAAGAGAGACATTACATATATTATGAGCTATAAGTATATGTATCATTAAAGTTAAATACATCGTCAGTCAATTGATAAATCGGCTCACCCATAGTGAACAAACTATAAGAGAGGTATAAGGCGGGTCTTTCTGATTCCCTAAAGAAGTCAGGTTTTTTAATAAGCTTCGCGCTGACCTGCTTCTCCGCTTCTTTGTGCGTTCAATGGAGCTACCGAGGACTTTTGATAGGATGATGTCAAGATCAAAAGTATGACCTAAAAGTACTAAAACAAAATCCCGTTCTAGATACTAAAAATGTGAATAGTATGATAACCCATGAAAACCGCACATCTTTCGTATGGTCTGTTAATGGAGCGTGTGTGGTTTACCGGCACATTAATATGAGATCATATTGAGAGGTGATGTGGAACTCGCGATTCTCGAGCGTACTCGGGCCGGGGACCACGCGGGTTTTGCATGGTTAAGTTCACCATCTTGTTCATGATCCTCGGCATACCAGTCATGAATAGTAGATGAGCATATCCGAGATTAACATGCCGTTGATGGAAATCAATGAATCTCAAAAGAACTAGGAATTTCATAGAGAATGAAATTGACAAAAGCATTGTCTACCTAAAATAAATTCGTGATGTGATTACGGCAAACCTCTTCATAAAGCGAATCTAAAATATGGATCCTATCCTTAATTTTAAATTGGGTTAATTAATTAAGGAATATTCAAACTAACTAAAACTGTTTATCTTATAGATGTCTTCTACAAATGGTAATAATCCTCCCATCCCCAATCCCTCACATAACTCGAACTTCTCACTACTCTCGGTTCTTGGAAGGGAAAGGCTTACCGGTCCAAACTATATGGACTGGATGAGAAATCTTAGGTTCACTCTGAGGTACGAGAACAAGGAGTATGTCCTCGATGAGCAAATTCCTACCATTGATAATGATTCAACCCAAGAGGAGATCGATACACACCGAAAACATTATGATGATGCAAATAAAGTATCATGCATCATGGCATCTTCCATGAGCCCAGAATTACAAAAGACTTTTGAAAACACTTGGGCTTATGAAATGAACCAACAGCTGAAAGAAATGTTTCAGGCAAAGGCTAGCAAGGAACGCCTTGATGTGGTTAGATCCCTCATGGCTTGCAAACCTAAGCCCGGAGCCTCTATCTGTGCTTTCGTCTTAGAGATGAAAGGGTACTTTGATAGGTTGGAATCATTAAATATGATGTTTGATGCAGAACTTTCCATCAACATAATCTTGTCCGGTCTACCAGCTGTTTACAATCAATTTGTAATGTCATACCAAATGAGTCTTAATGAGAAAGAAAGCTCTATAATGGAACTCCATAATTTGCTTCAAACTGCTGAGCAAGGGATCAAGAAGATTGATGTGCCCTCCAGCTCAACAGCTCCTGTGTTGGCAATTGGTCAGAATGCAAAGAAAAGAAAGAGGTCAAATTGGAAAGGAAAGGCTGCGATTGGAAAGTCCAATCGTGGTTCCAAAAGTAAGACCGACTCTGATATTGCACCTGCAAGTGATCCAAAGGAAGCAGTGTGCTTTTATTGTAACACAAAGGGGCACTGGAAACGTAGTTGCCCGAAATACCTGAAGGATCTTGAGGATGGTAAGGTCGAAAAGAGTGTTCACTCAGGTATGTTCATGATCGAACTCCATAATACTACAACTTCTAATTCGTGGGTTCTGGATACAGGGTGTGGTACTCACATTTGCACTGTATTGCAGGGCCTAAAGGAAAGTAGGAAGTTGAAGCATGGGGAGCTTAATCTAGTCATGGGAAACAGAGGAATCACGCCTGTTACCGAGATTGGAAAGTATGAGCTCGTGCTGAACTCTGGAGTTAGGATAGATTTGAATAATTGCTGTTATTCGTCAGAAATGACTAGAAACATTATTTCATTTTATGTTTTGTTTAAGGATGGTTATCAGTTTTCATTTGACAATGAGAATGGTGATATTTTGGTTTATTTAAATGGTTGTTTTGTTTTTAAAGCTTCTCCTTACAATGGCATATATGAAAATGTTGAATGTATAAGCAATTTGATTTTAAATGTTGATTCGTCTAATGAGCTTGATAAATCCAAATTGTGGCATTATCGTCTTGGGCACGTAAACAAGAAACGCATCAGCCAACTCCAAAAGGATGGAGTGTTGGAATCATTCGACCTCAAATCGAATGATGTATGTGAATCTTGCTTATTGGGCAAAATGACTAAATCACCATTCACGGGGTCATGTGAAAGAGGTGAAGGACTGTTGGACTTGGTACACACAGATGTTTGTGGACCATTCCGATGCACCACAAAGGATGGAAATCGATACTATGTTACATTTACTGATGATTACAGTAGATTTGGACATGTCTATCTGATTAAGCATAAGTCAGATACTTTTGAGATGTTCAAAAGATATCAAAGTGAAGTAGAGAATCAACTGGGCAGAAAGATAAAGGTACTCCGATCCGATAGGGGAGGAGAATACCTTAGTATCGAGTTTCTCGATCATCTTAGAGATTGTGGAATAGTTTCACAATTAACTCCTCCTAGAACGCCACAACTTAATGGTGTTGCTGAGAGGAGAAATCGAACCTTGTTGGACATGGTTCGGTCTATGATGAGTCGGGCTACACTTCCGACAAGTTTTTGGGGTTATGCATTAGAAACAGCCGCTCGCATCTTAAATCTTTTACCCACCAAGAAGGTTTCAAAGACACCTTATGAGATGTGGAAGGGAAGACGTCCTTCTCTTGGTCACATCAAAATTTGGGGTTGTGAAGTTTTCGTTAGACGAGAAACTCAGGACAAACTAGACTCCAGATCTGAAAAGTGTCTTTTCGTCGGTTATCCACAAGAGTCATTTGGATATCTGTTTTACAGACCCGCGGATAATGTGGTCTTTGTAGCTCGAAGAGGAGTGTTCCTTGAGAGAGAAATGATATCTAAAGAGGACAGTGGGAGTAAGATAGATCTTGAAGAGATTCAAGATTCGACCGATGAAGAACCTACAGTAAACACTGACGTTCAACAAGAGGTGGAAACACCTGTTGAACCTGAAGACATATCCTTACCCACTCGCAGAACAAGTAGTAGAGTTAGCAAGCCTCCTGAGTTCTACTATGGTTTCCATGTAGAAGAGGAGAACATTGTTAGTGATAGTTCACTAAGTGAGTTAGATGAGCCTGCTAACTACAAGGAAGCGATGGCAGGCCCTGAGGCTGCTAAGTGGAAGGAAGCTATGAAAAGCGAAATTCAGTCTATGTATGACAACCAAGTTTGGAATTTGGTTGACACTACACCCGGTCTTAAGACGGTGGGTTGTAAGTGGATCTTCAAGAAGAAGACCGACATGGATGGGAAAGTACACACTTATAAAGCTAGGTTGGTAGCGAAGGGCTATACTCAAACCCACGGGATTGATTATGAGGAAACCTTCTCACCAGTAGCTAAGATAAAGTCAATTAGGATTATGCTAGCCATAGCTGCGTTTCATGATTATGAAATTTGGCAGATGGATGTCAAAACCGCTTTCCTTAACGGAAAACTGACAGAGGATGTGTTCATGGCACAACCAGAAGGTTTTGAAAATGCAAAGTATCCTAATAGAGTGTGTAAGCTTCAAAAGGCTATTTATGGACTTAAACAAGCCTCTCGTAGCTGGAATCTATGCTTCCATGAGAAAATCATAGAGTTTGGATTTTCTAGAAGCGAAGATGAGTCCTGTATATATGTCAAGTTCAGTGGGAGTGTTGTAGTCTTCCTAGTATTATATGTGGATGATATACTACTCATAGGAAATGATGTCCCAACATTACAAAGTGTAAAGGACTGGTTGGGAAATGTTTCGCTATGAAAGACTTAGGAGATGCATCATATATTCTTGGTATAAAGATTTATAGAGATAGGTCGAGACGTCTCATAGGACTTAGCCAGGACACATACTTAGATAAAATTTTGAAAAGATTCAAAATGGAGAACTCTAAGAGAGGGAATCTACCTTTACATCATGGCATTAAGATCAGTAAGGATCTTTGTCCGAAATCTAAGGAAGAATCGGATAGAATGAGTCGAATCCCATATGCTTCGGCTATAGGATCGATCATGTATGCCATGACGTGTACAAGGCCTGATGTCTCATTTGCTTTGAGCTTAGTGAGTCGACATCAGCAGAATCCTGGTGAAGGTCATTGGACAGCTGTAAAGAATATTCTTAAGTATTTGAGAAATACTAAGGACAGGTTCTTGGTTTATGGTGGAGAAGAGGAACTAAGAGTAACGGGTTATAGTGATGCAAGTTTCCAAACAGATAGAGATGATAGCCGTTCACAGTCTGGTTGGGTATTCTTACTGAATGGGGGAGCGGTGACATGGAAGAGTTCCAAGCAAGATACGGTGGCAGACTCAACGTGCGAGTCTGAGTACATAGCGGCTTGCGAGGCTTCAAAGGAAGCTATATGGATTAAGAATTTCATTGGAGATCTTAGAGTTGTTCCAACGGTTCAAGACGCCATTGAAATATTCTGTGATAACGAAAGTGCGGTCGCCTTGAGTAGAGAACCCAAGGATCACGGAAAGTCAAAGCATATTGAAAGAAAATACCATTTTGTTCGAAGGAAAGTAGAAGAAGGACACGTGATTGTGAAGAGCATAAGATCAGAGGACAATCCGGCTGATCCGTTCACAAAGCCACTTGGAAAGTACAAACATGATGAGCATGCTAGGAGCATAGGCTTAAAAGATAATGTAAAGTTTTAGTTGTTAGTTTGATTTTGAAACATTGTAAACAATGATAAATTGTAATAGACTTGGAGATTAAATAATAGAGATTTATTTATTGGAAAGAGTTCTGCCATTTACTATTGTTTGTCATTGTGTTTCTGTTTTGCATGTTTAGACACCACTTCCCAAGTAAAACAGTTTTACTTAAACCTCCTCAGTCGTTCACACTCCTGGAAGTAATTGGTGAATCAAGACTGTCATGGAGTGTTAGTAGATTGTCTATGAAGATTAGACATGGCATAGAGAATGCTGCAACACTCATGGGTACTTAATGGGGATTTAAGTATAGGAGAAACCCGCACTCATGGAAGTTACTTCATGGATTGAAATCACGAGTAACTCTGAGATGATAATATCCTCTATTCTTAAAATGGAGATACATTGAGTTTCTAGTTTTTCAAGTCTGTTATACTTTAGTCTATTCAAATGCTGAGCGTAACTGCCAGTTATAAAGGGTATGCTAGGTATGACATGATGAGTTGGCTAGTGCTATGTAGTCGAAATTTATTTGTTCCTTTTCGCATAAATGGAAAAAGCGATATCTTGGGCCCTCTGATGATTAAATATTGACTCTAAAGTGCTAGGCCTGGCCGAGACTAAGTTGATGGCTCAATAGTCTCATAAAGTCAATGTAATCGGAAATCAGAAAACAAATTATGAATCTTGAGATTGATTAAAATCCATGTCTCGATTCATACGATATCAATAGTACAAAGGAATAGTTGATCACTTATCTAAAGGGCAAACTCTAAGATAAGATTCAGAGTTCGGCAGTTGCGTTGGATGGCACTCTCTACTTAGTTAATGGATAAGCTTGGACCAATAATAGTTGATGACTTGTCCAAGTGGGAGACTGTTGGAATAGTGTCCAAGGTCATAACTAATTGGTAAGACTAATCGTTAAAAGTAGGGTCCTTTTTGGGTTGCCCTCAATGAACAGTTAAGAGAAATAATTAAAGGAGAGATAATATTAATTAGAATTAATATTATATATATAATTGATTAATTGGTTTATTAATTTATCATAGTTGGTAAATTAATTAGAAACTGAATAATTAATTATAAAGAAACAAGAAAGAACTTAACAAGTTCCAGGAAGGTGCCTGGAAATAACCTAGCAAGTTATAGGAAGGTTCCTAGAAAGAGGCTAGCTAGTTCCATGAAGGTTCATGGAAGGAGCCTAGCAACTTCCATGAAGGTTCCTGGAAGGAGCCTAAGGAGCCTATCTCCCCCTATAAATAGAGGGGCTTGCCATGGTTTTAAATTGCACCATTTGTTCTTAACATTCTCTCTTTCTAATTTCGTACTCCTTGTAAGAGTTTACTCGACTAGCATCGGGACCTTAGGAGTTGAAATTTCTCTTTGGTTCGTGGGTGTGAGCCATTAGAGGTACTCTGGTTTGGGTACTCGCCTCCAAGTAAGAAGGTTCTGCAAAGTAGTCTGCGAGTGAGAAATTGGTTTTCTCTAAGGTTAGTAATTTCTCATTTATCTTATTTATTTTATTGCTTTTATTTATTCAAGTTAAGATCCCTTAGGGTTTAGCTTCCTAATTGCCTTAGATTAATTTTTGTTATAATTCCGCTGCGTATATTAATCTAGTTAGGGAATAGAAAACCCAACACTTACGCCATCGAAGATGACAAGTATAGCTACTACAAGTATCACTCGATATCTTGTGTAGGACTTTGTCCTCATCTAATACCGTCCATCTAGTTCTACACGGATGACATCCTACTACACTTTCCAATATACCGTCATATGCTCACGAGGAATATATCCATTTGTAATTCTTCTGTCAAATTTCGTTCTTCGAAATTCCAAGTGGAACCTGTTGTTAGAAGGACTATAGGTTCCCATAAGCAAAACCGTACCCCAACCATTCGCAAACTCGCATCTAGTATGCAATTCTGTTGTTCGTCAAATGTGATTATCACTTGTGTCATTGTATATTACCCCATAAATATATATATGCATATGTGATGTATCATGTTTTGGTGCAAACAACTCATCCATTCTCCTTGCTTTTGTCAGAATCATGCCGCCCAAGAGAAGGGGTTTCAGTCAAGCTGAACTCAATGCTGCAGTTACCCGAGCTGTAGCCGAAGCCATGGCTGCTCGAGACGCTCAAGGGAGTGACGATACAGTCAATACCACCCCTCCTCCTGTTATCAAGCCTTGTTCCTACAAGGATTTTCTCAGCTGCAATCCACTGTACTTTAAGGGCACAGAAGGTGCTATTGGCTTAATCCGTTGGATGGAACACATGGAATCTGTTTTCAGCCTCTGTAACTGTGCTGAAGATAGCAAGGTCAAGTTTGCTGCTTACACCTTTCAAGAAGGTGCACTCACGTGGTGGAACACCCACGCAAACTCTGTTGGCGTCGAGATCGCAAACCGACTTCCTTGGCCTGAATTGAAGAAAAAGCTAAGGGAGAAGTACTGTCGAGAGGAAGAACTACACCGACTGAAAGTGGAGTTCTGGCATCTAGCGGTGCAAGGGAACGATATTGTTGGGTACACCACCAAGTTCCAGCAATTCGCTCTGTTGTGCCCAGGTTTAGTTGATACGGAAGGAAAAAGTATCAAGAAGTACATCCGCGGCCTCCCGGAAAATATCCAGGGGAATGTCGCCTCAGCTCAACCCATCACCCTTGAAAGTGCTATCGGGATTGCACATGAACTCATGGCAATGATTGTCAGCCGTGAGGCATCCACTACTTCTTCTGTTAGTAACAAAAGGAAATCCGATGAAAGCCCTAACCTTCAGAATCAATTCAGCAAAAAGCCTGCGACCGCCAAAACCTATAATACTGACTCTGATGACAAAGTAGGGTATAAAGGAAGCAAACCCTATTGCTCTAAGTGCAACCTTCATCACGACGGTGCCTGCCCATGCACCAGATGCAAGCGATTCGGGCATGTGGACAAAGATTGCAAACCAGTCATCACTGACACCAACACCACTGCATCCAAGACTTGCTATGAGTGCAACGGCACTGGACACTTCAGGAAGGACTGCCCAAGGTTGAAAACAAAAACAACGCTAGGGGCAGGGCTTAAGTGCTTAACACTGAAGGTAATTACCAAGGTCCGAGTAAGGACGCAAGTACTTTCAATTACTGACAGTCTAACTACTTCCATGTTACTTACCTTCCTTCGACTGCCTACTACTTATGTGTTGTTTACTTTACTGACATATACCTGCTCCTTACTGTATCATTCCGTACCTTAGATCCTATACGGGAAATAGAAATTGTTTCTATGTAATACTGGTAGAGTATAGTACTCTACAATACCACCGACGACTACAGACTATAAGAACACTGTAGGAATTACAGTTACTTTAGGCTACTAGTACAAAGGGTAGCTGAACCTTAGTGACAGACTGACCGACTAAATTTGCTTCTACAGACAAAATAGTTTAATTCATCGAAAACCCACCTCCTCTATTCCCTTAGCTGTCAGTAGGGCACTAATCTAACAAGGGGAGGAAGACAGCCTAAGATAGAGGTTGTAGAACCTCTAGTAGACTCACACAAATGCACATACAATTACTACGAACAAATTTCGGGACGAAATTCTCCTAACAAGGGGAGAATGTGACACCCGGTCAAAAAGCGCATTTTTCGCGTCAAATTTAAACTTTAAATATACGTATTATATACGTGATATTTTGAGAGTATACAAGTATTATATATATACATATATATAATAACGTTGAATGATTATTAGATAATCGCGTACAAACAAATCTAAAAGAACACGCAAACTTAAATACGGTCGTTGGTGAAAAATATTTTTAAATAATGTATTATTAATGAGAATAAAAATTATTTACTCAGTTGAAGTTTTAAATACATTTTGTACAATGAAAACTATCCGTACATCTAAAGTAAAACAATGATATATTTTTATAACTCACTAAAAGTATTTTTATAAAATACTTCAATGAAAAATAAATACGATATAATAATTAGGAAATTATCATTTCAAAAGATTTTACTATTTTACGATCGGGTACGCGAACACGGGGCGAAAAGTGCACAACTACCTCAATAATTGAGGCCGGTATACAACCGACCTCAATTATTTGAATACACACACACGCACACAGAGACTTAGTCTTTATCTCTTCTCTGCTCTCTCTCGTTCCATCTCAATTCAACGACAAAAACAACAACAACAATTCACAACAACAAGTAATCATCATCACCATCTTCATCTTCATCATAGTGATCATCATCATCATCGTCTTCTTCGTTTTCATCATCATCACCATCCGACCTCCATCTCAAAACGTAAGGAATCGCTAACTTATTCTTTGTGATTTAGTGTTTAAATAACATATATTATCATGTATCAAAGTTATATCTACGTATTATATCCGAAAAAATTATGTTACAAACGGGTTTAGGATGAACTGCACGAACAGACCCGAAAGAAACAACCCACCCGGACGGGTGGATCAAGTAACCCGAACGGGTAAGGTTGCATACCCGATCGGGTATGGACCTGTACCCGGACGGGTAAGTCCATACACCCGAACGGGTGGTACATACAGACCCGGACGGATTAGAAAACTCACCCGGACTGCTCACCAAACATACCCGTACGGGTATGGAGCCCCACCCGGACGGGTAACACCTAATTAGCCCACCATCTTTTGTAGTTTTGTAGTTCTCTGAGTCACGGTCGTTTGGGCAGCTTGATCGCCTAAATCCGAGTTCGTATGAGGGAGATATGGCCAAAACGGTGCGGCTATGTCAAAACAGTTTTAAAACGAACTTTTATGTATATATACATGTGAGCAACAAATGAAACTTTTGAAACATAAATATTCGAGTTATATTTGTACAAACAAACGTACCTTATGTTTTGAAACATTATATATATGTACACGATGAATATTTCTACAAGAACAAAGCAAGATATGTTTTTGAAAACATAATCTCGTGTCGCCACCAACGGGCCGTACATTTTTACAAACTTTGAAACGGAAATACAAACTTAAACAATTGGATATAATACGAACGAATACATATTAATACAAACTTAACCATTCGGATAAAATATAATCGGATACATATTTCAAACGGATTAAACATTGATTCGAAATACATAGGTTAATCAAATGCTCATTAGAATCTCGCGTGTTTAGGACACTAGGAGACTTTGGATTGTACGTTCCTCATTGGATATATTCACTGCTCGGATTGACTCAGGTGAGTCTCACGGCCCCGTTTTACTGTTTTTACTATTTTGGGGGAGATGCATTACTTGTTTACTGAAATTACTTGTTTACTGATATTAGTGTACAAACTGAATTGTTTTACCGACTTTACTGGCTTACTCTACAAACTCATTACTGTACAAACTTACTGTCGTACCGACTTATAAACTTATTGTTGTACTGACTTATAAATTTACTATTTTACCGACTTTACTTTCTACTTTACAAACTTCCTACTGTATGTACTACTATTTTACCGACTATTAAACTTACTGACTTATTGACAGGCTTTACTGTTTTCAAACTTACCGACTTACAAATTTTCTACAGACTTGTGAACATAGTGTTTTACAAACTTATAAACTTACAGGCTTACTACTTTACAAACTTACTACTTTACAGAGTTACAGACTTACAGACGTACAGACTTACAGACTTACAGTCCTACGGACTTACAGTCTTACAGACTTACAGACTTACAGACGTACAGACTTACAGACTTACAGACTTACAGCCTTACTGACTTACTAACTACAGACTTTTCTATATACAAATCATTACATACTGACTTAGTACAAATGTGTAAATCCTTATTGCTTTATTACATTTGTGAAACTATTATTTACTGTCATATCATATAAGTGCAAATAAACTTATTTACTGACTTATGTTCAAATTTCTATTATTCTGATTTCAAACCTGTGAGATTCACCAACCTTTTGGTTGACACTTTAAGTGATGCATTCTCAGGTACACAGCAACAGTAGGGTTGCCCAACAGGATTGCCAACTAGCTCGAGTCGCATGCATTATATAGATGAAGATTTACTTGCATTATCTTTTGTATATCGATTATGTACTTAGAATCTTCAGGATCATTTGCGAACTCGCGGTTAATGTAAACTTAAGACTTAATCTATGCAACTACTTTTGGTATTAATGTATAAACGTCTCATGTAGAGTCGTTTGCTATATCTTGGTGCTTGTGATATTTGATTGGTAACACCCAAAACTCGCTTCCGCAAATCATTAAATTTGGGGGTGTTACATTTTGACTGGTGTATATAAATTCCATTGTCAGATTGCTCGACCTGTAGTCCCAGAAAGAACGTGAGTTCCCCCATAGCACTCATTTCAAACTCAGATTTCATCAGTCTTTCAAAATCCTTGCACAACTGATCATTCGTTGATCCGAATATTATGTCGTCCACATAAACCTGCACAAGTAATAAATCCGCTCCTTCCCTTTTGATGAAAAGCGTGCTATCAATCTGTCCTCTATCAAAACCATTCTTCAGCAAGTACTTGGCAAGTCTCTCATACCAAAGTCGAGGAGATTGATGAAGACCATACAAAGCTTTCTTCAGCTTGCAAACATGATTAGGATGCTTTGGATCTTCAAAACCAGGAGGCTGACACACATAAATCACTGCGTCGACATCTCCGTATAGAAAAGCACACTTTACGTCAAGTTGATACACGCGGAATCCTTTAAAAGAAGCATAGGCTAGAAAAATTCTAATAGATTCCAAACGAGCGACAGGAGCGAAAACTTCATCATAGTCAATACCTTCTAGTTGACTATACCCTTGAACTACCAGACGGGCTTTATTTCGAATAACCGCCCCACGATCATCCATTTTGTTACGGTAAACCCAACGAGTACCCGTCAAGTGAGCACCCTTGGGTAGAGGAACAATTTCCCAAACATTCATCTTGTTTATTTGTTGTAGTTCCTCCTGCATAGCCTCGACCCAAGATGGATCTTTTAAGGCTTGTTCAACCTTTTTAGGTTCAATTTGAGACAAATGACATGAATCGATATGAGCTATAAGTCCCAAAAGCTGCTGAGCTGAAGTCTGCTTTGCTTGTTGTCGTGTTTGAACAGATGCATGAGGATCACCAATGATATTATCAATGGGGTGATCCTTATGTATACGAGTTTCTGGTATGGCAGTTGGCACAACGTCCACACCCAGATTGTTCAAATCTCCCTCAGTTTCAGAAGTAGCTGCAGACTCAGAAATGGCTAACTCTTCTTCTTCTCCTTCATCTTCAGGAGTAAATAAGTGAGAGTAGGCCATTGTTTCTTCCACTTCATCTTCTTCTTGAGGTTCCTCTAAAGGAGGCATGTTTGGATCATATGGAAGCTCCTTTGTGTAGTTATAAACTGTTTTAGAAGGAGCAGCCGAAGATGGTGGAGTAGGAGACGGTGTAGGTGTAGGTGTAGATGGTGGTGATTTGGTTGTTGTTTGTGGTTGTGTGGGTGTTGTTTGTGAAGGTGTAGGATTAGTTGGTGGAGGTGCGGGTGTTGCATTGGGAGATGGGTCGGATGGTTTATTATTAACATGTGTATCTTGAGTAAGATCAAGTCCATGAAGTATAGAAACCAATTCTTCCGTTTCATCCTCTTCCGGAATATTGAAAGAGTTGAAGAGGTTTCCATAGTTGAAAAACCAATCCGGACCCGTTCCTTGAGGAGGTTCCGTATACCTTAAACATTTCACCTCAAACTGTTCCTCAATCTGATTCGTTGATTTGTTGAAGACTCTTTTGTTAGGAGAGTTGACTGAATATCCAAGAAAAATCCCTTCAACAGCTTTATCACCAAACTTAGAGACCTTATCTTTTGTAATCATGATCATGCATGGACACCCAAATGGTTCTAGAAACTGCAGATTTGGCTTACGGTTATTGAAAAGTTCATAACACATTTTGTTCTTTTTCTTAACCGTGAGCACTCTGTTGAGAACATAACAGGCAGTATTAACTGCCTCAGCCCAGAAGATGAATGGTAACTTAGAGTCAGCTAACATAGTCCGAGCTGTCTCGATGATTGTCCTGTTCTTCCTTTCTGCAACTTCATTCTGTTGTGGAGTCCTCGGAGCACTAAATTGATGATCAATACCTCTTGTAGCACAAAACAATTCGAGAGTTGAGTTCTTGAATTCAGTTCCATTGTCGCTTCGTATCCTTTTCACCTTCAAGTTGCACAGATTTGCCAACTTGTCCAACAAATACACCAGAATATCAGGAGTCTCCCCCTTTGAGGTCAAAAAGTAAACCCACGAAAACCTTGAGTAGTCATCAGTAACTACCAAGCAGTAAGACCGACCACCAATGCTCTTTGTAGAGACTGGACCGAAAAGATCCATATGCAATAGTTCCAATGGTGCATTAATGGAATTCACCTGCTTAGACTTATGGGACTTCTTACGTAGCTTTCCTTTTTGGCAGGAGATACAGTCATCCTTTAGAGCAAATGACTGTTTTGGAACTCCTAGCACTAGGTCATTTTTAGTCAAGAAATTCATTTTTCGGAAATGAATATGTCCCATTCGTCTGTGCCAAAGCAGTGAATCCTTTTCAGAAGCCTTAGACAAGAGACACGTATACTCGTTCGAGGTCTCAACAGTTCTCATGTTCAGAATGTATGTGTCATTCTTTCTTGGTGCTCTCAGTAACACCCATTCTTCCGGAATGACATACCCAGGCTTCAGTATCACGCACTCTGTCTTTGTGAACGCAGTTGTATAATCCTTATCACAGACCTGTGAAACACTTAGCAAGTTGTGCGTAAGCTGTTCCACGTAGTTCACATTTTCAAAACTAACATTGCCGTTAGTTAGCGTTCCTCTTCCAGAAATGGTTCCTCCAGTATCTCCAGCAAAGGCAACATATCCTCCTGCGTATGGTTTAATATCCACAAGAAGAGATACATCGCCTGTCATATGTCACGAGCAGCCGCTATCCAAATACCATTCACTATCTTTAACACGTTCTGACTGCTGCAACATACAAACGAAAGGAGATTAGTGAGAAACGGTGACCCAAGCCTTTACAGACTTAGGTCGACCGTGGTCATCAACAATAAGCACGTCAGATAGGATTTTATCTTTAAACAAATTAGAATTTTTATCTGATGTGTTATTGTTGACGACTGAAGAGTCAACATCAGACTCTTTTCGTTTCCAAACTTTAGAAGGTTCGGAATTGGTATTAGAAGTAATGTTGGGCTTTTGAATTGGCAAAGATTTTTGCTCAACATTACTTGGCTTCAAAACAGGCTTGGGAGAGTTTGAGTAACGCCTAGGTGGAGATTTTGAAAAAGAATTTCTATAAACAGATGTCCTAGGCATCTCTCTCCCATAGCACTGATTTGACAGCTTTGGACATTCACGAATTAAATGTCCTTGTTTCTTGCAGTAGAAACAAGAACGAGTCTCAACAAACGGTTGAGGCTGAGGAATTACCACAGGAGATGGAGAAACATTTCTAGAACATGAACATTGGGTACACGTCTTAGAAAGTGTTTGTTTTGGTTGAGAGGTTGAAGTTGAAGGTTTATCATACGAAACTCTTTCATTTACTATTTTGTGTTGCAAAATCTTTACAGGTGACTGTAAAGTTTGTTGTTTCGAATTTAAAACCTTGGCTTTTCCCTTATTTAGTTGAACCTTAATTTCAGGTTCAACCTTTGAAATCACTTTTTCAGGTTTAACTTCAACTTTCTTAACCTCAGGATACTCCTGATCGGTAATGTCCTCAATCTCAACAATCTCCTCAAAACATATTGGAGATTCATTCTTTAGCTCAACACTCTCCTCAACACTAACAGGAGATTCATTCACAGACTTAACAAACCTTGGCAAGGGGTACTCTGGCCGCTTGGTTTTCTCCTTTGCCGGTTTGTTGTGTTTGGTCTCTTTAGCATCTTTAGCTTTTATACCGTAAAGCTTTGACCAATCAACTGGAATCTCTTCAAAGCCTTCCTTAACAGGCAGGGGACAGTGAGTAGTAGGAGGAGGGACTGAGTGGTATCCCAATCCCTCATTCTTTTTCCCACTAGTTCCATGCTTGCTAAGAATTTCATTAAAGACAACTGTTGAGGAATTTGAACCTAAGATTTTACTCTTATAATTCTCATACTCATTTTTTAAATCTGTAAGTTCTTTCTTTAGTAGTTCAATTTCAACAAGATAGCTTTTAATGGCATCTTCTTGACTAAAAACCTTAGATTTATATTTCTGAGTATCTAACCGATGAGCCTCAAGATGTTTTTCATAAAGTTTCTCATTAGCTTTTAAGAAATTATTTGACTCGGTTAGTTTTTCATTCTTTTTCCTCAACTCTACGGTGTCATTCTGATATGCCTTTAGAGATTCAGTTAACTTAATGCATGAGATACAATTTAATGGTTCATCAGGTACCTCATTCACAATGTGAGCCATCAAACACTGTTGGTATTGCTGGGAGACAGCCGTCCAATCCTGACTTGTGGGCTCGAAAACAATCAGGGCATTATCAGCAGGCCCTTTCTTGGTAACTTCCATTTCTTTGGTCTTTGGAGGAGTAGAAGGTGTTGTGAATCCCGATGCTAGCATTTTGGGTTTCTCGCATTCCCTGGCGAAGTGACCCAAGTTTTGACAATTGTAACACCGGACCTTACTCTTGTTAAATCCAAAGCCAGTCTTCCCGTCACCTTCCAAACTTTTACGCCCTGTCCTCTGCAAAAACTTTTGAATTCTTCGGGTGATCATTGCCACATTCCAAGTTAGATCCATTTGCTCCAGATCATCTTCATCAAGCTGAGCATAGTCTTCCTTAGTCAACTCCAAAGTAAGATTCGGTTGAGTAACCAAATCCTTGTATGAGCTTAAGAAAGCTGTGTAAATGGCAGCTTGCTCCTGAATTGCAGGTGAGACTTGAACCTGTTGTTGATTTGAAGAAGGTCCAGACATGAAAACAGAATGAATCCCATCGTAAGAAGAAGAAGAGGTTGATGAAGCATTTGTATTTGTCACGAATGCGACTCTAGATCCATAAGTCTTTCCAGAGTTAAGTTGAACACCATACACACTAGGATTCTGAACAGCAGCACCAGACTTTGTTTCTTTCTTCTTAATCTCCATCGCGTGAGCTTGAAGATCCCCTATCAAAGTATCCAAAGACATGTTTGCAAGTTCATCATTTTCTTTTAAAAATTGAACTTTAACATCCCAAGAACTCGGCAACACATCCAGTAGCTTCTTATTGACTTCAATAGGAGGAAAAGTATAACCCCCTTCAAACAACTCACCAACTAACCGTGAGTACCTAGTGAATAAAGAAGTTGTGTCTTCATCAGGAAGGATGTCAAAGATATCGTACTGTTTCTTAATTAGTTCGAGCTTGGCTTCCTTATACTTATCATTTCCTCCACAACGAGTTTCAATTGCCTTCCATAAATCAAATGCTGTTTCATGAGTTCTGAAAAGCCATAAAACATCTTTGGTTAAACACATTTTAATCATTGAAAATGACTTTCTCTCAGTATCAAAATCTTTCTTCTCCTCGGGAGTCATAGCTTTATAAGTCTTAGCAGGACGAATACCACGGTATTCACCTTCAGCTAATGGAGGTACATAACGCTCACGTAATGGTCCCCATAATTCTGGACAATGAAAATCAATGTATTGTTCAACACGGTCTCTCCAGTATACATAATCCATATCCGCAGTAAATAGTGGAGGTTTATTACTTGAACCTATGTCATTACTTTGTTTAATCATTTCTCTCAGTCCTCTAATATCCTCTTTATCAGCTACCATTGTAATTACTTAATCGAAAAAACAACCTTCTGATATTAGCGACGTTGATGATAACATCGCACAAAGATTATGCGACGGCGATAGTGACGTCGCAAAAAGCAAAGGATTCAATTAAGAATCAGAAATATGCGACGTTGAGAGTCACGTCGCAGATGACGTCGCAGAGGACGTCGCAGAGTCACACGGCGTCGCAACAAGACGTCGCAACACAAGGTCGCAAAGACTAATTAAAGTCAAAATAGCGACGTCGCAGATGACGTCGCAACAGTACGTCGCACAGACTAATTAAAGTCCAAATCACTAACGTCGCAAGCGACGTCGCAGATGATGTCGCAGGTAACGTCGCAAAACGCGAAAACCTGCGGCCAAAAACCCTAAAAACGAATTTTTAACCCGAAAACCAAAACCACGAATGTCGAACGACGGAAACCTTCAATAATCCCCAGTAATAATGATCGAAAACCTGTAAAAACACAAAACAAACGTGATAAACACGAAAACACACGAATATCACGTCCTTTTAAACCCCAAACTCGATCCGTTAAGCCAAAAACGAGCACTTTCTGCTCTGATACCAGTTGTTTGTCCCTATACTAGGATCTAAACGGAACAAGTCACTCAATCGTTTGCGGAATCAACGATTAAGTTATAAACTAAACACACAAATAATCAATACGCAATGAATACGAACCAAACCGTTTGTATATTGAATTATAATCGATCAGATTACAGGGATTTCGACAAATGGCGTTTAGGGTTTCGTCAACCCTAAACAGAAAACATAAATACGTTTTTATACATAATCTGGCACCTGCGACGTCGCACACGACGTCGCAGGCCCAAGCCCATGCGACGTTGACTACGTCGCAGGCCCAATACCTGACGTCGCACCTGCGACGTTACACGCAACGTCGCAGGAATCAGGAAAACTAATTCTAATTAAAAACTACGAGCTAGACCAACTGACAGACACAAACATGTACCAACAAACTCCCCCGTGTCTTCAGCTTGGTCTTCAAAAATCTTCTTTAAACCCAGCCCGTAGGAAATTGGCCATCAGCGTGAATTCCATTAGCCACACAAACTGTAACGACATTATAAAACTGTTCGGCTAAACATTTATTGAATTCATTCTTTTCACCGACCCGAATCCGATTGTCATAGAGTTTTCTCAAATCTTTTTCATGAAGATTAATCAAACTCATCGGATCATATATTCTAAACGTTGCTTGCTTTAAATTCCATATACCTCCAACTTCTGGCCACGGTTCAGAATCTGGAATGAAAGTAATAACCGCTTCACCAGTCTGTGGATCAAGTTCCCATTTAACGAATCTTCACAGAAAATAATAAGGAACAGGTTCCAGAGGTATCTCAGTCAAACATTTTGCAGGCGGATAATGAACTCTAACGATCGGACGCTTCGTAGCTGGATCAATCTTTTTCTTGAATGTATATTGAGTACCTAACGTCGGTTTCAACTTTGATACCAGTTGTTTGTCCCTATACTAGGATCTAAACGGAACAAGTCACTCAATCGTTTGCGGAATCAACGATTAAGTTATAAACTAAACACACGAATAATCAATATGTATGGCACTACCGGTATCACACATGAGGGTATTTTTGTATAATTCCCTTCCTACCCACCTTTTTAATCCCCTTTCTTCCCCATTCCTTTACATCGTCCACTTGCTATTTCCCACCATTACCATCCTCATTTTATTCCCGCTCATTTTTCTCCCTGTAACATGGCGTCATCATCATCTTCTCAAAATCAACCTTTGGAACCACAATTTCCCATATATATAGCCACCAGGTAGTGACTTTTACTTTAAATCTCATCCATTCGATCATGATTAGTTTCAATATTAGCCCTCCGATAGTGGATTTTCAGTTTTGGGCGGTTATCCACGAAATTTTTGTGAGGCATTTTTTTTCCCTCCATGTATTATATCTTATCCCATGTTCCATGCCTCCCATTTGTTTGTGCCCATGTATTATATCATATCCGATGTTCCATGCCTCCCATTTGCCTCCCATTTTTTTTAAAGGTCCTACACCTCAATGCCTCCTATTTGTTTGTGCCTTCCATTTTTTTACCTCAATTAATTTTCTCCATATTTTCTCCTTTTATTTGTGCCTATCTCCCTCCCATTTCATTTTTATATTTTAACTTTATTTCCCTCTATTTTTTTTGTGCCTTGCATCCATTCCGTAGTTTTGTTTATTTTATTTTAATGTACTCCCATTTTATATATTTTATTTTATGTACTCCCATATTCCTCCCGTTTGTGTTTTTTCTCCATATTTTCTCATTTTATTTGTGCCTATCTCCCTCCCATTTCATTTTTATATTTTAACTTTATTTCCCTCTATTTTTTTTGTGCCTTGCATCCACTCCGTAGTTTTGTTTATTTTATTTTAATGTACTCCATGTATTATATTATATGCCTTCAATTTGTGTTTGTGTTTGTCTCCCATTTTTTACCAATCTCCCTCCCATTTTATCTATTTTATTTTATGTACTCCCATATTCCTCCCATTTGTGTTTTTGCCTTCCATTTTTTTACCCCCCAATAATTTGCCTCCTTATTGCCTTTTATATGTGTGTCTCCATTATTTTTTATTTTAATTTTATTTGCCTCCATTTTTATTTGTGACTCCCTTTATTATATCCTGAGTTTTTCATTAGTTAAAATGGTGTTTTTAGTACCTTGTCCTTATATTTATGGATATCACTATTTTATATACCCATACATCACTAAAACATACATTACAATACCTTATAACATTACAAAAATGGCTTACTTAATCTTGAAAAATACACAATGTAGTTTTATATCCGTTTTTACAATTTCCAGGATTCATTTTAGTAACATGCCGCTGATTTCATTGTAACCTATATTACCAGTCTACTTCAATATATCCTATAACTCTTAATCTACTAACATCGTCTACATGTAGGAAAAAAAATTATATCCATCTCTATTTTGTAATTATTTTTTACATCACTCCCTATATATAATATTTCAGGCTATAAGAAAAATCCAGGAGTCGCTTCTTGCAATTTGGAGGTACATTGTTTGGAGGCACTTCAATTGGGAGGTATTTGGAGGCACTTCAATTATGAGGCACTCACATTTTGGAGGCAAATACTTCTTTATATATGTGATAATAAAACCGTAAATACACAATAGACTTAAAATAAATTTTATTTTGCCTATCTCCCTCCCATTTCATTTTTATATTTTAATTTTATGTGCCTCCATTTTGGGCCTCCCTTTTTCCCCTCCATGCTCTCCTCTCTTTGTGCCTCCAATTTATTTACCACCCACGTATTTGTATTTTATAGCTGGCCGCTCTCATTTTAATTCTTTTATTTAATTTTAATTCTTTTATTTAATGTACTCCGCTGTATTGTATTATATGCTGCCTCCTCCGGTTTGTGTTTGTACCTTGTGCCTTCCATTTTTTTATGCCCCCCATATTATACACCTCCCAATGAAGTGCCTCCATTTTATTATTTGTGTGTATCCCTTTTTTTGCATATCTCCCTCCCATTTCATTTTTATAGTTTATTTTTATTTACCCCATTTGGGTGCATATTCTTTTTTCCCTCCATGTTCGTGCATCCCCTATATTACATCATCCATTTTTGTGTAGCTAACCACTCCCATTTTATCTATTTTATTGAATGTACTCGCCTATTATATTATATGCCGTTTGTCTTTTGTGTCTTCCATTTTTTTGCATCTCAGCTCCTATTTTCAAATATATGTGCGTACAATTTTTCATTATGTAGCTGTGTCTTACATCATCCGATTTTATCCTTCCATTTTATTTTTTTATTCTCTGAATGAATATATAGGCCATTGAATATTGAGTATATATTCATTTAATATATATATATATATATATATATATATATATATATATATATATATATATATATTCAATTAAATGGTAAGTAATCGGTGCCTCCCATTTATTATTAGGTGTACCTCCAATTGTATTTTTATTTGCCTCTTCTGCATCCCATTTCCTTTGCCTGCCTTCCATATTTCATGTCATTTCTGTATACTTGCTCTATTATCAATTTTTAGTCACATTACTTTATTTAACATTCACTTTCTTTACCGATTTTTATTTTCTACTATGCAAACTTGGCGTATTATAAACAGAGATGACCTTGTAAATTTTGTGAAACATTTTGTATGGTTTGTTGATCATACAATTTAATTCTTTCAATAACAATAATTATTTACTTAAATATTACTATTAATGAACTTTTATAAGTTTAATAAAACATGATGAATACAATCTTCAATTGACCTTTTTTATAAATGTATTCTTTTCCAAGAATACCTTTATTTACATATGAAACAGTCAAATACAAATATTATATTAACACTAACAGATCGATACATTTACGGGAGAAACATTCCAATATAATCACTTCTTCAATTTAGATCATCACATCTTTACATCATCACTTCTTCAATTTAGGGGTGAAAAGCACAACAAGACCATACTAGATAACGAAGAAGTAATCAAACGTATTCTTCAATTTAGGGTAAATGTCACAACAAGAGCATACAAGATAAGGAAGAAGTAATCAAAGGTATGGTTCCCATCATGTTTTATGTAGTGCATTAATGTTCCTAATATTAGGTTTATAAATTCAACATTAATTCATAAAACATAATTTGTGATTTAGGGTCATTTAAATTTAGGAGAGAAAATTTAATATACATTACATAACATTTTTACAGTAATTGAGGCATCGCATTTTATGCTTCATCAGAAGCCATGAAGCTGGGTATGCAATAAACTTAAACTTTAGGAACGGTGGTCGATAAACATGAATATTAAATTTAGATTACACAGGTACACAACCTGCATTTACAGGTCGTAACAATGGCAAACAGAAACGAAGGCACTAGCAGGGGGAAAAAAAATTTTATCATATGATTGACGAGATTCACCCAATTGAACACTTCACATTACATATCACAGCAGATCAGGATATGAGAAACACAAACATGGTAAACTATATTAGTTACTCATATCATGTCTGTAGCTATATATATATATATAAATATATATATATATATATATATATATATATATATATATATATATATATATATAAATATATATATATATATATATATATATAATACTAACAGACTTTATGTTAAACAACAGAAAATTCCTTCATGCTTTGTTCGTGCATACGACCTACAAAACTACGATTCTGCAGATTTGCACGGACCTATATCAGGCATGGAAATCAAACTGAAGGTATATGAAGATTCAAGAAATGATGCCAACAACCCTTCGTCTGAGGTAGACAAGATTGGAAATTGGATGCCATTCATAAAAGAACAGAAATTTAACATACCTATCAATTTAACATTCACACTTGATGTGGGTCTGTTCTACAAATACGACTATCTAAGATTTAAACTTAGTGGCCATCCATCTTATGGTATTTGACTGGATGAGTCAACACCATAGACTGACGGACTTTTAATAAATAACTCAACATTCAACATCATATTATGTTTGCAGTTGCTTTTATTATATGTTTAAGTGTTTATATGTTTAAATGTTAGTTGCATAGGAATACATTATTATTATGTTATCAGTTGGATAGACTGATTCATTTGTATCATTATTAATGTATTTTTTGTTAAATTATTATTACTTTTGTTGGACTGGGAATGTTATCAAATGAAGCTCCACCCTACAATTTCATATATATATATATATATATATATATATATATATATATATATATATATATATATATATATATATATATATATAATTTAATTTAATTTAATTCGTATCATGACGTTTTCGTAAATAATTTTTCTAACTGACATACAAAACCCTGACCGGCTATGTCATCAACCACTTTTATTATACTATCAACGTATGACCATATTCCACCTACGCCTGTCAATGGGTAGGATCTGGACAACATTTAACGGGACACAAGATCTATTGGCTCTGGATCTGGCCCATTAGTTATACATAACATAGCATACTCTATAGAAACAGATTAATGGAAAACTAAGTTCACATTAAAAGAAAAGTAAACAACTTACGCCGCAGACTTATACATTTCTAACAAATCAAACTTAGACTTTTAATAAATAAATAAATACAAAACAAGTTAAACAGCCTACCACATAAATGTAACCTTTTTATGTTCACATTTGATTTAACCATTGCACGTACACTGTAGGAATTAATATAACCTTTTATCTCAAACTTAGTATATGAATAGAGTTAAGCTAACATATAACGTCCATCTAATTTTGTTATAAAGTCGTTGCAAGGTCCAATAGACTCGGTAGGAGAATTATAAGCAAATGATCGTGTAAATCTAAATCTAAATTTACACATAAGTAGGAATGTAAAAGAACATGTGGTGTTATCTTCTGAATTATTCAACACTAATTTCGAGGATGAACCTATCATTGTTTACAACCACAACCAAATCTGAAACATATATATATATATATATATATATATATATATATATTTGTAAAAGTTTACTATGGCATCAACCACATCACAAGGTTCGTATTACTTTGTTATTCATTTCATTGGTGTACATTTATATTATGATAACATTATCCGTTAGAATATTTTTTAGGTAATGAGATGGGGAAAAAAAAACACGATGTAATGGAGTACACGCAGGTTGATGCTTTAACCCGTCAACTAACTTGTGTTTATTGTTACTCATATACATTAACACATCAATATCAACTGCAGAACACGGTCAAAGTAATGGAGGCTCCATACGGATCTGAAGTGGCTCAGCAAAAAAGACTAAAACAAATGAAGTTTATGAAAAAAACAAAAAAATATAGTGTTCTGGTAACCCTGTAACTTCCGTAACTTCTGAATCTGAGGTACGAATAAAATGTGTTCATTTATGTTATGTATTAAATATATAAGTACAGATATAGTTTACATATTTAATGTAATTTTATCTCTTTTGATTTCGATTACCATTTTTACAGACAATGTCTACCAATTTCTATGTTTCAAGCAAGAATGCTTTCCCTGACTTGGATAAACCGTTAGACCCGTATAAAGTTATTATTTATAGCATCGATGTGAGTCAAATCAAAATGGATCTCTTTTAATAATCTTTGTTCTTTACGAGTATGTTACTGCAGTATGGATCTCATTCTTTCTAATTAAAATTTCCATGATACTTTTTACTACACGGGATGTGTAAATAAATGCAGCGTAAAATATGTTAATGGGACAAACTTAATTTTTTAATGTCACCTTTTACATCTTTACAAATCCAGGATGCATTTAATTTTTTAATGTTACCTCGCAACCTTTACAAAGGGCTGTAATTTTATGGCAGTTATTTTAAAATCCAGGCTACTTTCACTATATAGGTTGTTAAAAAAATTGCTAGCCATCTGTATGTTAGCAAAAAATCTTGTACGAATACAGTATGTATTGTTTATCATTACAAAAAATGCTTACTTAAGCTTGAAAAATACACGATGTAGTTTTATCTGTTTTTAAAATTTCCAAGCTTCATTTTAGTAATGGGGATGTGTTATTTGTGTTTGACATGCCATCCTTTTTCTCTCCCTTCCTTAATTTCCCATTACCCTCCTTGATTTTGTTCTCCGCCTCCCTTCCCTTTATATGATTTTTTTAATGTTCTCTCCCTTGATTTTTCATTGATTTTTATTAGCCTATTTCCTACATATCCTTTTTCTCTCCCTTATTTTTTCTCTACCCTCTTTGATTTTGTTCTCCAACCTCCCTTCCCTTTTTATGATTTTTTTAATGTTCTCTCCCTTGATTTTTCTTCCTTATTTTTTTTACAGCATATTCCTTCTTCATTTTTTAACATATTTCCTCCTTGATTTTTCCTCCTCTGATTTTATGAGTTGTCTTTTTAAGCATATTTCCTCCTATCTATTTTTTCTCCAACATATTTCTTCCCTTGATTTTATGAGTTGATATTTTATGAGTTGATTTTTTTAAGCATATCTATTTTTTAATACCAGAGGTCGACTACCAGTTTTCAGTTTCTATATTTATTATATACTTATATATTATATTATATATTATATATTTATAATAAGTCGAAAACTTCCGGCCTATAAAAACCTTAACATTTTAGATTCATAAATTATTCAATGTCCCAAAAACCAACACGTCACCTTAATTAATTTTTGGGGATTTTGTTATTAAAACTCCTATTACCTAAGCCACTTTCCTGTTGTTTATATATTTATTCATGTAGCTTAATTATTCACCTCTCCTCTTTTTGTTGTTTTTGCTTTGGAAATCGAAACTCCCTGTAAATCTCAACTTTTATTTAATTTTGTTTGATTCCATGTAAGTGGGCCTGGAAATTTTTACGATGTTTTTGTCCAGGATGTTAACATTTACCTAAGATGCTAATTGGATACTTTTTTTAGGCTTGTGTATTTTTTTTGGGCCTGGAATTTTACACGGAATTTTAATTATTTATATATGTAACTCAACCTGGAATTTTATAAATAAAACTGGCGTATTAAATCAGATTTCATGGTGAAACGGTGCAGACATTAAATCAAAATTGAATTGCTCATCTTCTACGGATTGTTGATGGTGTAGTGGACTTCCAGGCCCAATAACAGAAAACAATTTTTATACAGGCCCAACAACAGGTCTGAACAATTTTTATACAGGCCCAACAACAGGTCTGAACAATCCAGTTCCAAAAACATGCAGGCCCAAAATAATTCCAAAACAGATGCTGTATAAAAATGTTTTTTATACAGGACTACGGATTGTTGATGGTGTCGTGGACTACGGATGTATAGGAAACAAAGCTAAAATAATTCCAGCTCCAAATGATGCAGTTATTAGACTACACATTTTATGAGCCATTTTTATTACCTTAAATTTTAACACTTGAATTTTGATTCACCTTTTTGAGACTTTGATACAACTGGGAACCTTATAAAACTTGCTTTACAAACCAAAATGACCAACGTAACTTCAATAAGTTCCTTAATATATTTACGAAGCATTTGATCTATTTTACACCTCAAGCGAATTTGACATGTCCAATTCAAGAAATGCAATTTCATACCCATTTTCTAATCTTTGCATATTTACATATTTAGACAACCATACAAATACTCGATTATAAAAAAAGTACATATCTTGAACCATTCAAAATGACACCATAAAATGATAGACCTATTTTGTAACACCCCCGAAATTCACTGTTTTGCGGAAGCATAGTTTGGGGTGTTACTAATCAAATATCACAGCGCAAAGATAAAGCAAACGACATCTATATGCAACGTTTGTAAATTAGTTACATTCCATAGATATAATGTTTGAAAACTTAGTGTTTTCGTATACAAAATGTAGTTTCCCCTAGAGTCCACGCGTATAGCGGGAGATTCTATTACATAATCGTAATGTACAAAAGATAATGCTAAGAATCTCCGTTAATGCAGTTGTGTTGAAATCATGTGACTCTAGCTAAAATCCTGGAGTAATCCTACTCCATCCGGGTACCTGAGAAAACATGCTAAAAAGTGTCAACCAAAAGGTTGGTGAATCTCACAGGTTTGTAAGTAATATCGGCTTTGAACACGAGATTTCATTAGTAATGCCCGTAGGCGTAAAAATCAGCCATTGCAATCCAGCAATCGTAAAATCAGTATTTGCAGTCCAGCAAATGTAAATAAGTAAGTTTATACCGTTGCCATGAGGCTCATAATCGAAGCTTAACCCGTAAGTAATAAGTTTGCTCCCGTGACATGCTCGTAGTTGAGCAAGCATCAGTAACGAATAAGTTGTCACCCGTTTATACGTGTAAATCGGTACGTGGCAGCGCTACTGCCCCGGGTGGGGAGGGTCATTTCCCTAATGGATCCATTAACTACTGTTCGCGCTTAAGTCCATAACTAACGATATATGATGGAGAGACTTCTGTAAATAGTAATTAACTCATGCAATTCCGTTTGGTATAGAAATCAGTTTAGTACTTGTGTTCAGAAAAAAATCAGTAGCATGTATCTCCCCCAATAAGATAAAACAGTAAAAGTGGGGCCGTAAGACTCACCTGAGTCTTGTAGTAATTCGTTGCAATTAGCAAGTAGTAAGTAAAGCAAGTAGGTTCTCTGAACCCGTAACCTTCAAATGCCTAATCATATGAAGTTATGTAAGTATGCGTCTCACGAGACGTTTCGTTTAGTTGTACACAACTAGTATATCCAGTGTTTGTCCGTATGTTTGTAATTGTTTGTTTGTTGGAAAACATGTTTGGCCCGTTGGTGACGGTTTGTAGCAAAAATTCTAAAATGTTGACTTTGCTACAGTAGATTTGCTACAGTACTGCTACAGTAAAATTTGACTTTTTTTTTGTACAGTAACTTTGACTTTTTCTATAGTGAAAATCCTTTAAAATTTCCAAGTTTTCTGTTTTCTGCGACATAATATGCGACACAAAGGTTTATATGCGACACAAGGGTTGTGTCGCAGATGGCATGCGACACAAGGATACGACACAAGGACTGTGTCGCATCGGATGCGATATGCTAATTTAATAGCGACATAGTGGTTGTGTCGTATAAAAATACGACATAATATGCGACATAGAGTGCGACACAATATTGTGTCGCAAGAGTTACGACACTAAAGGTTGGTACGACACAACGTGCGACATAATCGGCTTTATGCGACACAACATGCGACACAAGGCTTGTGTCGCACGTATGAACATCAACCCAGAAACTTTCGGAGTTCGAGATTTTCCGACCAAAAACGCAAATCTAACCCATTTTAGAGCTGTAAAATCGTGTATTCTTCATGTATTAAGTTATATCTATGTTGTGTACACCATATTACATCAAAATAATACCTCAAAATGAGTAAATCTAAGTTTTTAGAGAAATCCTTACAATTGCAAATCGAGGCCGAAAAAGGAAGAAAACGAGTATGTTGCCTTTGTAAATCTTGTTCCTCTCTTGGTGGTGATTCCGAAAATGTGAATCTTGTGGGTTGCTTTGATGATTCCGAAAATTTGTAAGAAATGGGTGGAGAGAGTTTAGAATGTGTGTGTGTGTTTTGTATAAGTGAAAATGAAAGAAGAAGATTGAGAGGTGGTGGGGTGTTGGCTGATCCCAAAAGGGAAGGAGGGAAAAACACTCCTCAAAACCCAGTGTTTACTCCGTGTCCTAATCGTTTAATCGTTCGTTTTTAGTATTTAACCAAATAGTTATGTTTTAAAATGTAACTGGAGTATTTAAATAAAATACCTTGAAATTAATAATAATAAAAACATTTGTCGAGATATTTAAATTATTAAGTCGCGTTTATTACGTTTTGTTGCGTTAGTTAAAATGTCGTCGCGATAATATATAAATAATGCTCGTTCGGTTGCGTATTTTATATAACAAAATACGCTCTCATTATTTAAGTAAATTTCTGTCACCAACGTCCAAGTAAACTGTGTCGGACTCCGTCCGGTTAATTCGCACGATTTATCCAAATCGCGTAAGTACACACATATATATATAAATCACCTTATATATATATACAAATAGAGCCTGTAATTAGTCCTATTACATACTAATTACAACTAGTTACAAACAATTAGGCATAATTAATTATCCTAATTATGCAGGTGTTACATTCTCCCCTTGTTAAAGAAATTTCGTCCCGAAATTAGCTTGAGTGCACGGACGGTGCGTTATCTGGGAAGAGATGTGGGTATTTCTGTCGCATTTGGTCTTCCCGTTCCCAGGTGAACTCAGGGCCGCGCCTAGAATTCCACCTGACCTTTACGATGGGAATACGACTCTGTTTCTATCGTTTGACCTCACGGTCCATGATTTCCATAGGCTCCTCGACAAAATGAAGTTTATCATCGATTTGAATTTCGTCGAGCGGTATAATCAGTGTCTCGTCAGACAGACATTTCTTCAAGTTAGAAACGTGGAATGTGTTGTGTACGCTGCTAAGTTCAGCAGGAAGTTGCAGGCGGTATGCCACTGGACCAATCCTTTCCAGGATTTCGAATGGTCCGATGTATCTAGGATTTAGTTTGCCTCGCGTTCCGAATCGAATGACACCCTTCCACGGTGCCACTTTGAGAAGTACCTTGTCCCCTACCTGGAACTCAAGGTGTTTGCGTCTCACGTCAGCATAGCTTTTCTGACGATCACGTGCGGCTTTCAACCGGTTTTGAATACCAACAATTTTCTCAGTAGTTTCTTGAATGATATCTGGACCCGTGAGTTGGGAATCTCCTAACTCAGTCCAACAGATAGGTGATCGGCACTTACGCCCGTAAAGTGCCTCGAAGGGTGCAGCCTTTATGCTGGTATGGTAACTGTTGTTGTACGAGAACTCGCACAACGGTAAGTGATTTTCCCAAGAAGTACCGAAGTCAACTACGCAGGCTCGTAGCATATCCTCCAGTGTTTGAATAGTTCGCTCGCTTTGGCCATCGGTTTGCGGGTGATAAGCAGTACTCATATCCAGACGAGTACCAAGAGATTTTTGTAGCGATTGCCAAAAGTTAGAAGTAAAACGGCTGTCCCTATCCGAGATGATCGAGATAGGTACACCGTGTCGCGAGATGATTTCTTTGACATAGATGCGAGTCAGACGCTCCATCTTGTCGGTTTCCTTGATGGCCAGAAAATGAGCAGATTTCGTGAGACGGTCCACGATCACCCAAATGGTATCGCAACCACTCGAAGTTTTCGGTAGTTTGGTAATGAAGTCCATGGAAATCTGTTCCCATTTCCATTGAGGAATTTCAGGTTGTTGGAGCAACCCCGAGGGTCTTTGGTGTTCGGCCTTGACTTTGGAACAGGTTAGGCATTTACTGACGTACAAGGCAATGTCAGCTTTCATGTTAGGCCACCAATACAATCCTTTGACGTCGTGATACATCTTGTCAGAGCCAGGATGTATAGAGTATCGAGATTTGTGAGCTTCAGCCATCACCAAATCTCGCAAGTTTCCGAATTTGGGTAACCACACCCGGTTAGAGAAGTATCGAGTTCCATCGGGTTTGATTTCGAATTGTTTATCCAAGCCTCGCAAGGCTTCATTTTTCAAGTTTTCATCGTTGAGTGCTTCAAGTTGAGCGGTAAGGATTTGAGCTGGAAGCTCGTTACGAATTGTCATAGAAAGTGCTCGGACTCGAAGGGGTTTCACTCGTTCTTTTCGGCTTAAGGCATCGGCAACTACGTTAGCCTTGCCCGGATGGTATTTGATCTCGCAGTCATAGTCACTAAGTAACTCAACCCAGCGACGTTGCCTCATGTTTAGATCCTTCTGATCGAATATGTGTTGGAGACTTTTGTGATCAGTGAAGATAGTGCTTTTCGTACCGTAGAGATAATGTCTCCAGATTTTCAATGCGAAGACCACAGCACCTAACTCGAGGTCGTGGGTCGTATAGTTTTTCTCGTGAATTTTTAGTTGTCGTGAGGCATAGGCAATGACTTTTTCCTGTTGCATCAACACACAACCAAGTCCTTGGTGTGAGGCATCGCAGTAAACTACGAAATCGTCGGTGCCCTCGGGTAAGGACAAGATTGGTGCACTGCAAAGTTTGCTTTTCAATAGCTGGAAAGCTGACTCTTGTTTATCAGTCCAATCGAACTTCTTATCTTTCTGAGTCAGTGTGGTTAGGGGAACAGCTATTCTTGAAAAGTTTTCGATGAATCGGCGGTAGTAACCAGCAAGACCTAAGAATTGTCTCACTTCGGTTGGAGTGGTCGGTGACCCCCAGTCCTTGATTGCTTCAATCTTGGCGGGATCAACATGAATTCCTTGGCTGTCAATCACGTGCCCGAGGAATTGAACGGTTCGAATCCAGAATTCACACTTAGAGAATTTTGCATATAACTCTTCGTGTTTCAGAAGTCCTAGAATGGTTTTCAGGTGTTGAGCATGTTCCTGCTCGTTGCGAGAGTAAATCAGGATATCATCGATGAACACAATGACGAATTTGTCAAGATATGGTTTGCACACCCGATTCATAAGGTCCATGAATACGGCCGGTGCGTTAGTCAACCCGAATGGCATCACTTGGAATTCGTAATGCCCATAACGAGTTCGGAAAGCTGTCTTTGGGATATCATTGTCACGGACTCGGAGTTGATGATAACCCGACCGTAGGTCAATCTTTGAGTAAACACTCGATCCCTGGAGTTGGTCAAATAGGTCATCGATTCTGGGAAGTGGATACCGATTCTTTATGGTTAGCTTATTCAGCTCTCGGTAATCGATACACATGCGGAAAGATCCATCTTTCTTTTTCACGAATAAGACCGGAGCTCCCCAAGGCGAGGAACTTGGTCGAATGAATCCTCTGTCCAGGAGTTCCTGTAGTTGGTTAGACAACTCCTGCATTTCGGATGGTGCTAAACGGTAAGGGGCTCGTGCCACGGGTGCAGCTCCGGGCACAAGTTCGATTTGAAATTCAACTTGTCTAGGTGGCGGAAGTCCGGGCAAGTCTTCAGGAAAGACTTCCGGGAAATCCCGCACGATCGGAACATCCTCAAGTCGCTTCTCCTCCGACTTCTTCTCCGTTACATGTGCGAGGATGGCTTGATACCCTTTTCGTAGATATTTTCTCGTTTTCAGACAGGATACAATATTCAGATTCCGTCTACCGGTCTCCCCTTGTAGGACTAAGGTTCCACCGGAGACAAGAGGTATGCGAACGAGTTTGTCATGACAGATGATTTCAGCTCGGTGCCTGGATAACCAATCCATACCGACAATAATATCGAAGCTGCCGATCTCGACAGGGATTAAATCAATGGGAAATATTTCGTTCGTGAGGTTAAGTGTACAGTTGTGTATGATACTATCAGTCTCAATCAGTTTGCCGTTAGCTAATTCAACAATGTATTTAGCATCTAAGGCAGTGGGAGTAATATCAAGTAAAGGGCTAAATTTCTCAGAAATGAAGCTTCTATCGGCACCGGTATCAAATAACACAGAAGCAGTAAGGTCGTTGAGTAGGAACGTACCCGTCACGACGTTCGGGTCTTGTCTGGCTTCCCCAGCCTTGATAACGAAAGCTCTACCGCGAGCAGGGTTGTTGTTGTTTTTCAGCTTTGGGCAATCCTTCTTGAAGTGCCCTGAATTTCCGCACCCAAAGCAGGCCTTTGGTGCATTAGTGTTGGGGGTAGAAATGTTGGTTCGGCAATCCTTGGCTAGATGCCCGAACCGTTTGCAGTTGGAGCAAGGGCAAGAACCGTCATGATGGCGGCTGCATTTGGAACAGTAAGGCTTGTTCCCGCTGTACCCTTTCTTTTCCGAAGTCCCCGATGAATAAGCCTTAATGTACTCAGACTTTTTGTTGGAGGTTTGGTTGGATGAGTTGGGGTTACCTTCCCACTTGCGTTTGTTGTTTGCAGATGGGGTTGAAGTTGTGCCACGGTGGACAAAATTTGCCGTTAGTTCATGGGCCATACGGATGGCGCTCTGAATAGTACCCGGTTTGGATGAAGTCACCAGGTCTTGGAGTCTCTCAGGAAGACCATCAACGAATTTCTCGATCCTCTTGTACTCAGGATCGACCATGGTTGGGCACAGGAGTGCCAGTTGGTGGAAACGGTTAGTGTATCCGGTGATATCATCACCCTGCATCTTGTGGTTCCAGAATTCCATTTCTAGTTGTTTCAATTCATCCCTGGGGCAGTACTCGCCCCTCAACATTTCTTTCAACTCCTCCCACGGGAGTTGGTAAGCAGTAGCAACACTCACAGTCTGGGCATAAGTGTTCCACCAGGTGAGTGCGGTGTCAGTAAAAGTACTAACGGAGAACTTAACTTTGTCTCCTTCCGCACAGTTGCAGATCAGAAATACGGATTCGACTTTCTCGATCCAGCGTACTAGACCGATAGCTCCCTCAGTACCTGCAAAGTTTAGAGGTTTGCAGTTCTGAAAGTCTTTGTATGAACAGGGTTTAGCAGTAGTGGTTTCAGCGGCATCGCTGTTCCTCGTGGAATTTGGTGGAGTATTCCGAGCCAAGGCTTCAGTAACAGCCTGGGTTATAAGGGAGGTAATCTGGGCATCGGTATATGGTCTTGTCTTTGGCGGCATGATTCTTCAATAAAAGAAATGAAGATACATGAGATTTTGTAGGAGCTTGTAATTGTCACAGATGTACATGTATAAAAGCAGTAATACATAACATCATATGGTAAATGACAATTTATATGAGTTGAAATAACAAGGAATATTTGATGGATAACGCGAGTTCAAAGGTTACATCCTACAGAGATATTACAAAAGGTGTCGGGAATTGTTACATCCGACTAGTTTATAGAGTAGTGCTAGATAGTCATTAGATTACGAGATGGATTACAAGACAAAGACTACACTAGTCTTAATGTAGATTAATTTGTTCCATCAGCGCGACAAGGCGGTCCACGGTTTCTGCCAGCCTGTTGGTTTGCCTGGCATTGTCTTCAACTAAGGCCAGTCGTTGTGCTAGTACACGAGAGTGATCCTCAGTCTCCTGTGAACGCTGTTCACATTCCTCTAGTCGGTTTCTTACAAGTTCATCCGCACCTAATTTGGCGGTCATGGAATCCTGAATTATGCTTACAGAGAGGTTGGTATCCTCTTGTTCTCGCTGGAGTTGGGATATGTGATCAAGTGCCTGACGAAGCAGGTAGGTCATTCGGAGTTGTTCCCGTTCAAGACTTTCGAGTCTTTGCTCCTGAAGGCGGAATTGGGTAGCCAATACTGGCAACGTGAGATGTGCCGAGTTCTGAGAGTTATGTACAGGATAAGGGCTGTTTCGAGGTGACCTTGTGTTCCTCCTGGCTACTCGTGGGTTCCGTGACCCATGTGAGTGAGAGTGTGACGGATTAGGTGGTGTGTTTGCCATTCCAGTGGCAGAATGTAAGTAAGACGAGGCTAATATATATACATATATCATATCCAGCCTATTGTCTAGCACGTATCAAGTAATGGTCCGGTTCTCTCGTGGTCAGAGTAAACTAACGTATCCCCGTTCAACATATTCATTTCAAACCTTACATCATCTTTCCTTAATTGTACATAGTTGATCAGGCTATGTTAAATTAAAGTCGTATGCTGTAATTCCTGAACAAGTCATGTCTAATAAGAGAATACTGCCTAACGGTCATAGTCTAGGCCCACTAAATGCAACCTAGTTCACTATAACCTTAGGCTCTGATACCAATCTGTAACACCCCCGAAATTCACTGTTTTGCGGAAGCATAGTTTGGGGTGTTACTAATCAAATATCACAGCGCAAAGATAAAGCAAACGACATCTATATGCAACGTTTGTAAATTAGTTACATTCCATAGATATAATGTTTGAAAACTTAGTGTTTTCGTATACAAAATGTAGTTTCCCCTAGAGTCCACGCGTATAGCGGGAGATTCTATTACATAATCGTAATGTACAAAAGATAATGCTAAGAATCTCCGTTAATGCAGTTGTGTTGAAATCATGTGACTCTAGCTAAAATCCTGGAGTAATCCTACTCCATCCGGGTACCTGAGAAAACATGCTAAAAAGTGTCAACCAAAAGGTTGGTGAATCTCACAGGTTTGTAAGTAATATCGGCTTTGAACACGAGATTTCATTAGTAATGCCCGTAGGCGTAAAAATCAGCCATTGCAATCCAGCAATCGTAAAATCAGTATTTGCAGTCCAGCAAATGTAAATAAGTAAGTTTATACCGTTGCCATGAGGCTCATAATCGAAGCTTAACCCGTAAGTAATAAGTTTGCTCCCGTGACATGCTCGTAGTTGAGCAAGCATCAGTAACGAATAAGTTGTCACCCGTTTATACGTGTAAATCGGTACGTGGCAGCGCTACTGCCCCGGGTGGGGAGGGTCATTTCCCTAATGGATCCATTAACTACTGTTCGCGCTTAAGTCCATAACTAACGATATATGATGGAGAGACTTCTGTAAATAGTAATTAACTCATGCAATTCCGTTTGGTATAGAAATCAGTTTAGTACTTGTGTTCAGAAAAAAAATCAGTAGCATGTATCTCCCCCAATAAGATAAAACAGTAAAAGTGGGGCCGTAAGACTCACCTGAGTCTTGTAGTAATTCGTTGCAATTAGCAAGTAGTAAGTAAAGCAAGTAGGTTCTCTGAACCCGTAACCTTCAAATGCCTAATCATATGAAGTTATGTAAGTATGCGTCTCACGAGACGTTTCGTTTAGTTGTACACAACTAGTATATCCAGTGTTTGTCCGTATGTTTGTAATTGTTTGTTTGTTGGAAAACATGTTTGGCCCGTTGGTGACGGTTTGTAGCAAAAATTCTAAAATGTTGACTTTGCTACAGTAGATTTGCTACAGTACTGCTACAGTAAAATTTGACTTTTTTTTTGTACAGTAACTTTGACTTTTTCTATAGTGAAAATCCTTTAAAATTTCCAAGTTTTCTGTTTTCTGCGACATAATATGCGACACAAAGGTTTATATGCGACACAAGGGTTGTGTCGCAGATGGCATGCGACACAAGGATACGACACAAGGACTGTGTCGCATCGGATGCGATATGCTAATTTAATAGCGACATAGTGGTTGTGTCGTATAAAAATACGACATAATGAAAGTCCCGTTTCTGATCTTGGATCTGATCGAATCTTTTGATTGAATATATGAACGTATTAATCGAATCAAACACGCAATTCTCTATAATCTTTGTATATATTCACAATTGAATAATCAAGATTACAAGATACAAACTCACAAACTCGTTTTCTCTCCTCCTCACACACAAAAACGGCTCTCCACTTTCTCAAATGTCTAACCCTAATTTTGAGTTTAACACTTCTATTTATAGTGTAATCTGACCTACATGCGACACTAGCTAAGTGTCGCATGAACCGACCCGTGCGACACTAGCTAAGTGTCGCATAAACACTAATTCTGTGTATATATTCTATTTCACTATTCGTTTACAGACTCGCATATACACACTAAACATTATACATACGTAGACTAATTGACTTTGACAATTACAAACGTTTGACCAACTGACTGACACACAAAATGCACCAACAAACTCCCCCATGTCAGCAGCTTGGTCAAATAAGTCTTCAATTAGTCTTCATCAACAAACTCTTTCATGTCTTCAACTATCACAAGCTCCCCCATTGAGATAGCATGGTCTTCAAATAAAATCTTGATGTCCAAATTCATGTGACTGACACAAACTTATCAAACAATAAGATCTTCAAACTCAGTGACCATCTCTCAATCATCAGTAGTATCTCCAATAGAATTTGTCTTCACAGTCTTTGGAGAATAACCGACATCCTTTACATCTTCAATATTTGACTTTAACAAGATATGTGATATTTGAAGAAAATAACATAGAAATAAAATCTTTTTGTATTTTTCTTTATAAATAAAAAGTAAAGGATAAAGATTAAAATAAATTGGGGATAGGATTGTTTTAGGTCTGCTTAGGGATCATATCAGATCAACATGCAATTATTAGGAAATAGTAAGTGTTATTTCGATCATCAGTATATTTGTCCACTTTAAATTTACTTGACATATTTAAAGCACCTTTTATAAAAATTAGTTCAAGACGATTATCGGTATTGTTTGTCCACTTAAACATATTACATCCGTATCTGTGAGCTAACCTCTATTGTTGATATGAATATTAATTTTGTGAAACCTATTATATGATATACTGATAAACTTTAGTAAAACGCATAACGCTGCATATTTTACAAACAAGGTAGAGATTACAAGACCAAGTTTATCTCGGCTTTCTCGTAACATACACTTGACCTTTAAATTTAGGCATACATCAAACCTATAATGAAGATACTAGTGGCCCCAGATCTGTACTTAGTACAACAGAGGGTCCCTTAGTATGAACATAACAAGTTTGAGACTATTTGCATAACTAATGGATTCAGGTCTGTACGTAAGTACAACAATAGTCACCATTAGTTAGACTAATAATCATATTAATACTATATGCCAATTTTGCATTTACATAATGATTATGACAGCGTATGGCAGTACCTTCATTTATCAATTAAGACTTATGTCATACATCATATAACATTTTTCACAAAGTAATAGACAAGTTTTAATTATTACTTCTTACTCACTCACAAACCGGTGTGTACCATGCCTACCGATACATCATATGATGAAGCCAATGTTTATAAAAGCTATTTTAAATATGCCAGATAAACCTACTGACACATCAAACATAAACCTTAAAATTTCAAATTTTATGCATGTCACCCGATGTACTATCATATCCCAAGTTGTTTACAGACACAATCCAACATCTTTTCAAGAAATAAGAATCTTGCTGTTCACATTTCTGATACAAATAATCAGAATTTGTAACTTTTAAAATTACTCCCCCTGAACAGCAAATTCTTATCGCAATTCTAAGGCAATCCCCTTAAATCTTAAAACATATATTTTTGGATTTTTTAATTTTAACAAATTTCGCAACATTGCATTTCTTTGATACTAAAAAGTATAAAGAATGGCTGTTGCACGAGTAACAAATAAAAATAGATAATTATCAAAATCACATATCAAGTCAAGTCAAATGCCTTTTAGCACTTTTACCACCTCGTAACATCGAAAATCTCATCCATCAAAATCATCACACACGAGCACTTTGAAAACAATATTCCAAAAATATTCACATCCTTGCAGTCACTAAAAATATTAGCTATCAAAAATCTGACTGCAACATCACAAACAAACAAACATTAGTACTTATGGGACACCCAAGCCTTGATAGACTTGGGTTGTCCATGATCATCCATAACCATCACATCAATGAGTTTATGATATTTTAAAAACTCAGAGGATTTCATTGATGTGTTGTTTGTGGATTTGGGTTTCCAAACCTTTGTAGGTTCAGATGAGTTGTTTTCAACAATGTTGTGCTGTTGATCTTGAGGTTTACTAGGCACAACTTTGTTTACTCTAGCCACGGGTTTTGGAGAAGAGGATGCATATCTTGATATAGGCGAATATGAAGCACGCCTAGAAAACGATCTTGAATAAGAATTCCTAAAGGAGGAAGTTCTTGGCATCCCTCTACCAAACCTATCTAGGGATAATAACCGACAATCCCTAATTATATGTCCTTGTTGTCCACAATGGAAACAAGAACGTCGTTCAATGTACGACCTATTCCAATGATTACCCACAAAAGGTTGAGGTGGAGAATGAACTGTTGGAAGCTTAGAAGATGAGGCATTTACAGGACGTGAACACTTATGTGTACACGTTGATGTAGAAGCCACAGAAGTTGAACAAGTTGATGTTGAAGGTTGTTCACTTTTAGATTTTACATTTGAATCCTTCATTTGATGTTGAACCATTTTGGATTCATTTTCAACCTTGTTTTTACCCTTTGTATTTGAAACCTTTACAGTTTCATTGGTAAGTATATGATTTTCTGGCTTTACATTAACTTTTTCAACTTTGATTTCAGCCTCTTCCGGTAGATCCTCTATCTCAACACCCTCCTCTACACTAACTGGAGGTGTACTATCAGACTTAACAAAAGTAGGCAAGGGATACTCTGTCCGTTTAGTTTTCTCCTTTGCCTGCCTTTTGGGATTAGATGTAGCTTCTTTAGACTTTGTAGCTGGCCATGATGAGTAGTCAGCCACAAGTTCTTCGGTGCCTTCCTTAACAGGCAGAGGATAGTGATTAGTAGGAGGTGGAACTGAGTTATACCCTATTCCGGCCTTACTACTTGTATTTGTCCTCTGCTTGTCAACAATTTCATCGAAGATTTTATGAGAGTTTGAGAAACTTGTGATTCCTTTTTTAAAAGAGTCAGACTCAGACTTTAGCTCAGAAAGTTCTTTATTCAACAAATCAATTTCTGTTAAATAGCTTTTAATTGCATCTTGTTGACTAAAGACTTTTGCTTTAAAGGTTTGAGTATCTAACTTATAAGCTTCAATCTGCTTATCATAAAGTTTTTCATTAGCTTTTAGAAACTTATTTGATTCAGTAAGTTTCTCAACCTTTTCTCTCAAGTCTACATAGTCTATTTGAAAACATTTTAAAGAAGCTTCCAATTTAATACAGGAGATACATGTAAAAGGTTTTTCAGATTCCGTGTCTACCTCATGTATCTTTGCTAAGAACGCACTGTGTTGAACCTTTTCTTGAGTCGCACTTGAATCGAACATTCCCTGAGAATACACTGTCATCGCCTGTGATGTTGTGTTATTCTCTGGAGTCTTGGGAGCTGAAGGTGTGGTGAATCCAGATGATGGATATTTATTCTCCACACATTCCTTAGCAAAGTGCCCATGAATCTGACAGCTCTTGCATTTCACTTTGCTTTTATTAAAACCAAGACCTGTGTCACCATCATCATCCAGGTCTTTTCTACCCGTTCTCAGGAGAAACTTCTTGGTTCTTTGGGTTATCATGGCCATACTCCATTTGATGTCCATCTGCTCGAGATCGTCAGAATCGATCTGTTCAAAGTCTTCTTCAGTAAGCTGTAGAGTACTAGCCTTCTTGGAAAGAAAATTCTCATAAGAGTTGAGGAAAGCTGCAAAGATTGTAGCATGATCCTCAGTAGCCTTTGAAGGAGCTGTATGAGAGATATAAGAAGCATATGAAGTGCTAGTAGAAGTAGATGCTGCTGAGTTGGAAGTAGATCTCGAAGTATCATTTAGACTAGGAATTTGAATATTAGCCTCTGACTTCTTTTCTTTTTGATCGTAAGCCGCTATAAGAGCATCCCATAACCCTATAGAAGTTGCTTGATCTTTAAATTTAATAATCACAACTTCTGGCAAGCACTTGGTAATCATCTCATACGCTCTATTGTCTTTATCAAACTCTTCTCGTTCTTTGACTGACATTTGTGCTCTTGACTTAAGCACCCCATCGAGTCTTGGTTGCTCATATCGATCAATGGTGTTAAACCAATTCCACATATTTGGATCATTGTATTCAATGAAATTGCATAACTTAATCTTCCAACTCGCAAAATCACTATAGAACAAAGATGTAGAAGGAGGCATTTTCGCACCAAAAGCCATATCCGAAAACCGACAGAGTGTAGCGAAACTTTTCCGACACTAAAATTAGGTACTTTTAAGTTCAAAAACAAAATTTGGTACTACCAAAATTTTCGCGAATTTCCTGCCAAAATTTCGTCCGAAAACGTCAAAAATTGGCCGGGGAAAATGAAACTTTTTCCAGCCTAAAATTGAACAGTTGTAAGGCTAAGGAAGAATTTTGGAAATGCAAAATTTTTCGGAGATTTCCCGCCAAAAAAACTCTCTCTGTTTTTTTTTTTTTTTTTTTTTTTTTTTTTTTTTTTTTTTTTTTTTTTTTTTTCCGAATCTAGCGCGACACTAGGTTAGTGTCGCTAAGAAGTGTCGCACTGAAATGACGCACTGTAGTGACGCATAGAAGTGTCGCACTGAAGTGTCGCTATGTAGTGTCGCTAAAAGACAAGTGTCGTTATCAAGTGTCGCTGAAACCCTAATTGGCGACACTTAAGGAAGTGTCGCTATGGAAGTGACGCTAGTAAGGAAGTGACGCTGGTAAGTGACGCTATGTCGCGGCCAGCAGCCCCAAAAACCCCAAAAACGAATTTTTTCGAAACCCTAACGAAAATTGACGAACGAACGATGAACAGGGCTCAAAAATCAACCCAAAACACGATATAATCAACACAAATAACCCAGAAACTAATTATAATCAATTAATACCTTCACGAATCAACCGAAAACACTCAAAATAACGATCCGAAACCGACGAATCCTCGATTCTTGGCTCTGATACCAGTTGAAAGTCCCGTTTCTGATCTTGGATCTGATCGAATCTTTTGATTGAATATATGAACGTATTAATCGAATCAAACACGCAATTCTCTATAATCTTTGTATATATTCACAATTGAATAATCAAGATTACAAGATACAAACTCACAAACTCGTTTTCTCTCCTCCTCACACACAAAAACGGCTCTCCACTTTCTCAAATGTCTAACCCTAATTTTGAGTTTAACACTTCTATTTATAGTGTAATCTGACCTACATGCGACACTAGCTAAGTGTCGCATGAACCGACCCGTGCGACACTAGCTAAGTGTCGCATAAACACTAATTCTGTGTATATATTCTATTTCACTATTCGTTTACAGACTCGCATATACACACTAAACATTATACATACGTAGACTAATTGACTTTGACAATTACAAACGTTTGACCAACTGACTGACACACAAAATGCACCAACACATAATATGCGACATAGAGTGCGACACAATATTGTGTCGCAAGAGTTACGACACTAAAGGTTGGTACGACACAACGTGCGACATAATCGGCTTTATGCGACACAACATGCGACACAAGGCTTGTGTCGCACGTATGAACATCAACCCAGAAACTTTCGGAGTTCGAGATTTTCCGACCAAAAACGCAAATCTAACCCATTTTAGAGCTGTAAAATCGTGTATTCTTCATGTATTAAGTTATATCTATGTTGTGTACACCATATTACATCAAAATAATACCTCAAAATGAGTAAATCTAAGTTTTTAGAGAAATCCTTACAATTGCAAATCGAGGCCGAAAAAGGAAGAAAACGAGTATGTTGCCTTTGTAAATCTTGTTCCTCTCTTGGTGGTGATTCCGAAAATGTGAATCTTGTGGGTTGCTTTGATGATTCCGAAAATTTGTAAGAAATGGGTGGAGAGAGTTTAGAATGTGTGTGTGTGTTTTGTATAAGTGAAAATGAAAGAAGAAGATTGAGAGGTGGTGGGGTGTTGGCTGATCCCAAAAGGGAAGGAGGGAAAAACACTCCTCAAAACCCAGTGTTTACTCCGTGTCCTAATCGTTTAATCGTTCGTTTTTAGTATTTAACCAAATAGTTATGTTTTAAAATGTAACTGGAGTATTTAAATAAAATACCTTGAAATTAATAATAATAAAAACATTTGTCGAGATATTTAAATTATTAAGTCGCGTTTATTACGTTTTGTTGCGTTAGTTAAAATGTCGTCGCGATAATATATAAATAATGCTCGTTCGGTTGCGTATTTTATATAACAAAATACGCTCTCATTATTTAAGTAAATTTCTGTCACCAACGTCCAAGTAAACTGTGTCGGACTCCGTCCGGTTAATTCGCACGATTTATCCAAATCGCGTAAGTACACACATATATATATAAATCACCTTATATATATATACAAATAGAGCCTGTAATTAGTCCTATTACATACTAATTACAACTAGTTACAAACAATTAGGCATAATTAATTATCCTAATTATGCAGGTGTTACATATTTGCATACACCAATATTTTGACCCATTACAAAATGACACAATTCTAAAAACGGTTAATAAACTGTTGACATAAAACTAAACAATATTAGTTGACATCCTTATGATAAATAGTTTGTTATTATAGTTTGTTATTACCATTTTTAATTGTCATTGGTCTCCTTAGGCAGTTCATATTCAACAATATTCTTCATGTGGTTTCTGTATAAAATGTAATCAATTTTTGTATTAGCCTTCATGTCAAATGCTATCATCATTTTTTTATATAGATTTATGTCTAATGATATCATGCATTTTTTATATAGATTTCTCACACCGCGAACCGCTGAACCCGGGTAAAAGTGTAACTCCCAAAACATGTCTAAAATATGGAGTCAAATATAAAGTTATAGGAATGTTGACTGCCTCCCAAAAGTGTACCTCCCAAAACAAATGTAGTCAAACATGAAAATGGAGTCAAATATGAATGTTGAGTGACTCCCACAAAAAGATGTCTCCAAAAAAACTGTCAAATACTCCGTATAAAGTTATAGTAATGTTTAGTGGCTACAAGAATTCTGACTCCAAAAAAATAGACTTATGAATGTTGAGTGCCTCTCTCAGAAAAAATATGCCTCCAAAAAATGGACTCAAAATAAAGTTACAGGAAATACTTATATATATATATATATATATATATATATATATATATATATATATATATATATATGATATTTCAGGCTATAAGAAAAATCCAAGTACACAAAAAAAATCCACGACCAAATTGCCTGATATTTTCAACTAAATGCTTTCTTTCAATTGCAATTGGGAGGCACCCCTCTCTTAAATTTGTGGGAGGCACGTGACTATTTTGGGAGGCAAATGAGATTTTAGGAGGCACCTTGATTTTTTAGGAAGCTAGGATCCATGACTTTTTTATTCGAGGCACTCCTCTCCCTCTTAAATTTGTGGGAGACACTTGACTATTTTGGGAGCCAAATGAGATTTTGGGAGGCACCTTAAGAGGCTAGGATCCGTTATTTTTTATTCCAATTGGAGGCACTCCTCTCTCTCTTAAATTTGTGAGAGTCAAGCGACTTTTTTGTAGGCAAATGAGATTTAGGGAGGCACCTTACTTTTACTTTTTTGTGAGGCAAATGAGATTTAGGGAGGCACCTTACTTTTACTTTTTTGTGAGGCAAATGAGATTTAATTTTTTAGGAGTGCTTAAATTTTGGGGAGACAAAAGTCGATTGGGAGGTACTTTTTTTTGCATATCCTATTTTTGACTCTATGTATTCAATTTACATGACATTATATTACGTTTCAAACTCTTAGTTAAGCTTAATTAAATAATCAATTATAATGTTATACAATTTATCATTACCATTTAACTTAAAACGTTTTGGTTAACCTTAATTAAAAAATGAATTATAATAAATAAAACATAAGTTGTATTGAAATGAAATGGGTTAGTTTTGTCTTATTTTTGTTTGAACAAATAACTAGAACATGCCCTTCTTTTTCTTTTTTTACATGTGTGTTTTTAATTAAACTTCTTTTTCATTTTTTACATGTGTGTTTTTAATTAAAGTTTTAATGTGTTTTTAATTAAAGTTTTAATGAAGTTACATTTGAGAGTGGTTACATCTAATACTTTATGGACATACATTATACATTATTGCTTATAGGTGTTAGAATTTCCATAAAATCCCATAGGAAAATTAAAAAAATTAGACCCTACATAAAATTCTAAGCCTAAAATTTTGTACGGCATTACACTGATCGAGGATTGCTTTAATAATATGGCTTAATATAGGTTGTCTCTATATAGATATTAAATGATAACCACTCCAAAGTTGAGAACTTTGAGAACCACAACGAATACAGAATTTGTTCACATATGATTAACTTCAATCATATGTGAACATTGATGTACGTTATAAAAAAGTCCAAAAACTTCTAAAATTATATCGAAAAACACAAAAAAACATATATATTTTCACATGTGAACAAATCGGTTAAAATGTGTTTTAGGGCGTAAATTTATGATTTTTTGGACTTTTAGCTTTTCGATGCAACATAAATCGGTGTTCACGTATGATTGAAGTTAATCAAATGTGAATAAATACGTATTCGATGTGGTTCTCAAAGTTCTCAACTAGAGTGGTTCTCATTTGAACCTCCCAATATATATATATATATATATATATATATATATATATATATATATATATATATATATATATATATATATATATATATATATATATATATATATATATATAAAATCAACAGCAAATTTCCTTATGATAAAAACTAAGTTACCAAGCATACTAAAATATAGCAAAAAGAATTCTATTTAGGTGTACATCTTAAAAATTTATATCGTTTGTTCATATATATTGTGTACCTCGACCATATGGAAAATTGAATATGAGAGGTGCACTATAAAAAATGCAATATAAAATTTCCATTCCCAATAAAAAAATCCTATTTAGGTGTTGTCATGTTGTGTGGGTTATATATGACAAATAGAAAAATGGAGATATATATAAAAGCGTTATGAGATTATGCTAACAAAATATTAAATAAACTGATTACAATGATTTTGTGAACTAACTAATGCTATTCTGCATTAAATAATTATAAATAATAAAAACCGAATGTCTAAGCATAAACACTGATACAATCTAGGCTACTATCAACTTTAAATTGGGAATGCAATATGGGCTGGATTTTTAATATTGTTCTTGCAAGTTGGACCTTCATCTTTAGATTGGGTCAACTTGATCTTTACCTATTTTTTAAATTATACTTGATATTTGACATTACCTTTACATTATTTGAACATTTTTCATTTGATGGGTAACGTAGGAGACATCTCTATTTTTCCCCCCGGGAATACGGATGTTGAATTAAAATATTTTTTGTCTATACAGATGAATGTAGAATAACTCTATCTTCTTTTACATAAATTTTAAATAAAATTTGTGAATTCACCTTATCATGAATAAAACTTTTGACATAAAGCTATATTAGTTGACATACCATAGTATGGGGACTCTTAACTAATACATAGCTTATGATAAATAGTTTGTTATTAGTGTTTTTTGGTTGTCATTGGTCTCCTTAAACGGGTCACATAGTATGGGGACTCTTAACTAATACATAGCTTATGATAAATAGTTTGTTATTAGTGTTTTTTGGTTGTCATTGGTCTCCTTAAATGGGTCACATCTATGGTATTCTTCATGTTGTTTTTGTGTAATATGTAAACAATTTTTTTTATCTGCGTATCATCATTTTTCAATATAGATTTCTCAATCAAACTGGGCAACGCCCGGGTAAGTTACTAGTTTTATTACTGCCATTGCGGAGCCAAGATGTATGTTCGCACATCATGGACTGAGATCAACACGGCACGCAGATTCGTAAAATGCCCAGATGTTAGTTTTAACCTTATTTTTTTATTGTTGTTGGTATCTGCAATTGATGATGCTATTAGGTTAAATATTGACTCAAAAATGCTTTAATTTTGTTATTTTGTTGTGATTTAGGTTAAAACCCATTTTTGTACAAGATATCGCTTTCTTGATTCGGAGCTTCCAGAGTATTACAGGAAGATTATGTATCAATTAAGAATGGAATGCAAAAACAAGTCCATCAGGAATGAAACGGAAGAAGATTCAGACTCAAAGATGGTGTTGATGAAGATGGTTGAAGAGTTGACTCCCATGAAGTCAAAATTGAAGATGTTTGACCAAGTGTTTGCACTTTTAATTGGTGTTGTAGTGATGTTGTGTGTAGTTATACTTGTTCTTGTTATGAACTAAGTTTTTTTAAATGGTGTGATTAATGGTTCTTTTAAGTAGCTATATGTATCATGTTTGGTGGGTGTATGGTAAATAAATTATTATATAAATGTAACCTCAACTAATAATAAATAAATTAATCAAAGCAGAATGAACAAAAAACCATTTGTGAAATATTATATGCAAATAATAACATTGATACAAATAATCACATACGCCAATAGTGAAATATTAGATATACGATATACGGCAGTAGTTGCGGTATCACACACGCCACTATTGAACTTAATTAGGGTGTTATGTAATTCGTCATTTCGGCATATGTATGCATGTGACATTGCCCTAAGGTTAATAGTCAAATGTACGATATACGACAGTAGTTGCGGTATCACACACGCCACTATTGAACTTAGGGTGTTATGTAATTCGTCATTTCGGCATATGTATGCATGTGACATTGCCCTAAGGTTAATAGTCAAACGTACGATATACGGCAGTAGTTGCGGTATCACACACGCCACTATTGAACTTAGGGTGTTATGTAATTCGTCATTTCGGCATATGTATGCATGTGACATTGCCCTAAGGTTAATAGTCAAATGTACGATATACGGCAGTAGTTGCGGTATCACACACGCCACTATTGAACTTAGGGTGTTATGTAATTCGTCATTTCGGCATATGTATGCAAGTGACATTGCCCTAAGGTTAATAGTCAAGTGTACGATATACGGCAGTAGTTGCGTTATCACACACGCCACTATTGAACTTAGGGTGTTATGTAATTCGTCATTTCGGCATATGTATGCATGTGTCATTGCCCTAAGGTTAATAGTCAAATGTACGATATACGGCTGTAGTTGCTGTATCACACACGCCGTTATTGAACTTAGGGTGTTATGTAATTCGTCATTTCGGCATATGTATGCATGTGACATTGCCCTAAGGTTAATAGTCAAATGTACGATATACGGCAGTAGTTGCGGTATCACACACGCCACTATTGAACTTAGGGTGTTATGTAATTCGTCATTTCGGCATATGTATGCATGTGACATTGCCCTAAGGTTAATAGTTAAATGTACGATATACGGCAGTAGTTGCGGTATCACACACGCCACTATTGAACTTAGGGTGTTATGTAATTCGTCATTTCGGCATATGTATGCAAGTGACATTGCCCTAAGGTTAATAGTCAAGTGTACGATATACGGCAGTAGTTGCGTTATCACACACGCCACTATTGAACTTAGGGTGTTATGTAATTCGTCATTTCGGCATATGTATGCATGTGTCATTGCCCTAATGTTAATAGTCAAGTGCACGATATACGGCAGTAGTTGCAGTATCACACACGCCACTGTTGAACTTAGGGTGTTATGTAATTTGTCATTTCGGCATATGTATGCATGTGACATTGCCCTAAGGTTAATAGTCAAATGCACGATATACGGCAGTAGTTGCGGTATCACACACGCCACTATTGAACTTAATTAGGGTGTTATGTAATTCGTCATTTCGGCATATGTATGCATGTGACATTGCCCTAAGGTTAATAGTCAAGTGTACGATATACGGCAGTAGTTGCGGTATCACACACGCCACTATTGAACTTAGGGTGTTATGTAATTCATCATTTCGGCATATGTATGCATGTGACATTGCCCTAAGGTTAATAGTCAAGTGTACGATATACATCATAATTCAACTTAATTATTATAAGTATAAGATTTTCATACTTTTGTTTGTGTGTGTATAAATAAAAATATGTTATTGTTAAATTGTGTACCGAGTAAAAATATAATTTATCTTCTTACCATATTTGTTTATATAAATACGTTTTTATAACATTTTTATAATATTGTATATAAATATGTTATTGTGAAATTGTGTATATCAAGAGTAAAAATAGTTTATCTTTTTTTACCACATTTGGTAATGTCTGCTAATACTAACCCTTAAAGGTTGAATGACATAAATACCCTTTATAATCCATTACCAATACAATAAGAAGGATTTTAATAGTAAGGGCATTTAGGTAATTTACTTAAAGACTTGGAAGTAGGCGCGTGAGGCGTAAAAAGTTGCAGTAAAATTCAGACCATCAGATCAACACCTTTCACTTCCCGGCCTACCAACTTCCAAAGAAACTCAAAACAGAGCATCAGCAAATCATCTAAACAAGAACTAAACCATGGATTCCCAAAGCTCTAAACGACAGAAAACTGCTTTGGAAGATGATCGAACTCTTGCTGACCTTCCGGACGGCGTCGTTAGTCAAGTACTGGCCCGTGTCAGGGCTTGCAACGCCAAGCAAGTTTTTAAAATGAGGACTCTGTAAGTCTCCATACCCTAGTTTCTAGTTTGGATTGTCGTTTCAACTTAAATACTCGACGTTTTGTCAATGTATATAAGCCTTGTATTTTCTGTAATTTTTAAAGAATGTAGCGCAATTATTAGGGCTTGATTTAGGAATATTTAAATTATATTGTGCATGTACATGATGAATCACCTTTTATGATCATGAAGGGACTTAGATTGTGTTTATGACGTTGTTTATATGCATTACAGGTGCAAGACCTTCAGACGTGCAGTTGATTCAGATGAGGTTTATCGCCAGCTGGATGATGATTCCCTCTATCCTGTATTTTCTATGAAGTTGCACAAAATTGATGTGCTATCAAAAATGAGGGAGAATCGAAACCCTAACATGCTGTTTAGGGATGGCATGGTAATGTTTATTTTACATTTTATTGAAGTTTTTAATTGTACTCTGTCACATACTAATTTACTTTTCTTAAATGTCTTGATCAGAACAAGTTCTTCTCATTTGGTGATGAGGCTGCTGGAAAGGAGATGATGCAACAGGCATTTAATTTGGGACAACGTGATGCAACGTTTGTGCTTGGGATTCTGGTGATGGGGGAAAGTCAAGACAGACAGGCAGAGGCCAAGCAACTGTTGACCTCTACCAGAACAAGGTTAGCAGGTCTGTGGGATGTTGCCCGGACAGCTAACAAGGTACGTCGATTGTTGGCTGATCCCCGTATCGTATGGCGAGCAAAAAAGGAATACCCTAACTGCATTCTTTGTTGTCCTAAGCACAAGGTATTGCAAGCACAGACGTTACGCGATGCCTTCTTTCACAGACGGGCTTGGCTGTTAAATTGTAATGTATGTTTGTGGGATGCTTGCTACATTGACTTTGTATCTAGTTTTGGTATTTATTACTTTTGATTAAGTATATATAATTATATAGTTAGTTATCGACAGATGTATGTCGGATACTTATAAATATGTACTTATTTTTTGTAGTTAAGTTAATGATCGATGTGTTATATATATGTGCATTATATGCTTTTGTTAATGGAAGGTCAGGAAAGGAAACAAGATGCTAGGAACCTGTTGGTCATTTCACTTTAGGGTCTAGGGCTAGCGTTTAGGGTTTAACAACATAATAATATATATTTATCGTTGGAAAAGTAAATCAATTGTATTGATAGCTGAGTTGGTCATTTCGCTGAGGAGTTAACCTAGCAATCTCGGGTTCGAGTCCCCTAACCTACATTTTGTTTTTTTGAGCTCAATATTGTTTGATTTGCTGTTTTCCCCCCTACAATCATAAATTCATAATTAACCTTATTCATAATTTTAACTCTAAATATTATTTCCTTCATTTTGGAGCCAAATTTTTCCCCAAAAAATTTAAACTGACCAATTAGAGCCAAGCAGAAAAATTTGAATTTCAAGTGACCTTTAAATTACATTCCAAAACATCTTAATACATTTACAACTCTCAATTAATCTCCAAGCAAAATATCAAACAATTTACAACTCTCAATTAATCTCAATTAAAGTATATATATATCATGGATAACGAAGCCGATCATCCTCTAAATAATTATAATGATGACGACCGCGATTTAGGATATGAATCGGAGGGTTACGATGATGTACAAGATGATGAAGCCGATGAAAACGACAATAATGCAAATCCCAAAATAGTTCCGCCGAGGGGCATAACAAGATTATTTGCGTTTCGCAACAAGTATGGCAGACCCGGTGCACAAAAGCTCAAGGTAACCTTCGATCAAATGGATCGGCTAATAGGGGACAATAGAGCTTTGTTTGCGAGTTTTTTGGGAGACATTGTTCGTGAGCATATTGGTTTGAAGTAACTATCCTGGAAGAAGGTCGATAAAGAAGAAAGAGATAAACTGTGGGATGAAATCATGGTATTTGTAACCCACTCCATGCTCCCTTGATTAATTTCCTTTATTAATTAAAATTGTTTACAGTACATTATATATGCAACTGCATATATATATATATATATATAGATTTAACTTGTTAATATTGATCTTGCAGCGATATTTTGATGTTGATGAGACACACAGAAAGGTAGTAATGAATCGTCTTGGTGCCCATCTTAGGAATTTTAGAAGGAAATTGAGGGAATCCTACATAATGCCTAACCTAAACACACCAGCAGTAAATGAAGTCCCAATGAAATATAGTGCAGTTGTCCATGCCCCGGAATGGAACTCTTTTGTAGAGTATACGAGCACGGAGGATTACCGGTTTAGTCATTTATATTAGAGTGCATATATATATATATATATATATATATATATATATATATATATATATATATATATATATATATATATATATATATATATATATATATATAATTTCAGATTATTGTGTTTGCACATTAATGCCATCTAATAATCATTTTGTTCTGTAATTAGAAAAAGTCAGATGCGTCAAAAGAGGCGCGCTCCAAGTCGGTTTATCCGCATACCATGGGACGAGGTGGCTACGTACATGTGAAAAAGAAATTGATAATTACATTTACATATATAATGTATGTTTCTATTTTGTACATTATATGTATCAATTATATATAAGATCAAAGTAAAATACACAGAAAGCTAGTGTACTTTGTATCTGTTTTCAATTTTATATGCTTACATGTTAATTGGTAATTTGACTAATTTACATGTGTGTTGATTTGATGATTATAAGATCGAAGAAAAAGTAATCGAAGCACATGAAGAACCCCCACGTGGTATATTGTGGTTGAGAGGAAGGCAAAACAAAGTCGGGTTATTTCTAGACGAAATGACTAAAGAGAAGGGACAAGAAGTAGTAAGCATTAATTTGACATGAAAATTTTCCGTTTAAATAGTTCATGTAGTTTACTTTCGATAAATCAATTAACTACTGGCTGTTGGAATCTATAATGCAGATAGACACTCACGAGAAGATCAAAACCGGAACCTTACAGCTTGCTCATGGCAACGATGCAATGACAGAGGTATTTGGAAAGGAAAAGGGAGGGTATGCCAGAGGAGTAGGAAGTGGAGTGACAATCAACAAGTATTTTCATCTTCCAGCAGCTCGAAGCAGAAAAGCAGCAGATGCCGAACAGATGAAATTACTTCAAGCAGAACTTGCAGCAGAGAGACGTGCCCGTGAAGACAAAGACAAAGTTATAGAAACGTTGTCCAACCAGGTGTCACAAGTGATGGCCAAGTTGACTGCACAAGAGGCGAAAATTAATTCAATGTCAACTCAAAACCTGCCATCGGAGGAAAGACATTTAATTCTTGTATTAATTAAGTAATTATGCTAACATATTATTCATTAATTTATATTGCAGCTAACGGATATATGTATTTCTTTATATATATTGCAGGTGTCTCCATCAGTGGACGTTAATCCTAAAGCAACCATTGGAACTGCAGATCAGGAGTGCCAAATAAGGTCATCAAGTGTGGTTGGAAGTGGGCAGGAAGCTAGTTTTGACAGGCCTAAAGGACTTGCAACTAGCATGATCAACCAAAAAGACAAAATGGTAATTAAGTAATAAAACATTAGAATTACATTGATTTTGCAGTGGAATTGAAGAACTTAAAAGGGCCAAGTCATGTACTCCCACTGCTAGTTCAAGAGTCACTCCCACTGCTAGTTCAAGAGTCACTCCCACTTCTACTGCAAAATCAAGCTAGTTTTGCCACTGCTAGTTGTATTCAAAGTACAGCTAGTAATTCAAAGCACTGCTAGTTCAAGAGTCACTCCCATTTACAATAATTACTTGTTTGCCTTGTTTTATATAGGAGACTGTTGAAGAAGCAGTTAACAAGTCAGCAAACAGGACGCCTGATTCACAAGAGAACACGGTTGAACCTAACCGGTCGTCCCGATCACAAAAGAAACGGTCTCCAACACCACCAACGCTGCAGGTATATATATGTATTTCAGCATGTTGAAACATTATTCAATTAAGTTTCATCTAATTCTGATATTGCATACATATATATATATATATATACATGATATGATGCTGCTGGAAAATATTGAAATCGGTAAATATGAAGTGCTATTAATTATTTGTTGAAATATTGGTTTATACAATTTTGAATTTAAGTTTCATCTAATTCTGATATTGCATATATATATATATACATGATATGATGCTGCTGGAAAATATTGAAATCGGTAAATATGAAGTGCTATTAATTATTTGTTGAAATATTGGTTTATACAATTCTGAATTTAATTAGAATGCAATTACAGGGTATTTATTGTGAGTTATACTCTGTGCATATCTGAAATCTTCACCGTTTAAGACAGAGGCTTATGCTTAGTTATAATTAGTATATATATTTATATTAATCGTCATCATTTCATTTTGTTTAGGTATTCAAGTGTAAACTGTGGAACCTAAAGAAGTCAAACACAATTGCTTTGGGTACCGTATACGTGTCGAGTGGAAAACAGATGTTTCATAGCAAAGTACTCCCAAAGGATTGCTACAGAGTGTCTGTTGGTACATCGTTGGTGGATGCAGCTTTTTTACCGGACGTTGGAGACAATGGTGTCAAAACTGCTTTGCAGGCAGTAGGTGGTTTTTATGCATGGCCGAAGGAGCAAGTGGTATTTGAGGAGGAGGTACATACAGTACGTATACGTTTTTAACAACCTATATCTACCTACGTATACATATATAATTCTTCATATATTAATATTGATGTTTGATACATATATATGCGGCTTTTGTCTTTTACAGGTAACACCACCTACTTCAGGTCAATTGGCGTATGCGGAAAACAAAACTGCACCAGAAGTATCAAAGAAAAGGCGCAACACATCGGTTTATGTATCTAGTGATGCCGTGCAAAAGCAAGCGAAGATGAGACTCAAGAGTCAAAAGGCCTTGCAACTGTGATCATGTATAATTACTTTATCATTTTGATACATTTATTCGGTTATTATTATCATGTAAAACAATATTCCAATATTAGTTTGGGTACATGTATGCAGTTAATTATGTACATATATATTATTCCAATTTTAATTTGTCGTGTTATATATATATATATATATATATATATATATATATATATATATATATATATATATATATATATATATATATAATTCCAATTGTCACACGAAATATTGATTTGTTATACGTGACTAAATGATGCGCTCACATAATACGGTCACACTTTGATTGACTCGTTGTGTGACTAAATGATACCAAACGTCACACACAAAAAAAATTCATGTGGCCATTGGATGAACAATAGTCACACAAAAAACAGGTTCACGTGACTTTAAAGATCATATGGTCACACAAATTAACACCTATGGCCACATTTGGTTTAATTATATATATATATATATGTGACCAAATCCAAAAATAATGATGGTGCATTTTGTGTGTCAGTCAGTTGGTCAAACTAATGTAATTCTCAAAGTCAATTAGTCTACGTATGTATAATGTTTAGTGTGTATATTCGAGTCTGTAAATGAAATATAATTATAGAATATACATAAAATGGTGACATTGTAATTGGGCCTGCGACGTTAAGTCAGACGTCGCAAGGATCTGGGCCTGCGACATTGAGCCCAACGTCGCAGGGTCCAGTGGGTCGAGTATAAATAGCGAGTTAGAGTTTCATTTGAGGGTTGATCAAACCCTAGAGAGTAGCCGTTTTGTGTGAGTGCAGAGAGGAGAGAACGAGAGTTTGAGTTTGTATCTTGTAATCTTTATTATTCAATTGTGAATATATACAAAGATTATAGAAATCGTGTGTTCGTGAATTCATTATCAATTGTTTATCATTATTCTATACGATCCGATCAGATCCCACGAGTACGGGACTAACAAATAAAATATTTGTTGTGTGACTAAATGATACCAAACGTCATGCAAACATAAAATTCGAGTGGCCATTGGATGAACAATAGTCACACAAAAAACAGGTTCACGTGACTTTAAAGATCATATGGTCACACAAATTAACACCTATGGCCACATTTGGTTTAATTATATATATGTGACCAAATCCAAAAATAAAACACTTGTTGTGTGACTAAATGATACCAAACGTCACGCAAACATAAAATTCGAGTGGCCATTGGATGAACAACAGTCACACAAAATACAGGTTACGTGACTTTAAAGATCATATGGTCACAAATATTAACACCTACGGCCACATTTGGTTTAATTCTATATATGTGACCAAATCCAAAAATAAAACACTTGTTGTGTGACTAAATGATACCAAACGTCACGCAAACATAAAATTCGAGTGGCCATTGGATTAACAATAGTCACACCAAATACAGGTTTACGTGACTTTAAAGAGAATTTGGTCACACATATGAACACCTGTCGCCAATTTTGGCTTACTTTTGTGTGACCAAATCCCAAAGAAAAGCACTCGTTGTGTGACTAAAATTTACATAACGCCACACAAAGATAGAATTCACGTGGCCATTGGAGGCACAATCGCCACACAAAATCCACGTTTACTTGGCTTTAAGGAGCATTTGGTCACGCTTATTAACACCTATGGCCACTTTTGGCTTCATTTTATGTGACCAAATCCCAAAATAAAACACTCGTTGCGTGACAAAAATATTACATAACGCCACACAAACATAGAATTCAAATGGCCATTGGATGGAAATAGTCACACATAATACACCTTCTCTTGATTTTAAAGAGCATATGGTCACACAAAAACCACGTTTACGTGACTTTAAGGAGCATTTGGTCACGCTTATTAACACCTATGGCCACTTTTGGCTTCATTTTATGTGACCATATCTCCAAATTAAAACACTCGTTCTGTGACAAAATGTTACATAACGCCACACAAACATAGAATTCAAGTGGCCATTGGATGAACAATAGTCACATATAATACACCTTTACTTGATTTTAAAGAGCATATGGTCACAATTTTTATGGTTTTGGTCACTCTTTTTAAATGGATACGGCCACTAACCATTTAATGTGGCCGTATGCACCCTATGGTCGCGGGACCTTTAGTCACACACACGTTGAAAAACAAGCGTGACCGTAAGCATATCGTCACGCTTTTCTGGTGTGACCAAAGCCCAAATCTGTACTAGTGAATCTGGACTTGGTTTGATTGTAAATGTTTTACAATAATTTAAATTCTTTTAATTCAAAAGAATTTGTAAAGATAATTAACAAACATGATACAACTCTAGAAGAAGTAGTCGTTTGTTATGGTTTCACCGAACTTTAAAAATATATTAGTAGCTTACGACTCTAGAAGAAGTAGTGTTTATCATTAATTCTATCAAAAGTTAAATACCTTTATATGAAACGTGATTATATGTTTATGGATGTCAAAAGCTCGGGAGTACCAAAGTTGACACCTTAATATTCCTCTTAAGTGTACGTTAATCCTCGTGGTGAGTAGTTAGACACACTAATCCTCTCACAATTCTCTTGAAATTTTAATTCATCATTATTAACTGCATTACCTCATCAAATTTGTGTGCTCCTGTGTTTACAATTTCTCTCTTATTAATTACTCGTCATATGTAATTGCCATGAAATCAACTCTTCATTTACAAGGCAACTCTTTTCTTTCAATCTCTAAGAAGAAATTCACCCACACTTAAGTTCTAACCCTCCCACTTGTTTTATTTCTCGTATTATTGTATCATCATAACAACATGTCAATCGTACTCGATGATCAATTTCAATAAGACATTGATCGTACTCAAATGATCAAGCCACCACAAAAGATCTATTCCATTATAATAACTCAATATTATTTTATATATTTTTTTTTAAGAATTGACTTTTCTAGTAACATTAAACAACTTGTTAATAGTAATCGTACTCAAATAATCAATCAATATATATAACTTCTCTCAGTTGTGTGCTCCTCTTACACGGGTGCAATCCGGAACACATAACCATTACTTATTTAATCTCTATATTGCTCTTTACAATTTAAGGATTACTTCTATATTTATTATAATAAGATATTTGATCAACTCAATGACTATACCGATGCACTTGAGCATCTACCCTTTTTAGTCGGCAACATTACATTTATATTCTCTTTCAAACTCTGTGATTGTTAGGGGTCACCTCCTGTTTATCATTTTTGAACACCAGAGGGTGTCATTACAACTTTCTCACCTTACACTCAATCCTCCTTGATATGTATGCACTCCGCTGGAATCTTATCGTCTTACTCTCGATTTACTTAGAAAATTTAACTAGTACACATAGCATCACAGACAAGTTTATTAGTAATTACCATACACAAATGGTATTCAACGTTTCATTTCTCTGCAGTTGAGTGAACTCTTGCACAAATGCAATCCGGATTACGCAATTAGTTATCAACGCAACCTTAGAGTTTAAAACAATTTTTTTATTTTCTTTAATTTCTGTGGGAAAAATAAAAAATTTGCATTTTAATTGATTTATTAATTTTTTTTTTCATATTTCTACAATTAGACTTTTTTTGGGAGTTATTAATAAGATTTAATTGATAAATTTTCAAAGGGGAACTATCAATCCACATTATCCGTTATAATACGCTTCAGGAGGACTTCTACATAATTTAAAATGAAATTTGGAAAATACTGTTAATTCAATTTTTTATTTTTTTTGTAGATTCCTTCTATTTTACTATTATTATTTTACTAAGTAAAAGTATTACAATTATATTTATTGTTAACTTATTTTATAACTAACTTTTATTGTTCTTTTTATGAAATTTTTCTCATTAGGAAATGTTTTTTAAATGAACTTATAAGTACAATGAAGAAAGGAGCTTGACAAAACCTGTTGGACGATTTTAAATGATAAGGATCATATCATCAAAGACACTATTTTCAGTTTTACATGATGGATGTAAAGTAAAAGATATTTATTATTATTGTTATTTTATTTCAATATATAAGTTTTACAATAATTATTACTCAAATAATAGTTTTATAATTTTTTAGTAATAAGAAAAGGATTAAATTAAATAACATAATTGTATTTTTTTAGTGATTAATAATACGTAATATTATATCTAGAGAAAAGGAATTGTAATCATACATATATTTATAAATTATGTGCGTACTTCAGTTACGGAAAATAATAATTTTTATTAAATATCAAATAAAATTTAGTTTTTTGATAGGATATATTTATACTTTATATTTGAAAGAGATTTTTTTAGGTAAATAAATGAATTTATATTAGATTAGATAGATTAGATTAGATTTCTTTTATTAATATTTCGATTAGATTATTATAACATTAGATATTTAATTAATATTATGTATCATTATTAATTTTATAACACAACTTCGATTACATGCGGTTCACAATATGTTTGTTTCGGTCCAGTTTGATGACCCGTATAACCATATCCAACACATCATATAGCGTTCAACACCACAATGTCAAGCATAACTATTTTTTTTCGTGTACAATCATTAGAAAAAATAAATGGAATAGCCCGCGAATCCGCGGGTTATAAACTAGTTAATGATTCAACATAAGTTAATAATATTAGGGATCTCAATTATTGTGTTACGGACTTGATATACTTAATTAGGTGAATCAATCAATCAATATGATATGAGCTTCACCCGTACTTGAATTAATTAATACCAAGAACTTTTGTAATCGGTCCGTTGCACAATAATCATTATAATCAAAAGATTTATAATTTGACATGAATATACAAATGCACATCAAGACAATATTGATCAATCAATATATATATATAAATGCACATAAGGCAATTTATCATGATATGCAATAATCAAGCACAATTAATATAGCCTACATTCCCATTTTGGTAAATACACGAGAATACTCACATTGAATCCAAGCTAAGTGTGTTTGCTACTTCCGAAACCTTAAAGAAGAAATTATCCTTGTTTCGCCGTCACCATGGATCACCATACTCTCAAGACATTCAAAGAGACTCACAAAGATATATCTTAACTTTTCTAGCATTTCTTATGTCTATGTTCTTGTGTGCGTGAAATGTACATCAAGAATTTGAGATGATCCAATTTATAGCATTTTTAAAGAGATTAGTCATCAATCTATATCTAGGTTAGGGATGACAAATGTATACTCTATGTAGCTTAAGCTTATGTGTAAGACATGAACTCATAGTGCCACTTATACTACCAATAAAATTACACCTTGCAAACATAGAAATCTTATCGATGTTAACTTGTGCATTCAACAGTTGTACATTATGCATCACAAAATATACTTGGTGCTTAAATTTTAATTTTAATACCCATGCCAAACTCAAGGCTTCAATCATTGTAATGATTTCAAGCTAGTGTTAGCTTTGACACTTGTAGTCATTTTAACCTTATAGACTTGCCACATGTTGAGCGTAGCTTTGCTACTTGTCAAAATTTGAGAGCATACTTCATATACACTTCGATTATAACGCCATTTTTTAGCTCCAGTAACTAAATTGTTTAATACCACTTTAGAGCTTTAATTACTTGTACTTTGAGCAAAACCAATTGTACATATACTTGGTGCTTGCTTTATGAGTTCTACAACTAATAGTATAGAACTAATAGTTGTACATAAAACTTTATAGACATCTTTAACATTATACAAACGATGAACAAGTTTTCAATATTTTTAACCCATAATCATAACACATTTCTATATTGAATTCCTTCCTATCTTGATACGAATTTAATCAATGATCTTTATGATAATACATGTAAGTTTTGAGTTGCTATAAATTTCTTCTTCTTTTTTTTAGTTAGTCTCGTTAAATAAATCTGTTTAGAAGGAGAAACCATATCGTTATAATTACCGATCCTTAAACTAGTCTTGTTCTTAAAACTTACTCTCTTCTTAAAAAAATAGAATAAAAATAATTGTGACTAAGATGAGAAATTGGGTTGTTACACGAATTGAATAATTAGAAGATTGAAAATTAATTTTTATAAAATTATGTTTAATACTTTAATTTTGGAAGAAGAATAGTCAAAGGGGGATGATTTGTACACCACTAATTTTTAGCCGTACACCACCAAATATGTTTTACAGAATTGTACTGTACAAAACTGTAAAACATATTTAGTGGTGTACGGCTAAAAACTACTGGTGTACGAGTTCCCATAGTGAAATGAACTAGAAGAGACAAATTGATTTTCGCATAATAAAACTTTTGAAAGTAAAAGACAATAAAATAAAAGAGAAGAAAAGAATAAACAAGCAAAGAACATGAAATTGAAGAGGGTAGGAATAAAGTGATCAAAGTATCTTTTGCATTTAAATAATACAATGGTTTCAGCCACACACGTACACCTTGCGACTTGACTCTGTTTTTCCTTATTGCTTAATTAAGATCTAAAATGGTAAATTCTCATATTTACGAATAAGAAAGAAGATTGAAACGAAAGAACACAAGAACAGGCAGGTATTCTCCTCTCTTATACTCACGTTTAGTTTATTAGGCTGTTTGTTAGCTTAACTTTTATATACATTTTCAATTAGTAGTTCGATTTTTGAGATATTGTATGAATTATTTCGAACCTGTGTAAGAACAATGGGTAAACAAAGAAATTAGGTTGACTTGAAATTTAAAATAGTCAATTCTTATTAAAACTTCCTTCAGGGCTTGTTTGGTACAAGGAAATGAGGGGACAGAAATGAAAATAACCTCATTTCCATTGTTTGGTATGCCAGAGAAAATAAGAAGCGGAGATATACAATTTCCCGAGATATCCTTCCCTTTGTATTTTCATTTCCATCCAAATTGAAAGTGAAATTGGAAGAAACTAAATTTGTTCATGGATAATTTCTCCATGTACTAAAGAATAAAGGGGTATAAAAAGGAATCCACGTGAGTGTCACATGCCAAAAACAGTTTTTGAAAAATTATCAAGCCCTAACCCTCTTTTGTCTCTGGCGATTATGGTGGTTTCTTTCTGCCGATCTTTCTTCTCGTCATCACCGCCATTTACTCGTCGTCATCTTCTGCTGTTAGCATATCCTCATCTAACGGTAATAATTATATCGATTCATTGTTTCACTTTTTACTCTTATGTGCTTCGATTACCATTAAAATGTATAGATTACTTTTTTATGAAAAATCAAAATAATATCTCACAGTAATGGATTGGTGTTATTAGGTTATTAGAACTCAAAAGTATCTAAGAATGTAAGAATCTATATATTTCCTTTTTAATGTTCTTTGTCGGATGCCCATGGGATATGTATTTATATGAATTATAAGCACCAAAATGGCTCAATATTTGGTAAATATTTTAGTAGTGTATTAAATTAATTGCTCTGTAATTCTTGGGAGTGTAGCTAGTTTGATTATGAATTCTGATATGTAATAGATGATTAGATGTAGCATATATTGACTAATATTACAATGTCCGATTGTACATATCGTGTAAACGGAATGAGTAATATATTACCTCCATTTTAATACATATTACTACAGCAACAACACGAATATATATATCGTTTGATTCTTGATTCTGTTGTATAGTAGTATTAAATAGACTACTTATTTTCTTTCTTCGAAAGTGAAACCCTCTGCTTATGAAACTTTGATGCCTTGTATGTTTGTATCGTACTATCGATTTTGTTCACTTGATTTTATAATTAAACATCTCATGCATTCTTATTGAGCAGTTCATCAACATTTTAATTTTGGGAAAAAGCTTCTGTTAATTGTATTGTTCTAAAGTAGTTTAATTAAAGGGTCTTTTACAAAATTTTGTACCCGTAGAGCAATATTCACTTGTAATTTTTATTGCTTTGTTTATATGCTTATACGATTTCATTTCTCTGTTTACATTACCAAACGAAGGAATTTATTTTTTCTCACTTCTCAGATCAATTTCTCTGGCACTACCAAGTATCTTTTGCATTTAAATAATACTACGGTTTCAGCCACACACGTACACCTTGCGACTTGACTCTGTTTTTCCTTATTGTTTAATTAAGATCTAAAATGTTAAATTCTCATATTTACGAATAAGAAAGAAGATTAAAACGAAAGAACTCGCACAGGTATTCTCCTCTCTTATACTCACGTTTAGTTTATTAGGCTGTTTGTTAGCTTAACTTTTATATACATTTTCAATTAGTAGTTCGATTTTTGAGATATTGTATGAATTATTTCGAACCTGTGTAAGAACAATGGGTAAACAAAGAAATTAGGTTGACTTGAAATTTAAAATAGTCAATTCTTATTAAAACTTCCTTCAGTGTTTGTTGGGGTGTGTCTTTTGGAGGTCATGCTTTTTTTTTATTCATTAAAACCTTTTCTTTAAGATAATATTTTACTATGAGATCTTAATAATTAATGAATTGTTTATTAAAGATGATGATTAAAATAATTAATACTCGTAATTAATTATCAGTAAAAGCCCACATCAACCTACTCTTTCTACTAAAAGCTGATTTATTATATGTTCACCATGACCTCATGGTCATGGGTTCGAACCCGGATGTGAGCAAAATGCTCTCCGGGATGGAGACAGGGGTTTTCTCTCGAAATATTCGGGTTTCCCCTGGAATTGGTGATGGGTATATGAAGAGGCAATGCCACTGAGCCCAATACTGCCTTTCAAAAAAAAAAAAGGTGATTGATTTAAGATTTTGAATTCATTTATTTATTTTGTTCCTGGGCTCATTAACCTACATTCATCAAGTTTAATCATCCACAGAGATTTTCACATCAGATTAAATAATTCCTGCTTCCACACCCTGCCCTAAAAATCACTCCTTTTCCATAGTTTTATTAAGTTGTGCTCTTTTATTATTGATAATCTATCATAAGCCATGTTCTTGATTAGTGTTAGTGACTTATTGTAAGCTCCATCTTGTTATATTAATTATAGATTTCTGTCATATTGTATTGAATTCCCTTTGTTAATTTGTTTGCTTCTATAGGTGCCACCCGGATTACAAACATTCAGCAATGGATGTTGTAATTGCCATTCTTAACCCTGTTGTCGAGTCTCTCATGGTTCCTGTTAAGGAACACATAGGATATGCGGTTTCCTGCACAACATATGTCAGGAAGATGGATATCAAAAAGAAGGAGTTGGAAGTTGCAAGACAAGGTGTTGAAGAACACATGAACCATAACAGGTTAAACAATCTTAAGATTCCTTACGATCAAGTCAAAGTTTGGTTGGAAGCAGTAAAAACTATCAATGACAATATAGATACTATTCCTAGAGATGTCGGAAGTTGTTTCAGTTTCAAGATTAGGTACAAAGTTGGCAAGAAAGCATTTAAGATAATCGAAGATATCGAAAGTGCCATAGCGCAGCTCTCTTTGATCACTTGGACTAATGATCCAATTCCACTAGGAGTAGTTGCTTCCACGATAAAATCTACTTCTGCAGCACAAAGTGAGCAGGGTGACTTTGAGTCAAGAAAGTTGACTTTCATCAATGCACTTAAAGCCCTTGAACCAAACTGGGAATCCCGCATGATTGCATTATGTGGGATGGGAGGGGTAGGAAAGACCACGATGATGGAAAAGCTGAAGAAGGTTGCACAAGAAAGGAACTTTTTTCATATGATTGTCAAGGTGGTTGTAGGGGAGACTATAAACACCATTGATATTCAAGGTGCTGTAGCAGATTACCTCGGTATAAATCTCACCGAAAATAGTGTTTCAGCAAGAGCTGAGAAGCTTCGTATAAGTTTCGAAAAGCATTCGGATGGAGGTAAGAATAACATCCTGGTTATACTGGATGATGTATGGAAGTTTATTGATCTAAAAGATATTGGTTTAAGTCCATTGCCAAATCAAGGTGCTGGCTTCAAGTTCTTGTTAACATCACGAGACAGTGATGTTTGCAGTATGATGGGAGTTGAAGCTAATTCAATTTTCAATGTGGAACTCTTAACATACCCAGAATCCCAAAGTTTATTTAGCCAATTTGTAAAAGACTCTTATGATGTTAATCTTGATCCTGATCTACAGAAGATAGGAGATGATATCGTAAGAAGATGCCAGGGTTTGCCGATTGCCATCAAAACCATCGCCATTACTCTTAAAGGTAAAAGTAAGAGTGCATGGGAAGATGCACTTGCTAGCTTAGAGCACGATAACTCAGATGGAGTTGTAAATAAAGTCTTCGAAGTGAGCTACAACAATCTCGAAACTGAGGAGGCTAAATCAATTTTTCTTCTATGTGGCTTGTATCCCGAAGACTTTGATATTCCTACGGAGGAGTTGGTGAGATACGGATGGGGTTTGAAATTGTTTAAAAAAGTGCATACTATTAGAGAAGCAAGAAACAGGTTAAAAAGTTGCATTGAGAAACTCATAAACGCAAACTTGCTATTATCAATGGAGAGTCGTCGTGTTGGGTGCTTCAAGATGCACGATCTAGTGCGTGCTTTCGTTTTGGGTATGTGTTCTAAAGACGAGCATGATTCAATTGTAAGCCATGGTGACACGTTTGAATGGCCTACGGATGATAGAAGCAACTATTGCAAAAGACTTTCATTATCATGCAAGGTTGCCTTCGAGTTTCCTAATTACTTTAAGTTCCCAAACCTATCATTTCTGAAGCTCATGCAAGGATATGAGCCGCTAAGGTTTCCTGACAACTTCTACAATGAGATGGAAAAACTTCAAGTGATATCTTTTGAAAATATGGGGTATCCATTGCTTCCTAAATCTCCTCAGTGCTCCACCAACCTTCGAACACTCTGTCTCCATAGATGTTCATTAAGCTTTGATATATCTGCTATTGGAAATCTTTTGAGTCTGGAAGTGCTTAGCTTTGCTAATTCTAGAATTCGAAAGCTGCCTTCTACTATAAGAAATTTAAAAAGGCTAAGACTACTCGACTTAACAGAGTGTGTTTATCTTCGTATAGATATTTCTGTTCTTGAAGCTTTGGTCAAACTTGAAGAGCTTTATATGAGAGCTCATAATGGATGCTCAATTAGATTGACCAGTGACAACTTTAATGAACTCGCAGTACGTTCAAAAAACCTTACAGCATTAGAAGTTGAGTTCTTGGAATACAATGCTCAACTAAAAAATATGTCATATGTGAAGCTTAAAAGATTCAAGATGTCACTGGGATGTTTCTATAAAGTAATAGACGGGGACATGAACTCATGTGAAAACAGCTTGATGTTGGTCACCAACCAATATGGGCTACTGGAGTCTAGAATGAATGTGTTGTTTGAGAAAACCCAGGTGCTTTATTTACAAGTGAAAGATATGAATGATCTTGAAGCTGTTGAGGTGAATACACCACATTCTCCTCCTCGATACTCTTCGTTCTGCAATTTACGAGCCCTTGAAATTGAGCGGTGTCTAGAGTTGGGATACCTTTTCACACAGAATGTTGCAACAACTTTGTCAAAGCTCGAGTATCTTAAGATTTCTAAATGCCCTAATATGGAAGAATTCATAAATGCTAAGAGTGATGGAGCACAGAAAATTACATTTCCAAAGTTGAAAAAACTAACTCTAAAAGAACTACCAAAGCTATCGGGTTTGTGCAATAGTGCAATAGTAATTGAACTACCACTACTCGAGGAGTTGGATTTGGATAGCCTTCCTAGTTTCACAAGCATTTATTCCAAGAATAAAGCGGCAACATCTTCAATATCGAGTAATATTTCCGCAATTAAATCATTCTTCACCAAAGAGGTAAATGTTTATGTCAATATAAATCTAAAAATCTATTCAATTTGGAGTTTTTTTAAATAAAGGTTGTATTGTTGTTGTGTCATATATAGTTTCCTTACGGGGGAAAGCAAGTCTCGTATTTAGGCCCTCTGTTTTAGACAAAAAAAATGATAAATTTATTGTTTGTATGGGGCTATATATCAACACATGAGCAAATCTTAATTTATTTGCAGATTCTGATTCCTAAGCTGGAAGTTTTGCGTGTTAATAATATGGAGAATTTGAAGGAGATAGGGCCTCGTCAGTTGGGTAGCAATCTATGCATATTGAGAGAAATTACTGTCGAACGGTGTGATTCCCTTGAGGTGTTATTCAACAGTGATTTGGGATGTGCCGGTGAAATTGAGCAAGTTACCAGCAACTTGAGAAGCATTGACGTGGAGGGATGTGATAGGCTTGTGAATCTTTTTCCATACAATCCATTTCCATTACTGAGTCGTTTAGAAAAGCTTCAAGTTACAGAATGTAGCTCCATTCAAGTGTTATTCGACATCGACTACGGATGTGTTGCTAACGTTGACCAACTTAGCAGTAGCTTGAGAAGCGTTGAAGTTGATGGATGTGATAGTCTTATGAAGCTGTTTCCAATCAATCCGATGCCATTATTCAATCATTTGGAAGATCTTGACGTTTATAGATGTGCTTCTATAGAGGTATTATTTAACATCGACTTGGGTTGTGCTGGGAACATCGAGCAAATTAGCAGCAGCAAGTTGAAAAGCATTCATGTGAGGAGTTTAAAGAAGCTAAAGGAGGTGTGGATGATAAAGGGTGAAAATAGCTCTGGTCTCCTCATCGGTGGCTTTCAATCTGTTGAAACACTAAGGATACGCAATTGTGAGAGCTTTCTAAATGTTATCACACCTGCCACCGCCAATATTGATCTTGGGGCACTTGTAGAGATTAAAATATTCGGAAAGTTCGGAAGAGGTGTCGAGAACAATGAATTGGTTCCGGAGCAAGAGGTATGTGTTTCTATACAATTCCCTTTTGCTTAATTTATCAATCAGGTTATTTGTTAATTATAAGTAAAATACTAGTAGCCTAGTAGGTCTTTTATTATTTTAGAGTAAATTAATTACGTTCTTGTACATGAGGTTTTTAATACATTTCATATATTCCTCGACTCAAGTTGAGTTTTTTCGGGTTCAGTCTTTTGACCCGTATTTTCATTTCACTCCCCTTCTGTCGAAGGGTGAAAAAGTCTTAAAATTTCAAGGGTATTTTAGTCATTTCACGAGGGATGAGGAACTAGGAGTGAAATGAAACCAAGGTCAAGGGACTAAACCCGCAAATAACCCAACTCAATGACGAGGAGTAAAATCTATTACAAAAATCACGGACGATGAATGTAATTTACTCTTTATTTTAATATATAAAGGGTAAAATCGACCATTTGATGGCCCCTGCTAACCAGTCCCTCGACCAACATAGTGAAAATAAGATGTTAATATAGAAACGATGAAAACGAAAATAAAGATTCACTCTTTTGTAAAGTTATGTGAAATAAAAAAATAACAAAGGTTCATAGTAAATTTTCCTTTGAAACCAAAAATAAATATAGTTTCACAATTGAAAGTTTGTGTAAACCTAAGTAAAATAAAGGTTCACAATTACAAAGTTTATATGAAAAAAAAACAGAAAATAGCTTCACTTATGTTAGGACCTTTTTAACCCAATTTAACCCAACTCGTCCAAAGCTCATGCATAGTTTTTTTATATTTGGGCTACAACCGTAAGTCTGATAGCACTTGTCAGGTGCTTAATTAGCCCAACTCGTCCAAAGCCCATGCATATAAGCCCATATGAGGTTCCACTCTAAAACCAATTGGTGATAAAGGGAGTAGCCCATAAACTTATATACATGCTTTAGTTTCTTTATGTTTCCGATGTGGGACTTGGGTTTGCACCCAACAACTTCTTTGTAAATTCAAGTGAAGTCAAAACATAATGAAGGTTGGCGATCAAATAATGATGTGACATCTAACTTGTACATAATATCAATTGTGTATACCCAACTTACATTTGATATTTTAAATGTATTCAACTTTCAAAAAATATGTTTTAGTGTATTTTATTGATGTGTCATCCATTTAAGGTGTTACGTGACATCTTTAGAGGTTGACAAATCATCAAAAGTACTAAATAATGCACATCAAAAAAACAATTTTGTCAAATACGTATCTCTTATTTTAACATTTTGTTTACCCTACAAAAAATCATGTATATATTATATAAAAGTTGGATCTAGAAAGAAAGAATTTTTTTTGAAAGGCGCAATATATAAAAACTCCATCTATGAGGGGAGCGAAGAAGAACCAGGCTCCTGTCATAAAGAAAGTAAAAAATCGAAAAAGAAACACAAAAAAAACCAAAACACAACCGACAAACTAACAACATCACCCCGATATAGCACCCGCGGATTCAAGCGCCATTCACTCCAAGAAATCGTTAACTTGACACACCGGTTTGTAAGCCAGAGATGGGACATGATGTTGATCGGGAACAAAAATATCTTCACTGATGATGGACAAACGCTTCTCGGGCAAGGCATGAATTGGCTTATTTCACCATTTCCAAATACTCCATAAGCCAAGAAGACTTTATTCAACACCCGCTAACCAATCGTGTAGTTGGCAGAGTTGATAGCGTTCTCAACACCACATGGAGGGGGAGATTCTTCCTGCCACCAACTAAAAAATACCTCTCCAAATATTTAATACAGTAATCATTTCCTTAAATTAAAAAATTGTTAAATGTCATTTTCTTAATTCCTTTTATCAATACAATAATAATTATTTATATATATATTTTCTAAATTAACCAACTTTGTTTACATCATTTATGTAATATACGGAGTATATTTTTTTAATTACTTTGGTGAATATCAAATTTTTCCATATAGAAAAACAACCATGTAAGATCATTTACAATAAAATTAGCTTTTAAAAACCTCTTTATAAATTACTTTTCCTTAACGCAACCTCATTTCATTCCTACAATGACACATGGCTCATGTTATCTATATTCTAACTTTAATCTCATTTATATATATTGTTTTAACCTTGATATTAACATTAATAAATACTTTAATCTAATACCTTAAAATCAACAATTATATATGAACAACTCTTTCATTTAATTTTAGGATATATAATCATTTTTAATGTTCTTATAATTATTTAACTTTTCTAAAACTTTACTCTTAATCCATCTTTTATATTTTAAAACCTAATATTGGCATTAATATATATATATTCTAATCTTAAACTTCAAAATAACTATTACTTAAACAACCCTTTAAATTCTCTGAAATAAGTAATCTTTTTTACAAAATTATGTGTCTTTATCTATATTTTATTGGCCCGGTCGGTGATAGTCGTAAAAAGATCGATTATTATTTTCCCTCATGGCTTCATTAAAATTAAACGCAACACTTTAAATACAAAAAATATGCATACAAATATGATAAAATAACTTTCGATTCATTTGTGTACTGGCTTATCAAGGACTTTCGATTTATATAAATTCTTACATGTTATCATTTATAACACCCCGTCAATTCAGAACCATTTTTTTATTTTTATAACATATCGAAAGCGCTTGGTCAAAACATATATTGATAATTTACATTACTCAACAAACATAATAGTTATACTGTTCATAACCAGAATACATAAAACTGGGTGTTATATAATACAAATACAACATCAAGTTTTTCCAAAACATTATCAAAGTAATCGATCGTCAAACATTCCGTCATACAAAAGCTTCTTGCCCCCCAAATCCGTTTTATCAAAAACATAACCTGCAAGAAGTAGGGTGGTGGGATTAGCACAAGGTTAAGTGAGAGAATATATAATCAACAGTCTAACATAGCATAACAACCCTGTTTATAGAGAATAATCATAAACACATAACAACCCCAAGAGGATCGGTGGTTCTTGGAGAAACTCCCAGCCAAGAACACTTAAAATCAACTGCAGGCCAATACAGTGATTAACCGATAGCTTGTTGTTATCTTCACACGCCATAGGTTACTATGAACTATGTGTACAAGGAACCCCTGACGTGCCCAACAATAACAACAAAGCCCAACCAGTGTTGACCTCTCAATAATGCACATAATGCCCAATGATCAATTTGCACATAATCAACATAATCATCAATATTAGACAAAACAGTCTATCAAGCAGTAGTACTACGTTTACTCGTTGTAACCAAACTTGTTACAACTAAATCATACTGAGAGTTACAGATCCACTCACCTGATAGTCTCAGCCACAAACTCAGAATTCTTATATTACTGAGTCTTTTCCGTATCTGAGAATAAAACGAAAATATAAATTACTCCGTAGTATCCAATATATAATTGGTATAACATATACAAAACACAAGTACTGATACTTAAAACTAGAATCACATAAAATCTTGGGTTACCCTCCGGGTAACCATAGTACTCGCCGGGTACTTTTGTGTCACCCATCCATGGTTGAAAAAGACACTAGTCGGGGTGTACTCGGCAAGGGCTTTCCAATGAGTAATCGGCCTAGTCGGGGTGTACTCGGGGTGTACTCGGAATTTTGACTTTTGTTGACTTTTTTACATTTAATTAATAATTTTCAATGTTATATGTTCAAATATATGAAATAGAAACCTGATTTCAGCCCATTTAAAGTTGAAAAAAGCTGCAGGGGGTGGGGGTGGTAGTAATGCATGTGCAAAAACTGCAAAAGCACAAAATAATTCCCATTTAAATATTTAAAGTTGAAAAAAAGCTGCAAAACACTTCAAATAAACCTCTGTACATAAATTGACTGACTTTGACCATTTGACCGAGTTTGACCGACTTGGACCGACTTGGCCCGACTTGGCCCGTGTAATCCGAGTACACCCCGACTTTGACCGCATTGACCTCGGTTGACCGTTTTTTGACCGACTAGCCCCGAGTCGCCACGGGCCAATGCCGTTTCCCGAGTACACCCCGAGTACTCGGCCGACTAGCCGTTTTTTACAACACTGAACCCATCTCCAAATTTGATCAGAACTTTATTTAATTTACTCGGCCACGTTATCAACCGTATAACCCTTTACCCGGCCCGGCCCATTTTGTAGCGTTACCCGCCGGGTAACCGGATTACATGGTTTACCCGCCGAGTAATGGTGTTATCTGCCGGGTAACACCATTTCCAGCAGCTTGTGAGACCAGCTCAACCCAAAACCCGATTTCATCATTCAAAACCTTTATCTCAGTTCTAATGGCAATTAACAACAACAACAATCATGTAGCATCAATAACACTTTATATTAAGTATCAACTTCATTTTTCCATTACAATCACTATTAATCTACCAATTTCAACAATTGAAATTTCAATAACAATGTTAAGAAATCAACTTACAATTAGTAAGAAGAACAAGGTGATGATGTTGATGAAACTTGAATTAAATCATAGCTCAAGATTTGATTTCCAATTTGGTTTATGGTTCTTAGTTTGTTTTAGGTATTTGATTTCAAGTACAGGGAATAAAATTTCTAAATTGGGAAAGTAAGTAATATAGGTCGGCTAGCTCAAAACCCGACCCAATACCCATTTAATTTGTCCCATTCTAAATCTATTGTCTGGAATCTAAAAATCATTTACGATTTCAACAATTTTATTTTACCGTCAACTATATAAAGTAAAAATAAGTAATAATTTACTAGTCACAATTTAGTTATTTATGATAAACATAACAAAATAAACAAATAAATTCCTAACACATATAAACAAATAATTTAAAGCTTAGAAAATTACCGAATATTACTAGGCCTCTAAGGTGGGTGTTACATCATTGATGCAGGGAATCATCATAACAAGATTGGGATTGAATGAATATCGATATATGAGTCCGGATTTTGAATATCTTTTATTTTTAGTATTAATTATTAATATGTTTCCTAGTTTAATAAGATTCTATAAATAGGGAGATAGTTGATGTCTTTCTCTCCAAGAAAACATCATTATAAATATTAGATATTTAGGTTTTCATTATCAGTTTAAGTTTTGATTAATAAAAGAGTTAAAGAAGAATGATAATTCATTTTTTGATTCTTTGTTATACGTTTGTGTGTGATGGCCATTTAATCATATCGATCCTTCATCATTTGGTATCAGAGCTTCTGGAATTAATGGCCGAACGGCTACGTGGAAGACATCTAGTTCGTAGATCCGCCGAAGTAGGCAACGAACTTGATCCGCATGACGTGGAGATTGCACGTCTCAAGCAACAGATTCAAGAGCTTGAACGCCGAAGGAAGGTTACTAGATCTAAACGAATGTGGGAAACCCTAGATGGTGAAAACACTACTTTTTTAGTTCGTGATCAATGGAATCATCGTGGAGGCGATCGGAAGGAACCCTTATGTAGTCTCGGGAAGCAAGTTACATCGTTTTCTGAGTACGTCGGTAAGGTCCATCCAAACTATCATGGTTCCTTATGTAGTCTTGGGAGACAAGTTTCGACTCCTAAGTTTGCCGGTAAGAATCCAAAATATTATCCTTCGAAGACGGAGGAAATCGAATCTGAACCTATCGTCTGGGACATAGGAGAGGAGGAAGAGGAGCATCCTTTTGTCAACATTTATGAGTTTTTATTTCAAAATTACGAAGACTCGAGGACGAGTCTCTGATACCATAATGATGACGTGATGATTATGACTAGAAGAAACCACACAAATAAACAAGATCGGAAATTCGATAAACCCTAAAAAGGTGCCTTAGAACGGGACTTCTCGAGAATCACTCTCTCTTTCAATAACTCATCATCAACCTAACCAAAACCCTAGCAACTACATTCTTTATATAAGAATCCTAATCTAAATTATAACTTGAAAGAAAAGATAAATCTTTTCTATTACATAAAAGATATTGCTAATTAAAACAAATAAATACTAAATATAAAAGATAGGATATGACAATTAATAATTGTCATGTTGGACCCTTCAATTTCTCGAATCATTATTGACACTCGATTTCACATGTTAACCGAAGAACCGATGGCTAAGCCAGAGGAGTTGGAGGTCGAAGGCATTTCTGCATCAATCATTTAATCTTCATTTGTTATACTCTCCTAAAATCTTGACATGACTTAATTAATCATGGATAACTTCTTCTTTTTTTGGCATTTCAAAACATCACCTTTTCTTTCTTAGTTTATATAAGAACACATCATTTCTTATAATGACACAATCTATTTTTACCATATATTATATTAATCTTAATCGTAGTATAAATATTAATATACATGCAAGTATTATAAAATAAAGATCCTACCACCTTAAAAATGTATATATAAATACTACTCATATTAATCTTTTCCATATTTTATTCTTAACCTTTAATCTATACACTCATCTTAATCTTAATATAAAATTTATAAGGTATAAGATTTGCTTAACACCTTAAAAAAATGACATATATACATACTTATGAAGTCATCAAAACTTTTGAACACTTTTGTTTGCAAGATATTTCGTTATTTTCATAGTTCTATATTAGCTATTAAATATACACTTTTAGATTCATTTTTTTTTTTTTTAAATCCTTAGTTTGTCATAAGATGTACAATTTGGATAAATATTGAGTTAAACAAAATTTAAAGCATCAATTGTAACATACCTCATCATAGTTAACCGCTTTTTAGAGTTGAAGCCTATTGAGGTAAATATCTATATCAAATACATACGATGTTAGAATATACACAAGTTTCAACATGTGCATACGACCCTTTCATAAGATTAATTTGTATTGTTAATGTAACAAACTTTCAATGAAATACTTAGATATTTTAGACAAGGGAGTACGCGCAAATGTAACAAAGTATAGTCTGACATTTATAGTATGTAGTGAAAGATTCTTCTTTTGCCCATTAAGATAGTGTAATTCGCCAAAGTAAATAGGGATTAGGATTCTCTTATGTTGGGATCAGCACGAGAGGTATAAAATTTTTTTAATTAGATAGTTTAAAAATTCACTTTAACTTTAAACCGTGTGACCCATTCATTGTTATTGTGAAAAAACATGACTCTTCATGTTAAAAATCAACATGCATGAGAGGATCATTATCAATAAAATAGTGCATACATTGAAGATGTATTAAGTGCTTCAAAATGGAAGTAAATATGCATCGACTACATTTCATGTAATTATCAAAATTACCTTTCATTATGTGTATTCAACTTTTGATTATTACTATTATATGTAATATGCTTAGGGGTGTTCAAAAATATCCGTATCCGAATCCGAAATTCAAATATCCGAAAATCCGATCCGAAATTATCAGAAATTTCGGATACCCGAAAATTCGGATATCCGAATTTCGGATACCCGAAAATTCGGATATCCGAATTTCGGATATCCGAAATTTCGGATTCGGATTCGGATAGCAATTTGTAGAAATTTTGGATATTCGGATATCCGAAGTATCCGAAATAAAAATATCTTTTATTTAATTTTGTATTTATTATCCCAAATTACTGAACCTATATGAACGATTACCCCCACAGTCTTAAATTAACCCTTCATTTTCCCATTAGAGCACAGGGAGTGCCCCGTTCTCCCTCAGCGTTCAAGCATCGAAAACGCCGGCGGCCGGCGTTCGGCACACCGCTCCACCGTTCGCCGCCACCGTTCTCCCTCGACGTTTGAAACACAATGTTGCTCGGTGCAACGTTTTGCTATTGTTTATTCTTTTTTTTTTCCTTTCATTTTTTTCCTTTCATTTTTTTCCTTTCTTTACTTCATCTTGTTTTGCTTTTTTTTTTTCTTCACCTGGACTGAAAAACAGAAAGAAACGAAAAGAAGGAAGAAGGAAAAAAGAAGAAAGAAGAAGAAATGTGTGGTGGGTGGGTGGGGGGTTGGGTTTTATATTTTATATTATTTTTATTATATTGTTTTAATTATATTCCTTTTATATTATATTGTTTTAATTTTTTTTTGTTTTGTTTAATGTATTTGAATTTATTTGTTTTGTTTTAGTATATTTATTTGTTTGTATTTAAATTATGTTTAAAAATAAATAATAATAAAATAATCACGAGAACGCTGAACTGAACACTGAACCTCAAGATTAACCATTACCCCACTTTTCTGCTTCAGTGTTATGGTTCAGTGTTCCCGAGAACACTGACCTGAACACTGAAACAGTGTTGAGCGCTACTTGTGCTCTTAGAAGACACAAATAAGTCTCCCAATTGAATATCAACAGTCGCTCAAGAGCCGACTTCCGTCAAATCCAAATATCAGGAAACACTAAATTAAGTCCTACATCATCTTTATTTCCTTCTCGTTCATCACAGTGTTATAATAAGTCTCCTATTGCTAATATTAATTGCTGTAAGTGGTTTATCCCATATTAATATTATATAGGATGTGAGTTTGTGTTGCCAAAATTGATTCAAAGTCTCAAATAATACTCCTACTCGATTCTCGTGAAACCCCTGTATTTAGAACACAAATAAACAACCCTTCTTAGATGACTGTTACATATGTCGATCGTATTTATACAAATTATTGGCCGATGTTTATTGTTGATTTGTTTGTTGTTTTCAAGTTCTAAACTTCTCATGCTTCCAGATCTCGATCTATTATTTTCGGATATTTCGGATTATCCGGTATCCGTATCCGAAATTCCGGATATCCGAAATTCGGATATCCGAAATTTCGGATACGGATTTCGGATACCATAATTCACTATCCGAATTTTCGGATATCCGATTTTGAACACCCCTAAATATGCTGACTTGAAAATTTGTGTGGATGTCACATAGTGACTTATATATGTAGATGCTTATAATTATATTAAATATGGATAGATCATTATCACGACTTTTGTGTGTTTTTGTATTTATACCTTGCTAGTTATTACCAATTTAATAAAGAGTTAAGTGATTGTAAATGTATATAATTATGTGTTTATTTCATAGTGAATACGTAACAATATTAACGGTCATTGTATGTACGAAACTATTTATTTTTGTACATTGTGTGTATTTTTGATGACTTGTCAACTTGTAAAGATGAAATGTGTCACCTTATATTTGATAACACGTCTCCGAGATCACATAGAATGTAAAAAATAAATTGTTCAGTACATACAATGACGGTCAATTATATTACATACACAACATAAAGCTCATCACATAGTTATATACATTTAAAAAAAATCCTACTACTTCAAATCAAAATGATATTTGTCAGAAATCAGCGATGTATGTGTTCGTGCATGATTATAAATTCTTGTTGCTTTACATTTTAGTTGATTAAATTAGTATTAATTACAATTTGTGGCTGATATATGCAGGATAGTGGTATATCCAGGAACGGGATAAATGATAATATATCTAATTTTGCATTTCCTTCCAATTTAATACAAATACTCCATCACCTTCGGAAAGTCAATTTGAGCGACAATAGAGGTGTGGAGGTGCTGTTTGAGATAGAAAATCCAAGTAATGGAGAGTTGGTAAGAACTCAGAAAATTCAACAACCGCTATTACTTCCCCATCTTGAAGATGTTCAGTTAAAGAATATGGATAAGATGAGTTATTTGTGGAGGTGCAATTGGAATAAATTCTTAGTTCTTCAAAAGCAACAGCGACAACAATCATTTCACAACCTCACAACCATAAACATCTCCGGATGCCATAGCATCAAGTACCTGTTTTCACCTCTCATGGCACAACTTCTTTCAAATCTAAAGGAAGTTACTTTGACATGGTGCGATGGTATCGAAGAAGTTGTTTCAGATAGAGACGATGAAGATATAGAAATAGATACATCTATTTTATCTTCATACACAGACACCATTTTACTCCCCCATTTTGACTCTCTCTATCTTTGCGGCTTGAAAAACTTCAAGAGGATTGGTGGTGGTGGTGGTGCAAAGGGTATAACTACGGTCATTCATGACCAATTCAAGGTAAGTAATTGGTTTCATATATATTCCACACTTCTTTAATTTTCTTTATTTATTATCCAATTGTTATCAATATTTTTATTCTCGATAATAATAATTACAATACATCATACGAGTACAATTTTAAATAGTTTTAGAAGAATAAAATAAGATAAAAGTGTCGTTGACATTTAATTAATTCCATAGAGACTATTATAATAAATCATACACAATCACATTAACCGAATAAATTTTACCTGAATCGTCAGATTTCATCACTATCTAAATATGAAAAGAATCTACAAAACTATCTTTTTTTTCAAGTTCTCGATATCAACAAAATCTTTGTCAGTACGGTTAGACTAAATGACCAATAATTTGCCCCATTTATTCAAAAAATACACATAAATTCACTCAACAATCAGCTCTGATTATTCCAAAATACACATGTGCTCAAATGCCCACCAATGCACTTTGTTTACTACAAAATGCACATGAATTCTCCCAATTTCCAACAATTCGCTCCGATTATTAACAAACACACATAATTCGCTCAAAGCCCAACAACTCGCTGAGGAGCGAGTTCATGTATATTTTGTAATAATTGGAGCGAATTGTTGAATATTTGAAGGAATTCTTATAAATTTTTAAATAATTTGAACACAGTGTTGGGGGCATTTAATTAGAGTAAACTAACAAAGAATTTTTTATACTACATTTCGCTCTATGAGCGAGATCCTTAACCAAAATAGATAGTTTAAAGATTTTTTTCCATATTTGAACAGTGGGGGTCAAATCAGATCATTCGGGTTTCATTACATAAAGTGTGTACAATTTCTTAACATAATATATCTTCCATTTAAAAGTATTGACATTTTTTTCTCACAACTTACGGTATTCAATAAGTTTTTCAGGTAATTATAATAATGACATTTTTCCCTCTTCAGTAGGTTACACAGCCGGTCGATCCATCAGTTTTTTTTCAATGATTTGTCAAGAATCCATGTTGTTGTGTTATTGCTAGCAACCAGTAACTAATATGGGTGTGCATGCGTCGAGTCGGTTTGTTTTGAATTAAACCTGAACCAAAAGTTCGGCCATTAGATATGAATAGACCATAACCAGTTTTATTTTTTTTCTTTTTTTTTAGTTCCAGGTTTGTTTGGTTTCATTTTTTCGTTTCTTAGTTCGATTTTTCTCACCCCTACGACCACTAGCAACTTTTTATTTCATTTTTGATAAGAATAAGAGTTAAAAACACATAATGTTAAAGACAGATCATATATAGAAAACATCATATCTGATGCAAAAGAATGTTTTTTAATATTTGCAAAAGAACTCTAATTATTGTGCTTAAAGATGGTTAACTCCCACCATCTCCCCTGTTATCTTTAAGGTCATCTTTAAAAATCTAAAACGATAAATAAAAAAGTGTCAGACATCTACTTAAAGGCATCCACCACTACTAAAATTAAAGTAGAAAATGACAAATAAAAAAGGATATATTAACGTAATATTAAAGTTTTATAAGGATATATATATATATATATATATATGAATGGGATCCTGTGAAAACAAGGAGATAAAAAAAAACAGTGAAAACACATCCTCACCCTCCATCTAATCTAACTTATATATATATATACATATATATATATATATATATATATATATAAGGGGTGAAGATAAAAAAAAAACAGTGAAAACACTTTTTCCTTCACAAAATTTTAAGGTGTGAACTTTTTTTTTTTTTTTTAAGTAAACCATAAAAAATTAAGGTTCACACACAAAAAAAAAATTTGTGTGAAAAAAAATAAAATAAAGTCAAATCCGAAAACCAAAACAAAATTTTAAGATTCACAATTGAAAAACTTAAAAACCTTCTGTGAACCCAAAACAAAAAAATTAGGTTCACAATTGAAAAACTTAAAAACCTTCTATGAACCCAAAACAAAAATTAGGTTCACAATTGAAAAACTTAAAAATTTTATGTAAACCCAAAACAAAAAAATTAGGTTCACAATTGGAAAAAAAAGATTCACAACTAAAAAAGTTAAAAACTTTCCGTGAACCAAAAAAAAATTAAGGTTCACAATAGAAAAAGTAAAAAATTTTCCGTGAACTCAAAAAAAATTAAGGTTTACAGTTGGAAAAAAAAGGTTTACAATTGAAAATTTTTAAAACTTTCCGTGACCTAAAAAAAATTAAGGTTCACAGTTGAAAAAAAAAAGGTTCATAATTGAATAAGTTAAAAACTTTCCGTGAACTCAAAAAAAAATTAAGGTTCACAGTTGAAAAGTTAAAAACCTTTTGTGAACCAAAAAAAAATTAAAGTTCACAATAAAAAAACTTAAAAAAATTTCGTGAAAAATTAAAAAAATATATGTGAAAAAAATAAGGTTTACAATTAAAAAGGTTAAAAACTTTGTATGAAGCAAAAAAAAAAAAAAAAAGATTCATGACGAAAATTTTATGTAAAAAAAAAAATATAAGGGTTCACAAAAAAATTCATATGTGAAGCAAAAAAAATGAAAGTTCACAACCTAAAATAATTGTGAATCAAAAAGTGTTTTCACCGTTTTTTATCCCCACCCCTTATATATATATATATATATATATATATATATATATATATATATATAGGATCCGGTTCAATTGAGAACCAAAAAATTTGCGAGAACCGTGAGAACTACTAGATTGCATGTTTGTTCACATCTGATTAACTTGATTCACATGTGAACATTGATTTAGGTTAGGTTTGGAAAAAAAAAATTCGAAAATTATGTCTTAAAACACGTTTTACCTGATTTGTTCATATTACCGTTCATATGTGAACATAAATTTGATTTTTTGCGTTTTTTGCTATAATTTTAGGATTTTTTTAATTTTTTTTCCCAACCTAACCTAAATCAATGTTCACATGTGAATCAAGTTAATCAGATGTGAACAAACATGCAATCTAGTAGTTCTCACGGTTCTCGCAATTTTTTTGGTTCTCAATTGAACCAAATTTAGTAACTCAAAAAATTTCTTTTATTAATATATATATATATATATATATATATATATATATATATATATATATATATATATATATATATATATATATATATTAATGAAAATTCCATTTAACGTCATATATTATGTAACTTTGAAACGATCACAAATTTTCTTCATAACAATATGATACACAAATTTAGTAACTCAAAATTCATCCCGTCGCATATGAGACAAACACTTAAAACCTTGTTCTTATCATTTCATTCTTAATTACTATATAAGGGTAGGGTTCAAATGAGAATAGGAATTTGTGTGAGAATGATGGAACCAATGATATCAAGCAATGTGTACAAAGAGAATGTTTCACATGTACAAAACCCATTTACCCCCAACATCAATTATCTCACAAACGACAAATCGAAAAATTATGAAAATTGCACCATTAAATTCGTCGTTTTCTCCTCTTCGATTTGCCGTCCCTCAAGACATACTTTCGAAAAGTTTTTTTTTTCCATTTTTTTTGTGGGTTTCACATTTACTAACACATGTGTTAAAATCGAAACCCCAAACCTCAAACCCTAAACCCTAAACCCTAACCCCTAAACCCCAAACCCTAAACCCTAAACGCTTTACAAAACGCGAAACCCTAAATCTTTCTAAACCCTAAGCCTTGAACCCCTTCTAAACCCTAAACCCTTATAAACCCTAAACCATAAACCCTACTAAACCCTAAACCTAACCCTAAACCCTAACCTTAACTACAAATTAAATGTACAACTAATCACTAACACATGTGTTACTAATTTGTGAAACACACCAAAAAATGAGAAAAAAAAAGTTGTCAAAAGTATGCCTTGAAGGATGACAAATCGAAGAGGAGAAAAAACTGAATTTTATGGTGCAATTTTCATGATTTTTCGACTTACCGTTTGTGAGATATTTAATTTTTAAAAATGTGGAGGAGAGAGAATAAAGTGTGGAGGAGAGAGAATAAAGTGACACATGGCAGAAATCTGTTGGTTCCCTCATTCTCACTCAAAATTGATGTACTCATTTGAACCTTACTCTACTATATAAAAAAGAAAATCATGTTCTAATAATTTGCCACCTAAACTCTTCAAGTGTAGCCGCATGTCTTCAACAAATTAAAATAACGATAACAATATGAAAAAGAACACAAATATTTTACCGTAGTCACATATCTTCAACCCTTAAAAATTTTCAGTGCATTTAATGAAACTTCTAAGAGCATAATTTATCCAAACCAAGATAATCTAATCTAAATCTGAATATTAATAAAAGAAAACTTTGCTACATTCAATTTTGTTTAAATTCAACTCCTATTGATCAATCAAATGCTTTGATTTCACAACACTCGCATTTAACCAATCGAATATAATTATAATTATTTATCTAAAAATTTTCTTTTAAAAATAAAACCTTAATAATTAAAGATATATCCCCTTAGAATATAATTATAATTATTTATCTAAAAATTCTCTTTTAAAAATAAAACCTTAATAATTAAAGATATATCCCCTTACGTTGAAGTTAAAACTGAAATACTAAAAATAAAATAAAAAATAGTGTTACTACTTTCTACAGCTCACTAAAGCTCAAGGTATACGTACATTTGCAAACAATGTCAATTTCATATTTATTCATCTCTTTACTAATTACATATTTATATGATATTTATTAGGGTTAATAATGGTTTAATCCTTAAAGTTTCATATTTTTTCTGTTTTAACCACTCAAGTTTTTTTCTAATGATGTAATCCTCAAAGTTTTAAAATTTTGATGGTTTAATCCTAAAGTGTAATTATACTTCAAAAATTTGATAGTTTAATCCTTAAAATTTATATTTTATAATGATTTTACCTTTTTAAGTTTTTCAACTTTAATCATTCAACTTTCAAAAATTTAATGGTTTAACCCTTTGAAGGGTTAAACCAATAAGACTATGCAAACTTGAAGGATTAAATCATGGGAAAAAAACTTGAGTGGTTAAAACGGAAAAAAAAAAGTAAAATTTTGAGGATCAAACCATTATTAACCAATTTTATTAATTAATTATAATAAATAAATGAAATATTGGTAATTCTTTTTCCAATGTTCAAGGATGATACGGTATAACTATTATCCTTTGATTAAAAGGGTTATAAAATTTTATCTTGCAAAAATAACAAAAAAAAAAAGTATCGTCAATAACGTTCATAAACTGGTTGTACTTTAATTGATATTTATGGGGGTCAACTTAAATTCAGAGATCAAAGAGTTTATCATGGTATTAGTACAATTATTAATATGTGTTTTAAATTCTTATTGACAACACTTATAGCTGTCGTTATCATTTTTCTTTACTAGTTTATAAAAAGTATCACACATGTAGAAAAGAAAGAAATTATATATCTTATGTAACAATATAATTAGCCTTATTTATTATATAAAATCTAATTAATCATTAATTTCATGCAGTTATCTGAAATGGGTGCTATTGTTTCATGGTCCATATGTCAATACTCGAGAAAGATACGTCTATCTTTCTGTTATGCATTGTTATGTGCAATTCCATCTTATGCAGTTGGAAACCTTAAAAAGCTTGAAATTTTGGAAATAAATGATTGCAACTCAATGAAGGAGGTATTTGAAACTGAAGGAATCAACAAGAACAACGTTGGTGGTGTTGGTGGTAGTGGTGCAAACGTTGATGAAGGAACTGGTAGATCTGATACTACACAATCACTTCCAAGACTTGAAAATATAAATATGACGCTTAAACTTCCAAATCTAACGATATTAAATATTTATAGTTGCAACCTTTTGGAACATATATTAACATTTTCCACACTTGAAAGCCTTCGGAAACTCCAAAAGTTAGAGATAAGAAAATGCAGGGAAATGAAAGTGATTGTGAAAATAGAAAATGAGGAGCAAAAAATAGCATCTGATGTTGTGGTGTTTCCCAATTTGAAAAACCTTTCTCTAACTGATCTACCAAAACTCGAGGGTTTCTTCTTGGGGATGACTGAATTCCGATGGCCAGTGTTGGAAGAGGTTGTGATTTGTAATTGCCCGAAAATGATGGTGTTCACATCTGGTCGATCAACAACTCCGAAGCTTAATTACATGCATACAAGTTTAGGCAAACATAGTCTGGAATGTGGCCTTAACTTCAATCTGACAACGTCTACCTTGCATCAGGTATATATGTTGTTAAGTAAAATCTCCAACTTCCAATACAGAGGAAAATGAGCATCTTTTAAGCATCTTTCATCTCAAAAAATAATTCATCTCCAACCCTATACTTCAAATATTATACTCCAAACACTTCTATACTGATTACATAAATTTAGGATTTTTTTAGACGTAGCCCTTAGGGATCTCGTTAACACGTATAAAAGTATTGTACATGGCGGTAATTTATTAATTTAGAGTGGTAGTTACTTTGTTATACAACACTTTTCAACATGTTAACGACAACCCTAAAGGTTACGTTTAGAAAAATCCATAAAATTATACATGCATGGTAACCAATAAAACATGTGATTAGACATTTGGAAGAATAAAAAGTGTTGCTCCAAATATAGAGCATTCATCCCCCTACTCCAAAAATTTCTACATATATGAAGCGTGGTTGGAGATTGTTGGAGAATGATCTTTGCTCTAAACTCCAAATTTAATGAAAAATGTGATATTAATTTGGAGGAGAAGGTTGAAGATGGCCTTATCATTTATCTATATAGCTTACTTTATGAGATTTAAAATACGAACCCATCAACATAAGGTTTTAGATGGAGTCGATTGATATTATTAATTGATATTTATATATATTGTTTTCATTGAAGGAGGGACGCTACTGCTAATTTATACATTCTTGTTTGTGTTTATTTTTCCTTTTTGGGGTTGCAGACTGGATCACCAAGTTGGGAGAGTACAAGCTTGGGGAGTGGTATTCTGGAAGGGTTACCTTGGTCTTATCATAATTTGATTGAAATGAATGTGGGAAGTGGGAATTGGTCTTTTAATTTGATTGAAATGAATGTGGGAAGTAGGAATTGGTCTTTGCATAATTTGATTGAAAGATATGTGGAAAGTATGTTGCCTAATTTGATTGAAAGATATGTGGAAAGTATGTATAATAATAATAAAGAGAGTATTGTTACTTCCAGTAACTTGCTACAACTACAAATGCTTGAAAAGATTCATGTGGACGGTTGCTCGAATGTAAAGAGTGTATTTGAAGTAGAAGCACTCAAAGGGACAGATACTGTGAAACTTCCAAACCTAACATTAATGGAATTAAAATCGATGGGTAATCTCAAGTATATATGGAAGAGTAATCAGCGGACGGCATTGGGGTTTCCAAACCTAAAAACACTCTCTATTGAATACTGTGAGAAGTTGGAATATGTATTTACCAATTCCATGGTTGGTAGTGTATTGCAACTCCAACACCTACATATCAGTCACTGCGATAACATGAAGGTAATTGTGAAGGTAGAAGATGAAGAAGAAAAATGTGATGCTGCCAAACAGAGTGGGTTTATATTACCTTGTCTAAAGTCCATTGAACTTGAGTGGCTTTCAAGTCTGAAGGGATTTTGCTTAGGGACAGAGGCTTTTTCATTCCCATCATTGGATACCTTGACAATAAAGGGATGTCCAGAATTAACAGTTTTCACCAATGGAAATTTGGCTACTCCAGAGCTAAGTGCAATTGATAAAGCTTTTGGGGAGATGTGTTATATAGATGAAGACCTCAACTCCACTATAAAAACCCAACATCAACAACGTACAGGGTAATTTATTAAATTACATCTTCTTTCCTGCTTTGATCAAATTTTCTGGAATTAAATTTCAAATGTTATTTTCTTTTGTTGCCCTAAAAAAATCCCCTCTCTCTCTCTAATTTTTTTCAGTATTTCGTTAATTTCTGCAGGGTTTTGAGTAGTAGAAGATGAAGATGGAATGTTGCTGGGCAATAATCCATAACATCACCCATATAAAAAGGTGAATTCTCTCTACCTTCACTAAAAATGATCAGCTTCCTCAAAATTACCAATTCTAGTTTTCTTCATTTTTATTTTTCTTCAAAGTAATCCCAGCTTCGTCAAAAAATTGCGTAATTTAAAGATAGACTTTTTTTAGTTTTAAGAGTTCTTAATGGATATGGCTCTATTGGTCCCTTAATAGTGGGCCACTTTAGAAACAGATGTTGGAACCTGTTTGAAATCGTTTGGTTGGGCCTTTTGATTATGTTTGATGAGTTTCACAAATAAAATAAAAAAGGCAAAAAAAAAACAAAAAAACATGATTCTTCACAGGAAAAACAGACTGGGCAACTCTAATGGAATGAAATGTTAACTTGGATCTTTTGATGCTTTCTGTTCGTTTCTTATCATTTACTTCTACTAATCATTTATATTAATTTTAAATTTAAAGTCGAATATTTGTTTTTCTCATCACTAAATCAGTTGAATTGAAGTAGTTGCTCAGTTTCAATTGATTATATGAGACCGTAAACAACTATTTTGGAAAACTGTGTTGTCTAGTACGTGTTGATGATTCATTCATTTGATTAATTCTAGTTGTTAAAAGTCTAATTACCAACAACTTCTTAATTAACTTTGTTATTATTTACTGAATTACTAACTCTGTCTCTTGTTACAAACATCTCACTTCCTAAAAATTAGTACTAATCAGTAATCACATTTGTGTATGCAGATTAATGCTGTATCCAAATAAGAGATATCTCAAGTCTTGTGATCATTTCCAGATTCCAATAATCTGAGTTGATGTAATATCTTTTCAATTAAATTCTGCTTTTTAGCTATAACTGTATGTTAAGTTGTTGGTATTTAGTGTTATAGTATACTAGTTAAAGGCTTAAATGTTTGTTGAATTGTAAGATGTATTTGGAGTTTGGTATCATATTTATGTAAGAGTGAGAGTTTGTTGAACATAAAATTTTCTTGGAGAAATTGATAAATGGTGCTAAATCTAAAGATATTTGTTTCGCGTTTAATTCTGTAGTAATAGCTTTACTTGCAGTCTACTAGTTATCTGTGTTGGACGTTAATGACAAATGGGCCAGAAGTTTAGTATTAGAATTGTCAATTAAGTATAGTATTATTATGGGCTGTAAATAAGCATCGTTAATGTAACATCTGCCTAATTAGGATAATTAATTATGCCTGATTACTTGTAACTAGTTGTAATTAGTATGCAATGGGACTAATTACAGACTCTATTTGTATATATAAGGTGATTTATATATATACGTGTATTTACGCGATTTGGATAAATCGTACGAATTAACCGGACCCGATTCATTATACTTGGACGTTGGTGAAACATTTTAAAGTTGAACATGAAACATTATTTAAAAACACTATGGTATTCGAAATAGTATTTTAATAATACTTTCAAATTGTCCTGAACGTACAAATAAGCGTCTACACGATTAAAATAGTTAACGCGCAATTTAAAAACAAAAATAAACAAATTTATTCAAAGATCTGACAAAATAATTTAAGTAATTATTTAACAAAATTCGTATTTTAAAATGAGTAATTAACGCGTAAAAATAAATAATTTAACATAAAACAACGGGGAAAACAAACAACGCACGAAACGTAACAACAAGGAACGGAATTGGTGAAGTCCACACTCGGTGGACCCCACCGAAAAATCAGCCACAAAGGATGAGGTCATCACCTCCCCACCCTCATTTCCCTCCTCTTCCTCTATCTCTTACTCTCTCATTCTCTCTCTTTTCTCTATCTAAAAACCACCACCACCATCACTAAAATCGCAAAATACTACCACTAAACGCCCTCGGATTTCCTCGCTCATTTGGAAGAAAAGCATCACCGCGACACGATCTACTTTCCTATCTTTTCGGATTTCTCATCCGACACCGCGTAAGTTTCCGACAAAACCCGAAACTCTCCGTTTTTACTCATTTTTACGTTTTTATGGTGTATATATGCTTAAAATGCCCAATAATGGGTTGGGTAAAAGTATTAGATCGAACGGTGGCCGGAAAACTCGTTTTCGGTCCATTTTCTGGCGAACAGTTGGAAGTGTCGCTAGTGTGCCAAAAACAGTACTAGCGACACTAGCTAAGTGTCGCTAAGTGTCGCCCCTATAGCGACACTACTTAAGTGTCGCTGAACTACTTAACCAGATTTATCTTAGCGACACTCCCTTAGTGACGCCAAAATTCGTAAGTGTCGCCTATAGCGACACTAATCAAGTGTCGCCTATTTATGAAAATCGGAAATCTAGCGACACTCATCAAGTGTCGCCTAACTAGTGTCGCCTATAGCGACACTAGCCAAGTGTCGCCAAAAACAGAAAGTTGTCAATATATTTTTACACCAAGTGTCAAACTCGCACAATCTCAAACCCTTATACGATACGACTCCTAAAACACTTTGGAATACATTTATAAGCATAACACTTCAAACACAATGATAATACTTTGACTATTACCAACCGTCACCAACGGGCCAAACATGTTTTCTAACAACAAACGATTTCAAACATACGGACGAACATTGGGCATACTAGTTATTTACAACTAAACGAAACGTCTTGCGAGACAACTACTTACATAACCTTATGTGTTTAGGCATTTGAAGGTTACGGGTTCGGAGAACCTACGGACTGATATCATTTACTCGTTTATTTGTATAAACGTAACTTGCAAAGACTTAGGTGAGTCTTACGGCCCCACTTTTACTGTTTTATCTTATTGGGGGAGAAACATGCTACTACTTTTCCTTGAACACAAGTACTAAAACTGTTTACTATACCAAACGGAATTGCATGAGTTGTTTACTATTTACAGAAGTCTCTCCATCATATATCGTTAGTTATGGACTTAAGCGCGAACACTAGTTAATGGATCCATTAGGGAAATGACCCTCCCCGCCCGGGGTAGTAGCGCTACCACGAACCGTTCTGTATAAACGGGCGACTATTATTCGTTACTTATGCTTGCTCAGTTACGAGCATGTCACGGAAGCAAATTATTACTTACGGGTTAAGCTTCGATTATGAGCCTCATGGCAACGGTATAACTTACATACTTTACATTTGCTAGATTTGCAAATACTTGATTTACGCCTGCGGGCACTACTGATGAAATCTTGTGTTCAAAAACTGATATTACTTACAAACCTGTGAGATTCACCAACATTCGTGTTGTCCTTTTAGCATGTATTCTCAGGTACACATACGGAGTAGGATTACTTCAGGACATAGCTAGAGTCGCATGATTTCAACTAAACTGCATTAACGGAGATTCTCAGCATTATCTTTTGTATATGTTGATTATGTAATAGAATCTCCCCCAATACGCGTGGACTCTAGGAAACTACATTTTGTATACGAAAACATTAAGTTTTCAAACATTTATTTCTATGAAATCGTTTTACAACGTCTCATTTAGAGGTCGTTTACTGTATATCTTGTGCTTTGTATATTGATTAGTAACACCCAAGTATGCTTCCGCAAATCATTAAATTTGGGGGTGTTACAGATTGGTATCAGAGCCTAAGGTTATAGTGAACTAGGTTGCATTTAGTGGGCCTAGACTATGACCATTAGGCAGTATTTCCTTACTAGGCATGATTGGTTCAGGAATCACAGCATACGACTTTAATTTAACATAGCCTGATCAACTATGTACAATTAAGGAAAGATGATGTGAGGTCTGAAATGGTTATGTTGAACAGGAATACGTTAGTTGACTCTGACCACGAGAGAACCGGACCATTACTTGATACGTGCTAGACACTAGGCTGGATATTATATACTTATATATATATATATATATATTAGCCTCGTCTTACTTACACTCTGCCACAGAATGGCAAACACACCACCCAATCCGTCACACTCTCATCCACATGGATCACAAAACCCACGAGTAGCCAGGAGAAACACTAGGCCACCTCGAAACAGCCCCTATCATGTTCATAACTCTCGGAACTCGGCACACCCCACGGTGCCAGTGTTGGCTACCCAACTCCGCCGTCAGGAGCAAAGGCTCGAGGATCTCGAACGGGAACAACACCGAACGACCTACCTGCTCCGCCAAGCACTGAATCACATATCCCAACTCCAGCGAGAACAAGAAGATACCAGCCTCTCTGTAAGCATAATTCAGGATTCAATGACCGCTGAATTAGGTGCGGATGAACTTCTAAGAAACCGACTAGAGGAATGTGAACAGCGTTAACAGGAGACTGAGGAGTACTCTCGAGCACTGGTACAACGACTGTCTTTGGTGGAAGACAATGCCAGGCAAGCCAACAGACTTGCAGAAACCGTGGACCGCCTTGTCGCGCTGATGGAGCGGATTAATCTGCATCAAGATTAGAAAACCCGTACCTTGTATCCAACTTGTTTATCTAAATGGAATGTGATTATCACCTCGTACTGTTATCGTGTATCTCATCATATACACTTGTGATATATCATAAATTTCATGCAATTACCTTATTTCTTTTCCTTGTTCTTTTCTTGTTCAGCGTCATGCCTCCTCGCCGGCAAGTCACCCTTAGTGAAGCCGAAATTGCGGGTCTGATTGCCCGTAGTGTGGCCCAAGCCCTAGCTACCCGAACATTAACTCCTGGTAGCGAAGATACAGCTACTAATGGGCCACAACCCAAACCCTGCTCATATAAGGACTTCCAAAACTGCAAATCTTTGAGCTTTTATGGTACTGAAGGAGCGATCGGTTTGGTACGCTAGATCGAGAAAATCGAATCTGTATTTCTTATCTGCAACTGTGCGGAGGGAGACAGGGTAAAGTTCTCCGCCAGTACTTTCTCAGACACCGCTCTCACCTGGTGGAATACCTATGCCCAGACTGTGGGTATTTCTAATGCTTACAAACTCCCGTGGGAGGAGTTGAAGGAGATGTTGAGGGGCGAGTACTGCCCCAGGGATGAATTGAAACAGCTGGAATTGGAATTCTGGAACCACAAAATGCAGGGTGATGACATCACCGGGTACACCAACCGTTTTCACCAACTGGCACTTCTGTGCCCATCCATGGTCGATCCCGAGTACAAGAGGATCGAGAAATATGTCGATGGACTTCCCGACAGACTACAAGACCTGGTGACATCATCCAAACCGGGTACTATCCAGAGCGCCATTCGTATGGCCCATGAACTGACGGCAAACTCTGTCCGCCGTGGCACAACCTCAACCCCATCTGCAAACAACAAACGCAAATGGGAAGGAAACTCCAACTCATCCAACCAAATCACCAACAAAAAGCCTGAGTCTGTTAAGGCTTATTCATCGGGGACTACAGAAAAGAAATGGTACGTCGGGAACAAACCCTACTGTCCCAAATGCAATCGTCACCACGACGGTTCCTGCCCTTGTACCAACTGCAAACGGTTCGGGCACCTAGCCAAGGATTGCCGAGCCATCATTCCTACCTCCAACACCAATGCACCAAAGACCTGCTTTGGGTGCGGAAATTCTGGGCATTTGAAGAACAACTGCCCCAAGCTGAACAACAACAACAACAACAACAACCACAACAACAACGCCCGGAGCAGAGCCTTCGTGATCAACTCAGGGGACGCCCGTCAAGACCCGAATGTGGTCTCGGGTATGTTCTTCCTCAACAACTTATCTGCTACTATTCTATTTGATACTGGTGCTGATAGGAGCTATATTTCTGATGAGTTTTGCCCACTACTTGACATCACCCCCGTGGCCTTAGATGTTAAGTACACCGTAGAACTTGCAAATGGTAAACTCATAGAAACCGATAGTGTGATACCTAATTGCACTCTAAACCTAGCAGACGAAATCTTCTCAATCGATCTTATGCCTGTTGAGCTAGGAAGTTTCAACGTTATCGTGGGTATGGACTGGTTGTCCAAGCATCGGGCTGAAATTGTTTGTTCTGATAAAATCGTACGCATCCCTCTCGCCGTCGGTAGAACCTTGATCATACAGGGGGAGACCGGTGGGTCGAGACTAAACATAATCTCCTGTTTGAAAACCCGAAAACTTCTGAGGAAAGGTTATCCAGCAATTCTCGCACACATCACGGAGAAAAAGTCGGAGGAGAAGCGACTTGAAGATGTGCCAATCGTTAGAGACTTTCCCGAAGTCTTTTCAGAAGAACTACCTGGTTTACCTCCACCTAGACAGGTCGAGTTCTCGATTGATCTCGTGCCGGGTGCCGCACCGGTGGCCCGAGCACCGTACCGCCTAGCCCCATCAGAACTTCAGGAGTTGTCTACTCAGTTACGGGAACTCCTGGATAGAGGATTCATCAGACCGAGTTCTTCACCTTGGGGAGCTCCGGTCTTGTTTGTCAAAAAGAAAGACGGTTCATTTCGAATGTGTATTGACTACCGAGAGTTGAACAAACTAACCGTCAAGAACCGATACTCACTCCCTCGAATCGATGATCTGTTCGATCAACTTCAAGGATCAAGCTGTTATTCAAAGATTGATCTTCGATCGGGTTATCATCAATTGCGTGTTCGCGATACCGACATCCCAAAAACCGCATTCAGAACCCGTTACGGGCATTATGAATTTCAAGTGATGTCATTCGGTCTAACCAACGCACCGGCTGTATTCATGGACCTTATGAATCGGGTGTGCAAGCCTTATCTCGACAAGTATGTCATTGTCTTCATCGATGACATCCTCATATACTCACAAAACGAACAAGAACACGCACAACACCTCAGAACCATCCTAGAACTGCTTAGACACAAGGAGCTTTACGCCAAATTCTCTAAGTGTGAGTTCTGGATAAAAACCGTTCAATTCCTTGGACACGTGATTGACAGCCAGGGAATTCATGTAGACCCATCAAAAATCGAGGCCATCAAGAACTGGCAAGCGCCAACCACTCCCACCGAGGTACGCCAATTCTTGGGATTGGATGGTATTATCGCCGATTTATCGAAAACTTCTCTAAAATAGCACAACCACTCAAGGTTTGTAGTGCGCCCATCCTATCCCTACCCGAAGGCACCGATGACTTCGTGGTATACTGCGATGCTTCTCACCAAGGTCTCGGTTGCCTGCTAATGCAACGAGACAAGGTTATTGCTTACGCCTCCTGACAACTCAAGGTTCATGAGAAAAACTACACGACTCACGACCTCGAGTTAGGGGACGTGGTATTCGCTCTCAAAATCTGGAGACATTACCTATATGGTACCCGAAGTACCGTATTCACCGACCACAAGAGTCTCCAACACATATTCGATCAAAAGGATCTCAACATGAGGCAACGTCGATGGGTCGAGTTACTCACCGATTATGACTGTGAGATCAAATATCATCCGGGCAAAGCAAACGTGGTTGCCGATGCTCTCAGTCGTAAGGAACGAACAAAACCACTTCGAGTCCGAGCTCTCAGTATGACCATTCACAACGATTTGAATATTCAGATTCTCGCCGCTCAACTCGAAGCTCTCAAACCCGATAATGTCAAAAACGAGGCCTTACGAGGCATGGATAAACAATTCGAAATCAGACCTAATGGAGTTAGGTACTTTTCTAACCGAATCTGGTTGCCTAGTTTCGGGAACCTGCGGGACTTGGTGATGGATGAAGCTCACAAATCCAAATATTCTATCCACCCGGGATCCGATAAAATGTATCACGGAATCAAAGAATTTTATTGGTGGCCGAATATGAAAGCTGAAATCGCCACGTACGTCAGCAAGTGTCTTACTTGTTCAAAAGTCAAAGCCGAATACCAGAAACCTTCTGGCTTACTCCAACAACCCGACATTCCTGAATGGAAATAGGAACAGATTGCCATGGATTTCATAACCAAACTCCCTAAGTCGTCGAGCGGTTGCGATACCATTTGGGTGATCGTTGATCGTCTCACCAAATCAGCTCATTTCTTGGCAATCAGAGAAACCAATAAAATGGAACGCCTCACACAAATCTACATCAAAGAAATCGTTTGCCGACACAGTGTCCCTATCTCGATTATCTCTGACAGGGATGCTCGTTTCGCATCTCGCTTCTGGCAATCACTTCAAAAGTCACTGGGAACCCATCTCGATATGAGTATCGCGTACCACCCTCAGACCGATGGCCGGAGCGAGCGAACTATTCAAACACTGGAAGATATACTACGAGCGTGCGTAGTTGATTTCGGTACAAATTGGGAAAGGCATCTACCATTGTGCGAGTTTTCGTACAATAACAGCTATCACGCCAGCATCAAATCTGCACCTTTTGAGGCACTGTACGGTAGCAAGTGCCGATCACCTATCTGTTGGACTGAAGTGGGAGATAGTCAACTCACTGGTCCTGAACTCATACACGAAACCACGAGAAAATTGTTGAAATCCAAAACCGACTCAAGGCCGCACGTGATCGTCAGAAAAGTTACGTGATGTCGCTAGTGAAAGCGCGTCTAGTTTTACAATTTATAAATAGAAATACCTAATAAATACTTTCAAGCAACCAGGCAAGAATACCCGATCAATTGTAAATATAGATTTGGTAAGTCAAGTTCGAACACATGGAAAAGGTGGAATATTCAAAATAGAAAAATTAACAATTAACTAGAAAACAGTAAATATGGGGCGTTTTAGTTCCGTACGAACATTTTAGAAAACATTTAATTTAAATAAACAAACGTAAATAAAACTTTAAATTAAAAGAAGAAATAAATAATAAAAACAAATCCTAATTGGAAGGAAGAAGTAATTGTATAGTTAATGTCATTTAGATTCATATTTCCCGATTTATTACGTATTGATTATCTAATTGTGATTCTTTTAGATCAACTTAATACCAAATTCTTCAATGAATACTAAGTCGAATATGAACTAGCCAACGTTTCGGGTCCAACTAATTCCTATAATCTAGGGTCTAACATGAAACACTGGTTCCAATGTCACAAGATGATCAGTCAATTGTGTGTCTTTCCCTAAATTATGCATTAAACATTCACAACTCGTTATAATTAACTCTATTGGTATGACTCAACAATACCCAATAATTAACTTATTGTCTTGCTCATTTTAAAGTAGATTATTATTGTATACTCGACCTATCAGACTCAACGTATTTAGTGATAGTCCAAAACCCTAAGGTAGTACTAGCAATAATCAATAATCTTAAAGGAACTCAATCTCATTAAAATTATTAATCACGTGAAGCAACAATAATAACTAGTTACCAATAAACAAGTGTCCACAAGCAATATAACCGTTTTCAATCAAATAACTTATTCAATACGCAATTATATCGTTTAATAATCATAATCTAAATTAAATCAAATACACAATCACATTAATATTCAATTCATCATCAAAACAGAAATATTCATATTCATTAAATCAAATTCTTCAATGAAAATAAAGAAATGAAATATATCGAATCGATTAACGATGAACTACGAAAGATTAGAACGAATTATCCTCGATCTTTAGCTTCCGTACCTCCAAAATACTCCTAAAACTCGTAAACCTAACCCTAAATTCGACTGAAAACGTCTGGAAACGAAAAACCTTTTAAAAACTATCGAAATAGGGTTTAAAACGCGTTTTTATACTTCCTGGAATTTTGATCCATACGGCGTATGGATTTCCATACGGCGTATGGATTGATTTCAAGCCCAGCCCATGTCCGCGTAACCTGGGCCTCCACTGCTGCAATCCATACGGCGTATGGATGCTTTTTCCAGCCGATTTTCTTATTTTCTTCCTTTCTTCTTTTCTTCGACTTCGGCTTAACTTTATTCTTCAAATATGTATCATTTAACTTGATTATTGACTGTTTTCCGTTCCTTTTCCATAAACGCTCCATTTCCACATCTAATTGCAAATATGAACGAAATCAATATCTATTCTAAACAAAATGCAATAAAAACATTCAAGATTAGGGGTAAAATACTACTAAAATATAGTACTTTTGAGCGTTTATCAAACATCCTCCACTTGAATCCTACTTGTCCTCAAGTAGACTATCGATTCAAAAATCAATTTCTTAGGAAAACAATCATCTATATTAATCTAAATAACTAAAATAGAAATTACACAGCATCACCCATCTTCAACTCAAAATTTTAAATTTAAAAATCTGTTAATTCTAAAAACAATTATTAAGAAACTATGAGATTTACAAAAACTGATCTACACATAGAGTTATTATTCTTAAACATCAAATAGTTGACAATGATTACTGATATTGTTATCCACTTAAACAATCTATATTTGAATACTCGAGCTCAACTTATTATTATTCGTGTAAATATTCCCTTAGACTCCCAAAAACTATATACTTTCATACTCATAATATGCCAATATTACATATCTTGAAATTTTAATCAAAACAATCATTTTCAAATCAAGACAGAGGTGACAGGTCTGTGCCTTAACACAACAAAGCAACATAACTTGATTTTGGTTTAGCAATAATGTTTTTAGTCAAACCATTGGTGACAGGTCTGTACCTCAGTATAACAAAGCGACTTAATTTGACCACATTTTAAAATCATGAGTTATTAAACTCTTTTGCTCTTTTTCATTAGATATACTGATGGAGACCAGGTCTGTACTTTCGTACAACAGAGGAAACAACACCCAGTATATCCCCAAATGATTATTAATTAAATTCCCAAAAATATGGCATATCACACATTACTAATATGAAAATTAAGACATACGTCATACATAGTTAAAGTTCATCTACAAGTAACATTTACTCCTTAATTATCATTTCTTAAAGGCTCAAACATTCTCATATAAATCGCCTATCAATACATCATATAATGAAGCTAAATAACATCTTTAATAGCTTAAGTATTTAATTAAAAGTGTAGAAAATTTTAAATTCAACCTACATAGTTACAAAATAATTATCTCTAGAAAACAAAAATTTAAATGCAAAAATTTGCTTGAAAAATGGGCAACTCATAATCTCCTAGTTACTTACCTTAATAAAATAACTATTAACCAAGTTACAAAATCATCTACTTATTAACAGAACAATTATGTGGAAATTAAACTTCTTTTCTCTCCCATCCCCCACTTAAAGATGTACAATGCCCTCATTGTACAAATAATGAAATACTTAAAACGGGAAAAAGAGAAAAGAACTTAGAACAGAAAAACTCCCCTGGAATAGTGTGCAGTTTAATGACAAGGATGATACGAATTTCCCACATCCTCTCGATTCAATTTTTCGTTGCGCTGAACTTACTGCCAGCATGACACGTACTCACAACACAATTCTGAGGAATCAATCAACAAACATAATTAAATAATACCAGATTAAAACAACCAAATTAAAAATAACTACTACCAAATCCTAAAATTACCAATCCAACACAATTAATAAATCCTACAAATAAAAACAGTCATAGTAATAATAATAAAACAATAATAATAATAGTGTCTGTAATCATAAACCAAATAGGATGAACATCATCCTAATCACTGTCATCATCCTGGCGATACTGGTACTGGTGAGAAGGTGCTCCATACTCTGACTGCGATGGTGGTGGTGGTCGTGGCATGAACTCTGGTGGCATCTGGTACTGGAATGGCTGATACGTGGGTCCAGAAGGAAACTGACCAAACAGCTGCTCAAACAAGCCATCCTGATAGTCCAAGTGTGCACTGGTCTGATGGAAATGCTGTCTCTGCATAAGATCTATCTGATCAAACCTCTGAGTCTGCTGTAACTGCATCTGGTGCATCTGCTGAGACAACTGATCAAACTCTGTAGCATAACCTCTGTTACGGCCTCGTGCCGTACCTCGACCTCTATCACTGCCACTCGTATCTCCTCTAGCTCTAGCCTGCCTCGACTGCAAAGTCTGTCCTACCGGAGTAATCGGAACCCAGTAATACATCTCTGCAGGACCACCATACGTGATGCATGGCTCAATGAGAGCAAACGCCTCCAATCGGCGTGTAGTCAACCAACCCATACTAGGCTGAACAATCGTGCATGAACCCATCTCATCCTGAGTAGCCAAACTAAAGTATCTCGCCAATCGAGTAACAAAGTGACCTCCACACAAACTACTACCATCTCTAGTACCAGTAGCTCTCTTCGACATCCACTTAGCCAACCTCCAAGGTACATTCACTAACCTCTTCCTGATAATCGAGCTCAAATAAAACAAGTCAGGCCTCGAAACTTTCTCAGGCCCCTCCTTGCGACCCACAATGGTGTAAGTCAACAATCTGTGAATGAGTCGATGACAAGGATCTCGAATACGCGTGTAAGAAGGTGTCGAACTGCCATAATTACCCTGGGCAATAAACTGCCACTCCTGCTCAACTTCCAAGTCAGTGAGCTTCTTCACAGCACCTGCAGAAATGTGGTTTAAAAAGTGAGGATTATCCAGCTCATTGGGCTCATAAAGCCCCAATCCCAAAGCAAACTGAACCAAAGTCATCTGTCTGGGCTGTCCCCCTAGCTGGAAGAAAATGGAGTTCTCAGTCCATTGGGTCGACCTGGCATCAAACCTAAAAGTGCTATAAAACTCAACAACCAGCTCTCTGTAGATATCCTCCCTGATACTGAATAACCGAGACCAAGCATAGGAAACAAATCCAATGTTTCCATCCTCTAGTGCATATGGAACAGCAAGTAAATTCCTAATGGTTTCAGCACCATTAGTAAACCCCTCTCTAGCAATCACATGTTCCAAAACATTCCAGTTAACATCATCAAACACCTCAATGGACTGGCCAATATTAGAAGCCAGTCGATCTCTAAACTGCATCCTAGCAGTCTCAGAATATGACCCATGGAAAGTGAGGTATCTGTGTGATCTAATCAACGGGTTTCCCAAAGTTTCACCTCCTCGTGCTCTCTTGTTAGACATGATAACTACTAAACAAAACAATTGTTAATAATACTAAATAAGCAGTTAATTGCAAAAAGGTTACTAAAAATTTCGGCAGCATTTCGGCTTAAAACTGAATAATCCACCATAAAGGTTTAGCCAAAAACTACCGCAACAACCAATTTCATGAACCTGAATTGCAATTTTTAAACAAAACTACTCAATATGCATTCATGTATAAACTTAATTTAATATCCCTGACAATTGCCTAATCAAATGTATTATAATAACTTGGTACCATTATGAATATACGAAATTGCACAATCACTAAACTCGAGTATTAGCAACTAGCAAACATCCATACAAACTCAAAATGAATTATTGTAACACAATTAATCAAAATAACAATTTATCACATAACCGTAATCACAAACACTTGTGTACCAAACAAATATTTGCATTAATCATCATGTGGTCAGAAAATTAATAAGCACTAAATTAAAACATAGCATAATTGAGTTTCTCATATTCACATTTAACCATTACTAACGAATAATTCGAATAACACCAAATATGCAATACAATTGAAAAACGAACATGACATTGCAATGCATATAGCAACTAGAACATAAATCAATCAAAACATGCTAATAATCATACACATATAAGAAATACCCAAAAATTTACAATAAACCCTAACTTCCAAACGAGTGATTTAACCAACGAAAATGAAAACAGGAAGTTATACCTTGTAGAGGAAAGTGCGTGTAACACGAATATGCAAAAATGGCGATGAATGCGTGGCCGGAATTTCCGTTTGGGGGTTGTAGGTGTGAAAGCCGTGGGTGGTTATGAGAAAAAGGGTTTTGGAATGAAAAATGGGGAAGAAGAAAGCTGCTGGCGGTTTTCTGCATTTTTGATCCATACGGCGTATGGATTCCATACGGCGTATGGATTAAACAGGCCCATGTCAACTCATTAAACCCAGTCAACGGCCCGGTTCAGCGGCCCAATCAATCCATACGGCGTATGGATTCCATACGGCGTATGGATTGAAAAATCAGAATTTTTTCAAAAACGATTTTCAACCCATTTTTAACCCAAATTCATCACTAACTTTATATAATTAAATCTCAAACCTGGATGATAATCACGACTTCAAAATCTTCACAATTCCACACTATAAAATAAATAACAATAATTAACAAACATTAAAAAGAATAATATTCAAAATAATACTTAATATTCAAATCACACATTTCAAAAACAAAAATCCAAAACAAACAAAAGTCTAACAAAATCCAAAACAAACCAAAATGTTAGAAACAATCCAATAGCATAAGAAGGATAAAAAGAATTAGAATCACTGATTCGGACAGATAGCAAGGAAATGCTCAGTGATTATGGGAATGATGTTAATGATCCCATGACCAAAACTTGGAAAATTTGCCAAATGCTCGTTAACCACAGGAAGCAGATAAATTAAATCCCAGCTAATCTTCAATACTGACTTAGTTACTTCTCCTTTTTCATCCCACACTTCATCATTACCAACTAACTTAACCTCTCACTCCGGACTGTCATCCTCAAGCTCACCAATAAATTCTAAACATGACTCTCCAATCTGATGATGCTTGCTCATCAATGGAGCTTCCTTCAAACCTCTGACTAAGCTTTCAATCTCACCCAAAACTTGCTCTTGAAGTCTGTTAAAACACAAACCTGAACTCCTGAATATCTTAACAATTCTCATGTAGATTTCCACCATTCCATAGTGGAAATGTTCATTTGGGTACAGAATCTTAGTCTCATCCACTAACTCTCTCATATTCGCCACTAGATATGTTGCTAAATCAATTTCACCAGTTGGGTGAATAAAATCCGGGCGTGGTCTTCCTTCCTCTTCCTTAGCAAGACAATCTAACTGTTCAACCATTCTATTCATGTGATAGTGAATAGTGTTACTCACTACAAAACAATGAGGTGTCGCATCCTTGAGGTGATCATCTACTTTTAACAATTGAACCAGATCCTTTAATCCAGCTAAAAATTCCTTATCAGCTTCGGAAGTTGGATGACCTGTTAACTCATACAAAGCTTTAACCATACGAGTAAGACATGCGGCCTGTTTAGCCGAATAAGGAAACGAATGTTGTCTTAAAATTTCATAAATCTCAACATATCGCCTCTTTTGATTGGCAAAGAATACTTTCTCCTCTTCGATCCTTAAGGTTATAGATTCCTCAAAATCAAAAAGATCATCCAGAAACTGCTGAGAATCCCCAAATTGTCTTTCCACTTCTGCACTATCTAGTAAGTTCTGTACTAGTGCCAGTTGATAGTCGGAGAAATAAACATGGGATATCCTGATTAGTTCAGCTGTAAACGGAATGTCCCATCTCACATTCGCAATTGCACCCAATAATTCTTCACATGACGATGTGATAGGCACAACCTTGCGGCCCAAGTGAGTGAACGATGGAATTTCACTTTCTACTCTTGACTCCAAACTCTCAGAATCATAAATACCAACCAAATTGTAATTGTTTGCATCACTTTCATAACTTCCAGCCATTGGACAAACCTAAATAAAAATAAATCTGAAAATACAAAACACCACTAACGAAAAACAAGTTAGTTCACACAATATAAACAAAAATTAAATAACATGTACAATTTTAAATAAATGGAACTCCAACCGGCGGACGGATTTCCATCCGCCGGTTGAAACTAAAACCCCAAAAGTTTAACCAAATAAAAAGGTAATTAGTTTCAACCAATGAATTAATGAAAACAAGTTACAAACTTAATTAAACTTATTAAAACAACTTAACTAAAACTTAATTAGCAAAAGTTACTTTTAAAAAGAAAGAATTAAAAATTACTAATTTCTATTTAAATAAACACAACCGCTTTCCCCGGCAGCGGCGCCAAAAACTTGATGTCGCTAGTGAAAGCGCGTCTAGTTTTACAATTTATAAATAGAAATACCTAATAAATACTTTCAAGCAACCAGACAAGAATACCCGATCAATTGTAAATATAGATTTGGTAAGTCAAGTTCGAACACAGGGAAAAGGTGGAATATTTAAAATAGAAATTAACAATTAACTAGAAAACAGTAAATATGGGGCGTTTTAGTTCCGTACGAACATTTTAGAAAACATTTAATTTAAATAAACAAATGTAAATAAAACTTTAAATTAAAAGAAGAAATAAATAATAAAAACAAATCCTAATTGGAAGGAAGAAGTAATTGTATAGTTAATGTCATTTAGATTCATATTTCCCGATTTATTACGTATTGATTATCTAATTGTGATTCTTTTAGATCAACTTAATACCAAATTCTTTAATGAATACTAAGTCGAATATGAACTAGCCAACATTTCGGGTCCAACTAATTCCTATAATCTAGGGTCCAACATGAAACACTGGTTCCAATGTCACAAGATGATCAGTCAATTGTGTGTCTTTCCCTAAATTATGCATTAAACATTCACAACTCGTTATAATTAACTCTATTGGTATGACTCAACAATACCCAATAATTAACTTATTGTCTTGCTCATTTTAAAGTAGATTATTATTGTATACTCGACCTATCAGACTCAACGTATTTAGTGATAGTCCAAAACCCTAAGGTAGTACTAGCAATAATCAATAATCTTAAAGGAACTCAATCTCATTAAAATTATTAATCACGTGAAGCAACAATAATAACTAGTTACCAATAAACAAGTGTCCACAAGCAATATAACCGTTTTCAATCAAATAACTTATTCAATACGCAATTATATCGTTTAATAATCATAATCTAAATTAAATCAACTACACAATCACATTAATATTCAATTCATCATTAAAACAGAAATATTCATATTCATTAAATCAAATTCTTCAATGAAAATAAAGAAACGAAATATACCGAATCGATTAACGATGAACTACGAAAGATTAGAATGAATTATCCTCGATCTTTAGCTTCCGTACCTCCAAAATACTCCTAAAACTCGTAAACCTAACCCTAAATTCGACTGAAAACGTCTGGAAACGAAAAACCTTTTAAAAACTATCGAAATAGGGTTTAAAACGCGTTTTTATACTTCCTGGAATTTTGATCCATACGGCGTATGGATTTCCATACGGCGTATGGATTGATTTCAAGCCCAGCCCATGTCCGCGTAACCTGGGCCTCCACTGCTGCAATCCATACGGCGTATGGATGCTTTTTCCAGCCGATTTTCTTATTTTTCTTCCTTTCTTCTTTTCTTCGACTTCGGCTTAACTTTATTCTTCAAATATGTATCATTTAACTTGATTATTGACTGTTTTCCGTTCCTTTTCCATAAACGCTCCATTTCCACATCTAATTGCAAATATGAACGAAATCAATATCTATTCTAAACAAAATGCAATAAAAACATTCAAGATTAGGGGTAGAATACTACTAAAATATAGTACTTTTGAGCGTTTATCAAACATCCCCCACTTGAATCCTACTTGTCCTCAAGTAGACTATCGATTCAAAAATCAATTTCTTAGGAAAACAGTCATCTATATTAATCTAAATAACGAAAATAGAAATTACACAACATTAGCTTTCCTTCTAAGTGCATCAGCAACAACATTAGCTTTTCCAGGATGATAAAGAATTTCACAGTCATAATCTTTTACCAAATCAAGCCAACGCCGTTGTCTCATATTTAAATCCCGCTGATCAAAAAAGTATTTGAGACTTTTATGATCAGTGTAAATGGTACACTTCATGCCATAAAGATAGTGTCTCCAAAGCTTTAAAGCAAAGACAACCGCCGCCAACTCAAGATCATGAGTTGGATAATTCTTTTCATGATCCTTAAGCTGTCTAGATGCAAAGGCAATTACCTTGCCACGTTGCATCAAAACACAGCCTAAGCCATTATAAGAGGCATCACATAATACAACCATATCTTCAGTACCATCAGGAAGTACTAAGATAGGCGCTTGACTAAGTTGTTGTTTAAGAATATGGAAAGCTTGATCAGCTTGCTCATTCCACTCAAACTTAACATTCTTTCTGGTGAGTTTAGTGAGAGGAGTAGCAATCTTTGAGAAATCCTGGATAAAACGTCTGTAGTACCCAGCTAATCCCAAGAAACTTCTAACTTCAGTAGGAGTAGTTGGAGGTTCCCATTTCAGAACTGCTTCAATCTTAGCGGGATCAACTTTAATTCCCTGATCATTTATTACATGCCCCAGAAATTAAACTTCTCGCAACCAGAATTCACACTTTGAGAATTTAGCATAAAGCCTTTCAGTTCTCAAAATTTGCAACATTTGCCTTAGATGAATTTCATGCTCACCAGCTGACTTAGAATAGATAAGAATATCGTCAATAAATACAATTACAGACTTATCGAGTAAAGGTCGACATACCCGATTCATTAGGTCCATAAAAGCTGCTGGAGCATTAGTTAGACCAAAAGGCATCACCACAAATTCATAGTGTCCATATCGAGTTCTGAAAGCAGTTTTAGGCACATCATCATCACGAACTTTCAATTGGTGATAGCCTGAACGTAAGTCAATTTTGGAGAAATAACTAGCACCCTGTAACTGATCGAATAAGTCATCAATCCTAGGTAAAGGATACCTATTCTTAATGGTTACCTTGTTCAATTCTCTATAATCGATGCACATTCTCATGGTGCCATCTTTCTTTTTAACGAAAAGTACAGGAGCTCCCCATGGGGAACTACTTGGACGAATGAAACCCTTATCAAGTAATTCCTGCAGTTGTTTCATCAATTCTTGCATTTCTGAGGGAGCAAGTCTATAGGGAGTTTTAGCGATAGGAGTAGCTCCAGGTATCAAATCAATGCGAAATTCAACTTGCCTATCGGGTGGAATACCCGGTAGCTCATCGGGGAATACATCAGGGAACTCATTTACTACAGGAATATCATTCAATTTAGGGGCTGATTTTTGAGTATCTACCACATGTGCCAAAAAGGCGTGACACCCATGTAGCAGATGACGTTTAGCACGAGCATAGGTACAGATAGATAAAGAAGATTTCCGCTTTTCACCATATATATCAACTATCTTACCACTAGGCGAGCTGACTCGAATAATCTTTTTCTCGCACTGGATATAAGCCTTATGCTGGCCTAACCAATCCATGCCTATTACCACGTCAAACTCGCCCATATTCATAGGAATCAGATTTATAACAAATATTTCATCATCAATTTCAAGTTGACACCCACGGAAAATATTTACCACATATATAAATCTATTATCTGCCACCTCAACATCTAAAGGGGTATCTAACTTTGTGAGAGGAGTCGAGAAGTTTTGACTAAATCGTTCAGATATAAATGATCTTGAAGCACCAGAATCAAACAATATATAAGCTGGTTTCTAATTCACAAGAAAAGTACCTGTCAATACATCTGAAGCTTTTTGAGCTTCATCAGCAGTGATCTGAAAAGAACGAGGTCTGGATCTTTGAGGTTCATTTGGTTTTCTTTCCACATTAGCTCGAGGAACAAAAGGAGCAGACTAAGTTTTCAGATCAGGACACTCAGCTCTAATATGACCAGGTTTATAACAGTTATAACAAACTCGTAATGGATTGGGACAATTGGTACTCAGATGACCTTCCTGTTTACATTTATAACATGTAGGTGGTTTATAACGACAAATTCCAGAATGTCTTTTATGACAGATTTTACACTCAGGAGGCGGTGGTCCTCGTCTTTCATCAGATTTTGAACTATCACCGGTTCTCGGTTTCTTGGAAGGAGTAAAAGTGGTTTCAGCCTTTCTTTTGGAAACATCACGAAGTAATTCCAATTCATGAAATCTAGCCTCGTCAACCATTTCTTCAAAACTAGCACATCTTTTAGGAATAATAAATTCCCGAATTTCTTTCTTTAGAACGTTATGGAAATGACTCATAAGCATCCTTGGATTTGACATGTATTCAGGGCAGAAACGAGCTCGATCAAGAAAAACACCAACCAATTCATTCACAGACTCAGTAGTTTGTTCCATAGAAAGGAACTCCCTACGAATCCGGTTCAACTCAGACTCTTGAGAATAAGCAGTTTGAAACATATGTCTAAAATCACTCCAAGATATTTGTTTAATAGCATCGTCGCCCAAAGTACTACACTGTACCTCTCACCAGCCTTTAGCACCAGATCGTAAAAGATTAGCAGCAAAACGAACCTTTAATCTTTCAGGACATTCAGTGGTAGCGAACGCCCCTTCCACCTCAAAAAGCCAACAATAACACTTTATTGGATCCATTTCACCATGGTATTCAGGAGGATTACAAACAGAGAAATCTTTATAGTTGAATCTGCGGTTCTCATCGAGAGGAATAACATGTGGTATAACAGGAGGAGGTTCTTCTTCTCTAGCTAGATCTCTCTTTTGGAATTCAGACATAACAACTTCCTGAACAGTTTCAGAAATTTGGTTTAACATAGAAGAAAGATTCGCTTCTTGAACACGTCCCACTTCTTCAGAAACAATAGCTCTTAAATCAGATAGTGATATTTTAGCTTCCCGTGCAGGAGAATCAACTCTTTCGTGTCGTTCTCCCGTTTGGTCAGCTTCAAGTTCCTCAGTCATTATTATACTGAAATAGATATCAATATTTAATATAACAGTTTATATGTTTACCAATCTACTTTAATTATAATATACACAATTAACAGTTAACAATCACTATAACTTCCTTATCATAATATCTCGTGGTTTCAAAGATTCCATAAAATGTCAGATGATAATTACTGCGTTGGTCAGGCGCATTAATTACCATATCACATTCATATGTATACTAAGTCCCCACGTGACATCCTGATTTTAGAAATCTAAGCAATATGTTAACCGGATCACATATCAAATAATAACAAACATTTATCATGCTCAAATGCAACTAAAGTGGTCTAAGTTCAAGTACCCTCCTAATGGTGGAAACTCGAATCCCTTAAACCGATGCTCTGATACCAACTTGAAACACCCCAACACTTTTTATGTATTTAATTTAAGTTTTAAAGAAAATTTGGTGTTCTGAGACAAAATCGCGCCGCAATGGCAATAAATCGCGCCGCAATTTAAAGTGGAATCGCGTCGCAATCAAATAATATCGCGTCGCTATTTACAGGAGATCGCGTCGCAACCTGAACAGATCGCGTCGCGATCCTTGTCAAAACAGAACCTGCACAGACTGTTTTAGCAGCCTGTCCAAAAACACACCAATTCAATATCTGCAACATTTCTGGACTATAACCTGTGTATATATATTATTTCCACAATACTAATACATGGTTTTACAAACAAAACTTTATCAAACTCCTTTATATAATCACTTGACCCATTTGTAAACTTTGGATCAACACAACTAAACCATTTTCACCATATCAATGTTAGAACCAAAAGATTGACATGATGCTAATACATATCATTTTCACTAACTTAAACTACCAACTTCAAGTGTCAAAACAACTATTAACATTCGTTTTACAAAAAATGGGGTAATAAGCATCACAAGCATGATTTAACGGAAACGAGCTAATTACCCAATGCAAATACTCCACCTCTAACTTCCACTCGGCTTCTTGCCTAAATCCAAACGCGAACCACTAGCTTCACCTAAAATGGAGGAATTAAACAACGGTAAGCAAAACGCTTAGTAAGTAATGAAATACAATCACATGTAATAATGATAATTTAGCTAAGGATCCTTAACCGCCCATGCTAGTTGTATACTACTAGCAATCACACGAGCCTATGGCCGCAACCATTACTCGCACAAAACCGTTAGCAAACGATCGAGGCCATTCCTAACCCATGTTCATGTAATTCAAAACTTACCTTGAGATTGCACAATTAAATCACTAGCAACTCTTCCAACTTCTTTAACACCTAATCACATAATCACATAACACATAATTACACTTTGCACATATACTAGTACACTTTATAAATTTTTAACCAATTTCTTATCTTTGAACATTAATCACACTTGGACATTTTATCCAACTCAAATTCTATATACACTTGAATAATGGTTCTTTCCATCAATTTATAACAATCTTGCTCAACAACACTTATATCATTCTTTTGGAACCATTTTCACAAGTGTATATATATAAAATTTTACATCATTCTCACTTTATTTCTTTTATAACAATTTCATAATCATAATCTGATTATAAACATATCTATATCACTAATTCGTCATTTGCAATTAGATAAATCATTTTCATTAGCTTAGGGTTTCAACAAATTTCCAAACCCTAACTAAATTTCTTATACAAACCTTATGACATGATTCACTAGCATATATATATCATCTATATACTAATTATCAATTCAAATAACAAAATAAATACTTAGGGTTTATCAATTAATCAAACCCTAATCATATATTTAATATCAAAGAAACAAGATTATACCTTGAAATCACTTGTAAGGTGATTAGCAACAACTAGATGATACTTTAAAATGATGTTGATGTAAAGAAGGAAACCCTAGCCCTAAATCGCCCCTCTTTTAGCTCTGGTCGAATTTTTGGTGTAATTTTTTAAGTTTAATCCCGAAATGAAGATGCTAGATGCTTTATTTCTGTTTTCTGGAAAACCTCAAATCGCGCCGCGACCATAAGGGATCGCGCCGCGATCTTAGTCCAAACAGGCCCAGCGATTTTCTTTTATTACAACTCTAGTCCGAATTTTTTTTATATAATTACTAACACACATTGTGATACTATAACATATACATATACATATAATACACACATTCAATTAATAACACATATTTATATGTATACTTTTATAAAATACTATTATTTAAGACTTACAAATTTGGAACGTTACACTTATTTTGTTCGAATCCACGTTCTTTTTGACATCAACACTTGTATCTACCAAATGTTGCATCCTGGCTCTCATGTTAGTAACATGTTCTGCAGAGGAAGTGACATATCCCAGCTGTCGCTTAATAGGAACCACCAGAGCTTTAACAATAGGTTCAAGGATCAATGATACAACCTCCATTTTCTGAAGACCTAAAAATCATGTAAACAAATTAAAAAAAAAGGGGTGGAACTTCTTATAAATTGGTAGTTAACAAGTAACACTTGTTACTTTTTTTTTTTTTTTAAACTTGTTACTTATAAAAGTAGAAACCTTATCATATAGTGTATCGGATTTTGAGCTATACGAACCATTTGTAACGAAAAGATAACTTCAAACTTAGCCTCTATACTAACTAGAACAATAATAACTAGTTTTTTTTAGTAAATTATTTAAATCATCCGTGTTGTTTTCAATTTGTTTCATAGGTCGTCCATGACTTTAAAAAAGTATTTGAATAATTCATTTTTGAAACTTTTGTTCAACGATAGTCCAAAATGGACTATTTAAATAATTTATTTTTGTGAAAGTTACTGATGAACAAAAATTTCAAAAAATGAACTATTCAAATATTTTTTGAAAGTCAGGACGACCTATGGAACAAATTGAAAATCATATGGACGATTTAAATAATTTACTCTTTTTTTTGTATAGCAACCGAGTTTTATGGTGATTTATGATGGTATGTAAATGATAGTGCCGGCGACGATGCCAAATCACATGAAAGGATTTTGTATCGGAAAAAAAGAACACTTTTTTTGTTTCAATTTAGTATTTGGGATTGTAAGACCAAAGTTCGGTTACAAATTACAATAATCTATACAGATTTACTCATGAGTTTGGATTAATGTGTATTTTCAATGAGTTTTTAGTTGAATACTTGAATTTCATATGCTTATATTAATGGTAAACATCGAAGAACAATTTTGTTGTTAAGATAAAATGTGGAGAGAGCGGTTTTAAGGTTATATTTTTTCATTACTTCTAATTCTTTTTTTTTAATTAAATTTAGTAATTTCATGCTTTGAAATTTATATTGGGGTATTATTGAAATTTTCTAAAATGATGTTGAATTAATTTGGTAATAACCAAATTATGGGGATTTTTAATCAATTTAAATATAGAAAAATGATAAAGAAAGCCTTAAATGCAAGTTGTTTAATCTAAATATTATTTAATACATGTTGTTTAAAATGAAAGTTCATGTGTATTAAATGCAAAGGCTAATTAAAATTTATGCAACTGTTAATTAAAAATGAATGTTTAACTTTAATTAATGCAGTTATAAGTTGCTCAAAAGCCCTAAAGACTTTGTTTTACCATAACCCTTAAATTTAAGGGAAAAGTCAATTTAATTTAATTTTTTATTTTTATTATGATTTTTTCTCACTCACTATATTTACATAAGGTCAATCAGGTTATACAATAATTAAAAGACGTGAGTAAAATTTTATCTCACCGTGAAGTATTAACTTATAAGCGGATTAAAGTAAAATCATTTTAGTTTATTTGACTTGACCTTTTAAAATAACCTTTTTAATAACCGGTAACCGATTGACTATCATTAATGATGTGAACATAAAGTTTAAGTATGTTTTAGAGAAGAGTTCAATTGAGACCATTTATTTTGTGTGAGAATGGGGGAACCAACCACAATATGCCATGTGTCACTTTTTTCTCTCTCATCCACGTTTTTAAAAATTAAATATCTCACAAACGACAAGTCGAAAAATCATGAAAATTGCACCATATTTTTCAGCGTTTTATCCTCTTCGATTTGCCGTCCATCAAGGCATACTTCCGACGAACTTTTTTTTTTTCATTTTTTGGTGGGTTTTACATATTAGTAACACATGTGTTAGTGATTGATTATACATTTGATTATTGGTTTAGGGTTAGGGTTTAGAGTTAGGGTTTAGAGTTAGGGTTTATCAGGGTTTAGTGTTAGGGTTTAGCAGGGTTTAGTGTTAGGGTTTAGCAGGGTTTAGGGTTTAGTATAATTTAGGGTTTAGAGTTTTATAAAGCGTTTGGGGTTTAGGGTTTGGGGTTTAGGGGTTAGGGTTTAGGGTTGGGAGTTTGGGGTTTCGGGCCCTAAACGCAACACTGTAACACACGTGTTAGTAATGTGAAACCCACTAAAAATAATGAAAAAAAACTCGTCGAAAGTATGCCTTAATAGAGGGTAAATCGAAGAGGATCAAACGCTGAATCTAATGGTGCAATTTTTATAATTTTTCGATTTGTCGTTTGTGAGATATTTAACTTAAGGGGTAAATGGTTTTGTATTCTCTTTGTACACATGGCACCATATCATTGGTTCCTCTATTCTCACACAAATTTTTAGTCTCATTTGAACCTTACCCGTATGTTTTAATATCCAAACTTTAAAAAAAGATTAGGTTTAATTTTTTAACTTTTATCCTCATTATTTAACCCATTAACTTAGTTTTTACTAAATTTTTATTATTTATTCTTTAAAATATGATTGTAAAAGCTATTTACTTTTTAGAAAATACCGTTAACTAGTGTAGTAAGTATGTGTTAAATGTCCTATTATTTTAACATAGGTTAGTATATTTACAAAATACTTGCTAATTGTAACTCTTAGGGTTGTGTATAAGGTTCTAACTTTCATAAAAAACCGTCCAACTTCTTTTAACGGTCATGAAATCCCCAACCACATGTATTTAAATTGCCAACATAGTTAGTTTTTTTTATTGTAAATTAGCAACCACCTATAAAAATTTTAGTTGTTATTCATAGCCCTTAGGGCTATGTTTAGCAAAATCTAAATAATATATCATTTTAAAATTTTAGGTATATATAATCCTTCCTTCCCATATTTACACTTTATGTTTCTTTTTTTTTTGACGTCACAAATTAATTGATCACTTTCAAAAGTATGAGGCCATGTATAATTAACTAAACTTTTTTTATTGCTCATACTTTTTATGTATATAAAATGTGGGTAAAAAGTAAGTGTAAAACATTTATAGTTTATAAAAGTATAGTGTCATAATTATTATGTTTTCTTAAACTACGTTTTTTTTCTATAAACAATTAATTTAGGACGGAGGGACTAATGTGTCACTTATGAATTACGTACAATATGTAATTACAATTATTTATTTTTTCATATAATATATTATCTAAACAAAAAGTGCATTTTATAATGTTGTCAAAGAGTTATTTATAATTAAGGTGTGTTATTACTATTATTATTATTATCATTATTATTATTATTATTATTATCATCTTAAGAAATTATTATTTTAATATGTGATATAATAATTTATATCAAATATGGTATACAAATAACATTGCAATAAATTGGTTTAAGATATATACACGAGTTTGAGGGTAAAATCATTTTAGTTATGATTAAGTTTTAATCATTTCCCAGTTGCTATTATTCTAAATTAAGCTTGATCGTTTGTCAGTTTCATATTATTGATTGTCAACCGGAGTAGTTCATGACCACAATATGGATATCCGGTGATGAATAACACATATTCGGTGTTGATCGAATATCAAAGATTATATTCAATGATGGATATTGCATATTCAGAAATATTAATCGAAGATTTGGTGATGAAGATGGATCATCATACATCTATTGATGAATATCTCATATTCGGTGATGAATATCGAAGACGCAGATATTTATTATAACTTATATTTATTGGTGAATATGGACATTCGTAGATGAATATTTACTATGCATGCAATATACATATACATATATATATATATATATATATATATATATATATATATATTATAACCATTGATGAATATAGGGCTAAGTGTCAAGAAATGTAACAAACGTTGACAAAAATTCTATTGTGTGTATTCAATTATCGATTTATTGCTAATTGTATGTAACTTTTCGATATAGTGCTTTGTGTGAATGACATGCGAGTTCTTCATATGGATGAGACACCCGATCAAAATACATACAATTAGCAATAATCGAATAATCATTCTTACACGTACAAACTCAACTAACTGATGCCTAAATTGAAAAGGTAAACAATCTAGTATAAATGTTCAGGTATCGTGGAGTATATATCATGTAGGTTAACTAGATATGAAGAACAATCAAGTGTAACTGGACCAATGAAACCATGTATTTATCACATCTATCATATGTAAGCAAGCAAAACAATAGAAAAATAACTAAAAATAATAAAAACAATACCTGTACGGGCTTGTTCTTTCTTTTTTGTTCTTTTTCTTTGTAAACGATAAGGATTCAGATTGTCAAGGGTGAATTATACTTGCAAAAATATGAAAGATAAGAGAAAATTGGTATTGGTATAATATATATTACTTGGTGAGCTGGGGAAAATGATGTATCATCAAAAAAGTAGCGGTACCCAATTTTATAAATAAATCAAATGCATTTCGAGACACACTTATCGATTAGTATCACACTAATTATATTATATTTATTTTTTTAAATATATGTCGTAGTTGTAGAACCGGCCGGCCAAGCACGAGTTAAGTTAATCGTCAAAGATGCTCTACATATCTTTTTTTTTTTTTTTTTATCATAAATAAAAGACTTCTCGCTGCTAGAAAACAACCTGTTAACGAACATTTAGACTTGCCGAGGCCATTATTATAAAGATGATTGAAATTTAATCTTTTTTATATATATGTAAAAAACAAAGTTTTAATTAACTTAAAGTAGGTAATTTATATAAAAATAAATTTAAAAACCACTCATATATTTGTACCTATATGTCATTTCATGTACGTACATCTCATATATTTTACACATATAGTCACCAGATGGCCATTGTTCTAACGATATCGAATTGGCCCTGCAACCTTGAACTAGGTTGAGGGGGAATACAACATGAAAATATTTGTAAGTTATTGTAGATATTCGTGTACTACCGTTAAGATACTTATCTTTCTAAAAAAATAAAATAAATAAATTATGCGTCTTTTAAAATAAAGAACTAATACTAATCAACAATATTAACCAAATTATTTAGTGGAAAATATATTCATGTTGTTGGCTACATGTAAACCAGCTTTAACGTGGTGATGAGCGAATGAAGGGTTGTTGGTGTTTACTACAACAGGACAAATTCTGTGTCATTTAAAATGAAACGCAATGTAATAAGCTTTGAATCCATCTTAAAATACTCTGAAATGTAAGCGACATGTCAACAACTTTCATTAGGTAGCAATATAAGATGATCATCTGACAGTAACACCAACTAACGCATTATTTCCTGTTATATCAGTGTCACGTCAACACTTCTTAATATTAACACACAATTAAGTGAATGCTGTTAATCATTGCACATCACTCAGATTTTTTGGACCTCACATTTTACCATTATACATTTATTTCTATACACCAAACAAAAACGAAAACAAAAAACATTCTATATTCACGCGAGCCCACTTCTCCTTCTCTTTCACCGTAACTAACTAATGTTGAACTGATGCCGCGGTTCCAATGGTATCATTTAACCGATATGAAGTGATGCTTGAACCGAACACCCCGTTGGGAGTCCTCTAATATCACTGGAAAAAAATACAATATAACAACTTCAAATCTTAAGATATCCAAAAACCGATTTAGAAAAAAAAAAAAAAAAAAAAAAAAAAAAAAAAAAAAAACCCTACTGTAATTTGGGATTTGTTCTATTTTCATATTTTCGGTTCAGTCTATGCTTTGGGTTTTGTTCCTTAATTTCTATCTATACAACATGCATGGGCAGAGCTAAAAAGGGAGAAGTTCAAGAAATCTATTATTATTGAAAAATCAATCAGTGATAGTTTAGGAATTTTGACCCTCCAAAATGGTACTTCTTGCGTCCCAGTACAAGTGTCCATATTATTATTTTGGATTGTCTCAAATAAGTGTAAAGAGTAATTTGGAGGGTACCTTTTACCCCGTATCATATTTCAATGGTACGGTGCACCCCACCAGCAAAGGGCATCAACGTCGGACAAATCACATGTTCACCAATCAACCACATGTGTTAAGGATCGTATACATACACATGAGTTATATGTCATACATGTGGAGTCTGCGCATTTGCGATAGCGCTACCATTTGAGCTATGCTCCATTGGTGTCCCAAATAAGTGTACCCTCTCATGTTACAACTAATCGAAAGAGACAGTGGATAAATATGTTATATGATTGGTGAAAATTGTAGTTAGCGAAGAATCCTAAAACTGTGTACAAAGTTAAAGTGGACACTCTAACTGAGAGGGAGATATTAGTAACGAAAAAAAGAGTAATTTTTTCCCCCAATACAAAAATTCCTAACTTCGCCCGTATCTTAGACATCAGGAATTATCATCAACAGAACAAACTATATGGTCGACTAACAGTGATAATACATGCTTAACATTTGAGTGAGTACTATTTTGACTTCACTGATTAGAATTTTTGTTCATAGATGATGAGTTCTGCAATTGTGAAGATCATGTTTTCATACATTTTAACCCCTTTATGGAATCGAAACAAGCGAAATAGCACTCAATAAATCCTACAGTAATAATCTTCTCAGTCAACCATGTGCTATTGTACGTGCTAGTGAGTAGTGACATGTATACAATAATTTACTTATGTATCATACATCCATATATTTTTACGGGATGCGTTGCCTATTTTGGTAATAAAATTAGTTCATTACCTAATAAAATTATGTTGACAATTTATGTTTTTAAGTAGGGGCGGTACCAGAATTTTTTTTAGTGGGGGCAAAATTTAAGGGTAACTCGATTTTTACGCTTTGACCAAAACATTATCAAGTTGACTTGATTTTTGCACTTTAACCAAAACATTATCAAGTTGATTTCTTTTCTAGCTTTACCCAAAACATTTTTATTTTAAACAAACGCGGATTTGGTTCAACATTTGTCTTCATATGAAAATTTCAAATTAGAATTCTTAACTACATGGAAACTAATTGGAAGATGTTCATACATTTAGCAGTACTTGTTGAAGTTTTTGATTCTATTAACTATTAAGAGTTTTTATATGAATAACATAATTTAATAGTATAACTTTATTATATTAATATTGTGGATAAAAGAGGTAATCAAAGTATATAGTTTACTAATAATTGTGTTGATTTACATTAATCGATTAATTTATTTAACTATATATATAAAAAAATGCAATTGACGCTGGAAAAAAACAAATGAGAAAAAAGCTGAGGAAAACATTAAAGAATGTGACACTCACAAGTGACACTGAGAGTTAGACGGTAGGCTAGCTTAGAAGTCTTGTTAGAACTTGGAGCTTCTTTTACTTATTCATTCATGGGGCAAATGTAACACCAATTCCTCGGGTCCGGAAGTATTTTAATATTTTCTGAAGGTGAATTATTTTATAGTGTCAGAAAATAGTTTCGGTGTGTTTCAGTCAAATAAATGAAGAAAATAGTCGAATAATTTATTGTGACTAATAAATTATTAGTTGTTTTAATTTAATTCAGTTGACGGTAAAATAAAATAATGTTTTCCCGTAAATGGTTTTTAAGTTCCAGACAATGAAAAATACGGGGAATGAAATTTAACTACTTCTAGTATATGCTCATATACTAGGTCGGTTTGTTTAATTATATCTCTATGCACATACGTGCATACATACGTACCTCTTAAACATGAAACCCTAGATTAATTCACAAAATCATGAGGAAACATGAAATTGGAGCTTCCAAACTCAAATTCAAGCTTCTCTAATCATTATAAACAAGGTATGATTATGTGTTCTTGATTTCTATAAACCTAGAAATTGGGGGTTTTGGGGTTTTTGATAATTAGTGGGTTTAAATCCGAAATTAATGGTTAAGGTTGTTAAATTGATGTTAGTTGAGCTCACTAATGAAGGTGATTAACATTATTCAAGCTAAAAATGTGTGAATTGATCAAGTGTTCATTAGAGTATTGATGTTTATGATGAGTTTAATGGATTAATGGTTTTGATCCGAAATTAAAGCTTGCTATTAGTTAAAGTAATGTTACTAAGTGTTACTAAGATGGTTAGTAACCTTAATCTAACTTAAAAGTGGATTAATTAAGTTGTAAAGTTTATGATCAAAATGGGTTTGATCAAATGATGATGTTTTGATGTCAATACACTATAATTAGTGATTATAAAAGTTGCTGGAATGTTATGAGGAAGAATTAAAGTATTGAATCAAGTGTTTGATTATGAGAATTAACTATACTTATGATAATGATGGTGATAATATCATGTTAAGAAGCCATGATTAAAGTAATCATGTGATTAAAGAGATTAAGATGGATGAATATAATAAGATGATCATAATGATCATCAAGTTGATTAGTGATAATTAAAGTAGCTTAACATGATGGTGTGATTCTAATAATTATTCATAATCTTGAAATAATAAATGTTGAATTAATACAAGTAGTGGTAAGTTGTTTGATGATGTTATATCATTATTGAGACAATTGACAAGTGACTAACTTGTGTTGTTCTGTTGTATTCTCAGATGTGGAGAAGGCTCAGTCATATTAGACAACTGAGTGAATGACTGAGGTATTCGGTGAGTGGATCTTTAATCCTCAGTCTAATTTAGTTGTAACGAGTTTAGTTACAACAAGTAATGTATTATTACCGTTTTAGCTTGCCATGATGATTATGGTTGTTAGTAATAATACTGTTGATATGTTGCTTAGTCTGATGTGTGACCCGATGACTTGATAAATATGTGATCACTGAGGAAAGTTGACCTCCTGTTATTAGTTGTTATTATTGGCCTTCGGGCATCAGTTGCTAATGAGGTCAACGGGTTGATTTGGTTGGTTGTGCTAATTGTCATTCAAGATTTAACACATCTCCTGTGTTGGTTGATGATAACAATTAGCTATCGGTCTCGTCCGTTATGGCCATACGAATATGGTTGGATAAGTGTTCTTGGGGAATCCCCGGGTATTATGATATCCCAAGAGCCACCGATCCTCATTATTAAGTTGTGATATTGTTGAACATTTGCATTGTTGATAGTTGACCAGCCGAACAGTTGCCCATTTATATTGTTGAACAGTTGTATTGTGTACTTGTGTGTTTCAGGTTAGTTGTTGGACACAAAGTTGTTATGCTAAGTTAAACTGTTGATTAATTATTCACTCACTTAGCTTTATGCTAATCCCCCACATTAACACTTCTTGCAGGTTATAGATTTTATCGGGTAGGCAAGAAGTTGGATTGGAAGGAATATTTGACAACTTGGCGTTACTCTGATATTTGATTGTATAAATCAATGTTATTTGCTGGTTTTTGAAATAACACCCATGTTGATGAACTATGTTTTAAATTAGGTTGAATTTGTAATGTAACTTGGTATTGTTGAAAGTTGGACTAACGCTTCCGATATATTGTATTTAAAGGATGTTGAAATGAGGGGTGTTATAGCGAAACACAGTTTATCAAACATCTTCAGAAAAGTTCGGAGCTCGTAAGCAGTTTTGTGGGGGCGGCGGCCCACTGTGGTACCGCCTCTGGTTTCAACCCTATTTGAAACTAGTTAACTATCATAACCTTTTTATTTATTTATTAATTTATCATTATTATTAACTTTCTTGCGTTTATAAGATTATACAAGCATAGGTACCTACATAGGAGAATATAATCAGCTCATAATTTCAATCTTCTTTGTAGAAAAAGGATTAATAATTGATCAATATAAAATTAAATTATGACGTGTGAAGAAATTAAAAAGGAGTACTCTTCCACAAGTTACGTCAGAATATTTTATAAAGGGCAAGATTGAGTTGTGAAATGAAATTTAAATACGACCCAAACTCAAAGTCTTAGGCCTCTCCCAACGTTGTGCGTCGGTACTCGTCAGTTTCAAACCGACGAGCCGACGGGGATGGCACGAAGTCGTCAGTCTCTTCGTCGGTTGCCTTCCTTCGGTATTCCGACGTGAGGCGTCGCTTTTGTTTTTTTATTTTTTTTATTTTGTGTGTATAATATTAAAGGTAAATTGGTAAATGTGGGACCCAAGAATTAAAGTGACAGAGCAGGAATGAGAGAGGTCTGTCAGTTTCAGTCAGTTTTCTGAAAAATCTGACGTGGCGCTGACGTGGCTCCGTCAGTTTCAGTCAGTTGATTTTTGGGTTGGGAATGACCTTATATATATATATATATATATATATATATATATATATATATATATATATATATATATGTATATATATATATGTATATATATATATGTATATATATATATATAGACTTGGGATCCCGTGTGAACAAGGAGATTACGTGAGAACGGTGAGAACACATCTTAGTCATCCATTTTTTGATCAAAAAACCTGATTTTGGAGGTGGCATTTTTATAAATACTTTGAAGTTTGATTTTGGAGGCTTCACATAAGGATTGATATGTGAAGTTTAATTTTTTTTGCTTCACAATAGTTTAACATGGTGAAGTTTTATTTAATTTTTGTTAACAACATGTTTGAAGTAGTGAATTGATATGTATAAATTTTAATCTCTTGAAAATCAAATATTAACAAAAAAATTATTGGGAAATTAAAAAAATGCCACTTTTTCGAACGTATTTTTCGTTATGCCACTTCAAAAAAATTGCCGATTTGTCCTACTCGTTCGCAGGTCGCATCATGCGACCTGCGACCCGATCAATGCGACCGGCGACCCAAGTTGTTACCGAGTAAAAGACAAGCCCAGACTAGATCACCCGCTCGCAAGTCGCAGCATGCAACCTGCGACCCGTTCACCGAGAGCTGCGACCCGTAACGATGACCGAGTAAATGAGCGACGCCGGCTAGATCATGCGATCCTTAAACGATGAACGAGTAACGATGAACGACCTGCGCCCGTGTCACTAATCGCAACTCATGTTCACTAGTCGCTACTCTTGGTCACCGGTCGCAACTCTTGGTCACTAGTCGTAAATTACCATTTTCATATTTTTCAAGATAAGATTTTTCAGATAATATTTTCTGACATTTTTAAGATTTTCTGGATTTTTTGTACTCTTTGGATAACGATCTGGATAACTTCAATTTTAACAATATCAGATTTTTGTACTTTCAATAATTTCCATTTTAACATCCATCTCCGAAATCACTCACAAATCTCACACTCCTCTCATCATCAGTTTAACATATCATTCTTCAGGTACAATTTTTCACCCACTCAGTTAGTATTGCGTTTTGTAATGGATAAGTTTAAACTTTTTATCTGTTATGGGGGTCGTTTTGAATATGTTAACAACATGCCAATGTATTTGTGACACCCGTCAAATTAGGAGTAGTGATTAGTGCCTAATCAATTATAATACATGTGATTAGTTCTGTGTTAGGCTGATTAATGTATCAATTAATATATATTGTTGAATATATACAAGTATGCGATTTGATTAAATCGTACAAATTTCAAATCGAACGTAATTCGATTCAATTAATACGGACGTTGGTGAACAATTTTATTAAATAATATAACATTATTTAATAACGCATTTATATCAAAAATATTATTTTGATAATATTTCATATTTAATTTGTATCGTGCAAATAAAGTCTACACGATTAAAATTCAAAGGTGCAAACAAACAAAACAAAACAAAGTTATAATTTATAACTCAATTTCTGAGTATTTGATGAAATACTACAACAAAAATACTGAATAAATACTTGTATTTTAAAACTTATAATTAAACGTGTATAAAACTATTTTAACGTTTAAGCGAACGGGAAAATAAACACCGCACGGAGCGCAAACGCGGGGAATTAAAATTTGGGAGATTCCTTCCCTTTTCCTCCCCCCAAAACCGGCTCCCACCTTCTCCCTCCCCTCTCATTTCATTTCCACTTTCTTCTTTTTCTCTCTCACCCACTTAAACTCTCTCAAAAAGTTCCATCACCACCACCACCTTCACACCCTAGATAACATCATCAAACATCATTATTCAACCTAGCTCATTTGGAGAAAAACATTCACCGCATCACGATTTACATTTCTACCTTTTCAGTTTCACCCGGCGTTAACTTGTAAGATTCCCGACAAATCCCGAAAACTCTTAGATTTCATTTATTTTACTTGTTTATGGTTTGTATAAGCTTGAAATGTCCAAATATGGGTTGGGTAAAAGAATCGGACCAAACGGAAACCGGAAAACGCGTTTTTGAACTCAAGAATTCCGATCAGTCGTAAGTGTCGCAGGGACCAAAAACAGTGTAGCGTCACTTCCTTAAGTGACGCCCTAAGTGTCGCTAAAAACCCTAATCATGCATCACTTACCTAAGTGCCGCTAATAACCCTCTTTTTGTGTCACTACCTAAGTGTCGCTAATTTAATACCCGACACTTGCTTAAGTGTCGCCTAAAATCGATTTACAATTTAACCGACACTTGTACCCGACACTTGCTTAAGTGTCGCCCCTCATGCATCACTTCCGTAAGTGACGCTACTAATTCAGAACTTACTATTTTATGCGACACTTCCTGAGTGTCGCCTAAACCCCTAAGTGTCGCTATAAGTGTCGCATGAAACAGAACCAAGAAAAACACAGATTTTACTAAGTGTCGAGACCTAAAATTTTATCACTCGATTTCACCCAAATTCAAGTTTTAGATGCGTTTTTCACCAAAGCATCTCGACCCCAACCAGGGGCCAGCCCCTTGGACCCCGCCAAGGGTTGCCACCCTTGGGACCCCGCTAACCAGGGGCGCTGCCCCCGAACCCCCGTCACCTAAAGTCAGTAAATACTCTATAAGTATAACACTCAAATACCAAGACAATAATACTTTGGAATTGTATTACAAATGAATCACCAATGGGCCGTACACGTTTTCAAAAATCAAATCAATCAACTAAATCGTAGTAATTTGGACAAGTTTTCAATCAACCAAATCATAGTAATTTGGAATATCAAATCAACCAAATCGTAGTAATTTGGACAAGTTTTTAATCAACCAAATCGTGGTAATTTGTACATTATAGTTGGACGAACAACTACAAAGGTATTCTTTTAAGATACCTACTCACGTTTATAACCATCGCGTGTCTTGGACACCCTCAGGTTACAAGTCTTCGGACATCATTACTCGACAAATCAAATCAAATTTATTAAGTAAACGCTTCAAGACTCAGGTGAGTCTAATGGCCCCTATTTTGCTGTTTTTCAATCAGGGGTGTGATATACTGCTCATTTTGTTTTACAATATGAACGCAAGTACAATCAAATCAAATACTGCATGAGTTATTTTCACTAATCAATTTAAAGTCCTCCACAACAAAGTTTGGTAATACGTAGTAGCGTAAATGTTAGTGTATGGTACCATATAGGATTGACAATCCTCGTTCGGGTTAGCAAGCACTAACTGGTCAAACAGACGCATTAGCATTTGTGTAGACGAGTGTGGATTAGGCACTCGTAGGAGGCACCTCGATCGGAATTCCTTCATTGGACCTGTAACATCCTCCTTATTGGTCTGGTAAATTCCATATTTAATTGATTATTTAATTGATTTAGGAATTACCTACTATTATTTGTTTTACTGTGAAACTTAAGTAAATAGGTCTCATGACTTATTGTGGATAGTAAATTATTGGTTGTTTTAATTTACTATAGTTAACGGTAAAATAAAATAATTTTCTCGCAATTAGTATTTAGGTTCCAGGCAATAGATTTAGAACATGTATAAAAATTAATGCAATTGGATATACAGAGTCGGTTGTGAGCCGACCTCCAAAACCTTAAGTTGTCATATCTTCTTCATTTTTCATTTGGAAAACTTGCAAAAATCTTCAAAATTATACCAAAGTTGATATCTAGCTAGTTGCTGTGATTTAGGTTCTGATTATTAACATCAGTTTCATCATCATCTTCCATATCCATCTAGTTTTCTTCAATCTCATCAAAAAGGTGAGGGAATTTGAGTTTCAAAAAAATTGGGTTTTGAGAGGTATTGAGTTATAATCAAGATTGAAACTTGATTTTGAGTTATTTGATGTTCCTAGATGTTAGTTGAAGTATTAGGAACCTTAGAAAATTGAAAATTTGAGTTTTGGTGAGGTTTGGTTCGAAATTCTCATAACAGCAGCGAAACTCGCAGAAACCCAGTTCGTCTTGCGAGGCGAGTTGAGATGTTGCGAAGCGAGCTGAGTTTTTACGAGGTGAACCGAAAGTTGCGAGTCGAGTTCTTGCGAAGCGAACCGAGATGGTTTGCGAACCGAAATGTGCGAACCGACCAAAACTGCGAAACGAACCGAGTTTTCTGCGAACCGAGTTGACCTGCGAACCGAAATCACTGCGAACCGAGAATTTTTAAAGTTTTTGTTTCGCAAATTTTAAAAGTGTAAAACTCTTTGCACCTTTAGTGACTAAAAATTTACAAATTTTTGTATTAATTTGGATTGAGCTGAAATTTGCATGGTCACTCGAAAACGACCCAATGATCAAAGCTATATGCAAATAGCCTAGGCAGTTTTTGGCCATTCGGTGTCATCTAGGGGTCGAAAATGGCATTTTTCAGTTTTTAAACGTCATTTCGGGCTTTTATGAGTTTATTTCATATTAGACTTTTGTTTGTCTAGACTTCAGGGATTACCTGATTGAATAAATATGCTAGAATAATGATATTAGAACAAGTTACTAACTTGTGTATTATGTGGTGTTTCAGATACTCCAAAGACTCAGTAATATAAGACTGCTGAGTGTGGAATCTGCAGAGGTATCGGTGAGTGTATTTAGAACTCACCATTTGATTCAGTTGTGACTATTTGGTTGCAACAAGTAAACGTAGATGTGTTTGTTGACTGTTTAGTCTTGTTTATTGATTATCAATTTACGTGATATGTGGACCAATATGTATCAGTGTTATTGAGGTCAACGTGTTAGTTGGGCTACTGGGTTATTGCGTGAATAACACAGGGTCTTGATTCATTCGTTGTGTTTAGAACTTGTGTTTGAATTTAATAACCCCTAGCTATCGGTCTCGTCCGTTATGGCCATACGGATATATACGATAAGTGTTCTTGGGGAATCCCCGGGTATTATGATATCCCAAGAGCCACCGATCCTCATTGAAATATGTGTATTTACGGTTATTTGGGGTAAACTTATAGTTAAGCTAAATTGAATTGTGTGTGATAAATCTATTCACTTAGCTTTGTGCTAATCCCTTATTTCACTTCCTACAGGTTTTGTTAAGAATGTGGGTGACAGGAATAGATGCTATTAAGCAAGGAATGTTTGATTGTGCCGACTCTGATATGGTTTTTGATATAACCTAGTTTTGAAACTCTATAATACCCCATCTTGTGTATCTTTATAATTTGGTTGATAACTTTGACAATTATGTACTAAATATGTAAACGGTTTATATATCTTGCGTAGTAAAGATATGTATTTCAAATTCATGCTTCCGAGTTAAATAATATAATATTCATAAATAGAATGAGGGGTGTTATAGGACCCGACCCCCAAGTTAAGCTCAGACTATGTGCTCATGACTGTATACTTACTTTTATTTTGCTTTGCAATTTAAATTCAATTAAATCTTGCGGTTCATACAATTATGTTTTGACATACAAACCTGTGAGCTCACCAGCGTTTCGCTGACCCATTTTAGCATGTATCACAGGTAACCAGCAGTAGGTTGGACTGCTGAATCAGGATTAATTAGCTCGAGTCAGCATGCAAACAATCAGAGATTTAGCTGCATTATTATATTTTGTATAGATTAATTATGTACTTAAATCTCTCAATTTCAAACTGAGCTAATGTAAACTATATTTTTGATGTAAACTTTGGTTTTATCAATACAAATGTAAAACGACGCATATAGTGGTCGTTCATTATATCTTATGTGCTGTGATTATTGATTAGTCGTGCCCCGACCCGAACCGCTTCCGGAACCCGAAATTGGGGGTGCGACAGTATTTGCCAATAGAATGTAGTAGAGTGTCGTTAAAACTTCCAGTGGCACCAGAAAGACCCATGACGTGCAAAGTTTTGTTGAAAAACGTTTTAAAAAAGTTAGGTCTACCACTTGATTCACCGGTTTGTCTAAAATATAAGCTCGGTCAATATGTTGTTGATATAAATGATGATATTGATGATTTTGGTAATTTTGTGTGTCATGCAATTAACAATGCTCTGATAGAAATTTACATTGTTGATATTGTACGAAATGTTTCTGGTAAGGGTAGCAATCAACCTAGTAGTAGTAGTTCTGGTTTTCAACCACAGTTTCACCAACAACAGACTACTGAATATTACCAACAAGCTCAATATCAGTCATTTCAACAACCCTTTCAATAACCACAATATCATTTATTTCAACAGCCCTTTCAACAATTTCCGGTTCCTTATCAACCACAATATCAATTTCATTATCATGCTCCTCCACAAAATAGAGACTTTCCTCCAACAGATTACCCCATGAACCCTTCATTTAGGGTAGTTGAAGAGACCCAAGATAATTCTAAATTTGATTCGGATGTTCAATATGATCATTCTAATTCAAATTACTATGTGGAGGAGCCAGATCCAGACCCACATCCTCATGATTATGATCATTATGATGATAAAAATGTCAATCCACCAAAGGATCATGACCATCCATTTTGTAATCACATTGTTGAAGATGATGAGGATGATGAGGATGATGAGCCTGATCAAGAGATATGTACGACAAACCCATACAAGTAAAATCAGCCGAACCTGATATATTCTGGAATATACCAACGCCGTTAGGAGAGGAAGAAAAAGAAGTTCCTAAACGACCAGTTACAATGTATGAGAAATCTTGTCGGATTCGAGAGGGCCAAACATTCGTAAGTAAAGAGGAATTTCTACTTCAATTGCAGACCAAGTGTCTACAAGAGGGTTTTTAGATTAAACCAATAAAGTCAGACAAAAAAAGGTACACAACAAAATGTATTTTGCCTGATTGTGATTGGAAGATAAGTGCAGCGTGTATCAAATATTGTGACAACTTCCAAGTAACGAAGTTACATGACGCTCACACATGTTCTCGCACTAAAATCTTGGCAAATAGTCGTCATGCAACCAAGAAAATGCTTGGTAACCTATTGAAGGAGGCGATGACTTTGGAAGGTCGTGTATACAGAGGCAAAGAGATCAAACTTGATATGACCGAACGCTTTAAAATCAGCCTTACATACAACCAATCATGGAAAGCAAAGTGTTATGCTATAGAGCTGTTGAGAGATAGTCCCGCTGAATCGTCTAACAAGCTTCCCATTTACCTGCATAACTTAAAACTACATAACCCGGTGAGCACTACGAATCTCCGTACAGACGATGAGGATAAATTTGTAATGTGTTACATGTCCATCGGTGCAACTGTAAGTAATTATTATTAGTTCACATACGTACATTATTATATAATTTACATATAGTTTTTCTGAATTTGCAGATACATTCATTTGTCAACCATACACGCCCAATAATAATCGTAGATGGGGCACATTTGAAGGGTGGGTACTTGGGTACTAACTTAATTGCTGTGGCGATGGACGGTAATAATGGCATCTAGCCACTGGCTTATGGAATTGGTGCGGGAGAGATGACCGACGTGTGGACCTGGTTCTTGGGAAACTTACGTGACGCCCTTGAATCTGCTGGTGGGATTGACAACCTCACATTCATCTCTGATAGGGCTCCAGCAATTGCAGCCGGTATTTCAGATGTATTTCCAGAGGCATTTCATGCCCTCTGTAGCCGTCATTTGTTGATGAACCTGAAAAGCAAATCTGCAAAAGTCAAGCACTTTGAATGACATTACTGGAAAATGTGTAAGGCTTACCGAAAGTCGAATTTCGATGAACATTTTGATGTCATTTATAGACATTTACCAACTTCAGATAATGTTCTTACAGAGGTGGGGAAAGAAAGATGGTCAAGGCATCATTCAACAAAGACACGATATGCTTACCTCACAACTAACAATGCAGAGTCAATTAACGCCGTGACCAAGCATGCAAGAAAACTCCCGATGGCATACTACTCTATTTTAAAGGAGTAATAAGGTTGGCAAATGTTCACTTTTTCCTTTGGAAGACTCTTGAGCTTAAGCTTTTTTGTGGAGGTGAGATAGTGATGTATTTGGTGAGCTTTTCTGTGAAAAGCAGTGTTAGAAGATGCTTTTACATTTCTGGTGATGAGCAGGAAGCTATGACCCATGTACATGCACTAGGCTACCAATTATGTCAAGGTCATTCTTATTCTTGGAATGATAACAGAATTGTATGTCAATTTTACAATTCTTCTTGTCTAGGTATAGAGTTTGATGTTGCTGTCTTTTTTCATATAAGCTGGTGGATCAAAGTTTGTTGCTGGAATGTGATGAGGAATACGAATGCTGATGTTCTCAATGAAGGTTGTTACTGTAATTTTAAGGAGGAAGGAAGTGTTGCATGTTTGACTTTTTATAGTCCAATTGTTGCTATTGGGTGTAATCTGTGTGTTGCTAGTGGTATTGGCAGTTTTGCTATTGCAAATCCTAAGTTTAATGTTGTTGGATCAAAGTCAGCAATTGGTTTTGGCATTTTGGGTGGTAATTTGGATCATAATGAGATTACAGTGAATGTTGCTGTATGGGCTTCATTGACTCAGAAAAGGGAAGGTCAAAGTATTAAAGAAGAATGTAGTAGAAGGAATTTGATTAATTCAGAGTCAAGTATACTAGGGGATGCTTATAACACCCTCTCGAAATACAAGGACATTTTTTTTTTTTTTAAACATATTGGAAGCGCATGATTAATAGAAATGAGTAGATTGCATACATACATTTCAAATAGCAATCCACTTACATACAAGCCTTTAAAATTAGATTATTCTAATTATTACACACATTAAGTTTAGGTGTTATATGTCGCACCCCCAAAACAAGTGGCAGCGGAAACATGAGTTGTCATGGGGGCGCCGACCAAATCAATTATCATTACACAAAGATTAAAGCAAACGACCTCTAAATGAGACGTTTGAAAACATTACATTCCATAAGTTTAAATTGTTTCCAACCGTTATACAAAACAATGGAGTTCGCATACAATGTGTAGATTACATAGCTACTAACTATAGTAAAATGCAATCTAAGTCCCTTGATTTTGAAAGCAATGCGACTCGAGCTACGCTATCCATGAGCGTCCTACTGCCGTGGGTTACCTGAGAAATACATACTAAAAGGTCAACATAAAGTTGGTGAGTTCATAGAGTGGTTTAAATGTTGGTATAAAACCCAATAGTATGAAACACGAGTTATGAAACACAAGATTTTAATCGTTGTATCATTCAACAATGATAAGTAAATGTATCGTTAACAAACGATAAGTAAATGTGTTGAGTAAATGTATCGTTAACAAACGATAAGAAAATATGTAGTTGCACGAATGCAAAAATATGTATCGTTAACAAACGATAAGTAAATATGTAATTGCACGAATGCAAAAAGATGTATCGTTAACAAACGATAAGTAAATATGTAATTGCACGAATGCAAAAAGATGTATCGTTAACAAACGATAAGTAAATATGTAATTGCACGAATGCAAAAAGATGTATACCATTTGCCATGAGCTCATAGTCCGAAGCTTAACAATGTGTGCCGTGCCTCTTTCGAGTACACGATCGTGGGTGCCCCAATGCAAGTGTCTAATCCGGTACACTCGTTATGAACAAATATTAATACGTCCGTTTGACAGGTTAGCGCGACTAACTCGGACTGGGATTGTCAGTCCCAAATAGATCTATTTACTAATATTCACGCTTTAGCAAAACTAACAAACTATGATGTGTAGGGCCTTTGTGGATTAGTGTGTTGACTCATGCAATCCGTATAGCGTTGTTTATGGTACTTGTGTTCATAAAAGCAGTTGTGTAAATCAAATGTATACAAAGCAGTTGCAAAGCAATTGTATAAAACAGTTGTAGTATGTATTCTCCCCCAAAATAGTTATAAAACTGTAAAAAGGAGGGGCTATGAAACTCACCTGAGTTCTAGCAAAATGTAAGCAAGCAATATCAATTAGCAAGCAATGTGTAGTCCAAAGTGCAACTTTCTAACGTCCTAAACGTATAAGGTTGTATGAGTAGATGTCTAGAAAGATCATCTATGTAAGTGGAGGGTTAATGTCCACTTAAATCACAATGTAGGTGGAGGGTTAATGTCCACCTAAGGCTAGTTCATCAACTAGTATGTCCAAATAAGTTGTTCAAGTTTGTTTATCAAAAACGTGTACGACCCGTTGGTGAAAGTTTGTAATAATAATTCGTTAAGACATTATTATTAGGATGATGTTATACTTACATATGTATAGTATGTTTCATGAGTTATAACGTTGCATTGTATAAGTATTAACGTTACTTGAAGTTTAACACTTAGTGAGAAAACTAGTTTTTAAAGATTCTGTTTCATGCGACACTTCATGCGTCACTTGCTAGTTAGGGGCGGCACTTAGGAAGTGCCGCATAATATGCGTTTTCAGATTTACATAGCGTCACTTAAGAAGTGTCGGATACGGGGCGTCACTAAGGCATGGCGGCACTAAGGGTAAGTGCCGCTAATATAATAGTTCAGTCACTTCAGGCGTCACTTAGGTAGTGTCGGGTAAGGTGACTAAGCGTCACTTAAGTAGTGTCGTACATAAGCATTTTCAGATAATAAGGGCGTCACTACAAGCGTCACTTGCCAAGTGTCGCTATAATTCCAGTGACCATGCGTCACTTAAATCTGTCTCAATTTGCTAAGTCCAAAAACGTGGTCAACTATGACGGTTTGACCCGAACTTTTAACCCAAGTCATATTCCAGTAAATAAAGGTTATAAAAGTTATTATTTCATATTGTAGTCGTTTCGAGATGTCGGTTTTATGTTTACACCTTAAACTTCAAGATTCAATGTTTTCGGTTTTTGTCGGTTCATTACGCCAACTGATTTCACCTATCTATAATACAAATCAAACTTCCAAATTTTTACCAACTGATTTACTAAGTGTCTTGACTAACATATCAAATTTTCAGCTTCTAACAAGTCCATTAACATAGTTAAATAAAGCCGCGTAACAACCGAACACATTTTATCGAAAAACTTCCTGGTCAGTCTTATAAATCGGCTCGTAGAGAAAAATGAGAGCGTTTCTGGAAAAAGTGTAAAACACGAAAGTTGTAGATCTTTTCGATACGCAAAATTTTAAAAAAAAATTCGACCTCTAACTCTTAACAGATGATTTTATACGATTATTTTCGTGAACTGTCGATTTTTAGGCAGATTCATGCATGTTCTTGTTTGCTTTATAAAAACGATTTTTAACAACAATCTTGGACATATTTATGATAGATGAACATTATAACATCATAATCAGTAGTAATTAAGTAAAATAAGTAAAAGGTGTGATGATTTATACCAAGAATTGATGAAGAACAAGAAGAGATGATGAAAATGATGATGTCTTAGTGCTAGCTTCCTTCCTTTGTTCTTGATTTGTGGTGGCTTATGGTGGATTATGGTGATTGTAGGTGGTTTTGGGGCTGGAATTTCCAGAGATTTTTGAGAGGGAGAAAGTGAATAGAGAGAGTAGAAATGAAAGAGTGTTTGAGTGATGAATGAGAAGTGTGTAAATGGTGAAGAATATCATCATGCTTTTGCATGTAACAAGAGAGGGCATGAAGGGTGGTGACCACATGGGGTGGCCGGCCCTCATGGTGGCCCCACAAGGGGTATTTTGGTCATTTCACATTTCTAGCTTAAATCGTTGCGTTTTACGTTTGTTTACCCGATTGTTTAAACGTTTATTCGTACGTTAAATGTTTAGTTGACGTTTTTATTTAACGATTTGAGTTTCGATATTTCTACTTGAAATATTTAATATAGTACTTGGAAACACTTGTAAAAAATGTTTCGTTAGATTATTAGCCTCGATTTGCGTGCACGTTCTACGGCGGTTTAATCGCGTAACGTTATTTTGAGTCGTTTAGATTAACGATATAATTTGGATAAATTTCCATTGAAGTATTATTTAAAATACTTAATTTATGTTGCCAAATTAATTATTGACGTTTACTTGGTCGCTGAATTAAATTCTCGCGTTATCGTTGCGTTTGAGACGTTTTAACCGAAACGTCTAGGTTTTTCGAGTATTATTTTAGCAAAATAATAGATAATGATAAATAACTTCTAAAAATATATTAAAGTTATTTATAGAATTGTGTTCACCAACGTCGTATTTAAACTGTGTCGGACTCCATCCGGCAATAAAATGTACGATTTAAACAAATCGCAAATGTGTGCAAATATAATAACATATATTAATACACATAATGATACACATAATTCACCCTAATTACATGTATTAGCACAATGATTAGGAACTAACACTAGCCCTAATTGGTCGGGTGTCACATTCTCCCCCTGTTAGAAGAATTTCGTCCCGAAATTAGCTTGTTGTCGTGGTCTGAGGGGCATCTAAGAATAGATGGGGGTATTTCAGTCGCATTTGGTCTTCCCGTTCCCAAGTGAATTCAGGACCGCGCCTAGAATTCCACCGGACTTTAACGATGGGAATACGACTCTGTTTCAATCGTTTGACCTCACGGTCCATGATTTCTATCGGTTCCTCTACAAAGTGGAGTTTATCGTCGATATGGATTTCGTCGAGAGGAATAACAAGTGTCTCATCAGACAGACATTTCTTCAAGTTAGAAATGTGAAATGTGTTGTGCACGCTACCTAGTTGGGGTGGTAGCTGCAGTCGATATGCCACCGGACCAATTCTTTCAAGAATCTCAAAAGGTCCGATGTACCTAGGGTTTAGTTTGCCTCGTTTGCCAAAACGAATGACACCTTTCCAAGGTGATACTTTCAAGAGTACTCGGTCCCCAACGTGGAACTCGAGCGGTTTGCGTCTCACGTCAGCATAACTTTTCTGACGATCACGGGCGGCTTTCAGCCGGTTTTGAATGGTCACGATTTTCTCGGTCGTTTCATGGATGATTTCAGGACCAGTGAGTTGGCTATCGCCGATTTCGGTCCAACAAATGGGTGATCGGCACTTTCTACCATAAAGTGCCTCGAAGGGTGCAGCATCAATGCTGGTGTGATAACTGTTGTTGTAGGAGAACTCACACAAAGGTAAGTGGTTTTCCCAAGAGTTTCCGAAGTCAATAACGCACGCGCGCAACATATCTTCTAAAGTTTGGATGGTTCGTTCACTTTGACCATCAGTTTGTGGGTGATAGGCAGTACTCAAATCAAGGCGAGTACCAAGAGCTTTCTGAAGTGTTTGCCAAAATCGAGAGGTGAAGCGGCTATCTCTATCGGAGATGATCGAGATGGGTATGCCGTGTCGTGCTACAACCTCTTTGATATAGATGCGAGCCAAGCGCTCCATCTTGTCGGTTTCTTTGATGGCTAGGAAATGGGCGGATTTCGTGAGACGATCAACGATCACCCATATGGTATCGCAACCGCTCGGTGTTTTTGGTAGCTTGTTGATGAAGTCCATGGTTATGTTTTCCCATTTCCATTGGGGTATCTCGGGTTGTTGAAGTAACCCAGAAGGTTTCTGGTATTCGGCCTTAACCTTGGCACAGGTTAGACACTTGCTAACGTACGTGGCTATGTCAGCTTTCATGTTGGGCCACCAATACCGTTGTTTGACGTCATGATACATCTTGTCAGAACCAGGATGTATGGAGTATCGAGATTTGTGAGCTTCGTCCATGACCAATTCTCGTAGGTTCCCAAAGTTAGGTAGCCAAATTCGGTTGGAGAAGTATCGGGTTCCATCGGATTTGGTTTCAAATTGTTTTTCCATGCCTCGCAAGGCCTCATTTTTGATGTTTTTCTCGTTGAGTGCTTCGAGTTGAGTGGAATGAATTTGAGCAATAAGATCGTTGTGGATGGTTAACCCAAGGGCTCGAACTCGAAGGGGTTTCACTCGTTCTTTTCGGCTTAGGGCATCGGCAACAACGTTAGCCTTACCCGGGTGGTATCGGATTTCGCAGTCGTAGTCGCTAAGTAACTCGACCCAACGACGTTGTCTCATGTTTAGGTCCTTCTGATCAAAGATATGTTGAAGGCTTTTGTGGTCAGTGAAGATAGTACACTTGGTACCATATAGGTAGTGTCTCCAAATTTTGAGCGCAAAAACAACGGCTCCTAGTTCGAGGTCATGAGTAGTGTAGTTCTTTTCGTGGATTTTCAGTTGCCGAGAGGCATAAGCGATGACTTTATCACGTTGCATTAACACACAACCTAGTCCTTGGTGTGAGGCATCGCAGTAAACTACGAAATCATCGGTGCCTTCGGGTAAGGACAGGATTGGCGCACTGCAGAGTTTCTGTTTAAGGAGTTGGAAAGCCGACTCCTGTTTGTCGGTCCAATCGAATTTCTTATCTTTCTGAGTCAAGGAGGTTAATGGTTGAGCAATTCGGGAAAAATTCTCTATGAATCGCCGGTAATATCCAGCGAGACCTAAGAATTGTCGGACCTCGGTTGGAGTAGTTGGTGCTTTCCAGCACTTGATGGCCTCGATTTTTGCTGGATCAACACGTATCCCTTGGCTGTCAACGACATGCCCTAGGAATTGTACTGTTCGCATCCAGAACTCACACTTAGAGTACTTGGCGTATAGCTCCTCGTGTCTAAGTAATTCCAAGATAGTTTTCAGGTGTTGGCCATGCTCAGTTTCGTTGCGAGAGTAGATTAGAATGTCGTCAATGAAGACGATGACAAACTTATCCAGGTAAGGTTTGCACACCCGATTCATAAGATCCATGAATACAGCCGGTGCGTTGGTTAGACCAAAAGGCATCACTTGGAATTCGTAATGCCCGTAGCGGGTTCGGAAGGCGGTTTTTGGGATGTCGGCGTCTCGAACGCGGAGTTGGTGATAACCAGACCGAAGGTCGATATTTGAGTAAAAGCTCGAACCTTGAAGTTGGTCAAACAGGTCGTCGATTCTAGGAAGTGGGTATCGGTTTTTGATGGTGAGTTTATTTAGTTCACGGTAATCGATACACATGCGGAAGGATCCATCCTTCTTTTTAACGAATAAGACCGGAGCTCCCCAAGGTGAGGAACTTGGTCGAATAAATCCCTTGTCCAGGAGTTCCTGTAATTGGGTGGATAACTCCTGTAACTCGGATGGGGCTAATCTGTATGGGGCTCGTGCCACTGGTGCAGCACCGGGCACAAGGTCGATTTGGAACTCGACTTGTCTAGACGGGGGAAGGCCTGGCAAATCTTCAGGAAAGACTTCTGGAAAGTCTCGGACGATGGGCACATCCTCAAGTCGCTTTTCAGCCGACTTCTTTTCGGTTACATGAGCAAGGATTGCCGGGTACCCTTTTCTCAGGTACTTTTGGGTTTTCATACACGAGATGATGTTTAAGTTTCGCCTACCAGTCTCCCCCTGTATGATCAAGGTTCCACCGGTAGCGAGAGGTATACGCACAATCTTTTCAAAACAGACAATTTCAGCATGATGTTTGGACAACCAGTTCATGCCTACGATGACATCGAAGCTCCCGATTTCAACAGGGATGAGGTTTATGGGGAAAATTTCGTTGGCTAGGTTTAGAGTGCAATTAGGTATCACACTATCGGCCTCTATCAGTTTGCCGTTTGCTAATTCTACTGTGAACTTAGCATCTAAGGCAGTGGGAGTAATGTTGAGTAACGGACAAAACTCATCAGATATGAAACTTTTATCAGCACCAGTATCGAATAAAACTGAAACGGTTAGATCGTTGAGGAGAAACATACCCGTTACCACATTGGGATCCTGGCGGGCTTCTCCTGCGTTGATGACGAAAGCGCGACCGCGGGGGTTGTTGTTATTGTTGTTCCTGTTGTTGTTGTTGTTGTTGTTGTTTCGTTTCGGGCAATTATTCCTGAAATGGGCAGTGCTGCCACACTCGAAACAAGCCTTTGGTGCGTTGGGTTGGTGGTTTGGGTTGGCATTTGTGGGTGGAGTTCGGCAATCTTTGGTTAGATGTCCGTAGCGTTTGCAGTTACCGCATTGGTTACCACACGGACCATCGTGGTGTCGATTGCAAGAGGAACAGTAAGGTTTCTTTCCTACGTATGCTTTCTTATCCCCAGATCCTGAACCAGAAGTGTAGGCCTTTACAGTCTCGGCCTTTTTGTTGGTTTGCTGTTGTTGGTTGCTGTTGTTTCCAGACCATTTTCTTTTGTTGTCCCCTGGGGTTTTCACGGTGGGTGCCCCACGGCGGACGATTTGAGCCATCAGCTCGTGTGCCATTCGGACGGCACTTTGGATGGTCCCGGGTTTGGAAGAGATGACATTGCCTTGGATGGAATCAGGTAGTCCCCAAATGTATCTTTCGACACGTTTGGATTCAGGGTCCATCATGGATGGACAAAGGAGAGCAAGCTGGTGGAATCTGGTTGTGTAGCCGGTAATGTCATTTCCTTGAACTGTGAGGTTCCAGAATTCATGTTCGAGCTGTTGGAGTTGCTCGCGGGGACAGTATTCTTCCCTCAACAAGTTCTTAAGTTCATCCCAAGACATTTGATAGGCAGTATCAATACCATGAGTTTGGGCGTATGAGTTCCAGAAGGTGAGTGCACCCTCAGCTAGAGTGTAGGTAGAGAATTTGACCTTGTTCTCTTCTTGGCAGTTACTTATTCGGAAAACAGACTCCATTTTCTCAATCCATCGCATGAGACCGACGGCTCCTTCGGTTCCTTTGAAATGGAGAGGTTTACAATTCATGAAATCTTTGTGGGTGCAGGGCTTTGGCACAGGTGGGTTGTTGCCTGTCCCTCCAGGGTTTCCTTGGTTCGGATTGGGATTGTTTCTGGCAGCTTCTAGAGCTGCTTGGACCCTCTGATTGACGAGTTGCTCGATGTCAGCGGAGTTCATTTGACGTTTTGGTGCCATGATTCTAAAAGAAAGAAAATAAGAGGCACATAAGATTTCAGTGAGTAGGATCTTAAAGTCTTTGCAGGTGTACACAAGAAGGTAAAACAAGTATGTACAGCAAGGTATTCAATAAAAACAAGGAAGCAAATTTCATGACCATACAAAGGCGCGAGTTCAAATGATTACAATACTTGAGAGTTCACAAAACATGCCGGGCAGTGCTACGTCCGGTCTTAGTTCAAGAGTTTACAAAAGACAACATAAGATAGATTAGTCGGGCATATCCCGCCTCGATAGGTTACAAGATGAAGATCAAACTAGTTCTAACGCAAGTTTATTCGTTCCATTAGTGTGAGAAGTCGGTCCACGTTTCTTGCAAGTCTGCCAGCTTGTCTGGCATTATCCTCAGCCAAGGTTAGTCGTTGTTCTAGTACTCGGGTGTACTCTTCAGCTTCTCGTGAACGTTGTTCACATTCTTCTAACCTTGCTTGAAGAAGGTCAACCGCGCCTCTGTCGTCAATGACGTGTTGGTGCATCATTTCTAGAGTATTTGTCATGTTTTCTTGGTCTTGAAACAGTTGTGCAATGCGGTCATGTGATTGGCGCAGCCAGTACATTTGCACTATGTATTGTTCTCGTTCCAGGCTTTCAAGTCTTGCCTCGTGGCGGTGAAGTCTGGCAGTCAACACGGGTACAGTGTGGTGTGTTGGTTCTTGGGTATAGGGAGAAATGTCCATGGGATCATCGGAAACCTCCATGTTTTCCTCGGACCTCCAAGTATCTAGAGTTGTGGGTAGCCAGTCCCATCTACGAGGGTATGATGGACGGCGGGTGGTATTAGCAATGGAGTTTGAGTAAGGGCTGGCTCGAGATGATCTGGTACCCCTTGGGTGAGTACGTAACACTCGGGCTTCGCCAGTGATGTAGTAAAGTCGTTCAGGAGAGTTTGGTGTTGAAGACATAGTAACGATTTCTTCAGTAGCGGTTCGTGTTTGGGCTTCGTTCTCAGAGTTGGGAGACGTAGCGGTGGGAGTGGTTGCCATTTTCTGTGGCAAGGAGTTTTAGTATACGTAAGGTTAAGGTTATATATAAATACAATAACCTAGCACATAAGCACGTATAAGGTTGGTCCCGTTCTATCCTCGGTTCGCGTTGTCTACCGCACCCTCGTTTACTATAACCATTTCAGGTCTTGCATCAAATATCCTTTAATTGTACATAGTTGATCAGGCTATGTTAAATTAAGTTCAATTGATGCAATTACTGAACTAGTCATACCAAACAAGAATACTAACCTAACGGTCATAGTCTAGGTCACTAATGCAATCCTAGTTCGCTATAACCTTAGGCTCTGATACCAATCTGTCGCACCCCCAAAACACGTGGCAGCGGAAACATGAGTTGTCATGGGGGCGCCGACCAAATCAATTATCATTACACAAAGATTAAAGCAAACGACCTCTAAATGAGACGTTTGAAAACATTACATTCCATAAGTTTAAATTGTTTCCAACCGTTATACAAAACAATGGAGTTCGCATACAATGTGTAGATTACATAGCTACTAACTATAGTAAAATGCAATCTAAGTCCCTTGATTTTGAAAGCAATGCGACTCGAGCTACGCTATCCATGAGCGTCCTACTGCCGTGGGTTACCTGAGAAATACATACTAAAAGGTCAACATAAAGTTGGTGAGTTCATAGAGTGGTTTAAATGTTGGTATAAAACCCAATAGTATGAAACACGAGTTATGAAACACAAGATTTTAATCGTTGTATCATTCAACAATGATAAGTAAATGTATCGTTAACAAACGATAAGTAAATGTGTTGAGTAAATGTATCGTTAACAAACGATAAGTAAATATGTAGTTGCACGAATGCAAAAATATGTATCGTTAACAAACGATAAGTAAATATGTAATTGCACGAATGCAAAAAGATGTATCGTTAACAAACGATAAGTAAATATGTAATTGCACGAATGCAAAAAGATGTATCGTTAACAAACGATAAGTAAATATGTAATTGCACGAATGCAAAAAGATGTATACCATTTGCCATGAGCTCATAGTCCGAAGCTTAACAATGTGCGCCGTGCCTCTTTCGAGTACACGATCGTGGGTGCCCCAATGCAAGTGTCTAATCCGGTACACTCGTTATGAACAAATATTAATACGTCCGTTTGACAGGTTAGCGCGACTAACTCGGACGGGGATTGTCAGTCCCAAATAGATCTATTTACTAATATTCACGCTTTAGCAAAACTAACAAACTATGATGTGTAGGGCCTTTGTGGATTAGTGTGTTGACTCATGCAATCCGTATAGCGTTGTTTATGGTACTTGTGTTCATAAAAGCAGTTGTGTAAATCAAATGTATACAAAGCAGTTGCAAAGCAATTGTATAAAACAGTTGTAGTATGTATTCTCCCCCAAAATAGTTATAAAACTGTAAAAAGGAGGGGCTATGAAACTCACCTGAGTTCTAGCAAAATGTAAGCAAGCAATATCAATTAGCAAGCAATGTGTAGTCCAAAGTGCAACCTTCTAACGTCCTAAACGTATAAGGTTGTATGAGTAGATGTCTAGAAAGATCATCTATGTAAGTGGAGGGTTAATGTCCACTTAAATCACAATGTAGGTGGAGGGTTAATGTCCACCTAAGGCTAGTTCATCAACTAGTATGTCCAAATAAGTTGTTCAAGTTTGTTTATCAAAAACGTGTACGACCCGTTGGTGAAAGTTTGTAATAATAATTCGTTAAGACATTATTATTAGGATGATGTTATACTTACATATGTATAGTATGTTTCATGAGTTATAACGTTGCATTGTATAAGTATTAACGTTACTTGAAGTTTAACACTTAGTGAGAAAACTAGTTTTTAAAGATTCTGTTTCATGTGACACTTCATGCGTCACTTGCTAGTTAGGGGCGGCACTTAGGAAGTGCCGCATAATATGCGTTTTCAGATTTACATAGCGTCACTTAAGAAGTGTCGGATACGGGGCGTCACTAAGGCATGGCGGCACTAAGGGTAAGTGCCGCTAATATAATAGTTCAGTCACTTCAGGCGTCACTTAGGTAGTGTCGGGTAAGGTGACTAAGCGTCACTTAAGTAGTGTCGTACATAAGCATTTTCAGATAATAAGGGCGTCACTACAAGCGTCACTTGCCAAGTGTCGCTATAATTCCAGTGACCATGCGTCACTTAAATCTGTCTCAATTTGCTAAGTCCAAAAACGTGGTCAACTATGACGGTTTGACCCAAACTTTTAACCCAAGTCATATTCCAGTAAATAAAGGTTATAAAAGTTATTATTTCATATTGTAGTCGTTTCGAGATGTCGGTTTTATGTTTACACCTTAAACTTCAAGATTCAATGTTTTCGGTTTTTGTCGGTTCATTACGCCAACTGATTTCACCTATCTATAATCCAAATCAAACTTCCAAATTTTTACCAACTGATTTACTAAGTGTCTTGACTAACATATCAAATTTTCAGCTTCTAACAAGTCCATTAACATAGTTAAATAAAGCCGCGTAACAACCGAACACATTTTATCGAAAAACTTCCTGGTCAGTCTTATAAATCGGCTCGTAGAGAAAAATGAGAGCGTTTCTGGAAAAAGTGTAAAACACGAAAGTTGTAGATCTTTTCGATACGCAAAATTTTAAAAAAAAATTCGACCTCTAACTCTTAACAGATGATTTTATACGATTATTTTCGTGAACTGTCGATTTTTAGGCAGATTCATGCATGTTCTTGTTTGCTTTATAAAAACGATTTTTAACAACAATCTTGGACATATTTATGATAGATGAACATTATAACATCATAATCAGTAGTAATTAAGTAAAATAAGTAAAAGGTGTGATGATTTATACCAAGAATTGATGAAGAACAAGAAGAGATGATGAAAATGATGATGTCTTAGTGCTAGCTTCCTTCCTTTGTTCTTGATTTGTGGTGGCTTATGGTGGATTATGGTGATTGTAGGTGGTTTTGGGGCTGGAATTTCCAGAGATTTTTGAGAGGGAGAGAGTGAATAGAGAGAGTAGAAATGAAAGAGTGTTTGAGTGATGAATGAGAAGTGTGTAAATGGTGAAGAATATCATCATGCTTTTGCATGTAACAAGAGAGGGCATGAAGGGTGGTGACCACATGGGGTGGCCGGCCCTCATGGTGGCCCCACAAGGGGTATTTTGGTCATTTCACATTTCTAGCTTAAATCGTTGCGTTTTACGTTTGTTTACCCGATTGTTTAAACGTTTATTCGTACGTTAAATGTTTAGTTGACGTTTTTATTTAACGATTTGAGTTTCGATATTTCTACTTGAAATATTTAATATAGTACTTGGAAACACTTGTAAAAAATGTTTCGTTAGATTATTAGCCTCGATTTGCGTGCACGTTCTACGGCGGTTTAATCGCGTAACGTTATTTTGAGGCGTTTAGATTAACGATATAATTTGGATAAATTTCCATTGAAGTATATTTAAAATACTTAATTTATGTTGCCAAATTAATTATTGACGTTTACTTGGTCGCTGAATTAAATTCTCGCGTTATCGTTGCGTTTGAGACGTTTTAACCGAAACGTCTAGGTTTTTCGAGTATTATTTTAGCAAAATAATAGATAATGATAAATAACTTCTAAAAATAGATTAAAGTTATTTATAGAATTGTGTTCACCAACGTCGTATTTAAACTGTGTCGGACTCCATCCGGCAATAAAATGTACGATTTAAACAAATCGCAAATGTGTGCAAATATAATAACATATATTAATACACATAATGATACACATAATTCACCCTAATTACATGTATTAGCACAATGATTAGGAACTAACACTAGCCCTAATTGGTCGGGTGTCACATTATAGAAATCCAAATATGTTGTTAAATCATTAACGTATTATCCATTTCAGAGTGAGCTTGTCAAACATTCCATTCCATATGTACTTCTTGCCCACCCACATACAAAAGTAAACCTGCAAGAAGTAATGAGGGGTTAGCACGAAGCTATGTGAATAGATCCCAAGCTATCAATCTAACTCAGCTTAACACATGCCTACAGCAAAGCAATGCACAAGCAACATAGAAGGATCGGTGGTCCTTGAGGTACCCTCATGCCGCGGATGGTTCCCCAAGTAACACTTAAAACCAACTGACGGCCAAATCAGAGGTTAAACCGATAATTTGGTACTATTACTACACACGACGCAATTTCAGTGTCCAACACATGTACAAGGCACTTGCGAAGTCCTAGTAATAGTATCCAAACCCAACACATTAGTTGACCCCCACCAAATCAAATAGTCCACAACTATCATAGCACAATGGACGCCAATAATCAATCAAAGGTTAGCCATCATGGCAATTTAATATTAAAGCAATCATTGCAATAAACCAAGTTTACCCGTTGTAACCATGTTGTTACAACTAACTTAGACTGAAAGTCCAAGATCCACTCACCGACAATCATAGTCGTCCACTCAGTAGTCTAATGTCACTGAGTCTTCTCCACATCTGAGAATACAATAACACAACACAAGTTAGTCATTTGGCACTTGCCTCAATATTGATATAATATCATACTATTGTAATTACATCAAACAACTTATCAATAACTTGTATTAATTCAACGTTCATCATTTCAGGATTATGAATAATCTTATTAACATCAAAATTCATATTCATCTAACCAATTATAATCATAACATCCTTTTTATTCATTCTAATTATTACTATTCAATATAGTTAAACCATTAACAAAGCTAATAACCATGAACATCACTAATTCATCAACTTCATCATAATCATTTCAACACTCTTGAACACTTAACCAATTTCATACTTTAATAACACTAGCTTAACACTTTGATTATAACATAATCAACTAAACCCTTAAACTTTATTTATGATCATATTATCACTTTCTTCATTATTATATAAGGGTTTACATTATAATCATCATTGAATCATAATCTAACAATAATATCATCACAATCATCCATTTTTTCTCCAAGAACACATTATGAACACTTAATCAAATTCTTAATTTCCAATTTAGGGCTTAGGTTATAATCACAAATTAAGCACTAACTAACCCTTCTAACATGACTACAAGTTTTATTTCAAGATTAATCCTACTAATTAAACAATTACCCAAAACCCCAATTTCTAAGGTTATATCAAACATGAAATTAACACATATAACATGATTAAGATGATGCTAGAATGATTATTACATGTTATTGAAGCTTAACTAACATCAATTTACACTTTAGAAACCCTAATTTCGGATTTTGCTCAAGAACATCAAAACCCCCAATTTCTAGGGTTTATAACTCAAAGATTTGAGACTTACAAGTTGATTAGGATGATTAGAAGATGATAATCTTCATGCTAGAAGCTTGAATCCGAATTTGAGATCTTTGATTTGATGATTTCTTCATGATTTTTGATTTAGGATGAAATGTGGGTGTGGGTGTGTTCATACGTACATATGTATGTGTGGAGGGGAAATAAAACCGACCCATCCATATAATATACCATATAAGTGTTAATTTTCATTCCCCGTATTTATTATTGTCTGGAACTTAAAAACCATTTGCGGGGAAATACAATTTTATTTTACCGTCAACTAAATAAATTTAAAACAAACAATATTTTACTAACCACAATATTTTCTGAGGCTTATTGACCTATTAATTATCCAATCAAACACAATAACAATTTTAAATCGCATTTAAAATTACAGAAAATACCTATTACTTCTAGGCCCAATTTGAGGATGTTACAAATCTCTCACCCTTAAAGAGATTTCGTCCTCGAAATCTAATCATCCTTAATTAGTCTAGGGAATTTAATCACATCCTACCTGGTGTGAAGTTTGGTTCACACTTTATTTTCAATTCCCTAACTACATAATTATTTATCACTAAATGCACATAAGGTATATGTACAATTTAAATTACATATGCATATCATCTCTATGCGTATCTTAATCACTAATCACACATACACAAAATATGTATACATTTAATCCATTTTAAGATATATGTTTTCAACCTAATTACACATGCACACATCCAATGTACATGCTTCAATTTCTCATTTCAGCACATATAATGTATCCAAATCTTATTTTTTTTTTCATATACACAATGAACGTTTTAAAACAAGTTATCACTTAACATAAGTAAATCACTTAACATAAGTAAATCACTTAACTAGGTAAAGTGATATACTTTCACAAACAGAACTAGCAACGTGCTAGATCTTCAAAATTTATACATGAATTGTATCCTTTCCAATAACAAGACAGTGGTTATGGAAACCACAATACACATATTAATAAGCAAAAGAGAGGTCCAATCCTATGGTTACTACCATAATCATGTACTTACACAATCACTTAGCACCAATTCATATTGGATACATGCTAAGTCTCGTTCAATGGGTACTTTGCTATACTAGCACACGTACCACATTAACAAAATGTGCTAATCATCAACACATTTTTCAACAATATCATCTCAATAACTGTATCTAGTCGACCTCTACATTAGCTTATTTCATGTTTTTAACCTTTTCTATTCGCCACTTATCATTTCGCCTTGATATTATTCATGTTACAACAACCATAATTTTACACGATCCTCAAATCATGGCAATATAATTATCCATTTTCTTAGTTTCAACCATTATTTCCATAACATTTTTCCTATAATAGGCTACCCGACTATGGTAATCTTTATCAAGCTTTAATTATTATAACCGAATAATCACTTATACATTTTAACAAGTAATAGAAACAGTCCAAAATTTTCCTTTACAATGATATCACATTAAACAATAATTTTTATAGTTTGTTACTACCTTAATTTTAGTCAATCTATGACTATTTCTCAACTACAGGTCGTCATTCTTTACCTACCATACCATTTAAATCCGTATTAATTTCCCTGGTACTTGGTAACCTCAACAATTCCATGTGAAATGGCATAATATGAATACGTTGGCCAGACATCGTCATATTATGTCAGTCACACTTCATTCTCAGGTCACTTCATACCGTTAATCTTCAAAGTGATTAATCTTTAATTTCATATATATCATTAACAATGATATCACTTTAACGACAAGTACAAAATCAGATATTAACTTGTTACTATTTTCCTTTATCACTTGAATGTGCGACTACTCACATAACTAAGTAGACATAATAATCCAATTGTTCAATAAAATTCTTATTATTACATTAACACAGGTGTAGAGTTTGACATAACTAAGGCAATGTAACATCTTTATCACTGGATTCAATATCAATACCTTAATACATTAATTAATACGTATAATAGTATATATAACATTTAGCACCAAGTGCCTTATTAAAATGTCATGTCGTATTCCACATATATTCATCAATATATAATTCCTAAGTTGATTAACAATAAACTTTCCATGTTCAGTTATCAAACAAGAGTAAGCTCCTATAATTATTTCTTCAACTCTTAAAACACTTATTTCAACCATAACTCATATTTTCATGATTCAAATACTTCATTGTATTTCAAATAATTCATATAACATGATTCACATAATCAATATCTATTTACCCTAACAAGCAACAATCGACAATACCCTTACTGGTATGCTATGCAGTTACTTAAACCGCTTACAAACGATTCATACATAATAAAATGGGTGAACCTCTTAAAACAAGTTTTTACATTATATTTAGTCCTAGGAATGATCCCTGGACTCAAAGAAAGAAAAGCACAATACAAATCATAAACTAAAAGTCCGAAATAATGTCCGAAAAACAGTAAAATGCGATTTTCGGGCCCCAAACGACCCCGAAGTGCCGAAAACTGACAGGGCTCATAGCAAAGCATGAGCTTTGACCGTTGGCCCGTTTTTGAGTGGACATGTAAATTTCGTCTTAATCGGACACCGAAATTTCATAACGGAAATTTTACGACCAACGTTAAGTCGAACGTCGAAATTTACGAATTTTCATATTAAATTCACTTAATATAACACATAATACAAGAAATGTCTCAAATAAAGGGGAATCCGCCGGATTCTGGGGAATCCGCTCGGATTTAAGGGAATACGGCCGGATTCCGGGGAATCCGCCGGATTCAAGGCCAACTTTTAGGACAGAACCATTTTTAAGGAATCCGATCAAGGAATCCGTCCGGATTCATGGGAATCCGTACGGATTCAAGGAAATCCGTCCGGATTCATCCTGCTGCAACAATTCTGCAATTTTTAGTTCAAAAATACGAAACTCAAACGCGCATATCTCCTAAACCGTAAAGAGTTAGACTCTGAAATTTTGCAGGCACCCTCATATAATCAAAATGTAACTTTCCATTTTTCCACTTTTTCAATTTACACGTTTTACGAGAAAACGGACGTATAACCAATTTTAGGCCATTTTGAGCCATTTTCGTTGACACTCTATATTCCAAACGGCATACGTTCAGGGTTCCACCCTTTGCCAACATGTTTCTACATATATTTGTGACGTGTGGGCACTTTCAACACCCTCATATACTTGTCCTATCATGTTTTAACTCATTGACCCGTTTAGGGGTTCAAATGGGCAATTTTACCAAACAACCACATTGACTATCCAAAACACTTTCACGCACTTTGTTACTATACTTATGACTTAAAGTCACTTTAACATTCATTATTTTCGAACCAACATGCATTTTAACCATTTGACCAATAACCGACCCATTTGGGTACTTTAACAACCCATTTGGGTTTCAACCCATATAACCACTATTCAAACAGTCAATTCACACTTTCTTGACTATTCCAAGTCAAACAAAACCATTTTCAATATTGGTATTATGCTATAACTCTAAAACACCAATTCACATTAAAATCATCATTTTTAAATCAATTTCAACAAATTTTCCAAATTCATAATCACTTTAACTTTTCACAACTTGTCAACACACATTTGGACTCGTTGACCACTTTGATTTTCTATCTTAACACTTTCAATACAAAGATCATCATTCAACCCAATTATGATCAATGCTAAACACATAAACATCTAGTCACATTCATCACTTTGTAACATAGTTATTATCCAGTTTGACACGACCTCATTCAACTTTGACTTTTCCAAGTCAATACACATATTCCAATAACTAGCCTCTTTATAATTCACATAACAACACGACTCGAAACCTATTAATGGAGAATACCAACATCCCATTAATTTCATCATATCAAGTCACATCAATTTAGTTTATCATTTATCAAATAATTCCCTAGCAAGGATCTATAATCACCTTGCATTTATCAACTTATTAACAAGCGATATTCACCAATAATTCAATTTACTTTACTAACAATCATATCATAGTAAAGCAAACAGTCAAAGCTTATTAAAATTCATCAAGCTTATCAGAAATTACCTGGCACATCTAGGCCCACGAGTATTGAGGAATCATTGAGAATACCAGACGGTTCCTCATGTTCCTCCGTCTCTGCATCCAAAACAACACTCTTGGAACTTGTTATAGGTTAGTACATATTCAATAACCACATTTTCATACAATTACTAAACCCCATCCCTGGAATGTTTGACTTGACACATCATATAGATTTGGGATTGAACATAACCAATGTCCAATTCACCCAAACCTATGCTCTGATACCAATTTATAACACCCTCTAGAAATACAAGGACATTTTTTTTTTTTAACATATTGGAAGCGCATGATTAATAGAAATGAGTAGATTGCATACATACATTTCAAATAGCAATCCACTTACATACAAGCCTTTAAAATTAGATTATTCTAATTATTACACACATTAAGTTTAGGTGTTATAGAAATCCAAATATGTTGTTAAATCATTAACGTATTATCCATTTCAGAGTGAGCTTGTCAAACATTCCATTCCATATGTACTTCTTGCCCACCCACATACAAAAGTAAACCTGCAAGAAGTAATGAGGGGTTAGCACGAAGCTATGTGAATAGATCCCAAGCTATCAATCTAACTCAGCTTAACACATGCCTACAACAAAGCAATGCACAAGCAACATAGAAGGATCGGTGGTCCTTGAGGTACCCTCATGCCGCGGATGGTTCCCCAAGTAACACTTAAAACCAACTGACGGCCAAATCAGAGGTTAAACCGATAGTTTGATACTATTACTACACACGACGCAATTTCAGTGTCCAACACATGTACAAGGCACTTGCGAAGTCCTAGTAATAGTATCCAAACCCAACACATTAGTTGACCCCCACCAAATCAAATAGTCCACAACTATCATAGCACAATGGACGCCAATAATCAATCAAAGGTTAGCCATCATGGCAATTTAATATTAAAGCAATCATTGCAATAAACCAAGTTTACCCGTTGTAACCATGTTGTTACAACTAACTTAGACTGAAAGTCCAAGATCCACTCACCGACAATCATAGTCGTCCACTCAGTAGTTTAATGTCACTGAGTCTTCTCCACATCTGAGAATACAATAACACAACACAAGTTAGTCATTTGGCACTTGCCTCAATATTGATATAATATCATACTATTGTAATTACATCAAACAACTTATCAATAACTTGTATTAATTCAACGTTCATCATTTCAGGATTATGAATAATCTTATTAACATCAAAATTCTTATTCATCTAACCAATTATAATCATAACATCCTTTTTATTCATTCTAATTATTACTATTCAATATAGTTAAACCATTAACAAAGCTAATAACCATGAACATCACTAATTCATCAACTTCATCATAATCATTTCAACACTCTTGAACACTTAACCAATTTCATACTTTAATAACACTAGCTTAACACTTTGATTATAACATAATCAACTAAACCCTTAAACTTTATTTATGACCATATTATCACTTTCTTCATTATTATATAAGGGTTTACATTATAATCATCATTGAATCATAATCTAACAATAATATCATCACAATCATCCATTTTTTCTCCAAGAACACATTATGAACACTTAATCAAATTCTTAATTTCCAATTTAGGGCTTAGGTTATAATCACAAATTAAGCACTAACTAACCCTTCTAACATGACTACAAGTTTTATTTCAAGATTAATCCTACTAATTAAACAATTACCCAAAACCCCAATTTCTAGGGTTATATCAAACATGAAATTAACACATATAACATGATTAAGATGATGCTAAAATGATTATTACATGTTATTGAAGCTTAACTAACATCAATTTACACTTTAGAAACCCTAATTTCGGATTTTGCTCAAGAACATCAAAACCCCCAATTTCTAGGGTTTATAACTCAAAGATTTGAGACTTACAAGTTGATTAGGATGATTAGAAGATGATAATCTTCATGCTAGAAGCTTGAATCCGAATTTTAGATCTTTGATTTGATGATTTCTTCATGATTTTTGATTTAGGATGAAATGTGGGTGTGGGTGTGTTCATACGTACATATGTATGTGTGGAGGGGAAATAAAACCGACCCATCCATATAATATACCATATAAGTGTTAATTTTCATTCCCCGTATTTATTATTGTCTGGAACTTAAAAACCATTTGCGGGGAAATACAATTTTATTTTACCGTCAATCAAATAAATTTAAAACAAACAATATTTTACTAACCACAATATTTTCTGAGGCTTATTGACCTATTAATTATCCAATCAAACACAATAACAATTTTAAATCGCATTAAAATTACAGAAAATACATATTACTTCTAGGCCCAATTTGAGGATGTTACAATGCTACTGATTGTAGCTTTGTTGCTGATATGTGTTCTGTGTTCAATTTTACTGGAGTATTGTATGTATTAAAGCTTGGGTATGGGTTGATTGGTCAATGCCAAAATGACTTGGTGAATTGGTTTGAATGTAATAAGCATAACAGATTTTGTCAACGTCAATTAGGAAAGTCAATGGCCATTTTGGTGGAGCAATGGACGTATTGTAAACAGACTGCTGGTTTTTTGTTGTGGGCTAACATAGAAATGTTTAGCCTCCTGAAATGGACTAGCAAATATAATGAAAGGAATTGGGCTACAGGAGTTGAAGATGGGCTGAAGGTTATTGCATCTTGGGCTGGTTATAGGAGGAAAAGAGTTAAGGTGGGCCAAAATGGTATTGGGCTATTGATTGGATTTAAAAGAATGAAGTGTGGGCAGAGAATTACAAAACTTCAACATAGAGATAACGTTTTTGATAGTAATTATTTTTGTTTTAGTAATTGGTTCAATTTTAAGTTTTGCGTTATAGATATTATAGGTTTTGATGTATTTGTTTGGGATGTACATTAATCATCCCCGTTGGGTATGCCCAATGAAATGATGTAAATATTTTTATTTTATTAATATAGTTTTTGTCGGGGTTCCGTCCCCTTTACCCAAAAAAAAAAGAAAACTCCTGGCGATAATGTTATTGGAGTTTTTTAGATCTTCAGTACAACAATGGTATTTCAAATATCGAAACATTGCCGCGGCCGTTAAAACACCTGTCACACCATATGCCGAACACAAAATTGGTAAGAGGGTTGGCAAATCACTCAGCTGGAAGGTCAACCCATCCACAAACATGATATGTGAGGTGGTGGATCGAAAAAAGAATGGAACAGTCAACTTGGAAGCAAGAACATGCACTTGTAAGCAACAACAATTGTCTGGTTTACCTTGCGGACACGTAGCGGCAGTGACCCGTCACTTTAAAATGGATAATGTGAGCTGCTTTGCAGAGAGGTATTTCACTACGGAAACATATCGGACAGCCTACAGTGAAGCTATAAATCCAACACCTCATCCTTCAGAATGGGAAGATCCAGGTAATCGACAGATTTGCTTACGCCGGTACTTGTGAAGAGGCAATCTGGCCGCCCACCTGGCCGTGCTCGTATTCCTTCGAAAGGATAGGAGAAATGGGAATACAAAAATCAATGTAGTTGGTGCAAGGAACACGGTCATAGTCGAGTTAATTGTACGGCTCCTTACGATAGAACCGATGAGCCAACCTGATCAAGAACCATCGCATGATCAAACTCAAGGTCCAAATCAAGATCGAAGAAAGTAAGTTGCTAATTTTATTCATATTAACACAAAAAATTTACTTTGTATTATTAATACAATTGTCATTATTTGACTTGCAGAAGACGTCCACAAAATCAACGAAAAGCCAGTTCGAGGAGGATGAAGGAGAGCCATCCCAGGTGACTCAAACTTTTTCGAGTGTATATTTGAGTCAACCTTGAGTCACATTGGAAATTGTTGTGATGACAAAAACTATGTTATGTACTTGCTAGCAATGTTATCTATGTTTGCATTATTGTGGTGTATTTGATTAACTTAATTTGTTTCAACATTACTAAACCTATCATTACATAAGGATTAAAAATCATAAAATTACATTAACAACACAACGTACATAATTGGCCAACTATCCAATTTATTGAAAGAAAGATACGAATTACAAGATTTAACTAATAACTAATTGAATAAATGCCTAGCAGTTGAAGAGCCGGTAATAACCTTAGACATTGCAAACGGCATTAAAGTATCAGAATTCGAGAAATGTGACAGATCGTTGCGTGTAACATACACCTCAATTTCTCTATGTATTTTGGCATAGTCAGTAATTTGCTTAAGTTGCTCGACATCATCTGTTATCAATTGTAAACCATTATCTAGGTCTTTTTCATGCTCTTTAAAGTAAAAATACCACTTCGGTGGAGGCCAGTAACCGAGCTCTTTCAAAGCCGTTTCCAAAAGTTTAGTTAAAAATTCATCGGCCTCAACGCAGTCAATAAACGTCAACAAACCTTGAGTGTACATTCTGTAAGCTCCCTGAAAATGTCCGGTGTGACGGAAAGCAACAATAAACATCCAGTGTACTTCTGCGTATATTTTCTCAGTTGATGGTTCTTCATTTGGAGACCGAAAATACCAAAAATGTTCATTCAAAACCATTTTCAAAAAATTAATGACAAAGATATATGAAAAAGTTGAGAATATGAAATGTTGATAATTCTATCTTACAGTTACACTATTTATAAAGAAACATGTAAGGAAATCAAGAAAATCAAGGAAAATCTTATCCAAAAAGATAAGATATCTTATCTCAAAAAGATAATAAGATATCTTATCCGGATAAAATGAAAGAAAATTGCGGAAAATCTTATCAAAAAAGATAAGATATCTTATCTCAAAAAGATAAGATATCTTATCTCAAAAAGATAATAAGATATCTTATCCGGATAAAATGTAAGAAAATCGCGGAAAATCTTATCCAAAAAGATAAAGAAAATAAATGTAGACCTGCTCGTTCATTGTTACTCGTTCATCGTAAAAATAAATGGTCGCATGATCTAGCCGATTCGACCTGCGGACGGGTAGGGCCAATCGACAATTTTTTTTGAAGTGGCAAAACGAAATATACGTTCGAAAAAAGTGGCATTTTTATTAATTTTCCAAAAATATTTACTTAATCTCATTAAAACTATGTGAACCTATAAAAATTCATAGCATAGTAACCTTATGTTAAGAAAAAAAATACTCCGTATTAAACTTAACCTCACCAAAATGATGTGAAGCTAAAAAAAAAGCTTCACATGAGCAAAATGATGTAAAGTTAAAAAATAAAATAAAACTTCTCATGAACAAAATGATATGAAGCTAAAAAAAAAACTTCACATGAGAAAAATGATCTGAAGCTAAAAAAAAAAACTTCACATAACCAAAATGATGTGAAGTTAAAAAAAAGCTTCACATGAGCAAAGGTGATGTGAACCCTCCAAAATCAAACTTCAAAGTATTTACAAAATTGCCAGCTCCAAAATCAGGTTTTTTGATCAAAAAATGGATGGCTAAGATGTGTTCTCACCATTCTCATATATATATATATATATATATATATATATATATGTGTGTGTGTGTGTGTGTGTGTGTGTGTGTGTGTGTGTGTGTGTGTGTGTGTATTATTAAAACTTGCATTATTGTCACATAAGAATAAGCAAGGGAAAATCAATGAATTCGCCCTTTTTTATAATACATTTTTATTTATATTAATAAAAGAAAGTTACGTATCACCTAATCCCTGCATTCTTAATTGAAATTTCGGATAGATGTTTAAGACTTTTGCACCAATTGCAGAATATATACAAGAACCGTTATCTTTTCAAATTAGTACGTTGTATCAATACATAAGTTTTCCGTTCAACAATATATCCATTGTTTTTCGTCATTAGTGGCTGCACGTGTTTTGTTGTGTTGGGGTTGATTCATTTCTTGTATAATAATCATGATAATCAATCAACTAATCAAATTTTAACAAAATTAACGCTTGTTTGAAATTGGGAATCACTTAATGACGATTTTAACTTTTAGTCGTAATTAAAAAGAAAAATTATGTAAGGATCCACCGGTACCTTCGGTTTGAAAATATGTTTTACTAAAGGTGATCGAATACTTGCTTAATACTTGATTAGATAAATAAATAGATAAGCCTAAGTGAAGTGAATTCTTTGTTTCTTACTTACTTTTATTTATGTTTGTTTGATTTGGGCCTTCTTTTAATTGCTGGTAGCAGTCTATAGGGGTGAACAAAAAAACCGAACCCGGAACCGGACCCGATTTAAAAACCGAAACCGGAACCGATTTGGAACCGGTTTTTGAATACCCGGTTCGGGTTTTTGGACAACCCGGCGGGTTGGTACCCGGTTTGGGTATTCAAATTCTGAAACCGGGTTGGAACCGGGTCGGGTTGGAAAACCGGTCAAAAACCCGGTCAAGAACCGGTCAAAAAACCGAAAACCAGTCAAATACCCGGTCAAAAACCCGGTTGAAAACCCGAAAAAAACCCGGTTCGGGTTGGGTCCAACCCGGTTTTTGACTTTCTTGACCAAAACCCGGTTCGGGTTCCGGGTCGGGTCGGCCAAAAAACCCGATTTGACCGGTGTGTAAGGACTGGGGTCCCGGGCCCTCCATGAATTTAGCCCAACTAGTGTAATATTTTGATGCTAAATCAAGCCTAATTTCAGTTAGGCCCCACTCAAATTTAACTAGGCCCTTAGATATTTGAAGAACTGATAAAGAACAAGAAAAAGTGATAGTGGGCCTGCACTTTATACTCATCCTTTGACTAATATTTTCTCTCCATGGCATCAACGATGTGGGATTGATACTAGGTTATATTCATTTATAATTTTATATATAAATATAAATATAAATATCATTTCTTGTATCTTTAGCTCTTAGTTTTTACATATAGCAATTGAGTGAAAAAAGATATAAGTTATATACGTCTATGATTGTCTTCTGTTTATTATTATATAACTTGATAAATTACAAATTACAAATTACAAATAATACATCAAAGTATTCAAATGATAAGACAAATTGAATAAACTGTATTCATTTTAGGGAAAAATAAAACTTGAGGTTTACTGAAATTTCAAATATATTATTGTCTAATGAATTGATAATTATATGGTTGACATTTACAAACGTACTCAAGTCGCCAATTTTTTTTTGCATTAAAAGTGTAACTATTGATAAAGAAGTAGAAATATGTTATCTTTTTTACGAATATGGTTTGACCCAAACTTACTTAGTCATATTACCCGACCCACTTATATCTATCTTTAATCTCTAAGGCCCCCCACGAAGTCAATTCCTGGATCCGCCACTGATTGTAAGTGGTATTTTATCCTGTCCTCTTAATGTTTATTTATGTTGATATCTTGCTCATCTGAGATTGCTTTTGCTGTTTGTTAACGTTGGTAACTTGTTATGTATGATATTCGATTATTTGATTTTGCATTACGTCCGATTATATGGTGCGCAAAACAGCATTCCAGTTTCATGTATATATGTTTGATACTTCATGTGGTCATGTCAGATTATTTGTTTGAAATAAAGATGCAAGATTCCTCGGACTTTGCTGCTAAAAAGACTGCAGAAATGAATCAGGCATGATTTATCATAATGACATAATGTTCAACATTTTCCCATCAACACAAACATCAAAACAGTAATAGAAGATTGTCGAATCACAAATTCACACAAACAGACTCGTATACATACATAGCTAGCGTCAAGTCCACCTAAGCTTGAGTATGTCGATCACTTCATCAAGATCAACCTACGAGCTATAGTATTTGAGTCCTAGTAGAGTTTCGAGCTTGATACGGTTTGACTTGCTAAGCTTGACTACAAAATTTGATTATTTGGCTAGTTTTAAAACCTAATTTACTTACTGGCCATTCGTTATAGTTACATTTTCCAAACAGCTCCTGCTATTGTTCTTATAAACCACCAATTAGTCCCAAGAAATGCAGACTTAAAATAGATACATTTAATGATAAGTGTTCGTGAAAGCCATGGAATAAGATGTGGACTTAAACCATGGATTATAGACTATTGTTTCAACAGTTCATTCAGGCACTTTATCAAACACATATGGTACATGTAAAAATGATCAAATACAAACTTGTTCAAACTGGGCAATTAAAGATCTTTTAAATAGAGATAGAAGTAGATTGCAAGTAAAGCTGCTTCAAAATAATCCAAAATCAATAACAAAATAATTAAACAAACAGCCATCCTAAGTTAGTTAACATTTTCAATTTCTTCAAAACAATTATATATTCAACAAACCCACACTAATACAAAATTGATATCAAAATCAAAATACATTTTACAAGGGAAAATACTAAAATGACTCATATTTGATAGCAAGAAGATTATACCTAACATAAGCTTAGCAATTCATGGCTAGTCATTTGAATAGAGGCATTGTTTTGTGATACTAGCATAAAGGTTGAAAGACAAACAGATAATCAAACTGTTTAATTACATTTTCTTCCTGTTGAAAGGTTACCTTTATAATCTGACAAAATCTTTATCATAAATTATTTTCCAAATCCAACATTGCAGTTCTCACAAGACAAAAAGGAGTAAATGATACTGTCAGTTATTTAGTTAAAAATATTATTTACAAAAATCAAATCAATATTTTGTCATGCCATAGGGAAAAGCCGTACCCCAAAAACGACAGGAGGGAGAGAAAAAACTTGATGTTGTAAGACTACCATGCCATTGCTCGCTGATTTGGAAAGTGTCACTTCATCCTTGATTGAATGATCATCACCTGATATAGATGAACGAGTAGAAACTAAGAAAAAAACCTCGACATTTGTTCTTCTCATTCCAAATTTTGTATCTTCTATTGAACCCTAACTGCGGTCTAAGTTCCGAGGCATTTGTCAAAACTTGATGCTTCAAGAAATCAACAATTGGAACCATAATTAGATACTATTAAGAAAGGAACTTAAGGTTATGATCATAAATTACACACACTGACAGTCTGACACACACATTAACAAGTTGTAGTAAACGAAAACATTAGAACACAGTTCTATGTGGTTTAAAATTTGCTTACATGCGTGGTTATTTCTAGAAATTTATTATGTTATATTGAAATTCGGTAGCACACTAGAACAGTGTTGTAAAACTCGGCCTACACGGCCGAGTACTCGGGGTGTACTCGGGAATTATGCATGGTCCGAAGCGAATCGGCCTTAATCGGTGAAAAAAAGGTCAACTGAGGTCAATGCGGTCAAACACGGTCAAACTCGGATTACACGGTCAAAATCGGGTCAAAATAGGTCAAACATGGCCAAAGTCGGGGTGTACTCGGGTGTACTCGGGTCAAAGTCAGTCAAAGTCATTTTCTGAATAGATATTTCATGGATTCTACCTCTTTCTTTCTAAAGAATTATGTGAATTATGTGAATTATGTGAATTATGTTTATGTTACTACTTTATTGACAATTATTTTTATATTTTTGCACATATAATATTGAAAATTATTAATTAAATGCAAAAAGTCAACAAAAGTCAAAATCCGAGTACTCCCCGATTACACCCCGACTAGGCCGATTACTCCTTCGGAGGTCCTTGCCGAGTACACCCCGACTAGCGTTTTTTTCCAACCATGCACTAGAACACGATAATCGCTTATAATAAGTGCCATGGTTAGGCCTACAAGAAAGCCAGAGGTTGCATGTCCATTCCTTGACAAAACTGTAGTGTAAAAACTATCAAATGATAAACTGCTAACGCAATGCATTCATCGAAGATTTTGTTGTTATAATAGTTAATTTTCAGGTTGAAAATCCTGATATATGAAAAGAGCTCCGATCAAAATAGATAAGACGGGAAGCCATCCTAACTATCGTTATAAGTAACTATTTTTTCCTATGCTAGGATCCGGAAAGATGTTGACTCAATTGTACACCAATTCACTATTGTAACATTAAGAAGTAAAAAGGCTAGACTCAGTTTGTATACCTTCCTACAAACATTAATTAGAGGTAGAATTTCGAAGATTGTGTTTTATTCCAAAAATGGGTCGAATTAAAAAACGATAAGGAGTATTAGGGTCAAATAAAAAAATGCCATTGAAGTGTCTAGTGGTTGACTCTACCTCGCTAAAAACTCACATGTTTAAACGCAAATCCGTTTCAACCTGTTACTCAACGCATCTGACCCACCCATGTTGCCGCGTCTACATTTTTTTAGCAAAACATTCTTAAGTTGGACAGTTTGTAACCAGGACACATGAATAATCGATAACCATGAGATGAATAACTGAAATTGTTAAGTGTATCTTAATGAAACAACGATAACTAACATCACAAACGTCATAATCCTGCACTTATTTGGAGATATTAAAAGAAAGTTTCTAAAGTGGAACATGTTCCTTTTGTAACCCATGTAAAAAATAAATGAAACATATTGCAAATACATCAATTAGCAATCATTAACTAAACTTGTAGATGTCAACGATGAACTCCAAAACTCTAATTTGGTAGACAGGTTAAAATCTCCAATACCCACATATAAAAGGTTAAGCCTTTTTTCCCCAAATATATATACAAAAAGAAAACAATATGATGAAAATAGCAAGAATTGTTAAAGTTAATTGACTAAAATATACAATGCCAAATATTGGGAATTTATCAATGTGCAGTGTACGATATGAATTACGAACCGAAATAGAAATGGGATGAAATTGCAATGAAGAAGCCATGGATTCAGTGACCACCAAAGTATAATCCCATTCTTTGAAATTAAATAATTTAAATCTAGGGTTTTGAGGTTTTATGAAATTATAAAGGGCGGATGGAAGGTAATGAGATAGGGGTTTGAGGGTTACAGTGATTGTGTTATTTTGAATTTTACCAAAGCTGTCTAAACTCCGAAGTCTGAAGTTGGTTGATGAGATATGTTTGGATGTGTTTACACTTTTTTATACCTCGCCACGTACTCGATACCAATTTGTTTTCGGCTACGCACCAGTACTAGTACTAGGGATGGTAAAAAAATCCGAACCCAATGGAAATCTCCGAACCCTGCGTTTTTGGATCGGATTGGGGATAGCTTGGGGATGGGATGGGTTGTATCATCCCCGCTCCGCTCCGCCCCGATATATATATATACTAGTTCAATGACCCGTGACTACACGGGTTTTGTTTAGAAAAAAACAAATAAATAACTTTATTTTAGAAGGGAAAAAAATGTAAAGATATGTATAAGTATAAAACACGTTAATGTAAGTTTTACCAAAATGTTTTGTTTTTATTGATAGCGAATTTAGTAATGATTTATACATATGTGTATATTGGACCTCTAATAATTGTGTTTTAAGAATTACTATTATCTAAATTTGAAATACATATGTGTAGAAAATGATTTGATTTGTACTAACACAATCACAATATTTGTATAACACTCCTGGAATCTGTATTACGTATGTACAATACAAAACTAAAACCACACAACACTTATATTATCTCAAGTCAGTGTGCTCCCTATGCGGCCCAATTTTCGATGTTGCATAAATAAAAATAGTAAATGTTGCTTTGGATCATATGTACATTCGGATTAATTTCTTTTTCAATGTGACTAATCATCGATAAGCAGGTCTATAAATATTAACAATCTACTGCATTCTCAATTTTCCCGATCACAACCACTTCCTTTGCTTTCAAAGTTTTTGTATACAAACTCAAAAGTGTAAGCAAATGGATATGGAAATGAAATAGTGAGAAATAGAGTGCTGAAACTCTAAAGACTAACTCCATTCACAATTGAAAATAAAAATTACTTGAAGATTTTAAGACGCTCCTAAAACCAATAAGCGAGAACATGGTCTTCTTGAAATATTTGTATTTGGCGATAAGCTAGAATAGTAACATTATATCCATCAAACGTAGACCTCAGACATGGCCGGTGATGGCAACAACCGGTAATGGTCAACATTTCCTTCCATACACATGATCAAAAGAGAAAAAAATGTCTACAATATCAGTTCACCAACATTAGTTCCCCTCAAGCAATAAATGTTATGAGTATGATTATTGGACTACCAGTTGAAAGCGTTGGCCAAATATGCACATAGATAAGATATATGTCCTTTTTAGAAAGTCATCAGAAATATCAAATTCTGTTAGGAACCACAAAAAGGAATGCAAGATAATGTGAGCGAGAGTTTCGATGTGCATCTAAAGTGATTATTGCGAGTGAAAATTAATTTTAAGGGTTCACCCAAGAATCTGGTATGATTTTCGAATTGTTAAATACAACGTATGATTACCAAACCATCTATCAACTTCAATTAGTTGTGATCAAGTGAGTTTGATTATTTGCCCTACACTAATCACTTGCAAAAGGCACGCATACCCTAAAACCCACTGCAAACTAACTGATCATCTAATTTTTATTTTTCAAGTCACGGGGAATGGGACAGAAAAAGGGATATCTAGCTAACCTGTCTTCAACACTTCGCTCAACATCGAATTGGAACATTGATATCCTTCTTGGTTAAAGTTCAATACTTTCTCCTCTTGTTGCTTTCTGATATAGCCATTCACCTCCAACCTATTTTCAAAACACAAAGTTAGAAGCCATAGTTTCCAACATATTAAACAAAAATGAATTGAATCTTACCTTCTCATTAATTGGATCTTGGTTTTTTATCTGTCATTGTGTCACCGCAGTCAACCATATGCAAGTTTATTAAACTGACCTAAGCCAGAAAATTTGAAGTTATAAAGAGTACAAAAGGTAAAAATTCTAGTCCACAACCTTAAACATGAGGATCGTATATCGTCACTGATATACTAACTTACAACCTGCATATTAAAGTATGCAGATATTTACAACCTTCATCACACGTTTCCTTACCAACTAACTAACCAAGTGTTCAATACCAATTGTACATAAGATAGAGCACGGACTTGTAGCCACTTTCATATTATACAAACAGCTGATTCTTGTAAATGGTAGAGATGGCAGTTAAGATGTATCTATTACAATCTGCTTAAATATTTTAAGGTTTAGCAATGCCTCGTAAAACTTGTTAATGTTATCCCGCTAACATAATCACAAAGAAATTAAAAATGTCACTGACCCAGTTCCATACAAACTTTAGAATTCAATGTTTTGAATTTTAAATAGTAATGAGTAATGACATGCTCACATAAATACTTGACAAATTCAAAACATATAAAGTCAATAACATGAATGTACCTCTTTTTTTTGCTTGATATCATTCGCTTCCATAAGGTGTTACTATAGGTACATGTACTACCATCACCAGTTCACCACCATCTACCATCTTTAATCAATGTCTTCACTGTCAGGTGTATTTAATCACTGTCATCACTGAAACAACCAACAATCAGAACCCACCATCTTAAAATTCGATTGAAGACCCTGTACATAATATATCGATAAAACTAATTAGCGTAAAGATTATAGATATAAAGCCAAAACCCACAAAATACACACAAACATATACAAATTTTAGGTTTTCAAAAAGAATGTTTATGGAAAATTATTGATAACGAAAATTGAAAGCTTACTGGAGAAAATTAGTGATGCAACGTCACCTAAAAAAACAACAAACTACACTGAAATCAAATCTAAACATATAGATTGCTATATAAATTCCAAAGCATGCCTCTTGGGAACTTTTAAACACATTACCTTGTTACTTAAATTCAGAATAGTTAAGCCCTTAAACCATTAGAGTATTCATAATTTAAAGCAACGATCATTTGTATATATATATATATATCACCATTTCATACTCTTAAACCTGGTTATCATACTCTTTGATTTTTTATCACCATTTCAAAGTTTTGAGATGATTTTCAGCAGCTATAAACAAAAAAATGTAATTCTACATACCTTCGATTATTTGTGTAAATGTAAATATCCAATAGATTAGCATCTTTACACCCACCTTTATCATTAAAATCTGAACAAATATACAACCAAATAGCAGAAAGAAACGTATAATAACATGGACATTTCAACAAATAGGTGGCGTGCATTCAAACATAAGCATAATTCCATCAAAGTGGTACTTCTATTTTTTTAACCTTGAAAGCTAAATCCAAATACTGAATATGAGGTTACCTGGAAGTAAGTCAATGCATAACATGGCTCACTCAAAAGCTCTTTGGTTGATTCCTTGCTAATGCGATTCAAGTTCACCGATTTGAAGCAATATTTCCTATAATTGAAGACCTAAATTAACAGGTCACATTAATTAGTCAAGAAAACTCAAAAACTTTACAGCATTAGAAGAATTAAAAGGATGAAAAAAATTGAGAAAGGTGAAGAAGGAAAGCGGAGGAAGAAGAAAAATGAAAGAAGAAGAAAGAGGGAAGAAAGCATATACCGTGAAGATTTGTAAAGTGAGTCAAAAATTGAAATATACCTGTATATTTTTGATTTCAAATGGCTGAGAGGTGTCATCGATGCATGAAAAATTATTGGAAGGGAAGAGCGGTGTGAGATGCCATTTTTTGGAACTCACAAACAAACAACAAAATTTCATATTTCCGAGAAAAATGGGCCGCCATAAAGCATCTGCATGTCTAGGAGTTTACAACAATTTAAACCAAACTAATTTTCAGATTTATTAATAAAATTCAAAAAAACCCCAAAATTTCTTGCATCTCCATGTGCCACATCAGCATTGAGATTGCATGAGAATGAGACAAATCAGCTTGATGACATCAGCTGCATCCTCCTTTTATTAGATATGAAAGATATATATATATATATATATATATAATAATTACAATATATGTATAAATAATAATTATTCTATAGTTATAAGTAGCTAATATCATCGATAAATATATTTATTTATAACTTTTTGAATTACAATAATATTTACAATGTAGTAATTGGTCTCGTCGAGTACTTGGTTACGATTTAAAGGGCCAAATACTCAAAAAGTTACCCCGATAAGACCCTGTTGGACATTGGGGTAAGCAATTTTCCGGATGGACTGCCTCGATAATACCCCGTTGGGGTTTGGGGATGGGGATGAGGATTGCTTAGAATAATGGGGATGGGGATGGGGATGGGGATGGGGATGGGGTTGACACCCCCCGCACCGAACCCGCCCCATTGCCATTCCTACGCACCACCATGTTTTTTTTATAAATCCACCAGTGCATTACTCTACAATTTTATAAATCCACCATAACTATGCATTACTTATTTGTACTGTACAATTGAATAATGGAATTATAAAGAAAAAAACAAGATGGAAATATCACCCACATTTGTTTTGGGGTCAAACATAAATTATTACTTATTCCGGTCAAAATGCACCTAATTTTAACAATGTTTGTTAAGTATATCTTTTATATAAGTCATATAGTAATATTTTGATCAGCTAAAAAGTCCTTTTGATTCGGTTATAACAGGAATGTTATACTTATTTGATATAACTCAAAAAAGTAAACTAATATAATTTAAAGGGACGCAAATATGTAATTTGGTTTTTTTCTATGACTTTGACAAAACTCATCTACAATTTAAAGTTGGGATAATTTTCATTAATATCCTTACATACTTTATATATTACGTTAATATCCTTCTAAATTTTAATATTACATCAATATCCCATAATACTCATATTTATCTAGATCAAAAAATTTAATTATATTTAAATCATTTATATACATGGAATGACTATGTTACCCTTTACTTTTTAACTTTTTCATTACTTATCATCTTGTTATTGACCTGCAATTCTTTTAGTTAAAAGCCCTAATTTACAATTACAAAACGGAATTACAAAAGAAGGCATATCATAAAAAACAAAGTGAATCATTAATTATATTGATAGATCTAAACTTCAACACCAACTGATAATTACTTGACATCTGCATGAATGGATCCGCCACCATGAAAATCGATTAGAATTAGAAATTGACAAATATAATATGGTGATCAAATGAATCAAATTAGAAGAATTAATATACACATATGATCATAGCTATCAATTTGTCCATGATTTTTATTGAAACTGCTTTGATCAATACTCCGAGATGATTAGATGAATTCCATGTGAGTAGAAGAAAACATGTAAATAGTTGAAGATATTGAAGGGTAAAATGGTCATATAAGTTTTTAAAAAAGAGTTTTCAGAATTAAAATTATTTAATTATTAATTTAAATAATTATTTGGATATCGTATTTTGCGATTTTAGAAGGATATTAACTTAATAATGAAATTTAAAAGAATATTGGCGTAATTTTGAAAGTTTATAAGAATATAAATGAAATTAACCTTTAAAGTCAAACTTTTATATTTCTATTTACATATTTGTAAGGTACGCGAAGTAGCTGTAAAAATTAATAGGATGTAAAATTAAAAATATGGAAAATGATAAAGACAGCTGCTGTCAATAAGACTCTAACACGTGCATTAACATTTGTACTCTTACCATAATAAATATCATGACCTCCTGAATTTTAGTTGACCCACCTGAATTTTTGTTGAAGTACAATCAATTTATATGTGTCCAAATTGATTATGTTTTACAATACCCAAAAAAAAAATTTAGATAATTTTACTTTTCCTAACCTCAAGTTCATTATCAAAAGCTAATTTAAGTAGCTCTATAATTTAGAAATGAAAATATATGAGTTTTTATGTTGTCTTTCTATAGGTATAATGAAGATCTTGAAGTTTCTATATGTTAATAGAATGATATTTCTCATATGAGTGTAATAATTATGTAACGTTGACATTCAACATTAACTTTGACTTTAATTTGCAGCCCTGTGACTGATGATTAAATAACCAAATGAAAATTACAAAAAATAAAAAACTTTGGATGGAAACCCAATTTCATCATTTCATGCCATTGACCTTTTAAACAAACTAAGACCGAAAGAACTGAAACTTGAGAAAACTTTGAATTCAAATCCTCACATAAAGGACTTTAAGCCAGACGGTTGCGAAATATATGCTTCTTCCACCTCAATCACGAGTTATATCCCTTTAAACTTGGATGATTTCTAACATGTTTGCGATGATATCTCACTATTCCATAGCATTCTGATAATCCGCTTGATTTGCTCTGCATCATGACATCTGTCTGTTTCAAAGCATGACCAGGTTAATGAGACTCAATTATAATTGATACCAGGTTTCCTTAACGTACAACACTCGGGTTCTTACAACGGTTTGTAATTGTTGACTATCGAATCATATATTTGAAAATATATTCAACAAACTATGACAAAGGAAGCATTGTCAGAGATATGGAATTATGGAAAGCAATGGTTGAAGACATTATGCTGTCAAAATCCCATCAGTTCATTTATCTTGATGTTCTTCTACAGAAGTGGGAATGCTTTACATACTGAGAACACCATGCAACACACATACGCATTTCAGACTGGATTCCTGTAAAGCAAGAATTTGCCTTTTATATGTTTGATATCACGAATTATTGCCCCAACATTTCAACTTCATCTTCTGTTACTCCAATCCCAGCAGAAAATTAGCGTGCAGTAATAATCTACTCCATAGATGACAAGCTTTCGTGAAAGCTAAAACTTGAAAATTTGAAAAGATATTAAGAAACACAAGCCTGATGCTGCATTTCAGTGATAAACCATGAATAATAAAACTATTCTTATTTAACATTTCATTTAGGCATTTTATCAAACTCATGTGGTACATGTAAAGAATATCACATACGAAGTTGTTCAAACGGGGCAATTAAAAAAGATTTGAATACAAATTGTTCTACAGGTTTCACCCTTTTCAAAGATATCTTGGAATCAATCCAAGTATTGTGATTCACCATGAATAATAAACTTGCAGAAGATGTATACGATAGAAATATGAATATAACCGAATAGATAATTGTTGTGGTTATCTTTTACAGACCGATAATGACCAATATATACACTTTGATACGACACTATCTAATAGACACGACGCTTCATTCTAGACGGTTATCATCAACCGTTATACCTGTTAACCTAATTAACTTCCATCGTTTGGTTTGTTGGCCTACGGCCCAAACCCATTGTTTTAACGATGCTTATTTACAGCCCATAATAATACTTAACTTAATTGACAATTCTAATACTAAACTTCTGGCCCATTTGTCATTAACGTCCAACTTTTCTCCCTAATGACAAATGACAACAGTAGGTCTTCTTCTTCAAGTGATGATGACGAAGTCATCATCCTTTGCTGTGCTTCCTTCACTTTCATTGTCCTTTTGATCAATTGCTTGTTCACCTTTATTCTCAACAATGTTAACAACAGTGCCAACATTTCCTTGTTCTTCGTTGCCTTCCAGAGTTACACCGAATTGACTTTCATTCCTGTGAAGATTCTCATGACCTTCATTCGTGTCTACTCTAACAGCCCCTAGCCCAAACACACTTGACCCTGCACTTACTTGTGGAGTCTCCTCTTTGGTTTTAACAAAACCTTCTTCATCTACAACCTTCTTGGTTGTCACACACTTAACCAGTTCTACCACGAACCCGGGCCTCAAGGTTGTTCCATAGTAACACTTAACCAAATCCAAATACTTCTTGTAACATTCTTTCAATTTCTCCTCGTCTTCTTCGGCTAACCCATTCATAACAGCGATTTCTTTCCATCCTTTTCCAAATAAAACGCTTAAATAGCCTCCCATGCTATCTACCGTTTTGTATAACCCAAGCAAATCAATCTCAACTTGTCCAATCACCGGTGGTATTGGATCTAATTTTGTTCTTTTCAAATATACTAAATAAAACCATTTTAGCATATCCTTGAACTTTTCTCTAAGAACCTCCCAATGTTCATACACAATAGTATCATCATCTATTAGTTTGAGAAATTGTATGAACCTGTCATATGAATTTACTTTCACCACGTATAGAGTTCCATTTACACTTATGTAGTTGATGTCGCTTATGAAAGCGTCTCTTGTTTTGTAATTTATAAATAGAAATACCTAATAAATACTTTCAAGCAACCAGGCAAGAACACCCGATCAATTGTAAATATAGATTTGGTAAGTCAGATTCGAACACAGGGAAAATTGAATAAAAAGAATAAATAATCTTTAAATTACAGAGAAAGGGGGTTACGTTTTAGTTCCGTATGAACATAAGATTTATAAAAAAAATAAATTAAAATAAACTAAATAAACTAAATGAACTCAAATTAAAATAAACAACTATATACAATAGGAAGGAACAAATAGTATGTAATAACTCCGCTCAGATTCATATATTATGATTCATTTGCACATTAATTATCAAATTGTGATTTCTTTTAGATCAACCTAATACCAAATTCTTCAATGAATACTAAGTTGAATGTGAACTAGCCAACGGTTCGGGTCCAACTAATTCCTATAATTTAGGGTCCAACATAAAACACTGGTTCCAATGTCACAAGATGATCTGTCAATTGTGTGCCTTTCCCTAAATCATGCATTAAGCATTCACAACTCATTATAATTACTCTAATGGTATGACTCAACAATACCCAATAATTAGATTATTGTCTTGTTCATTTTAAAGTAGATAATTATTATATACTCGACCTATCAGACTCAACGTATTTAGTGATAGTTCCAAACCCTAATGTAGTACTAGCAATAATTAATAATCTTAAAGGAACTCAATCTCATTAACGTCATTAATCACGTGAAGCAACAAATAATTACTAGTTACCAATAAACAAGGATCTACGAGTAACATAACGGTTTTCAATTAAATAACTTAACAAATGTGCAAATATAATCATTCAACAATCATTATCCAAGGTTCATTATCACAAATACTAAATGTATCAATTCATCAAATAAGAATACATCAGAAAACTAAATATCAAATTCTTCAATGATACAAAGTAAACGATACAAACCCATTGACAAATCACGCGAAGATCGGTTGAAATGAAATCAACCATCACTCCTTGTGCCTCCATTACTTACCTACGACTCGAAAATAATAACACCCTAACCTAAAAACTGATAGAAATCGTAAATACAAAGTATATATTACATTGTAAAAGGTGTATGGTATATGTAAAACGTCTGGCCTGAGCAGCCTTTTATACTTGAAAATCAAGACGTTTGACCGCCGGCCAAGAGACTTAGCCGCCGGTCAGCATTAGCTTCACACGGTAACAAACCGCGTAGGTTGCCGCCTTCCATATTTAGTACTTAGCCGCCGGTCAAGAGACTAGACCGCCGTCATTTTCAGACTTTAACCTAACGGGCTTGGACACTTAGCCTTGGGCCACTTCACTTTCATCTTGGGCTTCTTGGTTCTTCTTAAATCCGAATTTAAACATCCTCATGGCCCAATTCTTCATTTTCATTCATTACTTCGTTACCTTTTCTCTCAACTCCTTCGGCTTCACACGATTCTTCAAAAATGCATAGTTTAACTCGTTATTTGACTGTTTTTAGTTCCTTTCTTCATAAGCGCTCATTTCCATATCTAATTGCAAATATGAACGAAATCAATATATAATCTTAACTAAATGCAATAGAAACATCCAAGATTAGGGGTAAAATACTACTGAAATATAGTACTTCTGAGCGTTTATCAAACATCCCCCACTTGAATCCTACTTGTCCTCAAGTAGACTATCGATTCAAAAATCAAATCCTTAAGGAAAACAGTCATCTCCATTAATCTAAATAACTAACTAAGGAATTACACAACATCACCCATCTTCAACTCAAATGTTTAAATTTAAAAATCTGTTAATTCTAAAAATAATTATTAAGAAACTATGAGATTAAATAAAAACAATTTACACATAAAGTTATTATTCTTAAAACATTAATTAGTTCACAATGATTACTGATATTGTTATCCACTTAAACAATCTATACTTAAATAATTGAGCTCAACTTATTATTCATGTAGATGTTCCTTTAAACTTCCAAAAACTATATACTTTCATACTCATAACATGCCAATATTACATATTTTGAAATTTTAATTAAAATAATCATTTTTCAAATCAAGACAGAGGTGACAGGTCTGTGCCTCAACACAACAAAGCGACATAACTTGATTTTGGTTTTGCAATAATGTTTTTAGTCAAACCAATGGTGACAGGTCTGTACCTTAGTACAACAAAGCGACATAATTTGACTACATTTTTAAATAATGAGTTATTAAACTCTTTTGCTCTTTTTCATTAGATATACTGACGGAGACCAGGTCTGTACTTTCGTACAACAAAGGAAACAACACCCAGTATATCCCCAAATGATGTTAATTAAATTCAAAAATATGGCATATTACACATTACTAATATGAAAATTAAGACATACGTCATACATAGCTAAAGTTCATCTAAAAGGTAATATCTACTCCTTAATTATCATTTCTTAACAGCTCAAAAATTCTCATATAAATTGCCTATCAATACATCATATAATGAAGCTAAATAACATTTTTCATAGCTTTAGTATTCAATTTAAAAGTGTAGAAAATTTTAAATTTAACCTACATAGTTACAAAGTAATTATCTCTAGAAAACAAAAATTTTAATGCAAAAATTTGGTTGAAAAATGGGCAACTTATAACCTCCTAGTTACGCATCTTAATAAGATAACTTTTTATCAATTTATAATCTACTTATTTATAGGACAATAATGTGGAAACTTAACTTCTTTTCTCTCCCATCCCCCACTTAAAGATGTACAATGTCCTCATTGTACAAATAATGAAAAATTAAAACGGGAAAAAGAGAAAAGAACTTAGAACAGAAAAACTCCCCTGGAATCGTGTGTGAAAAGGTTCAGCGGTTCTTCCAACTTTGAAATATACAACAGCTCACACTTTCGTAGTTAATCACGATTGCATTTAGCATATGCAACAAGCCTTTAAACCCCTCGGTATCCCAAGTGGACGAGTTATAGTCTCGTGAGGGTTTCCAGGGAACACACCCACAAAGTTCAACAAATAAAACCAAGAAATAAATTATGTCCTGAAAAATAAACTAGCATAGCATAATAAGAGTAATAGAAGTTAAAATATTAGTACAGTCATCCAGCAAATAAAAATAAATGAAAATAAAAATAAAAATGTCTAAATAAAATACTAAGGAAGCATAACCACATCAATCACTGTCACCATCCTCTCCATCTCTGCGAACACCGGATGGTCCTCCATACTCAGATGGTACAAATGGATCATAAGAAAGCTGATGGTAATCAAACAGCTGGTGCACCAAAGAAGTAGAATAATCAAACTGTCTCTGGTGCTCTCGATAGTAATGCTGCTGCTCCTGATACCTACGATCCTGAACAATCCTATCCTGCTCATGATAACGATGCATCTGCTGAAACTGCTACTGCTGATACTCATGCATCCGACCAATCTCCTGCTGCAAATGATACATATCATACACTGGTCCTTGATAAACCTGTGGCTCTGGTGGAACCGTTGCATGCTCTATCTCTGGTACACCTACAGCCTGTGGCTCACGACGTCTCCTCTGTCGTCTCCCTCCTGCAACCAATGGTGAAGTCCAAATGTAGAAATCTCCCTCCAAAGGTCTCATAATAACCGAAATCTCCAGGAGCTTGTGAGCTCCCATCCATTGCATACCAGGAATAACAGGAGTACAAGACTGATACATCTCCTGTGTAATACCAAACCACCTAGCCAATCTAGTCACATACTGACCACCACAAATAACACTCGAAGCCTTCGTACCTGTAGCCCTATGTGTCATCCAGTCCGCTAATCTCCAAGGAAGATTCACATTCATCCCCCGAGAAATAGAATGCAAGTAAAACAGATCTATCTTATGCACCTTCTCATGCCCTGTCTTCCTAGCACAGATCGAATGAGATATCATCCTATGTACCAGCTTATGTGCTAGACTCCTCACTAACACATCTGAAGGACCTCGTGTACCAAACTCTCCATTGGCTATATCTACCCAACCTGCAGCAACCTCCAGATCATCGTACCTATTGGTACGCGCAGCTCTCAGAAAATCCCTAAAATGAGGGTTAGCCTCCTCATCCACAGTATACAACCCAATGGCCTGTGCAAACTTAATCAATCTCAAAGTACGTGGCTCACCACCAAGCATAAAGGTCAGGGTATGCTCCAACACATCCTCAGATGATATATCAAACCTAACAGAGCTATAGAACTCAACAACTAACTCCCTGAAAATAATCTCATGTATACCAAACAATCGAGCCCAAGCATACGAGACAAAACCAGCACTCCCAACCTCAAGATAATAAGTAACAGTCAACAAACGGTGTAAAGCCTGAGTACCTGTCTCCTGAGTGTCAGGATCTAGAACCATATTCATAAAATCCCAGTCTAACACATCTGAAGCTATAATATCCTGATCAATGTTGGCTCTAAGGCTCGTCTGCATCCTAGCTCGATCTCCAGGTGAGATAGCACCATGCATAAACTGGAGAATAGGGTGAGTCCGAATAATGGGGTTGGCAACAACGGCAGCACCCCTATCCATACGTATATCATACTCCATCTGTACAAACAAATCTATAAATATTAAAAGAATTCAAATATAAATTGAATTTAAATACAAAATTACCAAAAAGCTACACAATAATTACTATGTACAAAAATTATAACTAACTATCATGAACTTAAACAATTTAAATTATCATAGATATACTTATTCACATTTACTTAATACAATTTTATCAAAGTTACCTATTATCTACATAATAATACTATCTACTTAATAATATTTATAATAATAATCTTATTTACATAATAACACGAAGCTAAAATTAACAATATATTTATACAAAATTTCAAATACCAATAATCATATTGCAATCTACGAATCACAACCTGTTAAAATCATACAACACATAAAAATACATAACTAACAATATTAACAGCAGCTAACTAAGCATCGACAGCCGATAAAACTGCCTGTTAACAATTTAGCCGGCGGCCTACAGCCTTGACCGGCGGTCTCCGGTGTTGACCGGCTACCTCCGACGTTGACCGGCGGTCAAACCCCCTGTCCCCATGAATCCGACAAACTAAACGCTTAAAACCCGATTATAATTCCACATTCACATACGTCAATCGACTTATTAACACATTATTTCATTAATCACAAAATAATAGGCTTTTTACCACATTATCACATAATCAAGTCACAATCCGTGGATACGAACTAACATTAATCAATTTAACTAAAGATTCACACAAAAATTTAGATAATTCGTGTATTTAGCTAAGACACCCAAAAAAAAAAAATGCGAAACCCTAATTAAATCTTCATGTAAAAACGAATTGAAAATGATAATGCAATTAAAAGACACATACCTTTGATGAATTAACAAAGTGCAACGTTGAAAATCGGTTGAGTTGATTTGGAAACCGGAATTTTTCGAGAGGATTTTTGGGATTTTTGGTGTTAAAATGAGGCAGAAAGGGGTCTGGCCGTTTTATTTACCCCAGGCGACTTAGCCGGCGGCTAAGCCCCATGACCGGCGGTCAATTTGAAAAAGTGTACCGGACCACCGAATTTTTTACCCAATCCGAATTATTTTACTTTAATTACTATTACCTAATCTATTTTAATTACTTAATCTAATCTAAATTAATTATATCTAATCTAATTATATAACTGAATTTTTATTATAAACCACCTAATTATATTATATCTAAAACAAAACTTTATTAAAACATCTAATAATATTAATCTAAACTAAATTTCACACATACTATCAAATGTCAAAAATAACTCACACAAATATTAGTAATACAAAAAATGAAGTTAAATAATGCAAATAAGAAAGTAGTCAAATAATAGAGATTCGAAAATGGAAATAAGAAAACTCCACTATAGGCACTGTTTGATCAGTTGAGCCTTTTGATTTCGGCTACTTATCCATTCATTTTAGCATTGTGAGAAGTCTTCAAACTTGCAAATTCCGTAACAGCCTCCTTGACAATTTCCTTAGCATCCAATTGCTTATACTTCATTTGCTACAAATCACAAACTTCTAAATACAAGGTTAATTTAATAACAAAAGATACAAAACTATTCACAATATTCACAATCAATTAATCAACAATGTACAAAAATTTACAAGATTACATTCTTTTTATTACCGCTTTCCCCGGCAGCGGCGCCAAAAACTTGATGTCGCTTATGAAAGCGTCTCTTGTTTTATAATATATAAATAGAAATACCTAATAAATACTTTCAAGCAACCAGGCAAGAATACCCGATCAATTGTAAATATAGATTTGGTAAGTCAGATTCGAACACAGGGAAAATGGAATAAAAAGAATAAATAATCTTTAAATTACAGAGAAAGGGGGTTACGTTTTAGTTCCGTATGAACATAAGATTTATAAAATAGTAAATTAAAATAAACTAAATAAACTAAATGAACTCAAATTAAAATAAACAACTATATACAATAGGAAGGAACAAATAGTATGTAATAACTCCGCTTAGATTCATATATTCTGATTCATTTGCACACTAATTATCTAATAGTGATTTCTTTTAGATCAACCTAATACCAAATTCTTCAATGAATACTAAGTTGAATGTGAACTAGCCAACGGTTCGGGTCCAACTAATTCCTATAATTTAGGGTCCAACATAAAACACTGGTTCCAATGTCACAAGATGATCAGTCAATTGTGTGCCTTTCCCTAAATCATGCATTAAGCATTCACAACTCATTATAATTACTCTAATGGTATGACTCAACAATACCCAATAATTAGATTATTGTCTTGTTCATTTTAAAGTAGATAATTATTGTATACTCGACCTATCAGACTCAACGTATTTAGTGATAGTTCCAAACCCTAATGTAGTACTAGCAATAATTAATAATCTTAAAGGAACTCAATCTCATTAACATCATTAATCACGTGAAGCAACAAATAATTACTAGTTACCAATAAACAAGGATCTACGAGTAACATAACGGTTTTCAATTAAATAACTTAACAAATGTGCAAATATAATCATTCAACAATCATTATCCAAGGATCATTATCACAAATACTAAATGTATCAATTCATCAAATAAGAATACATCAGAAAACTAAATATCAAATTCTTCAATGATATAAAGTAAACGATACAAACCCATTGACAAATCACGCGAAGATCGGTTGAAATGAAATCAACCATCACTCCTTGTGCCTCCATTACTTACCTACGACTCGAAAATAATAACACCCTAACCTAAAAACTGATAGAAATTGTAAATACAAAGTATATATTACATTGTAAAAGGTGTATGGTATATGTAAAACGTCTGGCCTGAGCAGCCTTTTATACTTGAAAATCAGGACGTTTGACCGCTGGCCAAGAGACTTAGCCGCCGGTCAGCATTAGCTTCCCACGGTAACAAACCGCGTAGGTTGCCGCCTTCCATATTTAGTACTTAGCCGCCGGTCAAGAGACTAGACCGCCGGCTAAATCTCATTTCCAGACTTTAACCTAACGGGCTTGGACACTTAGCCTTGGGCCACTTCACTTTCATCTTGGGCTTCTTGGTTCTTCTTAAATCCGAATTTAAACATCCTCATGGCCCAATTCTTCATTTTCATTCATTACTTCGTTACCTTTTCTCTCAACTCCTTCGGCTTCACACGATTCTTCAAAAATGCATAGTTTAACTCGTTATTTGACTGTTTTTCGTTCCTTTCTTCATAAACGCTCATTTCCACATCTAATTGCAAATATGAACGAAATCAATATATAATCTTAACTAAATGCAATAGAAACATCCAAGATTAGGGGTAAAATACTACTGAAATATAGTACTTCTGAGCGTTTATCAGTAGTCTTTTTCTGAAAAAAAACTCCTTCTTCATTTGCGTCCCATGTCAGTCCTTCACACATCCCGATTTCTTGACTTGATTCTTTTGGATCAATTGAGTCAAAATATGCCATGAGGAACTCTTGTTGTTTTTCAGCCATATCTTCAACATCTTCTTCATCACTTGACTTGTAATCATCAAACATATATGAGATTTGAACTTTGTTGTTCTCATGCTTTATATTGAACCCTTGTGCCTTCAATTGATCAAGGCTTAAGATGTTTAAAGTTGTTTCGGGTGTATATGCCACGCATGGAATCACAACTTCTTTGCCATTCATCTTCACAAGTGCCTCTCCATACCATGAGTAAAAATAAATTTTTCTTCATGTTGGGTTGTGTCTACTTCAAAATATGCCTTCAATCTCTTGAATAGTAAACGGTTTGGACACATGTGTTTACGGTACTTCTTACTTACATACCAAATGTCATCCCAGTTCTCCAGATCCGTTCCTTCAACCATGTAATCTGTTTCTACATGAACTTGTTCAGAAAATTTTAGTTTTCCTTCTTTGCAGATTGGTTTTGGCATGTTAACAGCATCCTTATCGATTTGTTCTTGAACAATGTCTTTCCCTTTTCTATTTGGACACTTCCAGAATACATGCCCTTTTATTCGACAGTTAATACAACGAGCCTTCTTTTTCTTCTTTGATTTATTCAACTCTCCATCTTTAACTATTGCCGCTGTCTTTGATGCATTATATGCTTCAATCTCCTTTAATTTCTCCTTTAGCATGTCCTTGCACTCGTTTGATAGGCGTTTAATCTAACCATGCCAAGTTGATGTCCTTGTAGCGATTTCTTTCTCAAATCTGCGCTTCATGAAACCCATCTGTAAATGCTTATGAATTGGTTTCCTCCAGGGTTTGATCTTTGGGAATTGGTGTTGTCTTTGAATCGGGTATTCCTAGGCTCTAGGCCTCGTGCTCTGATACCAATGTTCTACAGGTTTCACTCTTTTCAAAGACATCTTGGAATCAATCCAAGTATTGTGATTCACCATGAATAATAAACTTGCAGAAGATGTATACGATAGAAATATGAATATAACTGAATAGATAATTGTTGTGGTTATCTTTTACAGACTGATAATGACCAATATATACACTTTGATACGACACTATCTAACAGACACGACGCTTCATTCTAGACGGTTATCATCAACCGTTATACCTGTTAACCTAATTAACTTCCATCGTTTGGTTTGTTGGCCTACGGCCCAAACCCATTGTTTTAACTGTAACACCCCCAAATTTAATGATTTGCGGAAGCATACTTGGGTGTTACTAATCAATATACAAAGCACAAGATATACAGTAAACGACCTCTAAATGAGACGTTGTAAAACGATTTCATAGAAATAAATGTTTGAAAACTTAATGTTTTCGTACACAAAATGTAGTTTCCTAGAGTCCACGCGTATGGCGGGAGATTCTATTACATAATCAACATACACAAAAGATAATGTTGAGAATCTCCATTAATGCAGTTTAGTTAAAATCATGCGACTCTAGCTATGTCCTGAAGTAATCCTACTCCGTCTGTGTACCTGAGAATACATGCTAAAAGGTCAGCACGAATGTTGGTGAATCTCACAGGTTTGTAAGTAATATCAGTTTTTGAACACAAGATTTCATCAGTACTGCCCGCAGGCGTAAATCAAGTATTTGCAAATCCAGCAAATGTAAAGTATGTAAGTTATACCGTTGCCATGAGGCTCATAATCGAAGCTTAACCCGTAAGTAATAATTTGCTCCCATGACATGCTCGTAACTGAGCAAGCATAAGTAACGAATAATAGTCGCCCGTTTATACAGAACGGTTCGTGGTAGCGCTACTACCCCGAGCGGGGAGGGTCATTTCCCTAATGGATCCATTAACTAGTGTTCGCACTTAAGTCCATAACTAACGATATATGATGGAGAGACTTCTGTAAATAGTAAACAACTCATGCAATTTCGTTTGGTATAGTAAACAGTTTTAGTATTTGTGTTCAAGGAAAAGTAGTAGCATGTTTCTCCCCCAATAACATAAAACAGTAAAAGTGGGGCCGTAAGACTCACCTGAGTCTTTGCAAATTACGTTTATACAAATAAACGAGTAAATGATATCAGTCCGTAGGTTCTCCGAACCCTTAACCTTCAAATGCCTAAACACATAAGGTTATGTAAGTAGTTGTCTCGCAAGACGTTTCGTTTAGTTGTACATAACTAGTATGCCCAATGTTCGTCCGTATGTTTGAAATCGTTTGTTGTTAGAAAACATGTTTGGCCCGTTGGTGACGGTTGGTAATAGTCAAAGTATTATCATTGTGTTTGAAGTGTTATGCTTATAAATGTATTCCAAAGTGTTTTAGGAGTCGTATCGTATAAGGGTTTGAGATTGTGCGAGTTTGACACTTGGTGTAAAAATATATTGACAACTTTCTGTTTTTGGCGACACTTGGCTAGTGTCGCTATAGGCGACACTAGTTAGGCGACACTTGATGAGTGTCGCTAGATTTCCGATTTTCATAAATAGGCGACACTTGATTAGTGTCGCTATAGGCGACACTTACGAATTTTGGCGTCACTAAGGGAGTGTCGCTAAGATAAATCTGGTTAAGTAGTTCAGCGACACTTAAGTAGTGTCGCTATAGGGGCGACACTTAGGCATAGCGACACTTAGCTAGTGTCGCTAGTACTGTTTTTGGCACACTAGCGACACTTCCAACTGTTCGCTCTAATACTTTACCCAACCCATTATTGGGCACTTTAAGCATATAGTTTCTCATAGTTTCTTAATAATTATTTTTAGAATTAACAGATTTTTAAATTTAAAAATTTGAGTTGAAAAACCTTTGATGGTCAAATCTCTCAGAATCACTGTTATTCCAGATTTACTTGATCAAATAAAAAGTTCACAAATGGAAGCTTGGCAAAAAGGTGATTTCAATTCTGAGCGTATTAAAGGTCAAGTTCAAAACTTCGTTGATGATTCTCGCGGGTTAAAGACACGATATGGTAGAATCTGGATTCCTAACTCACTCGAGTTAAAGAAGATATTGCTTGATGAATCTCATAAATCTCGATACTCTATTCACCCTGGTGCTACTAAGATGTATCATAATTTAAAATCAAACTTCTGGTGGCCAGGTATGAAAAGAGAAATTGTGAAATATGTTGAAAAATGCTTAACTTGCCTACAGGTAAAGGCGGAACATCAAAAACCTTATGGTAAATTACAACCGTTAGAAATACCTGTTTGGAAGTGGGAGCATATTACAATGGACTTTATCACCAAGTTGCCTAAAACGCAACGCCAGCATGACGCAATTTGGGTGATTGTTGATCGTTTAACCAAAAGTGCCGTATTCTTACCAATGAAAGAAACTTTCTCTTCTGAAGCACTTGCAGATTTATTCATACGTGAAGTTGTTGCTCGTCATGGTACTCCTGTATCTATTGTCTCTGATAGAGATACTAGATTTACTTCACGTTTCTGGACGAAATTTCAAGAATCTATGGGTACTCGTGTCAATTTTAGCACCGCCTATCATCCTCAAACAGACGGCCAGAGTGAAAGAACTATCCAGACTCTGTAAGACATCTTAAGGGCGTGTGTTATTGATTTTGGGGGTAGCTGGGATACACATTTGCCATTAGTAGAATTTTCTTATAATAACAGCTATCACTCGAGTATTAAAATGTCACCTTACGAGATGCTCTATGGAAGAGAATGTAGGACTCCTATTTGTTGGGGAGAGATCGGACAGAAAGAACTGGGAAGCACTGACATCGTTCTGTTGACCACTGAAAAGATTAATCAAGTTAGAGAACGGTTAAAAGCTACCCAAGACAGACAAAAATCATATGCTGATAATAGAAAGCGTCCGATTGAGTTTCAGGTTGGTGATAAAGTTATGTTGAAAGTGTCTCCATGGAAGGGAATTATCCGATTCAGAAAGCGAGGTAAAGTGGGTCCTCGATACATTGGTCCTTTCACTATTTTGGCTAGAGTGGGTAATGTAGCTTATCGCCTTGAGCTACCCGACAAACTAGCCGGAATCCATAATACTTTCCATGTATCTTTTCTTCGAAAATGCTTAGTTGATGAATCTTCTTATATTCCATTGGAAGAAATTGAGGTTAACGATCAATTGAATTATGTTGAGCAACCTGTCTCTATTCTCGGTGAAAAAGTTACCAAATTAAGAAATAAAGATCTTAGAATGTTTAAAGTCCAATGGAGGAATCGCAAAGGTTCTGAAATCACGTGGGAACCGGAAGAAGAAGTCATTCATTTCTATCCCTCGCTGTATCAGGATTGGATTGTGAGGACACAATCCTAAATTGGTGGAGGATAGTTGTAACGTTCCAAATTTGTAAGTCTTAAATAATAGTATTTTATAAAAGTATACATATAAATATGTGTTATTAATTGAATGTGTGTATTATATGTATATGTATATGTTATAGTATCACAATGTGTGTTAGTAATTATATAAAAAATATTTGGACTAGAGTTGTAATAAAAGAAAATCGCTGGGCCTGTTTGAACTAAGATCGCGGCGCGATCCCTTATGGTCGCGGCGCGATTCGAGGTTTTCCAGAAAACAGAAATAAAGCATCTAGCATCTTCATTTCGGGATTAAACTTAAAAAATTACACCAAAAATTCGACCAGAGCTAAAAGAGGGGCGATTTAGGGCTAGGGTTTCCTTCTTTACATCAACATCATTTTAAAGTATCATCTAGTTGTTGCTAATCACCTTACAAGTGATTTCAAGGTATAATCTTGTTTCTTTGATATTAAATATATGATTAGGGTTTGATTAATTGATAAACCCTAAGTATTTATTTTGTTATTTGAATTGATAATTAGTATATAGATGATATATATATGCTAGTGAATCATGTCATAAGGTTTGTATAAGAAATTTAGTTAGGGTTTGGAAATTTGTTGAAACCCTAAGCTAATGAAAATGATTTATCTAATTGCAAATGACGAATTAGTGATATAGATATGTTTATAATCAGATTATGATTATGAAATTGTTATAAAAGAAATAAAGTGAGAATGATGTAAAATTTTATATATATACACTTGTGAAAATGGTTCCAAAAGAATGATATAAGTGTTGTTGAGCAAGATTGTTATAAATTGATGGAAAGAACCATTATTCAAGTGTATATAGAATTTGAGTTGGATAAAATGTCCAAGTGTGATTAATGTTCAAAGATAAGAAATTGGTTAAAAATTTATAAAGTGTACTAGTATATGTGCAAAGTGTAATTATGTGTTATGTGAATAGGTGTTAAAGAAGTTGGAAGAGTTGCTAGTGATTTAATTGTGCAATCTCAAGGTAAGTTTTGAATTACATGAACATGGGTTAGGAATGGCCTCGATCGTTTGCTAACGGTTTTGTGCGAGTAATGGTTGCGGCCATAGGCTCGTGTGATTGCTAGTAGTATACAACTAGCATGGGCGGTTAAGGATCCTTAGCTAAATTATCATTATTACATGTGATTGTATTTCATTACTTACTAAGCGTTTTGCTTACCGTTGTTTAATTCCTCCATTTTAGGTGAAGCTAGTGGTTCGCGTTTGGATTTAGGCAAGAAGCCGAGTGGAAGTTAGAGGTGGAGTATTTGCATTGGGTAATTAGCTCGTTTACTTTAAATCATGCTTGTGATGCTTATTACCCCATTTTTTGTAAAACAAATGTTAATAGTTGTTTTGACACTTGAAGTTGGTAGTTTAAGTTAGTGAAAATGATATGTATTAGCATCATGTCAATCTTTTGGTTCTAACATTGATATGGTGAAAATGGTTTAGTTGTGTTGATCCAAAGTTTACAAATGGGTCAAGTGATTATATAAAGGAGTTTGATAAAGTTTTGTTTGTAAAACCATGTATTAGTATTGTGGAAATGATATATATACACAGGTTATAGTCCAGAAATGTTGCAGATATTGAATTGGTGTGTTTTTGGACAGGCTGCTAAAACAGTCTGTGCAGGTTCTGTTTTGACAAGGATCGCGACGCGATCTGTTCAGGTTGCGACGCGATCTCCTGTAAATAGCAACGCGATATTATTTGATTGCGACGCGATTCCACTATAAATTGCGGCGCGATTTATTGCCATTGCGGCGCGATTTTGTCTCAGAACACCAAATTTTCTTTAAAACTTAAATTAAATACATAAAAAGTGTTGGAGTGTTTCAAGTTGGTATCAGAGCATCGGTTTAAGGGATTCGAGTTTCCACCATTAGGATGGTACTTGAACTTAGACCGCTTTAGTTGCATTTGAGCATGATAAATGTTTGTTATTATTTGATATGTGATCCGGTTAACATATTGCTTAGATTTCTAAAATCAGGATGTCACGTGGGGACTTAGTATACATATGAATGTGATATGGTAATTAATGCGCCTGGCCAACGCAGTAATTATCATCTGCCATTTTATGGAATCTTTGAAACCACGAGATGTTATGATAAGGAAGTTATAGTGATTGTTAACTATTAATTGTGTATATTATAATTAAAGTAGATTGGTAAACATATAAACTGTTATATTAAATATTGATATCTATTTCATTATAATAATGACTGAGGAACTTGAAGCTGACCAAACGGGAGAACGACACGAAAGAGTTGATTCTCCTGCACGGGAAGCTAAAATATCACTATCTGATTTAAGAGCTATTGTTTCTGAAGAAGTGGGACGTGTTCAAGAAGCGAATCTTTCTTCTATGTTAAACCAAATTTCTGAAACTGTTCAGGAAGTTGTTATGTCTGAATTCCAAAAGAGAGATCTAGCTAGAGAAGAAGAACCTCCTCCTGTTATACCACCTGTTATTCCTCTCGATGAGAACCACATATTCAACTATAAAGATTTCTCTGTTTGTAATCCTCCTGAATACCATGGTGAAATGGATCCAATAAAGTGTTATCGTTGGCTTTCTGAGGTGGAAGGGGCGTTCGCTACCACTGAATGTCCTGAAAGATTAAAGGTTCGTTTTGCTGCTAATCTTTTACGATCTGGTGCTAAAGGCTGGTGGGAGGTACAGTGTAGTACTTTGGGCGACGATGCTATTAAACAAATATCTTGGAGTGATTTTAGACATATGTTTCAAACTGCTTATTCTCAAGAGTCTGAGTTGAACCGGATTCGTAGGGAGTTCCTTTCTATGGAACAAACTACTGAGTCTGTGAATGAATTGGTTGGTGTTTTTCTTGATCGAGCTCGTTTCTGCCCTGAATACATGTCAAATCCAAGGATGCTTATGAGTCATTTCCATAACGTTCTAAAGAAAGAAATTCGGGAATTTATTATTCCTAAAAGATGTGCTAGTTTTGAAGAAATGGTTGACGAGGCTAGATTTCATGAATTGGAATTACTTCATGATGTTTCCAAAAGAAAGGCTGAAACCACTTTTACTCCTTCCAAGAAACCGAGAACCGGTGATAGTTCAAAATCTGATGAAAGACGAGGACCACCGCCTCCTGAGTGTAAAATCTGTCATAAAAGACATTCTGGAATTTGTCGTTATAAACCACCTACATGTTATAAATGTAAACAGGAAGGTCATCTGAGTACCAATTGTCCCAATCCATTACGAGTTTGTTATAACTGTTATAAACCTGGTCATATTAGAGCTGAGTGTCCTGACCTGAAAACTCAGTCTGCTCCTTTTGTTCCTCGAGCTAATGTGGAAAGAAAACCAAATGAACCTCAAAGATCCAGACCTCGTTCTTTTCAGATCACTGCTGATGAAGCTCAAAAAGCTTCAGATGTATTGACAGGTACTTTTCTTGTGAATCAGAAACCAGCTTATATATTGTTTGATTCTGGTGCTTCAAGATCATTTATATCTGAACGATTTAGTCAAAACTTCTCGACTCCTCTCACAAAGTTAGATACCCCTTTAGATGTTGAGGTGGCAGATAATAGATTTATATATGTGGTAAATGTTTTCCGTGGGTGTCAACTTGAAATTGATGATGAAATATTTGTTATAAATCTGATTCCTATGAATATGGGCGAGTTTGACGTGGTAATAGGCATGGATTGGTTAGGCCAGCATAAGGCTTATATCCAGTGCGAGAAAAAGATTATTCGAGTCAGCTCGCCTAGTGGTAAGATAGTTGATATATATGGTGAAAAGCGGAAATCTTCTTTATCTATCTGTACCTATGCTCGTGCTAAACGTCATCTGCTACATGGGTGTCACGCCTTTTTGGCACATGTGGTCGATACTCAAAAATCAGCCCCTAAATTGGATGATATTCCTGTAGTAAATGAGTTCCCTGATGTATTCCCCGACGAGCTACCGGGTATTCCACCCGATAGGCAAGTCGAATTTCGCATTGATTTGATACCTGGAGCTACTCCTATCGCTAAAACTCCCTATAGACTTGCTCCCTCAGAAATGCAAGAATTGATGAAACAACTGTAGGAATTACTTGATAAGGGTTTCATTCGTCCAAGTAGTTCCCCATGGGGAGCTCCTGTACTTTTCGTTAAAAAGAAAGATGGCACCATGAGAATGTGCATCGATTATAGAGAATTGAACAAGGTAACCATTAAGAATAGGTATCCTTTACCTAGGATTGATGACTTGTTCGATCAGTTACAGGGTGCTAGTTATTTCTCCAAAATCGACTTACGTTCAGGCTATCACCAATTGAAAGTTCGTGATGATGATGTGCCTAAAACTGCTTTCAGAACTCGATATGGACACTATGAATTTGTGGTGATGCCTTTTGGTCTAACTAATGCTCCAGCAGCTTTTATGGACCTTATGAATCGGGTATGTCGACCTTTACTCGATAAGTCTGTAATTGTATTTATTGACGATATTCTTATCTATTCTAAGTCAGCTGGTGAGCATGAAATTCATCTAAGGCAAATGTTGCAAATTTTGAGAACTCGAAGGCTTTATGCTAAATTCTCAAAGTGTGAATTCTGGTTGCGAGAAGTTTAATTTCTGGGGCATGTAATAAATGATCAGGGAATTAAAGTTGATCCCGCTAAGATTGAAGCAGTTCTGAAATGGGAACCTCCAACTACTCCTACTGAAGTTAGAAGTTTCTTGGGATTAGCTGGGTACTACACACGTTTTATCCAGGATTTCTCAAAGATTGCTACTCCTCTCACTAAACTCACCAGAAAGAATGTTAAGTTTGAGTGGAATGAGCAAGCTGATCAAGCTTTCCATATTCTTAAACAACAACTTAGTCAAGCGCCTATCTTAGTACTTCCTGATGGTACTGAAGATATGGTTGTATTCTGTGATGCCTCTTATAATGGCTTAGGCTGTGTTTTGATGCAACGTGGCAAGGTAATTGCCTATGCATCTAGACAGCTTAAGGATCATGAAAAGAATTATCCAACTCATGATCTTGAGTTGGCGGCGGTTGTCTTTGCTTTAAAGCCTTGGAGACACTATCTTTATGGCGTGAAGTGTACCATTTACACTGATCATAAAAGTCTCAAATACTTTTTCGATCAGCGGGATTTAAATATGAGACAACGGCGTTGGCTTGATTTGGTAAAAGATTATGACTGTGAAATTCTTTATCATCCTGGAAAAGCTAATGTTGTTGCTGATGCACTTAGCCGGAAAGCTATTCAGCCACCTTTGATGATCAAATCTCTCAGAATCACTGTTATTCCAGATTTACTTGATCAAATAAAAAGTTCACAAATGGAAGCTTGGCAAAAAGGTGATTTCAATTCTGAGCGTATTAAAGGTCAAGTTCAAAACTTCGTTGATGATTCTCGCGGGTTAAAGACACGATATGGTAGAATCTGGATTCCTAACTCACTCGAGTTAAAGAAGATATTGCTTGATGAATCTCATAAATCTCGATATTCTATTCACCATGGTGCTACTAAGATGTATCATAATTTAAAATCAAACTTCTGGTGGCCAGGTATGAAAAGAGAAATTGTGAAATATGTTGAAAAATGCTTAACTTGCCTACAGGTAAAGGCGGAACATCAAAAACCTTATGGTAAATTACAACCGTTAGAAATACCTGTTTGGAAGTGGGAGCATATTACAATGGACTTTATCACCAAGTTGCCTAAAACGCAACGCCAGCATGACGCAATTTGGGTGATTGTTGATCGTTTAACCAAAAGTGCCGTATTCTTACCAATTAAAGAAACTTTCTCTTCTAAAGCACTTGCAGATTTATTCATACGTGAAGTTGTTGCTCGTCATGGTATTCCTGTATCTATTGTCTCTGATAGAGATACTAGATTTACTTCACGTTTCTGGACGAAATTTCAGGAATCTATGAGTACTCGTGTCAATTTTAGCACCGCCTATCATCCTCAAACAGACGGCCAGAGTGAAAGAACTATCCAGACTCTGTAAGACATGTTAAGGGCGTGTTTTATTGATTTTGGGGGTAGCTGGGATACACATTTGCCACTAGTAGAATTTTCTTATAATAACAGCTATCACTCGAGTATTAAAATGTCACCTTACGAGATGCTCTATGGAAGAGAATGTAGGACTCCTATTTGTTGGGGAGAGATCGGACATAAAGAACTGGGAAGCACTGAAATCGTTCTGTTGACCACTGAAAAGATTAATCAAGTTAGAGAACGGTTAAAAGCTGCCCAAGACAGACAAAAATCATATGCTGATAATAGAAGGCGTCCGATTGAGTTTCAGGTTGGTGATAAAGTTATGTTGAAAGTGTCTCCATGGAAGGGAATTATCCGATTCAGAAAGCGAGGTAAATTGGGTCCTCGATACATTGGTCCTTTCACTATTTTGGCTAGAGTGGGTAATGTAGCTTATCGCCTTGAGCTACCCGACAAACTAGCCGGAATCCATAATACTTTCCATGTATCTTTTCTTCGAAAATGCTTAGTTGATGAATCTTCTTATATTCCATTGGAAGAAATTGAGGTTAACGATCAATTGAATTATGTTGAGCAACCTGTCTCTATTCTCGGTGAAAAAGTTACCAAATTAAGAAATAAAGATCTTAGAATGTTTAAAGTCCAATGGAGGAATCACAAAGGTTCTGAAATCACGTGGGAACCGGAAGAAGAAGTCATTCATTTCTATCCCTCGCTGTATCAGGATTGGATTGTGAGGACACAATCCTAAATTGGTGGAGGATAGTTGTAACGTTCCAAATTTGTAAGTCTTAAATAATAGTATTTTATAAAAGTATACATATAAATATGTGTTATTAATTGAATGTGTGTATTATATGTATATGTATATGTTATAGTATCACAATGTGTGTTAGTAATTATATAAAAAAATTCGGACTAGAGTTGTAATAAAAGAAAATCGCTGGGCCTGTTTGGACTAAGATCGCGGCGCGATCCCTTATGGTCGCGGCGCGATTCGAGGTTTTCCAGAAAACAGAAATAAAGAATCTAGCATCTTCATTTCGGGATTAAACTTAAAAAATTACACCAAAAATTCGACCAGGGGTAAAAGAGGGGCGATTTAGGGCTAGGGTTTCCTTCTTTACATCAACATCATTTTAAAGTATCATCTAGTTGTTGCTAATCACCTTACAAGTGATTTCAAGGTATAATCTTGTTTCTTTGATATTAAATATATGATTAGGGTTTGATTAATTGATAAACCCTAAGTATTTATTTTGTTATTTGAATTGATAATTAGTATATAGATGATATATATATATATATATATATATATATATATATATATATATATATATATATATATATATATATATATATATATATATATATATGCTAGTGAATCATGTCATAAGGTTTGTATAAGAAATTTAGTTAGGGTTTGGAAATTTGTTGAAACCCTAAGCTAATGAAAATGATTTATCTAATTGCAAATGACGAATTAGTGATATAGATATGTTTATAATCAGATTATGATTATGAAATTGTTATAAAAGAAATAAAGTGAGAATGATGTAAAATTTTATATATATACACTTGTGAAAATGGTTCCAAAAGAATGATATAAGTGTTGTTGAGCAAGATTGTTATAAATTGATGGAAAGAACCATTATTCAAGTGTATATAGAATTTGAGTTGGATAAAATGTCCAAGTGTGATTAATGTTCAAAGATAAGAAATTGGTTAAAAATTTATAAAGTGTACTAGTATATGTGCAAAGTGTAATTATGTGTTATGTGAATAGGTGTTAAAGAAGTTGGAAGAGTTGCTAGTGATTTAATTGTGCAATCTCAAGGTAAGTTTTGAATTACATGAACATGGGTTAGGAATGGCCTCGATCGTTTGCTAACGGTTTTGTGCGAGTAATGGTTGCGGCCATAGGCTCGTGTGATTGCTAGTAGTATACAACTAGCATGGGCGGTTAAGGATCCTTAGCTAAATTATCATTATTACATGTGATTGTATTTCATTACTTACTAAGCGTTTTGCTTACCGTTGTTTAATTCCTCCATTTTAGGTGAAGCTAGTGGTTCGCGTTTGGATTTAGGCAAGAAGCCGAGTGGAAGTTAGAGGTGGAGTATTTGCATTGGGTAATTAGCTCGTTTCCGTTAAATCATGCTTGTGATGCTTATTACCCCATTTTTTGTAAAACGAATGTTAATAGTTGTTTTGACACTTGAAGTTGGTAGTTTAAGTTAGTGAAAATGATATGTATTAGCATCATGTCAATCTTTTGGTTCTAACATTGATATGGTGAAAATGGTTTAGTTGTGTTGATCCAAAGTTTACAAATGGGTCAAGTGATTATATAAAGGAGTTTGATAAAGTTTTGTTTGTAAAACCATGTATTAGTATTGTGGAAATGATATATATACACAGGTTATAGTCCAGAAATGTTGCAGATATTGAATTGGTGTGTTTTTGGACAGGCTGCTAAAACAGTCTGTGCAGGTTCTGTTTTGACAAGGATTGCAACGCGATCTGTTCAGGTTGCGACGCGATCTCCTGTAAATAGCGACGCGATATTATTTGATTGCGACGCGATTCCACTTTAAATTGCGGCGCGATTTATTGCCATTGCGGCGCGATTTTGTCTCAGAACACCAAATTTTCTTTAAAACTTAAATTAAATACATAAAAAGTGTTGGGGTGTTTCAATAAGCAATCTAGAGATACCTACTCGTGTACCGGGGTGGTTGGAAGATGTCGAAAAGACTAAGAAAGTTGCTGACAAGATTTCAAGTGACGACATTGGATGTTGTAATATAGGAAAGAGGTACCGAACAGGAGTAGATGCGTGTAATGCTACAAAGAAGATTGAAGGTCTTATCAAAGAAATTTCTGAAATTATTTGGAGTGATAAGCGAAGACCTCTTGGAAAAGCCGATTCCAAACGGGCATCCACATCTGCATCGTCACTACCACCATCACTTGGACAAACCCAAAATGGGTTCAAGTCAAGAGACGTGCCATTCAATGAGGCGCTGAAGCTGCTTCAACAAGACAAGACTCGAGTGATAGCCTTATGCGGAATGGGCGGTGTGGGGAAATCCACAATGATGGAACAACTGAAAAGGGTTGCAGAAGATAAGAAGATGTTTGGTTGGATTGTTAAGGTTGTTATTGGAAGAAATCCCAACATGTTTTCTCTTCAGAATGCTATAGCAGAGAGCACGGGAGAACCTTTGGCTGAAGTGACTGAAACATTAAGGGCTGACCTGCTCAGTAAAAGATTCGTGAAGATGTCAGAAGATAATAAAAAGATTCTAGTTATACTAGATGATCTGTGGGAGAAGATTGAACTCAAAGGTATTGGACTACTGAATCCTTTGCCAAATGGCTTAACGATGTTGCTCACATCACGAAATGAAGACGTTTGCAGGCAAATTGCGGTTGATGTCGATTCCGTTTGTGCGGTAGTTGACGTGAAGGTCTTGGCGGAGGCAGAAGCAAGTATATTATTTTCTCAAATTACAGGGGTTTCAGAACAATCTGATCGCCGTCTCTACGAAATCGGGTGTGGTATTTTAAAAAAATGTGGTGGTTTACCCCTTGCCATCAGACTCATTGCCACAACTCTTCAATCTAAAAAAGAGTTTGTATGGAGAAATACACTTAAGCGCCTGAAGAAAAATGATCTTGATAGGAATGTGCAAGAGATTATGGAGATAAGCTACACCTATTTAGGAGAGGAGGATAGAGCCATTTTCATGCTCTGTGGCTTGTTTCCCGAGGACTCTAATATCCCAATTGAGGACCTGACAAGATATGCGTGGGGGCTAAAACTGATAAATGATGTTTCGACTTTGGGAGATGCTAGAGACAGGACACAAATATGTGTGAGCAATCTCAAAAATGCAAATTTGTTGATGGAGTGTGACAGTTGGTGTGTGAAAATGCATGATCTTGTGTTTGCATTTGTGTTAGCTAGTGTCTCCAAAGGTGAGGGTGGATGGATCGTTGACCATCGTGAGATGTCAGAATGGAGTAAAGTTAAGCTGAGGCAGTCTTGCAAGCAAATGTCATTAGCATGCAATGGTGGGTCTGAGTTTCCCGAAGACTTTAAGTTTCCAAACCTCACGGTTTTAAAACTTATGAAAGGAAATAAGTCACTAATGTTTCCCGGAGATTTTTATGGAGAAATGGAAATGCTTCAAGTGATAGCTTATGAAGAAATGGAGTATCCCTTGCTTCCTAGACCACCTCAATGCTCCACCAACCTTCGAACACTCTGTCTCCATAATTGCTCATTGAAGTTTGATATATCTGCTATTGGAAATCTTTTGAGTCTGGAAGTGCTTAGCTTTGCTAATTCTAGAATTCGAAAGCTACCTTCTACTATCAGAAATTTACAAAAGCTAAGGCTACTAGATGTAACTGGCTGTGTTTATCTTCACATAGATAATGGCGTTTTTGGAAGTTTGGTCAAGCTTGAAGAGCTCTATATGAGAGTTCATGGGGAAAACTCAATTAAAATGACCGGTGAGAACTGTAATGAACTTGCAGAACGTTCAAACAACCTTAGTGCGTTAGAAATTGAGTTCTTGGAGTACAATGCTCAATTGCAAAGTATGTCATATGTGAACCTCGAAAATTTCAAGATTTCACTGGGATGTTTTTTTAAAGTGATAGACGGCGACATGAACACATGTGAAAAAAGCTTGATGTTGGTAACCAACCAACATGGGCTACTGAAATCTAGAATGAATGTGCTGTTTGAGAGAACAGAGGTGCTTTATTTACAAGTGGAAGATCTTAATGATCTTGAAGCTGTTGTGGAGAATACCCCACATTCTTCTCCTCGATACACTCCGTTCTGCAATTTACGAGCCCTTGAAATTAAGCAGTGTGTCGAGTTGGCATACCTTTTCACACAGAATGTTGCAACAGCTTTGTCAAAGCTTGAGTATCTTAAAATTTCTGAATGCTCTGTTATGGAAGAAGTCATACATATTAAGAGTGATGTAGCACAGAAAATTATATTTCCCAAGTTGAGAAAGCTAATTGTAAAAGAACTACCAAAGCTTTCGGGATTGTGCAATAGTGTAATAGTGATGGACCTACCACTACTCGAGGAGTTGGAACTTGATAGCCTTCCAAGTTTCACAAGCATCTATTCCAAGAGTGAAGTGGCAACATCTTCGGTATCGACTAATATTTCTGCTATGAATTCATTCATCACCAAAGAGGTACGTATGCTTTATTTTAATATATAAATTTAACAATCTTTATAATTTAAAGTTTTTTTTAGACAAAGGTTGTATTCATATTGTGTCATATGTAGTTTTTTTAAGGTGGAAAACAAGTCTCGTATTTAGGCCATTTGTAAGGGATATATATATATATTTTTTTGAGAAACACTGCACCCACTCAAATTTTACAAACATATTTTCACAAAATGACATGACAAGGAAAATTCACCAATCACATCCATTTATTTTCTCTCTTTCATATTTCTCTCTCTTAATGCTATTGGTACAAGTCATTTTGTGGGCAAAATTTTGTAAAATTTTTGTGAGTTAATCATTTTCCTATTTTTTTTAAATTGTTTGAATGGGACTATATATCAATACATTAAAAGATCTTAATTTATTTGCAGGTTCTGATTCCTAAGCTGGAAGTTTTGTGTGTTTACAATATGAATAATTTGAAGGAGATAGGACTTTGTCAGTTTAGTAGCAATCTTTGCATATTGAGAGAGATTGATGTCAGGGATTGTGATTCCCTTGAGGTGTTATTCAACAGTGATTTGGGATGTGCCGGTGAAAATGAGAAAGTTACCAGCGCATTAAAGTGAAGCGATGTGATAGGCTTGTGAATCTTTTTCCATGCAATCCATTTCCATCACTGAGTCATTTAGAAGAGCTTCAAGTTACAAAATGCAGCTCCATTCAAGTGTTATTTGACGTCGACTACGGATGTGATGCTAAAGCTGACCAACTTAGCAGCAGCTTGAGAAGCATTATTGTGGAGGGATGTGATAGGCTTGTGAATCTTTTTCCATGCAATCCATTTCCATTACTGAGTCATTTAGAAGAGCTTGAAGTTACAAATTGTAGCTCCATTCAAGTTTTATTCGATATTGACTACGGGTGCGTTGCTAACATTGACCAACTTAGCAGCAGCTTGAGAAGCGTTACAGTCAGTAGTTGTGATAGTCTCGTGAAACTGTTTCCAATCAATCCAATGACATTATTCAACCATTTAGAAGAGCTTCAAGTGATTCGTTGTGATTCTATAGAGGTGCTATTCAACATCGACTTGGGCTGTGTTGGTAACATGGAGCAACTTAGCAGCAACTTGAGAAGCATTCGTGTGCGGCGTTTAAAGAAGCTAAGGGAGGTGTGGATGATAAAGGGTGAAAATAGCTCTGGCCTCCTCATCGGTGGCTTTCAAACTGTTGAAACAATAATTATAGAAATATGTGAGAGGTTTCGAGATGTTATCACACCTGCCACCGCCAATATTGGTTTAGGGGCACTTGTAGAGATAGAGATATATGATTGTGGAGAAATTGATGAGAGATACAATGAATTGGTTGCAGATCAAGAGGTATGTGTTTCTATATAATTCGCTTTCGCTGATTACTCGGGTTGATTGGTTTATTATCTGATCTGAGTAAAATGCTAACCGGTCTATTTTAATTTAAAGCGACCGCCGCACTTCGTTGTGATAATTTAAAATAATGGTTTTCATTCGTCTAGTTATACGGGGTTACTTATAATGGACGTTTTGTACATCATAATCCATCTTTTTTTTTTTTTGAACAACCAAACAATGGAAACGGGAAAGGAGCTTCGGCACCGCCATTACCCCTAAACCCGAACCCAGAAAATTTTATTAATAACTAGCAAGGAGCTAGAGAATGATACAAACTGAAAGGAAATACAACTAATAGCATATAAAAGAAAATTCTATGAAACTTTAAATCTCCCACGGTTTAGTACACCATTCCGACCATTGCATGTTCGAGCCTTTGAAACCACTTCTATTCTTCATCCAGAAAAACGTTTTCCCGATTAATTGCATTGGAAAATGATTAATTCAGAGATGCGTTTATCTCTAAATATAACCTCATTCCGAAACTTCCAAATTAACCAGCAATATGTGTATATAACCCCTGTAAATAGATTTGCTCTTCTTCCTTTGAAGCCGATTATGTCTGACCAATTTAGTAAATCGTCCAGGTTGTTTAAGAAGTTTGGATTTACTTGCCACCAACCACCTATAAAAAGAATCAGATCATTAGTTTTTAAATAAGGACACTTTCATTTATCATCACCTTCTCACAAGGTGACATGTGTCCTCATAATTTTTTTAATTTTTTATCCTCAATTTTCTTAACTATTGTTTAAAATTAACTTTGAGTAATGCTATATATGCCTAAATACATGGGTTTAAAAATAAACCTAATTCTTCCATTGGTTGAATTTTTTTCTTTCTTAATCTTATCCAATCAATTTTCACAACTACCAATCACATTTGTAGGTCTGAATTTAGATCTGTATAATTAGGTTTACCAATCATTTTCCATTAACTTTAGTCTTAATATATACATTTACCAACACATAGAATATGTGTAATCTTAATATTCACACCATTAAATTTAACATGATACACAATATAAAAATGAGCAACTTAAATGAAAACTTAAACTCCTTTATAACTACTCATAATCTAACTATATGCAAAATCATAATATATATATATATATATATATATATATATATATATATAGGATTGGGATCTATGAAGAAAAAATTTATATGAGAGAAATGAGAGAAGAGTTCCTGACCATCAGATTTTTGAATCAATGGTTGAGATCACTAAATGGCACAATTGTAATATTTAGTAATTAATTTTAATTCTTCAAGGGTAAAATGGTACATTATTAAAAGGGGAAAATCGTTTTATTGAAGTACATGTAAAGAAAACTGATGCATAAAACTAGGGGTTGAGGAGTTATTTCTCCTAAAAAATAGGGATTCCATTCATTCAAATTTAATTAATCAGTATACACAAAACTAAATAAATTGTTTTGAAATCGGCTCCAACAAATTTAAAAATGAGAGTAAATGAGATGCAACTGATTCAGGACTTTTCTTTTATATAATATAAATATAATATATATACTAGCAATATAAGTGAATCACAACATTATATTTTGTTTAGAAACTAGACGAAGGACCCGCGACAACGCGGGCTTCGATATTTTTTTTGGTAAATTATTTTTAAGTTAAATGATGTTTTAATTTGTTTTGTTAAATTTAAGATATAATAAGTAAATTAATTTTGACATAAGTTGGTAATTAATTATAAAGTTAAATGATGTTTTAATTTGTTTTATTAAAATTAAGATATAATAAGTAAATTAATTTTGACATAACCTTTCATATTGGAAGGTGTTAATTGTCATTACCCCATACCTCTTTGTACTCTTCCTCCTCTTATATTATTGCAACATATAGTAGGATCTTGAAGGATCTCAAGTACTACTTGGATTTAAAGTATAATTTAATTATATCACTATCTTTTTATAGATTGGACATAACCCCTAAAAACATTATATAATCAAAATAAAAAGTAATTTACATATAACTTTGAGCATACCCAAATGAGCTTTTAATGAGCATCCTAAGTGCTTACAATCAATTTCAACAACCAAACAATGACTAAACCTATACCAATATAACCACAATGACCATAAAAAAAAAGTTCCAAAAAGGCCTATAAAGTACGCCACCGTCAATCTACTTCAAATTTCGATCCAATTCATCATGACATCTTTCCTTTAATCATGTAGTTTGCATAATTGTTGTATGACTCATCAAAGTTAAACTGATATTCACATTCAGTTTCAATTTGTGCGCGCTAGCTCCAATATTATGCCATAACTCAATATTCTTTCCATCCACGATCGTCAAATTAAAAGCATACCAATTCAAACCCAATGGGCATACAAATTCTACAGCAAAACTCACATAAATAACATCAACATGATTTAACCATGTGATGCATACCTTAATAATTATGTGACCCGATAAAGTCAAACTGAAAACGACATTTTACTACTTAGATTGCAGCAATTCTATAATTTTGCGAGTATCCAACTCTTAGTCCCAAAAAGCAACCTGTGGCAGTTCTATAATTTTATGGATGATGATATATACAATACACAATTTGATTCATACAACAAAACTGTGTTATGATGTATTTGTACTGTGTGTTGAAATACTTGTACAGTATGATGTAAACATCAATTTTTGTGTTTTGTATATCAACTCTCAAATTTTATACTATAGTACGTCCACAACATGAAATGTTTGGAGAAAAAATATATTCAAATTTAATGCTTATTGCAATTTTAGAGAAGTCACCTACACCTATAAAAAGATGTATAATAAGATTGGAAGAACTGTTCGATAGCAAAATAGTTGAACTTTGCTGATTGTATAATTGGGCACTAAAGATAAATTAAAATCCTAAAAGGAAAACCTAAAAAATAACGAACAAAAGCCCAGGATGAATTGAAATTTATGCATATGCAACGATCATATTCACGTTTAAAGCCGGTATTTAACTTGGTTAAGTTTAGTTTTCAATCTTCAAATTTTATGCTCTTCAATAGAATGCTTTATCCCATCTTAAAAAAAACAATAAACAATTGAATTACACTTATATTAGAATGATATGATGTAACACGGATTAACATGAAGTGGTATGTAATCAATTTATAGAATATTGTAACATACAAAAGTACAAATAATTCAATACCTTTTAAATTAATAGGAGCTTGATCTTTTGGAGTTTGATGATCTTGAACAGCAAAAGCTTTCTCATCTAAAAATCAATTGAAAGAGAGTGTTAGTGGAAAAAAAAATCATATATAAGTTTGTAAATTGGATGTAACATACCTTTGAATTGTCTTGGAACATCTTATGAGATGGGGTATGTTTTCCTAGATTCATTGTAAAGTAGGGTAGCTTTTGAGTGGCTAGGTTTCAATTGCTTTGGAATGATATATATGATCGACATACATATAGAGAAGTTTATAAAGCCTTAATATTAGGAATAGATTTGAAGAAAATATATTATATATTAATTAAATCGTTTATGCCTCCGAATGTTTGGTTGTGCTTACGATTTCTTGGGTTTGAATTACTATTTTATATTATATTATTATTATTATATTATAATATTATATTATGTATATGTATATGTATTCCGAATTTTTAGTTTGGTTTTATATAAACAATTTTTGAAGAAATCTATTCATATCTTCCGAATGATTTGGTTTTAATTTCCATTTAAAAAAAACATTATAATATACTACGATAAATAATAACAAATAATTAAAGGGGGTTAACTGTAAACATTTTTAATTAATCTACATCGTTGGATCAATTTTGAAAAAACCAATTAAGGGTCCGGATTAACCCATGTATTTTGCTTTAAGTATATGTTATAGATATTAAATTTTTTATAGATCGAATATAAAGTATGTTCTTATGAATCATAGTTATATACTTTTGTGAATCAAAAGTTACATAGTTTTGTGAATCATATTGATATATTTTTGTGAATCAAAAGTTATATAGTTTTGTGAACCAAATGGCCATTGACCTAACGGTATTGAGTGGCCCTTCAAACCATGAGGTCAAGAGTTCAAATCCTAGAATGTGACAATTGTATATATTTGTGGATTAATATATATATTCGTGGTGATGAGGTGTGTGAGTACTTGCCTTTATGAAAAAATGTGTTTATTGAATCGTAGTTATATAATTTTATGAATCGAAATATGTATTTATGAATCAAAGTATTAAATATGTGTTCTAATTAAAGTCGAGTAATCACCGAAAAGAAAACTGAGATTATGCATAATGACATTGTGAAATAATAGAAAAATATGATGCATGAAACGAATACAAACTTCGCAACGTTGAAAAAGGATAACTAAATATAGTAAAAGTAATGAATCAATGAGATATGATAAATTCGTAAGTTGTTATGTTTTAACCCAATAACCATAAAAGTAGAAAAAAAAAAAGATAAAGTTATTCATTGATTTTAACATGAATGATTAAAGTGATTATTGTTTTTGATCGTATGATTTATGAAAAGTATATCTGTATATGGAATGTGAAAAACCTGACCCATGGATTCTATTTAATTTGAAAACATGAAAGCAAAAAATTTAGTTCATATACACAATACAAAGTGCGAATAGTTAGTTATTAATAGAGAAGAGATGATAATGGTTTACACGTATCAATCTTATGATCTTCCCTATTTACGTTGAATTTGCCATTTATTATTCAACGCTCACCGATTAATTAAAATCAAATTACCTATAATACCCTTCAACTCAATTTTAAAATGATTGGTCCAAATTGCTTCTCTCTTTTCTTCCTATTTTTTTACTTCTTTTTTGATCCCTCTACTATATATATATATAAATAAGAATCTATATATCATTAGTTTTTATATGAAAAGAACACTTTATAATAATAAGAATATACAAATAAAATTCAGTCATATCCTTCATCTTTAAACTCATAACCAATTTTAAATTAAATGCATCACATGATCATTTGAATGAGTTCAAATACTAAATTCATATGGTTCAATTGCTAATACACAGAAATCTATTTTATTACCTTATTATGGTAATTATCGCACAAATGGATATATAAACATTTTATACCTTCATAGACTAACACCTTAACATTTTAACCTCAATATTGCGATAACAAAATTGATCTTTGTTTAACAACATGTATAACATGTCCCATATTTGCTTTGACATTATACACCAATCATCTTACAAAACATATAAAAAAGATTTTTAGGTAAACCTAAAATTAGGTCTGACCCTTTTATTGGTTAATACAATATCTCTTTTCTAATTTTATTGGTTGAGCATGACATTTGCCATTATTATATACTTAGGCTTAATTTAAGGCTCCTTAAATAGGCCAATCAATCATTTTCTGTTTGTTATGTATTGCTCATAGAAAATTAAATAAGAAAGTATTTGACTGTTTTATCATATACGGAGTATATACATACTCTTGATCAAGTGTATGCTTACATTTAACGTAATGGTTCATGGATTAAGTTTATGTGAATATCTAATCTTATAATTTAGGTTCAAATGAATATACATTATCAGTAATACATTCATTTTTAAAATAAAAAATTATACGAATATATTTAAAAAGATATTAACGAACCCAGGGGGCTGTGCGTATGCACAGCTATGACACTTACTAGTATCATATGTATAAAATGATTGTGAAGATAATGATGTAGAAAAAATAGTATATACTCCATCCGTCTCCATCTGTCTCAAAATAAGTATCATATTTTGACTTTTTGGGTCTAACCCTTTTTCAATTTTGACTTTAAATATTTTTGTTTTTGTATATAATATACTTGATGTAAAATATTTGAATAGATTGGGCTTTAAATGTATTTTTATTGGTATAATTTTCATAAAGTATTGTATAACATAGACAAAGATATTTAAGGTAAAATTTGAAAAAATAAGACCTCAAAAACTGAAACAAGACATTTATTTTAGGACGAATGGAATATATTATACTCCCTTCATCTCAAAATAAGTGTCAATCTTTCCATTTTGGTTTGTTCCAAAATAAATGTCCATTTTTAATATATTAAATTTATCATCTTACCTTCAATATAACTTTTCTCAAAACTGATATATGGGAGTCTGTACAAAAAGTAAAGGTAATAGTACCATCTTCTCTACCAGACAATATAATTTCTTAAAATCCGTAAAACTGAAACAACTCACTTATTTGAGATCAGATGAAGTATATTGAATTGGATCAATAAATTAGATAAGATAACTCAAGTTATGTTAAAATGTTACTCGTACCTTTAATACAAATGGTAAAATTGTAAATTTTATAGAAAATTGCCACCACTGTAGAAATAAAAAGTGAACATTCACAATTTTAAACATGTAGTTTACCTAAAATAATTAAACCTTCACAATGTATAAACTCGTGTGAATAATAAAAAAAAGGAAACATAAAAAAAAAGATAAACAATAAATGTAAAATGTGAATAAAAATCAAAGTTTACTTTAATTACAAAATTGCCAGCACGTCACAAGTTTCAATTAAATATGAAGATGACACCGTCATTTTATAATTTTGATAAAATCAAGGGTTGAGATATGTTATCACTATTCTTACGTAAACATTGTGTTTTCACTAAATCCCAAATCGATATATATAAATATATATAATATACACACACACTAACAAAAAAAACCGTGCAACACAGCGGAAAATAAAATGTGTAAATAATAGTAATCTGTGATAATGTCATGTCGTTATCTTCCTTTCCAATAGATTGTTGTGATGTTGAAATTTGCCCATTCAAAAAGTTGAATATTTGATCTTTACCGATAAAAAAAAGGGTAAATGACAAAAGTCGACAACGAACTGCCAAAATTTGTTCCAAGTATGCAACCTACTAAATAATTTGCTCATGTATGCAACAAACCGGATAAATCTATACTTATGTTGGTGATATGGTAACCGGTTACCTGTTTGACCGGTCAACATGAATTTCATACCTTTTTTATTTTTTCATTAAATGTGACATGGAAAATTTTTTGTTCCAATCACACATCTTGTCCGGCCAACATTGAATTTCATACCTTTTTGATTTCATACCTTCTTCGGCCACCACACACCACCTCCTCCCTTTCATCCCTCCAAATCACCGTCCCAATCACCATCAAACTCGTCGGCCCTTCCTCATCCTTTCCGTCCTCTTCCACCACCCTCCTCCACTCCTTCCTCACCGCCGCAATTAAAACCAATCCAGATCCGAAACCAAGATGCGAAGAATTCCCACCCACCCTTTTCACTTGCAACATCTTCTCACCGTCATGCCACCATCGTCACCGTCACCATAATTCACCATTGCTGCCACCACCATCATATTCGAAAGCGCCAGTGCTCCACCATCACAATCGCAATCGAGATAACGACGAGTTAAAATCACTGGTGCTTTCAACAAAGATTCCGGTGAAGACGACAACGATGATGAGAGATCGAAAATGGTTTTCGGGAAATCCAAGATATAAACAACACCAAGACATTGAATTCAATAATACTCTGTTAAATAATACTCTGTTCAAATGTTACCGTTAGGCCGCCGACTAAATGGAAAACAACGGAGGTCCTTTTTGACGTGGTCGGAAAGCCAAATTGAGGTCCTTTTTGACGTGGTCAGAAAGCCACCAAATTGGTTCAGATTCAGCACCACTAGATCAGTTAGGCCGCCGGCAATAATGGAAAACAACGGTGGTGATTTTGTTGTTGTGGACGAAGTCTATGATTGATTTTAATTTGGTCACCGGAGTCTATGATTTGTATAATGAAATTCTAATTGTTGTTTAATGATAATGATGATGATTATTGAAAAAATAAAAAATATTTTGTTGATGATGGAGATAAATAAGGAAGAAGCAGAAATTCTAGAAGCGACAAAGATACAAAGTTGATGATGTGTCTGCCATGTGACACCTCTGATGTGTCAAAAAATCGATGTGTCATCTTACGTGGAGGTCCAGTCGTGAGTTTTACTCAATAAATGGTAACATTTGAACTTTCAAAGATTCAAACACAAAACTTCCCGGTTTGTTGCATACATGAGCAAATTATTTGGTAGGTTGCATACTTGGAACAAATTTTGACAGTTCGTTGCCGATTTTTGTCATTTACCCTTAAAAAAATTGAGTTAATATATTGTTATGACTAACACACTTATATATATATATATATATATATATATATATATATATATATATATATATATATATATAACACCCATCTACTTGTAAACCAATATTATATAATTTATCTGTCGGAAGAATAGAATTTAAGATATACTTCATTATAAATATACATTCCTAAAATGTACAAGAACTTTTTCCAAACATAATACTTGATAGTTCCAAAACTATTTCAAAATCAAGTATTCAAAACACTAGGTGTTATATAATTACATATCATTACATTAACCAAAATATATCAGAGTTGGACGCGTGTCAAGCAATTCTTCAAAAAAAACATAACTTCCTGCCCGCCCATCTATCAAACATAACCTGCAGGGCTGCAGGAAGTAAAATTATTGGGATTAGCACGAGGCTAAGTGAATGAATAATCCACTACAATTCGACCTAATCATAACAAGTCCAATTACAATCAATAATGTAACAAATAGCGTCAAGAAGAACGGTGGTTACTAAGGACCCTGTGTCGGGTGGCCCTGTCAGAACACTTATGTAAACTGTATTGGCCTATACAGCAAACACCGATAACTCATTGTTAATTACATACGACCTAGATCTATAAACCAACATATCAAGTTTCAAGATCTCATGTCGTCTACAATAACAACTAAGTCCAACCATTCATTCTAGTTGACCTCTGCATTTTACATACTAGCCCAAAGGCCAAAGAAATCAAGCAACCAATCAAATGGCATCTCAATTCAAACTAAACATTCTATCAATAGTAATCCTATAATTACTTATTGAAATCAAACTATCACAACCAAACCAAACTGTGAGTTTCAAATCCACTCACCTGATTCGTCCCAGTTACTTACTCAGCTGTCTTATCTCGCTGAGCCCTTGGATTATCTGAGAACACAATTCAATTATAAGTTAGTACCCGTATTCAATAATCAACTAACTTATAACAATATATAAATTTATATTTTACAGCATATTTCAAATCACTTTCTATTAATTATAAATTACAATTTATAAATAATATCACACATTAGGATAGATTAAGGAATTAAAGGATCAAAAGTGTCAAAACATTGGGAACGAGAGGGAGCCGCCGACCTTGTGGTTCTTCTCAATTCCTTCGTAGGTCTTTACCCCTCTTTTACTACTTATCCCAAAAACGAAATTTAAAGCAAAATATTTGCCAAGTTCCATCGCCAAATCGCTAGTACAAGGTTTCTAACATGTATTGGTGTTAAGTAACCACATATAGGATCTATTATACACTTTTCATAATCAAATCTTCATATCCTTTATAATTTATTCTAAACAAAATCTCAAGGTACAAACTATCAAAATTAAATTCAATTCATACCAAATAACACAATCATCATCGATTAATAAATCAAACCATCAAAATTCATAATTTTCTTCATATAGTAATAGTACCAATTTAAACCGCAAACTAACTTTATAAAGGTACAAGTATGAGAATACTTACAAGTAATATGAAGCTGACGATTTTGATGCTTATGGAATTACAAGGCCTGAATTAAGCCAAGTCTCAATTCTCTTTGTTGCTTACTAGTTTTAGTACTTCGTATTATATTTTTTTTTTAGTGTTCAAGTATAAAGGAATTAGTTTCCTATTTGGGAAAGTTAAAATAAGTGAGTCGGCTCCATCAATTTAAACCGACCCAACAATATTTATTTTAATCCCCATTTTGTCTATTGTCTAACTTAAAAATCCTTTCACAATTCAATATTATTATTTTTCTTATAACCATATTAGTTTAACAAAATAAGTTATTTATCTAACACAATAACTCATTTAACTTTTTAAACTAATATTATCAACTAACATAATAATATTAAATTTATCCTAACACAATAAAATAATTTGAAGTTTAGGAAAGTACCGGACCCATAGGGAGGATGTTACAAATCTTCCCTCCTTAAGAAGATTTCATCCCCGAAATCTCCTCTCGATCAAACAAACTAGGGTATCTAGCCCTCATACTCTCCTCGATCTCCCAAGTCAGATTCGAACCCAAACTATGCTTCCATTTAACTAACACCATAGGTATCTGTTTCTTTCTCAATTTAGTCACCTTACGGTTTAAAATTTCAACTGGTTCCTCAATCAATTTCTGATTCCGGTCAACGCGCAAGTCTTGCAATGGAAGGACCTGAGATTGATCCTCCACATTACACTTTCTTAAATAACAAATATGATCGCAGCCAAACGGTCGGTGTTTTAGGAATCGCTTCCTGTCGTTGCGGGCCTCCCGCCTGGCTGCGTCAGTGGGTTTTTATTTTATATTTTGCTGGGCCTAAGTATACTAAAGCTATGGGTGAGTACAGCGATAGGTATGACCTAGGGTCGTTCTTCAAACTACAACGGGCATGGGATCTAGGATTTCAGTTATCTATGTGGATTTAGCTGGGGTTTAAAAGAGATTTTGGTTTGTTTTTGGTTTTAACTAGCTACTATTTATCTAAAATTAAACTAAAATAAAGTAAAGTGGAGGGGAGGTGGCAACGAGAACTTATAGGTGAAGCGAGAGTTTATTATGATAATTACTCATGCTATTTAGGGGTAGTTAATTGGATAAAGCCTTAGTTAAGATGACAGCTATATTTCCTAATGAGCCATAACTCCTAGCCTATTATCTATCTAACGTAGAGTTGTCCGCAATCAGATAAATAACATGTCACGTGGATAACAGTTATGGAATGTAAACTACATCGGAAGTTGTCCCAAATGTAGCAACCAATTTAACCAACGACCATCCTCGAGTCTTGTTCCCCAATCTCGGACATTTGAGGTATCCGAATCATGGCATGAATTGTTGAATAAACAAAAACATGAACAGGGGTTTCCTACCGGAACAAGTTGGGATGATCTGATCTAACGGCTGATTAAATTGTTCATCATTATTTCATATAAATCATTTTAACTATTTTATGCATGTTAAACTGGTGTATGCAATTGATAAATATTCGAAAACCTAATCATGTAACTAATCAGCATAACAAATACTAGCATGCAAACCCTAAGCAACAATCAAACAAGAACATGCAGTAAGGCAGCATAGCAGGGATCAATTATGCAGAGTGACAGGGTACATGGTTAAGTCACAAGTGTCCCGAAAGTTCTCTCAAAGACACTTGTTGGATGAACTGAATCTAATCTATCTCTAATCCTACGCTCCGTGTCTCCCTCCGGTAATATTTCAACCAGGAGAACACCGGCCATGTCAAGTTCAACGATCATCAGACACATAATAATTAGCGGCATACAACTAGCAATTGGCCAAGCCTAGAAGGATGTTACTAACCACAGCATAAGTTGGATAGATAAACATTTGAGATTCAATTCACAGATTCAAATATATTGCAATAGCATACGGACAGAGTAACAGCATGATTTAAGTATAACTACCCTAGCATGGCAACTATCATAGCAAACACAGATTTGTCTAGCTAAGCATGGCAATAATCCTAGCAAGTAATTCTAAACAAGCATAGCAACAGCACAACATTATTTAAAATAACAAAATAGAGATTATAATAGCACCTGACAAAGCGTTATTACAAATCGTGCGACACCGCAGTCTCGGAGCACCTCCGTTACAAGTAAGCTACTAATCTACTAGCTTAACTAATCTAATTAACTAACTAACTATTTTAGAGAGAGAGTAGTGAGAGAAAGAGAGAAAGAATGAGAAAACATGAAAGTGTGTAAGTGTGTAAGTGTGTGTGTTGAAATGTTTAAATGAAGCCTCTATATATAGAATTCGCACAACCGTATCAGTAGACCGTTTCAAAATCTTCAAATGCACAACCGTATCGCAAACCCGAATAAAAACCTGATTTTTATCGCCCAAATGCACGATACGGTTGAGCTAGGGCAAATACGGGAGAACTGGAGCGAATACGGCTGAGCATAGTGTGAATACGGGAGAACACAGGCCGTATACGGCTGTGCTAGGCCGTATACCGTCTAGCTAGGCCATATACGGTCTGTGCTAGGCCGTATACGGTCTAGTTTGGCCGTATACGCTCTAGGTCTCCCGTATCCTGATTCCTCGGTTCTTCGTTCCTTCGTTCGGGCGTAACTTCTTCGTCGTTTATCCGTTTTGAGTGATTCTCGCGCTCACGGTTTCGTAATTTCCTAACGAAGAAAATGACATAAGTTAGAGGTCATAATTCCAAGTATAGCTTAAATTGTGCTTAAATGCGTGAACGGAGGATTCGTTAATCGTTTGTGCTCAATTTTACTCGTTTTTAGGTCTTTTTGGTTGAATCTTGAAACATCGTCTATATTTTAGCCCTAATGATGAAATGTGACGTTTAAGTTCATATTTAAGTGTTTTCATTAATAATTGGGCTAAAATGGTGAGATAATGGCACACAAAACATGACTTTTTGTGTGTTATCAAATATCCCACACTTGACAATTGCTTGTCCTCAAGCAAACTTCCCTTCTTATCGCCAGAAATTCTCCATGCAAAAAGGTTTTTTTGATTTTGACCCACAAATAAGAATTCACACAGATTGAAAACAAGTATTCGCCTGTTAGATAAATAAGAGGTGTTCACATGAAGTATCTAAAGGTTTTCAAGATGATTCTCTTAGGCAAACTTTCAATTCTCAAATTTGTGGAATATACACGACTGGGCGATCTCACTGGTGGTCACTCAATTCACTCAAAGTGTATCGGGGTTCCTATTATCCTAAGCCAAATGAAAAATCGCTCAAATACCAGTCATGCAGCACTCGTCGTCATAGGCTTGCCCGAGGATCAAATCTTCATCACTTAGACAGGAACGGTACTGATTATCCCAGGACATTCAAATGGGTTGTAGTGTTTGGTGTGGGTTTTAAAGGGTATGGATAGATTGGGGGTATCTAGGTTTTTAAGGGTGTTTGCTTATCTTGGGACTTCTAAATTTTCGAAAAACTCTATCTAGATATCCTTTTTAATGAAAACGGAAACGGATAACACTTTTAGGGGATAAGATAGCTATTTTGACTTCTATCTTTTGAAAACACACGGAATGATAGTTTTTTGAAGATTTGAGTTTTCGAGAGAGTAAAAGCATTTAGCTTTATTTCAGCTATTTTCTTTCTTTTTCTTTGCTTTTCTATTTTTATTTCTATTTTTGGGCTTAGATTTTTCTTGCCAGGAAATTTCTAAGGGATTTTCTTGAGATCCCTTCTTATTTTCATTTTTCTTTTTTTTTTTCAATCCTTTGATGATTTTTGAGTTTACCTTGATGCCAATTTTTCGCACCATATGACTCTCGATTCTTTAATATAGATCAATAAAACGCACACGAGAAGTTTTAGTAAACATTATTTGTGATTTTTGGAGTGAAAGCAAAAAAGGAATACTTAAATATTGTTTTTCAAAAAGATTTAAAAATTCTAAGATAAGTTTTTGGTAGGTAAGGGAATAAATGGGATTAATAATATGGGTTGAAAGAAATGAAAAGGCTAAGGCTCAAAAGGGTTTTCTAAACGGATCATCAACACTAAAATTGAGTGTTGGAAGGGTTTTGGGCTTGAAAAGATATGTGAAAAAGGGGTTTAAATCCTAAGGAATGTCAAGGTCCTCTAATCGTACCTATGTCACGTATGACACCTGTCAATGTGATCTCGAAATGTATACCTGGGGCAAGTTCTAATTCAGAAATGCGTGCACCGGTCACACACAACAAACAAACAGTGAAGCATTTAAAATGAATGCTTATAAGGCTCAAATTCCTCACCGCAAAAATGGGTTATATGTGTCCAGTCGTGCGATGCCCCTCTTAGATCCTCATCTTAAATTGTTTAGAATCCGACATGATTTCGACCTCTTATTTACCAACTTTTGACATACTTGTAAAAAAAATCTGTACTTCATTTTACTTTATGACTCAGGAAAGTTTAAAATTTTTGAAAATTTTGGCAAAATAAGGGTTGAAAATTTATATTGAGGACTAGCATGTTTCTAGATCAACTTAAACAGATATTTTGACAAACGAGAGATATACCGCTATCCCACACTTAGAAATAAACATTGTCCCCAATGTTTCTACACTAAGTAGGGAGAAAATCCCACACTTAGGGTTTTGGTTTAGGAAAAATGTGAATTTAAAAGTTATAAGCGAGGGGGATCCCACACTTAGCGATTTAAGTGGTCAATAGGCATATCGAAGTTATATTAAAATAGGAAGAACGGGTTTAGGAGAGATACTTCCCTACGGACAGTGGGCACTGGATATCGGACCAGATTCGTGTAGGGTTGGTGTAAATAATTTGCTGGATTGTGAGGACCAGACTCTTTTCAAAGCTCATCCAATTCCTATGAAGATACGGTCTGCAATATCATAAAACACCATCATAATCATCAGTTCAACAACACAACAGTTCTAATGATAAATAAAGATAACTAAAGATAAAATAAACTAGAGATCGTCTAGTAAATCATCCATGTCTGGGTCAAATGCTGCAAGTGCTTCAGGATCAGGATCTGAAGTGAGTGATAAGGCAGCAGTGCGATCAGACATCATGGATGCATCAGCGGGAATCCGAGGTGGCCTAGAAGGAGCAACAGCAGTGGGAGGAACAGTCTGTGTTGGGGCAGCTGGGAAGAAGGACCAAGGTGGGAGAGCTGGCCGGGACCCTGACCAAGCTGATACGGCTGGTCGGCGAGTCTCGGTAGTCCCATCACCTCTCTGATTTCGGACTGAGAGCTACGCTGAATCGAAAGCTCACTGAGCATCGCCCAAATCACCCTTGGGTCTGAAGTGGTAACTCCAAAGTCAAAAAGTGGGGCAGATACAGGAGCAGTCGGAGCGTGCTCATAAATAGTGGTGGTCGTCTTCTTTCTTTTTCCTCTGCGAGTCCTCTTCCTCTGTTGTTTCTGAGTAGCTTGTCCTGAAGTCCCAGCTGAAGCGTCCATCCTGAAACATAAAGATAAACAGGTAATGTTATAGTTTTAAATGGGTATACAAATGCAAAATAATCAGATGACTTCAAGAATTGTTTGTTTAAATGTTAAAGCTTTGTGAGGTCATCTGTTCATTCGCATTTGTATACTATGAATAAAACTTATCTGATGTATATGTAGGAGTGTGGCATCGTCAGATATTTAGGTTATCCTGCATCGTTAGTTTAGGGATGATAATACTAAAGCAAAAATAACTAAGAAATAAAATAAAATAAAATAAAATAAGATAAGCAATGGGGTGCCTCCCAAGAGCGCTTGTTTAGAGAGGCTCTAGCTTGACTCTTTGTACCTACTAGTCGGCTCAAGGTGGTTCAAAGATATAGACTTCCTCACCAGAGGGGAAATCTTCGATGTAGTGCTTTAAGTGATGGCCATTGACTTTAAAATTACCGTCCGGGGCTTCTAGTTCGACAGCTCCGAAGGTATAGACTTTTGATACAACAAATGGTCCGCTCCACCTTGATCTGAATTTGCCGGAGAATTTTTTGAAGCGCGAATTGAAGAGAAGAACTTTGTCTCTGGGCTTGAACTTAGAATATTTGAGTTTAGCATCGTGAGTATTCTTTGTTCGTTCTTTGAAGTGCAGAGAGCTATCATATGCTTGGTCTCTTAATTCGGCTAGTTCATTCAGTTGCATTTTCCGATGTGATCCAATTGCAGAAGGGTCTAAATTACACTCTCTTAGCGCCCAGTGAGCTTTATACTCCAACTCTATCGGCAGATGACACGCTTTTCCGTAGACTAGTCTGTAGGGCGTGGTTCCTAGTGGTGATTTATATGCGGTTCTGAACGCCCACAGAGCATCGTCTAATTTTTCATCCCATCTTTCCCTATGATTAACCACGGTTCGTTCTAAAATTCTCTTGAGCGCTCGATTCGTCACTTCAGCTTGCCCATTCGTCTGTGGGTGGTAAGCCGTAGAGGTCTTATGGGTGACACCATAATATTGTAATGTCCTCATAAACTGAGCATTACAGAAGTGCGTGCCCCGATCACTAATGATCGCTTTTGGAATACCGAAACGTGAGAAGAGCTGCTTTAAGAATTTCACCACTACTCGGGAATCATTTGTAGGAAATGCTTGAGCTTCGGCCCATCTGGAGACGTAGTCGACAGCAACTAGAATATACTCTTTCTCATATGATTTTGGGAATGGTCCCATAAAATCCAACCCCCATATATCAAAGATCTCGCAGGCCTGGATGTTAGTAAGTGGCATTTCACTCCTCCGTGAGATACTTCCAAACCTTTGGCAAGCATCACAACGTTTTACCAAGTCGTGAGCATCTCTGAATATAGATGGCCAATAGAATCCGGAATCGTATACCTTCCTTGCGGTCATTTTTGCTCCATGATGTCCTCCAGTTGGTCCTTGATGACTTTGGTGAAGAATGTTCCTTGCCTCCCTCTCATCTGCGCATCTTCTGATGATTTGGTCCGGGCATACTTTGAATAAGTATGGATCGTCCCAATAGTAGTTTTTTATGTCTCTAAAGAATTTGCGTCTTCTAGAGGTGGGCATTCCTTTTGGCACAATTCCTCCAACCAGATAATTTGCGTAGTCTGCATACCAAGGGTTGTAAGCGAATTGAGATCCCTTTTGGTATCCTCCGATATTCATGAGTTGTTCTTCAGGAAACTGGTCTTGAATTTCTCTCTCATCAAGCTTCTCCATCGACGGATTTTCCAGTCGACTAAGATGATCTGCTGCGACATTCTCGGCTCCCTTTTTATCCTTGATTTCAATGTCAAATTCTTGGAGGAGGAGAATCCATCTAAGCAGTCTCGGTTTAGCGTCTTGCTTTTTGTAAAGATACTTCAAGGCTGAGTGATCTGTATAGACAATAGTTTTGGACAATATTAAATAAGAACGAAATTTATCAAAAGCGAATACTACCGCAAGAAGCTCTTTCTCTGTTGTGGTGTAATTCTCTTGTGCATCAGTGAGTGTCTTGCTGGCGTAGTAGATTGGTTGAAACTGCTTTTCCTTCCTTTGCCCTAAGACAGCTCCAACAGCGAAGTCACTAGCATCGCACATGATCTCAAACGGAAGACTCCAATCGGGGGCGACCATGATCGGTGCATGTGTGAGCTGATCCTTCAAAATGTTGAAAGCTTTAAGACAGTCATCTGAAAAGACAAACGGAGTATCCTTCTAGAGAAGGTGCGTCATAGGTCGAGAGATCTTAGAGAAATCCTTAATAAAGCGACGGTAGAATCCGGCGTGACCTAGAAAACTGCGAATGGCTTTAACAGAAGTAGGTGGCGGAAGTTTGGCAATAGTCTCAACTTTGGCTTTGTCAACTTCGATTCTAGATTTTGATATTCGATGTCCAAGAACTATTCCTTCTTTCACCATAAAGTGGCACTTTTCCCAGTTTAAGACAAGATTTGATTCTTCGCATCGGCTAGCATCCTTTCAAGGTTGGAAAGACAAGATGTGAAGGAATCACCGAAGACTGAGAAGTCATCCATGAATACCTCCATATACTGTTCAATCATGTCATGGAATATTGCCACCATACACCTTTGAAATGTTGCAGGCGCATTGCATAAACCGAATGGCATGCGGCGGTAGGCAAATGTACCATATGGACATGTGAATGTCGTCTTTTCTTGGTCCTTTGGATCGAGAGGAATTTGAAAATAGCCGGAGAAACCATCGAGGAAGCAGTAATATTCATTCCCCGATAATCTTTCCAACATCTGATCGATGAACGGTAGAGGGAAGTGATCTTTCCGGGTGGCTTCATTTAATTTCCTGTAGTCGATACACACCCTCCAGCCGGTGACGGTTCGTGTAGGAATTAGTTCATTATTTTCGTCAGCGATAACCGTCATTCCTCCTTTCTTTGGGACAACCTGAACTGGGCTGACCCATGGGGAATCTGAGATAGGATAGATCAAACCAGCATCCAAGAGTTTGATAACCTCTTTCTTGACCACGTCTTGAATCTTCGGATTTACTCTCCTCTGTCTCTGTATGGAAGGTTTGAAGTCGTTTTCCATGAGTATCTTGTGCGTGCAGTAATTTGGACTGATCCCTTGTATATCAGAGATCTTCCATGCAATCGCCTTTTTGTGTGACTTCAAGACCTGGATAAGTCTTGCTTTCTCTTTGGGTGAAAGACCTTTGGAGATTATGACAGGTAGATGTGAGGTTCCTTCGAGAAAAGCATATTCCAAGTGAGGGGGTAATTCCTTTAGCTCCAATTCTGGCGGTTCTTCGATAGAGGGTTTCATTCAAGCGATCTCGTCTCTTTGTAATTAGTCATACTCCTTTTGGAACTCTAATTCTTCTGGAGATGAGTCGGCTGTAGTGGCTGATGCTATCTGTACTAGTTCTGCCTCATTGGAAAGCGTGTTCTTCTTTAACTCGTATTTGCAGGTAGATGATGAAGAAGTTGCATTATCCTCAGTGATGATGACATCATTGTTGTCGGTGAGTGCGAACTTCTGAAATTGAGCTTTAGAAGAAGCACTTATGGTGATTTCTGGATTTGATTTCTCACAACCTTCAGATAGTTGTGGCAAAGTACCGGAATCCATCTCCTCGAAAGATTTAAGAATCTCAGCTACAGAGGGAGACGATTCGGGTATCGGAAAAAACTGATTTCTTCTTAAAAGTGGGATAGGGATGCCTTCGCCTAAAGGAACAGCAACAACGGAGTTGTTCGTGGGAGAGTAGTTAGGCGGTGCTAAAGGATTCTTCATTTCAGGTAAGGGAAATAGCAGCTCTCCGGAAGGTGCTGGTTGGTCAGAGATAGCTGAGCAGAGTCCGATGTCATCCTGGCAAAGTCTTCTTTTGGTGATGACAGTGCTGGAGAAAGGTTCGTTACTGCTGACTGCTAGAATCTCTTCCAAATGCTCGTCATATATTTCCTGCATGGCATCCACAAGACCAAGATCTTCTCCCATAGGGTGCTTCATCAACTTATCGATATTAAAGGTGACTTCCTCCGCTCCGACCCTCAGTTTTAAAGATTTTTTGTTTACATCTATCACAGCCTTGGCAGTGTTTAGGAAAGGTCTACCAAGGATGAGGGGAACGTGGGCATCTTCCTCAATATCCATAATGACAAAGTCAACTGGGAAGATAAATTTACCGACTCGGACCATTATATCTTCAGCAATTCCTCGGGGGAGTTTAACTGATCTATCAGCTAATTGGATGGTCATTTAAGTGGGTAGCAGTTCACCTAATCCTAGTTTCTTATAAAGAGAGTAAGGCATAAGATTGACACTAGCACCTAGGTCAGCTAAGGCGTTACTAACTTGGATGTTTTGAAGAAAACAGGGAATAGTGAAACGGCCAGTATCTCCTAGTTTAGGTGGAAGGCCATGTAACATGATTGATGAGCATTCAGCATCTAAGGGTAAACTAACTATTTGTCTTAATTTTTCCTTATTTGAAATGAGTTCTTTGAAAAACTTAGCACAACTAGGCATCTCTACTAAAGCGTCTAATAGTCTAACATTTAAGTGCAGACTTTTAAACATTTCTATATATTTCCCAAATTGTGCTTCCTGTTTCTCTTTCTTAAGCCTACCAGGGAAGGGTATCCTAGTTCGTGGAATGATTTCTGGGGCTTTAGGTGATACTGGATCTGGGGCAGTGACAGGGGTGTCACTAGGCACTGGATCAGTGGTCGGTTCAGAAATAGGAAGTTGATTTGAAGAATTATCTGAGGATTTCTCATTTCTGGTCTCTTTACCTCCTCTAGTGATGACCATGATTCCTCCTTGGTTCTCAACTTTTAAAAACAGTTGTTTAAGACTAACTTCCAGGTTTTTGATCAAATCTTCTGATATTTTAAGTAAAGCATCAATTTTATCTTGAAAATCTATTACTTGTTTGTTTATGTTCATTTGTTCAACCATGAAATTAGTCAAAGTTTCATTATAGTGTTGTTGAGAATTCATGGGGGAAACTGGCATATTAGAGGATAAAGGTTGCAGAAACTGAGTAGGTGGGTTATTGGTCGGCCGCTGAATAAAAGGTTTAGAATGCAAGTTCGATTCAGGGTTTTTAACAGTAGTGACAAGAATTTCTTCCGTACCTTTATGAGGTTGAGGTGTAGAAGATTGAAGATCCTTGAAGACTCTGGAGAGATTGTCCACTTGAGTTTGCAGAGCTTCCAAGGATAGGCTTGAAGTACTGGTTACTTCCTTAGCCGGTTTGCCAAACTCCCAGTCATGTTGATGCATTGCTATCGTCTCAACTAGCTCCCAGCCTTCTTCAGAAGTGTGTGACATGAAATTTCCTTGAGAAGCAGCATCGAGGGTTGACTTGTGCTGAGGAGTCAGACCATTGTAGAATATGCAGATTAGGTTCGTCTTACCCATTTGATGATTCGGACATCTGTTAAGCATCTTCTTAAATCGTTCCCATGCCAGAAATAACGATTCATTGGTTTCTTGTCGGAAACTGACGATGTCATCCTTGAGCTTGGTTTGCTTGGAAGGAGGGAAAAACTTAGCCATGAACTTAGTAGCCAACTCTTCCCAAGTATGAATCGAATTGGGTTCGAGTTCGTCAAACCAGGTTCGAGCACGCGAAGATAAAGAATAGGGAAAAAGATATAGTCGGGAGACTCCTCTTGAAATCCCTGATTGCTCACAGGAATCAGAAAGATTGATGAATCTATCCAAATGTGAATTTGGATCATCGAGCGAAAAACCGTGAAATTGGCAGAAGGTTTCGAGTAACTTGATAATGCTAGGCTTAATTTCAAAGTTTTCGTCGGGCAGCACGATATGTCCTCCTCTTCCCTCCAGTAATGGTGTGCAGGTTGAGGCGAGAGTAATACGATTCGTCATAGCTGATGAAGTTTGGGTTTGGTAGAAAAGAGAGTTTTGGAAAGGAAAGAACAGAAAAGGAACTTTCGGATGATATTGATCTTCCGAAAGGATCGCTAAATAACTAAGACAACTAAATTCCTAAATCGGTCGTTGTAGTCCCCGGCAGCGGCGCCAAAAGCTTGATCGCAGCCAAACGGTCGGTGTTTTAGGAATCGCTTCCTGTCGTTGCGGGCCTCCTGCCTGGCTGCGTCAGTTGGTTTTTATTTTATATTTTGCTGGGCCTAAGTATACTAAAGCTATGGGTGAGTACAGCGATAGGTATGACCTAGGGTCGTTCTTCAAACTACTACGGGCATGGGATCTAGGATTTCAGTTATCTATGTGGATTTAGCTGGGGTTTAAAAGAGATTTTGGTTTGTTTTTGGTTTTAACTAGCTACTATTTATCTAAAATTAAACTAAAATAAAGTAAAGTGGAGGGGAGGTGGCAACGAGAACTTATAGGTGAAGCGAGTGTTTACTATGATAATTACTCATGCTATTTAGGGGTAGTTAATTGGATAAAGCCTTAGTTAAGATGACAGCTATATTTCCTAATGAGCCATAACTCCTAGCCTATTATCTATCTAACGTAGAGTTGTCCGCAATCAGATAAATAACATGTCACGTGGATAACAGTTATGGAATGTAAACTACACCGGAAGTTGTCCCAAATGTAGCAACCAATTTAACCAACGACCATCCTCGAGTCTTGTTCCCCAATCTCGGACATTTGAGGTATCCGAATCATGGCATGAATTGTTGAATAAACAAAAACATGAACAGGGGTTTCCTACCAGAACAAGTTGGGATGATCTGATCTAACGGCTGATTAAATTGTTCATCATTATTTCATATAAATCATTTTAACTATTTTATGCATGTTAAACTGGTGTATGCAATTGATAAATATTCGAAAACCTAATCATGAAACTAATCAGCATAACAGATACTAGCATGCAAACCCTAAGCAACAATCAAACAAGAACATGCAGTAAGGCAGCATAGCAGGGATCAATTATGCAGAGTGACAGGGTACATGGTTAAGTCACAAGTGTCCCGAAAGTTCTCTCAAAGACACTTGTTGGATGAACTGAATCTAATCTATCTCTAATCCTACGCTCCGTGTCTCCCTCCGGTAATATTTCAACCAGGAGAACACCGGCCATGTCGAGTTCAACGATCATCAGACACAGAATAATTAGCGGCATACAACTAGCAATTGGCCAAGCCTAGAAGGATGTTACTAACCACAGCATAAGTTGGATAGATGAACATTTGAGATTCAATTCATAGATTCAAATATATTGCAATAGCATACGGACAGAGTAACAGCATGATTTAAGTATAACTACCCTAGCATGTCAACTATCATAGCAAACACAGATTTGTCTAGCTAAGCATGGCAATAATCCTAGCAAGTAATTCTAAACAAGCATAGCAACAGCACAACATTATTTAAAATAACAAGATAGAGATTATAATAGCACCTGACAAAGCGTTATTACAAATCGTGCGACACCGCAGTCTCGGAGCACCTCCGTTACAAGTAAGCTACTAATCTACTAGCTTAACTAATCTAATTAAATAACTAACTATTTTAGAGAGAGAGTAGTGAGAGAAAGAGAGAAAGAATGAGAAAACATGAAAGTGTGTAAGTGTGTAAGTGTGTGTGTTGAAATGTTGAAATGAATCCTCTATATATAGAATTCGCACAACCGTATCCGTAGACCGTATCCAAATCTTCAAATGCACAACCGTATCGCAAACCCGAATAAAAACCTGATTTTTATCGCCCAAATGCATGATACGGTTGAGCTAGGGCAAATACGGGAGAACTGGAGCGAATACAGCTGAGCATAGGGTGAATACGGGAGAACACGGGCCGTATACGGCTGTGCTAGGCCGTATACGGTCTAGCTAGGCCATATACGGTCTGTGCTAGGCCGTATACGGTCTAGTTTGGCCGTATATGGTCTAGCTCTCCCGTATCCTGATTCCTCGGTTCTTCGTTCCTTCGTTCGGGCGTAACTTCTTCGTCGTTTATCCGTTTTGAGTGATTCTCATGCTCACGGTTTCGTAATTTCCTAACGAAGAAAATGACATAAGTTAGAGGTCATAATTCCAAGTATAGCTTAAATTGTGCTTAAATGCGTGAACGGAGGATTCGTTAATCGTTTGTGCTCAATTTTACTCGTTTTTAGGTCTTTTTGGTTGAATCTTGAAACATCGTCTATATTTTAGCCCTAATGATGAAATGTGATGTTTAAGTTCATATTTAAGTGTTTTCATTAATAATTGAGCTAAAATGGTGAGATAATGGCACACAAAAACATGACTTTTTGCGTGTTATCAAAATATTAAATGTATCGTGGATACCAGTGAGCTCAGGCGGTAGATCAAGAGTAACTGACTGATCATTTACAACCTGTTGAATTCTGAATGGACCGATATATCTGGGAGCTAATTTACCTCGCTTTCCAAATCCGATCACACCCTTCCATGGAGATACTTTCAAATAAACCAACTCACCTTCAGAAAATGAAACCGGTCGTCTACGTGGATCTGCATACTGTTTCTGTCTATCACGTGCAACTTTCAATTTCTCACGTGCAACAGCAACCTTATCAGCTGTAATTTGAACAATGTCGGGCCCATCAAACTGTTTCTCCCCAGCTTCTAACCAACAAGTCAGAGTTCTACAACGGCGACCATAAAGCATCTCATATGGAGGCATACCAATGCTCGAATGATAAGAGTTATTATAAGAAAACTCAATCAACGGTAAGTGAGAATCCCAAGAACCACCATACTCAATCACACAAGCACGCAACATGTCCTCCAACATCTGAATGGTTCTCTCTGACTGACCATCTGTCTGAGGTTGATACGCTGTACTCCGATTCACTCGGGTACCCAATTCATGCGGTAAACTTTTGCCAAAAACGAGATACAAACCTAGAATCTCTATCAGATACAATCGATAAAGGAATCCCATGCCTCGAGACTATTTCATTCACATACAATTGTGCCAATCTACTCAGAGATGCAGTCTCACTAGTAGCCAGGAAATGTGCACTTTTAGTTAATCTATCCACAACAACCCAAATCATATCATTACCTCTCGGGGTACGAGGGAGTTTAGTCACAAAATCCATAGTTAAATGTTCCCATTTCCATTCTGGAATCTCAAGCTGTTTCAACGACCCATATGGCTTCTGGTGTTCAGCTTTAACTTGAGAACAAATATGACAAGAACTTACAAACTGTGCCACGTCCATCTTCATCGTAGGCCACCAATACAGAGGTTTCAAATCATTATACATCGTTGTACTTCCTGGATGAACTGACAATCTGGACTTATGTGCTCCATTCAGAATAACATCCCGAAGACCACCAAGTACAGGAATCCAAACACGGGATTGAAAAGTTTTCAATCCTCTCGAATCATCTAATAACAATTCCTTTCTATTCAACATAATTTCAGTCTTCAAATTATGATCTAATAAAGCTTCCAACTGTGCAGCTTTAATCTGATCCACCAAGTCAGAAGAAACTTCCAAACGCATGAAATAAACTCGGTCAGAAGTTACCTTGCTGCTTAAAGCATCAACAACCACATTGGCTTTCCCCGGATGGTATCTAATCTCACAATCATAATCTTTGATTAACTCCAACCATCGCCTCTGACGCATATTCAACTCTTTATGCGAAAACATATACTGAAGACTCTTGTGATCTGTACAGATAATACACTTAGTACCATACAAGTAATTCCTCCAGATTTTCAAAGCAAATACAACAGCTGCAAGCTCTAAATCATGGGTAGGATAGTTTCTTTCATGAGGTTTGAGCTGACGAGAAGCATAAGCAATAACAAGGTCTCGCTGCATTAAAACACAACCCAAACCAGCAATCGATGCATCACAATATACAACAAAATCATCGGACCCATTAACACAGGAGCCTGACACAACAACAGTTTCAAAGTCTGAAAAGCTGCTTCCTGTTGTTCACACCACTGAAACTTTACATCTTTACGAGTTAATTTAGTTAACGGGCCAGCAATCTTAGAAAAATCTTTAATAAACTTTCTATAATAACCCGCCAACCCCAAAAAACTCTTTATCTCGGTAGGTGTTTTAGGCGCATTCCAATTCATTACAGCTTCAACTTTGGTTGGATCAACCTTAACCCCCTCATTACAGATTACATGACCCAAAAACTGAACCTCCCGAATCCAAAACTCACATTTCGAAAATTTAGCATATAAGTGTTCTGTTTTTAAAGTTTCTAGAACCAATCTTAAATGCTTCTCATGTTCAGTCTCAGATTTCGAATAAATCATAATATCATCAATGAATACAATCACAAATTTATCAAGAAACGGTCGACATACCAGGTTCATCAGATCCATAAAAACTGCAGGAGCATTAGTCAACCCAAACGGCATAACCAAAAATTCATAATGGCCATACCTGGTACGAAAAGCAGTCTTAGGAATATCACAATCACGAACACGAACCTGGTGGTAACCTGACCTCAAATCAATCTTTGAATAAAAAGAAGATCCCTGCAACTGATCAAACAAATCATCAATTCTGGGCAGAGGATACTTATTCTTTATTGTTCGTTTATTCAATTCCCTGTAATCAATGCACATTCTAAAAGTACCGTCTTTCTTTTTCACAAACAATACCGGTGCACCCCACGGAGAAGAACTAGGTCTAATAAAACCTTTATCTAACAACTCCTGAATTTGAGTCATCATTTCACGAATTTCAGTAGGAGCTAATCTATATGGAGCTTTTGCTACAGGTGTCGAGTCAGGAACCAAATCAATCTGATATTCAACCTCTCTAACAGGGGGTAACCCAGGCAATTCATCAGGAAATACCTCTGGGTATTCAGAAACCACCCGTACATCAGACACATATTTCTTTTCTAATTTAGTATCAACAACATAAGCCAAGTAAGATTCACAACCCTTAACTAATGACTTCCTAGCTTTCATCATAGAAATCAAAGGAACATGGCCACTCTCTCGTTCTCCACGAGCCACAACATATGACTCATCAGAGATAGGGATTCTAATCTGCTTCTTATGGCATTCTATATTAGCTTTATTTTCACTTAACCAATCCATGCCAATAACCACATCAAAACTAGGAATTGGCATCAACAAAAATGAAATTGGAAAAGTCTGACCCTCTATCATAATACTAGCTCCAATTACCGAGGTGGTAACAGGAACTGATTTGCCACTGGCTATTTCTACTTCAACAGGGTTTGAAATCACAGTAGGCATCATTTTCAACTTATCACAGAAACACACAGATACAAAAGAACAATTTGCTCCAGAATCAAACAAAACACGAGCTGGTACAGAGTTTACAAGAAAAGTACCAGTGATAATGTCATCTGTGTGGACAGCTTCATAAATTGTCATCTGAAAAGCCCTACTAGCTGTAGATGGCGGATTCTTCCGCTTCTGACCGGAAGATGACGAACTAACAACCGACCCAGAACCCTGTCTCTTAGCCTCAGAACACTGATTTGCGCGATGACCCTCTTTATGACAATTCCAGCACACATACGTAGGAAAACCACAATCTTTGGCTTCATGACCAATTACACCACATTTCACACATCTAATGGTTTGCACAGTACACGACCCAAAATGTCTAGCTCTACATTTAATACACCAATTGGGACGATCAGACGTACCACCACGATTTTCTTGTTTCCTACCCTGCTGATTCCCCTGCCATCGCTATTTACCTTTACTAGAAGATTCACTCCTAGATTTCTGAGAAGACATTTCTTTACTTGGTTCCTCTCGAGGTCTCAAATCACTGTCAACTGAACGAGCTAACATAAAAGCTTGAGAAAGAGAGCCCGCTAACCTCACTGAAGTTCGATAATTATTAGGTAAAGTACCAACAAACTGCTCTATTCTGGTTCTCTCATCTGGACCCACTGCTGAACAAACCTAAGTTTCTCTGCAAACTGATTAATCAAATCATCCATTGACATTCTATCAGTTAATTGTAAATCCATAAACTCCTTTCTAATCCGAGCCATATCAAAGTTTGAACAATACTGCTTACAAACTTCATTATAAAAATCAGACCAGCGGATAGATGCTTTCTGAAAGGGTGATAACACAGAAGTAATTGAATCCCACCAATTCATAGCTACTCCTTTTAAAAGTTGAGTTGCATAAGGAACCTTTAATTCTTCCTCACATTGACACACTTCAAATTTCCGTTCAATATCCCTCAACCAATCCAGAGTTACGGAAGGATTTCTACTACCAGAATACTCAGAAGGTTTACTGGCCATAAAAGTTTTAAAAGAACACACCTTTTGTTTTGGCGGTGGAATAGTACCAAACACAGGATGAGATGATTCAGCCTCTTTTTGTTGTTTATACATTCTGAGTGCCTGATTTTCCTCTTCCAATTGGAGAAGATACTCATCTCTTTCTGATTCCTCTCTAGCGTGGAAAGAAATACCAGCATGGCCAGTCTGATCATCATGAGTCTCAGCATGAACTTCAGGCCTTGAGGCATTATTAGGGTTAATAGGTGGTTGCTCGTTATCCGCCATATCTGTAAACACAACAACAACTCACAATTCGTTAATCGTTAGCACCTATCCTACTAACCGATTTACATTCAGTACTTAATCCCATTCCCAAGAATGCTTGACACAACACAATCAAAGTTTAGGATTGAACATCCTATCATGTCCAATTCGCCCAAACTATTGCTCTGATACCAACTTATAACACCCATCTACTTATAAACCGATATTATATGATTTATCTGTCGGAAGCGTAGAATTTAAGATATACTTCATTATAAATATACATTCCTAAAATGTACAAGAACTTTTTCCAAACATAATACTTAATAGTTCCAAAACTATTTCAAAATCAAGTATTCAAAACACTAGGTGTTATATAATTTCATATCATTACATTAACCAAAATATATCAGAGTTGGACGCGTGTTTAGCAATTCTTCAAAAAAACATAACTTCCTGCCCGCCCATCTATCAAACATAACCTGCAGGAAGTAAAATGATTGGGATTAGCACGGGGCTAAGTGAATGAATAATCCACTACAATTCGACCTAATCATAACAAGTCCAATTACAATCAATAATGTAACAAATAGCGTCAAGAGGAACGGTGGTTCCCAAGGACCCTGTGCCGGGTGACCCTGTCAAAACACTTATGTAAACTGTATTGGCCTATACAGCAAACACCGATAACTCATTGTTAATTACATACGACCTAGATCTTTAAACCAACATATCAAGTTTCAAGATCTCCTATCGTCTACAATAACAACTAAGTCCAACCATTCATTCTAGTTGACCTCTGCATTTTACATACTAGCCCAAAGGCCAAAGAAATCAAGCAACCAATCAAATGGCATCTCAATTCAAACTAAACATTCTATCAATAGTAATTCTATAATTACTGATTGAAATCAAACTGTCACAACCAAACCAAACTGTGAGTTTCAAATCCACTCACCTGATTCGTCCCAGTTACTTACTCAGCTGTCTTATCTCGCTGAGCCCTTGGATTATCTGAGAACACAATTCAATTATAAGTTAGTACCCGTATTCAATAATCAACTAACTTATAACAATATATAAATTTATATTTTACAGCATATTTCAAATCACTTTCTATTAATTATAAATTACAATTTATAATTAATATCACACATTAGGATAGATTAAGGAATTAAAGGATTAAAAGTGTCAAAACATTGGGAACGAGAGGGAGCCGCCGGCCTTGTGGTTCTTCTCGATTCCTTCGTAGGTCTTTACCCCTCTTTTACTACTTATCCCAAAAACGAAATTTAAAGCAAAATATTTGCCAAGTTCCATCGCCAAATCTCTAGTACAAGGTTTCTAACATGTATTGATGTTAAGTAACCACATATAGGATCTATTATACACTTTTCATAATCAAATCTTCATATCCTTTATAATTTATTCTAAACAAAATCTCAAGGTACAAACTATCAAAATTAAATTCAATTCATACCAAATAACACAATCATCATCGATTAATAAATCAAACCATCAAAATTCATAATTTTCTTCATATAGTAATAGTACCAATTTAAACCACAAACTAACTTTATAAAGGTACAAGTATGAGAATACTTACAAGTAATATGAAGATGACGATTTTGATGCTTATGGAATTACAAGGCCTGAATTAAGCCAAGTCTCAATTCTCTTTGTTGCTTACTAGTTTTAGTACTTCGTATTATATTTTTTTTTTAGTGTTCAAGTATAAAGGAATTAGTTTCCTATTTGGGAAAGTTAAAATAAGTGAGTCGGCTCCATCAATTTAAACCGACCCAACAATATTTATTTTAATCCCCATTTTGTCTATTGTCTAACTTAAAAATCCTTTCACAATTCAATATTATTATTTTTCTTATAACCATATTAGTTTAACAAAATAAGTTATTTATCTAACACAATAACTCATTTAACTTTTTAAACTAATATTATCAACTAACATAATAATATTAAATTTATCCTAACACAATAAAATAATTTGAAGTTTAGGAAAATACCGGACCCATAGGGAGGATGTTACAATATATATATATATATATATATATATATATATATATATATAATATAGTTTCTAAAAATATGAATATTCAATTGCTAAGTCTTAAATTTGCTAAACATAGAAAGTAAAGATCCATTATATATATGTGTGTGTATATACACACGGGCACACATAATTGTCAACTCGCGTCTTGACTTATGACTTAGAATCATAAATTTTAACTCGTGACTCGACTGGTAAAAGTTCTAAAATGTAGCCATATATAAAGATTAGACACCAATAATTATCAACATATCTTATAGATCTCGATTGTTAACAATTAAATAGGCATGTTTACATAACCTAAAACGTCATAGAATTGATTAAATTTATAAAACTTAAGTAAATAATTATAAACTAATAAGAATATATAGTGATTATTATGTACATTTAAAAAGTTGAAGTTTGAGATTAAGTGTGGTATTGAGTGGGTGATACTATTGTAAGAACTTGACTACTCAATCAATGATTAACGCCTCACCGTACGTTTCTTAAAATCACAATTTCTTATATAATACAATGTCTTCAATATATCACTCGTGCAATCATTGGGAATGAGAATGTTAGAATTTCTGTTTCAAAATCAGCCCCCCCACCCCCCACACATACACACAAAATCTCATTAGATTGAAAATTGGATGGCCAATTATACTATTACGAAATTTTGATCCATCAAACGTTTGTGTACGTAATCCTATTGTTTAAGCTATTAGAAATGAATTATGGTCTTCATTTAACACCAATTTTAGAAAATTAAAATTTCCAAGACGTAAATATTGTATTTGGTGAATGTTAATTGAAATTGGAACTTAATACTATTCTATAATTAATAATCATTTTCGGTGCTATTCGATTTTCAGAGTAAACTGTTCAAAATCAAATATTGTTCACCCGTTCACCCATGCTTCCCTCCTTTCCTTCCTATTTTTTTTAAAAAAGGTGTTCCCCTTTATAACATGTTCCCCGGGTTGGCCTCTCTCCATCAATTCCTCGATTCCCACCCAGCCACCGCCTCTTCCACCCTCCCCACCTATAGATGCCGGATTTTGGTGAATCAAATAATATTTTATTATGATGTATATGACTTTTAAGCGGGATCGACATACTTTTAGCTATAATGTTGGCCTTTTAACAAAGATGCTATCAAGAGACATAATTCAAGCACTACTATCAAAATTCAGACGTATCACGGTTAAAATATAAATGAACCACTGTTTAAAAATAAGAAACAAAGTTCTACTATTTATATTTTGTTACTTTTTCCAACCCCAGAGAAGAGAACTTCGGGGATACGCGGTAATTATCTCTAACTACTGATTGCTTAATAATTGTGTTATACCAAAAAATGGTATTCGTAATGCAAATCATTTTTAATTAATTAAGTTACTAATGGCATTTGATGTTGTAATTTGCAGATTGATGCTATATCCATAAAAGGGAAAAATGATAAAAGTTCTAACGTTGTACTTCCTTCCAATTTAATACACACGCTCCATCACCTACGGAAAGTTAAATTGAACAACTGTAAAGGTGCGGAGGTGCTGTTTGAGATAGAGAATCCAAGTAATGGAGAGTTGGTAAGAACTCAGAATGTTCAACGACCCAAATTTCTTCCATATCTTGAAGAATTGAAGTTACGGGAAATGGAAATGATGAGTCATGTGTGGAAGTGCAATTGGAATATTTTCTTAATTCTTCAAAACCAACAACAACACTCATTTCACAACCTCACAACCATAGACATCTCCAAATGCCATATTTCAAGTACCTGTTTTCACCTCTCATGGTACAACTTCTTTTAAATCTAAAGGAAGTTAGCGTGGAATCGTGCAATGGTATCGAAGAAGTTGTTTCAAATAGAGATGATGAAGATGTAGAAATAGACACATCTATACCTTCCTATACAAATACCACTTTCTTCCCCCATTTCGACTCTCTCAAACTTACAGGCCTGGACAATTGCAAGAGCATTGATGGTGGTGGTGCAAAGGGTATAACTACGGTCATCCATGACCAATTAAAGGTAAGTTCTACATACTGTATATAATCTAGCAAAAGGTTTAGATTGGCGGGTAAACGCTGGCCTCGCGTACCCTTTGGGTACCAACTGGCATCGCGCCTCTACCCGTGACCATTTTCTAGCAAAGTCTCCATTGACCAAATCAACGGTATCGGCGGGGAAACCCTGGCCCCGTGTACACTTTGGGTACCAATTGGCATCGCGTCTACCAGCCCCAGGCAATGAGTTTGAAGACCCCCTGTCACCGCGCTTGGAACAATGGGTGGGAACAAATTCGAACCCGTGACCAAGTCAACGATGATTTGACAATTCTTTATTTTGCTTCATTATCCAATTGTTATTTACTACGTAGATATATTTCTCGATAATAATAATAATTCATGATTCGAGATATAATTTTAAGTAGTTTTAGAAGAATAAAAAAAGATAAGTGTTGTTGACAATTAATTAGCTTAATTTCTTAATCATCTATAACTAAATTTATCATTTCATGCAGTTTTCTCAAATGGGTATTCTTTCTTGGTCCTTGTGTCAATACTCGAGAAAGATAAGTATATCTTTCTGTGATGCATTGTCATGTGCGATTCCATCTTATGCGGTTGGAAACCTACAAAAGCTTGAAATATTGGAAATTGTGTTTTGCGAATCAATGAAGGAGGTATTTGAAAAGGGATTAACAGTGGTGGTTCTGATACTATACAATCACTTCCAAGACTTGAAAATATAATTACGATGTGTAAACTTCCAAACCTGAAGATATTGAAAATTGAAAGATGCGACCTTTTGGAACATGTATTCACATTTTCCACACTTCAAAGCCTCAAGCAACTCGAAGAGTTAGAGATAAGAAGTTGCTGCGAAATGAAAGTGATTGTGAAAATAGAAAATGAAGAGCAAAACACAGCTTTTGATGTTGTGCTGTTTCCTAGTTTGAAGTCGCTTGCACTAGTCAATCTACCAGAGCTCGAGGGTTTCTTCTTGGGGATGAATGAATTCCGATGGCCATCGTTGGAAAAGGTTGTGATTCGTGATTGCCCGAAAATGATGGTGTTCACATCTGGTCAGTCAACAACTCCAAAGCTTTATTACATGCATGCAAAGTTAGGCAAACATAGTGTGGAATGTGGCCTTAACTTCAATATGATGACGATCACCTTGCATCAGGTATATTGTTGAGTAATCATCCCACTTAAAGTCTTTAACTTGGGCCTTATCAGTTGTCTATTTAACCTTCTTTCTTTATGAGATTTTAAAATACGAACCCATTGACACAAGCTGTTCGATGGAGTTTATTGATATCATTGATCGGTTACTAGTAATATTTACGTGTAGTGTTTTCACTGAAGCAGGGTTGTTACGGCTAATTGATATATATATATATATGCTTGTGTTTATTTTTCCTTTTTGGGCTTGCAGACTTGTGACACCCCCAAATTTAATGCTTTGCGGAAGCGAGTTTTGGGTGCCACTAATCAAATATCAAACACCAAGATTAATAGCAAACGACTCTAAATGAGACGTTTTGGAAAATACATTACAGTACAGTACATTACGTGAGTTTTCAAAAGTGAACATAGCTTGGAGTTCGGCTAATAGTATCTAGAGATTTTAAAACATGACATCGAGTACAAAAGTAATGCAATGAAATCTCCAAGTATGTATGCATGCGACTCAAGCTATCAAGCAGTCCTGCGGGCCATCACTACTGTTGACGCGTACCTGAGAATGCATCACTAAAAGCGTCAACCAAAAAGTTGGTGAATCTCACAGGTTTGTAGTAAGAAGTAATAGAAAGTTTTGGTACAACAACAGTAAATAAATAGCATTTACAAACAAGTAATTCAGTGAGTAAGAATCAATTACACAATGTAATTCGGTAAGTAAGTATCAATTACTTTCAAGTAATTAAGTAGTAAGTATCAATTACACTAAGGTAATTAGGTAAGTACGTATCAATTACACTCCGGTAATTAAGTAAGTAAGATCGGTCTATCTTGCCATGAGCCATCATAGTCGAAGCTTAACCGTAATTTTTGCCCCTCGTGAGTGCAACCCAAAATCACTCATATGTAACGAGTAGAAAACACCTGTTTATACGAGTAACGGTTCGTGGTGGCGCTACCACCCCAGGTGGGGATTGTCAGTCCCATATGGATCCATATACTAAAACTCGCGCTTATCCGATAATTAACAACTATGACTTCAGAGACCTTCATTGGATTAACGTAAACTCATGCAATTTGATATACCAGTAAGTAGTAGTCAGTATCGTAGTAAATCAGCAAGTTTGTAAATCAGTAAGGCATTTTGTTTGTAAGTTTGTAACACAGTAAGTACAAGTAAGTAATCAATATATTTATATATGTATTCAAGTAAAACAAGTAATGCATCTCCCCCAAAACAGTAAAACAGTAAAAAGGGGGCTTTGAGACTCACCTGAGAGCAAGCAATCCTAAGTATACTCGTTGTAGTAATGGTAGTCTTCTAACGCCCTAGACATACGAGATTACATATATAAGTAAATGGATGCGTAAATATACCACCCATACGATTGTTCATTCGATTTAATTTTGTTCTAAGTATTCAATAAGTGTTTGCGTTTGGAGTTTGTAATACGAGTGTAACCCGTTGGTGACTATTCGTAATTATATTCTAAAAATATAATTAAGTTTGTTTCGTATAATATAATTCATATAAATATAATTAATCTTTAATGATAATGTTAATATTAATTAATTATTAGATAATTAATAAATATTAATAACTTGTTTAATAGCAGTTTGCCGTCAATAATCAAATAACTTTTAAAAATGGCCCAAATCGTATGGTTTTACTCGAAATCGTTTATTACCTTGTACATCTATAAAAATATACAAAGAAATATTTTGCTCAAAACACTTGACTCGATTCACTCATTTCGTTATAAAAGTTATCGTTCCAAAAATTTGTTACAAAATAGTCCATATATAAGTTTTTACATATATATATATATATATATATATATATATATATATATATATATATATATATATATATATATATATATATTTCAAGTGAGTTAATAAAAAAAAAATTTAACCAAAACAAGTCACAGGGATCGATCCTTTGACCTCGCGCTTTCAAACACACACCCAAGCCACTAGGCTAGCAACATCTTTTGTTAATATGTTAGTTAATTTATATATATGTGTGTTACCACCTCAGTGCACATCTAGTAGTTTGTTTTGAGTTTTGTAGTTACAATTCACCATTATTACACAAACGATTTCTAGTCCTAATTTATGATGTAAACAGTTTGTATGACATAAACCCATGACGATATATGCATTATAAGCTCGAAATAAACTTAAAGCACAAGAAATGAGATTGCTCACGGTGGTGATGAGAGCCGAGGGTGATGATGGTGCCGTGAAGGTGGTGATGTACGACGGTGAGTAGGATGAAGTTGTGCCTTGCTTGCTTGCTTCTTCAAGATATAATCATGACAAAAATGTCGATATGATGGTGATGTTCTCGGTGGTAATAGTGTACCGAGTATGAGGGTGGTGTTCGGTGGTGGTGGTTTGGTGATGGGTAATCGATGGCAAAGAAAAAGAATGTTGATGATGGATAACGATGATGTTGAGCAGGTTGTTGGCGGTGGTGGTGCTCGGTGGTGGGTGTGACCGGCGGTGGTGGTGTAGTGCCGAGAGGAAGGGGGGGGGGGGGGGGGGGGGGGGGGAAGAAAATGGATGAAGATGATAACAATCAATGGATGAAGATGATGATGGTCTACTATTTCTGCTGCTCGATCTGATCTTGTTGTTGCTTATGTTGTTTTTGTTGATCGAGAGAGGGCAGCGATGGAGATTGGTGAATGAAAATGAAATGGTAATAAAAATGAAACTGGGCTTTTGGTTCCTGTAAGGGAGGTGATTCGTACACCACCAAAATTTAGCCATACAACACTAATATGCATCAGGCTGTTGTACTGTACAACACCTTAAAGCAGAATTAGTGGTGTATGGCAAAATTTTGGTGGTGTACAAATCAACTCCCTTCCTGTAAATGGCGTGGGGCAAGATCCACTAAATGTGGATCTTGTCTGTCCAATAATTCAAGTAGTGTGGGTATTAAACCCCGTGTTTGTTTACCCGATTGTAAAGTAGTATAATGTTTTCCAATGATAAATTTCTAAATATGAAATCGTATACATTTTTATTCGAAGCATCTTATAGAAATACTTTTGTTGAGTTATAAAAATATAACTTTGTTTCAGTTTAGTTTGACGGATAGTTTTCAGTGTTCAAACTGTATTTAAATTTCTAATGGAGTAAATAATTATTGTTCTCGACAATAACACTATATTTAAAATGTTTTGCACAAATTTTTATTTTAAGTTCCTGCGTTCTGTCAGATTCGTATATTCGTGATTATTAAATAATCGTTTTGAGTTATTATATATAATTATATATATATATATATATATATATATATATATATATATATATATATATATATATATAATACTTAAGTACTTGGTATTAGTCACGCATATAATACGTGACTTAAAAGTTTAAATTTGGACCAAATTTTGGGTCGTTTTTGACCGGGTGTCACAAGACTGGATCACCAAGTTGGGAGAGTAGAAGCTTGGGGAGTGGTATTCTGGAAGGGTTACCTTGGCCTTTTCATAATTTGATTGAAATGAATGTGGAACATGACTTTGATGATAAAGAGAGTATTGTTCCATCCGGTAACTTGCTACAACTACAAATGCTTGAAAAGATTCATCTTGACTTGTGCGGGATGGTAGAGAGTGTATTTGAAGTAGAAGCAGTGAAAGGGACAGATACTGTGAAACTTCCAAACCTAACAGAAATGGAATTAGAAAGGATGGGTAATCTCAAGTATATATGGAAGAGCAATCAGTGGATGACATTGGGGTTTCCAAACCTAAAAACACTCTCTATTAAATACTGTGAGAAGTTGGAATATGTATTTACCAATTCCATGGTTGGTAGTCTTTTGCAACTCCAACACCTACATATCAGTTTTTGCGATAACATGGAGGCAATTGTGAAGGTAGAAGATGATGAAGAAGAATGTGATGCTGCCAAACAGAATGATTTTATATTACATTGTCTAAAGTCCATAAAACTTGAGAGGCTTGGAAGACTGAAGGGATTTTGCTTAGGGGCAGAGGCTTTTTCATTCCCATCATTGGATACCTTAGAAATCATTAACTGTCCAGAATTAACAGTTTTCACCAATGGAAATTTGACTACTCCAGAGCTAAATGCAATCAATGAAAGTTCTTGGAATACGTGTTATATAGATGAAGACCTCAACTCCACTATAAAAACCCAACATCAACAACAGGTTAATTCATTAAATTACATCTTCTTTCCTGCTTTGATCAAATTTTCTGGAAATAGATTTCAAATGTTATTTTCTTTTGTTGCCCTAAAAAAATCCCCAATCGCTCTCTAATTTTTTCAGTATTTCGTTAATTTCTGCAGGTATTGAGTAGTAGAAGATGAAGATGGAATGTTGCCGGGCAATAATCCAAAACATCACCCATATAAAAAGGTAAATTCTCTCTACCTTCACTAAAAATGATCAGCTTCCTCAAAATTACCAATTCTATTACTCCATATTTTTCTTCAATTTAAAAAGAAAAATTTTAAAAATTGCGTAATTTAAAAAGAGACTTTTTTAGTTTTAAGAGTTCTTAATGGGTATGGCTCTATTGGTCCCTTAATAGTGGGCCGGTTTAGAAACACATATTGGAGCCTGTTTGAAATCGTTTGGTTGCGCCTTTTAATTATGTTTGATGAGTTTCACATATAAAATAAAAAAGGCAAAAATAAACAAAAAAACATGATTCTTCACAGGAAAAACAGACTGGGCACCTCTAATGGAATGAAATGTTAATTTGGATCTTTTGATGCTTTTGGTTCGTTTCTTATTATTTACTTCTACTAATCATTTATAGTATTAATTTTAAATTTAAAGTAGCATATTTGTTTTTCTCATCACCAAATCAGTTGAACTAGTTGCTCTGTTTCGATTGATTATACGAGACTGTAAACAACTATTTTGCAAAACTGTGTTGTCTAGTACGTGTTGATGATTCATTCATTTGATTAATTCTAGTTGTTAAAAGTCTAATTACTAACAACTTCTTAATTAACTTTGTTATTATTTACTGAATTACTAACTCTGTCTCTTGTTACAAACATTTCACTTCCTAAAAATTAGTACTAATCAGTAATCACATTTGTGTATGCAGATTAATGCTGTATCCAAATAAGAGATATCTCAAGTCTTGTGATCATTTCCAGATTCCAATAATCTGAGTTGATGTAATATCTTTTCAATTAAATTCTGCTTTTTAGCTATAACTGTACGTTAACGGTTAAGTTGTTGGTATTTAGTGTAATAGTATACTAGTTAAAGGCTTAAATGTTTGTAGTATTGTAAGATGTAGTTGGTGGTACCATATGTATGTAAGAGTGAGAGTTTGTTGAACATAAAATTTTCTTGGAGAAATTGATAAATGGTGATAAAGCTACAGATATTTGTTTTGCGTTTAATTCTGTAGTAATAGCTTTACTTGCAGTCTACTAGTTATCTGTATTCAAATCTTTTCTAATTGCCCCGTTTGAACAAGTTCGTATGTGATATTCTTTACATATACCACAAGTGTTTGATAAAATGACTAAATGAAATATTGAAATAAGATTAGTCTTAATATTCATGGTTTATCCCTGAAATGTGGCATCAGGCTTGTGTTTCTATACAACATCTTTTCAAATTTTCAGGTTATTGCTTTCATGAAAGCTTGTCATCTATGGAGTAGATTATTACCGCATGCTAATTTTCTGCTAGGATAGGAGTAACAAACGATGAAGTTGAAATGTTGGGCAATAATTCATGCTATCAAACATATAAAAGGTGAGTTCTTGCTTTACAGGAATCCAGTCTGAAATGCGTATCTGTGTTACATGGTGTGTGTCACACCCCCAATTTCATGATTTGCGGAAGCGACGATTTGGGTGTGACTAATCAATATTCAAAGCACCAAAGTACAAGCAAACGACTCTAAATGAGACGTTTTGAAAATAGATATTACATTACCAAATAAGTTTTACAAAGCTGCGAGGTTTATAGGAAATTTCCAAATACATAATTTGAAAATACAAAAGTAAATGCAATGTGGTCCCAAATGTTTGAAAGCATGCGACTCGTGATAGCTTAGCTTATCCTGTAGACCATTTCTACTGTTGATGAGCACCTGAGAATACAACGCTAAAAGGGTCAGCTATAAAGCTGGTGAATCTCACAGGTTTAAATAAACATTGATGTGATCAACATGATTATCCGACGATAATTTAACAGTATAAACCGATCAATGAATAACAATGTACCGAACCCTGATAAACAATGTAACCGAACAATGATTAACCCATTAGGGTTACCGACCAATGATTAAACCAATTAAGGTTTCCGAACAATGATTTACCGATAATAACAATTTGTATTGCACTGAGCTATGATTCAAAGCCTAACCCGATCTTTGCCTCCCGTTTTGGTGATACACCCGTAACAATTACTAAAGTGCCCGTTTTTAACTTGGTTGTAGCTAGCAACCCGGACGGGGACGTCACTCCCATGATAGTACTATCCTTTAGTAACCGCGCCTTATTAAGTTAATGAATCATACACTGTTGAGGACTTTTACCGAATTAAAACACTCGTGCATATACCGAACAATGAAAATCAAGACCGACAATGATAACCGTTCCATGTACCAAAATGGTAAACCGAATACAAGTAACAATGCAGTTAATTAAGTTAACAACTAAATTAACTAACCGAATAACAGTGATCACGAAAATAATTTGTGTTGCATCTCCCCCAATTATTAAAACATGTAAACATTGAAAATGGGGCCGTGAGACTCACCTGAGCCTATCCGAGCAATGAGTATATCCGACGTGGAATAGACAATCCCTGAAGTCTCCTAGAGTCCTAAACACGCGAGATTCTAATGAGTAAATGGATTGTCCAATGTATTGTTTAATGTTTATGTTTGAGTTTACAAAATTTGGTACGAGTCTGAAAACAGTAATCTGCCATTTTCGGCCCCTAAACGACCCCGGATGGCTTAAAACTGACAAGGCTAAGGTACTTAACTTTGATCATTGGGTTGTTTTTGAATGACCGAGCGAATTTGAGCCCAATCTGTTACAATAAATTTTTCATCGAGAAGCTACCCTGTTTTAAGTTGTTAAATCGTCGACGTTTTCGAAAATTTACATGTTCTGTTTTAGCTAGAATTCGCAGGGCTAGTTTATTGATTCGTTGGATCCTGAAATAAAAAGGGGGAATCCGCCGGATTCCCTTGAATCCGCCGGATTGGTGGCATTTGTGGGGAATACGCCGTATTCCCTTGAATACGCCGTATTCCAGAAAAATAAAGGGAATACGCCGGATTCTCAAGAATCCGACCGTATTCATGACAAACCACGGGAATCCGACCGTATTCCATTGGATACGCCGTGTTCATGTTTTCTGAATCCGCCGGATTCACGTAACTGGTTCGACTCTGTTTGTGCAGAAAACATACAAAACCATTTCTAAATCCTATTTCCGCTTACAACAACTTAATACAAAGCTAATACATGTAATATAACGTATTATAAACACGAATTAGAAAGTAAACGGTGAGCGATTCTTACAACTTTGAAAATGAAACGGATGATGATGATGATGAAAACCCGATGATGGTGATGATCAAGATGAAGATGAAGGTGATGATTATGTTGTTGTGATGTCGTTGATCATTTGTTGTTGTTGTTGAAATGAAAACCGATAGAGAGAAAATGAGAGAGCCGAGAGTGTGTTTTTGAGAGGGAAATAATTGGGGTCGGTGTATATACACCGGCCTCAATTATTGAGGTGTGTGTGTATTTTCCGTCCCGTGTTCGCGTACCCGATCGTTATGTAGTATAATCTTTCAGAATGATAAATTTCTAAAAATAGAATCGTATAGGTTTTTAATTGAAATATTTTATAGAAATGTTTTTACGGATGTATAAAATTGTAACTTTGTTTTACTTAAAATGTACGGATGGTTTTCTGTATCTAAAATGTATTTAAATTTCAAACGGATTATGTAATTATTATCCTTAATAATAATACTTGATTTAAAAATGTTTTTCGCTCACTTTCATTTTGAGTTTCTACGTTTTGTTAAATTTGGTATTCGCGATTATTTAAATAATCGTTTCGGTTTATATATATACATATATATATATATATATATATATATATATATATATATAATACTTGAATGCTTAAGTGTTAACAAGTATGTAATACGTGATTTAAAAGTTTAAATTGGCTCCTAATTTTGGCCCTTTTTGACCGGGTGTCACATTCTCCCCTTGTTAGGAGAATTTCGTCCCGAAATTCATTTGAATCCTATGCTCGCGTGTTAATAAGGCCGACTATGTGATATGTCTAATACTAAGACATCCGATTTATCCTTCTCCCCTTGTTAGGCTTAAACCTACTGATCTCAATTGAATAATGGAGAAGTCCGATTCTTTACCCGACCGTTACCCATGTGACACGGTCGGTCCGTCTTAACAAGTATCACTATGATTTGGATTTATAATCCGCCGAATTCAATGAGTTCCTACGGTGTTCTTAGAGTTCAATGTAACTACCGACACCGTACATGAAGTATAAACGTCCTATATTAGCAAATATAGTTTTTTTTTTTTTTTTTTTTTTTTTGAGTACCTAAACCGAATAATATCACCGAAGTGAATACCGAACTTACATCTTAACCGATTTGCATACATAATCATGTATACCGAATTTTATACCGTATTAGTTAACCGAATGCTATGTCTTATACTATCAATGATTTATCCATGATTAGGAAAACGATTAGTTTCCTCCGAATGAATGATTCCGACAAGATGGCCGATTTAACCATGTATATTAACAATGATATATAAGCTACCGATCTAGACAGAAAGCCTAGCCATTGAATTTTAAAGTGTAATTACGTATTACACTACCGGATTCAATTAGCCACAATTTGCTAATCTCATTGTATACTAACCGTATAAGGGAATAAAATGGTCGTTACGTCCGATTTAAAACTTACGTAGTAACTAACGTAGTTCGTAAAACAGTTCCAAATGGTTCATAAAAGATAGATACGTAGTTTATAAAACAGAGTCACAAATCAGAGTTCAAACGTAGTACTAATCACAAGTTCTCCAAGTTTATACAAATGCCAAAACAAATTGTACAAATTTTTAATAATAGTTGAAACTATTGTAAAATTCGTGGTTGAAATCATAATAAGAATCACTGTTAAAGCCACAGTAAAATCATAGTTTAAATCCCAAAGTTTTCAAAGTTTTTCAGAATTTTTAAAGTTGTCAGAGTTTTCAAAGTTGACACTTATGCCAAATCAAAGTACACCGTTTCTAAAACCGATGTTTAACCCTAGATGAAATCGTAGTTGAAAATTATTAAACATATGTATCCAAAAATTGCAAGAGTTAAAGTTTACAAAAATGCGAAAGCTATCACATCCGGAGTGATATTTTAAAAATTGATTCGTCATTCGACGCAGGGTTATCCATTGTAAGGTTTGCCATTACTGTTCAAATGAACTTGATAGATATAATAGGAAAATTTTTAGTTCTTAGAGAAAGACCGATTTACGAATGAAAACAATACGACGATGGAATGAAAATTTTTCAATAATCAGTGTATCGAATACGATGTAAAAATTTTCTTAACTCTACCGGGGTAAGTTTACATTGAAAAGATGACCCTCTAAAACTAGGGTGCATCCCGATACTATTTATCCTGATTAGATCAACTTACAATTAGCAAGCCCTATGGTGCATCTGTTTACCTTAAGCGATTTAGTTTCTAATAGTGGTCTAAACTGGGTAGACACGAAACCTAAATCAATACCCGAACATCGAGTACAATTCTGATTATCCGAAGTCTACAAATATAAATACTATTTTTAATAGTCTATAACATATTCCGTGCCCGAAGCTTGTTAATATACATACCAAGTATATTTCCGAATTATATATCCGAAGTGCTAACCGAACGTGATTATCTATGTATCAACCGAACTAGACCACTGACGGAGTATCCGTATAATGTCGCCCTAGGAATAACCAATTATCATGTATATCCAGTATTTTACCAAACAGTCGAGGCCTATTCATATATATATATCTACAATATATATAATAGTCACTTCGTATATATATATACCATATATACGTACATATATCCACCTAGTTGTGTCTAGCACAAAACAATCATGAGTCCCGGTTCTCTTGTGATCAGAGTCTACTAATGCATTCCCGTTCGACATAACCCCTTTTCAGATCTTACATCATCTTTATTTAATTATACATAGTTAGCTAAGCTATGTTAAATTAAACTCGTATGGTGTAATCACTGAACCAGTTATACCTAGTAAGGAATACTGCCTAACGGTCATAGTCTAGGCCCACTAAATGCAACCTAGTTCACTATAACCTGGCTTTGATACCAATCTGTCACACCCCCAATTTCATGATTTGCGGAAGCGACGATTTGGGTGTGACTAATCAATATTCAAAGCACCAAAGTACAAGCAAACGACTCTAAATGAGACGTTTTGAAAATAGATATTACATTACCAAATAAGTTTTACAAAGCTGCGAGGTTTATAGGAAATTTCCAAATACATAATTTGAAAATACAAAAGTAAATGCAATGTGGTCCCAAATGTTTGAAAGCATGCGACTCGTGATAGCTTAGCTTATCCTGTAGACCATTTCTACTGTTGATGAGCACCTGAGAATACAACGCTAAAAGGGTCAGCTATAAAGCTGGTGAATCTCACAGGTTTAAATAAACATTGATGTGATCAACATGATTATCCGACGATAATTTAACAGTATAAACCGATCAATGAATAACAATGTACCGAACCCTGATAAACAATGTAACCGAACAATGATTAACCCATTAGGGTTACCGACCAATGATTAAACCAATTAAGGTTTCCGAACAATGATTTACCGATAATAACAATTTGTATTGCACTGAGCTATGATTCAAAGCCTAACCCGATCTTTGCCTCCCGTTTTGGTGATACACCCGTAACAATTACTAAAGTGCCCGTTTTTAACTTGGTTGTAGCTAGCAACCCGGACGGGGACGTCACTCCCATGATAGTACTATCCTTTAGTAACCGCGCCTTATTAAGTTAATGAATCATACACTGTTGAGGACTTTTACCGAATTAAAACACTCGTGCATATACCGAACAATGAAAATCAAGACCGACAATGATAACCGTTCCATGTACCAAAATGGTAAACCGAATACAAGTAACAATGCAGTTAATTAAGTTAACAACTAAATTAACTAACCGAATAACAGTGATCACGAAAATAATTTGTGTTGCATCTCCCCCAATTATTAAAACATGTAAACATTGAAAATGGGGCCGTGAGACTCACCTGAGCCTATCCGAGCAATGAGTATATCCGACGTGGAATAGACAATCCCTGAAGTCTCCTAGAGTCCTAAACACGCGAGATTCTAATGAGTAAATGGATTGTCCAATGTATTGTTTAATGTTTATGTTTGAGTTTACAAAATTTGGTACGAGTCTGAAAACAGTAATCTGCCATTTTCGGCCCCTAAACGACCCCGGATGGCTTAAAACTGACAAGGCTAAGGTACTTAGCTTTGATCATTGGGTTGTTTTTGAATGACCGAGCGAATTTGAGCCCAATCTGTTACAATAAATTTTTCATCGAGAAGCTACCCTGTTTTAAGTTGTTAAATCGTCGACGTTTTCGAAAATTTACATGTTCTGTTTTAGCTAGAATTCGCAGGGCTAGTTTATTGATTCGTTGGATCCTGAAATAAAAAGGGGGAATCCGCCGGATTCCCTTGAATCCGCCGGATTGGTGGCATTTGTGGGGAATACGCCGTATTCCCTTGAATACGCCGTATTCCAGAAAAATAAAGGGAATACGCCGGATTCTCAAGAATCCGACCGTATTCATGACAAACCACGGGAATCCGACCGTATTCCATTGAATACGCCGTGTTCATGTTTTCTGGGCAGGAATCCGCCGGATTCACCCGAATCCGCCGGATTCACGTAACTGGTTCGACTCTGTTTGTGCAGAAAACATACAAAACCATTTCTAAATCCTATTTCCGCTTACAACAACTTAATACAAAGCTAATACATGTAATATAACGTATTATAAACACGAATTAGAAAGTAAACGGTGAGCGATTCTTACAACTTTGAAAATGAAACGGATGATGATGATGAAAACCCGATGATGGTGATGATCAAGATGAAGATGAAGGTGATGATTATGTTGTTGTGATGTCGTTGATCATTTGTTGTTGTTGTTGAAATGAAAACCGATAGAGAGAAAATGAGAGAGCCGAGAGTGTGTTTTTGAGAGGGAAATAATTGGGGTCAGTGTATATACACCGGCCTCAATTATTGAGGTGTGTGTGTATTTTCCGTCCCGTGTTCGCGTACCCGATCGTTATGTAGTATAATCTTTCAGAATGATAAATTTCTAAAAATAGAATCGTATAGGTTTTTAATTGAAATATTTTATAGAAATGTTTTTACGGATGTATAAAATTGTAACTTTGTTTTACTTAAAATGTACGGATGGTTTTCTGTATCTAAAATGTATTTAAATTTCAAACGGATTATGTAATTATTATCCTTAATAATAATACTTGATTTAAAAATGTTTTTCGCTCACTTTCATTTTGAGTTTCTACGTTTTGTTAAATTTGGTATTCGCGATTATTTAAATAATCGTTTCGGTTTATATATATACATATATATATATATATATATATATATATATATATAATACTTGAATGCTTAAGTGTTAACAAGTATGTAATACGTGATTTAAAAGTTTAAATTGGCCCCTAATTTTGGCCCTTTTTGACCGGGTGTCACAGTGTGCTCAGTATGTAGAGCATTCCCTCTTCTGTAGAAGAACATCAAGATAAATGAACTGATGGGATTTTGAAAGCATAATGTCTTCAACCATTGCTTTCCATATCTCTAACAATGCTTCCTTTGTCATAGTTTGTTGAGATATATTTTCAAATATTTGATTCGATAGTCAACAATAACAAACCGTTGTAAGAACCCGAGTGTTGTACGTTAAGGAAACCTGGTATCAATGATAATTGAGTCTCATTATCCTGGTCATACGTTGAAACAGACAGATGTCATGATGCTGAGCAAATCAAGTGGATTATCAGAATGCTATGGAATAGTGAGATATCATGGCAAACATGTTAGAAATCATCCAAGTTTAAAGGGATATAACTCGTGATTGAGGTGGAAGAAGCATATATTTCGCAACCGTCTGGCTTAAAGTCCTTGATGTGAGGATTTGAATTCAAAGTTTTCTCAAGTTTCAGTTCTTTCGGTCTTAGTTTGTTTGAAAGGTCAATGGCATGAAATGATGAAATTGGGTTTCCATCCAAAGTTTTTTATTTTTTGTAATTTTCATTTTGTTATTTAATCATCAGTCACAGCCTCACAGGGTTGCAAATTAAAGTCAAAGTTAATGTTGAATGTCAACGTTACATAATTACACTCCTATGAGAAATATCATTCTATTAACATATATAGAAACTTCAAGAGATCTTCACTATACCTATAGAAAGACAACATAAAAACTCATATATTTTCATTTCTAAATTATAGAGCTACTTAAATTAGCTTTTGATAATGAACTTGAGGTTAGGAAAAGTAAAATTATCTAAATATTTTTTTTGGGTATTGTTAACATAATCAATTTGGACACGTACTTCAACAAAAATTCAGGTGGGTCAATTAAAATTCAGGGGGTCATGATATTTATTATGGTAAGAGTACAAATGTTAATGTACGTGTTAGAATCTTATCGACAGCAGCTGTCTTTACCATTTTCCATTTTTCTAATTTTACATCATTTGAATTTTTACAGCTACTTCGCGTACCTTACAAATATGTAAATAGAAATATAAAAGTTTGACTTTAAAGGGTTAATTTCATTCATATCCTTATAAACTTTCAAAATCACGCTAATATTCTTTTAAATTTCATTATCACGTTAATATCCTTCTAAAATCATAAAATACTCGTATATATCCAAATAATTATTTAAATTAATAATTAAATAATTTTAATTCTGAAAACTCTTTTTTAAAAACTTATATGACCATTTTACCCTTCAATATCTTCAACTATTTACATGCTTTCTTCTACTCGCATGGAATTCATCTAATCATCTCGGAGTATCGATCAAAGCATTTTCAATAAAAATCATGGACTAATTGATAGCTATGATCATATGTGTATATTAATTCTTCTAATCTGATTCATTTGATCACCATATTAAATAATTTTAATCCAAATAATTATTTAAATTAATAGTTAAATAATTTTAATTCTGAAAACTCTTTTTTAAAAACTTATATGACCATTTTACCCTTCAATATCTTCAACTATTTACATGCTTTCTTCTACTCGCATGGAATTCATCTAATCATCTCGGAGTATCGATCAAAGCATTTTCAATAAAAATCATGGACAAATTGATAGCTATGATCATATGTGTATATTGATTCTTCTAATCTGATTCATTTGATCACCATATTATATTTGTCAATTTCTACCTTTAGGTAGAACTCTAAGCAGCCTCTCTACCTTAGGGTAAGGGTAAGGCTGTCTACATCTATACCTCCCCCATGCACCGTCCTAGACGGTATTGGGCGCTAACCCGCGGAAGGCGGTATAGGATGTTACTTATTTTATTATATTTGTCAATTTCTAATTCTAATCGATTTTCATGGCGCGGATCCATTCATGCAGATGTCAAGTAATTATTAGTTGGTGTTGAAGTTTAGATCTATCAATATAACTAATGATTCACTTTGTTTTTTTATGATATGCCTTCTTTTGTAATTCCGTTTGTAATTGTAAATTAGGGCTTTTAACTAAAAGAATTACAGGTCAATAACAAGATGATAAGTAATGAAAAAGTTAAAAAGTAAAGGGTAACATAGTCATTCCATGTATATAAATGATTTAAATATAATTAAATTTTTAATCTAGATAAATATGAGTATTACGAGACTTTAGAAGGATATTGATGTAATATTTAAATTTAGAAGGATATTAACGTAATATTCAAAGTCTGTAAGGAACTAAGGATATTAATGAAATTATCCCAACTTGAAATTGTAGCTGAGTTTTGTCAAAGTCGTAGAAAAGATCAAATTACATATTTACGTCCCTTTAAATTGTCTTAGTTACTTTTTTGAGTTATACTACTATCAAATAAGTATAACATTCATGTTATAACCGAATCAAGAGGAATTTTTAGCGGATCAAAATAATACTATATGACTTAGAGCATCCCCAATGTATCTATTTACAAAGCTTTTTCTAAAGCTTTTCTTCTAAAGCTTTTTCTAAAAAAGCTTTTGCTCCAACAATATAAAGCTTTTCAAAGCTTTTTATCAATTAAATACAATATAATTTGAATGAAAGAGGTTGCAATAGCTTGAGAAATTCAAAGCCTTTACACTCTCTTACCTTGTTACTTTTGTACAATATAATAGTTTTATATAGATGAAAGACTTTTTATCATTGAAGCAAAAGCTTTTGTAAAAAAACCTCTTACACCATTTAGTTAAAAAAAAGCTTTGTAAAAATTCATTGTTGGGGATGCTCTTATAAAAGATATAGTTAAGAACTTTTACAAATCAAGAGCACCTCCAATGTATGGGACATTCATGTTATAACCGAATCAAGAGCACCTCCAATGTATGGTTTTTACAAAGCTTTTTTATGATTTTTGTGTAAGAGCTTTTCTATAAAAGTTTTAGAAAAAGCTTTTCCCCCATTTAGAAAAAGCTTTATATCAATATAAAACAATTAAAAAGTACACAAAATATATAGAAAGAGATAGTAAAGCTTTACAATTTCAAAGCTTTTCATTCTCTCACTTTGCTAATTTTGTACATTTTAATTGTTTTTTATTGATATAAAGATTTTTCTGGGGAAAAGCTTTTTCTAAAGCTTTTATAAAAAAGTTCTTACACAAAAATCATAAAAAAACTTTGTAAAAACCATACATTGAAAGTGCTCAACAAACACAAGTAATGTATAGTTATAGTGAATTTATCAAAAAAAAAAAAAAAAAAAAAAAAACGGTGGAGCGTAGCACAAAACAAATGGCGAGGTATAAAAAGTGTAAACGCATCCAAACATATCTCATCAACCAATTTCAGACTTCGGAGTTCAGACAGCTTTGGTAAAATTCAAAATAACACAATCACTGTAACCCTCAAACCTATCTCATTACCTTCCATCCGCCCTTCTGATTTCATAAAACCTCAAAACCCTAGATTTAAATTATTTAATTTCAAAGAATGAGATTATACTTTGGTGGTCACTGAAACCATGGCTTCTTCACTGCAATTTCATCCCATTTCTATTCCGGTATGTAATTCATATCGTACACTGCACATTGATAAATTCCCAATCTTTGGCATTGTATATTGTAGTCAATTAAGTTTAACAGTTCTTGCTATTTTCATCATACTGTTTTCTTTTTGTATATATATATTTGGGGGAAAAAGGCTTAACCTTTTATATGTGGGTATTGGAGACTTCAACCTGTCTACCAAATTAGAGTTTTGGAGTTCATCGTTGACATCTACAAGTTTAGTTAATGATTGCTAATTGATGTATTTGCGATATGTTCCATTTATTTTTTACATGGGTTACAAAAGGAACATGTTCCACTTTAGAAACTTTCTCTTTTAATATCTCCAAATAAGTGCAGGATTATGACGTTTGTGATGTTAGTTATCGTTGTTTCATTGAGATACACTTAACAATTTCAGTTATTCATCTCATGGTTATCGATTATTCATGTGTCCTGGTTACAAACTGTCTAACTTAAGAATGTTTTGCTAAGAAAGTTGTAGACGCGGCAACATGGGTGGGTCAGGTGCGTTGAGTAACAGGTTGAAACGGATTTGAGTTTAAACATGTGAGTTTTAAACGAGGTAGGGTCAACCACTAGACACTTCAATGGCATTTTTTTTATTTGACCCTAATACTCCTTATCGTTTTTTAATTCGACCCATTTTTGGAATAAAACACAATCTTCGAAATTGCCACCTCTAATTAATGTTTGTAGGAAGGTATACAAACTGAGTCTAGCCTTTTTACATCTTAATGTTACAGTAGTGAATTGGTGTACAATTGAGTCAACATCTTTCCGGATCCTAGCATAGAAAAAAATAGTTACTTATAACAATAGTTAGGATGGCTTCCTGTCTTATCTATTTTAATCGGAGCTCTTTTCGTATATCAGGATTTTCAACCTGAAAATTAACTATTATAACAACAAAATCTTCGATGAATGCACTGCGTTAGCAGTTTATCATTTGATAGTTTTTACACTACAGATTTGTCAAGGAATGGGCATGCAACCTCTGGCTTGCTTTTAGGCTACCATGGCACTTATTATAAGCGATTATCGTGTTCTAGTGTGCTACCGAAATTCAATATAACATAATAAATTTCTAGAAATAACCATGCATGTAAGCAAATTTTAAACCACTTAGAACTGTGTTCTAATGTTTTCGTTTACTACAACTTGTTAATGTGTGTGTCAGACTGTCAGTGTGTGTAATTTATGATCATAACCTTAAGTTCCTTTCTTAATAGTATCTAATTATGGTTCCAATTGTTGATTTCTTGAAGCATCAAGTTTTGACAAATGCCTCGGAACTTAGACCGCAGTTAGGGTTCAATAGAAGATACAAAATTTGGAATGGAAAGAACAAATGTCGAGGTTTTTTTCTCAGAGTTTCCGCTAATTCATCGATATCAGGTGATGATAATTCAATCAAGGATGAAGTGACACTTGCCAAATCAGTGAGCAATGGCATGGTCGTCTTACAACATAAAGTTTCAAGACTACAAGAGATGGTTGTTTCTCTCCCTCCTGTTGTTTTTGTGGTATGTCTTTCCCCAGGGCATGACAAAATATTGATTTGATTTTTGTAAAAATATTTCAAACTAAACTGACAGGATCAATTAGTACTCCTTTTTGTCTTGTGAAAACTGCAACGTTGGATTTGGCACATAGTTTAGGATAAATGTTTAATATTTGTCAGATTATAAATGTGGCCTTTCAACAGGAATAAAAAGTGATCAAACAGTTTGATTATCTGTTTGTCTTTCAACCTTTGGGCTAGTATCACAAAACAATGCCTCTGTTCACATGATTAGCCATCAATTGCAAACCTTAGGTTAGCTGGTTAGGTATACTCTTCTTGCTATCAAATATGAATCATTTTAGTAACATAGTACTGCAATGTAGCCATGTTAGAGAAAAAGAGATGGAGGAGTAAGAGAGTAAAGTTTTTTCTTACTTCATTGGTCATGATAAAATTGCAAGAATTTCCGTTGTATGATAAGCTCTGAAATTTGCAGGCATTTTCTTTTTTGGCAATTTTTAAGTTAGGATTACTTATTTATCCATTGTCATCATTACTTGGAATTGATGAAAATCATGTGGCACTTGAAGTTCTCTCTCTGTAATTTTGTTCTTTTTGTCATTAGTGAAGGTTATTGTAGACATTACCTTTTATTGGTACAGGTAAAAAGCTCTGCGCGTGCTAAATTTGCACTGGGGTTGTGTATAGCTACTAGTATATTGATTGTTGCAGTGAGAGTTTATGTGGCTAGAAAGTTGAGGCACAAACGTCCCGGGTCCGTTGCTGATCTTGTCAGGCTTGGCCAGCTAAATTCTGATAGAAGAGGCATGTATGTCTCTGATCATCTCGCACTATTTCATTTTTGTATTTTTATTTTAAGTTTGTGTGTTTGTTGGGGCCTTGGGTGGTTTATGAGAATGGAGATTATTGCTCCCTGTCCGTGAAAGTTGCAAGATAAATACTTGAAAAATTGTTTTGATTATGTATTAAGCATCTTAATCCAGAGGATAAAAATTTAATTTTGTGGACCGAGAATGATTTTATACTTTTAACACAGATAAATGGCAAATATGTACATCTATTTGAAAATTCACCTAAAGGATGAGAAGTTTGCAATTGTCATGGAAGGTTCTAACTCTTGACGTACGTTTGGACTATGTTAGATTGCCTAAATAAATCATTCAGTAATGAAACAATTGTGCAACCTAAAGGCTTAAAGACGATAGCATTAGTGGTTTGTCACTATAACAAATGGCCAATAAGTAATTATGGTTCAAAAATTGCCAAATAAATCAAATCTTGCAAATATCATGGGAATTCATAATAGGAAATCCTGGAACTTGAAGGAACCAAGAGTATTTCTTTGTTCATCTATTGTTCTGTTAATAGATCAAAAGCAGTGATGTACGATGATCCATTTAACAATCCACAAGTGAAGATTAGTAAGAACAATTCAACTGTTGAAATTTGTGGAAAGGTTTATAAATTAGCTCCAGTGACTCTCACAACAGAAGAGCAAAACATACATCAAAAAAGGAGATCACGAGCCTATCAATGGAAGAGACCAACAATATTCCTTAAAGAAGGAGACCCGATACCCTCTGATGTGGACCCTGATACGGTTAGATGGATCCCTGCAAATCATCCTTTTGCGACCACCATTAGTGACATTGCTGAGGATTTGGCTCAAAATAACGTGTTTCAAACGCATGGCGTTCCATTCCGTATTCAGGCCGAGCATGAGGCATTGCAGAAAAAACTTGAAGCTTTGCAAACTGTAAGTGCTTTATCACCCTTGACTGTTTGACAAAAAACAAAATATTTAAAATAATAATATAATTTGTATGTACTCAGGATCAGAAGTTGAACAATATGGTAATTGATCCGGGAACTGCTCGAAATTTTGGGAGACCATTTAAGTCAAATCCCAAGTTAGATGATCAACAGGGAGAACAGAACACTAAGAACGGTCAAATGGGCCCACGACCAGACAGTCAACAGACTTTCCATGAGAGTAACAGCAACTCTACTTCTGAGGAAAAACAAACTCTATGAAAACCCATCTTTGTATGTTCATCATGGCCTATATCAATCTCATTACGATATCATGCTCTACATATCACAAAGTATATAGTTTTGGATCTATCTCAGATTCTTGATCTTGACTTTTACTGTTGTTTCCTTTGACTACCCAACATCATCCTGTTAAAAATGGGTGGATTTTTGTATTGTAACTATTGTTCCAGGTTCAAATTTTATTTTCATGTTTTGCTGCTTGTGGTATTGCAATAGTAGTGAAATGCATAAACAATTTACAACTTTTAAGTCATAAGGTACATGGCAAAGATGAGTAGACGACTCTCAACGCCTAATGTATAAATATAAGAACTCGAAGTGAAATGGCAAATCCCACGTTGATCTGAAAGATGTTCCCCTTTATTTTTTGTAATTTAAGAGCACAGGGTGTGGTAACCGGTGTTCTAGACAGTGTTCTGGAGAATGTTGAAAGTGAGGATTTTGTGGTGTGGTGAAAAAGTATTCACAGTGTTCTGGACTGTGTTCTGGTATTTTTTTATTATTTGTTTTATTTGAAAAATAAGAAGAAAACAAAACATAAAAAAGAAGAACATTGAAGACCCCAAAGTCCTGTAGAGGACGGTGAACACCAAATTTTACCGGAACATTGGTGAGAACACTGAGGCGGTGTGGGAGAACATTGAGCCTCAGTGTTCTTAATGTGCGGAAAGTATAGGCAATTATAATAACAAGTTTTAAATAAGGAAATACTAAATAATACTATCACACAATTCAGGCAAGTATTAACATGTTCGTATAATATAGCTATTTAAGTAAGTCCAAGTTCGAACACAGGGAACGTGATTTAATTTCTAACTAATTATTTATTCCTAATTACACTATTATACAAATAATATACAAATAATATACAATACAATATACAATAGTATACAAGATAGGGGGGACGTTTTAGTTCCGAACGAACATATTTATAATTGATACAGATTCTAATAGATAAGTTCTAGGAACAACTTAAGAATACTCAATTGGATAGAAGATTATATCTATTTAAACAATTATTTATTAAACGTATTATATCAACTTATGTCTATTTGCTTTGTTGGCTATTATTATTGGTGATTTACTAATGTTAAAAATCACAAAGATTAAGATAATTTTCATATAGTAGCATTGCCAAAGATTAAGTACAATATTACTATTTATTAAGATCTATCAGCAGTTTATTAATACAATTCCTAGCTTCGGTTGAATTACAGTGTTACTTAACATTAATAATTGACAATCATTAATTAACTTATAAAACTCACTAGCTTCGTAAAGTTATCTATATAAATCAGTTAACTTTTATCAATATTAATATAACACAAACAATTCTTGTATAATAAACATTCAATAATATAGTTCCAACATAAACATATAATTCATATAATAAATCTAATAAACATACATTTAAACATTCATAATGAAAACCTAATAAGTAATTAATTCAAATAAACAATATCCAAAATAACCCAAAAGATTAATAAAGTTACAAGGGTAAAGAAACCGAACCAATTAGCAAACCAGCTTTTCCTAGGGCTAAAAACCTTCAAACCCTAGCTCCTTGGCCTCCAAAATCGCACCTTAAATCGTCCTAAAACCCTAAGTTTCGTAAATTGTATTCTAGAATCGTATATCAAATGACCTAGCTTAAGCCTCTATTTATACTTTTTCAGGCCGACCTTTCAACCGCCGGTTGAATACTTCAACCGCCGGTTGAAGTAATTCGAATCCGGGTCCAACTCCACGTGTCTCCACCGCCTTAAACCCTAAAGCTCAACCGCCGGTTGGTTCATCCAACCGCCGGTTGAATGTTAATTCCAGAATATTCCAATTACGGGCTTGGGCTTAATATTTGGACTCTCATTCTTCATAACCGGACTTCTTTCTCTTTTTGGCCCAATTCTTCATTTTAACTCTTTTAGTCTTCATTTCTTCAAGGTCTTTAATCTTTATTTCTTTAAGTGCTTTAATTCTTCAGTTCTGGTCTCGTTCTTTTTCCTTTTTCTTCATTCTTCAATTAAAATACATTTATGCAATTATTAACAAAATAAGTATCTAAAATCATATAAATGCAATAAAATGTATAAAAATATGAGGATAAATTAATATAAAATATACTATCTATTTGATGCTTATCAGTTCTCAACCAAGAACACTATGCCACGGAGGACGATACCTTCTGCTCTAATAACACCAAATATTATTTAGAACGAAAATTTTGGAAAGAATGGATGAATAAATCTCAGCCATTCATTTTCATCAAACATCACTTTCCTTCACGTGTTAATTTTTTATTTCAAAAATGGCTAAGTGAAAATTTATAAAAACTGCATCATAAAAATCAACATCTTTATTCTCATCGATTAAACATCTCACATGATATACTTTTAACGATTTTTTTTTTCATTTTTAACCGGTTTTACAAATTGTACAATTTACTATCTCATGTGGTACTGTGTAGTATCACATGTGAATATGTGATACTCGTTGGTATCACATGTGATAGTCGTTAATATCACATGTGATCTTCGTTGGTATCACATGTGATAATTGTTTTCAAAATCCACTAAAAAAATGAAAAAAAAAGTTCACCGAAAGTATATCATGTGAGATGTCTAATCGAAAGGAAAAAATACTTATTTTTATGGTGAAATTTTTAAGATTTTATGACTAACTGTTTTTGAGATATTTAATTTTTATAAGCATGGGAAAAAGTGAGGGTTTTCTTAAAATGACTTTTGTACCCCTCCAAATGGAACTCTCTAATTGGTTCACCAATTCTCACCAAAATGTTATGTACTTATTTGAACCTTACTCTTTGCATTAATGTATGGGATTAGAGGGGCAACCCCTATACGAAGGGCCGAGGGACCAAAATTAACCTCATCCATTAATTTATTCGATTAACGGTCTAGATTAACTACATTTTAAATTTACTGCATTTTGGATTTACCGCATCTTATTTTATGTTTAAAATGTAGTGAATTTAAAATGCATAGAATCAGAACGGTAGAACAAATAAATCAATAGCTGAAATGAAGAGTTGGTTGCCTCTTCTTATAGGACTGTCCTTTTGAACATAGTAGTTCAAATTAAACAAACACTAATACTTATAGTGAAAAGCGCTGAAATTAAACTAAGATAGTCTATCATATTTGGTTATTTGGTTATCGTTATTAAAATAGATAACAAAAATAAGAAAGTTTCTAAATTAATTAATGTTTGCTAGTTAACGCCAAACCTTTTTAATTCACACTAGGGATATGGATGAAATAAATAGATATGAATATGAATGTAGATATGAATATGTCATGTACGAATATATCCATTTACCACCTCAGAATATTTTTAGCTATATTTTAGTAACTATTAGGATAAAATGATATTTTAAGTGTTGTTTTAGTTTCGAAATGGTTAATTATTAATGAGTAGTTCTTTGTAATAACAAGTTATCTAATACATTATACTTTCAATATTAATATTTGGTTGATTTTAAGCATCGTCTATTACATAATTATCTAAACTATAAATTTAACCCTTAAGTTGTATTCAGTATAAGCGGTTAGTATCATTTATGATAGTTTTATGCTATTATTTTCATTTCAAAATTAATTTATCGAGAGAATTGTTAATATCCAATGGAAGATGTATTAACCCGCTTAACCAGCGAATATAAATATAGATGATTAAATTAAAATTAAATGAATATAAATCAGATATGAATATTGCTCCACCATTGTCATCCCTATTCCTAATGATGGTACTAAGATATCTTTTACTCCGTATTAACTTATTTAAATATAAATGTGTTTTGATTTATTTATTTTTCCTTGAAAGGCTTATAAACGCGACGCTTGATTTCAACATAAATGTTTATTCCGTAGATAAATTTATTTTATTTCGGACGACCATTTTTGTTGGCTAAAAAACTTACTACGTATTATATGTCTTCGGTCATGTCTGATTGTCTAAATCATAAGGACTAGTGACGAGTGAAGACTATGTCCAAATCTTGTATAGTCCGTAATTGTTTAGTCAAATGACCGTTAATATATAAATTTAATTGTGCTCTATCTTTTAAATTAGAGTAAATTTCATAAATGTTTCATGTGGTTTACATTGATTTACGAAAATAGTCATTGGACTTTTTTTCAACGTTTTCGGTCCAATAACTTTGGATTTGCTCGCAAATGATCCCTTAACTTTGAATTTTGCTCGCAAATGGTCCCTCCGTCTAACTTTGGATTTGCTCGCAAATGGTCCCTTAAGGACCATTTGCGAGCATATCCAAAGTTATTGGACCGAAAACGTTGAAAAAAGAGTACATGGACTATTTTCGTAAATCAATGTAAACCACATGGACCATTTATGGAATTTACTCTTTAAATTATTAAAGTAACAATAACAATGTTCCATTTCAACAGTAAAAGCAATTATGATTTATTGTTTGGGTTTTCATCTTTATTGTCCTATACAATCATCATCATCATCTTCACAAATAAAATAAAACAAATAAGTAGAAGAACTAAGGTAATCGAACATGTCAAAGACTTCATTTTTCATTGCATTTCTCATGGTTCTTCTTATGACAGGTAACCTTCTGTATATTCATCTTTTTATTATTAGCAACATGTAATATCACTTTGCAAAAGACAGATATATTGTGTTGTTGGTAGCTTACATGAAATATCAATTTCTCAACTTTGTTTGTCGATAACCAAATAGACATTGTTTTTTTAATTTGCAGGTTTAAAATTGACGATTGCTGACGACCAGTGGCGGATCTAGAAAACTTGATCCTGGGGGGCGAAACTAACTACGTTAAAAAATTTGGATGATGAAAGTCTTTGAATGATATATTAAAAACGAATAAATAACAATACAAAGCGTGAAGAAATTTTAAGACGGTTAAAAAATGGCTTATATAACGGTGAAGTTTTAAATAAAAATTGTGAAACGACTTTCAAACTACGATTGTTTTATAAAGACAACCCTACAAACCACACATATATACTCATTATCTCTAATTTAACTTGAACTCAGATATTGGTGAGTTGTTTCATGTAGCGCTTGTCCAATCGTAGTTTCATCACAACATAAATACTTCAACAAAGAAAATTGATCTCTACAATACTAATATAGGCAATATGAGAAGAAAATATTATAAACGTACTAAGGAAAACTAATTGACTTCTAAAAGTATGAAAAGATTAACAGTAAGAAAATATACTAACTAGACAACAAACATCGGTGTAATTTGGTTAATTTGAAAAACTTGAATGTAACAATTAAGTTCAACACTCCTTAAGCTAAAAATTCAAATTTTAATCACTCAAACAAAAATACGTTCAACCTTTATAACAGTATATAATAATAAAAAAGCATATACATAATTACATATACGTATACGTAATGGGTGGTGATATTTCCACCATCCAAAACGATAAATCCACCACATGTATGCATTAACAGGTTGTACAGTACAACCTGTTAATATATACATGTGGTGAATTTATCATTTTGAATGGTGGAAATATCAATTGTCATACGTAATATATTTAGTATATGTTCACATATATAATTAGCGAATTTCAGATAGCATAGAGTGAATTTTTATGAGTTAATTAAATAACATACACAAAAGGAAAAAGAAGTAAAAACATTGACATAGACTTTTTGTATTGTTGCTTAGTTAAAAATGTTACTTTTCTTTTGTAAGCCATGTTCCCACATCGCCTAATAAAAATGTTGTTGAGCGGAAGATGGATATGGATATAAAAAGATGAAATATGTTATCTTTGATTTAAATGAGTGAGGGCATTATTCATATTGGGCTGGGCCGCTGGGGGCTTGATTATTTGTGGGCTGAGGGCATAACCAGAATAGTTGGAAAATATCCACTATAATTAGCTAATATTTGATGGGTTATTGGGGGCAGGTGACCCCACTTCAGTCCGAAGAGATCCGCCCCTGCTGACGACTTCTGTGAGAAGTCTTATTTTCAACCTCAACATTGCGTAATTCAAGAATGCAAAGCGTTTTGTATTAAACAATTTGGGTTAGTAGCGTACGGACGTTGTGCGAAGTTTTTCTTTTGCCATTGTCTTTACAAATGTAATTAAGGGGCTAATCATCTTTACAATAACTTATGAGAGAAGAGTTCAATTGAGACCATTTGTTTTGTGTGAGAATTGGGGAACCAACCACAATATGCCATGTGTCACCTTTTTCTCTCTCATCCACGTTTTTAAAAATTAAATATCTCACAAACGACAAATCGAAAAATCATGAAAATTGAACCATAACTTTCAGCGTTTTATCCTCTTCGATTTACCGTCCATCAAGGCATACTTCCGACGAACTTTTTTTTTTTTCATTTTTTTGGTGGGTTTTACATATTAGAGCACACTGAGTGCCCTTAGTTTTCGCACCGTTTTCACAACGAAAACGCCGGACTCCGGCGTTCGGCACTCCGGGCCGACGTTTCGAGTCGGCGTTTTCGTCCACCGTCCATTCTAAAACGCTGGTTCCGGCGGCATTTTTCTTTTTTTTTTTTTTGTTTTTTATTGTTTTCTTTTCTTTTCGTTTGGATATAAGGGATTAAAAAAAAAGTTTAAAAAAAAAAAATCTAAAAACTGAAGCTGCAGATTCAACGAAGAAGATGAAGTCTAAATTTGTAATTTTTTATAATTTACATTATGGTCCCCTGATCTATGCGTAATGTTACAAAATAAATAAATATTAAATAGAAATAAATATAATTTACATTATGTATAATTTACATTTCATAATTAATTTTTTTTTTGTTTTTTTCGAATGGTCCGAGGGTTACAAAGGAAACAAAAAATAATAATTAAATAATTACGAGAACACTGATAATAACACTGACAATAACACTGAAACTCAATGTTAACCAATACCCCACTTTTCTGCTTCAGTGTTTTCGTTCAGTGTTTTCGAGAACAATGAACTAAACACTGAAATAGCATCGAGCGCTCCTTGTGCTCTTAGTAACACATGTGTTAGTGATTGATTATACATTTGATTTAGGGTTTAGGGTTAGGGTTTAGAGTTAGGGTTTAGCAGGGTTTAGTGTTAGGGTTTAGCAGGGTTTAGTGTTAAGGTTTAGCAGGGTTTAGGGTTTAGTATGATTTAGGGTTTAGAGTTTTATAAAGCGTTTAGGGTTTAGGGTTTGGGGTTTATGGGTTAGTGTTTAGGGTTTAGGGTTGGGAGTTTGGGGTTTCGTCACACTAACCCCTAAACCCCAAACCCTAAACCCTAAACGCAACACTGTAACACACGTGTTAGCAATGTGAAACCCACTAAAAATAGTGGAAAAAAACTCGTCGAAAGTATGCATTAATGGACAGCAAATCGAAGAGGATCAAACGCTGAATCTAATGGTGCAATTTTCATAATTTTTCGATTTGTCGTTTGTGAGATATTTAACGTAAGGGGTAAATGGGTTTTGTATTCTCTTTGTACACATGTCACCATATCATTGGTTCATCTATTCTCACACAAATTTTTAGTCTCATTTGAACCTTACCCTAACTTATGAACTAATGATAAAATTGAATCTCGTTTTAATATATATGTTACGAATCGTGTTTACATATTACGAGTTTATATTAATCTTGTATGTGTTGGAAAATGGATTAATTTTTTAGGCGTTGATGTACCCTTGTTCAATTTGTGTGATGGTTACTAAAGAACATTATATATAGGGTTAAGTGTTTGTAAATGTATATAACTATTCGTTGGCTTCTTTAATGTGTACAAAACTAAATTGACCAACATTGTATGTACGTAACTATTTAGTTCGACTATTCAATGTATGCAACATGCTATATCAAGTCAAATATTTATGTGTAACCGGTTACCTAGTTTTACTCTACTTAATTCCAGGTATTAAATGAGGTGTTATATTACAAACACAAAGAATAAATAAAAAAAAGTATCAAAAGTTCAAAATAAAAGAACAAAGCCAACAAACACTTTTTTTAAGTCACCAATTTTGCGTTTGCCAATAACTTACCCACCAAAATGTATAATTTGTGCTTTTGAAGATGAGAAACAAAGGTGAAGTTCACCCTTCAAGTATAATTTTTTCATCGCCGGTTATAAACTGAAAATCACATATTTGAAGAGAGTAAGAGTTACACATAAATTCATCTCCCTCAACGATCTTCACCAACGATTAAAAATAAATTGCCTTGGTAAATTACATGAATTCATCTCTGACAATGAATGTCAGCTGAGCTACGGATCTTAAAATTACAGATACGAAGGAAGTAAGACCATCTCCAATGGAGGTTTATAGATCAAGTCCATGGTGACATAGAAATTATGTGGCGTTTGTAGCATGGACAACCCACTGTAGATTCAAGTTTATGCACAAAGTCCATACAAATATAAAGGAAGTAAGACCATCTCCAATGGAGGTTTATAGATCAAGTCCATGGTGACATAGAAACTATGTGGCGTTTGTAGCATGGACAACCCACTGTAGATTCAAGTTTATGCACAAAGTCCATACAAATATTGAAGAAGTCCATACCCATGGACATCCAAAAACCTTGTGAGAATAATTATGTGGGTCCCTACCACACTCAACCATCTACAAATTGATATATTTATATTAATATTACTAGCATAATACCGCGCTATGCAGCGAAATACGATGTACTACTGTAAATAATGACTTGACCATAGTTATATATATTGTCCGTTCTTCACGGATTATCCATGATGGCGACTCAATAACAGTAATTTATTCGTATGTAGAGTTGATGATGCGGTATACGGTAGTAGTGAAAATGATAATACTAATATTAAATGAAAAATTACATATGTTAATTTTACAAGTTGAGTCTTAATTTTAAGAGTAACCATATATAATACACCAACATGCTTTATATATTAGTATAGATAATAGATAATGTAAATAGGACCTAGTTATGGACTTGTGAAGTTTATAGGAGTAGAGAGATAAATTTATAGAACTAACGGTTTATAGAAAGCTGATGTGACAGTGCTATGGACTTGAAGAAGTCCACAACATTAGTGATGCTCTATGAGTTCCGACAACGATGTCTCGGTTTCGACTGTGAAGGAATAGTTAGATAATCGTATACCATCCTGAATGGGCCTTGTAAACATATACAGGAGCCCATTTAGGATAAACCCATTCACAGGGACCTGAAACAGGGGAGCCCATACAGGGACATGGGGCAGGGAGCCTATTTAAATAAAAATCAATTAACAGGAAAAGCCCAAGAACAGGGGCACTTACTTGACAGGAAACTTATTTGGATGAAAGGCCCATAAGCATAAGCCCAGCAATATAGCGCAAGCCCATCAAGTTAGGGTTCATGTCCCCTATCAGGGGATAACATTATAACGGATTTCACCTACGTTAGTGGTGGTCTCCTCAAGGACCGACAAGGGTTTCTTCTCAGCCATATCATTGGTCCACGTCATCACATGTGACCCACAAGCAGGAAGTATCAATTACAACCATACGATCAAATTTTAGCGAGATCGTGAGTTAACCGTACGATGAACAGTACCACCAAGATCGTGACTCAACCGTACGATCAGTACTAGCAAGATCGTGAGTCAACCGTACGATGAATAGTATCACCAAGATGGTGATTCAGCCGTACGATTAAAACCATGAGATGGTGACACGTGGCAAAACTTGCCCACCGAGGTGATCAAAAGGTACTATAAATACGAGGGCATGGATACTATTCACGCCAACACCTCCAAATATACCTTCATCACCTACACATCAACCACCATCATCACGAGGAGATCACTGTTCATCTCCTCACCACCGATTCTCACCACCCACGGTTTCGTTCAATACACTTCGGCGGGTTACCCACGTAAGTCACGGAGAGCTACGAATCGGATCAAACCCACTAGCACTCAGGTATGAAAAATATGTCTGATCAAATGGCGCCATCCATTTGTTGAAACCCTAGATCTATTGCTGAGCTAGCAAAATAATTCTAATCGTTTCTCTTATATAACTCAGTGATAAATACCATGGCGACAAACACTGGTCTCACACCAACGGCCGGTGAAAACATGATGCATTTCACCGTCCAAAACACACAAACGCCAATGGATACTTCTGGGGAGATGGCTGCATGGAATCACCGGCAAGTGCTAGAGCAAGCACGCCGGCAACTGGATTTCACAACACCAGGGGGAAAACATCACCACAGCAGGGGCCAATACCAACGGCTGGGCAACAACCCTTTATGGGAATAGGATCTCAGTCCTTTCCACAAACTCAGTCAAGTATTGGTCAACAATCCGCCTAGCAGAATTTTCAACAGGCGTTCTAGCGGCCGCTTGTGCAAACATTTCCGCAGTTTCCCCAGCAAAACACTCAAGAGACATCTCATCAGCCGTTTACGCAAACTTTTCAGCAACCATTTGCGCAAACTTTTCAGCAACCCTTTGCGCAAACCTTCCAACAGCCCTTCGATGAAAATTTTCAACAGTTTCCCACATCACAGCAACATTTTCAGGCACCATTTCAGCAGGGAACATTTCCCACGCAAACAATCTTCTCACAACATACAACACCAGCACAAGCATCTGTGCAGGAGACAGCTAATACTTTGGGACAACTATTGGCACAGCTGATGCAACCTCCTGTAGTACCACCTCCTCCCCCACCATTACCACCCATGTTGGCAAATCTTCTAGCAGTTATGCAAGGAAAAACATCACAGCCGCAAAGTGTAATCCCTGATTCGAACACTCAATTCCACCCAGCTATCGCTAGTGTACCACTCCCCCTGGGGGTAACGGTCCCTGCTACTCTGGGAACCTATGATGGAACAACGGATCCTAAAGATTTTATCCAGTCATTTCATCATGCTATCAAAACACAACACTGGGAGGACGCAGTCGCTTGCCAAATGTTCCCTTCGGTGCTCAGGTCATATGCTAAGTCATGGTTTTGGGATTTACTAGAAAGAAGCATTACCTGTTTCAATGACATCAGGCGAAAGTTTGTGAGCCACTTCCACCAGAAGAAAAAACATGTTAAATCACACGTGGAAGCACACATGATAAAACAGCACCCTCATGAATCCCTGGAAGACTTTATTGACAGGTATACCGATGAATGTTTAAAAATTCTAGGATTGCCAGAAAGCCAGCAGGACTCAGGTTTCATATCCTGCCTGGATGATAATCGGTTCCAGGCACTGGTGGATAAATTCATCGGATAGACACCGCCAACCTTTGCAGCACATGTGTCTCAAACCAGGGACTATATCAGGGCAATGGAAAAACACCAACTAAACCGAAGAAATAAGCAGTGTAACACCCTGAAATTGGGCCCAGTAGAATCAGGTATTTCTTTAGATTTAAATATGTACATTTAATTGTTACATATGTTTGAATGTGAAATTAATAGATAAATAAGCCTCAGGAAATATTGTGGCTAGTAAAATATTATTTGTTTTAAATAATATTAGATGACGGTATAATATAATAATTTTCTCGCAATTGGCATTTAGGTTCCAGACAATAGATCAAAAGGTGGTATTATATTGCACTGTGAAATGAGGGGGAGTTGGGTAAATAAGAGAGTGAGTCGACCTAACTTTTCCCCAAATTGATTGTTCTTCATTTTTGTTTCTTTAAAAACCTTACCAAAACAAAATAATCCTAGTGATCATAGATGCAAGAGTAATCAAGATTGAAGCTTGAAAACACTAAGATAATCATCCTCATCATCTTATTCTTGCTTCTTCTTTATCTTGTAAGTTATATTTTATATATATGATGAGTTTTAAGCAAATTATTGATTATTATGATTTGAAGCTTGATGAGCTAAATTGATGTTTGTATATCGAATTGATGATGATGATTGAACTTCTTTACTTGATTACATAATAAAACATGATAGATTTCTTAAGTTTTTTAGTTGGAATGGAAATTGTTAGGTTATAAGTGATTTTGATGATTGTGATGAATTGTTACTTGAATCTTGGTTGCACGATGATAGTAAGTGTTATTGTGACTCAAAATTGGTAAATATTGATGTTTGCAAGCTGGTTTTGAGGAAAAATGGGTTTTTGGTACGACTTGATGAAGTGCAGGAAATCTGCATTTTCGTGCAGGTCTTCAATGGGAATCCGGACGGATTCATGGGAATCCGGACGTATTCCCGGGAATACGGCGTATTCCCTGGCATATTCATGAACGTATTCCTTAATTTAAGTTCTGACTTGGAAATTGATCGGGAATACGGCGTATTCATCTGAATCCGGTCGGATTCAAGTGAATACGGACGTATTCCAGGGAATCCGGGCGGATTCCCACTGCAGATCAATACATTGTCTTTTTACTAATTATGATTATATATCTATATATGTAGAGTATCTATTATATAATACATGTTTGATTCGTAAGTTATGAGTAGGTGAAGTGATTGTTTCCTTAACAATGTGCACTTAAATTAAGTTACTAATTCGAGTGTTTTAATGTGATTTCAGACAAGTCGAAGACTCAGTGAATTAGTCAACTGAGTAGTGGAAGTTAAAGTGGACAGGTGAGTGGACTTTGATCTCTCACTATATTTAGTGATCACTTATGTGGTTACTCCAAGTGTTAATTGTGCATTCGTGTGTTAAGCTTTTTGTGAATTAGTAAGCGAGTGTTATGAGATCTATTGATAAGTGTGTTAAGGAGGTCAACTTGTTGGACGTTTTGTTACAGGTTAGTCAACACAAGAGTTGTGAACATGTGTTGTGAATAGAGCTTGTGTTGACTAAAGGTAATAAACCATTATCGGTTAACCACTGTATTGGCCTGCAGTTGGTGTAAGTGTCGCTTGGTGGGCCACCGCGGCTGAGGGTGCCACAAGGGCCACCGATCCTCTAGTGATGTTGAGTCCATGTGTTAAATTGATGTAGACTCATGGTGTTAAACTAAGTGTAGTGTTAGTAATGAGTTAACTCACTTAGCTTCGTGCTAATCCCTCGTTGTTTACTCCTTGCAGGTTAATATATTTTGTTAAGGGCGGGTCTCGGAGTAAATTGAAGGAGTGTTCGACAATGATGAAACTCTGATGATTTTTGTAATACTTTAAATGTTTTGTTAAAGTAACGCCCACCTAATTTGTGTAGTTATATAACGAAATACTTATGTAAAGGATTATGTATATTTTGGATAATCCAGGGTTATCTATATATGGGATATTGCTTCCGCTATGTAAAAAAAAAAAAAAATGTACCTAAATTAGAGGGGCGTTATAAGCAGGCTGTCAACAATTCCAGAAGTGATCAGAGATACCAACCATATCAGGGGCGTGGTAAATGACAGCAGGGGGGAAAATTCAGCAAAGGAAACAGATTCCAGCCTTATAACAAGAACGGAGAAAAAGACATGGTCGTAGCCTCCCTGTCAAAAACTCCACATGAAATACTAGCTACTGAGCCCCTGGCTAAAGGTTTCAAGAAGCCACACCCCATGGCTTCCAAAGCAAAAGATAACGGCAAGTATTGCAAATTCCACAAGGAAGGGGGCCATGACACGAACGAATCCAGGGAACTCAAGGCGCAGATATATAAAGCTATTAAGGACGGCAAATTAGAGCACTTGGCCCAGGGAGCCAGGGACTTCCAACAGGGCGAAGCCAAAAAAGGCAAAGCTACAGCTGAACTACCAAAACCAGATGCAGTAATACTCATGATTAGCCCCCTGGCCCCAAGACAAAAGCGAAAGATAGACCAAGTAGAGTTATGGGAGCTGCAGGAGATAAGCTTCCCAGCCATACACAGAGTAAACCCATCCGCTGAACCATTGGTAATTACAGCAAGGATTGCCAACTTCCAAGTCGGCAGGGTGTACTTAGACAATGGCAGTTACACAGAAATTATGTATGAACATTGTTTTGAGCAACTATCAAAGAATGTTAAGAGTAGCAGGGAGGAGTTCCTGCAACCACTAGTTGGTTTTTCAGGAGAAAGAAATTGGCCACTGGGGAAGATCAAGCTCGAGGTTACCTTGGGAACTTACCCGCGTTACAGGACAACCACGCTAGAATTTGTGATTGTCCGCTCCCCATCCAAGTATAATGCCATACTGGGAAGAACAGCTATGCTCCAATTCGGAGCAATAACTTCAACGGTTCACGGAATGGTGCGTTTCCCAACACCAGAAGGAATAGCAACTGTTCATGCTGATAGAATATTACAAATCGAGTGTTCACAGGTAAACCAAACACCAGATGCAAATAATTCACCCCAACCAGATAATGAGCAAGAAGAGATTGTGGTAAACCAGGACTTTCCTGATCAAACAGTCAACATTGGCAAGAAGCTTCCCTCCAGGGTCAAACAACAGTTAAAAGCATTGTTCATCGAAAATCATGACGTATTTGCTTTTCAATCAGCTGACATGACAGGAATACCAAGAAGCATCGCTGAACACTCCTTGAATGTAAAACCTTCGATCACACCATCAAGGCAAAAGAAACGAGGGATGGCACCAGAAAGAAGTGCATTCCTGCAGAAAGAAGTAGAAGATTTGGTTGCCGCTGGTATCCTCAGGGAAGTTAAATATCAAACTTGGGTAGCAAACCCAGTCATGGTAAAGAAGCCCAATGGCTCATGGAGGATGTGTGTCAATTACTCCGATTTAAACAAAGCTTGCCCAAAAGATAACTACCCGCTGCCTGAATTAGATTGGAAGGTCGAATCCCTAGCAGGATACAGGCTAAAATGCTTCCTAGACGCTTACAAGGGCTATCATCAAATACAAATGGCCGAGCATGACGAAGATAAAACGGCTTTTCACACCAATCAGGGGATCTTTTGCAACAAGAAAATACCCTTCGGTCTCAAAAATGCAGGAGCAACTTACCAGCGTGTCATTGACTCAGTTTTTAGACACCAAATAGGCAGGAATGTAGAAGCCTACGTCGACGACTTGGTAATCAAAAGCAAAACAGAAGCTAACATGTTGGAAGACATTTCAGAAACATTCGCTACACTCAGAGGCATCAATATGAAGCTCAATCCTTCCAAGTGCTCTTTCGGAATGGAGGAAGGCACATTTCTTGGGCACGTAATAACCACAGGGGGTTTTCAGGCTAATCCAGACAAAGTTCAGGCGGTAACTAATATGCCTTCCCCAAAAACCAAACAGGAAGTTCAAAGCCTATCAGGAAAGATAGCCGGCCTAACTCGTTTTCTATCAAAAGCTACAGAACGCTCCCTGCCGTTCTTCGCGACGTTAAAAGGTGTTAAAGGTAAAAATGATTTTTAATGGACCGATCAGGCAGAAAAGGCATTCCAGGAAATGAAAGAATTTATGGCAAAACTACCAACCCTCACCGCACCAATCCCAGGAGAAGCCCTAACTCTGTACCTGGAAACATCTGAATCCGCTGTAAGCTCAGTACTAATAGCAGAACGAAACAAGGTACAAATGCCTGTGTACTTTGTTAGCAAAGCCCTGCAGCCAGCAGAGTTGAACTATTCACCCATCGAGAAGCTCATCTTGGCCTTAGTTCACTCTGCACGACGCTTGCGCAGATATTTCCAAGCACATCAAATAATAGTGCTCACTGATCAGCCAATTAAACAGGTGCTACAAAAGCCTGAGAAGTCGGGAAGGTTAGCCAAGTGGGCAATAGAGTTAGGGGAACATGAAATCGAATTTTGTCCCAGAAATGTGGTAAAAGGTCAAATCATGGCAGATTTTTTGGCCGAGTTACCAGGAGAGTGTGAAGGCAAGACCTCACTGACCACCAGCAATCCTGTCAGGGAAACCTGGGAACTTTATACTGATGGTGCAGCGAGCTCTGGGGGGTCAGGAGCAGGGCTGATACTTACAAGTCCAGCAGGGGAAGAACACACTTACTCCCTGAGGCTTGATTTTCCAGTAACCAACAATGAAGCCGAATACGAAGCTTTGATTGCAGGCCTAAAGATAGCTGATCAAATGGACATTATGTCCATCCAAATGTTTGTTGATTCACAGTTAGTAGCTAACCAAGTTAATGGAAGCTTTGAAGCAAAAGAAACGGCGATGAAAAAATACTTGGAAATAGCCTAAGGGATGGCAAAAAAGTTCAAACAATTCAAAATTGATCAAGTACCAAGAAGCCAAAACAAAAAAGCTGATGTACTAAGCAAGTTGGCATCCCTGACGTTCGCCCACTTGACAAAAGAAGTATTGGTAGAAGTCCTGAAACAAAAGTCAATCGACAGGGATAATGAGGTGAGCCCCATTGAAGAGACAGAAAACAACTGGATGACCCCGATCAGGGAGTATCTCCTGTATGGAAAGCTCCCTGATGATAGGTTCCTCGAAAGAAAAATCAGGGTCAAGTCTCCAATGTACACTATCGAGAAAGGAGAACTCCTCAGGAAGTCATTCTTGGGGTTCAATCTCAGGTGTGCAGGTCCAAAACAGGCGGAGATGTTGATCAGGGAGGTGCACGAGGGATCATGTGGCTTACACTCTGGCCCACGGGCAATCACTGGAAAGATAATGAGGCATGTCTACTTCTGGCCAACCATGCACCAGGATACCTTAGCTGTGGTGAGAAAATGTCAATCCTGTCAAATTCACGCCCCAATATTAAGAACCCCAAAACATGACCTCATTCCTGTCACATCCCCATGGCCATTTTACAAATGGGGAATTGACATTGTGGGCCCTTTGCCTCCTGCTACAGGCGGAGTTAAGTTCATTTTGGTAGCCATCGATTACTTTACCAAATGGGTAGAAGCTAAACCGGTAGCTCATATATCCGGAAAGAAAATGGTTAATTTCGTTTGGGAAAATATAGTATGCAGGTTTGGGATTCCTCATGAGATCATCAGCGACAACGGAACACAATTCGCCTCAGATCCTTTCAAATCATGGTGTAGTGAGTTATCAATTAAACAGACCTTCACCTATGTTGCTCACCCACAGGCGAATGGGCAGGTGGAAGTAAAAAACAGAGACATTGTTGCTGGGATCAAAGCAAGGCTGGGTAAATCTCAAACAAGGTGGGTTGATGAGCTTCCGAATGTGCTATGGGCCCACCGCACAATGCCAAAAAAGAACAGTACCTAGGTAACACCCTTTAGCCTTGTCTATGGAACAGAACGGTCATCCCTGCAGAAATTAGTGTACCAACGGAAAGGGTCTTACAGTTCGAAGAAGAAGCCAACTTAGTATCCTTAAAAGAGAATCTCAACTTAACAGAAGAAATCAGGGAAATGGTAGCTGTTCAGGAAGCCAAAAACAAGCAGAAAATGGCCAGGTATTATAACAGGAGGGTTCAATACAGGGAGTACAAAGCAGGTGACTATGTATGGAGAAAGAATGAAGCCTCCAGAGCCGAAGACACAGGAAAGCTCGGGCAGAACTGGGAAGGACCTTACCAAGTTACAGAAGCACATGGCAACGGGGCCTACTCCCTAGTTCATCTAGACGGTACACCTGTTCCCCGCACCTGGCATGCAACGAACTTAAAAAAGTGCTACATATGAACAACTCTGTAAGCCTAGGAGGACTTGATCAACCTTCCCAAATGGCATGTTTTGTTGAATCACTTTATCAATAAAACTAAGTTGTTCGTGCCAATTAATCGTTTATTTCATAAATATTCAGGTTGTTTAAAGTGTGTCAAGGACGCATCCTGTAAAAAGGTTTGTCATATGCACAGGGCCAGTGTAACACCCAGTTTTCGGGTCTAGTAGTATTAAATATTTTCTAGACTGCAAATTATTATTTAAATGTGTCAGAAAATAATTTCGTTGTGCTAGTTGAAAATAAATGGGTAAAAGAGTCAAATAATTTATTGTGACTAATAAATTATTAATGGTTTTAATTTTATTTAGTTGACGGTAAAATAAAATAATGGTTCCCCGTAAATGGTTTTTTAAGTTCCAGACAATAATAAGTACGGGTAATAAAATTAAACACTTATAGGATAAGTGTTATATGTTGAGTCAGTGTTTTATTTCTTCCCTCATACACACATACGATACATACATACTTACCATCAAGAAACCCTAAACTAAATCATGAAGAAATCATCAAATTGGAGTTGCATAATTTGAATTCAAGATTCAAGAGGATAGATTATCATCTCCTAATCCTTCTATTCAACTTGTAAGTCTCTAATTCTTGAATTATAAACCCTAGAATTTGGGGGTTTTGGTGTTCTTGAGTAAGATCCGAAATTAGGATTTGATTTTGTGAAGTTGTTGTTAGTTAAGCTTGTTGTTGGTAATAACTAACATGATTCATGCTTAAAATTATATTTTTGATTTGGGTTCTTAAACTTCTTGATGATTTTGATGAGTTCATGGGATTTTGATGAGTTAATGGTATTAATAAGTATTGATAAGAAGGTTAGTAGCCTTAATCTAACCTAATAATGGATTAGCCAAGTTAAGTGAATTGTAATTTATGTGGGTTTTGTGAAAAGTGTGATGATTGGGTGTTAATTCATCTTGATTGACAATAAGATGGGTTGTTATAGTGTTATTGGTAAAAGATGAGTTAGTATATGAAGTAGATATTCATTGAAGCTATGATGATTATGAGTTATTAATGAAATAATGGATGAAATAAAGTGTGAATTCTTAAAATATGAGGTTAATGGTTTAATTATGTTAATTAACTATAATTGAGGTAGATTAATGGGATAATATGATTCTATGATCATAATTTGCTAGTGATGATAAACTAATGACGTTGAAATAGTTATTTATAATATGGATTGAATAATGAGAACTGTGGTAATTATGTTAATTCTTATGAATTGAGTAAATCGGGTTTGTTGTTAATCTATTAGAATGATGTTGTAGATATTTGAGACAAGTAACTAACTTGTATTATTCTATTGTATTGTCAGATGTGCAGAAGGCTCAGTGATATTAGACTACTGAGTGGATGCCTGAGATATTCGGTGAGTGGATCTCTAATCCTCAGCGTAACTTGGTTGTAATAAGTTTGGTTACAACAAGTAACGTGTTATTACTTTATTAGTTGCATTGATGATTATGTTGATAGTAATAATACTGTTGATATGTTGACTAGTTGAATATGTGACTTGTTGATTACGTGATCACTTGAATTAATTGGCCTTCGGGCATCAGTTGCTAATGAGGTCAACGAGTTGATGAATGGTTGGTTGGGCTAGTTGGTTATCCAAAGTTTAACACACCTCCTGTGTTAGTTGAAGATAATCACTAGTTATCGGTCTCGTCCGTATGGCCATACGGATAGGTTGGATAAGTGTTCTTGGGGAGCCACCCGGGTTTATGGTTATCCCCAGAGCCGCCGATCCTCATTATGGTGTTGTTGATTAGTTGATGAGTTGTATTGTGTACTTGCTTGTTTAGTGTTAAGTGTTGTACACAAAGTTGTTGAGCTAAGTTAGGCAGTTGATTAGTTATCTGCTCACTTAGCGTTATGCTAATCCCCCACATTAACACTTCTTGCAAGTTTTGGCTTTATTATTGGGTGGGCAAGAAGTTGGCTAGAAGGAATGTTTGACCACGAGGCTCTACTTTGATAGTTGAATTGTATAAAATAATGTTTCATCATTTTTTTACATAACACCTCGGTTGAAGAAATTATAGTTTTGAAAAGGTTGAATTTTATATGTTGATACAATGAAGTAAATTATGACTATCTATTTGGACTTACGCTTCTGATTTACTATATTTAAATAATAATAAATGAAGGGTGTTATAGCCAGCTCCTTGGCCGGAACTACGCGATATAGTTCCACAATACCCCACTCCCTGCACTTGGCTGACAGAATCACCCGAAATAGCAGACAGGAGTGGCGGCCCTGCCACAGTGGAAGGTGAATTCTAGCCCTATCCCTGGCAGATATTCACCTCAACCAATAGGTTAGCAAAGTGTTGAATCAGACCAAAGTAGGAATGACACAAACATCCGCCAATAGGCTTGCTAGCTGATCAACCCTGCACCATAGGCAAACTAGAATTTGCCAGGTCATGACCATACACAATTATTAACAATCTTCCAAAAATAAGAGCCCATACAAAAGAGTACTCTAAGAAACAAAATATCACGGGCAAACAAATACAGCTCAGACAAAAGCCATCATATAAATATTACAAAATGTATATTACAAACCATCATAGCAATTGTTTACAAGATTAACAGATTAAGAGAAATCAAATAGATCCGGGCTTCATTGAGAGGATAGCCTCAACAGGCATATCCAAATCCTCTATCAATCTTTCCAGGAAGGGTGAGGTGGATAAGTCAGACAGAACCTTTTGTGCCGCCTGGACCTTGGTTGCAATCTCTGGATCAACAAAGGCGCGTAACTCTTCAGGAAGAGGGTCAACATGCTTCATAGCCAGGGATGCTGACTCATGTCTTCCCTGAGCCCTGATAAGCTGCAACGGGCGACCAAAGGGTCCAATAATCCCCGGGCAACCCATAGAGGTAATTATCAGGTCAGGGAGCCCACCTTGAAGTTTCTTTTTTTTCCTCTTGTGCAGCGTCCCTATCAAAAACCGCCTGATCCCTCTCGGCAACCGCCTGGTCCCGAGCTGCAAGGGCTTCATCTCGTTGGACAATGGCAGCGTTAAGGTCCTACCCACTTTGCTGCAGGGAAGCCTCCATCTCGCCTGACTTTCTCACCTAATTCATACGAAAAATCTCGAGAAATTAATATCAACTAAGTTATAAGGAAAAACATTTCCCAATACAAATGTTACCTGCTCAGAAAGCTGAGCCCTCAGAGATTCTATCTCCTTGACCATCTGATCAACTCTAGATAAATCAGCAGAGTGGTCAGCTTTGAATTTCTCGAAATCCTCCCTCTCCTGGGCTGCCTTAGCTCGATCTTCTTTGAGGGCCAAACCCAGTTTCCTGCTAAGTTTCTCGAAATGGTCGGCCACCTTCAAGATATTGATACCCCACATGAAGGAATCGAAGGTGGCCTTCAGACCGCGATTGATACTCTGGCGGGCATTCAGGGAAGCCATCTTTTTCTTGATAGCCGGGGGCATTGCATGCATAACATAGTCTTTGCAAGACTGTAAATCACGCCCAGGGTTATCTGCCTGGAATGCCCACCCAGGAATAAAAGTAGGGGAATCACTTAATCCAGCGTCAGGCTGCGTAGGGATACGACCCCGAGCGCCACCTAGAAAATCCGTGGCATCATCGTCTTCGTCCACGTCCATGTCGGGAAGAGAAAAGCTTGAGTTGCTTCCCGCCTGAAGCCTGGAGGAGGAGTCACCCCCAGTCAAAAAATGAATTTTTCTTTTCTTCTTGCTAATCGGCGTCTCACCTTCCTCGCCTAAAAAAGAAATTAAGGAAGAAATGTAAGTTAACAAACCTTAAAATTAAAGGTGTCAAACAGCAGGATAACGTACCAGAAATTTCATACGCAATCCCTCAGAAGGGTGAGACTGGGAGAGGGGCTCTGCAGAATCAGAACCACCAGCATCCATTTCGCTGGTCTCCAGGGAAGATAAAGAAGCAGGACGGCTGGTTTTCCTCTTTTTCTTTCTACCACCACCGGCAACGTTCTTCTTCTTCTTTCCAGTAAACTCCCCCAAATCATCGACGGTTGTGTAATCAGGGGGAATAGTAGACCCTGGGGGAAGCGTAGGCATAGGAGTACCATCGTGATTCATAGGGACGTTGTCAACCGAAGTATGACCTATCTCAACACCAGACAGGTCATCAGCGGCAAGGAAGCTGTTAAAATTCATCACTGAAAAAAATGGAGTTGTAAGAATAATCCCAAAAATTACAAACAAACCACATGAATGCCAAGATTGGGAACCGTCATGTTTCCTCCATTTCCTACCTTTATTTTTATATGTACAAATAAGGATTCGGCCCTCCATACTCCAATTCCTACTCATGCTAGCCATCGCCAGTACTGAGTCGGGATACGGCCTCATCACCACGCCACCTTGCTTCAACAGGCGGAAGAAGTCAATATCAACTTCCGGATTCGTTTCACTGACAATAGGAGAAGCATTCTTCACAGGAGCCAGTCGGGTAACCCAGTCCTGAGGATTTACCCACTTAAGAAGCCCTATTTTCTCAGGAAGAAATACCGTGGCATCCACAAAAAAGAACCGTTCTTTCCAACCTCTCAGGCCATCAACCCTAGGGCCACAAAAATTGGTGTATCTCCCCGAACGCTTAGCCACCGAAAACCAGCTCTCAGGGGAATTAGTTATCGAAAATTGAGAAGCAAAGTAAAGTAATGTGGGCACTTTCCCGTGCAATCTACAATATACTTCAAACATGATAATCTTTTGAAGGCCTAGCGGGTGTAGCTGAGAAAAGCCTATACCATAGTACTCTAACAGGGAAGCCAGGAAGGCCGTAGGAGGAAGCCTGAAGTTACTAACAGAAAACCAATGGGAATATACAGTCATTTTGCTGTCAGGCGGTAAATGAGCCCGTTGCGTGGGTAACGGCGCAACAGCTTCAAACATACCTATACAGGGATATAAAGAAACAAGATATAGCAAGGAATCCCGATCAATCAAACTTTGTACACTATCAACCGAACCGTCGGAAAACTGAGCGGTCACTTTGGCCAAAGGGCCAGGTACGGCGGATACGGCGGCGGAAGTGGTGGCGCGGGATGACGGTTCCACATTCATTTTTGAAAAGTTATATACGAAATACAAACAAAATAGTACAAAATAGAAGAAGAAGGCGCACAGATACGAGAAAACGAACCTAAATAGTTGCAGGAATCCTAAGTCACCGGAGTTGCAAAAGAAGAGAGAAGAAGGCGAGAATTCTTTTGAAAAGACGGAATGAAGGCGTAGGCCAAAAATGAAACAGATTCGTCTTATTTATAGGAAGAATAAACCGCCTCAGGCCCATGGGCCACTGGGCTTCCATCTGGGCCTTACACGTGTACGAACGAAATTAGGGCGTAGGAAGCGCGCGTGGCAAGCTACTATAATTAATGCCACACGCGCCCTTACACGACTCCCCATACACTCAAGCGTCTAGCAAATTTAAAAGTTGTCATGACACTTTTTATTTCTCTGACACAATGACGGGACGCCATCAGTCAAAAAATGTATCGCCCAAAATAGGCCACGTCCACCCTGATTGTCGTTCCTGATACATGCCCGCCTGTTACAGGGTATGTTTAATGGCAAATACTGAATGGTCCTGACTCAAAATCACCAAGAAGATTCTTTTCAGAATCAGGAGAGCGCTGAGTTTAGTTCCCTGATGCAGGCTTCAGCAAACTAAACTGGGGGGACTTAATCGTATACCATCCTGAATGGGCCTTGTAAACATATACAGGAGCCCATTTAGGATAAACCCATTCACAGGGACCCGAAACAGGGGAGTCCATACAGGGACATGGGGCAGGGAGCCTATTTAAATAAAAATCAATTAACAGGAAAAGCCCGAGAACAGGGGCACTTACTTGACAGGAAACTTATTTGGATGGAAGGCCCATAAGCATAAGCCCAGCAATATAGCGCAAGCCCATCAAGTTAGGGTTCATGTCCCCTATCAGGGGACAACATTATATAGGATTTCACCTACGTTAGTGGTGGTCTCCTCAGGGACCGACAAGGGTTTCTTCTCAGCCATATCATTGGTCCACGTCATCACAGGTGACCCACAAGCTGGAAGTATCAATTACAACCATACGATCAAATTTTAGCGAGATCGTGAGTTAACCGTACGATGAACAGTACCACCAAGATCGTGACTCAACCGTACGATCAGTACTAGCAAGATCGTGAGTCAACCGTACGATGAATAGTACCACCAAGATGGTGATTCAGCCGTACAATTAAAACCATTAGATGGTGACACGTGGCAAAACTTGCCCACCAAGGTGATCAAAAGGTACTATAAATACAAGGGCATGGATATTATTCACACCAACACCTCCAAATATACCTTCATCACCTACACATCAACCACCATCATCACGAGGAGATCACTGTTCATCTCCTCGCCACCGATTCTCGCCACCCACGGTTTCGTTCAATACACTCCGGCAGGTTACCCACGTAAGTCACGGAGAGCTATGAATCGGATCAAACCCACTAGCACTCATGTATGAAAAATATGCCTGATCATTAGACAAATGAAGTTTTTAATTTTAACAAAATAGGGATCGGGACGTATGTGGATGGATATGCTATTTGTAGTTTTTAACACAATATATCTACATGTAAATGGAAATTTTAAATATGCAAAGTAACATATTCTTGCTTGAGAGTTCTACGGATTTTTGGTCGGAAACTGGAAAAATCGTCGGAGCTTTGCCGGAAAACTTAATCTGGGTGAAAGTTCTGCTTGTGATATAATAATTAATAGTACAAAAATGTTAGCTGAAGGTACAAATATTTTAAGCAAGCAAAATAATATAATTATAATTCTTTAAAACACAAATTAATAATGACATATCATGTGGATAATGATGTGCATGGTTACATGAATAGTAATATTAATAAATTATAAAAAATGACTGGTTACCTTTTGTATTGATCATCTCATACGTACAATGGTCGAACTTAATAATTACGTGCATATTATGTTGGTCAATTTAGTTTTGTACACACTAAAAAAGTTAACGTATAGTGAAATGCATAAACAATTTACAACTTTTACTGTTGTTGCCTTTGACTACCCATCATCATCCTGTTAAAAATGGGTAGATTTTTGTATTTGTAACTATTGTTCCAGGTTCAAATTTTATTTTCATGTTTTGCTGCTTGTGGTATTGGAATAGTAGTGAAATGCATAAACAATTTACAACTTTTAAGTCATAAGGTACATGGCAAAGATGAGTAGACGACTCTCAACGCCTAATGTATAAATATAAGAACTCGAAGTCAAATGGCAAATCCCACGTTGATCTGAAAGATGTTCCCCTTTATTTTTTGTAATTTAATAACACCAAATATTATTTAGAACGAAAATTTTGGAAAGAACGGATGAATCAATCTCAGCCATTCATTTTCATCAAAATCACTTTCCTTCACGTGTTAATTTTTTATGTCAAAAATGGCTAAGTGAAAATTTATAAAAACTGCATCATAAAAATCAACATCTTTATTCTCATCGATTAAACATCTCACATGATATACTTTTAACGATTTTTTTTTTCATTTTTAATCGGTTTTACAAATTGTACAATTTACTATCTCATGTGGTACTGTGTAGTATCACATGTGAATATGTGATACTCGTTGGTATCACATGTGATAGTCGTTAATATCACATGTGATCTTCGTTGGTATCACACTTGGTTTAAAAAGGTGATAGGCGCTCCTAGGCGCTAAGGGCTCGAGAGCCGAGGCGCCAGGCGCTAAGGCGAGAGCCTCGCGTAAATACTATTATTATAATTTATATTTATAAATACTATATATATGTGTTTATCACTTCATCTTGCAATTTATAAATCATGTCATTTTCATTCTACTCTTTTCTCACCTCTGTTTGTTGTTCTTTATACTTGGTATTTCACAAGAAGATCGAACTTAGGTTGAAATAATGGCATCTAAACTCCAAGTTCATGTATGAAGGAAATGAAAATGGGCTAATACAACTTCTTAGATAACAAGAAGTCAAGAACCCATTAGTTTTTCCACTCATTACACAAGGCGCCCAAGGCACCGCCTCACACCGCCTGGCGCCTAGGCACCGCCTAGCAGCGCCTCATGACCAACTATCGCCTAGAGTAGAAACAAGGCGTTATGCCTAGTGCCTCATGGCGCCTAGCGCCTAGGCACCGCCTAGGCGCGCTTTTTTAAACCAAGGTATCACATGTGATAATTGTTTTCAAAATCCACTAAAAAAATGAAAAAAAAAAGTTCACTGAAAGTATATCATGTGAGATGTCTAATCGAAAGGAAAAAATACTTATTTTTATGGTGAAATTTTTAAGATTTTATGACTAACTGTTTTTGAGATATTTAATTTTTATAAGCATGGGAAAAAGTGAGGGTTTTCTTAAAATGACTTTTGTACCCCTCCAAATGGAACTCTCTAATTGGTTCACCAATTCTCACCAAAATGTTATGTACTTATTTGAACCTTATGCTTTGCATTAATGTATGGGATTAGAGGGGCAACCCCTATACGAAGGGCCGAGGGGTCAAAATTAACCTCATCCATTAATTTATTCGATTAACGGTATAGATTAACTACATTTTAAATTTACTGCATTTTGGATTTACCGCATCTTATTTTATGTTTAAAATGTAGTGAATTTAAAATGCATAGAATTAGAACGGTAAAACAAATAAATCAATAGCTGAAATGAAGAGTTGGTTGCCTCTTCTTATAGGACTGTCCTTTTGAACATAGTAGTTCAAATTAAACAAACACTAATACTTATAGTGAAAAGCGCTGAAATTAAACTAAGATAATCTATCATATTTGGTTATTTGGTTATCGTTATTAAAATAGATAACAAAAATAAGAAAGTTTCTAAATTAATTAATGTTTGCTTGTTAACGCCAAAACCTTTTTAATTCACACTAGGGATATGGATGAAATAAATAGATGTGAATATGAATGTAGATATTAATATGTCATCTACGAATATATCCATTTACCACCTCAAAATATTTTTAGCTATATTTTAGTAACTATTAGGATAAAATGATATTTTAAGTGTTGTTTTAGTTTCGAAATGGTTAATTACTAATGAGTAGTTCTTTGTAATAACAAGTTATCCAATACAATATACTTTCAATATTAATATTTGGTTGATTTTAAGCGTTGTCTATTACATAATTATCTAAACTTTAAATTTAACTCTTAAGTTGTATTCAGTATAAGCGGTTAGTATCATTTATGATAGTTTTATGCTATTAGTTTCATTTCAAAATTAATTTATCGAGAGAATTGTTAATATCCAATGGAAGATGTATTAACCCGCTTAACCAGCGAATATAAATATAGATGATTAAGTTAAAATTAAATGAATATAAATCAGATATGAATATTGCTCCACCATTGTCATCCCTATTCCTAATGATGGTACTAAGATATCTTTTATTAACTTATTTAAATATAAATGTGTTGTGATTTTTTTTTCCCTTGAAAGGCTTATAAACGCGACGCTTGATTTCAACATAAATGTTTATTCCGTAGATAAATTTATTTTATTTCGGACGACATTTTTGTTGGCTAAAAAACTTAATATATGTCTTCGGTCATGTCTGATTGTCTAAATCAGAAGGACTAGTGAAGAGTGAAGACTATGTCCAAATCTTGTACAGTCCGTAATTGTTTAGTCAAATGACCGTTAAGATATAAATTTAATTGTGCTCTATCTTTTAAATTAATTATAAAACAATAACAATGTTCCATTTCAACAGTAAAAGCAATTATGATTTATTGTTTGGGTTTTCATCTTTATTGTCCTATATAATCATCATCATCATCATCTTCACAAATAAAATAAAACAAATAAGTAGAAGAACTAAGGTAATCGAACATGTCAAAGACTTCATTTTTCATTGCATTTCTCATGGTTCTTCTTATGACAGGTAACCTTCTGTATATTCATCTTTTTATTATTAGCAACATGTAATATCAATTGCAAAAGACAGATAGTTTGTGTTATTGGTAGCTTACATGAAATATCAATTTCTCAACTTTGTTTATCGATAACCAAATAGACATTGTTTTTTTAATTTGCAGGTTTAAAATTGACGATTGCTGACGACTTCTGTGAGAAGTCTTATTTTCAACCTCAACATTGCGTCATACAAGAATGCAAAGCGTTTTGTATTAAACAATTTGGGTTAGTAGCGTACGGACGTTGTGCGAAGTTTTTCTTTTGCCATTGTCTTTACAAATGTAATTAAGGGGCTAATCATCTTTACAATAACTTATGAACTAATGATAAAATTGAATCTCGTTTTAATATATATGTTACGAATCGTGTTTACATATTACGAGTTTATATTAATCTTGTATGTGTTGGAAAATGGATTGATTTTTTAGGCATTGATGTTCCCTTGTTCAATTTGTGTGATGGTTACTAAAGAACATTATATATAGGGTTAAGTGTTTGTAAATGTATATAATTATTCGTTGGCTTCTTTAGTGTGTACAAAACTAAGTTGACCAACATTGTATGTACGTAACTATTTAGTTCGACTATTCTATGTATGCAACATGCTATATCAAGTCAAATGTTTATGTGTAACCGGTTACCTAGTTTTACTCTACTTAATTCCAGGTATTAAATGAGGTGTTATATTACAAACACAAAGAATAAATAAAAAAAAGTATCAAAAGTTCAAAATAAAAGAACAAAGCCAACAAACACTTTTTTTAAGTCACCAATTTTGCGTTTGCCACCACTTGCATAAATGACCCAGTGGTAGGGAGTTCACCTGGCCTCCTAGAGGTCAGGGGTTTGAACCCTGCTCTGGGTAAACATTTATCAAGGTAGGTACCGCCGCCGTTAACCCACACGCCCCATCCGGATTCGAGCCTCTGGGCATTAAAATCCCATGCCCCGGTTGTGAGGTCACTGTGGACAGGTGTTTAGCCGGGCAGATCGTCTCTTGCGGGTGGGACACTGCGGATCTACGGATCCAGGATCCAGAGTGTATCCTCCACCTACCCTTTAATTTTGCGTTTGCCAATAACTTACCCACCAAAATGTATAATTTGTGCTTTTGAAGATGAGAAACAAAGGTGAAGTTCACCTTCAAGTATAATTTTTTCATCGCCGGTTATAAACTGAAAATCACATATTTGAAGAGAGTAAGAGTTACACATAAATTCATCTCCCTCAACGATCTTCACCAACGATTAAAAATAAATTGCCTTGGTAAATTACATGAATTCATCTCTGACAACGAATGTCAGCTGAGCTACGGATCTTAAAATTACAGATATGAAGGAAGTAAGACCATCTCCAATGGAGGTTTATAGATCAAGTCCATGGTGACATAGAAACTATGTGGCGTTTGTAGCATGGACAACCCACTGTAGATTCAAGTTTATGCACAAAGTCCATACAAATATAAAAGAAGTAAGACCATATCCAATGGAGGTTTATAGATCAAGTCCATGGTGACATAGAAACTATGTGGCGTTTGTAGCATGGACAACCCACTGTAGATTCAAGTTTATGCACAAAGTCCATACAAATCTTGGAGAAGTCCATACCCATGGACATCCAAAAACCTTGTGAGAATAATTATGTGGGTCCCTACCACACTCAACCATCTACAAATTGATATATTTATATTAATATTACTAGCATAATACCGCGCTATGCAGCGAAATACGATGTACTACTGTAAATAATGACTTGACCATAGTTATATATATTGTCCGTTCTTCACGGATTATCCATGATGGCGACTCAATAACGGTAATTTATTCGTATGTAGAGTTGATGATGCGGTATACGACTATACGGTAGTAGTGAAAATGATAATACTAATATTAAATGAAAAATTACATATGTTAATTTTACAAGTTGAGTCTTAATTTTAAGAGTAACCATATCTAATACACCAACATGCTTTATATATTAGTATAGATAATAGATAATGTAAATAGGACCTAGTTATGGACTTGTGAAGTTTATAGGAGTAGAGAGATAAATTTATAGAACTAACGGTTTATAGAAAGCTGATGTAACAGTGCTATGGACTTGAAGAAGTCCACAACATTAGTGATGCTCTATGAGTTCCGACAACGATGTCTCGGTTTCGACTGTGAAGGAATAGTTAGACAAATGAAGTTTTTAATTTGAACAAAATAGGGATCGGGACCTATGTGGATGGATCTGCTATTTGTAGTTTTTAACACAATATATCTACATGTAAATGGAAATTTTAAATATGCAAAGTAACATATTCTTGCTTGAGAGTTCTATGGATTTTTGGCCGGAAACCGGAAAAATCGTCGGAGCTTTGCCGGAAAACTTAACCTGGGTGAAAGTTCTGCTTGTGATATAATAATAAATAGTACAAAAATGTTAGCTGAAGGTACAACTATTTTAAGCAAGCAAAATAATATAATTCTTTAAAACACAAATTAATAATGACATATCATGTGGATAATGATGTGCATGGTTAGATGAATAGTAATATTAATAAATTATAAAAAATGACCGGTTACCTTTTGTATTGATCATCTCATACATACAATGGTTGAACTTAATAATTACGTACATATTATGTTGGTCAATTTAGTTTTGTACACACTAAAAAAGTTAACGTATAGCTATATACATTTACAAACACTTAACCCACATATATATTGGACGAATTATCACATCTAATTGATGATATTGATGTATTTTACGTATTATTTTTGATAAATCTACTAAGTTTGTACTCCAAATATAATGGTGCACAATTTTTGTAGATGGATGATATGTCCATGAACTAGAAGAGACAAATATATTTTCGTATAAAACTTTTAAAAACAAAAGATAATAAAATAAAAGGTTAACTATTTATAAATGTATATAATGTATACTTTGACTTTGATTGTGTACAAAGCTAAATTGATCATTATTGTGAGTATTAGGTTACCTATAGACTATAGTGGAGGTAATCAGTCATTTTGTTTCTTTATTCATTTACGTATAATTTATTTAAATGTAAATTTAATTTCTCTTTTACTCTTTCTTTATTATCTATATCTACTCTTTATCTACTCGTACCTTTTGCATTTATATATGGTCTCAGTCTCAGCCACACACTACACACGTACACCTTGTGACTTGACTCTGGTTTTCCTTACTGTTTAAGATCTAAAATTTTACTCTCTCATATTTACGAATAAGCAAAGAAGGTTGAAACGAAAGAACACACCAACAGGCAGGTATTCTCCTCTCTTATATTCACGCTTAGTTTATTAGGTTGTTTGCTAGCATTTTATAAACATTTTTTTATTTTTTATTTTATTTTTTATTAGTTCGACTATTGTATGAACAATGAATGGGTAAACAAAGAAATTTGGTTGACTTCAAATTTGAATAGTCAATTCTTATTTAGACTTCCTTCTTCGGTGTTTGTTGGGGGAGGTCATGCTGCTTTGATTCATTAAAACCTTTTCTTTTTTAGGATAATAATATTACTATTACTATAAGATCTTAAAGAATTACTGTATTTATCAAAGATGATTAAAATAAAACTCGTAATTAATTATCAGTAAAACGCCACATCAGCCTAGTTTTCTACTAAAAGGTGATTGATTTAAGATTGTGAATTCATTTCATTTATTTATTTTGTTCCTGGACTCATTAACCTACGTACATTCCTCAAGTTTAATCATCCACATAGACATAATATCGATTAATTATCAGATTTTTACATCAGATTAATAATTCATGCTTCCACCCTGCCCTAAAAATCAATCCTTTTCCATAGTTTTATAATGTTGTTCCTCTTTTTATTACTGATAATCAATCATAAGCCAAGTCCTTGATTAGTGTTAGTGACTTATTGTAAGCTCCATCTTTGCAATATTACCCACTGAATTTAAAGTTGGATGCTTATTATAAGCATGCATGGTTTGCTTGTTATATTAATTATAGATTTCTGTCATATTGTATTGAGTTCCCTTTGTTAATTTGCTTGCTTCTATAGGTGCCACCCGGATTACAAACATTCAGCAATGGAAGTTGTTACTGCCATTCTTAACCCTGTTGTCGAGTGTCTCATGGTTCCTGTTAAGGAACGCATAGGATACGCGGTTTCCTGCACAAAATATGTCAGGAAGATGGATATCAAAAAGGAGGAGTTGGAAGTTGCAAGACAAGGTGTTGAAGAACGCATGAACCGTAACAGGTTAAACAATCTTAAGATTCCATACGATCAAGTCAATGTTTGGTTGGAAGCAGTAAATACTATCAATGACAAAATAGATACTATCCCTAGAGATGTCGGAAGTTGTTTCAGTTTCAAGATTAGGCACAAAGTTGGCAAGAAAGCATTTGAGATAATTGAAGATATTGAAAGTGCCATAGCGCAACTCTCTTTGATCACTTGGACTAATGATCCAATTCCACTAGGAGTAGTTACTTCCACGATGCCATCTGCTCCTGCAGCACCAAGTGAGCAGGGTCACTTTGAGTCAAGAGAGTTGACTTTCATCAATGCACTTAAAGCCCTTGAACCAAACGGGAAATCCGACATGATTGCATTATTGGGGATGGGAGGGGTGGGAAAGACCACGATGATGGAAAAGCTGAAGAAGGTTGCACAAGAAAAGAATTTATTTCATATGATTGTCAAGGTGGTTGTAGGGGAGACTGTAAACACCATAGTTATTCAAGATGCTGTAGCAGATTACCTTGGTATAAATCTCACTGAAAAAAGTGTTTCAGCAAGAGCTGAGAAGCTTCGTATAAAATTTGAAAAGCATTCAGATGGAGGTAAGAATACCATCCTGGTAATACTGGATGATGTATGGGAGTTTATTGATCTAAGAGATATTGGTTTAAGTCCACTGCCAAATCAATGTGTTGGCTTCAAGATCTTGTTAACGTCACGAAACAATAATATTGGTAGTATGATGGGAGTTGAAGCTAATTCAGTTTTCAATGTGGAACTCTTAACACACCCAGAATCCCAAAGTTTATTTAGCAAAGTTGTAAAGGACTCTTATGATGTTAATCTTGATCCTGATTTACAGAAGATAGGAGATGATATCGTAAGAAGATGTCAGGGTTTGCCGATTGCCATCAAAACCATCGCCATTACTCTTAAAGGTAAAAGCAAGAGTGCATGGGAAGATGCACTTGCTAGCTTAGAGCACCATAACTTAGACAGAGTTGTGAATAAAGTCTTCGAAGTGAGCTACAACAATCTCGAAACTGAGGAGGCTAAATCAATTTTTCTTCTATGTGGCTTGTATCCCGAAGACTTTGATATTCCTATGGAGGAGTTGGTGAGATACGGATGGAGTTTAGAGCTGTTTAAAAAAGTGTATACTATTAGAGAGGCAAGAAACAGGTTAAAAAGTTGCATTGAGAAACTCATAAACGCAAACTTGCTAATATCAATGGAGAGTCATCGTGATGGGTGCATCAAGATGCACGATCTAGTGCGTTCTTTCGTTTTGGGTATGTGTTCTACTGACGAGCATGATTCAATTGTCAGCCATGGTGACACATTTGAATGGCCTACGGATGACAGAAGCAACTCTTGCAAAAGAATTTCATTATTATGCAATGGTTCCTTCGAGTTTCCTAGTTACTTTAAGCTTCCAAAACTATCATTTTTGAAGCTCGTGCAAGGAAATGAGCCGCTAAGGTTTCCTGACAACTTCTACAAAGAGATGGAAAAACTTCAAGTGATATCTTATGAAAAAATGGAGTATCCATTGCTTCCTAATTCTCCTCGGTGCTCCACCAACCTTCAAACACTCTGTCTCCATAGATGTTCATTAAGGTTTGATATATCTGCTATTGGAAATCTTTTGAGCCTGGAAGTGCTTAGCTTTGCTAATTCTAAAATTCGAAAGCTGCCTTCTACTATAAGAAATTTGAAAAGGCTAAGACTACTCGACTTAACAGAGTGTGTTTATCTTCGTATAGATATTTCTGTTCTGGAAGCTTTGGTCAAACTTGAAGAGCTTTATATGAGAGCTCATAATGGATGCTCAATTAGATTGACCAGTGACAACTTTAATGAACTCGCAGTACGTTCAAAAAACCTTACAACATTAGAAGTTGAGTTCATGGAATACAATGCTCAATTAAAAAATATGTCATATGTGAAGCTTGAAAGATTCAAGATGTCACTGGGATGTTTCTATAAAGTAATAGACGGGGACATGAACTCATGTGAAAACAGCTTGATGTTGGTCACCAACCAACATGGGCTACTGGAGTCTAGAATGAATGTGTTGTTTGAGAAAACACAGGTGCTTTATTTACAAGTGAAAGATATGAATGATCTTGAAGCTGTTGAGGTGAATACACCACATTCTCCTCCTCGATACTCTTCCTTCTGCAATTTACGAGCCCTTAAAATTGAGCGGTGTCTAGAGTTGGGATACCTTTTCACACATAATGTTGCAACAACTTTGTCAAAGCTCGAGTATCTTAAAATTTCTAAATGCCCTAATATGGAAGAATTCATAAATGCTAAGAGTGATGGAGCACAGAAAATTACATTTCCAAAGTTGAAAAAACTAACTCTAAAAGAACTACCAAAGCTATCGGGTTTGTGCAATTGTGCAATAGTAATTGAACTACCACTACTCGAGGAGTTGCATTTGAGTAGCCTTCCTAATTTCACAAGCATTTATTCCAAGAATAAGGTGGCAACATCTTCAATATCGAGTAATATTTCCGCAATTAAATCATTCTTCACCAAAGAGGTAAATGTTTATGTCAATATAAATCTAAAAATCTATTCAATTTGGAGTTTTTTTAAATAAAGGTCGTATTCTTGTTGTGTCATATATAGTTTCCTTAGGGGGGAAAGCAAGTCTCGTATTTAGGCCCTCTGTTTTAGACAAAAAAAATGATAAATTTATTGTTTGTATGGGGCTATATATCAACAAATGAGCAAATCTTAATTTATTTGCAGATTCTGATTACTAAGTTGGAAGTTTTGTGGGTTTATAATATGGAGAATTTGAAGGAGATAGGACCTCGTCAGTCGGGTAGCAATCTATGCATATTGAGAGAAATTGATGTCGGATTTTGTGATTCCCTTGAGGTGTTATTCAACAGTGATTTGGGATGTGCTGGTGAAATTGAGCAAGTTACAAGCAACTTGAGAAGCATTGAAGTGCATGGATGTAATAGTATTGTGAATCTTTTTCCATACAATCCATTTCCATTATTGAGTCATTTAGAAAAGCTTCTAGTTATGAATTGTAGCTCTATTCAAGTGTTATTCGACATCGACAACGGATGTGTTGTTAACGTTGACCAACTTAGGAGTAACTTGAGAAGCGTTGAAGTTGGAGAATGTGATAGTCTTGTGAAGCTGTTTCCAATCAATCCGATGCCATTATTCAATCATTTGGAAGATCTTGAGGTTTCTATATGTGCTTCTATAGAGGTATTATTCAACATCGACTTGGGTTGTGCTGGTAACATCGAGCAACTTAGCAGCAGCAAGTTGAAAAGCATTAATGTGTGGAGTTTAAAGAAGCTAAAGGAGGTGTGGATGATAAAGGGTGAAAATAGCTCTGGTCTCCTCATCGGTGGCTTTCAATCTGTTGAAACATTAAGTATAAGAAGTTGTGAGAGCTTTCTAAATGTTATCACACCTGCCACCGCCATTATTAATCTTGGAGCACTTGTAAAGATTGAGCTTTCTGAGTTCGGAAGAGGTGACGAGAACAATGAATTGGTTCCGGAGCATGAGGTATGTGTTTCTATACAATTCCCTTTTGCTTAATTTATCAATCAGGTTGATTTGTTAAGTATAAGTAAAAGACAAAATTACACGGTTCGTCCCTGTGGTTTGTCCAAAATTACACTGGTCGTCCCTGCAAGTTTTTTTTAGCATTGGTCATCCCTATGGTTACACGTTGTTTCACTGGCAGTCCCTCTCGCTAACGGGTGTTAACCAACACCGTTAAAACTCATCACGTGCACGGCATGTGAGGGTAAATAATTGTGAAATGACCAAAATACCCTCTACTTTTAGATTGTTTATTTTATTACATTAAATAAAAAAAAATGTTTAGTTCAACTTATCATACAAAACGTACAAGTCACAAAGAATACCATTCCATTCCTTCTCTACTCCCACACGTGACCTTCATCACCCAAAAACACTAACCCATTTCCACCTCCTATATTCAATAATTTATACTACGTATGAATCAAAACAACTTATCATCTTAATCACATGATAATAATTCATATTCATATTTATACAGCGGAGGGTTAAACTAGAATCACACGTGTCTTTATTCTCAACTAATTTTGAACCCAGATCTTAATTGTATATCCATTTTCACGCATAACTTTTTCTCACCACTCCTTCCTCCACACTTGCAACCAACAATTTTCAGATTGACTCTGTCACCGGTCACCGCCGCCGTTCTCTGGTTATGTCATCGATTCACCGCCGCCATCCTCCGGTTCCACTGTCGATTCGCCACTGTCGTCCTCCAGTTATGTCATCAATTCGCCGCCTCCATCCTCCGGTTCCGTTGTCGATTCGCCGCCGCTCCGGTTCCGTTGCTAATCGCTGTCAACCGCCGCCATGCGTTAGTTTGCACGCCGTCGTTTTCCACCGATTCTAACACCGTCTTCTTCTCCGGATAGATCTGCCATTTTTCCGATCAGATCTGCGATGTCTCTTGAGTGCTTTAAGTCTCCATCCAGATCTATCTATATATTAAAAGAAACATGTATGTAATTGGTTGAGTGATGTTGACGGAAACGACAAGTGGTGTGGCAGGAGAAGCGGAGGTGCTATCACTGACGTCAAAGACGAGTGGTGTGGCCGGAGCAGTAGAGGCGGTGATTGTGACGATCGGAAATCAACCATTTTTAATGACGTCGTTATATGTTGGAGATTTGGAGTACAATGGGTTTTGATAAGTTCCTTCTTTGATGAATTGATTTTGGTGTGCGGCCTATTAAAGCTACCCCTGGCCCACCCTTTTTTCCTGCTCCTACCCCCTGGCCCATCCTTTTTTATTTTATTTTTTAGGTATACCCCATCTCAGCCTTCTGTTTAGTCTAAAACTGAAACTGATTCTGTACTGAACTGGATCAAATTTAAATAAAAGTATACCGAAATGGTGGGCCAGGGGTAGATCCAGACTTCAGGGGGTGTCTTTAGATTCCCCCTTTTGGTGTTTGCAAATTGCAGGTGACCTAAAAGAAAGAGATTGAGTGTGTTAGGTGAGAGAGAAGATTGTGACTTAAAAGAAAAAAAGAGTGTGAATTTACCTTTGTGCCTTCACATGTGAAGCACATGCTTCTATTTAACGGATTTGGGTAACGGGCGTTTGAGAGAAGGACTATCAGTGAAACAACGTGTAACCATAGGGATGACCAATGTCAAAAAAAACTTGCAGGGACGACCAGTGTAATTTTGGGCAAACCACAGGGATGACCCGTGTAATTTTGTCTAAGTAAAATACTAGTAGCCTAGTAGGTCTTTTATTATTTTAAAGTAAATTAATTACGTTCTTGTATATGACGTTTTTAATACATTTCATATATTCCTCGACTCAAGTTGAGTTTTTTCGGGTTCAGTCTTTTGACCCGTATTTTCATTTCTCTCCCCGTCTATTGAAGGGTAAAAAAGTCTTAAAATTTTAAGGGTATTTTAGTCATTTCATGAGGGATGAGGGACTAGGAGTAAAACGAAACCCAGGTCAAGGGACTAAACCCGCAAATAACCCAACTCAATGACGAGGAGTAAAATCTATTACAAAAATCACGGACGATGAATTTAATTTACTCTTTATTTTAATATATAATAAAGGGTAAAATCAACCATTTGACGGCCCCTACTGACCGGTCCCTACCAACATAGTGAAAATAAGATGTTAATATAGAAACGGTGAAAACGAAAATAAAGATTCACTCTTTTGTAAAGTTATGTGAAATAAAAAAAATAACAAAGGTTTACAGCTAAAATTTCCTACGAAACCAAAAATAAATATAGTTTCGCAATTGAAAGTTTGTGTAAACCCAAGTAAAATAAAGGTTCACAATTACAAAGTTTATGTGAAAAAAAAAAAAAAAAAAACCCAGAAAATAGCTTCATATATAAGTCCAGATGAGGTTCCATGTGGGACTTGGGTTTGCACGTTGAGAGTTTTCCAAGGATTCCATCACTGGGCTACAACCGTAGGTCTGACACCACTTGTCAGATGCTTTTTTAGCCCAACCCGTTCAAAGCCCATGCATATAAGCCCACATGAGGTTCCACTCTAAAACCAATTGGTGATAAAGGGAGTAGCACATGAATTTATATACATGCTTTAGTTTCTTTATGTTTCCGATGTGGGACTTGGGTTTGCACCCAATAACTTCTTTGTAAATTCAAGTGAAGTCAAAACTTAATGAAGGTTCACGATCAAATAATGATGTGACATCTAACTTGTACATAATATCAATTGTGTGTACCCAACTTACATTATATTTTAAATGTATTCAACTTTCAAAAAATATGTTTTAGTGTATTTTGTTGGAGAATTGATCCTTACACCACCTAGTTTTATCCATATACCACCAAACATGCTTTATAATCTTGTACTGTACAAGACTGTGAAGCATAAAAGTGGTGTATGGATAAAACTAGGTGGTGTATGGATCACTTCCTATTTTGTTGATGTGTTTTCCATTTAAGGTGTCACATAACATCTTTAGAGGTTGACAAATCATCAAAAGTACTATATAATACCCTGCACATAAAAAACAATTTTCTCAAATACTTATCCCTTATTTTAACATTCTGATTACCCTACACAAAATCATGTATATATTATATAAACTAGTTTTAAGACCCGTGAAAACACAGGATTTGTTAAAATATATAGAACTTAAATTTAAATTAGTATTTTGTTACACAAAATACTTTGATATTATCTTGAATTTACATAAAGCAAAAGTTTTTTGAGTAAAATATCTAAATTTTTTGAGTGGATAAAAATACACATATTTTCACAATTTCTGTGGTATCTCTAGATCACAAATACAGAGCCCATTAGGCTGATTTATATATCACTTTAAATATTCTTGAAATGTACTCAAATAAGCAACTTTATTACTAATTTACTTACAATCTCTAATTTAATTACCGAACCATACATATATAATTATATATACATAATAATAAACAACACTAATTTACTTACAGAATATATATATATACATGATAAACAACACAACCTATTACCTATTACTGCAACTACATGTATGGCACATTTAATTTATACATTATACAAATACAATTGAAACACATCACAGTGTTCGTGCAAGCAAATCCATCCACAGTACTCATGTATCAACCCAGCCATTCCTCTAATTAAAATGATTAAGTTGCCTCCTTCCATCTCCTTAAACCCCCACTTGGACCCATCCAGATGCTATACCAATATCCCTTACAATAGTGACTCTAATAGTGACTCTGGAATCTAAACATAAGCACAGCTGCACAGATGTTATAATGATTAGGTGAAATTGAATAACCACTGTCAAATTAGATCAATTCAAGTGAATTATGGAAATTAGAATACTTATTCATGAAGTGTCTGTAATCAGATAATCACTTTTGAATACAAAGTAATAAGTTGGAATGAAGTACCTGGGTAAAGCCTGTATAGATAAACTGGAGAAATGCACCTAAAACTGGATACACCACATCCTCAATCAAGACAACATCTTGCTCAAGCACGCCCAGATTTAAACTGTCTGCTGCTGCTAAAATCACCTTATGAGCAGGGACGGCTCGTTCTTCATTGCCCACGATGAAATATACATCAGATAAAGGACACAGCATCCTTCAAACAAATCACAACAAACCTATATTAAGAGAAAACAAATTTAAATCAAATGATTTTCTTGACGACGTAAATCTATACATATATTAAATTCACCTTATTTCAAGACAACAGTCAGTAGAACCACAGGCTTTACCACCATTTTCATCTATATCTTGGTCATATCCTAATAGAAGTTATTTAAATACAAAATTACTACAAATAACAATATACATGAAACGACCTTTCTTTTGTATCAGAAACAAAAATCTACAATTATACAAAAAAAAATTTACATGAACCATGGCAATGGCTTATTGAAAAAGACAAAGGAAAGAGACCGATGACTAACTTGACCTTCCATCTCCATGTATGAAGAGAACAAATGAATATGACCAAGCCGACAATCTTCAAGAGTGAGACCATATGAAGCATGACCATAGCACATTTATAAACCATACATTTGCACTTTGAAGGAACCTGAGAATACGATTTAAAGCAAACAACATACATTAGCTGAACGGATAGATTTTTAGAACTGGCCATTAGTGGGATTTTTGAAGCCATCCCATGAAACGTTGCATTTTTATCTCTTGCTAAACCACCTTTGCAATCATACAATTTCTATAAAAAACTTGTTGAGTGAAAATCCATAAAAAACTATCATACACATATTTTATAATACAGGCATAAAACTTTGATCAGCAATTACAAATCAGACTGCAGATCAAATAATCTAAAAGGAATAAAAGAAAACAAAAAACAGTAAAACTTATAGTCAGTCATGCTGACCAATCATTTGGGGCATCACAGAAGTTCTTTTTACATTGAATAGGGTCAAATGGGTAGACATAAAAGGAACTAAAACTACTACTTGTTGTTGGCTGATATATTTTCACATTAAATGGAATTAGGGTTGGTGTCTCTTGGACATTTCATTAAACAGCTTATAAACATTTTTGAAATGACAATACTTAATAGCAGCAAAAGAATATTAACGTTGAGATTATTTCAAAGTATAAACCGAAAAGGAAAGGTAAGAATTTATTTGAAAAATACTTACATAACATAATAGCGTCTCAATAGCCTTCTACTCCTCCTCTTCAACCATACTCATTGTCACAAACTCAAGGTCTCTACTCTAGTGAGTCTCTTTGTTGTAGATACAGTAATTTGAAAAACATAACCAAGATTAGACTACCAAATTTGCTCCAAGATCAGACCCAAGCACCTACAGACACACCTGCTGCTGATAACCCCATCCACTGTATTAGCTGTTTAGACCCCATTTAGTTTGGGTCATTCACAAATAAATCCCAGCTTGAATCTACATAATTAATCTGTGTTTTCATCCATTCAGAGCTCCTAATCAGCACCAATCGAAAATCAGTTATGAGCTATCCATGTATTACATCAAACCCGACATAAATAACAATGACAATTTAAAATCAAATTCAAAATACATATAATTTCATAGATGTGTACCTGAGATTTTAAAGGAAACAAATTGATGACTAAAACGATCGAGAATGAGATTGACCAATCCTTTGCAACAACAATCAACATACAAATTAATTGAAATTATCAATTCGATTACGAAACAAAAAAAGTTAACATAAAGAGTGTGTAGAAACACCACCTGACGTAGAAACACCACCTGAAGATTCTGAGTGTTAGAAACACCACCTGACGTATTCCGCCTTGCCATACCCAACACCGTCATCATCGACGGAAGCACCACCAGGCCGTTGGTTCTTTCACCATAGCCATTGAATTTTCTTATTTGATTTTGCCTTGATTGAATGATAAATGGTAGTCCTAGACTCCTCCTGAACATGTTATTTGAACCGCTTATTGTTGTAATTTGGGGAATTTTAAAGTCTGGTGGTGTTATAGAGGGAAGAAAAAGATGAAGAGGAATGGTTAATTTGGGGCGGTGCATCGGTTTGTTCACACAAATAGGAGAAGAATGAGTGTGACATTATTTGCAGGGAAATTAATCAATAAAATTAAGCGTGTATAGAAAGTTTTACAGATGCAATTAGAGATGCGCAAAACCCGGTTTTACGAAAACCCGACCCGACCCGAACCGAAACCGGTTTTGGTCAAACTTGGTCAAAACCGGTTTGGCCCAAAACCGGTTCGGGTTCAACCCGATTTGGGCACCCCAAAACCCCAACCCGACCCAAACCGGTTTGGGTAGGGTCCAAACCGGTTCGGGTTCAAAACCGGTTTCAAACCGGTTTTTTTATAAAAATCGTATTTTCGCTCGCACGTCTGCGTTTTAAGGAAAAGCAACGTTTGGCCCAAATTTTTTTCATTAACTTTGTAGAACATTAGTAATGGAAACATAATTGATCAATAACATAACCAAAAGGCTTCTAAATCTCCTTAAAAATATTATTGAATCCGAAAATTCTATATAATTCATAAACGTTAGGGCGTTAAGCGTTTTAAGGAAAAGCAACGTTTGGCCCAAATTTTTTTCATTAACTTTGTAGAACATTAGTAATGGAAACATAATTGATCAATAACATAACCAAAAGGCTTCTAAATCTCCTTAAAAATATTATTGAATCCGAAAATTCTATATAATTCATAAACGTTAGGGCGTTAAGCGTTTTAAGGAAAAGCAACGTTTGGGCCAAATTTTTTTCATTAACTTTGTAGAACATTAGTAATGGAAACATAATTGATCAATAACATAACCAAAAGGCTTATAAATCTCCTTAAAAATATTATTGAATCCGAAAATTCTATATAATTCATAAACGTTAGGGCGTTAAGCGTTTTAATGAAAAACAACGTTTGAGCCAAATTTTTTTCATTAACTTTGTAGAACATTAGTAATGGAAACATAATTGATCAATAACATAACCAAAAGGCTTCTAAGTCTCCTTAAAAATATTATTGAATCCGAAAATTCTATATAATTCATAAACGTTTGGGCGATAAGCGTTTTAATGAAAAACAACGTTTGGGCCAAATTTTTTTCATTAACTTTGTAGAACATTAGTAATGGAAACATAATTGATCAATAACATAACCAAAAGGCTTCTAATTCTCCTTAAAAATATTATTGAATCCGAAAATTCTATATAATTCAAAGTGAGTTGATACTTTCAAGGAATGTTTTACTAAATGCAAGGAAACATGTGCATAAAAAGTGATACTGTATGCATAAAGAGTTGTACATTTCCGTGTGTTTAGTAAAAGCTTCCTTGCATTTATCAAACACGTTTTAGCGTTAGGCTTTTTAAGGATAAACAATGTTTGGAGCAAATTTTTTTTTATTGAATTGGTAGAACATTAGTAATACAAACGTAATTGAACAATAACTTAAACAAAAGTCTTCTAAGTCTTCATAATACAATTACAACTAACAATATAAAATATACCAACGAATACATTTCGAGCTTCGGCATGGCCATCACCCGAAAATGTAATCGTGTAGTAATCTTCAACTTGTATTAATCTTCAAAAGTCGAAATCTTCTTCGGAGGTAGCCTCGCGCGAAGCTTGATCAAGAGCAATTTCTTCGTCGGAAAGTGATATTGTTACACCTTCTTCCACCTCGATATTGTGTATGTCTTCTTCGTATTCCATTTCACCTTCAAGACTTGATACATTTTGTATGCGTTCCGCGGCGTCCAAGTGATCCTTCAAGCAAATGCACATCTCTAAGGAGGCCGGTGTGAGTCTTGTTCTTCGTATAGATAATACCCTGCCACTAAGAGAAAAAGCGGATTCCGAAGCTACCGTAGAAGCTTGGACGGTTAGTAAATCTCGGGCCATGATGGCTAGAATGGGAAATTGAGATTCCCTCTCTTTCCACCAAGCCAAAATATCAAATTGTTCGAACTCATTGGGTAGAATAGTGGCCAAAAAATCCGTGGTCGTATATCTCCCATATTCGTTAGTGGTATTTTGGTTACCATCACCCCTTGCCCGTTTATTGTTTTCTTGTCTTAAACTATTATAAAAGTTTAGCATTGGATTGCTAGAAGAAGATGAAGAAAACATTGGGTTAGCCGTACTACCGGACACATGTGTGGTTGAACTATATTTTTGAAAATATACGCCAAATAAATCTCCCAAACATTTGTTAAAATCCGTTTTTGCATTATGTGAAAACAATGGGTCGGCCTCATTCAAATCCAAATTGTGACAAATGTTATCGATAAGCATTTCCACCCCGGTAACGTTTAAACAAGGGTTCATTGCGGCGGAACAAGTAATTACCGGTGGCATTTCTTGAAAATATTTTTTTAGTTTTTCTTTCATGGGAGCCACCATTTCTTCAAATATAGGACCTTCATACACGTAGTCGTTTAATTTTGTAGTCATTAACCAAATTTGATTAAGCACCAAATGACTAGTTGGATAATAAACACCCGATAATAAAGTGGTCGCGGTTTTGAAAAGTTTGAGCAATTCGACAATCTTTTTAATATACTCCCAATATATGATTGGAAATGGTGTTGCATGGCCTTTTGTAACAAGATGATCATGGAAAACTTGTAAAGTATCGCGTTGGCGTAAACCACATACAAACATATGGTAGGTCGAATTCCATCTAACGGGCATGTCCCAATTAGGGGTTAAAAAAATAGAATTCGTATCCTTGCACAATTTCATATAAGATTTGTATCTAGCTTTACCCTTTTGAAAAACGTCTTGCAACATAGATTTAAATCTCGTTTTTACTTCGTCTACATCTTCAACCGCTAGTCCGGCTTGCACAACCAAGTTAATGATGTGTGCAACACATCGACTATGATAAAAAATGCCCTTCAATGGTGGTGCGTATTTTAGTATTAATTTTGAAACGGCAAGTGTATTATTACTAGCGTTGTCAAAAGATATTGAAAAAACCTTTTCTTCCAATTTAAACATTTTAATCACACTTCGTAACATGTAAAATAAGTTTTGACCCGTGTGAGGATACTCAAAGTCTTCAAAAGCAATGGTACGTTTCATCATTTGCCAAGTTGCGGGATCAACCCAATGTGCGGTTACACAAAGGTACGAACCGGGCAAACCATGAGGAGCCGACCAAACATCGGTTGTTAATGATACACATGTATTTAAATTTTCAAAACCGATTTTTAGTTGTTTTTTAGCATCTTTCCACAATTTAAGGGCATCGCGTTTAAGAGTAGTACGACTTACATTGTTATATCGCGGTTGAAGAGTGGTTTGAATCACCCTAGTAAGCCGAGGGTTGTCGAAGTGGTTGAAAGGCAAAGCTTCTTGAATTACATAACCCGCAAAAGCTTGTCGACACCGTTCCACATCGTATGTAAATATAGAACCATCTCGTGCCATCGATGATTGCCCACTTGCTTCCGGATTACCTTTGAGTCCCGCACAATGCTTCTCGGTATGATTTTTCAAGGTGGTGTTGGAGTCGGGTTTGAAGAACAACTTACAACGTTTACAATGCGCTTTAATCGAACCATCCGACAACAACACTTTGTCGTAAGCACTCCAAATCTCCGGATTTCTTTTGTTGGGCAATTGTTTCACAATCGTTGGTGCATTTGAAGAACCAACACCATGGGAAGCCGAAGAAGATTGAGTTGCCATGAGAATATAGTTTGCGTTTTTGAGTTTTGTATGTAAATATGAGTGTGTAATTGTGTGTGATTGAAAGTAACTCAATGGTTCTTTATATAGTTGAAAAACAATGGCAAAATGGTAAAAAAAATACAAAAAAAACGGCTAGATCAAGGCTATAACGGATATAATTTTTTCAAAAATTCAAAACCGGTTTAAAACCGGTTTTCAAACCGGTTTTTCCAAACCGGGTCGGCCAAACCGGTTTGGAACCGGGTTCAACGGTCGGATGGGGAAACCGGTTTGGAACCGGGGGTTTGGGGAGAACCCGAACCGGTTTTGGTCAAAACCGGTTTTGACCGGGTCGGTTTCGGGTTGGAATCGGGTCGGGTCGGGGAAACCGGTTTTCTTGTGCATGTCTAGATGCAATGCAATAATGGGCTGGATGGGCTTTGGAAAAACCAATAGACATTTAAAAAAAATGTTCTTTTCCAAAATGTTTATAAAAAAAAATCGTTAAAAAATATATATATTTAACATATTTAAAATTTTGATTTATGACATCAGCCATTTAACCATAACATGAAACTTCAGCTTCAAAACCTACCCCATGACTTGCCAAGTCAGCTTTATGATGTCAGCCAAACTCCCCTTTAGGAGTATAGATAGAAGTTGGATCCAGAAAGAATTTTTTTTTTTGAAAGGCGCAATATATAAAACTCCACCACTCAGAATGAGGGGAGCGAAAAAGAACCAGGCCCCTATCATAAAGAAAGAAAGAAATCGAAAAAGAAATAAAAAAAAAAACCAAAACACAACCAACATACTAACAGACATCACCCCGATATAGCACCCGCAGATTCAAGCGCCATTCACTCCAAGAAATCGTTAACTTGACACACCGGTTTGTAAGCCAGAGATGGGACATGATGTAGATCGGGAACAAAATATCTTCACTGATGATGGACAAACGCTTCTCGGGCAAGGCATGAATTGGCTTATTTCACCATTTCCAAATACTCCATGACAGCCAAGAAGACTTTATTCAACACCCGCGAACCAATCTTGTAGTTGGCAGAGTTGATAGCGTTCTCAACACCACATGGAGGGGGACATTCTTCCTGCCACCAACTAAAAATACCTCTCCAAATATTTAATAATCATTTCCTTGAATTAAAAAATTGTTAGATGTCATTTTCTTAATTCCTTTTATCAAAACAATAATAAACATTTATAGAGTAAGGTTCAAATGAGTACACCAATTTTGAGTGAGAATGAGGGAACTAACAGATTTCTGCCATGTGTCACTTTATTCTCTCTCCTCCACACTTTATTCTCTCTCCTCCACATTTTTAAAAATTAAATATCTTACAAACGGTAAGTCGAAAAATCATGAAAATTGCACCATAAAATTCAGCGTTTTCTCCTCTTCGATTTGCCGTCCCTCAAGGCATACTTTTGACAACTTTTTTTTTTCTCATTTTTTGGTGGGTTTCACAAATTAGTAACACATGTGTTAGTGATTAGTTGTACATTTAATTTGTGGTTAAGGTTAGGGTTTAGGGTTAGGTTTAGGGTTTAGTAGGGTTTATGGTTTAGGGTTTATAAGGGTTTAGGGTTTAGAAGGGGTTCAAGGTTTAGGGTTTAGAAAGATTTAGGGTTTAGCGTTTTGCCGAAACCCCAAACCTCAAACCCTAAACCCTAAACCCTAACCCCTAAACCCCAAACCCTAAACCCTAAACGCAACACTTTAACACATGTGTTAGTAAATGTGAAACCCACCAAAAAAATCAAAAAAAAAAACTTTTCGAAAGTATGTCTTGAGGGACGGCAAATCGAAGAGGAGAAAACGACGAATTTAATGGTGCAATTTTCATAATTTTTCGATTTGTCGTTTGTGAGATAATTGATGTTGGGGGTAAATGAGTTTTATACAGGTGGAACATTCTCTTTGTACACATGGCTTGATATCATTGGTTCCCTCATTCTCACACAAATTCCTATTCTCATTTGAACCCTACCCAACATTTATATATATATTTTCTAAATTAACCAACTTTGTTTACATCATTTATGTAATCTCATTTTTTTTTTAATTACTTTGGTGAATATCAAATTTTTCCATATAGAAAAACAACCATGTAAGATCATTTACAATAAAATTAGCTTTTAAAAACCTCTTTTTAAATTAATTTTCCTTAAGGCAACCTCATTTCATTCCTACAATGACACATGGCTCATGTTATCTGTATTCTAACTTTAATCTCGTTTTTATATTTTGTTTTAACCTTGATATTAACACTAATAAATACTTTAATCTAATACCTTAAAATCAACAATTATATATGAACCACTCTTTCATTTAATTTTAGGATATATAATCATTTTTAATGTTCTTATAATTATTTAACTTTTCTAATACTTTACTCTTAATCCATTTTTTATATTTTAACACCTAATATTGGCATTAATATGCACAAGTTTCTACATGTGCATCCGACTCTTTCATAAGATTAATCTATAATGTTGATGTAACAAACTTTCAATGAAATACTTAGATATTTTAGATAAGGGTTTAATGCGCGCAAATGTAACAAACTATAGTCTGACATGAAAAAAGATCAAGCAGGAAGTACATGATTTTTGTATAGTATGGAAGTACATGTAAAAAACAAATTTACCCCCTAACTTGAATATCTCACAAATGACAAATTGAAAAATTGTGAAAATTGCACCATTAGATTCAGCATTTAATCCTCTTCGATTTGCCGTCTATTAAGGCATACTTTTGACGAATTTTTTTTTTCCACGTTTTTTGGTGGGTTTTACTAATTGCTAACACATGTGTTAATATTTGGTTAAACATTTAATTTAAGCATAGAGTTTAGGGATTAGGGTTTAGGAATTAGTAGGGTTTAGGGTTTATTAGGGTTTAGGGTTTATTAGGGTTTAGGGTTTATTAGGGTTTAGGGTTTATTAGTGTTTAGGGTTTAGTAAGATTTAGGGTTTAGAGTTATATAAAGCGTTTAGGGGTTAGGGTTAGGGTTTGGGGTTTAGGGGTTAGGGTTTATGGTTTGGGTTTTGGGGTTTCATAAGATTAATCTGTAATGTTAATGTAACAAACTTTCAATGAAATACTTAGATATTTTAGATAAGGGTTTAATGCGCGCAAATGTAACAAACTATAGTCTGACATTTATAGTATGTTGCGAAAGATTATTCTTTTGCCCATTAATATAGTGTAATTTGCCACCGTAAATAGGGATTAGGATTCTCTTATGTTGGGATCAGCACGATAGGTATAAAAAAATTTAATTAGATAGTTTAAAAATTCACTTTAACTTTAGGCCGTGTGACCCATTCATTGTTATTGTGAGAGAACATGACTATTCAGGTTCAAATCAACATGCATGAGAGGATCATAATCAATAAAATAGTGTATACATTGAAGATGTATTAAGTGCTTCAAAATGGAAGTAAATATGCATCGACTACATTTCATGTAATTATCAAAATTGCCTTTCATTATGTGTATTCAACTTTTGATTATTGATATTATATGTAATATTTTGACTTGAAAATTTGTGTGGATGTCACATAGTGACTTATATAAATGCTTATAATTATATTATATATAGATCGTTATCACGACTTTTGTGTGTTTTTGTATTTATACCTTGCTAGTTACTACCAATTTAATAAAGGATTAAGTGCTTGTAAATGTCTATAACTATGTGTTTATTTTCATAGTGAGTATGTAACAATATTAACAGTCATTGTATGTACGAAACTATTTATTTTTGTACATTGTGTGTATTTTTGATGACTTGTTAACTTGTAAAGATGAAATGTGTCACCTTATATTTGATAACACATCTCCAAGATCACATAGAATGTAAAAAATAAATCGTTTAATACATACAATGACGGTCTATTATATTACATACACGATATAAAGCTAATCGCATACTTATATAAATTCAAACATTCAAAAAAAATCCTACTACTTGAAATCAAAATGATATTTATCAGAAATCAGCTATGTATGCGTTCGTGCATGATTATAAATTCTTGTTGCTTTTCACTTTAGTTGATTAAATTAGTATTAATTACAATTTGTGGCTGATATATGCAGGATAGTGGTATATCCAGGAACGAGATAAATGAAAATATATCTAATATTGCATTTCCTTCCAATTTAAATATTTAATACACACACTCCATCACCTTCGGAACGTCAATTTGAGCTACAATAGAGGTGTGGAGGTGCTGTTTGAGATAGAAAATCCAAGTAATGGAGAGTTGGTAAGAACTCAGAAAATTCAACAACCGCTATTACTTCCCCATCTTGAAGATGTTCGGTTAGAGAATATGGAGAAGATGAGTTATTTGTGGAGGTGCAATTGGAATAAATTCTTAGTTCTTCAAAAGCAACAGCGACAACAATCATTTCACAACCTCACAACCATACACATCTCCCACTGCCATAGCATCAAGTACCTGTTTTCACCTCTTATGGCACAACTTCTTTCAAATCTAAAGAAAGTTACTTTGAAATGCTGCTTTGGTATCGAAGAAGTTGTTTCAGATAGAGACGATGAAGATGTAGAAATAGATACATCGATATTATCTTCATACACAGACGCCACTTTCCTCCCCCATTTTGACTCTCTCGATCTTTTCGGCTTGGAAAACTTCAAGAGGATTGGTGGTGGTGGTGGTGCAAAGGGTATAACTCCGGTCATTCATGACCAATTCAAGGTAAGTAATTGGTTTCATATATATTCCACACTTCTTTAATTTTCTTTATTTATTATCCAATTGTTATCAATATTTTTATTCTCGATAATAATAATTACAATTCATCATACGAGTACAATTTTAAATAGTTTTAGAAGAATAAAATAAGATAAAAGTGTCGTTGACATTTAATTAATTCCATAGAGACTATTACTATAATAAATCATACACAATCACATTAACCGAATATCATGTACTTACCATCTACGGAGTATTAAAAAGGTAAATTACATAAGAAAAAATTACCTATAGTCAGATTTCATCACTATCTAAATATGAAAAGAATCTACAAAACTATATTTTTTTCAAGTTCTCGATATCAACAAAATCTTTGTCAGTACGGTTAGACTAAATGACCTGCCCCATTTATTAAAAAGATACACATAAATTCACTCAACAATCCGCTCTGATTATTCCAAAATACACATGTGCTCAAATGCCCAACAATACACTTTGTTTACTACAAAATGCACATGAATTCTCCCAATGTCCAACAATTCGCTCCGATTATTAACAAACACACATAATTCGCTCAAAGCCCAACAACTCGTTGAGGAGCGAGTTCATGTGTATTTTGTAATAATTGGAGCGAATTGTTGAATATCTGAACGAATTCTTATAAATTTTTTAATAATTTGAACAAAGTGTTAGGGGCATTTAATTAGAGTAAACTAACAAAGAATTTTTTATACTACATTTCGCTCTATGAGCGAGATCCTTAACCAAAATAGATAGTTTAAAGATTTTTTTCCATATTTGAACAGTGAGGGTCAAATCAGATCATTCGGGTTTCATTACATAAAGTGTGTACAATTTCTTAACATTTTATATCTTCCATTTAAAAGTATTGACATTTTTTTCTCACAACTTACGGTATTCAACAAGTTTTTCAGGTAATTATAATAATGACATTTTTCCCTCTTTAGTAGGTTACACAGCCGGTCGATCCATCAGTTTTTTTTCAATGATTTGTCAAGAATCCATGTTGTTGTGTTATTGCTAGCAACGAGTAACTAATATGGGTGTGCATGCGTCGAGTCAGTTTGTTTTGAATTAAACCTGAACCAAAAGTTCGGCCATTAGATATGAATAGACCATAACCAGTTTTATTTATTTTCCTTTTTCTTAGTTCCAGGTTTGTTTGGTTTCATTTTTTCGTATTTTAGTTCGTTTCTTAGTTCGATTTTTCTCACCCCTACGACCACTAGCAACTGTTTTTTAATTTTTGATAAGAATAAGAGGATAATACACATAATGTTAAAGACGGATCATATATAGAAAACATCATATCTGATGCAAAAGAAAGTTTTTTAATATGTGCAAAAGAACTCTACTTATTGTGCTTAAACATGGTTAACTCCCACCATCTCCCCTGTTATCTTTAAGGTCATCTTTAAAATTCTAAAACGATAAATAAAAAAGTGTCAGACATCTACTTAAAGGCATCCACCACTACTAAAATTAAAGTAGAAAATGACAAATAAAAAAGGATATATTAATATGATACACAAATTTAGTAACTCAAAATTCATCCCGTCGCATATGAGACAAACACTTAAAACCTTGTTCTTATCATTTCATTCTTAATTACTATATAAAAAAGAAAATCATGTTCTAATAATTTGCCACCTAAACTCTTCAAGTGTAGCCGCATGTCTTCAACAAACTAAAATAACGATAACAATATGAAAAAGAACACAAATATTTTACCGTAGTCACATGTCTTCAACAACTAATAACAATAACAATAATAATAATAATAATAATAATAGGGAAATGCTATTGACAGCCCTAAGGGCTGTCAATAAGTGCATTTATTGATGTCAAAGTTTCCTTATATAATCCAAATTATAATTAATACACTAAAGTTTTGTATTTAATTCATTGAAACTTTCCTTTTATATGTGATGTATTAATTATGATTTTTGATAATAAAGGAAAGTTTGAGTTTAATAAATAAGTTCAAGGGTTCTTATTGACAGCCCTTAGGGCTGTCAATAGCATTTCCCATAATAATAATAATAATAATAGTTTTTTACTAACTTGTACGTGTTCCCTTAAAAAATTTTAGTGTATTTAATGAAACTTATCTTATGCTCTAAGAGCATAATTTATCCAAACCAAGATAATCTAATCTAAATCTAAATATTAATAAAAGAAAATTTTGCTACATTCAATCTCTTTTCTATTTTTATATATTATAACAAAGTGCTAATAAGGTAGTCATTATATAAATAGACCATTATTAATTAATCCTAACCATTCAATTGATTAACATTTTAAATTAGAGCCATTGATTAGAATTAAATAAATTGACAACCTAAATAGTGTATTAGAGTTGATTAAAAGACTAAATTACCCCATAACTTTTCAATTTCATAAATACAAACAAAATCCCGTTTAAATTTTCTAATACTAATCACAAATCATCATCATCATCAATATATTAATATTTTTGGAACTTATTTTGGTTAATATTATCCATAATTGTAGGAAGTTACACTTACCAAAAGGATTTACCCCTCATTTGAAAGTATATACGCTATGTCGGTACTCACAAAAACCTCAAATAATTTTCTTAGCTCTTGAAATACAAATACAGATCTTCAATCGCTAAACCTTCTTCAATCGCTTCTCCAAACTTACAAGTACCAAGGAACTTACTTTCAATATTAATTGAATTCAATTGTAGATTAAGGTAAAAACCATTCCCGATTTGACATCTGAGGTATATGATTTCATTGATGAATTGATGATTAATGTTTTAATGCTAAAAATAATTGGTTTTATTTGCAGGTTTTTGTAAATAAGTCAAAATTCCAAGTTCTTCTTTTTCAACAATTTGAGAGTATGTTACCATCTCTCAACCTTTCTTTATAATCTTCCGATTGTAAATACTATTTCGATTTTTAATGAAATTTTGCTGATTAGGAGAAAATCTCATATATTGTAGTAGCATTAATTTTTTTGCAAATAAAAAAAATCAAATCTTCTAAATTGTCTCATCAAAATACACGGCTCAATAATTAAAAGATTATTTCTAATACCATTCACAAGCAAATATACTACCATCTTATTAATTCGCATTATTCATGTCTTCCGTATCAAGTTTTTACTCCATTGATTTTATTACCCATCAAAGGGACGAATGGAAGGTTAGGGTGAAGTTTTTTTTGGTATAGAAACAAAGCTACATAAACAATCTCTCAACAATCGCTTCAATGGAAACCATCCCTATGGATCTAACAGGTCTTGATTTTCGGTTCAAGTTATCTTCTTTAGTTATGTATAATTTTAGTATCTTCTTTAGTCATGTATAATTTTAGTATTATCTTTAGTTTGCTTTTGGTTATAATAAAATATATACGAACTAATGCTGATTCTTTCGGTTTAATGTGTTCAGGGTAATAAAATATATATGATTCTTTCGTGATCATATATAACTTTTATCTACATTTGTTCTACGCCTCGATTCATATTTTGTTGTAATTTTCAATTGTTGTATATCGGGATGTTGAATATCTTATGAATCAATTCATACTGGTCTAGAACGTACAATAGTACGCAACTAGGTTCTAACTAATGATGCTTTCACGGATTTACCAAGCAGTGAGTTTAAGTATTGACCAAAACAGTTCTCTATCTAATTTTTTCATATTATTTCAGCTCATACCGAAGACGCTGCTAAGGCTTTGGTTGACATGATTCAGATAACATATCCACACAAACTTAGCTTTTGTGGTTGCTATGGCCAGTATCAATAACCATCAAGTATTTGAAATAAAATTACTTGCAGGTACAATTCTTTGGTAGCCTCACTCTTATTACCAGATGTATCAATTTAACTCATTTATGTGAAAATTGGTCAATTTTGGGTTACTTTTTTATTGCGAATGAGTTAACCTGTAGAAATTTGCTAATGCCATTCAAAAGTGTTTACCACCTTTTAAATCTCTTATTCATTACTCATTATTATTATTATAATACATTTTGTAGTCATATTTTATACATTTATTATTTATGTAATCTAAAAAGCGTTGATGAACTACCCAACCTAAGCTTTAATGTGTTGCCTAACCCACCCGACCCTCCCATTTTGCCACCTATTACTTAAAAGCCCATCACAATCATATTAAGCATGGGTTGTCTTGACTATTTGACAAATAGGTGAAAGATTCTTCAATAATGATAAGGGGGTAAATTTATATAATAACGTCTAACGTGATATTAATATGATGTTGCAGTGAAGCAGCTGGATGCTATAATCTTGATAGAATTTAGCATTGTTGGTCGCCGTTACAAAACTATTTCTATGTCCTTGCTAAGAGACCGTTGGACTGATGCTGCTGATCACGACTTAGGTATTAGATATTTGTAGTGGTATTTGTGTCATATTGTGCTTATGTATGTGTGAATTATGTTAAAAAGTCCAATTGTGTTCGTTAAAAGCACCCAACTAAGTTGGATCTAATAATCAAGTGATTAACTTTGTGGTCTTTCACTCTTTTGGGTGGTTATGTTCAGATCTTGGAGATCGACACCTAAATGTACCATGGCCACTTTCATGTCAAACAGGTTGATTAATCTCATTATCTTTTCTATTTTGCAGCTTGGTCGAATGGTGGGACAAGTTGAAAGTGACTTAAAGTCTGTTTCTGATTGCTTCCGACCTCGATCAACCCACCTGTTTTGCCATCTCTACTGGGAAATTATTGTGCGTGTTTTGCCATCTCTACTGGGAAATTAAAGTATGTTTCTTACTTGTCATCTGTTGCAGTTGTGATGGAAAATGTTTTAGGTCACACAAATGGAGATTCTGAAAAGGCACATGATTCCAAATGTGCCCCAATCATAAAAACCCAATGCATATGTAAAATATAGGCGCCAAATCAAGATCCAACGGCCTTTACTTTTCATTATCATCATACAAATTGAACTGATCTGCGAAAAGCAAAGATCGTGAAATTAATGTGAGTTCTTTTTAGCTCACTAAATCGTTTCCTGTTTATTCGTTTGTGTATTCAAAATATTATTAATTTGTATTATTTAAGTTAGGTTTCAGAAGAAGTAATATCGATGTTATGATTTAATATTAGGAACATAGTCCAAACAAATGGAGATTCTGAAAAGGCACATGATTCCAAATGTGAATTTCTTTGTCTAAGTGCTGAAGCATTGAAGGTTTGTTAGTTTCTATGATTTTTTTGATATCTATGTATAGATGTTGTTTCCTTCTTGGCTTTCTTTATTACTCTCGCGTTCTCATTGGTTATGTTTGGTCTTATCGTATCGGTATCCTTTCGCAGGGAACACAACAATTTAAAGGCGAGAATCGTCAGTAGAGTCTACACCAATGCTTTGTTTGTGTTGAACACTTGAACTAGGGTGTTCGGATAAAATTCAAAAATGAAGGTATGTAGTCTTTGAGGAAATTGATCTTTAGCAAAATGGTGTGGTCTGCTTGAGAGAGTCTTTATTAATTTTATTTTTAATAATTATCATGGTTTATTTTACCAATTGGTTAGGCCTTAGGGTCACTACAATTGATGTTATCCACTTAGTTCATTGCAGTGATATTCTGGCAACTCGAAGCTCTTACGAGTTATCTAAATTTTTTAGTCACGAAAACATACGAGTGGAACTTGAGCTTGAAACAACTTTACTCGAATTCTAAAAAAGCTTATCAAGTCCACTGTATATTGTGTACTGTTGTGCAAGTTTTTCGTTGTAGTTCGGCTACCCGTGGCCACTTTTATCATCCACCATGTGTAGCAAGTCTGCTCCATTAGAATGATAAAGTTGAGCCTCAGGCTCTAAGAGAAAAGATTGCTACGGGGGATCCGTTCAGTTGTCCTGCTCACAAATGTGATGTCTATAAGAAAACAGGAAATGAAAAGGTGAAAGACTTGCAGTTTGCTATTTGCAGGCGATGTCCAACGTCATGCCACAAAAAATGTTTACCGATATAGTCTTTCTATTTTATAGCTTCTATCATCTCAAGCTATCATCATCTCATTTCTATAATTAACTTGGATCTGGATTTTTTTGCCGTTGTCTTTATTCAGGGATATTATGTTTGAACACGAAATCGCTGAATGGTGATGATGATGCTGATGAAGTTAGCGCGTGAGAAGGACTTATGCCTAAATCCTGTGCATTGATATAGTGTGTAAGCCTGGGATCCTTTGTTGTGTATAGTAATTGCTATTAATTACACATTTTGATTTTATTTAATGCCTCTAATAATACGTTACATCATGATTACAGTTGCAAAAGAGACCAACTTTTATTTCATTATTTGTGCCGTTTCATGTTTGTTATGCTTGTGGCTGTTATGTATGGTTTTCATTATTAATGGCTCCAAGGCAAAGCTCGGGAACAGTCTAGCATTTTTCAACATCTTTGTATATTTCAGGAGTACTTCATGATGTACGTATATATCAAATGAGTACTCATCATGTCCCGAAATCCCAAAACTACCACCACAACTGTAAGATAGCAAAGATCTTTATGTCTGTTAGAAATGCATTAAGTGCCTATCTTGATGTTGGTGATGTCACACATCATTTTGCTCATGGCTTCATTTAATTTACTTTATTCTGCATCTTAGTTTAGTTGATTTATAATTACTATTTTATATGCTATAAATCGTTAATAAACATGTGTATGCAAAGATATCATTTACATACTACTACTATAATTTATTATTTTAGTCAAACATCTTTACCAATAAGACCAACCAATATACTTACTACTTTGTAAGTTATATAGATTATACCAAGTAAAATTGTAATACTCAAAGCAATTATCGAGTATATCAACACGAAACAAATAATCACCCTTCATCATTCAGCTTTATCCGTAATTACCGACATTAAATTAACTAAAACAAGCTAATAACCTACTAAGCCAACATTATACACATACGAAACACAAACCATAACGTTAAAACTAACATACACAACATAAATTGCCCAAGAAATAACCCGTTTAAACATGCCATTGCCACTTCAAATACAAGTTAATCAACTGAGAACACAATCAACCCATGTTTCTTTGCATCAGGATCCATGACGAATCTCATTAACCTAAACCTTGCAATACCCCAGACTATCTCATTAACCTAACCTTGCAATACCCCAATCTTTCCTTCTTCTTTTTAAAATAGTATGCTCATTAAATTAATAAGGCTATAATAGCTGAGATATTACAACCATGAGAACAACAATAGAAAAACAAGAAGCTAACTCAATCCCATGACATAGAAGAAAACAAAAACACCACCAAAATATAGAGCACTTAACCATTGGGATACCAAACCACAATAGGATCATCACGATCAACACCCTTTTGTGCCAACTTAGCAGCTTCTGAATTACGTTCCCTGGAAATATGAACAACGGAATGACTAGAACCACCAGAAAGAAAAAGATCTACCTCTGTAAAGAGAGGTAACATCCTCCTCAGCCTACAACCCACGTACCCTCAAACTCCAACTATAAAATCAACATTTGTCTTAAAATCATGTACTAGCCCGCAAATCTTGCGGGTTATAATCTAGTTTTATTTAAAATCAACTCCTATTGATCAATCAAATGCTTTGATTTCACAACACTCGCATTTAACCAATCGAATATAATTATAATTATTTATCTAAAAATTCTCTTTTAAAAAAAAAAAACCTTAATGATTAAAGATACATCCCCTTACGTTGAACTTAAAACTGAAATACTAAAATAAACATAAAAAATAGTGTTACTACTTTCTACAGCTCACAAAAGCTCAAGGTACGTACATTTGCAAACAATGTCAATTTCATATTTATTCATCTCTTTACTAATTACATATTTATATGAGTATTTATTAGGGTTAATAATGGTTTAATTCTTAAAGTTTCATTTTTTTTTCATTTTAACCACTCAAGTTTTTTTCTAATGATGTAATCCTCAAAGTTTTAAAATTTTGATGGTTTAAGCCTAAAGTGTAATTATACTTCAAAAATTCGATAGTTTAATTCTTAAAATTTATATTTTATAATGATTTTACTAATCATCCAACTTTCAAAAATTTAATGGTTTAACCCTTTGAAGGGTTAAACCAATATGACTATGCAAACTTGAAGGATTAAATCATGAGAAAAAAACTTGAGTGGTTAAAACGGAAAAAAAAGAGTAAAACTTTGAGGATTAAACCATTATTAACCAAATTTATTAATTAATTATAATAAATAAATGAAATATTGGTAATTCTTTTTCCAATGTTCAAGGATGATACGGTATAACTATTATCCTTTGATTAAAAAAGGGTTATAAATTTTTATCTTGCAAAAAGAAAAAAAAAAAGGTATCGTTAATGACAGCCCTAAGGGCTATCAATAACGTACATAAACTGGTTGTACTTTATTTGATATTTATGAGGGTCAACTTAAATTTAGAGATCAAAGAGTTTATCATGGTATGAATACAATTATTAATATGTGTTTTAAATTCTTATTGACAACACTTATGGCTATAGTTATCATTTTTCTTTACTAGTGTATAAAAAGTATCACACATGTAGAAAAGAAAGAAATTATATATCTTATGTAACGATATAATTAGCCTTATTTATTATATAAAATCTAATTAATCATTAATTTCATGCAGTTATCCGAAATGGGTGCTATTGTTTCATGGTCCATATGTCGATACTCGAGAAAGATACGTCTATTTTTCTGTCGTGCATTGTTATGTGCAATTCCATCTTATGCAGTTGGAAACCTTAAAAAGCTTGAAATATTGGAAATAGATTATTGCAACTCAATGAAGGAGGTATTTGAAACTGAAGGAATCAACAAGAACAACGTTGGTGGTGTTGGTGGTAGTGGTGCAAACGTTGATGAAGGAACTGGTAGATCTGATACTACACAATCACTTCCAAGACTTGAAAATAGAAATATGACGCTTAAACTTCCAAATCTAACGATATTAAATATTTATAGTTGCAACCTTTTGGAACATATATTAACATTTTCCACACTTGAAAGCCTCCGGAAACTCCAAAAGTTAGAGATAAGAAAATGCTGGGAAATGAAAGTGATTGTGAAAATAGAAAATGAGGAGCAAAAAATAGCATCTGATGTTGTGGTGTTTCCTAATTTGAAAAACCTTTCTCTAACTGATTTACCAAAACTCGAGGGTTTCTTCTTGGGGATGAGTGAATTCCGATGGCCAGTGTTGGAAGAGGTTGTGATTTGTAATTGCCCGAAAATGATGGTGTTCACATCTGGTCGATCAACAACTCCGAAGCTTAATTACATGCATACAAGTTTAGGCAAACATAGTCTGGAATGTGGCCTTAACTTCAATCTGACAACGTCTACCTTGCATCAGGTATATATGTTGTTAAGTAAAATCTCCAACTTCCGATACGGAGGAAAATGAGCATCTTTTAAGCATCTTTCATCTCAAAAAATAATTCATCTCCAACCCTATACTTCAAATATTATACTCCAAACACTTCTATACTGATTACATAAATTTAGGATTTTTCTAGACGTAGCCCTTAGGGATCTCGTTAACACGTATAAAAGTATTGTACATGGCGGTAATTTATTAATTTAGAGTGGTAGTTACTTTGTTATACAACACTTTTCAACATGTTAACGACAACCCTAAAGGTTACGTTTAGAAAAATCCATAAAATTATACATGCATGGTAACCAATAAAACATGTGATTAGACATTTGGAAGAATAAATAGCGTTGCTCCAAATATAGAGCATTCATCCCCCTAAGCGTGGTTGGAGATTGTTGGATAATGATCTTTGCTCTAAACTCCAAATTTAATGAAAAATGTGATTTTAATTTGGAGGAGAAGGTTGAAGATGGCCTTATCATATATCTATATAGCTTACTTTATGAGATTTAAAAAACGAACCCATCAACATAAGGTTTTAGATGGAGTCGATTGATATTATTAATTGATATTTATATATACTGTTTTCATTGAAGGAGGGACGCTACTGCTAATTTATACATTCTTGTTTGTGTTTATTTTTCCTTTTTGGGGTTGCAGACTGGATCACCAAGTTGGGAGAGTACAAGCTTGGGGAGTGGTATTCTGGAAGGGTTACCTTGGTCTTTTCATAATTTGATTGAAATGAATGTGAAAGATGACTTAGATGATAAAGAGAGTATTGTTACTTCCAGTAACTTGCTACAACCACAAATGCTTGAAAAGATTCATGTGAACGGTTGCTGGAATGTAAAGAGTGTATTTGAAGTAGAAGCACTCAAAGGTACAGATACTGTGAAACTTCCAAACCTAACAGAAATGGAATTAATATGGATGAATAATCTCAAGTATATATGGAAGAGCAATCAGTGGACGGCATTGGAGTTTCCAAACCTAAAAACACTCTCTATTGAACACTGTGGTAAGTTGGAATATGTATTTACCAATTCCATGGTTGGTAGTCTATTGCAACTCCAACACCTACATATCAGTGACTGCAATAACATGGAGGCAATTGTGAAGGTAGAAGATGAAGAAGAAGAATGTGATGCTGCCAAACAGAGTGAGTTTATATTACCTTGTCTAAAGTCCATTAAACTTGAGTCGCTTCCAAGTCTGAAGGGATTTTGCTTAGGGGCAGATGCTTTTTTATTCCCATCACTGGATACCTTGACAATACGGTCATGTCCAGAGTTAACAGTTTTCACCAATGGAAATTTAGCTACTCCAGAGCTAAGTGCAATTGATAATGTTTATGGGGAGATGTGTTATATAGATGAAGACCTCAACTCTACTATAAAAACCCATCAACAACGTACACGGTAATTTATTAAATTACATCTTCTTTCCTGCTTTGATCAAATTTTCTGGAAATAAATTTCAAATGTTATTTTCTTTTGTTGCCCTAAAAAAATCTCTCTAATTTTTTCAGTATCTCAAATTTCTGGGGGGATTTGAGGGGTAGAAGACGACCAGCTATTCAGCTATCCACTAAAACTTACCAATTCCTTTTCCTTATATTAACATTTACCGAGGGTAAATGCTACTATTGAAACTACAGTTGGTGAATAGTTTTTTTTACTCAAACTAATATAGTAGCTTACATCTCATCTGATCTCATTCATTTTCACATCTTCCAACTTCACACTCTTACAAGGCTCTTATCTAAACCATTCATTCTCTTCTTTTCTCTATTTCTCTATTTTTTTTCAGTCAAAAAATTCCTATTAATATTTTGTTGATTAGTGTATGCATGGGTGTGTTTATGTTTCGAACTTTTGATTTGTGTTTGATGGCAGTGGTTATGTGTCTATGGTTTGTTGTATTATATGATTATATGATGGTTAATAACTTAGAGATATGAGTGTGGATTTTTCTGTTATGTTTTGTTGAAATGGGTAAACCAAAGTGCATGCTTACTTTAAGGTATGTGATGTTCAAGTTTATGATTCTTAGTTTCTTACCTTTGAAGTTGTTTGCTTACCGAATGAAAGACAAAGATGGTAATTTTGCTATAAGAAAAAGAAAGATGTATACCATAAATTTAACTTTTAACTGATACTCCGTATTATTATGGTTAGTTTTCTTTGGTTCTTTTTTTCCTTTTACCTCATGATAAACTTGAAACTATCATTTTGTATGTTACTATAGGTTATTTACGTATTTAATTTGTTGCATGTGTGGTGATGAGTGGCTGTAGACATCGCAGCTTTACAAGGATGTGAGGATGGATTATAAAGATATGAAAAGCTCAATGCGATAAGATGAATATATACACACAAATAATATAACAACTTGAAAAATAAAAGTTAGCATTTTAGTTGAAGTAATAACATGTTGTATCATAACTACATGTTAATTTGATATAAATCCATAAAAAAAATTTCGTTTTGAAGGATTGTTGAGACTTCTCCAGTGAATTGTTGTGGTAAACCTCTAAATATTCATCTTCTACTTCATTGAATCGTTCTCTTAAAGTGCAAGTGAGTCTTCATAAGGAAAAAGAAAACAAAAATGTGTTGTAGAAATTGTGATGATTTTGTACCATTGTGACACCCGGTCAAAAATGACCCAAATTTCACTCCAAATTTGAACTTTTATTCCGCGTATCACATACGCGTAATAACCAAAGTATACAAGTACTAAATATATAAATGTATATTTATAACTTGAAAAGATTATTCAATAATCTCGTACATACGAACCCGACAGAACGCGTAAATCAAAATACTAAAGTTGGTACAAAACATTTTCAAACTAAATATTATTGTCAAGAATAATATTTAATTACTCCGGTAGAAATTTAAATACATTTTAGATACAGAAAACTCTCCGTCAAAACGAACTAAAACAAAGATACATTTTTATCACTTAGATAAAAGTATTTTCATAAAATACTTCGATTAAAAATATAAACGATTATATTTTTAGAAATTTATTATTTAAAGATATTATACTACATTACGATCGGGTAAACAAACACGGGTCTAAATTGACCAACTACCCTCAATAATTGGAGCCACCCCCAATAATTGAAACACACACACGCACAAATCATTCATCACTCTCATCTCTCTCTCGGCTCACACCTCCATCGCCCCCATCATCATCATCTTTTCGATCAACAACAATAATTGGTAGCAGCGGCAGCAAAAGGATCATAATCATCTTCGTCATCGATCATCCATTTCACCATTGTGTTTCGCCATCACCACCTTACTCTATCTCACCTCTCTCGGTTTCCCTTTCAACCGAGAACCAAAACAACAACATCAAGCGACGAACAGCAGCTGCAGCAGATGAACACCCTCATCATCGTCACTATTCATCATCATCCTTATCCCTCTGTCTGCGTCTCAGCACTCCACCACCGAACACCATCACCACCGACGCCATCTGCACTAACCACAACAGATCGAGCAGCAGAGCTCACAACCATCTACATCAACGATTGATCATCACCATTTTCACCTCCTCACCTCCATCCCTCTCGGCTCACCATCACCACCGTCTGGACACCACCATCGCCGAGCACCACCACCATCACTCGGGGATCATCATCAAAACAGCAGCAACACCAACGAGCAGTAGCAGTAGCTCACCATCATCGTCTTCATCATCATCATCGAACTTCGTCGTTATCACCTCCGATCCGTCTTTTTGAGCTCGGTGAGCATCGCACCATTTTCTTTGATGTTTGTGTTATCAAGCTTAATATAACACGATGTAATCTTGTTATAAACGATTATTATGCTCGAGGATTAAGTTAGAAAAGTTGTTCTGTAAAACCATTGGACTGAAATATAAAACACCAGGGATTGCGTTTGGGGGGTGATGGAAGACACAAAACCTACTTGGTTTATAACACATAAATATATACTTTGGTAAATAAAGAACAAAGACACGCTCTAGCTTGCTGGTTGTGTCATGAGGTTTGAAGCTAAGGGTCACGGGTTCAAGCCCCACCCGTGACCTGTTTTTGATTAAATCTAACTTTTCTCAAACTAGATATAACTACATATAAACATATACTTAGTAAATTATAAACAAGAAGCAAGCAGTAGTTGAGTGGTTGAGTTGAATGTGGTGATGCCAAAGGTCAGGGGATCGAGCCTCCCCCGTGACCTCTTTTAATCCCTTTTTCATTTTTTTTTACTAACATGATTTCTAGTATATAAACCTATATATATATACACATAGTAAAATATACCCAAAAGGATGTTGTAGCTTGATGGTTAGAACACATGATTTGAACCCAAGGGTTGCAAGTTCAAACCCTATTTGTGACATGTTTTGATTTAATTTCTTTTTTTCAACAAACGGGGCCGAACTTGGGCCAAAAGTGTTAATAGACCAAAACCACAATTGAGTTAAACAGATAAAGATTGGGCTTGTTATGTTTTTATTGAGCCAAAACAATTAATTCCATTTATGGGCTAAAACCGCTGCGTTTTAAATTGGGCCGAAAGTTTAAAACTTTTATTGTGTTATTTGGGCCGAGTTATTGATTTTAAAATGGGCCAAAACGATTTATATTTATATTGGGCCAAGCCTGATTGGGCCATGAAACCTTACAATATAAACGCGACTTGAGTAAATATTTTGGATCGAGGAATTGTAAACAAAAACGAATAAATCATTTTTATAACATTACGATATAAATGAAAGCTTAATAAACCTATATATATATATATATATATATATATATATATATATATATATATATATATACACACGAAATTACAAACGACGATTTTATATATATACATTCTATATAAATCTACACGACAGACGAATCTATCAGGTATAGTTTATTCAAGTGAACAATAGTACATACAGTCCAATAGAACAACTACTTATGTATTCATAACCTTACGTGATTAGGACACTAGAAGGTTACCACTTGGATATTACTGGTGAGTAGAAATGCTAGCACCCACAGGTGAGTCTCACAGCCCCTTTTTACTGTTTTACTGTTTTGGGGAGATGCATTACTTTATTTACTTGAATACTTGAAGTTACTGTTTTACTAAATTACTTGTTTGACTTATAATTCACCAAATTGTTATTTTACAAACTTTACAAACGTACAGACTTACAAATTCACTATTTATCTAATCAACTTACAGTTTTACTGAGATACTGTTTGTTGACATATCGACTTACTGAATTATTGATTACCGGCTTACAGACTTTACCGACTTACCGAATTACAGACTTACAGATTTACTGATATACTGTACTGCTTGAGTTACGTTTAATCCAATGAAGGCCTCTGAATCATAGTTGTTAGTTATGGACTTAAGCGCGAGTATTAGTATATGGATCCATATGGGACTGACAATCCCCACCTGGGGTGGTAGCGCCACCACGAACCGTACTCGTATAAACAGGTGTTTTCTATTCGTTACATATGAGTGTTTGTGGATTAGCACTCACGGGGGGCACAACTTACAGACTTGTTAAGCTTCGACTATGATGCTCACAGCAAAGTATATCACACCCTATTGCATTCGTGCAATGATTACTTATTACATTACTGGATTATTACTTACTTACTGCTATGGGTTACTACCCGATAGCAGGGTTGCAATGATTGATTACTGACCGATTACATACGTACAATTACCTTTACTACGTTATTCAACTGTGCAAATACAAGTATTGAATTATTGCTTTTGTGAACTGTTATACTCAAATTGTGTTCAATTGATTTACTTACTACAAACCTGTGAGATTCACCAACCTTTTGGTTGACACGTTTTAGTAATGCATTCTCAGGTACGCAGCCACAGTAGGATGGCCCAGCAGGATCTACTTGTTTGCTAAGCTAGTATGAGTCGCATGCATACACAATTATGAAGATTTACCCGCAATATCTTTTGTACTATAATTATGTATTTCAAATCTTCAATTTCATTTTGCGAACTCACAAATAATGTGTCTTTATGACATAAAACTTTGAATTTATTTTGTAATGTAATGTATTTTTCAAAAACGTCTCATTTAGAGTCGTTTACTATATATCTTGTGCTTTGTTATTGATTAGTCACGCCCCGACCCGATTCGCTTCCGCAACCCGAAATAGGGGGTGTGACAACCATCAGCTTTTGCAACCTTCAAAGTAGAATAGTGTGAATAGCTATCCTCAGGAAATAGTTTTGGTCAACAGAAGTATGGTGAGTTGGTATTATGTTTGAGACTTTGAGTGTAGTTTGGTAAAGAATCATCATTTTTAAATAAAAGATAATAATTGTAATATTAATAGTGTTGATTTATTTACCATCTTTTAATAAAGAAAAGAAAAGTATGATTAAATATGATGTGTAAATGTATGAGTTATCTAAAGCCCCACATATAACTTAATATATAAGCTAGGTTAATATCAATGATAAATACTCCGTACAATCTAAAAGTGTTCCCTAACTCCTCACATATTAGTAATTTGTTATTAGTTATTAATTAAACGTAGTTGAATGCTTGTAAAAAACACAAACAAATTAACTAAAATATGTACTTCTCATACGTCACAGGAAATATTAAATTTTTAGACTCTGTATAGTATATTAAATGTACTTTTGATGAAGATGAGTATATGATGAGTATAGGAAGTAAGGTGAGGAAAAGCATGGGTGATAATGTGGTAGAGTGATAGTGGGTATTATTTATCTCATGTCACGTCAAATATAAATATATAATTAATCACTCTTCTGTACTTTATGTATACGGGGTACAATTTTGATGTTTATTCATTTTTCTATAAGAAAGTTTTAATATAGTTGTATATAAATTTTATATTATAGATCGACTACGTCAAAATACGGACATATAAAATGGTTAAAGATAGTGCTACACTAATTTACTTTCAATTGGGTGAAATGATAATTGCTTTGAAAGCAACTACATTTTACATTTTAATGATTTTTTTTAGAAAGGTAAGTATTCTACCATTACTACCACACATATATTTACATTTTGTTCTGCCTCATAATTTAAGTTCTTACCTTTATGGTTGAAGTGCTATCTTTATATTGCTAGGCCAATAGCCCTTTGATACTTTTAATAATTTTATAAAGGGAAATACTAAGGTACTGCTAAAAGTTGTTGGCTTAAATTAACGACTAAGCTTGTATATAATAAAGTTAGTGGGTAAAAATGTGAAATTTAAAACTATATTTAACAATTAATGCTATTAGAAATAAGTTTTGTTTCCCAGTAATGTTGCATATAAAAAATTACAAAAAGTTGAAACATGAAATGTAAAATGATCTAAGATAGGATATGAATGTGAGCGTTCATTAAATTATGTGTAATCGTGTGTAGCAAAGTTAATTCAAAAAAAAAAAAAAATGAGTTCGTTTTTTCTAAAAAATAATAATTTGAACTGTATTGTTTGAAAAGTAATGTTAGTGTTAATGTAGAGTTCATTTATGTAAATTGAAGGATTAAAATTGTAAAATATTTATTTTGTGATTGGTTAACATTATTACAATTTAATTGTAATGTCAGCATTTCAAATGCTATCCCCGCAAATAAAGCAAACAAATCAAATTGAATCTAAATTATAATCTAATTCTGCAGCAAAAAATTGCATTTTTGGAAACCCGCCGCAACGCGCAGGCTAAGAAACCTCGTTCTATAAAAAGGTGAATTCTTTCTACTTTCACTAAAAATGATCAGCTATTCAGTTTCCTCAAAATTACCAATTCTATTACTCCATATTTTTCTTCAATTTTCTTCTTCTTCAAAGTAATCAGCTTAGTAAAAAATTGCTTAATTTAAAGATAGACTTTTTTAGTTTTAAGAGTTCTTAATGGATATGGCTCTATTGGTCCCTTAATAGTGGGCCACTTTAGAAACAGATATTGGAGCCTGTTTGAAATCGTTTGGTTGGGCCTTTTAATTATGTTTGATGAGTTTCACAAATAAAATAAAAAAGGCAAAAATAAACAAAAAAACATGATTCTTCACAGGAAAAACAGACTGGGCACCTCTAATGGAATGAAATGTTAATTTGGATTTTTTATGATTTCTGTTCGTTTCTTATTATTATTTACTTCTACTAATCATTTATAATAATTTTAAATTTAAAAGTAGCATATTTGTTTTTCTCATCACCAAATCAGTTGAACTAGTTGCTCAGTTTCGATTGATTATACGAGACTGTAAACAACTATTTTGCAAAACTGTGTTGTCTAGTACGTGTCGATGATTCATTCATTTGATTAATTCTAGTTGTTAAAAGTCTAATTACTAACAACTTCTTAATTAACTTTGTTATTATTTACTGAATTACTAACTCTGTCTCTTGTTACAAACATTTCACTTCCTAAAAATTAGTACTAATCAGTAATCACACTTGTGTATGCAGATTAATGCTGTATCCAAATAAGAGATTTCTCAAGTCTTGTGATCATTTCCCGATTCCAATAATCTGAGTTGATGTAATATCTTTTCAATTAAATTCTGCTTTTTAGCTATAACTGTACGTTAAGTTGTTGGTTTTTAGTGTTATAGTATACTAGTTAAAGGCTTAAATGTTTGTTGAATTGTAAGATGTATTTGGAGTTTGGTATCATATTTATGTAAGAGTGAGAGTTTGTTAAACATAAAATTTTCTTGGAGAATTTGATAAATGGTGCTAAATCTAAAGATATTGTTTCGCGTTTAATTCTGTAGTAATAGCTTTACTTGCAGTCTACTAGTTATCTCTATTCAAATCTTTTTAAATTGCCCCGTTTGAACAAGTTCGTATGTGATATTCTTTACATGCACCACATGTGTTAGATAAAAAGACTAAATGAAATATTGAAATAAGAATAGTCTTAGTATTCATGGTTTATCCCTGAAATGCGGCATCAGGCTTGTGTTTCTAATTTCTATACAACATATTTTCAAATTTTCATGTTTTAGCTTTCACGAAAGCTTGTCATCTATGGAGTAGATTATTACCGCACGCTAATTTTCTGCTGGGATTGGAGTAACAGAAGATGAAGTTGAAATGTTGGGCAATAATTCATGCTATCAAACATATAAAAGGTGAGTTCTTGCTTTACAGGAATCCAGTCTGATATGCGTGTCTGTGTTACATGGTGTTCTCAGTATGTTTAGCATACCCTCTTTTGTAGAAGAACTTCAAGATAAATGAACTGATGGGATTTTGAAAGCATAATGTCTTCAACCATTGCTTACCATATCTCTAACAATGCTTCCTTTGTCATAGTTGTTGAATATATTTGAATATTTGATTCGATAGTCAACATTTACAAACCGTTGTAAGAACCCAAGTGTTGTACGTTAAGGAAACCTGGTATCAATTATAATTGATTCTCATTAACCTGGTCATACATTGAAACAGACAGATGTCATGATGCAGAGCAAATCAAGCGGATTATCAGAATGTTAAGGAAAAGTGAGAAATCATCCAAGTTTGAAGGGATATAACTCGTGATTGAGGTGGAAGAAGCATATATATATTTTGCAACCGTCTGGCTTAAAGTCCTTTATGTGAGGATTTGAATTCAAAGTTTTCTCAAGTTTCAGTTCTTTCGGTCTTAGTTTGTTTGAAAGGTCAATGGCATGTGGGTTTCCATCCAAAGTTTTTTATTTTTTGAAATTTTCATTTAGTTATTTAATCATCAGTCACAGGGTTGCAAATTATAGTCAAAGTTAAAGTTGAATGTCAACGTTACATAATTACACTCATATGAGAAATATCATTCTATAAACATATAGAAACTTCAAGATCTTCATCATCACTGACTATACCTATAGAAAGACAACATAAAAACTCATATATCTTCATTTCTAAATTATAGAGCTACCTAAATTAGCTTTTGATAATGAACCTGAGGTTAGGAAAAGTAAAATTATCTAAATATTTTGTGGGTATTGTTTACGACAGCCCTAAGGGCTATCAATAATCAATTTGGGCGCGCATAAATTGATTGTACTTCAACAAAATTCAGATGGGGTCAACTAAAATTCAGGGGGTCATAGATATTTATTATGGTAAGAGTACAAATATTAATACACGTGTTAGAGTCTTATTACGGCCTTAGGCTGTCTTTATCATTTTCCATATTTTTAGTTCATTGTACATCCTATGAATTTTTACAGCTTCAACTTCGCGTACTTTACGATTATGTAAATAGAAATATAAAAGTTTGAATTACAAACTTTAAATTGTAGCTGAGTTTTGTCAAAGTCCTAGAAAAAATCAAATCACATAATAACGTCCCTTTAAATTGTGTTAGTTATAGTTATTTTTTTGAGTTATGTCATAATGTCAAATAAGTGTAACATTCATGTTATAAGTTATAACCGAATCAAAAGGAATTTTAGCGGATCAAAATATTATATGACTTATAAAATGCATTTTGACCGGAACGGAATAAGTAATAATTGATGTTTGAACCAAAACAAATTGGTATCGAGTACGTGGCGAGGTATAAAAAAGTGTAAACGCATCCAAACATATCTCATCAACCAACTTCAGACTTCGGAGTTCAGACAGCTTTGGTAAAATTCAAAATAAAACAATCACTGAAACCCTCAAACATATCTCATTACCTTCCATCCGCCCTTTTAATTTCATAAAACCTCAAAACCCTTGATTTTTAAATTATTTAATTTCATAGAATGAGATTATACTTTGGTGGTCACTGAAACCATGGCTTCTTCACTGCAATTTCATCCCATTTCTATTCCGGTATGTAATTCATATCGTACACTGCACATTGATAAATTCCCAATCTTTGGCATTGTATATTTTAGTCAATTAAGTTTAACAGTTCTTGCTATTTACATCATACTGTTTTTTTTTTGTATAATATATATTTGGGGGAAAAAGGCTTAACCTTTTATATGTGGGTATTGGAGACTTCAACCTGTCTACCAAATTAGAGTTTTGGAGTTCATCGTTGACATCTACAAGTTTAGTCAATGATTGCTAATTGATGTATTTGCGATATGTTCCATTTATTTTTTACATGGGTTACAAAAGGAACATGTTCCACTTTAGAAGCTTTCTTTTAATATCTCCAAATAAGTGCAGGATTATGACATTTGTGATGTTAGTTATTGTTGTTTCATTGAGATACACTTAACAATTTCAGTTATTCATCTCATGGTTGTCGATTATTCTTGTGTCCTGGTTACAAACTGTCTAACTTAAGAATGTTTTGCTAAAAAAATGTAGACGCGGCAACATGGGCGGGTCAGGTGCGTTGAGTAACAGGTTGAAACGGATTTGAGTTTAAACATGTGAGTTTTTAGCGAGGTAGGGTCAACCACTAGACACTTAAATGGCATTTTTTTTATTTGACCCTAATACTCCTTATCGTTTTTTAATTCGACCCATTTTTGGAATAAAACACAATCTTCGAAATTGCCACCTCTAATTAATGTTTGTAGGAAGGTATACAAACTGAGTCTAGCCTTTTTACATCTTAATGTTACAATAGTGAATTGGTGTACAATTGAGTCAACATCTTTCCGGATCCTAGCATAGGAAAAAATAGTTGCTTATAACAATAGTTAGGATGGCTTCCCGTCTTATCTATTTTAATCGGAGCTCTTTTCGTATACCAGGATTTTCGACCTGAAAATTAACTATTATAACAACAAAATCTTCGATGAATGCACTGCATTAGCAGTTTATCATTTGATAGTTTTTACACTACAGTTTTGTCAAGGAATGGGCATGCAACCTCTGGCTTTCTTGTAGGCTACCATGGCACTTATTATAAGTGATTATCGTGTTCTAGTGTGCTACCGAAATTCAATATAACATAATAAATTTCTAGAAATAACCATGCATGTAAGCAAATTTTAAACCACTTAGAACTGTGTTCTAATGTTTTCGTTTACTACAACTTGTTAATGTGTGTCAGACTGTCAGTGTGTGTAATTTATGATCATAATCTTAAGTTCCTTTCTTAATAGTATCTAATTATGGTTCCAATTGTTGATTTCTTGAAGCATCAAGTTTTGACAAATGCCTCGGAACTTAGACCGCAGTTAGGGTTCAATAGAAGATACAAAATTTGGAATGGAAAGAACAAATGTCGAGGGTTTTTTCTCAGAGTTTCCGCTAATTCATCGATATCAGGTGATGATAATTCAATCAAGGATGAAGTGACACTTGCCAAATCAGTGAGCAATGGCATGGTCGTCTTACAACATAAAGTTTCAAGACTACAAGAGATGATTGTTTCTCTCCCTCCTGTTGTTTTTGTGGTATGTCTTTCCCCAGGGCATGACAAAATATTGATTTGATTTTTGTAAAAAATATTTCAAACTAAATAACTGACAGGATCAATTAGTACTCCTTTTTGTCTTTTGAAAACTGCAACGTTGGATTTGGCACATAGTTTAGGATAAATGTTTAATTATTTGTCAGATTATAAACGTGGCCTTTCAACAGGAATAAAAAGTGATCAAACAGTTTGATTATCTGTTTGTCTTTCAACCTTTGGGCTAGTATCACAAAACAATGCCTCTGTTCACATGATTAGCCATCAATTGCTAACCTTAGGTTAGCTGGTTAGGTATACTCTTCTTGCTATTAAATATGAATCATTTTAGTGACATAGTACTGCAATGTAGCCATGTTAGAGAAAAAGAGATGGAGGAGTAAGAGAGTAAAGTTTTTTCTTACTTCATTGGTCATGATAAAATTGCAAGAATTTCCGTTGTATGATAAGCTCTGAAATTTGCAGGCATTTTCTTTTTTGGCAATTTTTAAGTTAGGATTACTTATTTATCCATTGTCATCATTACTTGGAATTGATGTAAATCATCTGGCACTTGAAGTTCTCTCTCTGTAGTTTTGTTCTTTTTGTCATTAGTGAAGGTTATTGTAGACATTACCTTTTATTGGTACAGGTAAAAAGCTCTGCGCGTGCTAAATTTGCACTGGGGTTGTGTATAGCTTCTAGTATATTGATTGTTGCAGTGAGAGTTTATGTGGCTAGAAAGTTGAGGCACAAACGTCCCGGGTCCGTTGCTGATCTTGTCAGGCGTGGCCAGCTAAATTCTGATAGAAGAGGCATGTATGTCTCTGATCATCTTGCACTATTTCATTTTTGTATTTTTATTTTAAGTTTGTGTGTTTGTTGGGGCCTTGGGTGGTTTATGAGAATGGAGATTATTGCTCCCTGTCCGTGAAAGTTGCAAGATAAATACTTGAAAAACTGTTTTGATTATGTATTAAGCATCTTAATACAGAAGATAAAAATTTAATTTTGTGGACCGAGAATGATTTTATACTTTTAACACAGATAAATGGCAAATATGTACATTTATTTGAAAATTTACCTAAAGGATGAGAAGTTTGCAATTGTCATGGAAGGTTCTAACTCTTGACGTACGTTTGGACTATGTTAGATTGCCTAAATAAATCATTCAGTAATGAAACAATTGTGCAACCTAAAGGCTTAAAGACGATAGCATTAGTGGTTTGTCGCTATAACAAATGGCCAATAAGTAATTATGGTTCAAAAATTGCCAAATAAATCAAATCTTGCAAATATCATGGGAATTCATAATAGGAAATCCTGGAACTTGAAGGAACCAAGAGTATTTATCTGTTCATCTATTGTTCTGTTTATAGATCAAAAGCAGTGATGTACGATGATCCATTTAACAATCCACAAGTGAAGATTAGTAAGAACAATTCAACTGTTGAAATGTGTGGAAAGGTTTATAAATTAGCTCCAGTGACTCTCACAACAGAAGAGCAAAACATACATCAAAAAAGGAGATCACGAGCCTATCAATGGAAGAGACCAACAATATTCCTTAAAGAAGGAGACCCGATACCCTCTGATGTGGACCCTGATACGGTTAGATGGATCCCTGCAAATCATCCTTTTGCGACCACCATTAGTGACATTACTGAGGATTTGGCTCAAAATAACGTGTTTCAAAAGCATGGCGTTCCATTCCGTATTCAGGCCGAGCATGAGGCATTGCAGAAAAAACTTGAAGCTTTGCAAACTGTAAGTGCTTTATCACCCTTGACTGTTCGACAAAAAACAAAATATTTAAAATAATAATATAATTTGTATGTACTCAGGATCAGAAGTTGAACAATATGGTAATTGATTCGGGAACTGCTCGAAATTTTGAGAGACCATTTAAGTCAAATCCCAAGTTAGATGATCAACAGGGAGAACAGAACACTAAGAACGGTCAAATGGGCTCACGACCAGACAGTCAACAGACTTTCCATGAGAGTAACAGCAACTCTACTGAGGAAAAACAAACTCTATGAAAACCCATCTTTGTATGTTCATCATGGCCTATATCAATCTCATTACGATACCCTGCCCTACATATCACAAAGTATATAGTTTTGGATCTATCTCAGATTCTTGATCTTGACTTTTACTGTTGTTTCCTTTGACTACCCAACATCATCCTGTTAAAAATGGGTGGATTTTTGTATTGTAACTATTGTTCCAGGTTCAAATTTTATTTTCATGTTTTGCTGCTTGTGGTATTGCAATAGTAGTGAAATGCATAAACAATTTACAACTTTTAAGTCATGGTACATGGCAAAGATGAGTAGACGACTCTCAACGCCAAATGTATAAATATAAGAACTCGAAGTCAAATGGCAAATCCCACATTGATCTGAAAGATGTTCCCCTTTAAACAGAAATTGATTATAGATCTTCCTTAGAATTGAAATTGACTATGAAGTATGAACCCGGTGACGGGGGTATAACAGTCTATTTCCACGCCTGTTTGAGAGTAGCCTATGCAGCCGAAATTAAGGACTAAAAACAGTTCTTATTGTACCTTAAATTGGAAATTTGGAAGTTTACGTAGGAGATAGTTATTACAAACTCAATTAATGGACAATGAAGTAAATGAATAAATTAACAACATTACAAAAACTTAACAATGCTACTTACTATTACAATACAAAAGAGAAACTTTAAGTAGTATATGAAGTCTTGAAAACTTATTTGACATCTTGAACTTTGTCTCTGACCCTTCTTATGTAGCTTGATAAACAACTAGATTCTATATATTCATGCAAAAAACTTAAGAAACTTTTCTTCAGTTTATGAACTTAACATCTGGATTCCTTATTGATTTGAGCCACATATCGGCCATCACACGCGACGATAGGCTCCATAATAGATCCGGGCCCTTTACCAGTACCCGTTTCCCTTTCTTCCCAGCCTTTCCGAGCCCATAAGCTACCAACCATTGGATTGCAGTTAGTCTCTGCTTCTCGGTATCCCACTCGTTCTTTTTACCTCCACTTCTTAGTCTCAAACCACCGACGTTTAAACTCGCGATTTTGAATTTCTTTTCTTGGTTTGGTTCAACTTCTGCAGATGTGGCGTGGATCAGCACGATAAGTGGACCACCAACTGCTTCATATTGTCTTACAGGATCACGCATTTGGATTACAACTGATATGGTAATGGGTTCATCTTCGTTATAGGAACTAGCCACGCTATTATCCTTGATCCAGTCTTCTAAGGGAATAGCGTTTGTGAAAGGGTTACTGTTATCCTTACTATTGTCGCTCGGTGGAACATCAAAAGGTGCGGTTTCTTTCGTTATATCCGCTTGAACTTTCAACGCGTCTACTCCCATATCTTCGATTTTCTGCAACGAAAATGCAAGTATTTCGTCTCCTGTGATAGGGTTCTCGTTCATATTCCAAATACCCGATGAAATCCTTTCTTTCCTTCCTGTAGTCATACCCGTGGCCATGGACTTAACCACGGTGATCGCACGAGCGGCACTTGAAGTCGCTCCTTCTTTGTTCCTACCACTAATAATGGTAGAAGCTATCCCTTCGAAAGCTATCTGCTCTGCAGTTTTACCCACGAGTTCCTCCATCGGCATCAATGACAAAATCTCCGAGCTGAGTTCTTCAAAACCGAGTGCTGCCATTCTTTGAAACATTTCGGTACCAGTTAACGTATCGTTAGATACAAGAACCATTGCTCTTGATATCTGCATCGTGAGTTTTGGAGTGTCTTTCTTTCCTACAAGATTATCGAACGGATTCATGGACACCAAGTACCCTCCATTTCTAGTTTGAATCACACAACCTAATCCCTTCCCAAGATCCGGCACATAAACCTTCTCGTCTTCACCATCAACGCTCGAAGCAACATTTACGTCACCACCTTCAAACGCAGCTTCTTTTCCGTCTTCATTCTCGAGCATTTGGAAGAACTCTCTTGTCACTTTATCTTCATCTTCATCTAGCCTTTGTGACTCCGTGTCTTCATCGTTCTCATTTTTTTCTTCCCTCATCAAAGATTCAAGTGCTTTGATCTGTTGTGCAATCGAATCGAGCTCAGATAACCTTGTCAGACGAACTTGATCGTGCACGATTTCCTTCACAACTTCACTCGAAACCGATCTCATATCCGAATTATCCTCAGAGCGGGTCCCATCCGTCCCATCTCTATCTTCCACCTCAACTCCCTTATCTACAACCTCAAAATCCGGAAGATCGAGATCCTCAACCTTCGACTCTGCCTCTTCAGTCTTCTGAACGGGCCCCACAACTGGTTCTTGTGGGGGTGCATCGAGATTCAAATCATCAATGCCTTGAAAATCGACACCCCCTTCTCTTTGAGAAGGTGTATACGCCTCAGCCCGATTAGGAATTCTCGGGCTAGGAATACTAAACGACGATTTAGACTGTTTACGTCCAATTGAAGGTGAAAAAGTCTTAGACTTCCCCGATTTCTGCCCTTCAACCTGATTATAAATCCCAACTCCTCCCTCTTTTTCCATAATCTGAAACCCAAGCTTCATAACTAACTCGCCCCCTTTCGCCTTTCCCGATAGATTAAAACTCATATCCCACTGCCGAACTCTCGTCCCTTCGAAATTCTTCTCCACAGATTCTTGAATCAATTGGCTCAAATTAACACTATGCCTTCCGAAATCAAGCTCTTCGGCATCAACTGCAAAAGCATGAATCACAAACGGTCTGGGCTCGAATTTGGCCCGCGGGTTCCCACTGCCAGCTGGTGTACAATACACATGACACCTCACAAACAAAGTCTCTTCAAAATCAGCAGCTCCTTGTGACACTCTTGAAGGCATTGTTTGAACTGCACCATCTTTAGTTTCTTTCTTCCTAACAGAAACCGATAACCGAAGCCCGTTCATTGATGCTGGCAGCCCTTGAATCGTCACAACTTCAACAGATAACAAACAACTTAACTTCTGTTTTCCAATATGAGAAAGAACCCGAATTGGCTTCCAGTTCCATAATCCACCTTTCTTCTCTGACGATGAAGATGAATTATCTTGTTTACTATCTTGAAACAAATTCTTACTAACAATATTTTCTTTTTGATAACTAGGTTCTTCACTAGGCCGAGACTTCCAAGGCGATAATGACATACGTCTTGCGCGTGGTTTAGGATTAAGTTTAATCCCATGATCATTATCATCATCATCATTAGTATGATCATTTTTGCCGGTTGATAGTATTGGTGGGATTGAAGTTCTTGAAAGAACAAGTGAATTAGTTCGACGGTTTTTCGTCGGTTGAATCGATGAAGTGTTTGTGTTGTTAAGTGTTTGGCTTAAAGCTTCAAGCTCTTCTAACAGTTGTGTGTTTGAGTTTCTTCTATTATCTTGTAGGTTGTTGTTGTTTGTTGCCATAATGTGGGTTTTGGTTGTTTGTTGTTGATATGAAATGGGAATGAATTGAAGTTTATTTGAGGTGAGAAACTTGGTATGAAAGATTGGTTTAGGGAAGAAAGGGGTGGTGGTTTATGGGCCAAGAAAATTGTGTGGAAATGGGATGTGAAGGATAAGAGAGTTTGAAAGAGGTGATTTTGGTGAAAGAATTAAATGTTGGGACTATATATGACATTATAAATGTGATGGTTTTTATGTTAGATTTGGTAAAAACCTTATATAGTAAGTTGTACCCCTGGCATTTATTATTATAATCATATATAGATAGTGTTTTTATTTGTATTCATTGTAACCATTACCTAGAAAAGACATATATGCATGGCGGAGCCGGGATATCTAAGTAGAGGGGGTGAAATATTTTTTTTTTTTATTTCCTTTATAGTTTAGTGGGGACGAAATTTTTAAAATGTTATTAATACCTTAAAAAAGTTTCAATTATACGTAATTTGAAAATTCTTGTAAGGACAGCTGACTACGCTGCTCCCGCCCTATCTCCGCCCCTGTTAATACAGGGGACCATGTAGGAATTCATTAAATAAGTAAGCAAAATTGATTTATTCAAGTTCTAATTTTATCAAAGAAGTGATTTTTATTTCATTTGAAGAATCGTCCTTTATCTTTTCAAAATTTATGTGTTTGAAGTATGTGGATGCTACATAACTATGAAATAATAAATCTGATAAAGAGCATGTCAAGTGATATGTAGAGGTAGGATTATATATAATTGAGGAAACTAAAAATATTTTACTCTTTTATTTCCATTTTTGATTGAAGGGACAAGATTATGTAAATATCACTAATACTTTGTTTTTCTTTCTTTTTTTATGTAATTTATATTTTTTAAAAGAGGCAATTGTCCTCCTTCTAGATCCACCTATGAATGTTTTTATTCAACAAGAAATTTATATCGTCTTGAACATAAATTTATTTATATCGTCACTCTACTCAGAAATCATGACGTACAACCAAATTTGCTAACTAAACACTCCGTAAGAGCGATATATTTTTCTTTTAATTTGCATATATACGTATTATTATATATGAAATAGTGATAAATAAGCTTAAAAAGTTAACTCAAAATTAAATATGTAAAGTTTTACTCAAAATCGTTTTGTTAAAAATGTGTATTAAAACTGTTTTGTCGATTTTACTTTATAGTTAAAAGTCTACTAATACTAATTAAGCATATCAATCATTTCGCTAGCTGCCGAATATCTTGCATACGACCATCATAGGAATGCCTAATAATTTTACATAGATGATCAAAACATTGGTCCTAATCATAATAATTAAGCTAAGTCTAGTCAACTTAATCTTTAGATGACTACGTACTATATAGTCTCAAAAAGAGTTGATGAATTGAAAGCGATTCAAGTTAATGTCAACAACGTCCCAATTAATTGTTAGGAACTTAATTAGCGATTAATCCTTACGGCTAAAGGATCAACCACGTTAGAGTACACAACCATGTGGCTACGTGGAAATAATAAATATTAAAAGCTCATAAATGAGATGTTAAATGGAAATTGATACTACTATATGATTGAATGAATAAAGGCGCGTTTAGTTACCCAAAAATTTCTCAATTTTTCTTTTTCCATTTCCTTAGAGAATGAGATGTGTTTTACCTCTCTAGAAAAGTAGGGAAAATCTAGAAAACGTGTTTAGTTGCAAGAGGTGGAGTTTTCCCTTTCCAAGGAATAATAGATATGACAAACTTAGAAAACCATCAAAAGTAGTTTTCAACTTTGTAGTTATATAAATGAAAACAAGGATTTTCCTTTTCTTATAAAAGTCTTTTAGAAACTTGAATTTGAACACGTTTTCTATTTTTCGTTGTTTTCTTAGAGAAATTTTCTAGAAAAATGGGGAGTTTTCTATAAGTAAACGCACCCTAAGCTTTTCCTATTGTTTTGAAAAAACAAACATTCGAACACAATCTTGACCAAGTGATCTATACTAGTCATATATATTTGCATGTATATTACTTGAAAATTTCCAAAACTTCAATAACTTGTGTAATATATACCAAATATCAAATACAAATACTTTTAAGTATCAGCCAAAACAACGCGTATATAGTGATTGTATGTAATAGATGAGATAAATGGTAAACTTGGGTCGTTCTAAGAAATATCGATTAGTACAAGTTCTTAAACTAATGTATAAACCTGTCAATTGCAACACTCGTTTCACCATGAATCATCGTAGATCGAATTCCATTCATCACGCCATCAACAACAACCGGAACCTCGTCACATCTATCACACCTATTCGTCGTCTTCAACAACATTTGTCTACAAGACGGACAAGTAAAGTGGGACCCAATCCATTTATCAATACATGCAACATGAAAACAATGACCACACCGCGGCAAAACCCTGATTTCATCTCCAACCACATACTCTGTCAGACAAATAACACAATCGAGATATTTTTCACTCATCGTTTCTGCCGAATAAGTAACTTTTGGGATGCTTCTTAGAAGCTTCGTAGCGGGCAATGAAAAATGATCGATGTGATTTGTTATGACGTTGTTGGAGAACCATTGAAGCCACGTGCAACGAGAAGCTGCGTTGAGGCCGATGAGACAAAGGACGAAACATACGATGATGATTACGCCTATGAAGAGTGCGAATTCGGAAGAGATGTAAACGGAGTCGTCGTCGGGTGTTGGTTCGGGTGGAGTTGGTGTGGGTGAATGAAGACCGCTAGTGAGAATTCTGTAACGATGAGTCATGGATGGGTGGTGTGTGATTTTGGAGATTTTGGTTGTGGGGTCGTGTAGCATGAGCTTGTTTTCAGCCTTTTATATTGAAAAAACTGTTTTACTAACCCTTGTAACTAGCTTTTAAAAATTAAATATATCTATATATATATATATATATATATATATATATATATATATATATATATAGATATAGATATATATATATATATATATTTAAAGGGTAACAGAAATCGCCTAGGTACTCCGTACGGGGAGACCCAATGGCTAAGTCTCCATATACTGGCCCAATCCAGCCGTACGGAGCCCTTAAGCGCCCCAAGTTACTCCAAATCCGGGAAAAACCCACTAATCCGTCCGTCCAAAAGCACGACAAAGAATTAATGGTAAAACCCGCTGGCCTCAAGGATCGAACCTGGGTTTCCCAGGTCTCCTATCATTGACCCCCAAGCCTCTGACCAGTTGAGCTGGACATCATTGGCTGTATACTTGGTTTTTGTTAGCGGCGCTACTTAAAATTTATGATTAAATGATTAGGGAAAGTGAGAAAATTTTTAATGCTTTTATTTACTTTAATGGGAAAATAAAATGGATATTAGAACTGATTTCATCACTAGTTTATATATAAAAATAAATATTTTACAGATTTGGTAAAAAATCCTAGTTTATAGACAAGTAACGTAAGCAAATGTCTCAACAAAGAAAGCGGTCATTCATTTGGAACGAATGTACCCATTGAGTTTTACGTGATTGGTAGGTTCGGTAAATGTATAATCTTTCTAACAGAAACCAGCGTCATACTTGTCTTTTGTTGGAATACACAAACCATACTTTTCAAGCATTTCGGGTATAATGCACCATCAGTTTGTTTCTTCAATTGAGACTTAATTCTTTCTTAGAAGAGAGAAAAATTAATTTAAAAAAATGTGAGATTGGAGAGTATAGGCCTTATACGAGGGGCCGAAATAATCTAAACCATTTCGATCAACGGTCCAGATTCACTACATTTTACGCCATATTCACTGCATCTTATTTTACGTTTAAAATGCAATGAATCTATACCATTCATCGAAGAAATCAATGGCTAAGATTGGGAATTAAAAAAAAAAACATGTGGATTGTTTTTCGACGTCAACAGTTTGAAAATGAATGTTAGTTATCCAAATTCAGCACTTATAGATATCATGTTTAAACTACAGACACACCAGCTTAACACGAATTTTCAGATGGGCTGCACATGTTCGGTTTCAGTCAGGTCGATACGGATAACCCTTTTGAGTTTTCACATTGGGTTCGATCAAGTATTGTCTATTTCCATTAGAAGCTAACACTCTACCTATGTCTATTGTAAATGTATCAGATTCAACTCACAAAATAAAAGGGAAGCATTAATATAGCATTATAGCAAATTCTAGTAAAATGTCACTTTAGTTAAACAAGGGAGACATTTTGGTTGATCATGATTATTACTAGTATTTGATTTTACCAGATTAACCAAAAGTGCAAACATAGAACGCTGCTTTATTATTTAGTACAGTATTTATTTAGTATTATTATAATTATTAATACCTTCATGATCAAAGTTTAGAAATAGGGACGAACAGGCAACGTGACCTATGACCTATGTTAACCCGTTATCCAACCATTTTGCCACCCCCAAAAACCATCAGATCAATTCCAATCATGGACTACTTTCAATAGTCGGTTCTAACAGATGTCATAAATCAATTACAGTTGGTCAACAGACATTTGTCTCTATCCATCTTCTATATGCCGATCTAACTAATTTAAAATCTAAATATAAATAAGCATATATAAATACCTATTTCAGTAGTAGTCCAGTGACTAGTAGTACCGGTGACTACTTCTATGAACATAGAGAGCGATTCATCTTTTCATTTTTTCTTCCTTTTTTTCGCAATCAAAATCTGACAATTTAGAAAATATCAAGACAACTTCACAATCTCATAGGTTGTATCTAACATTCCATCTTCCATTAATATCAGCATTGAATGTCCAGTTGTTTTCCCTAAATTGTACATAGGGAACCTGTAAAAAAAAGTTTCGAAAGATGAGTTTACCATGATTTCCAATAGAACTAACAAAAGCAGTGAATTACTGAATTTGACCTTCACAAAATAAATGCAGGAAAGATACATAGAGAACAAGATCACAGAAACTTTATCCACAAAAGCAGTTAACATTGAGTTTATGAACAAAAAAAAATTATAAGAATACAAGTTATTTCTCAACTTAGAACAATTTACTACTAGAAATAATAATCTAATCTTTTCAAATAAATTGGTTTAGTAAGTTTCATGCATTGTCAATACACTTTGGGTGACTTTTGACCCATTTCATCCGTTTCATAATTTGTTAAAAATGTATCCATTTGGCCAAAATTAGAAACGGGACATACCACAATAATCCACATCTTTAAGTTAATGGGTCAAAATTGCCACCTCTATAGTCTGATACATATGTTACAAATTAGCTCAACTAGCATTCTGGGGTTGAAAGGGTCTTATTAGCTATTATTGTGTTTAAATGTGACAATATACATTGGGTAAGCAAAAATCCTGAATACAAAACAAAAATACAAATAAGTTCATAAGACGCTTGAAAACAGAACCATGGCTGCTTGTTTAATTAGAAGAGTTCGGTAAAGATGCCAACTTGACTCGTAACAAGTAACACTGCTTCTAACAAAAATATACCTTGTCAACGATTTCGTAGCCAACTTTGAGTCTTACGTCTTGTTCTTTCTGGAACTCTAGAATGTTCCATACCAACTCGAGAGCTCCATGTGGTGTTGGCTGGTTGAAATACACAATTCCAATTAGATGAGCGGTTGAGATACACCAGTAGTATCAAGAGACGTTAGCAAGTAACAATTCTTTACAGTTATCTACGTACACGATGTAAAACTAGATTACTCAATCCACGCAAATTACAAACCCACCTGACTCAACTCTTTATCGATATCGCAACGCCCTTTAAGAACAAAGTTTACAAACCGATTGGATGCCACTGGATATGCTTTCTTCCCACGCAGGGTACATTGGAGCTTGTCGTTTCTATCATAATGCAATCCAGCTCCAAGACTAGCTGACAGCTATATCCAGTAAGTAGATGTGTTAAGACATAGAGATGGAAAAATGGGTGGCTCATAACAGGTGGGGCCATTGACTCAAAATAGCTTGCCCAGAAATTTCTTTAATTTCAAGTCATATACAATTATATAATATTATATAATTTCAACAATTTCTACTTTAAGTAAAATAATTTGGAAAGTATATTGCATAACCCATATGGGTCAAAATTGCAACCCCTTGAACCTAATCGTTAGCCTAGTTGTTCATTTAGTCAACTTAAGGACGGAAATAGTAACATACGTCTGGATAGAAGTGTCTAACAAGTGCACAAAAGAAGGTTGGAGCCCCAGTCCCAGTATCAAGCTCTCCGTTAAGCTGCAATATTAGCAAATCAACATTTAGCAGAACGCATAAGTTCGAGCTAAAACTCATTACATAAATACCACTTGATTCTAGGATTTTCAGGAAGCATAATTAGTGTAACAGTTATTTGGTCACAAACCATATAAAACAGTTTATTTTCCATGAAGAACCAAGGAGACCACATCAACGAGGGTCAGATGAAACTAACTTTCTTATAAAAAACCCGTATTCTAGATTGCCAGATAAAAAAACAAGAAAAGTTCCACAGACTTCAAATCTACCAACTTCTAGATCCTACCATCCATCAACTTCTTGAATTCCACATAAAGCTCTTTGACTTGAATATAAGTTTTCAAATTCATGACACGATCTTCTTGAATGATCTTTTTTGGTTAATGAAATTTGAATGACCTTTTAAACTTCTTCAAGTGTTGCTTTTTTTAGCTAACATGATGCTTTTACTTTCTTGGACTTAGACTTGGACCTAAGGTGTTTGCAAAAGCTTAGAATTTAGTGCTAATTGGTTCTTATTACATTTAAATTAAGCACCATTTTAGGATCTTGAAACCATCACAGTTTTTCTACTAAAATAGCCTATAAGCTTCTCCAAAATAAGCTGTCCCAAACACTCTAAAGATCTTTTTAGCTACTAAAAAATGCAATCAGGCATAAGCCATAAGCTATCCAAATAAGGCTTTTATAAACACCCATTTTCACATTTATAAAGATGCCCCATTTTAACCCTAGGTCTTGACCAAAGTAATCTTAACAACTGCATACACAAATAAAACCCTAGAAAAAAAGTTCTACATTCTATAAAAATAACAAATTTATAAAGTCCGGCCAGTAAAAACAATTAAAGATTATATATTTATATGAAGTAAAGTGAAATAGTGACCTGAAGTGAAGTATTGGAATGAAGTTGGAGCTTTTGTTTGGCATGAATTTTGATGGAGCTTACATCTCCGGCGTACTTAACTGTCGGAGAGTTGTTGTTTGCGGTGAGTTTTCTCAGAGCACTTGATTCGCCACCGTATCTGATTGAAGTGTCCATTTCTCTGTTTGAGTTTGTGTTGAGATGGATGAATTTTATGAAGATTGTTTGTAAAACTAAAACACTAGCTATTGTATTGAATAGCTATTGTAAAACAGTTATTGTATATACTGTACTTGAGGTATAAGCAAACTTGTCTTCTTTTGGTGTAAAAAAGCCACAAGTATTAATGTAAGGGAAAATCACGGAATTGATCCTTTGACCGTACATTTTTTAACAAAATAATCCGTTGACCATATCTTTTAACAAAATACTCCACTTTTTGGCGTCAAAAGTGGCGCTCCAAACGCCCCGCCATTATTTAATCCACTTTTAAACCTTAAGTCAAAGATTTATTAATATTTAAACCCATTTAATCAGCAATTAATATCCTTAATCGCATATAATTGATGGGCTCGGCGCCCCTCGAAGTGGACCCGGCGCCCCACCCTTTAAACGTCGCCACATGGATAATCCCTGCCATAAGATGTGACATTAGCGCCAATTGTGGGACCGGCGCCCCTAAATAGACCCGGCGCCCCACTATGCAGGCCTCGTGTTTGGGAAAGGAATCAAAAGTCACATCGGCGCCCCACCCTTGTCAAATCCGGCGCCCCACCCTCTCACACACGTCACTATCATTAGCGCCGGACCCACTCACAAATCCGGAACCATAAATAATTGATGGGCGCTTAGGTTTTTTTATTCAGGGGCGCAAAGGTTTTTTTTCAGGGGCGCTAGGGTTTTTGATGTCATTAGATTCTTGATTTGTGGACGGTAGATAGTGTAAAAATAATAAAAGAAATTATGTACATTATTATTATTGGCTTATTGTTGTGTTCTGCTTATAAAAAGAATGACGGTTAACTCTTTTTCCTATCCGTCTCTCAAAAACGGGAGTGTTATATTTGAAAAAATGAGTTCAGAGAGTGTTAACATTCTATTGTGTTGGGGTGGATTGTGGGAAATTGTAAACGGCGTGTATGAATACTTGCCGGTTGGATTACCTAGACGAGCCATTAGTTTGCCAGCAAATGTAAGGCATTCGAAGTTGAAAAAATTGATAGCTAAAAAGGCTCGTTTAGATGTTCAACAAGAATTTAGATTATGTTATAAAATGTCAACTTTCACACACCCGGTTGATATTTTTGACGACGAAGATGTCGGTTTTCTAATGGAAGTCGTTCGTAATAACCCATATGGTGATCTAACATTACCATATGGGAAATTGTATTTATTTGTTGGTGTGGGTAATCGTTGATCTGTTGTGGATGATATCCCGTTGAAGGACCGAGAACATGAGGTTGATTGCTTCCACTACCGAGACCCATAATGTTAGATCACCATATGGAAAATTGTATTTATTTGTTGGTGTGGGTAATCGTTGATCTGTTGGGGATGATATCCCGTTGAAGGACCGAGAACATGAGGTTGATTGCTTCCACTACCGAGACCCATTTGATGAACTACAAATAATGTTAGATCACCATATGGGTTATTACGAACGACTTCAATTAGAAAACCGACATCTTCGTCGTCAAAAATATCAACCGGGTGTGTGAAAGTTGACATTTTATAACATAATCTAAATTCTTGTTGAACATCTAAACGAGCCTTTTTAGCTATCAATTTTTTCAACTTCGAATGCCTTACATTTGCTGGCAAACTAATGGCTCGTCTAGGTAATCCAACCGGCAAGTATTCATACACGCCGTTTACAATTTCCCACGATCCACCCCAACACAATAGAATGTTAACACTCTCTGAACTCATTTTTTCAAATATAACACTCCCGCTTTTGAGAGACGGATAGGAAAAAGAGTTAACCGTCATTCTTTTTATCAGCAGAATACAACAATAAACCAATAATAATAATGTACATAATTTCTTTTATAATTTTTACACTATCTACCGTCCACAAATCAAGAATCTAATGACATCAAAAACCCTAGCGCCCCTGAAAAAAAACCTTTGCGCCCCTGAATAAAAACACCTAAGCGCCCATCAATTATTTATGGTTCCGGATTTGTGAGTGGGTCCGGCGCTAATGATAGTGACGTGTGTAAGAGGGTGGGGCGCCGGATTTGACAAGGGTGGGGCGCCGATGTGACTTTTGATTCCTTTCCCAAACACGAGGCCTGCATAGTGGGGCGCCGGGTCTATTTAGGGGCGCCGGTCCCACAATTGGCGCTAATGTCACATCTTATGGCAGGGATTATCCACGTGGCGACGTTTAAAGGGTGGGGCACCGGGCCCATCAATTATATGCGATTAAGGATATTAATTGCTGATTAAATAGGTTTAAATATTAATAAATCTTTGACTTAAGGTTTAAAAGTGGATTAAATAATGGCGGGGCGCCTGGAGCGCCACTTTTGGCGCCAAAAGGTGGAGTATTTTGTTAAAAGGTATGGTCAACGGATTATTTTGTTAAAAAGGGTACGGTCAAAGGATCAATTCCGTGATTTTCCCATTATTGTCAAGACTCCATTTTTGTTGGTACAAAAGGAAGAAAAAATAAAAAGAAAATTTGTCTTATCTAATTTCTTTTTAAGTAATATTATCAAAAATGTTATTTTGACAGGCGACCTTAATCCGAGATCCTAATACGATGTGACTCTTCCCCGAAGAATCTTATAATTTAGATTTTGATATTCGGATACTATGATTTTACAATTTTAATTAGCAAAAATATATTGATCTCGTACAGAATCTTTATTTTAATTTATAAATATATATTGATCTATATAGGAATTTAGAATTATAAGATTTGGGTCTGATCCAATCTCTCTTAACTATTAAAGTAGAGAGGTATTAGCAAAACAAAAAATCAAATAGCTCTAAATGCTCTAATATCCACCATTCAATTTGAAATCCTAATTAATGAGGACCATTGATCAAAGATTAGTGACTTGATTAGCCAATAATTAACCATTGTCATTACTTAATTACAAAATAACCCTTAGTTTAGTCATTTACCTTACTTAACAATTTAATTTAATTTAATTCAAATAAAATTAATATTCCGGCCATAATTAAATTCGATGGATTACCACGCATTGAAAATATTAAATGTTAATTAGTAACATTGATTATCAAATTCAAATTAATAAATGGTAATTACTAAAATTAATTACAAAAATCATTACTTAGAAAGTTTATTATTTATACGGAGTAACAAAACAATAATTTGGTAGTTACTTAAAAAGTCAAATAGACAAATATCCCTTCCCTTATTTTTTGCCAAACTTTACTCATTCCTGATTTTATTTCTTTTCTCCCCACGGTCTGTTTTTTCTTTCATTTGAAAACTCATCTGAATCAAATCAAATTAAATTTGGATTGTTTGCATCGTTTCATAATCTTTTCAAGTCGTTGATTATACATGAATTTTAGTGGTGGCATACTTGAATCTCCGCGACATGTGAGTAGTCATATCATCTATTTTCATCGATATATTGTAATATTTGAAGTATTTAGACGCACACAAGGTGTTCGATATAATGTCACTATAAGGTTTTGACTCATTGGATCATACATTATTGCAAATAGCATTATAGGGTGATTCTATTTGTTGATTTTGTGGGTTTAAGAAAACTTTGAAGATTAAATGATTTATTGTTATTGCATGAAGGATGATGGTGTACTCGAAGAAGATGATCCAAGAAAATCTGATAAAGTAGATCAGTTAGTTGTGGCAAATTCTAATTGGATTTTAAACAAGATAAGAATGTATGACAATTTCATTTGAATTTGGGTTAATCTAATTTTTTGTATCGTAATTGTAAAACTTGATGATTTAACTTTGTGCCCGACGACGAAGAAGATGCACAACTTCACAAAGAGCTTCATAGACTCATGCTATTGAATTGAAGGTACATGTTTATGTTCTCAATTTGTTGCTGTATACAAGATTTGGTTATTCGCCCTTTTCAGTTTTCTAGGTCCTTGTAGTGTGTTTCATTATTTTAATATAATCCACATGATGATGAACAAAGAATGGGTAACTTATATAAAATCCCGAACCTTCTCATTTACCTTTTAAATGTTTCTATTACTCATTTACTATTCATGGAATTCCCACTTAATGGTTGGCGTACTGAAAGAGTTATCAATGGAGCATTGTTAATGGATGGATTTCTTTTACAGGTAATATGTTGACGTTTTAGAATACTAGCTGATTTATATGTGTTCTATATAAGCCACGCATTCATATATTTGAGATTTGGTTTGGTGAGTCGATGTTTTTGGCTTTTCAGTACCTTGAATTCAAATCTTCTTCATTAATCCAAATCTCAAATAAGTTGACTTTGCGCTGATAATGATATATGTCTGAGCAGCAGGTTATGCGAACCACACTTTACACGCGAGTGCCCACAGATATTCCATGGTACCGAATTTTATTTCATTTGAATCCATCAGATAACCCAAATGGCAGACCAACTTCAGAAGAGACCTTTCATGTTGGTGAAGCAGGTGAGGTCCCCAGTTTTATACATGACAATACATTTCACCTTGCAGCTGCTTATGTGAAACTCCCAGTTAATGAACTTGGATGAATGCCTTGGTGGTCCCTTAGATATTTATTACTTGTGGGTTAAGCACATGCGAAGGTTTTTGATGATCAATATGACAAGGAAAATGGACTTGGAAGGGTGAAAGTGCAGCCATTGATTTCTATGACATAGTGATCCTTATTTTTAGTTTTTGGTGAGTAATTAAAGACATTATCTGTTTGAATTAATTTGGTGTGTGGCTCCTATTTTTTTTTTAATAAAAATAGTTTAAGGATTATTGGTGGTTGTATGGTTTTAAATTGGAGAATATCTTGAAGAAATAATAGTAATTGATAGCTGCTGATTTGGTGTTGCTTTACACGGGTTGCTTGTGGAGTCATCAACCTCTCCTTCCAAGGTTAGTATTCGTATTCTTTATTAATGGCATGATAAGTAACTTTAGTTGCAATATATTACGCATTTGGGTTATAATATAGATGAAATTGATCAATTGGTAACTAATTAGAGGTGACTATTTGAACTATTTAACTACGTAGTATAAAGTATTAGAGATGTTGTTTTACACATGTTGCAAGACTTGATACTTTTTGCTGAAGTTTATTATTTTGTTATCAAGTTTGTTTAGTTTCGGTACATTGCATAGTGGGTTTTGTAGGCATTATCATCCTCCCATTGTTATCATGTTGTCTGTTTGACAACAACTATTTTTGTTGCCTTTGTAGGATCTTTTGGGAATGTGGTTTTGGACCGAAAAATGTAAACATTATGGAGAACCATTTTGAGAGTCCCGTAATCACTATTAGTTAGTGATTTGGAATCACAAAGTGTAAAGTTTAATTGTAGAAGGGGGGGTTGAATACAATTTAAAACAATTTCGGATTTTACCAAGTGTTTCAGCTTGTTTTAAATTGTTTATCTATAACAGAGTATAACTGTATTGGAATAACAGATTAAAGATATAACAGTATCAAGGAACGACAAGTAATAATAGCTGAAAGTGAATTGTATTGATTAAATTCACGAAGTGTTGAATGCGGAATGGATTAACCAAAGTTAATCCAATTCAAACACTTAGCTAAATTATTACAATGAAGAGTATTAACTACAGTGGACATACACGCTGATAGTTAACCTCGCTGAGTCTTAATACACACCTAGACAAACTAGTTCTCTGACAAATAGAAGAACGGTGCATATGACGACTAGCCTCAATAGTACAAAACACTGAACTATTTATACTACAAGAGTTCCTAAAATATCGCCTACAAAATAGGATCTTGGAAGGACACGTGTTGCTGCTTGATTGGTCCTGATATCTGATAAACCAACATACTGCGGGTCCCAATTCTGTTACCGCAAATATCTCGTTACCTTAAAACCAATCACTTGCTGCCATGTAATCTTTCGGACATACTTCGAACTGGAACACTCTTGCTGATGTATAGATAAGTACAGTACTTTTTTTTAGTACTTGATGATTGAGAGGCTTTATTGAATAGTCACTGAAGATGCAGCAATCCTCCTCACTCACTGCGAGCTAACATGCTCTTGTAGAATGAATTGAACTAAAGATCTTCAGTGACTAGCTGTTATTCTGGCAGTGACTTTTGCCTTTATTGATTTGAAGAAGTAATGCTCTCGCTGACGTTGATCGGCGACACACCAAGTAGAGCTTTAAATCTTCCTCAGAATATCGAACAGAATGAATGACGATCAGCGAAACCTATCATTAGCAACAGCAGCTTCGATACAATCCATTTCTTCATTGAGTAGTGTACAGTTGAGTTGGTCAGCGACCAGCGACTTCATTATGGTCAGCGACCAGTGACTCAACAATCTCCCCCTAAATGATTGTGATTGAAGCTCCCTAGACAAACTTGTTGCTATGAAAGTTTATAGTCAGTGTTTAAGAATTTAAACATTCAGTGACTTTATACTTGTGATCCATTCATTTTTCTTTTTGGATTCTTTTGATATGATCTGAGTTTTGCACTTTGGTTTTCTCAAAAACAAAATTAGGTTTCATTGAACTGTATAGTAAATTTAGTTACAATAAACCTAATCTATTACAAGCTTTAATTTAAACATCCCCAAACTTCTTCTTCTTTTACGATGCCCAACTCACTCTGTAATTCATATTTGTCACTGGATGGCAGGAACCTGTACTGTCTAGCAAGCCCTTCTTCCATGATTGCTTTTCTCATCATTGAGTTTTTGGGAAGCGCACTAACAGTTCTGATGAGATGAACAAGCTGCTCATGATCTATCTTTTCAAGTTCTGATTCTCTTTGGAAACACAACTTTCCATTGAAGTCCCTGTAAACGATCCCTTTCACTCCTTCAGTAACTTCAGTACCCTCAACCTTTGGCACTCCATCAGGAATTGACAGATTCAGTTTGCTGGTGTTTGGAATTTTGATAATTCTGTTGGTACCTGCCCTATACCTTGGACTTGGTGGCTGCACTATCTCCTCACCAAAAATGACAGTGTCTTCTAGTCTAAGTAGCTGTAGATCTACCATTTTCTTGAACAATCTATCAATCTCAGCCAAGACTTATTCCATTGCAGCACTTGAGGAGTGATTGATAGCAAGTCTGATTTCATTCCATTCTTCTCTATGAAGTTTACAGACTTGATCAAGATTGATTGCTTGAGAATCCAATCCTCTGTGGATAAGTAGCTGAGATTGAGACTTGTTTTTAGGCTTCTTCAGGTAGACTTTTGTGATAGGAGCAGGGTTTGATCTTCCAACCATTCTGACAGCATATTTCTTTCTGTCAATCTCATCCAACATTTTATCAGCAGATGTCTTTGCTCCCCCTTTCTTTTTCAACATGCTGCCCTTTTTATTTGCACAAATCTCTTGTTGAAGATCAGATTCTTCAACATCTTGAAGGAGTTTAGACAGCCTATAGTCTCCCTCTTCTTGTTTTCTTTTTAAGAAGATTTCTCTTTCTCTTTGAATGGCTTCATCTCCACTCAGCTTTAACAGATAAGCTCGATCAGAATCAGCTTGTTCCTTTAGCTTTCTCTTTCTTTCTTCTTCTTCCTCATCTAGCTCAGCTTGAAATTCTAAGAGCATCTCCCTCTCATGCTGCTGTTCAGTTTCTTCAGGATGAGAACTTTCTGAAGTTACAACTGATGACAAAAGATGAGCAGGAATAGAAGAATTTGAATCTGTGATCTCAGATTGAGAGTGATGATGAGTTGTAGTAGTTGTTGCTTCTATTGGAGTGATGATAGTGGGAATTGAGAAGGTGATTTGTGTTGTTGCTGTTGTGGTTGTGGTAATTGGTGCAGTTGTTGTTGCTGGAAGTGGGTTTGATGATTGTGTTGTTGCTGTTGTCTGGATTGTTGCTGGTGGTTGTGTTATTACTGATGTTTGGATTGTTGCTGATGGTATGATTGCTGTTGCTGGGGATGCCTCAGTTATGACAGTGTCAGTATGAGGTGTTTCTGATAAGGACTTAGGTTGCTGAATGATAGTTTTGAGATTGTGCATGGTGGCTGCTATTTCTTCTTCAGAGAAGTTTATCTTTTTAGAAGAAATGGACTCTGATGTGGGAGACTTGCTGGTTCTTTTTCTTTTTATTAAAATAGAAGAAATCGATAGCTGATCTTCCATTTGATCATCAGAGGCAACTAGTTTCTGATCTTCCATCTGATTAGCAACATCTTTTTCTTTCTTATCATTAGGATCAGCACAAGTGCCTTTGACTTCTTTATCAGCACTATCTTGCATATCAACATCATCCTTTTTCTTTTCATCACTTCCATTATTACCATCATTGTCATCATCATCATCATCATCATCATCATCATCATCTTCATCCATATTGACAACATCATCTTCTTGTTGTCTATTCATCCATTCCCACCTCATCAGTTCAAAGCTTGCTGACTCCCCCATAACTCGTGCATTCTCATCAGCAGCCCACTCTTTGACTAGATAGTCATACCTCCTTTGTTCATCAGGATGAAACTCAGGGAAAACACCCACATTATCTCTTTCCTCAGCGACATCCATATCTGATGTATCATTATCAAAGGGAGTGTAATTCTTAGCATCATCATCTTCATCTTTATTCTCCCCCTCAGCCTCAGAAACAAAATCAATAATCTCGTCAAGTCTATTACAGATTTTCTGATGATCAACATGCATAGTTTCTAGACCTGTGATGGTCTCATGATGGTTGGAGAGAATTTTTGGAAGTTCGCTGATAATTTTGTCAGCATGGGTGATATAATCCACAACAGAAGATGCCATCGTTTTTTGTTGTTCATTGAGAGAGATTATTGCATCTTCATGAGTTTTGAGGCTGATTCTGGTGAATGAGGCTAGATCAGTAAGAGACTTAGCATGAGTTTCCAGAAGTCGATAGTGATCTATTTCAGCATTTGCAATAAGTGAGACCTTTCCTTTGATAGAATCACTCCAATCTGGAATGGATTCATAAGCTGCTGCCAGAGAGTGAACCTTATTAGTGAGATCAGTGAGTTGGCAAGTCAAGGTCTCTCTATCTTCAGTGAGCATTCGAATTTGTTGTTGTGAAGCAGCAATGTAATCAAGCAGCAATTTGTCTGTAGATGATGTGGTGGGAGTTGATGCTTTGTTGGTTGGTGATTTTTAAGTGGTATGGGAGATTGGTGGAATTGTTTGTGATTCAGATTGATTTTCAACATCTGGTTGAGATGGTTGATCATCAGCATGTTGAGCAATGTTATCACTAGAAATAGACAGTTCATCTAATTCCTGAATGGGTGAGGTTATGGTATCAGCATGTGGTATGGTGGAGAAGGGTAGAGATGAAATATCAGTATCATCTGGTTGCTGATTCACCTTTGGAAGAGTAAGATCATAAGATCGATGTTGCTGATCCTTTTCAGAAGAAGATGAATAAGTATCCATTGGTTAGGCTTCCTCAACATCATCAGCTTGTGTTTTAGCTGATGGATCATTAGAAACAGAAAGGTCAACCTGTATCTCTCCCTGTGACTGGGGAGGGACATTGTCGGTTGGTGCAGTGAAAGATGAGAGTTGGCCTGGGTCTGTAGCCAGTGATGTGTCATCAGTAATGAGTGTGTTAACACCCGCTGATGACACTAGCCCTTTGACTGAAACATCATCCTTTTGTGAGAATGATGAGTGGCTGATGGGTTGACTCGATGGGTGGGTGTGGGTTGCACCCGAATCACTGCTAACAATGGGTTGAGCCATTGTAGCTGTCTGTAGGCTTCCCTTTATAGAGTCACTGGACTTTTGTGAGTCCAGTGAAGCAGTTTTAGGCTTAGGTTGATCAAGAGTGCCCGCAGGGACTGAACGTTCAGTTGCTGCTTCACTCTTGGCGTCCTTAGACGTCTTTTTCTGACTCTGTCCCTGATCCTTTGATGTCAGGGACTTTAACTTGATTTTCTTAGGAGCAGTTGGTGGCTTTTGCTTTGGTGGTTGATCAGCAATGGTCACTGGAGGTGTGTTCAGTGACGTGATCAATGTGGGGGCAGAATCAGACGGATGTACAGTTTGTAAAGGCTGGGGTGCAAGTATCCCCTTTGGTTTCATGAAATCAGGGAGAAGCACAGTTGCAGTTTTACTAAAAATTTGATTCCCTATCAGAGTAGGTTCAAAACCTTTAAAAGAAATCCTATCGTATGCTTTAAATTGATCTTTAAAAACAAGTGAAAGAAACCTAGGATAGGAAACATATTTTGCTCTGGTAGGTTCACAGATTCTTGAAACAATATCATCAAAAATCATACTTGCATAGTCAACTTTTAAGGAGTTGACCAGTGACCAGCTTAACTGTGCTTCTAGGGAGTTGAATTGATCATAACTCCCTGTTTTTGTGCCCAAAGATTGAATAAAGTTTGAAAATAGGGCATTCCACACACCATCCATTTTAGATTTATGAACATTAGTATACTTACGATTTCCATTGCTATCCATAGTGTATTTGCAGTCAATCCCAGTGAGATTGACTATTCCAGCTTTGGCATCTTCTTTGTCAGGCAGTGGATCGTAAGTATCGTGCTCAGGGAGTTGTAAAACGGTACGGATGGTGTGTGCAGTAATGATTATTTCTTGACCTCCGTTATCGATAAAACCTTTAAGTTGAGAGGTATTATTAACGATTGCGTGAGTACAGGTATACCAAAACTCACTCAACCAGTCTGGATTCATCTTTACAGGTGATAATGTGAGAGCAGGGAGAATAAAATGATTTTTTAAGAAATTGATTATCTCCGCGTACTCTGTTTTAGGGCATGAAAGATTACCCAAATAATTTGCTTTTGGAACTGTAATGATATCATCTTCACCAACTGCAGGAGCTCGAAGAGCTTTGATATCTTCAGTGGCAGTGTATGAGTTGAGAAAATATTTTGATTTAGCCATTACAGAACCTTTGAAGATCGTTGATTAAACACTTATTTTAGGGTTTTGAAATGCCAAAGGATTTTCGAAAATTAGTAAAGTGTAAAAGTTTACAAGTTGCTGATTTGTAGGTTTAAATAGTACACTTTACTAATGATCGTGTGGCTGAGATGAAAACAACGTGGGCAGTCGTGGTGGAAGATGTAGAGGTGGAGAGGGTTATGATGGTGGTGCGTGGTGGCATTAATGGTGATGGGAGTGGTGTGCCGGAAAAAGTACTCTGACGTAGGAAAGAGAGTGTCAGAAGCGCGCGATTTTTCCGATATACCATAAAACATTTAATTTTGAAATCCGTTAAGTTAAATACACAGTGTACTAAATATAACGAATGTTTTGTTGATTGAAAATCACCATTAAATGATATCTTCAGTGAGTTTGAAAGTTACTGAAAATACATAACCAATTTCTTGATTTACCACAAAAATGGTCAAGAATAATAACATTGTTTCTTTATTTAAGCAAGGATGTAGTCTCGCTGGTTTAAACACAACTTAGAATACTGAATAAACCATAGAGATGTGATCATTTTATAAATAAAAAAAAGATTATTATTCTTGGATATTTATATAGAAAAGAGTTTTTTTTTTTTGTTTTTTTTTTTAATCATGAGTAGAGATTATGTTGTATATAAGTTGTATATCATATCATTAGATTGCTTCGTCACTGATTAAGTTACAACTTAGAATACTAACAAAATCAGCTTTAGAAGAAATTAAGTCACTGATATAAAACAAGTATGACAACATAACAGATACTCATGAGACAATATGGATTATATGATTAGTCCAGTTGATGAACCCATCCAGAGACAGGTTCAAAGTGACCAAGTGCTGGTTTTGGCTTCCACTGATTTGAATAAATAGTATCTGAATGTTCACTGATGATGTTTTGTTTTTCAAAAGGTAAGATAGAACATTCAGATGACACATGTTGCCTGTTGCCACATTTATAACACTTTCTATTCAAGTAGCTGGCCTTTTTGGCTTTCCTTTTTGTAAGTTGCTGATCTGACACAATCACACAACTTTTATTGCTGATTGTTACTTCTTGCATCTTTGACTTTAGGTCACTGATGGAGGTTGTCTCAGTGACTGATACAGTGTCAGTGAAGTTGCTGATGATTGTTTGATTATCAGCGATGGTTTTGATGAGATGAGACGTTACTGATGATTTGACAATTTTCAAAATATTTATCTCATCATTATCATTTAAGATATCAGTATCTTTAGTGACCAACTTGCTTTTAGTAAAATAGTTTGGTCATGGCTCACTGAAGATGGAGATGGGTTCAAATACAGCTTCTGAAAAATTACCCTTGGGATCAAAAACAGGGTCAACCATTGTTGAATCAGCGAGGGATGCAGCATATTCATAATCTCCTCCCAAAATAGCTTTGACTTGTTTTGGAACTTAATTATTTATACAGTGATTGACTTTATCATTTGACTTACACCAAAATTCCATGACCTTTTTAAGCTGTTGAAATTGTGTTTCAAACTTAACTTTTTCTTGAACACACACTTGATTAGCATGAATTTGTGCATCAAGATCAAGTTTTAATTTCTTCAACTTTGACTCATTTTCATTTTGATCATTAAGTTTGGATTGTAAGTCACAAATTTTACGTTTCTGCCCTCTTTGAATATCATGAGCATTTGATAAGTCAACTATCAAAGACTCAAAGACCTTATCTTTTTCAGTAGCTGTATATGTTTTAAAACAATGTACCTTGTAAAGAGTTTCAGGATCCCATTCAGATGCTGAACACTTAGGAGCGACTTCTTTGATGTCTTCAAGAAGTTCAGTGTCATTAGCCATCAGACAGTACTCCTTGTCTAAACAAATCATTGCTTCTTCTTCATCAGATGATGAGGAGTCAGAATTACTGAATGAACCTTCTTCAGCAACGAAACCCTTTCCTTTCTTCTTCCCAGATTTAGCCAATGCCTTCAGTTTCTTGTATTTTGCTTTGTACTTGTTGTACTTGTCATTTCTGACATCTGGCATGGGTTCAGGGACTTGATTTACTGACTTTGATCTGCATTCGGCTGCAAAATGACCAATTCTGCCACACTTGTAGCATTCACCCTTTGATTGAAATTTATCAGATGATGGAGCACCAGCAAATCGTTTTGATCTGGTGTTTCTTCTGAAATTAGCAACCATCATGGCCATATCCTTCTCAAGCTTCTCCAACCCTTCATCATACTCATATTCTGACTCTTCTTCATTCAGACCACCTTCTTCTTCAGCTATCAGTGACTTCGAGCTTTTCTTAGACACTTTTGACTTCTGTCTCTGATCGATTTCATCAAGCTCTGCTACAAGGGCATTGGATATCTTCTGACTTCCCAGAGTAGCACGAATATGCTCACTTTGATCAGCTTGCTTTTCAGACTGCTCCCAATTGAGCAAAATACCATAGACCTGAGTTAAATTCAGAATTGAAAAATCATTTCTCTGTCTGGTACATGTTGCAATGGTTCCCCAGATTTTCCTTGGCAGCAACTCAAGAAACTTTTCAACAACAAATCTCTGTTCTTTGCCTATACCAGCCTTCTCCATTTTGTTCATTAGTGACTGGTATCTGGTGTAAGTGGAAGACAGAGATTCATTTGGTTCCATTGCGAACAGCTCACACTGGCGAGTGAGATTTACTTCCCTGCAGCGAATAATATCAGGAGTTCCAATATATATATTCCTAAGAGTATCCCACATATCTTTAGCAGTTCTACAAAGCCTGATTGATTCGAACACTTCATCAGGAAGTGCCATGCCTATGTAGATTTTAGCTTGTTTATCAAGTCTAACCAATCACCTATCCTCATCAGAGTCCCGTAATCACTATTAGTTAGTGACTTGGAATCACAAAGTGTAAAGTTTAATTGTAGAATGGGGGGTTGAATACAATTTAAAACAATTTCGGATTTTACCAAGTGTTTCAGCTTGTTTTAAATTGTTTATCTATAACAGAGTATAACGGTATTGGAATAATAGATTAAAGATATAACAGTATCAAGGAACGACAAGTAATAATAGTTGAAAGTGAATTGTATTGATTAAATTCACGAAGTGTTGAATGCGGAATGGATTAACCAAAGTTAATCCAATTCAAACACTTAGCTAAATTATTACAATGAAGAGTATTAACTACAGTGGACATACACGCTGATAGTTAACCTCGCTGAGTCTTAATACACACCTAGACAAACTAGTTCTCTGACAAATAGAAGAACGGTGCATATGACGACTAGCCTCAATAGCACAAAACACTGAACTATTTATACTACAAGAGTTCCTAAAATATCGCCTACAAAATAGGATCTTGGAAGGACACGTGTTGCTGCTTGATTGGTCCTGATCTCTGATAAACCGACATACTGCGGGTTCCAATTCTGTTACCGCAAATATCTCGTTACCTTAAAACCAATCACTTGCTGCCACGTAATCTTTCGGACATACTTCGAACTGGAACACTCTTGCTGATGTATAGATAAGTACAGTACTTTTTTTTAGTACTTGATGATTGAGAGGCTTTATTGAATAGTCACTGAAGATGCAGCAATCCTCCTCACTCACTGCGAGCTAACATGCTCTTGTAGAATGAATTGAACTAAAGATCTTCAGTGACTAGCTGTTATTCTGGCAGTGACTTTTGCCTTTATTGATTTGAAGAAGTAATGATCTCGCTGACGTTGATCAGCGACACACCAAGTAGAGCTTTAAATCTTCCTCAGAATATCGAACAGAATGAATGACGATCAGCGAAACCTATCATTAGCAACAGCAGCTTCGATACAATCCATTTCTTCATTGAGTAGTGTACAGTTGAGTTGGTCAGCGACCAGTGACTTCATTATGGTCAGCGACCAGTGACTCAACACATTTATATATCAAGAATGGGAGGATGACGAGCTCAAGAATGGGAGGATGATGAGCTGGTAATGGTCCTAACTAGAAGTTTGTTGAAGATGAAGCCTATTTAGGTGCAGATGACCTTGAACAGGTTTGAGATTTATTGTCTGACATTTTCATCCATTCTTAGTTTTAATTTATATTTTTGATTTGTGGTTGGTACACATTAAGTACTTCAATTGCCTGATTATGATTACTTTATGTCTTACTTTGGGCGATAAAATTAGATGTCATGTAATTACGAAACTATGATCATTATATACGAATAGCAGTTCAATGTATATTGAGGCGCATTGCCCGATTAGCTGCCATTGGTAATCATTTTGGCTTAGTCTTTCTTGCTCTAATAAGGGGGAAAAGGAGGCAGAGAGAGGACTCAATACTTAATACTTGTCGGAACCTTTTTATGACTCTTGACCATGATGCCTTAGCTAAAAACACATTAAAAGCAGCTGATATGACCCAACACTTTTTTCCCTTCATTTTTTGAAGAATTGTGATATTTTTATAAGTTATCATAAGATAATATAACGAGCCCACCAATAGTCATCCGTATCTTGCAGACTCGTGACTTTTATTTCTTTAACCTTATTTTGATATGCAAACCTGTATATGCAGGTCATGAAACACAGGGTAACAAAAATATACTTAAAGCAAGAAGCTCTGGTTACTCTGTTTTATGCTGATGTTTATTATTTCTTCCCACTTACTTTTGGTTTACTCATATGGATATTATGATTCAAGGATTTTCTGCAGCATTTTCACTTTAGCCTTGGTAATCATATCGTATTATATTTCTCTTAATTACTCATGATAAATTTGTAATCCAGATTCAGGGTGAAAAATCTTCATGTGTGCAGATGCATTTTGTCCTCTAAGAATGCACTTCTAATGACTTTCTACCCATTCGACCTGCTTTCCCTTAAATCTAAGTTTGATATTGATTTGGCAACCAGAATGGGTTAATCTTTATCTTTTGGAAGCCAAAGAGCATGGAAGAGTACTAATTAAAAAGTTTGAAGTTTGTTTGTATTTCAATTGTTGGTGTAATCGATTGTCATGATGAAGGTCAATAGAATCTGAGTTCCTTTCTTAGGCAGCTTTAGAGTGTATTGTTGTTACATGCTATGGAGCTTAATGACCCGAATGCTCAAATTGTTGTATGCTCCCAGGAAGTCGCATAATGCCAAAACAATTCGCCATTGCTTTATGTATCTCCTGTGTTTAGAGCAACTTAAATATACACTTGTGTATGATTTATTTCCTTCTTAATCATGCATTGGTAGACAAACTTTTATTCACATAATGTACACATGTTTAATTGTCCAGTAGACCTATCATATATAGGTTACCTAATGTATTTCGTAAATCTTCACATGCTAGAGCCTTAAGGATAAGCTCTATTTGCTAATAGACCGATGTTTACATTTGATGTCTTATTGTAAGCACGGAGGGCTCAACAACTTTATGCTGGAAGCACTACTTTCTTTGTCTCAGAATTATTGTCCAAGAAAAGTACAATCATTACACTATACCACCAATTAGATTTTACCTTTATAATATGCAAGTTTTTAGATTGATTAGAACTTGTAAGTGGACAATAATTTTGACGTCCTCAAATGAAAAAATGGACTATAATTTCGAGAAGGATGGAGTATTTTTTTTATTTTTTTTATACTATGACAACAATTCCTACAAGGTAAGATTCTTTATTATCTGATGCAATTTGAGTTTAATACTTTAATATAACAAATACGTACTAACACTAAACATGTTAAATTTTTTACTAAAAACATGTGATCTTGATAATTTTTATACGTCAACTTCTCTCATTTTAGTCATACAAATTTATATTATAAAATGAAAAATGTTACAACGCATTTGACATCAACAATCATCCGCAATATACTCACTACTTGCAATACCGATATATACCACTCTCTAATAGCTGATTAACAAACCTTATCTACACATAAAAATCATACTTCATTTTTTAAATGTGATACCTGGCCCATAGCAAAAGATTTCCATATATAATCCCGCGAAGTCGCGGGTTATAATCTAGTCTTGATTGGATTAAATAAATAAACTACTTTATTTAGTTATCAGGTTTAAACGATGGACATTTTGCAATTTTGTTACACATTTGTTCTTTGATATTTATTGCAACATACATGAATGAGATTAAAATATGTTGGTAGGATCTTTCGATCTCGCTATCCTGATTTTGCGAAGATGAGAATGTTCAGCTGGTACATAAATACAAGTGTTGCAAAGAGTTATTTGTAATGTAATGTCAATATGTCATGTACAAATTCATATGACAAAAGCTTCACACACTTTACAAAATGGCCTTGTGTTAAAAATATGTAGCTCTCCATACCAAAACTATCCCTGCAACCGCATTCAAATTAACAAGGAACAAAATGCAGGTACTAGCAGTCCAGGAAAAAACATTATTTTCCTTCAGGTCTCATTACTTGCAATAGCTCAAGATTCAACTCGAAAGTTGCTCCTGGCTGCAAAACCAACAGAACAAAAGATAAGCCAAGAAGCATTTAATCTTGAACTTTCCGCAAGTCAAACGTATTAACTTCTAACTCTTCATATACAAGCATAGAAAGATGCTTTAAAAAAATGGCATACCGGAATTTCATTCAATCCCTTTTTACCGTAGCCTGCCTCTGGGGGAACGATCACCGTCCTCTGTGCAACAAATAAATAAAGAATCAAAATTTTAAAACGGAGAAAAAAAAGAGGAATTACTTTTTAGGTTAGAGACAGAGATATGTGGATAAGCTAAAAAGACCACCTTTCCACCAACTTTCATCCCCTCAACAACAGTGTACATGGCTGGAGGAGGTTTTGGAGCAGCTTGAGCAGAAAATAAACCATTTGGGTTGTCTACAAAATCACGTTTTCTTTCTCTTCCTGGGGGAGCTCCAACCTTAAACTCGTAAGGCTACTTAAGGCCATAAGAGAAACATGTCAAGATACTAACCATTCATGCACATTTGTCACAGTAAATCATAAATGATAGCCGTGAAAATAAAAGAGATTATGATTTTCATCATTCAGGGTAAAATATTAAAATCTGGAGACTGTAAGAACTGATAGTGATCATTTGGGTCCAAAACGATATGGTTTGAATGGAAGAAACACTTTGTAAACTTCAGTTGGCCTCCCTTTTGAAATCCTATATCCTTATCTATGCCCCTCTACAGTCCATAGAGTAATTAATACAGCTTACTTTAAGGTCAACGTAAATTTAATTTGAACTCATGATAGATACAGATTCTTTCAATTTTCATGAGAAAATCGAAAGTGGCTATAAACTACGATGGCCAAATCTATGGATCTTAATACATTAGTATTAGATGTAAGGTTAAACTTTTCACATCTGGTTCTCCATAACTAATAGTTTTGACCTCAAAGTCAATATGTACTGTGTGCATAAAGAGCATGAATAGAGAGGGTAGAAACAAACCTGTGCAATGGTACGGTTTCCAGCTAAAATCTTAGACTCCCTACTTGAAACTGCGGTAATTTTGTTGTAAACGCAATCAAAGTGCACCTACACAAAAACCACAAACCAGGGTTATCAACCCTGAATGTTAAATGAACACAATCACAATCAGGGATTACTTCAAGGATGAATGCTTAACACAAACCTGAACCGTTGATCCCTTTTCAGCAGTGGGACCCTTTCCTTCAACAAGATCATAGTATTTCAACCCATCAGCTGCTTCAAATTCATGAAACTTATTAGAAATGTTCATTCTTGCATAATTTACTTCTAGATGTATGTTTTCATCTTAAAAACCAAGAAATATAATCATACTAAAACATATGTATTGAAGCTCGAAACTTTAATCTACAAAACAGTGTCAATCTAACTATCTTATCTGCAAACCTTCTGCACCACATTTTTATCCAGCTGATTATATATTAAATATCACATTCCCATAATCCTGTTATTACAAGACATTCAAACATCCCCAAATGCCTATTAGCATATATCACATTCCTTTCATTTGATATTTCAAAATACAATTTCTAAACACAAAAACATGATACTATTGAAATTCAACGAATTTATCATTTTTCAAAGAAAACCCTTGTAAGAATAATATACTAAAAAGTACTAATTGACTAACATGATGTGAGGTAATCTTCAAGTGGGATTTTCTTTCTATTGCGCCTTTCTCTTGCCAAAGATTCTTGAGGGTTTGAAATTAGGGTAAGTGGAAGCAAAGATATAAAAATTGCTGATCTTCTTGAAATGGGTAATGCCAAAAATGTTTGATTTTGATTTGAATGTAATTGTTGTTGACTTTTAATGGGTTTGTTGTAGGAGATTATGGGATTTTCAAGATTTATTTTCTGCAAAGAAGCCATAGCCATGGCCATGTGAAAAAAGACGAAGAAACCCAAATCACAAAGCTATCCACTTTGTTTGTACCAAAATTGACATCACAATCCCTCTAATTTTGAACCAATTTTCAAAATGGATAACTGAATTTATGAGTGGAAAATGCGTTATTCTTGCAACAAACTTGTGGGGTCGGACGTCATTTATATGCTTTATATGGGCCCTTCTTATAAGAAAATGTAACATATTCAACCATATAAACTCAAGCTTAAATTATCTAAAATAGAAACCAAGTATGAGTCAATTTTAAATTTCAAAAAACCAACTATTATTAATATTAGACCATACCCAATGGTGACTAAAACCGACTGAGTCACGTCAGTTTTTTCAAAAACTGACTGAAACTGACGGATTGGGTCCCACGTTTACCCATTTACCTGTAGTTTTATACACACAAAAGGAAAAAAACAAACAAACCGACTTTCGTCGGATATCCGACGAGCAAAAGCGACTAACCCGTACCATTGGTGTTGGTTCCAAACCGACGTAACCAATGGGTATGGTCTTATCAATAATAGAAATCAACTTTCATTTTAATTATAATTCTAGCAATATTGTACCTGATACGTCATACGGTTCACGAATTTCGATGGAGTGTATTACTAAAATTAGGATGAAATTGAAAGTCGATTTCAATTATTAATACTTTTGATCGTGAGTTTCTAAAATCTAAAATCAGCAAATAGTTATATCATTGATCAGCGCTTTTTTTTTTACTATTGCATGATTTCTAAGTGAAAATAACTTATGGTAAAACATTGATTGAGCAATGAAATAAGTACTAGAATAATCTATTTGATCCTTCACATTCAAGAAAATAAAAAATAATGCTCTTTTCTATACTAGTGTAAAGACCTGAGAGTACCAAATTCATCTAAAGCTTTCTTAATAACTATAGCAGAATGTTCATCACAATGATACATCACCAGCAATTCAGACAATAATATACAACTTTATTTTACATAAAAAGAAGACATTAATGTAGCCTTATTCACTCAAACCTGTAATTTGTAGCTACTATACTTACAGTAATTCAGAATGTGAGACTTAAAGCACCAGTAAAATCAATCATTTGTAGTTCAAAAGTCACACTTTGCATTTCAAGAACAACTTTGCATAGCTAAGAAAAAAGTCTACACATGAGGATTTTCGTCGATCCTGAATGCACTTTGATTGCGTTTTAAGGGATAACCGCTAGGACTTATCATCAGGTATGTCAACACTGGCAACAATGTTGGCAGATGGTCTAGAGGATACCGTTGTTGCTGAATCACCTTTGACTTTGACTTTAGCATCTACAGGTGGTTCCGTTGGGTGCCCCAATGACTTTGTTTTAATACTTTTGTCCTTCTTTTTCACTTGTTCATGCCAACTCTTGAGAGCTTTCGATGTGTGATCATCAAAAATAGACTGCTTCATTGTTGACCCCATCTGAAAATTGAAAAATTTCGGAAAAAACATAACAAGATATATCAGATTGTTTAATAATCACACCAAACTCCATTCAAAGAGAATGAAATTATAATGGTAGGATGATGTACATATCATGGTTAGTTTGTAGTGATATCATTAGTTTGATGAATTAAGTTTTAATGGCTGTGTTGATGAATGTTAGCAGTTGAAAGTACCTGTGTAACAAGAGCGTAGAGTGGAAGTATACTGTAGCTGCATAAGCCTTGTACAAGTATTCTGTAACATAAATCATAAAATATTCAGATAATCTCATAGTAATAATCTAATATTAAGAAACAGATTTGAAACTTACCCTATAATGACTCTACCATATTGAAGAATAGGATTTTCGTAGAAGCAAGTATCAAGTCCAAACTCATACTGCGTGTATAAAGGCATCATAAGTGATATCTAATAAAACTTAAATGAATGATATGTTAGAATGATTAATAACAGTATAACGCTACTTACCCATATCCAAAAGAAGTGTGTTATCTCAAATGAATTCTGCAGAACAAAAATAAATAATCACTTGTTTCAGCATACAACATTTTTTATTTTTTCTGCTTTCTACCAAATTCATTGGTAATTGCATACCAATCACAGTTAATATGAACATGCATCAAACTGTGCCAACTTAATGTACTTGTTAACCATCATATTTGTACTTGTCATAAAAGAACCATTGTACTTATTAATAATGATAGTGTGAGCAATGTTTAGGGAATTTTCCATTTTCTTTCTGCAACAAAACTATAACTGCAAGTTTGCAACATCTAGAATCGCTCACTCTGACATATGGTTAGTATCATTTTTCACCTAGTTAGTTTGAAACAAAACTATAAACACTATAGCTAGATAACCAATTCACTCACTATTTATCTAAACATATATCGTAAGGAGTGAATGAAAATAATTCCTAAGTCTGCACGATTAAGTTGAAAATAAATTTGCCACAACACAACTATTAGTATGATGTTTAGACTCACTCATTTGACATCCTTTACTGTTCTAATTTGTATTTAAACAAACCATTTCATTAGCTTACATTAGAATTACAAGCTGTAAAGAAGTGGAAATTGAATACATACCTGAAAGAGGGTGAGTTGAATAAGATACAGAATTAATCTAGGCTGATTAAACCAGAAGTGTCTGTCAGAGAGTTCCACAACAGGTATTCCTTGTACAACCGATTGTCGTTCTTGAATTTCAACAGCCATTTGTGTTACAATGGCTTGAAGCTTTGTTCCAACTGCTAAGATAATCTTTATCAAAATCAATGGTTAGTTAGTCCTCTTATATTAACCAAATCAAGATGTACATTTAGAACATCAAATGTGTTTTTTGGATGTGTTAAATGCAAATTTATCTAAAACAAGTTATTGCACTTATCTTGGGGGTATATTGTTTATGCCGATAATAAGATCAATGTAAAGGATAATAGAAGCTTACGATCACGGGAAACAGAGACAGATAAGTCATAGCACGAGCTCCTGCAACGTTTGCAGACAAAAGAGTGAGTAGTTAAGATGCAGCGAATATAACTTATAATCCTCGTATTTGATTTGGACAAATTAAATTATTTCACTTTCAGACATACAAAAAAGAAGATTGTAGTTGACAACATTGGGTAATATATGATAAATATTGATGAGTATATTTGGTAAATTAAGTACATATATGTCAACTTCACAGTAATAATTTTAAAGTACCAACTAAAAGAGCCTTTGCTGTTAGAAGTATAATATTGGATCAAACTAACTCCTTGAACCAAAATGATTACAAAAGCTATTCTCCATCAAATTAAGATACGAAGAAGGGTGTTTTACCATCAACATTCGCAAACAGAAAAAGGACTGCAGTAGCCCATAGCAACGGACTGAAAGTGTCATAAAAAACCGTTAGATCATTCAATAAAAGAGTAAATAAGTTTTAAGTATTTTATTGTAGTTGTGGAAAAATTACCTGATTCCTACAATTACTTTGAAGTCATCTTCTAATGACCTCTTTATATATTTTTGAAAGTTGAAGTGACTCCCAGGAGATAAATGAACCTGTATATGTAATTGGAACAAAACAGTTATATTACTCAAATGTTAATCACTCATTATACAAAATAACATATGTTTTTGGGATTGCAGAACTTACAGAGAAAAAAGCATGGCGCATGGCCAAGTAATCTGATCTACGAACAGATGTAAAAAATTGCCGAAAGAAGCATACCTGAAACAAATTAATTGATTATATAACTTTATTATAATTCTTGCATGTATCTATGATAATCACTATCCTAACTATCACATCAATAATTTTGTTACAGAATAACCATTGAAATTGTCTAAATATCACCCCAGACAAATTTTTCTAGTGGAAAAAAAAATACTTGAATGATCGGTTTTTACTGAACTTACAAGTACATTACTTAGAAACACTAATTTTTCTAGCTAATATTTACTTACAACGTAAAACATTGCAGGAGTGTTGACCAGAGCACCCGTGTGATGTTTTACAAAAGATAATTCCTTTGTAAGCCGGTACTTTGATGGATCTGCACACGAGCATACACAAAGTTGTTAGATCAAAGGCGTCATATTTCATGACAATATTTAACATATAACGATGATATACCAGCTCCGGGATCGTGATCCTGCAAAATCTCTCTTTCCCAAAATTTCCACATGCGAGTCTGTATTAAAGAGATAAACCATAGCTTATAAGTGAGCACACTGTTTTCAGAAGTAGATGAGTTTTTTTTAACCATTATGCTATACTTCAATAGCCTTCAATAATCAATACTACCATGTCAATAAACAAAAGTTATTGAAATTATGCAAGAATGAATAAATGGTTCTAACCTTTGCTCTTCCAAAAATCATTGTAAGGGTACTATAAATTACATGAAACACTGCCAAAAAGAATATAAAGATGTGCAATTGGTGCAGTCCTGCAACTGATATTATTTGCTCATATCCCTGTCACAATTTAAGACATGTTATTATCAGACTCAATTAACCAGTTGTTGATTAGTTATCATATTTCTAAAATGTTGATGTTGAAGATATAAATCAAGAGAAAAAATATGCATTATCTTGGATGCCTTTTCAACAAAACATGACCATGAGTTTTCATGGTATTTGGCAGTTCAAAATACCACAATTCATACCTCCTTGCATTCTTTTGGTGGACCATCTGCTAACCTTCTATGATCATACCACAATAATCTCCTAGTCTCTACCCCACCACCATCCTCATCTGTATCATCCTTTTCATATTTTTCTTTCTTGCAAGGCAAGAAATCCTTCGTAAGAGCCTTCGATACACAAATAGATGCAATATAGTTCTGGCTAAACACCAGAAGCAAAGAAATAAACCCAAGAACCATAAGCTCTGCAATGGCAAATACATTCTGATATATGATAACAGATCACAAGCATAAATACATACACGTTGATATAACAAAAAACAAAACAAGAACCTTAACATATATACCGTTTTTTATCTTCTCAAGTGCTTCCATTAGCCCTGGTTTATGTCGCTTTTTCAAAAACTAAAACAAAAATCATTTCACGTGTCAGCAACAGAAATATCACCGACAGCCTCGTAATCAAATATGTTGTAGAGTATATAAGTTTCTCATGATAACAGATTTCATGATATAATTATATAGATGTAAAAAAGCAATTATTTGGAAATCAGGATAATTACATGTCCGACGGTATGAAGACTATGTTCCAACATGACTGAGATTACAACGATGACCGCACAAACACAGGCAACAGACCATGTTGCCGTCTGGTCAAGCATTCGTGCGTCCGCATCACCTCCACCCATTGTTAAGTTATTTTAGGATCAAGGTTACAGTTTCACAATTTCCTCCTTAATTGTTTATGTTTAATGCCTTTTCCTACCATAAATAATGGCCAACAATATAATCGCCATTTGCAACAAAAAGAAATCCTGTTGATTTGCTTTTATTTGGAAAAAGAAAACCAGATTGAAAATGGGAAAAATGCTATAACTAACTTGAACCGGGTTTTGTTTAGATTGAAGAAAAACTAGTTAACGAGCGTGTTAATAGGGGATTTAGTTATGTGGTTTTAAATCATGGCCACAAGATACTCAAAGGGACATAATAATATTAATATATCCAGAATAAAACACAATCTGTCAATCAGGTTAATAATAGTTGGGTGATTCTGTAACAATGTCAATAATCAGTTTTACTACAATTTCTTATCTAGTATTTTTTTACAAATTTGATATAGTAAAAATAGTAATAAAAAAATAAATAAAATCACAGTATAGCCACACATCCAACCACTTACTGCACTAAATTGAGAAAGAAGTCTAACTTTGAAAATTAAAAAAGGTCAAAGTCAAACATTTTAAGAAACAACTCTACAAATTACAAAAACAAATCCGATGAAAAAGGTTACATTAAATGTCTCTATGTAATCTTTGCTGGGAAGAATCACTTGGAACAAACACTGGAAGCTGCCCACCCCGCTGCGATCTACCCTGTTGATAATAACTAGATGTGTTGGTAGTTATGGCAGCATTCGTGGTGGTTTCCCTATGTGGACCACCACCACTGCCGCTAGGGCCAACTAGTGGCCCACCAAAGAAAATCGATTGACCCGTGTATGTAAGCTCCATGCCTGAACCCTGCGAAGAAGAGCCACCACCTACATTCCTCACCGTTGCAGCAGACACGAATCGGCCTGCTTCTTGATCCCAATATACAGATGAGGATCTCGTACCTTCATTGACCGCTGTGTTTCTCCTAGGAACCTGTGGGACCCGCACCGGTGGTGGCGCAGGAGCCGATACTTGCACTGGCGCAACCACAGGTACGGGCTCGTTAGACCAAGGAGACTGGTTCCCAGAAGACTGGTACATCGGGTTAAAATGATCCCTAGCAGGCGGTGGGCTACTCATATTACTAACGACACTATGAGCACAAGTTTCGGTATCATCGCGACTAGCTCGACTAGGAGGATACGAGCTTTTGGAGTCATGGAACCGATGGTTATGGGCACTATTCGGGCTGCTTTTTATGCTCACGTTGCTACTAGATAAATGATCGGGGTCGTATTGATTATGTTTAGAGCCTACGGGCCGAAGAACAGAAGAGGAAGCTCGGGCTTTCGCACCTGCTTTCATGGCCTCGGTTGAATCCAGCTTTGCAAGCTTCCATGCACTGATTCGAACAGGACGGTTAGGTGGTCGTTTACCCTTGTCACCTGGTTGGACCGCATCCGGGTCAACTGTTGATGGAAGTCGGCCAGGCTCGAGATGAGGAATGACTTCGTCCTGATTTCATAACACAGGAATATTATATTTGTAAAATCATAAGTTGTTGATAATCATTATATGGAACATGATTTTGATTACTTGAGTTCAGACAACGACTTTAGGTGTACTAAAGATGAGTCAATTACATGACCTCACAACGGTAAAAGGAAATACCTAACAAAATAAAGTGAGCTGCTTTAATTTTTGGGACGAAAATTGAACTTTAGCATTTTTACTTGGAGCCAAATTAGTTACTTATAAACCATATACCGAACATTACCATACTAAGACTCAAGGTAAAAACTTGTGTACCTTTCGTCCCATTAAAAGTGCAACACTTATCAAAGTAGCCATGCTACAATAATATGTTAACTACTTTTCTAATGTAATGACTAAGTTTTACTAATGTCATTGATATAAAATGATTTCCTCACGTCGTGATTGCTCAAGGGTATTTAAAACATTTTTATTTCACCATCAAAAATATTTATCTTGCTATATGATTGATATGGAGTGTATATTTCCTTTAAGTGCAATGACCATACTATAAGGACATTGATTTTGCAATGATAGCTCAAGGTTATTTAAGACGTGTCTAATATGAGAGGGTACCTGGTGATCCATAAAGATTCTTGGAGGTGTACACCAAGCACCTTTATACTGCAAACCCAAACCAAGGGAGCTTCGGCCACTCATAGCAGTGACAGCAGAGCTGGTAGGGGAAGATTGCAAACTTTGTTGATCCATTCCATCTATCGAAGGTCCTGGAGGTTCGCTTTGGGTTCTCATGGCAACCACGTATTCGTATGTTGTGATACCCTGTATCGAGATATTACAGTTTGTTTTAAGTCGCAGGAGGGAGTATAGGTCGAGTCGAAACAGGTCAGCACAGGTTGAGCTGACAGACTTAATTCTAAAAGAAAAATATGTTTTAAATAGTTAGGGAGTCAAAATAAGTTAAATATTTTTATATTTCATAAGAATAAAATCTTTGAATAAGTTGAGTTGGGTGGTTTTATGTGCTACGATACAAATTTGACCACTTTCGGCCCATTTTGACATGTTACATGTGACATTAATTTTTTGTTAATTTTACTCATGGAAAATAAAACATAACCTGGGCTGGCCCACTAAATAAATGGGTCAAAATTGCCTAAAAAAGAACCTTGCGAATTAGGATTATGTGGAAAAAGAAGAGTTCTCCTAGTGGAATAGTGGCTAGAAAGGAGACAAGTGTACATATAGCCTGCAAAAGGAGCAAACAATGGCAAGAATATATCAATTTCTGAATGTGTCTAGAAGTACCTGTAATTATAACTCTGAACAGTTAGGTTCAACAAGGAAGCAGTCTATTCCAAATATATATAAAGGGCAATCCTGGAGAACCAAAGGTAAGATGAAGACAAAGACTTCCATCTTACATAAACATTAACTTTATGGATATGATAAATTTCTTCATAGCGGGTTAAAGAAAAAAACATACCACAACAGTTGCAAACGGGGCCCGACTAAATCCGTCTCCAAGTCTATCAGCAATCTGGTCTTCCGTAGCATGTTTATTAACAAAGCATCGAACAAGAACAGCAATACCAACCCCACATTCAAAGGTAAGCTGAAATGAAAATACATGCAACATTTATATTTAAGAACTTCATTACTGATAGGAAGAGATACAGCAATTTTAGGATCTTAATAATACCACTTACCCAAACAAGGCTGACAGCCATTAAGCTTACGAATGTAAAGTAATTCTTCCTGCCTACACAATTGTTTAACCACTGCAAAATGAATGTAATTAAGAAAACTAAATTACAAATCAAAAAACTGGATCATGTAAATGTACAGCTTTAGACGGAACAGAAATCAAGGCATGCTCTAAAATCAATTTTATTTAACCACTGCACAACGAGTGTAATTAAGAAAACTAAATTACAATCAAATAACTGGATCATGTGAATGTACAGATATAGACGAAACTGAAATCAAGGCATGCTCCTTAAATCACTTAAGATCCTTGTAACAGATTATAATAAATATATCTGCAACATGTTTCTATTTTTATAAATTTTGTACTCCGTATATAACTTAATGCTTTATCGTTAGTGCCTGCACAGCTATTAATTGTTAAATATAGAAATTGTAAAGCAACTCACTTAATGTTCAGGAGTATAATTTGCACTCACCTTTTTGGGACAGTGGGTTACTAGTTTGTTTTTTCTTTCTTTTCTGCCATTCGATTACACTTGTACATATAAAACAATGTAAGCTACACCTATAAACTTCTAAAACCATGTAGTGTATAAATTTTTCCAAAATCATTAAACTTTTAGCACTGAAAACCAGGAAATCTAACAAACATGTTGAATGCTACAAAACTAAAGTCTCGAAAATTACCCTGCAATGATGATCAAACCCATCAACACATTTATCACAACTTCTGCAGTGTTTGCTGAACTTGCGCACCTACAGTAAACCAAACAAATTTGTTGCTTCATATCATTGCATGATATTCTATGAATCAACAAACAACTTGCAATTTTTAGCAAGTCGTTATAGTAACTTTACTTACTATTAAACAACAATAGCCTATATAAATGTTAATGAGCATGAAATGTTTCAGATTTTGAATGAGTAAATTATGTGATGTGTATAAGATACTATTCATACCTCTGCATTGCACAATGTGCAGAATAAAGCCTCTTCTTCTCCTCCTTGTTGCATCTCTTCGTCGTTACGGCAATCCTCTTTAACAATACACCCACAAAAGATCGCACCAAATTTTGAACAACAACCTGAACTACCGTTATCGTAAACTCCTCCGTTTCCGAAACCCGACTTGCTAAGTTCTCCAACAGAAGACCCATTTCCTGGCACAGAAACGACATTAAAATTGTAAGTTGATAGCAACCAGACCGAAAATATAATGCTTTTGAGCAGTAATAGAGTTAGTTTTGGCAAACTGGGCAGGACAGAAGGTTGACGTGAACCACAATTTGTCCAAAATCTAGGTAGTTTTATGAAAAAGAGTTGTGTCACATATGATTACAGAAACTATATTATTGCAAAACTGATCTAATTTTTTGTTTTAAATGAGTACGGGAGATTTTAGGCTTTAAAAACACTTTGAGACTTTCGACCTGTTTGACCAGTCCGACACATTTGACCTGCCTCCATTTTAGCTACTTTTTATATGATAATAAATATAGCAATTTGAGTCTTTTTAAAACAGACCCCAACTCGACTCACTTATAAGTAAATATGTCTAGATTACCAATGGTTACATCTTTCAAAACATCAACCCATGGGAATTAAATTCTTTACGGAATCTAGCTAATGGCAAATTTGGATTATTTATCATTACTATTTTGAAACGCATTAATTCTATATTTAGCAAGCGTTTTGACTTTCCAATATTCAAGAACATTTTTTATTGCTACCTAGCAGCTAACAAGACCACTACACAAGACATGAATCACTAACCATGAACTTCGGTACCATTATGCGACCTATTTGGTGACGGCCGTCCCGGTTCAATTAGAATACCGGGGTCAGCAGGGTCAATAGCTGTGCATCTTACATACAGAATAAATACACTGAGAGCCTAAAACACAATATCATTCAGAAAGCACTATTAGCAAAGAAATAAGAAAGTGCATAATACGTATATAATTTCAGCAAAAAATCATTTACCAAGAATGAATAAACACCAATGGCCACATGCTCATAGATATCCTTTCCAAGAAAAGGTGAGAAAAATGCGTAGAAGGCAACGGACAACAAGAAGAATACTGTAATAGCCACAACCTGCACATTTGGGAGGAACTAAATAAGCAGCTAACCTCAAAAGCAGATTATGAATAGATCGATCCAGATAATGTATTATATCTAAGGGGTCAAACAGGTACAGCAAAATAAATAACTTAAACAGGAAACGAGTCAACCAGGTAAAATAAGATAAGTGGCTTAATAGGAAACAGGTATAATGAATCACCGGGTCAAACGTCGCCCACTGTATTCTAAAAGCATAAACATCGTAACTCATTTATAATATATTACTATTAAAATTATATTACTTCTTTAATAGTGTAGGACACACATTATATATGGTGGTCAACACCAACCGCCTGTACCGTATAGTTTCCTGTTATGGCCCATTGCCCAAAAAACTCATTGTACCACTGTAGCAAAAGAACCTTTTGGGCTGTTTGGATGTGCATTCAAAGTGATAACCAGTTCTGCGTATTCAACAAAATCGATAACTATGATTCCAATTGTAGTGTTTTAACTTCTTTTGGAAGATGTAACTTAAATTAAAGTTTTGCCAAATACAGAAATGTTGCATGGAGTTTGTGACATCTCAAAACAAAATTGATATACGTACAATTGCATTTGTTGCCTCGTCTCTAGCATGATCTATAGATAAACCTTTAATTTGAATTTAGATTACAACATATCATGACTTTAGTCCCTATATATGGTTCTCGAGTTCTTTTTGAAGATGGAATCTTGACGTGATCGTTCATCAACATTCTGAAGTATGAGTTAAAACACTAAGATTCTTAATTGCATTTCATATGTGAAAATCCAACAATTTTGTAAAGTAAATAGCAAAGCAAAATACTCAATTCGACAGATTAAACTGTTATCTTTACTGGTATGGTGTACGTAGTATATGCCAGGCAGAGTGCCTTTCTTGATTTTGTGCAAGGTTTTGACTTTTCAGTAACAAGTAAAATAATCAAAATCATAACACCACAACTTACAACTAAAAATGTAATTTCATTCATAAGCAAAGATTAAAGCAAATGACAGAGGTGTATGGATTAATGATGATGTTCTGACTAATTAGGGTCAAGATAACAGAGATTTCAGAAGAAGCATTTAACAAGTTACCAAATTAATTATCCATTTAGATGCAAATTTACTTAAATATCCCTATTTCCTAATTCATACTTCTCATCAAACAACATTCCAAAAGTAAGACATAGGCAACTAATCAAAGTAACAAATTTAGCAACAAAATTTTACAAACCTGAAAAGTATGAGCAGGAAGTTCCCATCCATGGCGTCTGGCCATGACTAAAAACCAAAGTCAAAACCCAAATCTCCAAAATCAAAGACCATTCAAACCCAACGAAAACACACACACAAACACCGCCAGTGTGTGTCTTTTGTGTGTCTTCTTCAGTCTTGAATCTCTTAATGTTCTCACGAATGAGTCATCAAGTTGAAGACTTGATCTTGACCCAGATGTTAAAACCGAAAAATAAGCCGACCCGGAAGCTTAGTTTATCAAATTCTAGGGTTTTTATGTTGGGATTGAGTTTTAATTGATCAATGAGACGTGGAAGAATGAGAAGAGAATTTGGGGGGTTTTGGTTTCTTAAACTATAATTAGCACAACAAATTGCAATCTTAAAAGTTGCACAATTTGTTGGGGTTAAAGTTTGTGAAGTGTGTGTTTAAAAGTAGTGCAACTTCTAGTAGGCCTGCAAGCACAAACTTTGTGGTCAAAGTTACACACACATAGAGCAGGGATGGCAATCAACATCTAACCCGGTGGACATTCATCCGATCCATCCATTTAAAATGGATATGGATGATCTAAATGGATGTATACCGGATATGGATATGGATGTGGATGATTAGTGGATCGGATGTGGATGACAATTTATCATCCACGGATTCACCCATTACACCCGAAATCTATATTTGCATATACATATACATACACTATATAAAGATATTAACTCTATATATTTATAACTATTTAAGCGGATCATTCTTATACATTAGAATTTATAACAAATATTTATTTTCACTCGTCATTTTCATCATATAATTCCAATAAATCGAAATTCCTACATCCCTATCCAAATAAAACACCGTACAGGTAATTTTTGATCCCACTATATAATTGGAAGTCACAAACCAACAATCAAAGTGTGCTTATCAAACCAAGAAACAACAAATAAGTGTTTTGAGTTTTGTAAAAACTATATATTATATGTATTTGTAACAATTTGTGTAAAGAATATCACGATGCTTAACAATTCTTTTGATATCCAATGGATATCCATAAACCCGCTACATCCAGTGGATATGGATGTGGACGGATGATTTGTAAATTTAGTGGATATGGATATGGATATGGATGAACAGAAATAAATGGATATGGATATGGATATAGATCCACCCGATCCATATCCGATCCATTGCCATCCCTAACATAGAGGCCTTGCCGGCTGCAGTCTCAATTAACAAGTTTATAATGCATAACAAAAATTACCTCTTAATAAATGTTATGTAATTGTAAACTTTATTGATAATATATTCTTAAAAAAATTTTTGATAGTAACTTGGAATGATGTGCATTATTTATGTGAGAATTCAAACAAGAAGTTAAGTATACCTAAACATATAAAAAATAGAAAATAATAAAAGTAATAATAGTGATAATAAAAACCCTTAAATGTGATTTAATAAGTCATCTTCAACCTCTAAATGTGATTTAATAAAAAGTTAAGTTAGTGTCATGTTATGATCATACATAAAAGTATAACTTGGTAAAGGATGAGCGGATTTTTGTTTAATTTCTAGAGTAAAATGGAATGCAAAAGTATAACAGTTCAAACATTTTTTTGTCGAAAACCAAAAATGAAATATGAATCGTAGATATTTTTTAAAACGGTTACAAGTTCCGATCATTGAGAAAAAACTTGAATACATGGATTCGTTGTTTGTTATTTAAATTTGCGTAGTAATATATATTTGTGTCAAAAAAGTAATTAAAAACTAATGATTTTTTAATATTAAAAGATGCTTTTATAATTCAGAGTAATATACAATTCATGAGCATAGATAGAAAGATTCCTTCTTACTCTTTGAAATTCATTACTAGTTAATTAGTATAATCACTTGAGCTCAATTATAGTTTATTGGAACATTTTAATTTTTAAGAGACTTTACGTTGAAATTATATCATATTAATTTGATCACAAAAATATATATATCTAGAAACTTAAGTTTTATTCTATTCTAAAGAAAAATGTGCCTAGGATATTACCGACTACTATTAATTTATTAGTTTATTTATTTATTACTCCATCCGTTCTAAAATAATTATCCACCGACAAAAAATACGCAGTTTAATAAAAACATAATCATTATTGCTTTCTCTTTCTTACTTTTTGTAGAATGACAGTTTTACCTTTAAACAATTAATTACTGCTTTCTTTAAAGTTTGTAATAATAATTTCAAGTAAAAGTAATATGCTAATCACGATCAAAACTTCATTTCTATTTTTAGAAGTGAACAATTAATTTGGGACGTTCAAAAAAGAAAATGCGGATTATATTTTTTGGACGGAGGTAGTAGTATATACGTAATATTTAATATCAATATTAACGTGGAGTGGTTTGCTTGTGGGGAACAGTGAGTTGCAAACAAACTATAGTGAATTGTTTCAACATTGAATGTTGTCTTGAAGTTTGAATTGCTTTTATCAATTAAATTATACTAGTTTAATCACCCGCGATAACGTTGGTTAACACATTTGAGTTTTAAGAGTTAACAATTAAATCTAAAAGAAACATAATGTAGAAAATGTTATATGAGGAAAAAATAGACTAATCGATGTAAAAAGACTTATTGTGGAACGTTAGATCTTCACGTTGTTCGCTATTAAGCATATTAATATTGATGAAAATTTACACCTATAAAATTAAATAAAGAATTAATGGACATGGTTTTTGACTTGAAAGTTTAAATAGTCAGTTGTAGGATAAGAGATCAGCTTTATATCAAACTGGAGTTGTTTTTAGCAATGATTCAAATGTAGAAAAATAAAACCCATGGATCACATAAAAGAAAATAGAACGATGTTAATATGGTTGAATATCACATATGTTTGTGTATTGTTTAGCTCAATATATATTAAGTATTAACTAATAGATTATTAGTTACAAACCATATATTATTTTAGTTACGACTTTAACGTATTCATCATATATTAAGGTTGTATGGCAATATGGACGATCAATTTGTAGTGCCATAGTTTTGATAAAAATAAATCATGTTATTATTCATTATAGATAAATCTTTTACACATTAAGGGTTTATTTATAAATTACTGGTTAAAACGTCATGGTACTTAAACTATAAGGACTGAAAAGAATTAAAAAAATACTGAAAGTGTCAATTCTCAATAGTTGTGGGTACATCTTTTAAAAAATCAAAATGGATGTAGGAAATAATTTTAGCCCTAGGATCATGGAACCTAATCTATGGTCCAGATTACCTCAAGATATTTTACTTTAAATATATGTTATAGATAGATAGATGATTCGAGAAAAAAAATATACTTTTAGAAAAGAAATTCTAAAACTAATCAACCTCACGTGATTTATGAAAGAATAATTAGTCAAAATGTTACTGTATTTTCATATCCTAACGGTAACGAAAAAAAATCATCTGATGTTTATTTGATCACTAACACAAAGTTTATCTACTAATTAATTTTACTTTTTTTGAGATGAGTAATTTCATGTTTCATTTAATGTTTTTTTTTTTGTAATTTTTGGAAGGATTTGATCCTTCCCTTGTTATTGTTTAGTACAGGGTAATTTGTAGAGTATCCATAACCCTTATATCATATTTTAATGGCACACATCTATCAAATTTGCAAGTAGGATAAATATCGGACAAATTACATTTTTACAAATCACTCACATGTGTAAGGCGCGTAGACGAACTCTTGACATGTCAATCATACATGTGAGGTCTGAATTATAAGTATATTGATATTTTCTCAACAAAAAATTAAAAAAATAAAAAGTATGCATCCCAATATATATTTGTTAATGAAATTTTATGTATACATGTAGAACACTTTGACTTGAGGAGGTGAGCTGCCCTACCTTCCATGAAAAAATAATGCATGATTCCCATGTTTTATTACACCAAGGACTTGGATTCTTTGTCCCAAGAGTCAGTGTTGTCTTGTAGTTTATTTAATTAATAGATAATGCATTGATAGGTTCATTCTTAATAAATGTTCAATTAATTGAGGTGTCCTGTTTTATGTATTTGGTTGACCATAAACCTTATATATAAACAAATTATGCAAATGCTTAATTATTAAACACCCTTAGCCTTTGGTTGGGGCGGCCAGGAAAAGTGTCTTTCTCTTTAGATTGTTGTTTTTGTCTGCAATAGTCAAATGGGTTTGTTTGAAGTAGTCCAATTTAATTATTTATCCTAATTTATATAGTCAACGTATTATTGATTAATCGATTTAAGCTTCTATGCTTCTTTGCTAAAATGTGTATATATGTTGGTCAATCAATTGGTTGATGTGATGCAAATTAAACATTTCTACTGTCTCAGTAGGATGATTCAAGACCATACTTGGTTGCTTAATTACTCGTTTGCTTGAATTCGATAACGACATTGTTTTAGACTTCTCTCTGAAAGAGTACATTAATGTTTGTGCATATATGCTACTACTACTAGTAGTTTTATATAACTTGGAATAATAGAGAACCAGTTTTATGAAGTCATTAAAGTATGCTATATCAATTATCTGGTTAACAATCTTAGAAATACAAGCCATTATATATATTTTATAAACATAGTCTTGTATCATGGAGGGGAGTAATAAAAGCCTAATAAAAATACACTTGTTTGGGCTTTGGGTGTTACTAAATAATGCCTGATCTAGTTGGGCCAAGCCCATAATATTCTATTACAAAATTCAACACATCGGGTATGTCACATCTTTGAGTAGGAAATGCAAAATTTTAAGTTCTTCTTGGTCGATAAAATAAATAGATACGAACGTGTCATAACGATGTGTTGGCTGTGTTGTTAGCCTCAATTCCATGAGCGTAATTTGGTTGAAAATCAAGCTCCAAAGTTAGCAACAAAAGAGTTAATCAAGACAGAGGAAAAGTACCATCTTCGAACTATTAATATACCAGTCATTGACATTTTGGTGTAAATATATTGTAATATGTGTTATTATATGAACGATTCAAGATACATGTTCATTAACACTAGAGTGAATACACATTCGTATCATTAGATAGCGAAAGAACTACTAATAAAAATCAAGAAATGTAAAAAACTACATAATGGTGTTTATCTTTAAATTATATCTCTAGGATCTTGAAAAAGAAAAATCGTGATCTAGATTCTTACGATGATCGCTGGTATGATATGAACCTTCTGTATCTGACATTTCCGTTTCTGAATTATAAGCTCTTGGAGATGGTGGAATGTCGATCTCACTTTCTGCAGTGGAAGAACGATACTTATGATTATGAAGGAGATGAATAGGCGATGAACTACGACTTGGTGTATTTTCTGTACTCATTATGCCAGAATTTGAAACATCTGTCGCTCCACCATGACTACTTAGTTCTCGCAGCCTTCTTCTGTCTTTAGCAGCTTTTTGCCATTTCTTTAAAGCCTTTGAGGTTTGCTCTTCGAATATCGACTTTTTCATGTGAGATCCCATCTTCAGATTTCAAATAAATGGTCCCAACACATTAGACACTCGAATCAATAAAGTCTCTTATTTCTTTTTATTTGTGAAATGTTTTAGAAGTTTATATATAGTTTGGTTTAATTGAAGTTGGCATAGTACTTACTTGTGTGACTAAGGCATAAAGAGGGAATGTGATGTAACTGCACATGATATGAAGTAGTACTCCTAATCCGACTCTAACACCAATTGCTACCACACTCTCATGGTAACATGAGTTTATCCCAAATTCATACTGCAAACCAACAAGTAAGGCATTGAAATTTAAAATAGATATCGTTTCATCAAGAAACAAAATGACAACCATTTTATCATATTTATATAGGAAATCTATTGAAGTTTGAGATTAGTTTCACAAAGCAAGTTTTGGTGTAGTTAATGTAATCCAATCCAAAACTACTTACCACAGTCCACAAGAAAAAAGCCATTTGGAATGCATTCTGCAATGAACAAAAAAGAGTGAAGTTAATATGTAAGTACCAAGTTGGATTTTACATGGTCTTGTTGTAGAATGTTACTAAACTATTCAGGTTGCATACCAAGTATAAATGATTACAATAATTTGAAGTATCAAGTATACGGGGATTATCTTAAATCGGATTGATAAGATGTCTGAAACTACTTAGTTTTGGAGTTTCTAAATCGGAAATCTAAGATTAAAAGAAATGTCACTAAACTCTATGCCCTGTCTTAAAATTGCTTACCTGAAACAAAGTAAAATGGATCAAGAAAAGGACCAATCGAGGATTATTGAACCAAAAGAACTTGTTGCTTGGCTCTACCACTGGGGCTCCCCTTACAATTGTTGCCTTGTCTTGAATTTGTTGAGCCATTTCCATAATCACTAACTCAAGTTTTGTACCCACCAATAAAAGAATCTGCAAAAAATATAAGTTAAAACTTTCTCGATTTCAAACAAAAGTTAAAACAAAAGTTAAAACTGAAGGGTTTGTTGTACCACAAGTGGAACGAACGAAAGATAAGTAAGAGCATGCCATCCTGCATCATTGTCATCGAGACGGTCTTAATCAGTTTTATTATGTTTGTAGCGTCTATATAAATTAAAAGCAAGAACATATATATGTACAAATCATGGGGGCCTTTGGGATTGCTTATGTAAGTGATTCCTGTCTATTGGTTATTTTGACAGCATATAATCAGATTCAAACTGTCTTATAAAAGTTGTAACTTACTTCTTTCTATATTGTATATATATGGAATATAAATACTTAAAAATAAACATGTATATCTATAACGTGTAAAGAGAAGGAGGGTAGAGAATTAACCATGAACGTTTAGAAGTAGAAAGATGATCGAGAACATCCAGAGTGGGATACTGTAAAACAAAATTAAATTAAATGTATCGATCAAAATTAAACAATATAACATTTGACATGAATGAATGACATGAACTAGAAATAATATAGCAAATAAATCGACAAACGATTAGAGAAGAGAGAGTGACCTTATACCCAATACTGACTTGAAGTCATCTTCCATTGATCGTTTGATGTACTTATGGAAATCAAATTTGCTACTTGGAGCAAAATGTGCCTAAAATAGAGGAATGCATCACCCGTCAAATCAACACGATGATTAAATAATTTTGTATATTCATTTTATTGCGAAAATTGGAAGGACTCAGACACATATCACGTCGTAATAGTCTATTCCTCTGTTTCTAATGAAATCTAAAAATAGTAAAATAAATATAGACGGATCATCACAGTGGACTTACGTTTATAAACCCATGGCGAATGGTCAAATAGTCAACCTTTGATATTGATCCAAAGAATTGTCTGAAAAACGCTACCTGTTTTGCCAGTGAAATTAATCAAAATTAGATACTTATACTTAAACATAAAAGTGCAAGGTAACCAACGTTACATGTATTGATGTTTTTTTTTGTCTCGTAATTAAGTTCAAGTAATCATTTTCCTATATACTATTACTAGATAGACATCAAACCCGTGTATACACACGGGCCATTGAATGTGAATTTGATTTTTAAAATTACTCGAATTATGTATACGATAAAATTCTATTTCGTAAAAGTTAAAAAAGATATGCAATGAAGTTCAAAAGTCTTTAAACGAAAGTAATATAATAGATTGATTGCGTATATTAATTAATAATTGTAATAAAATACAAAGAATTAAGATTAAGATTAAGATTATATTTATTTATTACCTTACTTATTTAAAGTTAAAATCCTCCTTATGCAAGTCTCTTAATGAAATTAGAAACCTAAAATAATAATAATTATATTGATAAATTAATATATAAATATATATCAATACAAAATATGTATTTATGACATCATCTCATCCTAAGTTTTAGCTAATTGGACAAAATTTAAGAATTTAATTGGTTAATTAGGATTTTGATGATGTGATCATCCGTTTCCTATATATAATTTAAAATTATTATTATTATTATATCTAATAAAATAAAAAGTTTTCCTTAATAAGTGTAAAATCAAGCATTCTAACTTTCACATATAACAACTTTAAGGAAGTACTTTAACATTTACAAAATGAGATCACAGCTAATGTCATTTCGAAGAAGAAGAAGAAAAACTCGAAGATAGATTACACTTACCACCCATCTAACTCCGGGTTTTGTAGAAAGTCCAGTGTGACGCTTGACAAAGGAGGTTTGATGAGCAAATCGAAATCTCGCAGGATCTAAATCAAATGTCGAAATAATTTAGATGTTGAACTGTAGTGTTACAAAGGCTCAAGTTATAAAAGGTTAACCAAAATTTGAAAAAATTGAATAAATATGTTACGGATATTCATAAAAATACTACTATATCAGTAGATTTTTGTAACAAAATTTTATACCTACAAGATCAATTCAAGATATTGAGGTAAAACGAAGAACAGTTACCATTAGTAAACTCGTATTCCAAAGAAGTAGTTTCTGCTTCCCAAGTCTTCCATTTTTTCATCTGTATGTGGGTAAGACGTATAAAAAATATCATTCGTATAATAGATACGATTACGTGTAAAAGTATACTATATAGGGATATAATATAATTTGTTTGATCAATACAATACGAAATTAGGTTAGGTGCATCACAAGTAAAAGTATATATATCGTTTTACAATTAGAACTTTCAACTTTCACACATATACACAATTAAATCCACTGTTTATAATAACGACACACAAAAGTGCGTGTTATTAGTTGTACATAACATTATAAATTTTTTAGATATTAATTTATTTTAAAAATTAGTTAATACAAATAGTGTGACATAAAATATGGAGTAATAAAAAATGGAGTAATTACTTACTTTGGCAAGGCCAAGCCCGATGATAATGACACTATAAAGGACGTGGAAGACGGCAAGAATAAATATGAATATATGAAGCTGATGAACTGCCGAATACGATATCATCGGTACCATTCCCTAAATTATAAAATAAATATATACAATTAACTTAATTGATTATTTCATAAATAAATAAAAAATATTAACATATTTAACTTCAGTACCTGTTTACAAGAACCGGTGCTTTGACTAGGTTCTGCTAAAACTCGTCGAAAAATAATCTCTTCAGCTAAAGAGAGTAATCTTCTATCATTATTCTTAGCTCCTTTATTTTTACCCGCGCCACCATCTTTATTATTAGCATCACCGTTGTAGTATTTCGTCTTGTTACAGGGAAGCATTTTGTATCCGATCTTGTCCGGAACACATATTTTTGCAATGTATGATGTACCCACCGTTAACAGTAACGAAATAAACCCGAGTAGCATAAGCTCTGTTTCCATGTGAACGCATAATAATGATTAGTATGTTAGAAGCTACTCGGTATATAATTCGTTTACAATATTAATCATCATTAACCAAAGATAAACAAGTTTTATGCTTAAAAATAGTTGTACACGTCTATGGTTACTGATTTTGAATTGTTGACAGTTAGTCATTAATATATCACTACCAATCGATGCATTATATTAGCTATTACCGATTAACGATTAACGATGGTAATGACCGTTATTAACAAAAACCGCCCTTGTTTTAAATCCATTATAAAACTAAACCTTGTTTTAAATTCATTTTATTCTAATTTTTTAACACACGGACGTCTAGTTCATGAAAATTATAGTATTCGGATGACAAAGACTGAAGAGCTAGAGGCCGGCCGGTACATACGTTATATATATATGTTAATTATTATTTGACCATGAAAAAAGTTAGTAATAGACTATAACTATATATTAATTAAAGATAACGTATGAACGAAAACAATATTGATCTTCATGAATATGTCATGGATACGAAGTAAATTTATGTCAAACCCTTAAAAATAAATAAATAATACCTGCTTTCATTTTCTCCAAAGCTTCAAGCATTGCTTTCTTCCGTTTCTTCTGGAACAACTACATGCATGTATCAGACCGTCATGTATATCCCCAAACTTATAACAAAATTATTTTGGAGGGTGTTTGGCCTGACTTGTTAGAGAGCTTTTAGCTTATTGTATTATAATACAGCTAAAAAACTATTTTGAAGGGGTTTGGATGAGCTTTTAGATAACGCATAAGCTAAAAGGTATAAGTTAACCCAAACACCCCCTAATAAAAATGATACTCTATAACATATGTAACTATCTCTTGTACTTCCAAAAAAAGATATCAAAATGTCATATCGTGTATTAAGAGAGAGCGAATATAAATCAGATTCTTGTAGATGGTTATAACTTTACTAATTCTTCTGTATTTCAACAAGAAAATGATCAATTTGAACAAAACTACAAATATATATAAAACAATACCTTCCCAAGTGAATGAATCCCATGTTCAATGATAACTGAAATGATAATGAAAACGGCACAAACCAAGGCCACTGCCCATGTTGGTGTTTCCTCTAATGACCTATCAGATGATGAAGAACCTGCCGCCATTAATCAATTCCGATCAATAAAAACCAATCAACCGCGTACCCCAAAATTGGCCGGCAAGAATTCTTTGGTTTTGCCGGCTTACAATGACAAGAAATGAGCATGAAGTGTATATACGAGTGTGGGAGCTAGACAAATATATGGGAGAGAAAAGCAAAGTAAAACAAATAAATAGTGAGACACAAAGCGTGTTACCTAGGAATTAATATCATATGGTATTAAGAAACATTTTGAAATGGTCAATTTTGTCACTTTTCTATCATAGTTGGATTGTTAGGTTTTGTTTTGTTAGGACTCTATATATGTCTAAGATTAATTATGCCATATTGCTTTATCAAGTTATCTTTAAAATCCTTTTTAGATAACACTTGACTTAATCATATGGTGTTTAGATTTTGCAATTGAACCGCATACATGTCAAGAAGCAGGGCATAAAATGTTTCTCATGAATCTTGGTTGACTTAATCATAAAATGTTTCTCATAAAATGTTTAGATAAAGATAATACTTGACTTAATATATACTCCGTATATTGAAAGGATCATGTGAGAACCGTAAGAACTCAACTAGACCTTTAAATTCTACAATTTAGTGGGCCTGTAATAACACCACAAACATCTCAATCGGTGTGTTTGCTCCTATCTCTCCTCAAGACCTTATCTATCTCTAGCAAAATTATTCAAAAACTGAAATTATGTATAATATATGAAAAAAAAAAAAAAGATTAAAAAAAAAGATAGACATCGACAACTACTGCTCCACTTTAGTGATAGTCAATGCATGAAAAAAAAAAAAGATTAAAATCGAAGGTGATATGTTTATTAACCAATTTCAACCATCGATTTCATCACATAATTTTCATTTTTATGTTTTGTTAGTAAATCAACGTCACTGCAATATTGTAAAATAATTTAATTGAGTTTTTTTTCTTGCACTTCAAAGCTATTAATTTTTATTAATGACCAGTATTGGTCAATTGAATGTATAATATATGAAATTCGATCGTATATTACCTTTTTTTTACTTAAGAAGTAGAAGTTTTGCATCTAATTAACTTTTAAATTGTTGTTTGTTGGTGATTAGGGTGTTAATGAGTTACAAATAAGCATACGCAAACTTTGAAATTTATCTATATCATCTTATCCAGATCGATGCATAGAAAGAATTAGATGCATCCGTAGATGCATAGAAAAAATTAGATGCATCTTAGAATTCTTATGTTCAATTGATTTTACTATCTTTGTTTATCTATTTACATCAAATTCCATATTATTCTACTTCATCTGCTTCATTTTTTTCCCTCTGTTCAACGGATGCAAATTCTTTTTCTTCTACATTTGCAGTATGCATCTACTTTTTTATATATAAAATTATACAGTCATATTCTAGATCATCAAAAATCAAAACTAATGATATAATTTATTTGATTAAAATGTATTCCAAATTAAAGTAATTTTGATTCGAGAAATGATTTAATTACATAAATTTAGATACATAATGATGTGGCACCAATAAAATAAAGAGAGAGAAAGAAGAGAGAGAATAGGTGAACCAATGTGATGATGACAACTAATTATGTAAACATTTTGTGTATGCATTCATGTGTAAGCATAGCATTGCTCTTTTGATTCAGAAAATTTGGGGTTTTTAATTTTAAAAAAAGAAAGGGCAGTCTGAAAGATGTGCGTGGTTATTTAGGGATGGCAATGGATCGGATATGGATCGGATGATGTCATATCCACATCCGTATCCATTTAAATATTTTCGTACATATCCATATCCATTTAATTTCAATTCATCCATCCATATCCAAGTCCGATGAATTAAGCGGGTTAATGGATGTACGTTGGATATTCAAAAAAACGTTAAAAAATTTCCTAATATAAAATGAAACCAACAAATATTGTAACAAAAAAATAAATATAATGTAACATACAGAAATCTATTCACAATAGCGTGTTACAATTGTCATCAATGAAGCATAATTTGTTACAATTATAAGCAAACATATATTTTAACAAATATATCTCTATGTTTATTGGTTAATCACACATGTTTTGATTGTCATCTATCGTGGATTGTGACTTCACTATATGGTTGGAAGTAAAACTTGGCTCAGTGTGATAGATTTATGCATTTCGATTTGCTTTATAAATCAATAATACAAAAAAAAAAAAAAAAAAACCCCAAATATACATTAAATTTTTAAAATTTACGACTTTATATATTTAATAACACATTAATAGTTTATGGTTTATATGTATGTGAATATGTAAATTTATATAGTAGGATACACGCGCTTTGCGGCGGGACATTATGCATAAAAAAATCGACAAAACATTGGGATTAAAAAATATAGGTTACAATAAAGTTGATGGGAAACAAACTAAATATGTGTTGGGAACAAAATGGAACAATTTACGATCACATACTAATATACGTTACGCATTATGTAAAAAATTTCGGCTCACCCAATATGAAGTATAAACTATGGGTAGCTTGAACTTTTTATTAGGATCCACTGATATCTTTTTAGTAAATCTTGCTATCTATCTAAAGAGTATCACGTAAAATTGTCAATGTGAAATTATAGATTCCGGAAGCTACACACCAATTTTTGAATGTTCCTCGAGCTTTACCTTTTTTGATCGAAAAACTAAAATTCTAGAATATGTGAATTGACTACATAAAAACAAAATTAAACTTGTAAATAAATGTGAGAAATTTATAGTTCCTCAAAAGAAAAAAGTTAAGGGTTCGTTTATTATTTTTTAAAAGCTTAAAAACGTACAAAATTGGGGAAAATTGAAATTGATGGCTTTAAAGGTGAAATTTGTCTCTGAAAAGTGGACAAACTGCCTTTGGCAGTTTGCCAACACGTTTGTCTCATTTTGACCTTTCCGTACATAATTGGCACGTCTCGTATCTCTTTACGGTTTAAAAGTTATATCATATTTTTATTAGTAATGTTATAATGGGTTTTTTTTGCAATTTCAAGTAGGTTCTTCAAATATTAATAGTAATGTTAGGGGTATATTAGTAAATTCCTTCTTAAAAAAAGCATTACAAATGCATTATATATTAGTATCGATGTGTATATACCTATATGTATATGTATATGTATTTCGGGTTAATGGATAAACCCGTGGGTGATAACTTGTCATCCATATCCGATCCACTATTTATCCACATCTACTATTCATCCATTTAGATCGTCCATATCCATCATTAAGTTGATGGATCGAGTGGATATCCACTGGATCGGGTGAACATTGCCATCAGGTTATCCACTTAGTTCTCACTGTTCTCACCATAAATTGGTTCTCACCGGATCCTCACCCCCGTATATATATATATATATATATATATATATATATATATATATAAAGGGGAGTTTCGCTGACATCATTTTGCTGATGTGGCGCTTCATTAGGTAGCTTCTTCCGTTGAGTTGTCAACATGTGGTTAAATTGATGATGTCATAAATCTAGAATTTAAGTGTGTTAAATTTATATTTTTCAAAAATTTATTAAAGAGGGCTAATAAGTAATTTTCCTCCTTTCAGCTGCTTTTTTCTTGGAAACATACGGATTACTTTGCACACTTCTATTTCTCTGGTTCTTTTCCATCGCTTCTTTGAAAGGAACGCCCTTCTTAATTTCAAATTTCAAATTTTAAATACAGTAGTATCATTTTCTTCGGATCCATTCATTTAAACACTTTTCATCATCTTTATTCTCTTCTTAAAAAATAATAAGAATCGACCTTCATCAAATGGGTAACTAGAGACGGTGCGATAGAGATGACGACTGAGACGCAATCGATGCTTTATTACCACTATCAATATTACGATTAGAGTCCTACTCGATCGTATGAATGAGATTTAGGTATGTGTTTTTTATGCTATTATATGGATTTGGATTTTAACTAATGCTGATGTTCACTTCGTATCGAATTCAAGGTTCAATTTTTAATTTCAATGACGTTGAAATCTGTCAAGGTATTCTATTACCTTTTAATGAGTTAATTACTGAATATTAACCCAACAACACGTCAGGCAAAAAACTCGATGATGAAGAAGGAAAAATTACCGATTCCCATGGTGATGTTGATGATGGCAAGGAGACTTTTGACTGGATGTTGACTGAAGAAGAAATCATCTTATCATATAAATGGGAGTTTCGCTGACATCATTTTGCTGATGTGGCGCTTCATTAGGTAGCTTCTTCCGCTGAGTAGTCAACATGTGGTTAAATTGATGATGTCATAAATCTAGAATTTAAGTGTGTTAAATTTATATTTTTCAAAATTTAATTAAAGAGGGCTAATAAGTAATTTTCTTCCTTTCAGCTGCTTTTTTCTTGGAAACATACGGATTACTTTGCACGCTTCTATTTCTCTGGTTCTTTTCCATCGCTTCTTTGAAAGGAACGCCCTTCTTAATTTCAAATTTAAATTTTAAATACAGTAGTATCATTTTCTTCGGATCCATTCATTTAAACATTTTTCATCATCTTTATTCTCTTCTCAAAAAATAATAAGAATCGACCTTCATCAAATGGGTAACTAGAGACGGCGAAGGCGATAGAGATGACGACTGAGACACAATCGATGCTTTATTACCACTATCAATATTACGATTAGAGTCCTACTCGATCGTATGAATGAGATTTAGGTATGTGTTTTTTATGCTATTATATGGATTTGGATTTTAACTAATGCTGATGTTCACTTCGTATCGAATTCAAGGTTCAATTTTTAATTTCAATGACGTTGAAATCTGTCAAGGTATTCTATTACCTTTTAATGAGTTAATTACTGAATATTAACCCAACAACACGTCAGGCAAAAAACTCGATGATGAAGAAGGAAAAATTACCGATTCCCATGGTGATGTTGATGATGGCAAGGAGACTTTTGACTGGATGTTGACTGAAGAAGAAATCATTGGGACTAATAATGTGAGTTTTCTGACTTAAAAGCTCGAATACAATTCAATAACTAATTAACTTTGTTATAATCTCAAAGATTAGCTAATCAGTAACTCAATTGATACACTACATAGTCATGTTTATTGTTTGCAGGTTATGTGGCTGCTTTGGGTGCAAGATTTATTCGATTTTGTTTTATAAAGTCACGTTCTTAGAAATGATCAATTTGGAGCCCGGTTTGTCATTCTTAACATCAGTTTACTATGCATATTCAATGTTGTTAGCGGAATATTTGTTATTATTGCTGCTGGGTGCATGGATCAATTTGGTTCATGGTGAGATCAGCATGGGAAAGCAATCAAGTTTGGAGGGAGAAGAACATCTTAAAACCAGCTCCTGGCAAAAGAAGCCAAAACTGTAGGGACGAAGTTTATCAGAGGAAATTGGTCCCGGGATGTTCCAACAGATGACAGAGCAGGTATATTGTCATATGCATTCTTATGAAGGTCCCTCTTTTAGGCTGTATAGGTTATCAATTATATTGTGTTAGTGCTTATATCTGTACTTATCTTCCTATGTTCTTCAGGTTTGCGAGCAGTACCCAAACGTGTAGTTCAAAATGGAAGTGAAATTTGTTGTTGTAGATATTGAGAAAGAAATCCGAGATTTGCAAGTCATCTACTTATGAGGAATGAAATAATCATACGATTAATACCCAAAGTCAGTCATGTATAACAGTATATGGTAGCAAGTCTTTTATGTTATTATCTGTTCCAATAATATGATATCTTTTTTTATTATTGTCGTTTTATGTACAAGACAATGGTAATGTCTTTTCTTGAACTACTTTTGTGAATACGTAAACTTCCTACATATGCATCAGAATGTTCTAATTCTTAATGTTTGATCTTTGATATAGTAGTTTATCTTTTTACTTACTGATTACAACCAAATTTAGTTTTACATTTTTGTTTTTCAGGTGCGGCCGTTGCTATAACTTTGCTTCTGAATGTATGTGACTACCATTCATATGTGGCACTAATGTAGTTTTCTGGTACATAGAAGTCCATATCAAGGTAAATTTTATAGTTTTTTTCAGTTGAATGTGTTTCATAAACAACTTTTTCTTCCATTCAATTGAACTATATTTCATTCAAAAGCTGTTATCAAAATTAGTTTCTTTTTATAGCCACAAGTAGTATTCTTGCTTACTCTATTCTTAATTTTGATAATAATAAAAGAGTATGCAAACCAATCATTATAATTCATGGCTGATTTTTTATGAGTAGATTGTTTAGTTAATTCATCGCTGTATCTGGGTCTTTTTGACACTGAAGTTGAAGCTGCTAGGTAAATGTGTGTTATCTTGAAGGACCTTAGCTGTCAAGTTTCTGTACTAAAGGGGTATTATAGGAAATATACGATTTTTGTTGGTCAGAAAGCTTAATCTAGGAAATATACGGTTAATGTATCATCTACTGGAATTTTGTCATTTGTTGGTCAGAAAGCTTAATTTGTTCTGCTGATTTGAAATAAGGATAATTGCTAACTAGATTTTGATAAAATTTGGTTGAAAGTAATATTAAGGGCTGATCATATCAAAATATGTGTAATGGGTCAATCAATTCATTTGAGTGTCGGGGCTGTTTTGGTTTGCCTGGGGAAACAGGTCAAATATTACACCTGAGCAGCAAGTCTATTTTGGGTCATGCGGGTATGGGTAAATCGTCTTTCTATTACTGTTGGAGTGTTTGGTAGTTATTCCATTCACAGTGAGTATATCTCAGTCATGAAGTAGATTGGCTACTATGAGAGCATCCTACAACCCTACATGACTAGCATGTGAATACATAATGATATCGGTATGTCAAAATGCTCTTTTTCTCCCTCTAAGACAGTATATGAGTATGTGAATTGTAGCATCTCAGTGGGTATTCTATTACCTTTTAATGAGTTAATTACTGAATATTAACCCAACAACACGTCAGGCAAAAAACTCGATGATCTGTTGAGCAGCATCATGGTTGGTACCACACTGCATGCCCAAAGTCCCTTTGGCAACATTAGGATACAAGACTATTCGATCTGTTGAGCAGCATCATGGTTGGTACTACACTGCATGCCCAAAGTGTAAGAAGAAAGTTCTTAGAAAGTCTGAGTTTGTTACTGTTCATGACATTGATACTGAAGAAGCAGAGAATGATGGTAGCTTTTACTGTAGCAGGTGCAATGGGAAGGCAACTTCTGTTTATCGAAGGTGATATGATCTATAAAATCATTTAATTTTATATGGAACTATATAGATTTATAAACACGTTGTGTATTCTCTTTTATATATGTAGCTTTAAAGTTCAAGTTAGGGTTCAAGATTCTACTGGAAGTACTTCGTTGGTGTTGTTTGATAAGGATGTGTTTAGACTGATTCATAAGCATCCAGTTGATATACGCGAAAAACAGGTTATGGTGAGTTTTGTGGTATAGTTAAATATTATAATATTTAAATACTATTGTTGAGTTATATGATCAAAGCTAATTCTTACAACAGAATGGTGATCAAAGCTAATTCTACGTTGTTAGGTTGTATGAAGCAAAACTATATATCAATTATCCATTTCAGTTAAGAATTTATATTGTGATTTCTTTTTTTCTGCTGGAGGATGTGTCCGCTGATTCACTTTTATTGATAGCGTTATCAATGTTACTTTCAACTGTTGCTCTTGCATGTTTAACAGTTCAAGAAACCCTTTGGTTACCAACCATGATGCTTATTTTGCCTATAAAACCTTCATTGGTTTCCCATTATCAACTCATCACATCAACACTGCAAACATCACCTATACACTAAAGTAGACATTAACATTGAACCGTTAAACACTGCAAACACCACCTAAATAGTTCTTTAGGTGATGGTGTTATCAGTATTACTGTCTACTAAGTAGTATGGGTGATTTCCCTTTGTCGTCTCAATGTTATTTTAAGTTTTGCTTTTAATTTCATTGACTGCAATTTATAATTGTTAGTTTTGTAACCTTCTTTCAGTTTGGTTGATCCAGACTTCGAGTCGTGTTTCGGTGTCAGAACATTATGAGTCAAGAATTCCTATCCAAGTTACTTTAATTTTGTTTTCATAAATGAGGGCAAAATGGGCGGGTGATGTGGATATGTGTCAAAATTACTATTTTTAACTCTCAATTTGATCTAATATTACTTTTTGCTATAACTAAGTTCTCTGTTTTAACTTCCAGTGGTTTTTCCTGTGAGTGTGGAAGGATACTGTTTGGAACTTTGATAGGAGTGGTCCTTATTTTTCTCTGATTTATAGGTGGAAGTTTTGCAGTATCTTTGAAGACACCAATGATGTGAAGGTTGCTGTTAGCATGTTGCTGTCATGGATTGTACCTGTTTGTCATTTGATCTATACTGCAGGTGGTGGTCAAGGTTACTCTGGAATTGGTCACACATATAATATAATTCTGCTATTGGATGTGTTGGTGGGATCCAAGGGTTTTGTGGAAGAGTTTTATGGATCAAAGATACAGGTGGCACCAAGAATGCTTCAAAGGAATGGTTTTGCATTACTAATTTTAGAAATGTGTTTGGCGTTGGTTATGGCCAAAAGAAATACTCCCTCCGTCCCAATTTTATTGTCCACAGACAAAAAACACGCAGTTTAAGAAAAATGTACTAGTTGTACTTTACAACCAATAAGATTTAATCTCTCACCACATTCAAATGTTTTGATTGGTTGAAAGGTACAAGTGGACTATAAATTTGGGACATCCCAAAATGGAAAGGCAGACTATAAATTTGGGACGGAGGGAGTACTTTATTTTTGTTGTCTTCATAAAACACAAATATTTAATGGTAGTATGATGGCACATAAAATACATCGGCCCAATATTATACATCGGCCAAATAATTATATTCTCCTACATAATGTTTACCTTTAATCTCAGAAACCATTACAGAACGATTTCTCACATATACCACTCTTTAAAAAAATGCAACCCATTTCTTCATCAAACAAAATCGAAACAATATACGGAATATATAATTTCTATTATAATATGTGTATACTCATATACTCATATATTAATATTAATTTTAATTTTTCTAACAAAACCCCGTGTTTTCACGGGTCTTAAAACTAGTATATATATATATATATATCTACTCCTTATAAGACATATCTCACTCTCTCTCTTAAATACTTAAAACACTAATTATGCACAATGTACAACTCACAAAACTTATTCACAATATAAAACTTTATGCTTGTAAATGATGATTTTTTAAATGTTTTAAGTGTTATTCATCATATTACTTCATATCATTATTATTTTAATCGATCTAAGACGTATCATTCAAATCAATATCTTAACACTCAATCATTTTTTCAACCGATTTAAATTTGTTCTCGCCGCATTACGCAGGTTAGTAGCTAGTATATATATATATATAAGGGATGGTTCAAGAGGGAAAGCACTAATTTTGGGGGAAGGGGGAAGTGTAATATTTATCACGGAGCATCTTAATTTTGTCAATACAAATTTTAAAAAGAGAATTAATTTAATTAGTAAATAATATTAAAAGTCGATGCTATAAAGAATATATTAACTGATGAAATTCATTTTTAAGTTATAATATTATTTTATGAATATTTATTTAATAAATTGTTAACATTCATCATAGTGAATGTTAACTTAACATTCATCATAGTGAATATTAACTTAACATTCTTCACGATGAATGTTAAAAAATTAACATTTTCACAAATTTGGCATTTAGCAAGATGAATTTTAATTAACATTCACCTCGGTGGATATTAACGATTTTGGATATAATATTCATTAATTGATGCTATAAACTACAAAAAAAAATAAATTATGAAGGAAGCTTAACATTTATAGCATCGATTCTTATCAATATTTATTGATTTTCACTTTTTATTTTTTGACATTTGTATTGGCGAAAATTAGAATGCATCGTGATGAATATTACACTTCTCCCCTTTCCCAAAAAAGTGTTTCCCTTGGATCCTCCCACTATATCTATAATAATATATAATACATTTCAAACTTTTTTTTTTAAGATAGATTTTACTATTTTGCCCCCAACATTACTATTGAAATTTAAAATATCTACATAAAATTACTAATATACCCCTAAATATATTAAATGTAATTAATACTATAATTATTAAAAATTAAAGTAACTAACATATGATATTAAATACTAACTAATTAATTCTTCTATATGTCTACTACTAAAATATTAAGCAATTTAGGTATTTTTTAAGGGAAATTACTACTTACCCTTGAAGTTTATACGAGTCTTTGAAAAACCTATTTGAAATTACTAATATATCATTACATAAACCAAATTCTTATTTTTACTAAAACACGACATAACTTTTAAACCGTAAGGAGGTACGCGACGTGTCAATTATGTTGGAAATGTAAAGACGAGACGAACATGATAGCAAACCGCCGAAGACAGTTTGTCCATTGTTTGGAGTCGAGCCCGGCCATTAAAGCCTTCAAAATCTACTTTCCCTAAATTTTACAAGTTTTTTTAGTGCTTTAAAAAGTTAGAAACGAACTATTTGATGTCTTTTTGTATTATATTATAAATTTACTGGTTTACTTACATTCCATATTTTGTTTTGATATCATCAATTTCTATATTCGAGAGTTCCAATTTTTTAATCAAATTGGGAATTACAATTTCATGAACATAATGTTTTGTATTAAAATACTACAGAAAAATAAAAAATAACAGCCAACGACTCCGCACCTCCCAACATGACACCTGGCTATTAGAGACTCGCAACCCGACTATTGAGTTCACAACGACATTTTATGTACATATATATAAGCATTTTTAACAGTTTTTAACAAGGGTAAAAATGTTATTTTGTTACTTTTAGAAACACCATATCTTAGTGTATCGTCATATAAATTCTAATTTTGATTTAATACTTTATATCGAATACATGTGAAGCTAATAGTTGTTTACCCGCCGCATCGCGCGGGTATTTTGCTATATATATATATATTGCTTTTCAAGCATGATTAGGTCTAAAAGATATATAAACATTTGAACGTGATTTGCTATAATATTAGTACTCGGACTTATAAAGAAGTGTTGGATAAGTTGAAAACGGTCACAACAATACCATGGTTATACCACATAAAAAATGTGTAAAAAGACTCGTCCTCCTCGAATAAAATTGAACGAAGAAAACCTCATCTGTTGAACATTTGGATGTGATACATTAATTATTTTTGTTTATAAATTAATGAACAATCCAATCCAACCAACATACATTATGAAAGTTACCAACGTATTTTATTTAATATCAATCACTTTTTGTGCTCTTAATGCTACGCATTAGTTATTCTCACTAGCTACTTTATTTATGCTACTCATACCATGTAAAAAAGCAGCAAGGGAGAGTTGCATATAAATACTCCGTATATAATATATCTAGCCGGCCATATTATATAACCCATTAAGCATGTGATAGTTGATTAGACGTTTGATAAAGTCTTAAAAATGGGTCTCAAAATCTTCAGTTTAGTTTTCTCTAGAGAGTAGAGACACTAATTAATAAGCACCTTACGAACTTAATCAAATATTATTGATAATATTAAATGACTTTAAGATATGATATACGATCTAATCTAATCTAATCTAATTCTAATTCTAATTATATTATTATGAAAAGAAAAAAAAAACTAACTTATATGGGGTCCAAGGCTTCAAGCCTTCAAGGTGTTACAGGTATTCCTCCATTTTCTTTCATATTTAGTATCATCATTGCATTGTATTTATCTATTTTGTTTTATTTCACTTTTATTAATCTTCTGTTTCTCAGAAACGTCTAAATCATATCATATTTTTATGCTATGGTCCCAAAAAAGTTACATTTTATGTGATATTTAAGAACTAATAATATCATATAAAAAACAGCCGAAGATAAAATCCAACAAAGCTTTTCCAGAACATTAATTACAAAATCAAAGCATACAATGCTTGCTTTAGTGGAAAGTAGTTACATAAATTTTTTTATTTATTTTATACTAAATAAATATAAGTAAAATGCGTGGATTTATCTAAGACCAAGTCATTGATCTGTATGACTCATGTGTTGCATCTAACTAAAATTAGTCAAAATAAGTAATTAAAATTTATAATTAATAATACTGTATATTTTTATTTTTATTTTCATTTTTGGAAAGAGTCTTTAATTACTATGCAATGAGCCATGCATCCACAAGTTGTGAATTGTAAAGCTCTCAAACAAATAGCTTGAAACTTGGTACATGACCTTACAAACCAAAAAAAAAAAATTGCAACTTAAAATTAATTTCGTTCACTTGGTTATTCTTTGTCTTATTTTTCATACTTTTGATACAGTTATTAATACGATAAACTTATCGGACCAATTCCAATGTGATTTTTAATTAGCTAAGTTTGTTGCTTAGTAGTAGTTGGTTTATGATTCCAAAATTATCTAATGGAACAATTAATTGTATCTATACTGAAGCCATATGCATGACTTTATTGCCGGTTTAAACTTTAAACAATGCGTCTTATTAGACCATTAGAAATAAAAAGAAAGAATAATGCAATGTTTTGAAAACCGGTTTGAACCGGCCGGTTCGACCGGTATGATCGGGAACCGGAGGGTTTCCGATTCGCTCAAAACCGGTTTTGACCAGTCAACGAACCGGGCGGTTCGGTCAAAACCGGACGGTTCGACCGGGAACCGGACCGGTTAAACCGGATTTTTATTTTTTTTTTAAATCTCGTTTTTGGCCGGTTTTGGGCCAGTTAAACCGGACCGGTCCGACCGGTTCGTCCGGAACCGGAGCGCTCTCCGGTCCGATTCGGTTTTCGATTTTAAAAACATTAGAATAATGTAAGCTTATTAGTTATATCTATACTGAATTAAATGATGCATATGTGAAAGGGGTGAAGATAAAAAAATTGGTGAAAACGAAAAAAAATAGGTTCATATTTGATAATCTATGTGAAGTAAAAAAAATAAAGGTTCACACAAAAAAAAAAAATATTTTGTGACAAAAAAAAAAAGTCAAATCCGTAAACCAAAACAATAAATTTAAGGTTCACAATTGAAAAACTTGTAAACTTGTTGTGAACCTAAACAAAAAAATTAAGTTTCACAGTAGGAAATTTTAAAACAATTTTGTGAACAAAAAAAAAAGCTTCATAGTTAGAAAATTAAAAATTTTTTTGCGAAAAAAATAAGATTCATAATAAAAAAAAACTTTAAAATGTTTCGTGAAAAAAAAAATAAGCTTCACAAAAAAATCATGTGAACAAAATAAGGTTCACAACTAAAAAAGTTAAAAACTTTGTATGAATGAAAATAAATTAAGGTTCATAATGAAAATTTTATGTGAAATAAAAAAATATAAGTGTTCACAATTAAAAACTTATGTGAAGCAAAAAAAAATGAAAGTTCATAACTTAAAAAAATTGTGAAGTAAAAAGTGTTTTCACCGTTTGTTTTATCACCACCCTTTTCACATATATATAAGTTAGATTTGATCAATGGCTGAAATCTGTTTTCACCGGGTTTTTTTATCCCCTTGATTTCACCAGATTTTTCGTTTTCACCGTTTTTTTATCTCCACCTCTGTCTCTCTCTCTCACACTCACACACACACACACACACACACACACACACACACACACACACACACACATATATATATATATATATATATATATATATATTATATTAGATTAAGGGCTGAGAAATGTTTTCACCGTTTTTTTTATCCTCTTGTTTTCACAGAATCTCATTCATATATACTCCATCCGTCCTATTTTTATTGTCCTGTTTTGACTTTTGAAGTCTTCCTTTTTCAACTTTGACCTTAAATATTTTTGTTTGTGTTATATAATACTTGATGAAAATTATACCTAATGAAAGTACTTTTAAAACCCAGTACATTTATATATTTTGCATCAAGTATTATATAACACAAATAAAAATATTTAAGGTCAAAATTAAAAAATAAACATTTAAAAAGTCAAAACATGACAATAAATATGAGACGAAGAGAGTATATATAATGGAAAACAAGCCAAAGATAGTTAGCAAATATGTATATAAAAAAGCCCTCGTTGATAAAGTAGTACTTATATAATAATATGGTTCAAGTAAACACCACTCTTAGGTGAATGCATTATTACACCATTTTCTTGTCTAGTTTCTTATCGATGCTACTTTTTATCCTTATTCTCTAGCTATATAATCGTATCAACATAAACAATCATAATGAGAATTCTAATCAGCCTCTCATCTCAATTACCAAATAAATCTTTTTTTTTTTGGAACGGAATAGATTTTCATTGACCAACCTCTAGCAAGAAACTAGAGGTAAAAAGTTACACATAATCTGAGTTATAACAAGCTAAACTTGGATTACATGAACATTTATTCTATCCAATCCAACTTAATTTTGTTACTTCTACTATTGATCCACATGAACGAGTTTAGAATAATATCGTCGCAAAGCACATCACTATTTGTCCTTTTGTTGTTAAAGGCTACACCATGCGGTATTTCCATAAACTCCGAAAACCAGTTTGAATTACCACATCATCCAAACATATTTTTACAACCTCCGTAGGATGATGAGAGTCGGTAAATTGGATTACCGACTTTATAATTTGCTATTGGAGGTTTTTTAATCCCCACCATTTGGCAATCGAGTCCCATGTCTTCACGGCAACGTTGCATTCCAAAAACAAATGAGTTTCTGATTCTTGCGCTTCGTCAGTACTCGACTTCGAAGCTTCATGTCTTGTCAATATTACAATTTTGATTTGGGGTTAACAAACCAATGAAACCTGAACTCATTACCTCTTGGTTGATAAGTGAAAAGCGTTTAGTCCTGCTAAGCCCATATATGTATAGTAAGTTTCAAATTTTTATATTTGTATCCATGTTATGTTTTTTATGTTTCTTCAAAGAGAAACATTATATAGTATGTACTTCATTCTATGTTATTTTATATTTGTATGTATGTTATTGATGTATCTAAATTTCTTATGACAAATTTTGTAGTAGTTGATCAATCCTTTCAAAAATTTGTCAAGCATAACATGTTAAAAACTGTCTTTGCTATCAATATTTTCAAACACTCATTTTTTTATAATAAAGTTAAAATAGTAGGTTGTCCAAAAGAGATTAAACTTGTTGCAGAAATTTATACCGAGTTAATTTTTGCTTACAGAAAAATCTCATTTATCAGAAGAGATGAAAGAGTTATACAAGACACAATACTAATTAATAATTATAGTGAAATTATGGCTTCTAGTAGGGTATAATCCAAATTAATAATTAATATAATACTACTATATATGTTTTTCTTCTTTTATCTTTTCTTCAGCAATGTTATTATTATTATTGTCATTATTTATTATTATTATTATTATTATTATTATTATTATTATTATTATTATTATTATTATTATTATTATTAGAGCATCTTCAGTGTATACACTATCAGTGAATTGCATTATTTTAGTGCAGAAATATAATATTTTGTAAATATGCTTAAGTGATCCATATGTGTTGCGTTAAATCTGTACACTATTTTTTTTTTTTTTTATAATTGCTTTAAAACACATTATTTTTAACAATATAACACTAAACTATCATAAGAGATATAATACCAATTAACGTATTACACATTTCAAAAATATAATTGAAATATTTCAATTAATTTTGAATTTTCTTTGATAAAAATGATAACAAACATTATATTAAGGAATTTTATAAATATTACACGCAAGTTTTAAAAATAATACATTATATTAATATATTTTAATTTATTGTATATATTATTATTCATTAAAAATAGTATTTAGTACAATGTTTAGTTTTACTCTAAATCTACTTATATTATAATAACAAAGTATAAATGTTTAAAAAACTTTGACCAAATTTAAAATGGGTAAATCTGGACCTTCCATTTCAAAAGTCAACATGCTAATCCATCCATTGGTTTATTTGCTGACATCATAATCATTTTATTAAAAAGACATTAATGCCCTTACTAATTTATTGTTTAAATTTTGAATATAACTAATTTAAAAGATTTAATTTAATTATTTAATTATGATTTTATGATTAAATAGAATAAACTCGGTATTGAGCCGACATGTATCCACCCAATTTTTAACCTAATCTATCACCCATCGTTAAATCGCCTAACGAGAAGAAGAACTCCAATGGAAGAACGCCAATGGTGATGTTAACCTCAAGCTTTGTTGTACATATTTCAGTAAAGCTTCTAAATTCTTTCCTTTGATTTCTCAATAAATTAAATCTTGATTTTCCTTATGTTTCAATCTTCTCTGGTTTTGAAATTAGGGCAAACTTAAAAAATCAAAGCTGGTAAAAATATGCTTCCTGTTCGCGGTGAGTGATACAATAGAAAACCTAGCCGCCCATCACGTGCTCCCGTCCCCATTCAGTCCGTCATCGTATCTGCTGGTTGCTTTCAAAAATTTTCCTTACTTCAGGTAAATCTCATTGGTTCAAGCATATTTATATTACTCTAGCTTTATATTGAGACCGACATGTTTTTTTTAATGCAACTGCAGAGAATCAAAAGATGGAAAAAAAATGAACAAGTTTGCTGAGTAAGATGATTTTGTATCTGCAATCTTTTTTCAAATTTTCGTTTAAGGTTTGTGGTTTATACTTTGTAATTGCTAGGTTTTAAAACGTATCTGTTAAAGATCGTTAAATGACCTGGAAACTTGATGCAAGTTTACTTACATATGTCTAGCTTTTGATTTATGGCATTGTATGGTAAGAAATGACATATCGTAACATAGGTGGATCAAGGTGCTATTTGTATGTAATTTTGATAATGGTGGCAGGTATCACAAGTATTTTCATCTCTTCTGGGTTGGCATCAATTGACATTTCCTTTGTTAGCGGAGTATTTGCAGTTCCGGATGGTTATAATTTAGAAGTTTGCACAATGATAATATCATGCCTGATAGGTATATATGATATTATATGTTCAAAGTTGGCATCAAATGACATTTCCTTTGTTAGCTGATTTTTAGCAGTTCCGGATGGTTATAATTTAGAGTTTTGCAAATGATAATATCATGCCTGATAGATATATATGATATTTTACAAGTTTAGAAGGATATGCATAAAAATATGCTTTTTTAATGGTACTTTCTATTTACATAGTTGTTTCTTTTTTGTACAGTTGTTGTAGGTTATTTGAATCCAGTTCTAAGTGCATATATGCGGTAAACCTGGTAACAAATTTTCCTGATTGAGATGGTTTTCGTTTCCTTGTTATAACACCCCTCATTTACACTCATTTAAATATAATAAATCGGAAGCGTAAGTCCAAATAACTAGTGATAGTTTACACCATTTTATCAACATATAAAATTCAACCTTTTAAAAACATAACTTCTCGACATAGGTGTTATATAAAAACATGTTAAAACATTATTTTATACAATTCCACTATCAGAGTAATGCCTCAAGGTCAAACATTCCTTCTAGTCCAACTTCTTGCCCACCCAATATAATAGCCAAAACCTGCAAGAAGGGATAATGTGGGGGATTAGCATAACGCTAAGTGAGCAGATAACTAATCAACAACCTAACTTAGCGTAACAACTTTGTGTACAACAATTAGCACTAAGCAAGCAAGTACACAATACAACACATCAACAATGCATCAGTTCAACAATGCAACAATTCAACTAATCAACAACACCATAATGAGGATCGGCGGCTCTGGGAATAACCATTAACCCGGGAGGCTCCCCAAGAACACTTACCCAACCTATCCGTATGGCCATACGGACGAGACCGATAGCTAGTGATTATCTTCAACTAACACAGGAGATGTGTTAAACTTTGGATAACCAACTAGCCCAACCAACAGTTCAACAACTCGTTGCCTCATTAACAACTGATGCCCGAAGGCCAATTAACTCAAGTGATCACATAATCAACAAGTCACATATTCAACTAGTCAACATATCAACAGTATTATTACTATCCGCATAATCATCAATGCAAATAATAAAGTAATAACACGTTACTTGTTGTAACCAAACTTGTTACAACCAAGTTACGCTGAGGATTAGAGATCCACTCACCGAATACCTCAGCCATCCACTCAGTAGTCTAATATCACTGAGCCTTCTGCACATCTGAGAATACAACATGATATCACAAGTTAGTTACATGTCTCAAAAGTATACACACTATTCAAACATACTTGAATCAACAATTCCAATTACAAATTCCAAATTCATACTTCTTGGATTATCACCTTTAATATCATTAGTTCGCCATCATTTATCAAATTATGATTATTATAACCATCTTAACACATTAATCCACTTCAATCATCATTAATCAACATGGTTAAATCATTACCAAGATTATTAACCTCAAGTATCACTAATTCATTCAAGCACTTCATAATCATCATAATCACCATGAACACTTAATCACTTTACACATTTTAGTTTGAACACAATTAATCATTATTGTAAATCAACACTTATCTACATATATACATCATTCCTCTAGGCTTTAAAATCATAATTCAAGCCTAATCAACTTAACCCACAAGCTTCATCATGATCATAACTCAATTACACAATTTCTAACATAGTGTTTCCATCATAATCATATAACTAACATCAACTAACACTTCTATCATAGGTACAAGCCTCAATTTTATCTCAATCATCATAAGTTTATCATATATCATAAGAACACAAATCAATCTCACAAACCCTAACTTAATTTCACAAGATAACCCATGAATCATGTTACATATCATCATTTATGAGTTTAATAAACATCAATTTAACAACTTCAAGCCTCAATTTCGGATTATAATCAATAACCCTCAAAACCCCAAATTTTTAGATTTATGAACATCAAGAATTCAAGACTTACTAGATGAATAGAAAGATTAGAGGAAGATAATTCATGATCTTGATGCTTGGATTCGTGTTTGAGATCTTCAATTTGATGATTCCTCATAGATTTAGGGTTTGTTGTATCTTGTATGTATGTATATATGATCGTATGTGTGTATGTATGTAAAGATATATGTAAAGAAACAACCGACTTAATATTTTGGTAGTATACTAAAAGTGTTTAATTTCATTCCCCGTACTTTTCAATGTCTGGAACTTAAAAATCATTTACGGTGAAATATTATTTTATTTTACCGTCAACTAGATTAAATTAAAACAATTAATAATTTATTAGTCACAATAAATTATTTGACTCTTTTACCCATTTATTTTCAACTAAATCACTGAACCTATTTTCTGACATATTAAATAATAATTCACAGTCAGAAAAAAATATTAAATACTACTAGACCCAGAAACATGGTGTTACAAATCTTCCCCCCTTTAAGAGATTTCGTCCTCGAAATCTAATCCCACTTAGTCAATATAGATTAACACAACCACCACTTATTCTCATTTCAATTCACTAATAATCTTTTTCTTACACACTTTTAACCACATACTTATTCATTATTATAATCACACAAAGGTGATTACGATTTAATTCACTTATACACATCTTAATTCCCTCTAAATACCACATGTATTTACACATACTTATTCCCTTAAACACAGAATGTATATACATCTCATTAGCTTACACATTATCGAGATATACTTCCATTTACTTTTTATATACACATAAGTTGTGTGTTGTTCTCCACTAAATTTGTTAACACCAAACACATCAACCATCTAATCACAATAATCGTTATACATATTCCATGTCATCCCCTAGAGTAACTCCTTAATTATGTGTAACACCCCAATATTCGAGGTATTATTTTAGTGTATCCAGAAATATACATCTTATAAAATAATATTAAGTAAATAAAAAGATATGATACAAAACGCAATCGAATTTCTCTGTTTTAGACTGTAAATTAAATGAAAGAAAGGGATTTATATGTAAAATTCGTATTTATCCCATATCTCTTCTAAAATCTTCCAGGAAGTGTAAGGGAGGAACCAAAAATCGCCACTCTCACCATCATCATACATCTTCTTCTTTTAATTTCTAATTAAGCTCCAGAATCTTTGAATTCATCATCTCTATCATCATCTTCAACCTCTTTGTAAGTGTTTCTTATGAAATTTTAACCTATGTAATGGGGTTTTGGTGAATTATCAATATTTAGCACTTTAATTCGAAATTAAGACATGAGATTGATTGAATTAGTGATTTCTAGTAGGACTATCACTAATAGCAATCATTCTAATCTATGAAAATGAAGAAATCATTGTAGGGTTTATGATGAAATTAAGGGGTTTTGCTAAAATCCTCTTGAATTGAGTTTATGAATATTATAAGTAGTTAATTATGATGATGGGAGTATTAATAGGTTATGTTAATAAGAAATCAATTAGTTAAGAACTTTGATTAGTGATTATTAGAACTAATCAAAGTGGGGGAGAAAGAATTGTGATTTGCTAACTAGTTGTAATAAATTTTAGAATCTAAATGTGTTATTATGTATCATGTGTATAGGTGATAAAGGATTGGAATAATTATAATCTTTGCTAAGTGAATTCATCATCCAAGACTAAGGTGAGTACATTGTGAATCAATTAGGTGAAGGTTATGTGATTTCGGATTGTTTAAGAACAAGAGATTTCACATAATCATGTTATTGTTATCATTATTGTGTTCATGTAATTGGATGATAAAGTGTAGAGTTATGATTACGAAATAATAACTAATACGAAATATGTGCATTGCACAATTGTATCTTATGGGCCGCGGATCCAATTGGTATCTATTACTATCTATATTTGCTATTTGATAGTTTAAGAGTTTTTATGTGATTGCATTGCTTAGTTGATTTCCTATGTATTCACTAAGCATTTTATGCTTATTTCGTATCATTTAAATGTATTGTAGGTAATACTTCGAAAGGAAAAGATAAGGAAATCAAGAAAGAATAGCGTGGATTGGTTTGCAAGTTGTAAGTGCAAGCCTTCTCTTTTGGTATCGTTTTGATGAACTTGTCTAATACGCCCTCAAACTAAGGTTTTTGAATGTTAAGCAATATATGTATAGTTTATCGGATGGTTGACTTTGAAGGTCAACTCTAGTGTCGGGTCGAATCGTTATGTGTTATGAACTTGTGAACTTATAAATATATGGATGTAAATATTACTATGGTTAAAGTAAAGAAATCTTATGGAAATTAAGTAATCCGGTTGATTTTAAGTTGTATCTTGTATATATGGTTAAATAGAGTCGTTATAGTGTCAAGGTATGGTAAAAAGAGGAACGGGTCAAAAGGGTGTCTAATTGGGTCATAATTGGATAAAAGTGTCAAAATGGATCGGAATTGATCCAAAGGATTAAAAAGTGAATGGCTAGAGTTATGAAACTTTGGTCAATTGCCTTAAGTCTATTATTACATGATGAAAAAGTGCCTAAATGTATATGACCTGAATTGGAGTAGAACAAAATTTAAGTTGTTCACTAAAAGTGTCGAAAAAATTGGTTATAAGGTCATTTTGGTCATTTTGCGAGAAATTGCGAAAGTGTCTAAAGTGAAAGTTAGATAATGTTATTGTGAAAGTGTGTATCAAATTTCAAGTCTTAATAATGTCTGAGTTAAAAGATATGATGATTTGAAATTTGTGTTTTGGTCATAAGCTAAACAGGTTCAGGACCTGCTGTGCAGGGGGTTTACCCGGCGGGTAACCCCTGTACCCGGCGGGTACCTTTCGAATATGAACGAGCCGGCGGGTGAGAACCCGACCCGGCGGCTGATATATCCTTTAAACGAACGAATAGTTTCTGTTACCAAAACATTAAATCAACCGGCGGATTCTATAGGTGACCCGGCGGGTCCTCCCGTTTACCCGGCGGGTAAAGGTGGTACCCGTCGGGTACTGCCTGTTTTTCAGGAATTTTCTTATTTGTAAATTCTGGGACCATTGTAGTGTTATTATAAGTACAGGTATCATTATTATAAATCTGAAAGTGTATTGTTCATTAAAAAAAAAAAAAAAAAAAAAAAAAAAATTTTCGGGCGTTTCAAGTTGGTATCAGAGCGATAGTTTAAGAGAATTACGTAATCCACATTAGGATTGCATAATCTTAAACTATTGTGAATCTATTATTATGTTTCTTATTGTATTTTTGTAAGAATCTTTTATGTGAAATTATGTTAAACCTTAAGGACAATTGTTGCTGTGGTTGGATACGTTCAAGAGAATTGAATAGAAGTGTGTGATTAGTATAATATGTCTATGTCTGGCCAACTTATTTGTATTATACTATTGCACATGGGTGATTCAAAACCCTTGAATGTAAAATAGCTTTGGTGAATGATTGTTCTTAATGGTTGTATAGGATTGCTTAGACTTCTATTAATATACGAAATTTGGAATATGTTGATTAAATTGTTAATCTCTGTAGTAAATGGAATCAATGGACCAAGGTGATAGGAGTCTAAATCCTGATGATGAGGCAACGATTAAACAAATCGTTGGGCAAGCCCTTAAAGAGTTTGGCCCAACAATAATTGCCGAAGTAGATAACATAGTGACTTCTAAAGTTAATACAGTAATGAGTGATAAATTAAAAGAATTCGAACAACAACATCCTATCTTGACGAATCCTCCAGTTACTGCAGGACTCTTGACTGCTCAAGGGTCGGTTGAAAGTTATGACTTTAAGAAATTCTCAAGCTGTAAACCACCAGAATTTGATGGTGAACTTAATCCCGTTGCTAGTCTTAGGTGGTTAAGTAGAATAGAAGAAACGTTTATGTTATCCAAATGTCCCGATGATTTGAGAGTGTTATTCGCGGCACACCAACTCAAAGGTGGTGCTCATGAATGGTGGAATTCAAAGACTGATGCATATGGTTTCGAGACAGCTTCCAAATTTTCTTGGGACATGTTCAAAGAAATGTTCAAAAGCGAATATTCACCACCCGCGGAAATGGAGAAACTGAAAGGTGAATTTCTTTCTATTGAGCAAGGGAAAATGTCTGTAGCTGAGTATTCTAAATCTTTCCATGAAAAATCTCGTTTCTGTCCGGAATATACTTCTAATCAGAAGTTGTTGACTGATCATTTTTATCGACATCTGAATCTTGAAATCCGTGAAACTATTGATCAGTCATTTTATAAGGATATCCCAACTATATTGAATCGAGCTTTAGTCAGAGAAAAAGATTTACTAGCTAAGCGTGCTGAGTATGCTAGTAAGAGAAAAGCTGAGCAATCGGCTCCATCTCAATCATCATCGTTTAAGAAAACCAGAACTGATTCGAAATCACCATCTCAACAATCATCACAGAAATCTCAACAACAATCTCAAACTCATTTTCGTGAGTGGCCCTTATGTAATAAATGTGGAAAGAAACATTTGGGCGATTGTAAATGTTTCAAATGCGGGAGGCCTGGACATATGGCACCGGATTGCCCTAGTCCTTTCCGTTTATGTTATACCTGTTTCAAAAGTGATCATATTCAAGCGGATTGTCCCGTTAAGAAAGAAGAGCAGAGAAAGCAGCAACAACAAAGGAAAGATTCTGAGAAGAAAGGGACCACTACTGGATCAGGAGCCAAACCTCGTGCTTTTCAAATTACAGCAGAGGAGGCTAAGGAATCACATGATGTGGTGACAGGTACCTTTATTATAAATTCTATACCTGCCCATGTTTTGTTTGATTCCGGAGCTTCCAGATCCTTTGTATCTCTTTCATTTTGTAATTGTTTGCATATTTCTGTATCTAAATTGGATCATCCCTTAGAAGTTGAAATAGCTGATAATAAGCTAGTAATAGTTTCTGATGTATATAGGGGATGTGTTATCGAAATAGGGAGTGAGAAATTTAATGTTGATCTAATCCCAATGCAAATGGGGGAGTTCAACATAGTAATAGGAATGGATTGGTTAGGACGAAATAAATGTGTAATCAATTGTCATGAAAAAGTTATTTTCCTGAAAGCACCTAGCGGACAGGAAATAACTGTTTATGGTGAACGTATCAATCGAACTATTCCTGTATGCACATATGCACGAGCTAAGAGATTGTTGTCACACGGGTGTCGGGCCTTTTTGGCACACGTGGTTGATAACTCTAAATCTGTTGCTGTTCTTTCTGATATCCCTATTGTTAATGAATTCTCGGATGTATTTCCTGACGAACTCCCTGGTCTTCCTCCGGAGCGACAAGTGGAGTTTAGAATTGATTTAATGCCTGGAGCTGTTCCAATTGCTAAATCCCCATATCGGTTAGCTCCGACTGAAATGCAAGAAATGATGAATCAACTGCAGGAACTCCTTGATAAAGGTTTTATTCGTCCTAGCAGTTCGCCTTGGGGAGCTCCAGTATTATTTGTCAAAAAGAAAGATGGATCACTCAGAATGTGTATCGATTATCGTGAATTAAACAAAGTGACCATTAAGAATCGTTATCCTTTACCTAGAATCGATGATTTATTTGATCAACTGCAAGGTGCCAGTTTCTTTTCAAAAATCGATCTTCGATCTGGTTACCATCAGTTGAAGGTAAAGGAAGAAGATATTTCTAAAACTGCTTTTCGAACTCGTTATGGTCACTATGAATTCGTTGTCATGCCATTCGGCTTAACCAATGCTCCAGCTGCATTTATGGACTTAATGAACCGTGTATGTCGTCCTATGCTGGATAAGTTTGTGATTGTTTTTATTGATGACATTCTCATTTATTCTAAAAGTGAGAGTGATCATTCAATTCATTTGAGACAAGTTCTGGAAATGCTTCGACATGAAAAGCTTTATGCTAAATTTTCCAAGTGTGAATTTTGGTTACGTGAAGTTCAGTTTCTTGGACATGTGATTAATGTCCATGGTATTCAAGTTGATCCATCTAAAGTTGTTGCAGTTCTTAAGTGGGATTCTCCTTCAAGCCCCACTGAGGTCAGAAGTTTTCTTGGTCTTGCGGGTTACTATCGTCGTTTTATTCAAGATTTTTCTAAAATTGCTACCCCGTTGACTCAATTGACTCGAAAGAGTGTATCTTGGAAATGGGGTGAAGAACAAACTAAAGCGTTTCAATTGTTGAAGGAAAAGCTCAGTCAGGCTCCTATCCTTGTTTTACCGGAAGGTAATGAGGATATGGTGGTTTATTGTGATGCTTCTAAGCTGGGCTTGGGTTGTGTATTAATGCAACGTGGGAAGGTTATAGCTTATGCTTCGCGTCAACTTAAATCTCATGAACAAAACTATCCTACTCACGATCTTGAATTAGCAGCAGTGGTCTTTGCATTGAAGATTTGGCGACATTATTTATATGGAGTCAAGTCTACCATTTATACGGACCACAAAAGCTTGAAATATTTCTTTGATCAGCGGGATTTGAATAATCGACAAAGAAGGTGGCTCGATCTGGTCAAAGATTACGACTGTGACATTCTTTACCATCCTGGTAAAGCCAATGTTGTAGCTGATGCTCTTAGCAGAAAGGCTACTCATTGTATTCTTTCTGTGAAATCTTTTAGTATGATTGTATCTCCTCAGCTGTTTGATTCTATAAAAGCTGCTCAAATCGATGCATTATCTTCTAATGACCTGAATAAACAACGTTTAAAGGGTCAAATCTCTGAATTAGTTGATGATTCTCGAGGCTTGAAAACCCGTTATGGTAGAATTTGGATACCAGTAACGAGTGATGTAAAGAAATTGTTGTTGAATGAAGCCCATAAATCGAAATATTCTGTTCATCCAGGTGCCACCAAAATGTATCGTGATCTGAAATATGATTATTGGTGGCCTGGTATGAAGCGTGATATCATTAAATATGTTCAAAATTGTCTCACTTGTCTGCAAGTAAAAGCTGAACACCAACAACCATATGGAAAACTCCAGCCATTGGATATTCCAGTCTGGAAATGGGAACACATCACCATGGATTTTGTTACAAAGCTGCCGAGAACTCCTCGACAGCATGATGCCATTTGGGTGATTGTGGACCGTTTAACAAAAAGTGCTCTTTTCATACCTATCAAGGAAGCATCATCTTCTGAAGTATTAGCAGAAATCTATATTCGTGAAGTTGTTGCTCGTCATGGAGTACCAGTTTCTATTGTTTCTGATAGGGATACTCGTTTTACCTCTCGATTCTGGAAGAAATTTCAAGAAGATCTGGATACTCAATTACACATTAGTACGGCTTTTCATCCTCAAACGGATGGACAAAGTGAACGTACTATTCAAACTCTAGAGGATATGCTGCGAGCATGTGTCATTGATTTTGGTGGTAGCTGGGATTCTCATCTTCCATTGGTAGAATTTTCATATAATAACAGTTACCATTCTTCTATAAAAATGCCACCATATCAAATGCTTTATGGTCGAAAGTGTCGTACTCCCATTTGTTGGGGAGAAGTCGGTCAACGTGAGTTAGCCAGTACTGATGTAGTTCAAATGACTACTGAAAAGATTGATCAAATTCGTGAAAGGTTAAAAATGGCTCAAGACCGACAGAAATCTTATGCTGATAAACGTAGACGACCAATAGAATTCCAAGTTGGTGATAAAGTAATGTTAAAAGTTTCTCCTTGGAAGGGTATCATTCGTTTTCGAAAGAGAGGAAAGTTAAGTCCAAGATATATTGGACCTTTCGAAATACTCGATCGTGTTGGTCGTGTAGCTTATCGGTTACAATTACCGGATGAACTTAGTGGTATTCATGATACATTTCTCGTGTCACAGCTTCGAAAATGCCTTGTTGACGAAGCTTCTTATGTACCTCTTCCTGAAATCCAAATAAATGAGAAGTTGAATTATGTTGAAGAACCCGTCCAAATTCTTGATCAAAAAGTTAAACAATTACGTAATAAGACGGTTTCTATTGTTAAAGTTCAATGGCGACATCGTAAAGGTTCTGAATTTACTTGGGAACCTGAAAAGTGGATGATGGTGTACTACCCTGCAGTACATCATGAATGGTTCGTGAGGACACGAACAGAATAAGTGGGGGAGACTTGTAACACCCCAATATTCGAGGTATTATTTTAGTGTATCCAGAAATATACATCTTATAAAATAATATTAAGTAAATAAAAAGATATGATACAAAACGCAATCGAATTTCTCTGTTTTAGACTGTAAATTAAATGAAAGAAAGGGATTTATATGTAAAATTCGTATTTATCCCATATCTCTTCTAAAATCTTCCAGGAAGTGTAAGGGAGGAACCAAAAATCGCCACTCTCACCATCATCATACATCTTCTTCTTTTAATTTCTAATTAAGCTCCAGAATCTTTGAATTCATCATCTCTATCATCATCTTCAACCTCTTTGTAAGTGTTTCTTATGAAATTTTAACCTATGTAATGGGGTTTTGGTGAATTATCAATATTTAGCACTTTAATTCGAAATTAAGACATGAGATTGATTGAATTAGTGATTTCTAGTAGGACTATCACTAATAGCAATCATTCTAATCTATGAAAATGAAGAAATCATTGTAGGGTTTATGATGAAATTAAGGGGTTTTGCTAAAATCCTCTTGAATTGAGTTTATGAATATTATAAGTAGTTAATTATGATGATGGGAGTATTAATAGGTTATGTTAATAAGAAATCAATTAGTTAAGAACTTTGATTAGTGATTATTAGAACTAATCAAAGTGGGGGAGAAAGAATTGTGATTTGCTAACTAGTTGTAATAAATTTTAGAATCTAAATGTGTTATTATGTATCATGTGTATAGGTGATAAAGGATTGGAATAATTATAATCTTTGCTAAGTGAATTCATCATCCAAGACTAAGGTGAGTACATTGTGAATCAATTAGGTGAAGGTTATGTGATTTCGGATTGTTTAAGAACAAGAGATTTCACATAATCATGTTATTGTTATCATTATTGTGTTCATGTAATTGGATGATAAAGTGTAGAGTTATGATTACGAAATAATAACTAATACGAAATATGTGCATTGCACAATTGTATCTTATGGGCCGCGGATCCAATTGGTATCTATTACTATCTATATTTGCTATTTGATAGTTTAAGAGTTTTTATGTGATTGCATTGCTTAGTTGATTTCCTATGTATTCACTAAGCATTTTATGCTTATTTCGTATCATTTAAATGTATTGTAGGTAATACTTCGAAAGGAAAAGATAAGGAAATCAAGAAAGAATAGCGTGGATTGGTTTGCAAGTTGTAAGTGCAAGCCTTCTCTTTTGGTATCGTTTTGATGAACTTGTCTAATACGCCCTCAAACTAAGGTTTTTGAATGTTAAGCAATATATGTATAGTTTATCGGATGGTTGACTTTGAAGGTCAACTCTAGTGTCGGGTCGAATCGTTATGTGTTATGAACTTGTGAACTTATAAATATATGGATGTAAATATTACTATGGTTAAAGTAAAGAAATCTTATGGAAATTAAGTAATCCGGTTGATTTTAAGTTGTATCTTGTATATATGGTTAAATAGAGTCGTTATAGTTTCAAGGTATGGTAAAAAGAGGAACGGGTCAAAAGGGTGTCTAATTGGGTCATAATTGGATAAAAGTGTCAAAATGGATCGGAATTGATCCAAAGGATTAAAAAGTGAATGGCTAGAGTTATGAAACTTTGGTCAATTGCCTTAAGTCTATTATTACATGATGAAAAAGTGCCTAAATGTATATGACCTGAATTGGAGTAGAACAAAATTTAAGTTGTTCACTAAAAGTGTCGAAAAAATTGGTTATAAGGTCATTTTGGTCATTTTGCGAGAAATTGCGAAAGTGTCTAAAGTGAAAGTTAGATAATGTTATTGTGAAAGTGTGTATCAAATTTCAAGTCTTAATAATGTCTGAGTTAAAAGATATGATGATTTGAAATTTGTGTTTTGGTCATAAGCTAAACAGGTTCAGGACCTGCTGTGCAGGGGGTTTACCCGGCGGGTAACCCCTGTACCCGGCGGGTACCTTTCGAATATGAACGAGCCGGCGGGTGAGAACCCGACCCGGCGACTGATATATCCTTTAAACGAACGAATAGTTTCTGTTACCAAAACATTAAATCAACCGGCGGATTCTATAGGTGACCCGGCGGGTCCTCCCGTTTACCCGGCGGGTAAAGGTGGTACCCGGCGGGTACTGCCTGTTTTTCAGGAATTTTCTTATTTGTAAATTCTGGGACCATTGTAGTGTTATTATAAGTACAGGTATCATTATTATAAATCTGAAAGTGTATTGTTCATAAAAAAAAAAAAAAAAAAAAAAAAAAAAAAAAATTCGGGCGTTTCATTATGTATACATTTAACATCCTTTCTACAAGCACATATCCACATGTGCATATATTGATACCTTTTACTATGCCACTATTCAACATATATCCTATCTCTGATAATTAACTGATCGCTTACATGATCATTCATACCCACTATGTCAATCTTAACTTATAGTCACTTAACGTGTCATCTTTATTACAACAACAACTATAGCAACAAATACAACTATGACGACAACAATAATCATAGTAACAATAAGGGGTAACGAACACTACTACATGCATTTTAGCAACAAGTTGTAACTCGATTCATCATCAGTAATTTAACTAATAATCATATACTTCTTTAGTCATCACATCGTTAGATTTTCCAATTTTAGCAACTAGTTAATTACTACTTTACAACTTGCAAATATAATTACAACTTGATTATATGAAATCCTTTACTTAACAGGAATCCATAACCATATAACCATCAACAAGTAAGAAAATCAGTAAGCAATAGGTAGAGGTCAATTTATTTGATTGTTACAACCAATTTTTATATAATCAACTAGCACCCTTTCACAACAACTTGGATGCTAACTCAACACCTGTTAATACCAAACATCATCATTGGTATCTCAACAACACAAGGTCCTGACATTAGACATCTATTCAACAATATTATTCATATTCAACTTACCTCTACTTTGCTTAAATCAACTTTTAACTCTTACTATTGACAATGCATCACACATACACATCAAATGTGCCATAGATATCACATTAGCAACAACAACTTAGTGGTTTATTACTCTTTCATTTTAGTCCATCATTGACTATTTTCAACTACAGATCAACATATCTAACCTGTTATTTTAAAACCACTTAACCTTGTATGGTACTTAGTAACCTCAACAACTCCATGTGAAATGGCATAATATAAATACGTTGGCCAGACGTCGTCATATTATGTCACACACACTTTATTCTCAGGCCACATCATACCATCAACTTCTAAAGTGATTAACTTTTATTCTAACATATATCATAACAGTGATATCAATCAATTGCACACATTTAACAACCTTTAACAACATGCATAGTCAATTATTAAAGTACTGTACTATTTCACTTATTACTTTGAGTATGCAACTAATCACATAATCAGGTAAATATAACTCTTTTCATTATTTCATTAACAATGATGTAATGTCCAGCACAATTACATCAACCAATCTCTTTATTACCTGATTCAATGTCAATTATTGGTATGACAATTTAATACTTATAGTACATTCAGTACTAAACACTTTTATCAATACTATGTGTAATATTCAACACATATTCATCAATCTAGACACCTTTAGTTAAATTACAATTGAGCATTTCTTGTTCAATTATCATATAGCTACAAACTCATGTACTTAACTTACAATTTCTTAAAATGCTCAATTCAATAATAATTTATTTATTATTTTTTTTTTTTTATGTTCTACATAATTCAAGTACTTTATCATGTTCAACTAATTCACATGATATAATTCACATAATCCCATAATCAATGTTTACTAATTCTTGTTAGCAACAATCAACAATACCATTTACTGGTATATTTTGCAGTTATATAAACCGTCTAAGAACAACTGATATACCATAACATATGTGGACCTCTTAAAACAGGTTCTAAGGTTGCACATATATTTAGAAATGATCCCTGGGCTCAAAGAAATGGAAGCCAAATACAAAACATAAGTCAAAAGTTCCAAATAAAGTCCGAAAAAACAATAAAACGCGATTTTCGGGCCCCAAACGACCCCGAATGGCCAAAAACTGCCTAGGCTATAATATATAGCATTGATTATTGGGTCGTTTTTGAGTGACCAAGCGAACTTCAACCCAATCCGAGTTAAAAAATTTGTCACCTATCCGCGACCCTGTTATACTTGTCAAATTTCACACCATTTTCGTCCCAAAAATTTTCTGTTATCGATTTGTTCTAGGTTAGCCGTTCGGCTTAATATAGCCGTTCGGCTGGGATCACATAGCCGATCGGCTCACTACCTATAGCCGATCTGCTGAGCTTCTGAGCCGAAATTACGTGCAGTTTTTCTAATTTCCAACGAGCATATCTCATAAACCGTAAAGAGTTAGGGTCTGAAATTTTGCAGACATGTTCTTATGATCAAAATGAAACTTTTTCACTTTTACACTTTTTCAAAATTCACGTTTTACGAGAAAACGGACGTATGACTCATTTTGGACCATTTTAACCATTTTCGTTGACACGCCATATTCCAAATGGCTAGGTTTATGACTTCAACCCTTTGCCAACATGTTCCTATATACATTTGTGACGTGTGGGCATATCCATCACTTTCATATACTCATTCTACTATGGTTTGGACTCTTTGACCCGTTTGAGTGTCCAATTGGACACTTTCACCAATTTTAACCATTTTGAATACCATAACACTTTCTATACACTTTACTTCTATATTTATGACTTAAAGTCACATTGGCATTCATTATACTTGAACCAACACTCGTTTTAACCATATTACCATCAAGTGACCCATTTGGGCACTTTAACGACCCGTTTGGGTTTCCGCCCATGTAATCACTATTCTAACAACTAATTAACGCTTCTTTGACTTTACCAAGTCAAACAACTTCATTTTCATTATTGGTGTCATATTATACCCTCAAAACACCAATTATTACATAAAGCCATCATATATAAACCAATTTCAACAAATTTTCAAATTTGACTTTTCACAAACTCGTCAACACACAATTAGACTCGTTGACCACTTTGACTTTCTCACTACACTACTTTTAATATAAAGATCATAATTCAAACCATTCATGATCAATGTTAAACACATAGACATTTAGCCACATTCATTACTTTATAACACAACTATCATCAAGTTTGACACAACCACATTCACTTTGACCTTTCCAAGTCAAATGCACACCTTCCATTTGATAGGCACTTTCTAATTTGGATAACCACACAACTCCAAACTTATTAGTTGGGATATATCAACATCTCATTAATTTCACGAGTCATCTTAATTTAATTTATCATATATCAAATTAACAAAGATCTATAATCACACATACTTTATTTTCATATTGTAGATACCTTTAATTTCCCATAACACAACTATTACATCTTAGTCAACAATATATCTACACAGTTTCAACACTTTCTCCAAAATTTCAATTTCCTTCATAATTACTCGTAAATTTTTCACATCCTCACATTACAAGTAACTATCACCAATAATTCAATTTACTCTACTAACAAGCAAAGTAAATAATTCAAGTTTATTGATATTCACCAAGTTTATCGAGAATTACCTGGTATATCTAGGCCCACGTGTATTGAGGAATCATTGAGAATACCCTTTTGGTTTCTCACATTCCTCCGTCTCTGCAACCAAAACAACACTTTTGCAACTTGTTATAGGTTAGTACACATTTAATAGCAACTTTCTCATGCAACCACTAATCCCACACTCTGGAATGTTTGACTTGACACATATCAAAGTTTGGGATTGAACATTTTACAATGTACAAATCACCCAAACTCATGCTCTGATACCAACTTATAACACCCCTCATTTACACTCATTTAAATATAATAAATCGGAAGCGTAAGTCCAAATAACTAGTGATAGTTTACACCATTTTATCAACATATAAAATTCAACCTTTTAAAAACATAACTTCTCGACATAGGTGTTATATAAAAACATGTTAAAACATTATTTTATACAATTCCACTATCAGAGTAATGCCTCAAGGTCAAACATTCCTTCTAGTCCAACTTCTTGCCCACCCAATATAATAGCCAAAACCTGCAAGAAGGGATAATGTGGGGGATTAGCATAACGCTAAGTGAGCAGATAACTAATCAACAACCTAACTTAGCGTAACAACTTTGTGTACAACAATTAGCACTAAACAAGCAAGTACACAATACAACACATCAACAATGCATCAGTTCAACAATGCAACAATTCAACTAATCAACAACACCATAATGAGGATCGGCGGCTCTGGGAATAACCATTAACCCAGGAGGCTCCCCAAGAACACTTACCCAACCTATCCGTATGGCCATACGGACGAGACCGATAGCTAGTGATTATCTTCAACTAACACAGGAGATGTGTTAAACTTTGGATAACCAACTAGCCCAACCAACAGTTCAACAACTCGTTGCCTCATTAACAACTGATGCCCGAAGGCCAATTAACTCAAGTGATCACATAATCAACAAGTCACATATTCAACTAGTCAACATATCAACAATATTATTACTATCCGCATAATCATCAATGCAAATAATAAAGTAATAACACGTTACTTGTTGTAACCAAACTTGTTACAACCAAGTTACGCTGAGGATTAGAGATCCACTCACCGAATACCTCAGCCATCCACTCAGTAGTCTAATATCACTGAGCCTTCTGCACATCTGAGAATACAACATGATATCACAAGTTAGTTACATGTCTCAAAAGTATACACACTATTCAAACATACTTGAATCAACAATTCCAATTACAAATTCCAAATTCATACTTCTTGGATTATCACCTTTAATATCATTAGTTCGCCATCATTTATCAAATTATGATTATTATAACCATCTTAACACATTAATCCACTTCAATCATCATTAATCAACATGGTTAAATAATTACCAAGATTATTAACCTCAAGTATCACTAATTCATTCAAGCACTTCATAATCATCATAATCACCATGAACACTTAATCACTTTACACATTTTAGTTTGAACACAATTAATCATTATTGTAAATCAACACTTATCTACATATATACATCATTCCTCTAGGCTTTAAAATCATAATTCAAGCCTAATCAACTTAACCCACAAGCTTCATCATGATCATAACTCAATTACACAATTTCTAACATAGTGTTTCCATCATAATCATATAACTAACATCAACTAACACTTCTATCATAGGTACAAGCCTCAATTTTATCTCAATCATCATAAGTTTATCATATATCATAAGAACACAAATCAATCTCACAAACCCTAACTTAATTTCACAAGATAACCCATGAATCATGTTACATATCATCATTTATGAGTTTAATAAACATCAATTTAACAACTTCAAGCCTCAATTTCGGATTATAATCAATAACCCTCAAAACCCCAAATTTTTAGATTTATGAACATCAAGAATTCAAGACTTACTAGATGAATAGAAAGATTAGAGGAAGATAATTCATGATCTTGATGCTTGGATTCGTGTTTGAGATCTTCAATTTGATGATTCCTCATAGATTTAGGGTTTGTTGTATCTTGTATGTATGTATATATGATCGTATGTGTGTATGTATGTAAAGATATATGTAAAGAAACAACCGACTTAATATTTTGGTAGTATACTAAAAGTGTTTAATTTCATTCCCCGTACTTTTCAATGTCTGGAACTTAAAAATCATTTACGGTGAAATATTATTTTATTTTACCGTCAACTAGATTAAATTAAAACAATTAATAATTTATTAGTCACAATAAATTATTTGACTCTTTTACCCATTTATTTTCAACTAAATCACTGAACCTATTTTCTGACATATTAAATAATAATTCACAGTCAGAAAAAAATATTAAATACTACTAGACCCAGAAACAGGGTGTTACACTTGTGCTAAAACATCCTATCATTGAATTAATACAAGGTATCAACTGTAAAGTATCAACCGTAAAGTTCAGAAACTTCTTATCATGGGTGGAAATCTAGACCCATGTACTTATGAATGGGTAGGTTTGGGTTGTGGTTAAGTCTAATGGATTCAATTCAAAAGTATGGCTACTTCCAATTTTTTGTAATCAATGAGTATAAGGTACATGTGACAAACGACTAGGGCATCAGTGTTTCACCACATAAAGGGAAATCGTATGTAAAAGGGTATTAACTGCAATTCGTTTAAAAATTTGAAATTTTATTTTCAGGTGTGCCGAGTCACATAGTCACATGATAATGTTTTGGGTAAATCTGCTCTACAAATTTAATACCACATCTTTGTCATACTTACATTGTCTGAGCTGAATCACACAAGGAGTAACTGATGCAACAAACTACAATTACGGGATGTTAAATGTCGTTTAACTTGTGTAAGTCCAAATAAACTTGCTTTATCTTTGTTATCAGGTAATGGCTCCAATTGATTACTATAAAAATGTAACTGATTTCGCAGTGTTGTGCGCTGAATTTAACTTGCCTTTAATTGTTTTTCAAATCCATGCAAGTGACATTTTCTTTGGCTATGTGGAATTCGACCTCTATTCGATACATTATACATATGTTGTTAGCTATTAGAGTTTCATATTAACTTTTTCTTCACCTTCTGTCATTTCATTCAATGACTCTTTTTGTTGTTTTTAAATTTGCAGTATGTGCCATTGCCCGTTGGAATGGGCCCTGCTGGTTTGAGATGGGATCGTCCCTTCTGTAAGTTTTTTCAATTATTTCTTGATAGAAAATTGCTATATCTCTTTTATTATATGCTTACAAATGTTGAACACAAGATCAAATTATTCGTAGGTAATAAAGCACAGTTACTTGAAAACATAGTCCATTTGATTAAACATAATACTATAGTGCATTATTTTAAATGAAATCATATATCATTACCTACAAGATCAAATGATTAGTGTTATATTCTTAATTAGACTAATATGTTAAGATGATCGGGAATCTTGAATGTGAATTATCAAGAACAACCACATGTGCTATAAAAGATCGTTATCATACTCGATGGAAGTGAAGTTCTTGAGGAACCGGTTCATTACAAGAATTTGGCTTTTAATTCAAACATGTAATTTTATTCCTACATTACTATCTGGTTTTGTATAATGAAATCACAGTAGTGATCTTATATATGTTTTTCATTATTGGTCGGGTGGCAAAATGGGCGGGTTAGTTAGATATGTTAACAGAAGTGGGTAGTTTGGAATCGAGTCAAATTTAATCAATCGATCCCAAACAATTTGGTCTGTCAAATATTATTTTCATCCCTTTCATGATTTTTATCTAACTTTTATATACAGACACATTTAAAACACAACAATGAGGCTTGTGCAGCCTTGCTAGACCATTTTATGTGATTCACATCTTTGAATTTTCAGGTCTACGTGCAGGTGTGCCATCTAATGTTTTATAAATGTAATTTGTTATAAAAACATTGGAGATGCACATATCCAATCTATTGTCGGTCAGACAGATTGAAAGTGATCCAAATGTATATAGATATGTAGTTGTAGTTGGATCTGAGGTACTACGACTACCACCATGGCACCATCACCGATTAAACATTTTTATTTCCCATTTTTAAGCTTATGATTTTGGTTTGTGTTTAATTGATTGATTGGGTCATTTTTTTTGTTTTTTTTAAAGTTCAAATATCTTCTTTTGAAGGTTAACTGTAACAATGAATAATGGCAATCGATGAAAAATGCACCAAGTGACCTAATAATGATTACTACAATTTTTAATAATCTCATGTTTTTAATTAAATTCAATTGCATTTGATGGATACTTCTAAGACCATACGTAACGCTCCCATGTGGCTCGCGTTCTCAGGCTTCAGAACGCCATAACGCCACTAATCGGGCGTTCTCGGCCGGCGTTATGGTGGCGTCGTGTATGGATCAACGGGAAGAGAAATGGCGTTCACGGTTTTTTTTATTCTTTTTCTTTTCCTTTTTTATTTTCTTTTGGTTCTTGCCTTTGTTTTGGGATGGTATCTCAGAAATGAAACTGAGAAAAAAAAATAGAAGAGATGAGTTGCAGCAGAGGGAAGGACGAAAGGTGATGAAGAAGAAGTACTATTTTTAAATATTGTTTAAATATTGTACTCTTATTTTTGTCAGGTGGCATCACGTGTTGTACTATTTTTAATATAGTAATTTTAATTTTGATTATTTTGTCAGGTATTTTAATTTATATAATTATTGTATTGAAATGTATTTTAATTAAATTGTATTTGTTTTGTTAAATAAAAGGAAATTAAATTTAGTTAGTGGGTGGGTCCCAGAATGGGTTAAAAAAGTGGCGTTCTGGTGTTATGATTAGGGGTGTTTTGGTGTTATGGTGTGATGTTGATGTGGCGCTGATGTGGCAGCTGAAAAAGTGGCGTTCTGGTGTTACGGTTACGTATGGTCTAAATGGCAAACACTTGAGTGTCCTTTTCAAGCCTTCAAAACGTTTGATTTTGTAAATTCAAAATTTCAAAATATGGTACCAGAGTTTATTTAATAAAATACCCCGTCAAAGTCATACTATTGTAAGACTCATTTGTTTATCATTATGGAGATGTTACTATTCAATTATAATGTGACCTCCGTTTTAACTATCAACTTATGATTTTATTATTTAGGTGAAGAATGACCTTGAATATGATTCTTGATGACACTATACTCTATTTTATTTAATTATATGATACAATAATATATAACACGTCTTTTACTCAAATAAAAAAGTCTAACGTGTTAGATTCAAAAAATTATTTTAATAGATTGACCTTAAACTCGATTCTAATAATCTAATTAATGCCTTTTGCAGTTATCTCAATTGCACAATAGTACATTACATCATATGCACTTGCTCTGCTTTCAACTAATGACTATTCTAGACTTCTGGCCCTCAGATTTGCTCGCCAAAAGAGTGACATATCAATAAACGTGTTGTAGTGTTAACGATAACTATATAATTACATTGTGGAATATTAGAAGACAATGATGAGTACATTATTGAATAATCAAATTATTACCATCTTATCACCTTATTGTAAAGAACATGTATTATCCCGCGAAGTCGCGGGTTATAAGCTAGTTTAATGTAACAATAAACACCATTGGTATTTGTCATTGCATAAATATGGAGTATTTTTCACATTTATTAGTTTTTACATTTTTCACTGTTAGTCATCGAATTTATGTAACTATGTGAGTGACCCATTTATTGTTATGGTAAAGTAAATTTACTACTCAGTTATTCAAAACGGACACCATTTGGTAGGAATTTTCTAACATTTTCAATTAATTTAAATCCTAAAACAAAAATATCAGAAAATGAAAACATTGATTATATCGACCAAACAACAAACCAAAAAAATACCCATTTCTAACTCTTTCACACAATCAAATATTTCCCCCAATTTCTCCATCTCCACGCTCACACACATCATAAAACACACACACTTTCCATCTCTGTTACAAATTTTATAGCCATGTCTACACTATCAAATTCATCCTTGCTTTTACCCAATAAGCATTTATCATCTGGTATTTTTCTTGTTTCTTTATTTTTTGCTCGTTTGGATTCAATTATTGTTCTTTAACTATAATAAAGATAAACATAGTTACTTGGTGTAAGTTATGATGAGTTTGATTTATTTTGTTTTCCTTGTATGCATTATTTCTGTGCACTGCTGAAGTTTATAAACCCTAATAGTTACACTTACATATGTATGTCTTACTGATAAGTATGTATGTAAGGGTTTATTAGAGAGAAGAATTAGGGTGTTGTTTGGGTGTGCTGGAAACTGATTATTTTGATTTAAAGTTTGGATTCTTTGGGGGTGTTTGGGGGAGCGTTAGTAGAGGGCTTTTTAGCTTTTGTGTTATCATAACGCAGAAAAGCTCTTTTTTAGTGTTTGGATGGAGGAGCTTTTTAGTATTTTAAAAGGTTAAAAAGCTAAAAGCTAAAAAGCCAGGAATTTGGGGTGGTAAGCTAACGCAGAAGCCAAACTCCTACCGCCCGGCCAAACACCCTCTTTATATACTTTAAGGGCCGAAATAATCGGGGTACGGGAAGTAGGTAAGGAATTGGTGTAACAAAACTTTTATTCTAGGGAAAATATGTAAAGTTACTTAAGTATTCATAACTTAAGTCATTTGGCTAATTATTTGAATATGATTCTTGAGTGTTATAATCACTTTGAAAATGGACAAAGGGACACTCCTTTTGAGAATAGAGGGACAGGAAAGGGCTATTAGATCATTTAAAATGTTTTTGACATATTACTGATGGTATATTAGATCATTTACATATGTTTTTGATATAAAATGTGAAATTGTTTATTTAACAAGTAACGAGTAAGCGCCACTGGTTATCAATGTTTTGTGACATGTAAGGGTATGCTTACGAGATATGGGCTTCTTGTTGTTTCGTGTAAGCTTGAGTAGTGTGCTGCATTAAGTCCATTACCTCAAAGCAATTAGGGCTGGCAATTTCCGACACGACCCGAAACACGACCCGAGACCGACTCGAAAATAAGCGGGTTGGGTCATGATTTTTTGACCCGTTGACCCACCAACCCGAAACCCGATAACCTGATGTTTTTTTCAGGTCGGGTTCGGGTAACCTGATGGGTCATCAGGTCAACCCGATGACCCGAAAATAAAAAAAAAAATGTAAAATTATAAAAATATTTATACTTTTATTTTTAAATAAAACATTTGAACTTCTTTTTGTCCATATTAGGGCTGGCAATTTTCGACATGACCCGAAATCCGACAAGAATAATTTAAAAATGTGGTTAAAAATTTAAAAGTTTTATTTTAATTTAATGAATCAAGTGTTTTTTTTTTTTACTAGACTTTGATGAACATACTAGCTAATATGATTTTTTGGGGATTTAATAGACACTTTTATCTTTATTAATGACGAATTATAAATTTAGAGAGTGACCCATGTAACCTATTTAACCCGAAATTGACCCATTAACATAAAATGACCCGAAAATATGTTGATCTTGTTAAAAAATTGGGTCAACTGGGTTGGGTTAGGTTGGGTCAGGGTTGGGTTGGGTTGAAATACTTAACCCGATTAGAAAATCAGGTCGGGTCTGGGTCAACTACTTTTGACCCGCCAACCCAATAACCCGAGCGGGTCAACTTGACCCGACCCAAATTGCCACCCCTAAATGCAATGCTGTAAATGCTATTGTATGTTTGGTTTAGTGCTGATGCAGTGTATTAAAATCTTTTAGTTTATTCAGTTAGATACCAAGACTACAACCAAATTTATCTTAATATCTGCGCTGTTATTAAATTTTGGTAAGCACCAATAAAAGGCTTGTACTTTCAAAAGATACTCATGCGGATTAATGTGGATCAAGTTGGTTTCCGCTCTTTGCATTTTACGCTTTTTCTTTCTCAAAACTTCTTAAAATCCCACACATTTAGGAAATTAATTGTGTGGGACTAAATTTTGGCGATGAACTCGTGGCAGGCTTCTCTTTAAAGAAACATGATCTGGGTGTTGCCAGATTATCGTTTGGGCAAAGCCGCATATCCAAGAGGACATCCTCTGTCGTAGCACGATACAGGTAATTATCATCTGCCCTGGTCAAGATTGCGTGTTATGTGCAAGTTTTACTGAATACATGAATAGTGTTATTCGCAATGTAAATATTATGAATCAGTTGATCCGGATTATGTTTGATTTCTAACGGGTCAAAAAGGTAAAATCAATAAAGTTAGCTGAAGAAGGACAAGGATGAAATGATTCAATGGGGTAAAAAGTTACGGAAGGTGCCACGTGTAAATCCCCAAATAATCTTATTCAATGACGCATGTAATTGTTTCTGAGACACTAATCATATAAAGTTCGGACAAAAAGTTTTCCCAGTCAATCTGACCTATTTCAGTAATATACGTTTTGATCTGTTAACTAACCTGTCTGACCTGCCTGAAAAATTTTCCACATTTAGTTACTAGGTGCAGGCTGTGATATCAAAGGAGTTCTCCTCTGAAAATAACCTCTAAACAGGCCATACTGAACTTTGTGTTATGAAGACAGCTTGGTAATAGTCATTAGAATATGATAAAGTAATTTTCTATGCTTAATGTCAGTGCATGTGATCATAGATTGTAGCATATAAGACTTCTGGTCTTCAGTGTCCATGCACTTAGCGGGAGTCTAGTTGTGCTGCAAAATGTAAACCTAATTATTAGTTATTTGGTATTTAGCATATTCAATCTTTTTTCTGATTTTGACATTTTAGGGCAAAATAAATTGTATTATTTTGAGAAGTGGATAGGGCGAACATATAACGTAGGTTTCTTGTTTTCCATTATAAGCATTAGCGAACACTTTTTACATAAGTCATTAATCTTTTTTGTATCCAGTGATGATGATAGATCGAGCAGTGGGAATGCCTTCATTGGTGGGTTTGTTTTAGGAGGATTGCTTGTTGGCACACTTGGCTGCATTTACGCTCCTCAGGTCTGATTGGTTTATCTGGCATGCATATTGATGCTGCATTGTATTTTTCTTTGATATGTACAAAATTATTCTTTCTGCAGCAATATATAATATGTATGTGAGCTTAATATACAGATAAGCAAGGCGCTAGCTGGAACTGATAAAAAGGAGTTGTTGAAGAAGCTGCCCAATTTCATTTATGATGAAGAAAAAGCTTTGGAGGTACACATTTTGTATTATACTCTTGGCATTATGGACCTATTGGCGTATGTTTGGTGGAAAAGTAGGATGAGTGCGCTGAAGTGATTTGAACATATATCACTTTTGTCAAATTGACAAATTTAGTAATAGAGTGGCCACAATATATCTTACTCAAGTATAGCGACATCAAACAGATCTTCTTTTTGCATCAAATTTTATATCAAATTTGTTTATATTTCAAGCTACCGTTTTTCCCCTCTTCTTTTTTATAAGCATCAAAATACACTTTAGGGGAATTTTGACCCATTTTGTTTTTACTTCAATTTTAGCCATTAGAAATAAAAACCTAACCTGACCGATTAATAAGTAAATGGGTGGAAATTGCCACTGTAGAAATACTGATATGCCTGCACTCGTTCGATGGCCAATTGCAGAAAACGCGTCAAAAGTTAGCGCAGAAGATAGCAGAGCTGAACTCTGCTATAGATGATGTATCATCTCAGTTGAAATCAGATGATGACGAGCCCGTTGCTAATGGTGTTGTTCCCGATGAAACTGAAGCTCTTGCCTAAGGATGCTAGACTCGTATACTCTTGTGGTTCATCTTTGTTATCAATAGATGTTCGATACTAAAGTTTTTGATTTTATAACGTTGGATATTCTTAATACATGTGCTGCCTTTTTTTGTTGTGTTGATACTTTTGAATGTTACAACTTTAAGTATTACACTAGTGAGGCTGTAATGGCTCAGGTACTTTGGTAGTCATCATCAACTGAGTTGATTTAGGCCTACTAGCTAATGGATTATATGAGCCTTTAAGATTCAAGAGGAACGAAAGCATAAATACTTGATGAAAAATTGGTTCACTCGTGTTGGGTTTACTTTTTAGCAATTTTTCTTCAAGTTTTCCATAAAGTTGAACAATTTGTTGCACATACAATGCTCGACTTGTGACGGGCTGATGTCTTGATGCGCAGTCGAGATCTACTATGAACAAAATCATCAGCTTGGTAGTTATTCGAAGTACCATCGGGATCTACTATGAACAAATCAACACCGTGGTAAATATTCGAAATACCAAAATATATTGGAAATATCAATTTATTTTACATTAATAGTGAAAGTAACTAACAAATTTGCTATATATGAAAAAGTAAAGAGTAATTAACATTTTCGATCATTTAATTTAGTTTTTTTTTTTTTCTTTTATAAACAAAATCATCGATCATCGATTTTACAACAGTATAAAATGAGACAACAATAGGAGGAAGAATGAATATTTGGTCATTATGATTAAGAGATAGAAATTCAAGATATATACTGTATATTTTACTCCAATTTTGTTTTGTTTTGATGAAAACTAAGAAAAGATACGGAGTGTAGATATACAGACAGCGAATAACGATAATTCAGCGGTAACATGTTTGTCCTAAAGTCAGTAAGGACTAAATATAAACATATATCATACTCAAGGGACCAAATTTATAAAATCCATTCATAAATTTAATTTGGTCAAACACAAGCAAACACAACTTCTTGTCAAATCAATTCTTCACAAAACCCCCAAATTCAATCTTCATATCAAATCAAAACCCCCCTTTTTATCAGTTTCAATTCAATTAACTTAAATGTTGATTTATTTACAACTAATTTTGCTATAGGGATAATGAGAGTACCGTTAATTTCATTGCTACGCCTTTTGGCCGTAATTCCGGCGGCATATGGGGGTTTGCCGATCCTTCCGCCGCCGTCACCGACGTCCGCTACCGCCGTGCCGGATCAGTTTCACCTTCTGCCACCGATTCCGGTGAATATCAACTGTGCACCGTAAGTAGCTCAATTGCATTTGCTTTGAATTGAAGGAATTTTAGATCTTAGAATTAGGGTTTTGGTATACTTTTAATTTTAGGGCTTGTATTGAATGTGATGTGTCTTTCTGAACTCTTGCTTTGCATGCTAAAGAAAATCCCTTTAAAAAAATCGCTTTTTTTTACTCATGAAAGAATCTATTTGCATTTTAAATGATACAGTGATTATGTGAAAATAATCTGAAGGAAATTATATTGGGGGTTTTATAATCACCAATTTTGTGTGTTAGTCATATTAATGGAATCGCCAATTTTAGCTGAATTCTCTTCAAAGTTTGTGATATGGCATATATGAACAAGTTGAATATTTTTTTGTCATTGTAATATATCTTGTATGCTATGTTTTTCATCCAGTAAACAAGATGCTTTGTTGGTTGCTGGTCCTGATGGAACGTTATATCAGGTGGATATCACAGGTAAAATCCTTTGGTCCTTCCCATCAGGCACACCAATATACGATGCATATCAAGCACATAATTTGGAGGAGGATGATCATAGTTCTTCTAGACAGAATAATGTGTCCTATTATGATTGTGGAGATGACTGGCAACTATATGAACATGTCAAAAACTTTGAAGCAAAGGTGAGCAATTTTGTACAGAGTACATTGTGTTTTTGTTTTGCATGTCTTCCCAAATGTGTTCATGAATCACCTATACTTTCAATTCTTAGCGATGTCTTTACATTCTTGCAACCATTATTTTTTATTTATTTGGTAATTACAACTGACTGGGGAGATTGAGCCTGATTAAAAAAACAATATCATTACAATACTTATATGTGTATTTGAATCAAGACAATTTATGCATTTGCATGAAGTAAAAATACGCTCTGAGCTATTTTCACTTCGAACCTCTTGGTTTAACCCGCTTGAGATATCACACAACCCAAATTGACTCATTCATAAGTAAATGGGTTGAAAGTGCTACTTCTGTTGCTGATACTAAATGTCTATAACCTGCATGAATTATAGGGTGTCTTGCAGATAATTGCGACATTGTTATACCATTTTATGCATCTAACTTCTCACTATATTTTTTTTGGTATTCCAGAAACTGAACAGTAGTGCTGAACAATTGATTGGAGAAACACCACTTGTGTTTATTGATGGAGTTCTGACAGGGTCCAAAAAGACCACTGTATTCCTTGTTGATCCCCAAACTGGCCGTGTCATTTATACTTTCAAGTCAGACGGTCGTCCAAGTTCTGAGCAGAATTCCATAGTACTGAAAAGAGATGCTCGAAAGTGGAAGGAAGCCACCACACTAGAATTTGACCCGGTTGACCACGATCAACTTCTCTATGTCAAGAGGTTTGACTACGAGCTAACTTATTCTTCATCGACAACTGGCAATGTTTTGTGGTCTCTGATGTTTGCTGATTTCAAAGCTTCCCTCCAATGTTGTGGCTCTAATAACTTTTTAAGTGGAATCAAAGGTGATGTACAATTACAGGACTTTTGTCAGTCCAATCTGCCTGTCTTTCGAGTTCGTGATTCCCATAATATGGATCAGGTTTTTTTGAAAAATAAACTACAGATGTCACTCTATGGTGGTAAAATGCCTGCTCTACCGTCTCCCAGTTCACCAAATCCTGGTCCTGAGATCTCGCATCAACATGTTCCTTTGTTGCCATGTAATGTCAGCAGCACACCTGAAAATGTTGCTAGTAATCATGGGTGGTTGTATGGATTTTTGGCTGCCATCCTCTCATTCATAGCCCTAATTTTATACCTCTGGAGTTTTTGGAGGAGGAAACTTAGTAAACTAAATGATATGGTTAACAATACAAAGGTGCAAAATGTGACGTCTAAAAAGAAGAAAGGTCGGAAACCTGGAAATAGTAGGTTTGATGCCAATACTGAGAAAATAATGAATAGGTTTCAGTATGCAGAGATAAATGAACGTAAAATTGGAAAGTTACTGGTTTCTGAGAAAGAAATTGGCAGGGGTAGTAATGGTACAATTGTGCTGGAGGGAATTTATGATGCTCGACCAGTTGCCGTGAAACGCATTGTGAAAGTGCATCATGATGTTGCATTGAAAGAGATCCAAAATTTGATCGTATCTGATCTGCATCCTAACATTGTTCGATGGTATGGCGTCGAATATGATCAAGATTTTGTTTATATTGCTCTAGAGCGTTGCGTCTGTAGCTTACATGAGTTAATACTGTCACAAACCAATTCAACTGTTCAATTGCAACTGACAGCGGAAGTTCTCAAGGATTTCAACTTATGGAAGCCCAATGGATATCCTTCACCCGTGTTGTTGAAAGTAATGAGGTTAGTCAGAGTTATACAGTCACGATATAGTTGAACTTTATTTGTTTGAATTTGTTGATGAATGGGACTTTTGAGAAAGTTTATAATCTCATCTTATTTATGTTTGCAACTATAAAATGCAGGGATACACTTAGTGGACTTGCGCATTTACACGAACTTGGAATCATTCACCGAGACTTAAAGCCACAAAATGTGTTGATACGCAAAGATAGCTCCATTAGTGCTAAGGTTTCAGATATGGGTATTAGTAAACAGTTACCTGCTGATATGTCTTGTTTAACCAAGAGTGCCACAGGCAAGGATTTATTACAGATTTCAAAATATGTAATTTTTAATCTGTTAGGATCATGCTAGTTCATTCATTTTCAATCATATATGTCAAACATGTGTAATAATTTAAAATCTTATTCTCTCTTGTTCTCGGTACATGGGACCAGAGAATGAAATTGAAAACAAATGAAAACCAAAAAATAGCATGTGATTGTTATAAGAATTGCTTACCAATTGCTAAAAAAATTGACTTTTAAATATCTCTTTTGATCATCTATATGGCATTCACATATAGGTTATGGCAGTTCGGGTTGGCAAGCACCCGAGCAACTTCGCAGTGAAAGACAAACTCGTGCTGTGGATTTGTTCAGTTTTGGCTGCCTGCTTTTCTTCTGTATCACTGGTGGTCGACATCCATTTGGTGACACGCTTGAGCGTGATATAAACATTGTAAATGATCGCAAAGATCTCTTTTTGGTAGATAATATTCCAGAAGCTTTTGATCTTATCTCAGGTCTCCTACGTCCCGATCCAGAGTTCAGGTATTATGATTATGATTTATCTAATATTCCTTCCATCATGATAACATATGGCGAAAGTAGGTTAAATAGACTGTTCTATTAGTAAAATAACAAAAGTACTATTCTTGAGAGTATATATGACGTAACAAGAAGTATTCTAATTTGACTTCTTCATGTTCAAATATAGTTATCTGTTTGATACTTTGAACTTTCACCTACATCACATTCAGATATAAAAATTTTATACAGTATTTCAAAGAGACCTGTACATAACCTAGTCGTAATTGATCAGCACTGTCTTATTATCTTGTGTGTGTGTGTGTGTATATATATATATATATATATATATATATATATATGTATAAATCGTTAAATGCTAGCTTTAGGTGGTAGTATCCATCCAATTGGCTAAAATCTGGTTGATTCGGGTTGTATTTAATTTCAATGAGTAACATTTGAAGGCTTTAGCTAGCATGGAATCGTGTCAACTGTGTTTAAAGCCAATGCAGATGTTTTCAGATGTTTGAAACCAACTAACTTCCTCTTATCAAAAATGAGATATACATTAACTACGTAGTTTCTTTAATCTCAATTAAGGTTGGACAGTATGTGTAGATGGGTCAGCCCAACCCAGCTCGACCTTATCAGACCTTCTCTAGAAATATTACCCATCTTGACGTGTTATCCAACTCGATTATTGGCTTATTTTCCACATCTAATGCTAACTCCTAACGGTTTTAAAAATGGACTTGGAATTGCTTGATTTACATCTGCATTTATAAATGTTATCCAGACCAAAAGCCGCAGAAGTATACCATCACCCTCTATTTTGGGATCATGAGATGCGTCTCTCATTTCTCCGGGACGCTAGTGATCGTGTAGAGTTGGAAGACCGTGAGACCGGTTCCAATCTTCTGAAATCACTAGAAAGCATTGGTACAGTCGCTTTAGGTGGTAAGTGGGATGAAAAGTTGGATAACATCCTCCTGAGTGACATTGGGCGTTACAGAAGGTACAAGTATGATAGCGTGCGTGACTTGTTACGGGTCATAAGGAACAAATTGAATCACTACAGGGAACTCTCGAAAGACATCCAAGACGTGTTAGGGCCGGTCCCCACGGGATTCGAGAGCTATTTTAGTAGTCGCTTTCCGAAACTTCTTATGGAAGTATACAAAGTGTTAAAAGATTATTGTAGGGAGGAAGAACTCCTCCATAAATATTATAGACAAGGTTAGTTTTAGCCTAGAAGCGTCTTTTATTGTACTAGTTTTGTTCAGAAGATAAAATTATAAAATGTGAAATGGTGTACATAGCGATGCACATAAAATGTTTTGATCTGAATTCTGAAACTTAAACACCGTATACCATATGTCTGTTGTTTTGTAACTTGTTTACTTTACGTTTTGTTGTCGGGCAGTAAAGGAAATTGTGCTCATTGAAGTGCCTGAACAAAACATGAAGAATACAATTTTGACGTACAAATGAATACAAGTTTGCGGCAAGTTACAAGAGCACATACATGGCCCCTAGGGTCTGCTGAACTACGTGTTGTTTGATCTGTCCGGACTACCTGGAACCTTGCCTAAGAGAACATCGTGGGACATGCCATTTAATAAAGTCCACATGGACCTGACGAAATTGAAGCTATCCTGAAGATGCGGGATACAACTGTCTCGTGGGGGCACAACTCACAAGTACCCGTGTTTTTTCGTACTAATGTGATCCCATAACTAATGTAGTTACAGAGTCCATCAAGACAATATGATAACCAGGAATTTGAATAGAGACCACAACGATTACTGAATTAAAATTATATATTAGTCCTAGTCTTACATGTATCTAAAAATGTAATCTATCAATAACGACGAAAGCAGTGTAACACCTGTTTACAAACGTTGTTACTCCGTTTTTCCTTGATGATATGGAATTTAGAATTTATAATATTTGATTAAAAGTTTTTCATAATCCATCTATTACTTGATACGTGTTTTACACATTTGTCTATTTTTCTATTTATATGGAGGGGTAAAAAAATTATTATTATTATTATTAATTACTATTATTTTTTTATAGTTTTGAAGAGCCAAATTTTAAAGTTGTCGTTAATATCTTAAAATTTATTATTTTTTCGTAATTTCAAAATTCTTGAGGGGTAGATGCCTTCGCTGCTCCAATTCTACCTCCGCCTCTTTCTATCGGATTGTCACCACATTTGGTTTAATTTGTTAGGCGTTTTATCCATTATGTAAACTTTTAAGTCGGTTAAATCAGTTATGGGTCAGTTATTAGTTTTTGTTGCTCACTCGTACTTTTAATAGTAAGTATAAGCTTTTTAACATATGAATTATTTTCATATTCCTAATGATAGAATCTGAATATTTCAAAATTTTTTGTACATTATTTCCGGCTTCCGCAAACAACCATGAAACTAATCAATGTTTTGTTGTGAAATAGCTTGAGTCCCATGTATGTTGTTCGGTTTTGTTATATTTACTTTATCTCTGTTACAGTAGTTTCAAGATTGCATTTTTGACAATACACATGTTACGTATCCGTATCGACCGGTCGGGGGCCTCAAACATAGCTAGGGCTACATTTACAAACATTATAATTATGGTAATTGATGTTTCCACATTATTATTCATGTTTTGATTTTTAATAAGTACAAAGACATAAGGGTAACAAACAAATATTTTTACCGTTAACATATATTTGTTAATTAACCTAAAACATTAATAGGTGTATGTACGCATGAAACGTGGCAAATAAATATGTAAGAAGGGGCTTAATTATATTATATGATAATCAAATTATGAAAGAAACTATAGTGGAGGGGTTAAATAGAGGAAGTAAAACGTGAATGCATAAACAATTGGGATGAGATTCTGTTTCCTTCCATGCAATTAATACTCCACAAGATTTTATAAGGCCTCAGATGGTGAATAAATAAAGATCAATTTCGTATTTCATAAATAAATAAAAAAACCCATCAAATTCTGTCGATCAGTTTTCATTAATCAAAGGTACGTACGTACTATCGATTTTTTGACTCTACTTGAATTATTATGTGCGTTCGAATTGAATTAGGGTTTTAAATTCCGGTTAGCGTTCTCGGTTCTCTTATATAGATAATCGATAGAAGACAGATTTGTTAAACATAACTAAAGCTGTATGAATGTTTTGTTTCGATTCCGATCCTCAAAGTTAGTATTTATTTATACATAAAGCGAGTCTGAGTACATATCATCCTCCCGATAAGTTGTTTGTGGAACTAATTGTCTCGTCAGATTAGAGATTTATGAATGTATATTAATTACCTTTGATATATTTCAAATTACCTATATACAGTATGTTTTATCTGCTTATATCAATATGTAATGAAATACTATAAAATATAATCTAGCCTTTGTTATACAGTATATTATAAGTACCTGATGATTCATGAACTTATTAGTTTATATATCTGCATGTGATCGTTTTGGTTTACTAGTGTATTACGTCAAGTATTTGAATGAATATTGATTCATGATATTCGATCCATTTTTCACGTGTTTGATTTGATTGATCATACCCATTGGGCTTCCATATATCTTGCTCTACTTTTATGCTAATGTGCTTGTCTCATTAACTTCCAGCTAATGGCTACTACTTCCAATTTCGCCAAGTCCAAATCCAAACTTATTCAACCTCTACAAGCTGACTCCCAAGTTAAGGTCGAACCCGTCTGGTATGCAAAAATAATACCTGATCCATCCGTACCGGTATGGCAAGATATAGAACGTCTAGCTCCACTTGTTTTTGATGGTGGTGATTGGACCAAAATGCCGGATAAAGAACTCCTCGATCACTTCAACATTATCAGACCTGACTCATCGAACAAAGATGGATCTCAAGTCAAGAGAGCAAAAAAAGCGGATGTGGTTGATGCAGATGGATTCGTCGTCAGGAAGAGAGCAAGAAAAAGCAGATGGGACGTTCCAACCTGATTGTGTTATAATATTTCACAAGCTTTTATGTTTTTTATTTTCATATAAATATTGCAGTTCCCTTTTAGTGGGTGAACACTTTATGTATGTCTAATATAAATACTATTTTCAGTTGATCAGAAAAGAAAATATTGCAAATGTTCAATATACATATCAAACTGAGGTTGCTTCTTAGGTCAACAATGTTGACTCGGTAGGATTTCCGTGGTTACCCAATAAAACACACACACCACAGGATTGTTATGATCTGTCTCTTAGGTGTCCCCCTGAACTCATCATTTATCCTGTCCTTTAGAATCCACACCACGGTACCAACAACAAGAAAGAAAGCAGCAGTTATAGCCCTTAATGTGGGAGAAAATAGGCGAAGAAATACCCAAGCACCCGTGTTCATTTTTCTTATATGGGGCAACTACAACGAGCCCAGATGCAGCATATGGTTATGAAAAATCCATTATTCTTGTTCGGTTTGTGACTATAGCAATGTCTCCAGCTGCACCATCATACTCCTACAATAAACACTTAAATTGCTTGAGTTTTTTGCTCTAACAAAAATAAGATACTTGCGTGAGCTAAAAACTAGAAAGCACACTTTTATAAGTGTATAACTAGCGTATGAAATATGTTTACAGAAAATATATTATTTTAATTAATAATCTAATGTTTTTAGTAAATTGAACTTAGGAGGTTTTATGCAAGTGGAATACTCTTAGAAGTACTTTCAACCCATTTGACTGTTTCTCTGATAGCCGCTTTTTTATTAACCCGTTTGACGAGTTAGAGATACTCCGTAATAGATAGGCCGAGATGGGTCGAAGTTAATGCCTTCAGTGTAAACATGCCAAGTAGTCTGTACATAAAAGCGGTTAACTTCCATCATTAGTAATTAAACCAAAACAGTTTTAGTTGGATTTTAGCTCACTCCATGCAATCAATATCACAAAGTGTTACACACTACCACATCATCGTACTTTATTAGATTGTTTTCTATTAAAAGTTAATAATACACACAAACATATTCAAACACTCAAATATATATCAAATGACTATATATTAGAAATATATACGTGTTCATATGCCTTCAGTTTATTTGAGATTTTTACCAAATTAATAATTTTTTTGTGTTTTACAAATCAAAAAGAAAAAAGAAAAAAGAAAAAAACTTTTGAACTTGATTTCAAAACTTCAGTTACAAATTATGATTGTTTAAATAGGTAATTTTGAAATTTATCAATAAATGTTGTAGCTTACTCGATTATACATGTTTGTTAAAAATACGAACAATTTAAGTAACTTCTAAAAAACTTGGCAAATTAGTACGGGTATTTCAATTTTTGTTAACCAGTAAGGGTATCTCAATTTTTGTGAACCCCTAACACAAACAATAAATAAAGCAAAAATTTCAAGTAGATTTTCTGTTTTTGTGAAGTTTGCAATTTTCCCTCTACCAAAATATACCCAACAATTGAAAATTGAAACATTCCCAACAATAAAATGAAATTAGAATACTTCATAATTAAGGCTAACATGTGGCTAAAATTCAATGAACATTGATAGCATTTGAGATATCAAACATACATCTATTCCGATCTTAACAAGTTGAAGCATTTATAGTTCCAAATACACCAACATATCTGAAGTATGAAACTATGAAAGCAAACAGCAAGACTAAATATAAATACAAAATCAAACGACCAATGAAGGTAAAAATACACAAGGATGGATAGTTTTCAGAAGCACTACCATTAATCAGATTTGATGCTTTGAATATTATAATAGGCCACAGGTAAAATTCATCAGTGTTAATCTTCACATTAAAATTCAAAATCCAAAGTATGCCTTTGACTCTATGTCAAAGGATTTCAACTAAACCAGTTTGAAAATTCGATGTGCAAATGTCTTAAAGCAAGAAGATTGTCTATCCCATGGTAAACTGGGGAATAAAGAACCAACAATTCATAGTTGCTAATTTAAAAGGCGTTATCGAATGCCAAATACACCGTTTACTGGTTGCATATCTAGTTAAATGAGCACTGTTTCTTCAAAACTTGCTCACACCTTCACGGCTTCACCCCTTGTATATTTTGACCCTGTAAAACAAGTTGAGAGAATAATTGAAGGCTACATGAGAAAAGAGACAAAGAAGAAAAAATCATATTGAGAGGATATATAAAACCCAAATACGACATATCGTTTCCAATATTTAAGAATGAGTGAACTAATCTAAGTGTCAAATGGCCACACAAGTGTTGGGTTTTCTATTCCCTAACTAGATTAATATGCACAGCGGAATTATAACAAAAATTAATCTAAGGCAATTAAGAAACTAAACCCTAAGGGATCTTAACTTGAATAAATAAAAGCAATAAAATAAATAAGATAAATAGAAATTACTAACCTTTTGAGAAAATCAATTTCTCACGCACGCAGACGATCTTGCAGAGCTTCCTTACTTGGAGGCGAGTGCCCAAACTAGAACACCTCTAATGGCTCACACCCACGAACCAAAGAGAAATTCCAAATCCTTTGGTACCGATATAAAATCGAATAACTCTTACAAGGATTTGTACTAAGAAAGAAAGAATGAGAAATTGTGCACTTTGAAACCTTAACATAACCCCTCTATTTATAGGGGAAGGAAAGGCTTATGGTTTCATCCCATGGGCAATGTGGGATAACCATTTCCTTATGGTTTCATCCATTGAGCAATGTGGGATAGCCACAAATATGTCCAAGACTTTCAACCATTGCTCCCAACTCACGTTTTCTTAATTATTTCTCTTAACCGTTCATCGAGGGCAACCCAAAAAGGACTCCACTTTTAACGATAGTATTTCCAATTAGTTATGAATTGGACACAATATCCAACAGTCTCCCACTTGGACAATTCATCAACTACTATTGGTCTCGGCCTATTCCATTAACTAAGTAGAGAGTGCCATCCAACGCAACTGCCGAACTCTGATTCGAATCTAGAGTTAGCCCTTTAGATAAGTGATCAACTATTCCTTTGTTCTATAGATATCGTATGAATCGAGACATGGATTTTAATCAATCTCAAGATTCATAATTAGTTTTCTGATTTCCGATTACATTGACTATATGAGACTATTGAACTATCAACTTAGTCTCGGCCAGGCCTAGCACTTTAGAGTCAATCTTTAATCATCAGAGGACCCAAGATATCGCTTTTCCCATTTAGGCGAAAAGGAACAAATAAATTTTGACTACATAGTACTAGTCAACTCATCATGTCATACCTAGCATACCCTTTATGACTGGCAGTTACGCACAGCGTTTGAATAGACTAAAGTATAACAGACTTGAAAAACTAGGAACTCAATGTATCTCCATTTTAAGAATAGGGGATATTATCATCTCAGAGTTACTCGTGATTTCAATCCATGAAGTAACTTCCATGAGTGCGAGTCTCTCCTATACTTAAATCCCCATTAAGTACCCATGAGTGTTGCAGCATTCTCTATGCCATGTCTAATCTCCATAGACAATCTACTAACACTCCATGACAGTCTTGATTCACCACTTACTTCCAGGAGTGTGAACGACTGAGGAGGTTCGAGTAAAAATTGTTTTACTCGGGAAGTGGTGTCTAAACATGCAAAACAGAAACACAATGACAAACAATAGTAAATGGTAGAACTCCTTCCAATAAATAAGACTCTATTAATTAATCACCAAGTCTATATCAATTTCCATCATTGTTTACAATGTTTCAAAAATCAAACTAACAACTAAAACTTTACATTATCTCTTAAACCTATGCTCCTAGCATGTTCATCATGTTTGGACTTTCCAAGTGGCTTTGTGAACGGATCAGCTGGATTATCCTCCGATCTTATGCTCTTCACAATTACATGTCCTTCTTCGACTTTCTTTCGAACAAAATGGTATTTTCTTTCAATGTGTTTTGACTTTCCGTGATCCTTGGGTTCTTTACTCAAGGCGACCGCACTTTCGTTATCACAGAATATTTCAATGGGGTCTTGAACCGTTGGAACAACTCCAAGATCTCCAATGAAATTCTTAATCCAGATGGCCTCCTTTGAAGCCTCGCAAGCCGCTATGTACTCAGACTCGCACGTTGAGTCTGCCACCGTATCTTGCTTGGAACTTTTCCATGTCACCGCTCCCCCATTTAGTAAGAATACCCAACCAGACTGTGAACGGCTATCATCTCTATCTGTTTGGAAACTTGCATCACTATAACCTGTTACTCTGAGTTCTTCTTCTCCACCATAAACCAAGAACCTGTCTTTAGTATTCCTCAAATACTTAAGAATATTCTTTACAGCTGTCCAATGACCTTCACCAGGATTCTGCTGATGTCGACTCACTAAGCTCAAAGCAAATGAGACATCAGGCCTTGTACACGTCATGGCATACATGATCGATCCTATAGCCGAAGCATATGGGACTCGACTCATTCTATCCGATTCTTCCTTAGATTTCGGACAAAGATCCTTACTGATCTTAATGTCATGATGTAAGGGTAGATTCCCTTTCTTAGAGTTCTCCATTTTGAATATTTTCAAAATTTTCTCTAAGTATGTGTCCTGGCTAAGTCCTATGAGACGTCTCGACCTATCTCTATAAATCTTTATACCAAGAATATATGCTGCATCTCCCAAGTCTTTCATAGCGAAACATTTTCCCAACCAATCCTTTACACCTTGTAAAGTTGGGATATCGTTTCCTATGAGTAGTATATCATCCACATATAATACTAGGAAGACTACAACACTCCCACTGAACTTGACATATATACATGACTCATCTTCACTTCTAGAAAATCCAAACTCTGTGACTTTCTCATGGAAGCAGAGATTCCAACTACGAGAGGCTTGTTTAAGTCCATAAATAGCCTTCTGAAGCTTACACACTCTATTAGGATACTTTTCATCTTCAAAACCTTCCGGTTGTGCCATGAACACATCCTCTGTCAGTTTCCCGTTAAGGAAAGCGGTTTTGACATCCATCTGCCAAATTTCATAATCATGAAACGCAGCTATGGCTAGCATAATCCTAATTGACTTTATCTTAGCTACTGGTGAGAAGGTTTCCTCATAATCAATCCCGTGGGTTTGAGTATAGCCCTTCGCTACCAACCTAGCTTTATAAGTGTGTACTTTCCCATCCATGTCGGTCTTCTTCTTGAAGATCCACTTACAACCCACCATCTTAAGACCGGGTGTAGTGTCAACCAAATTCCAAACTTGGTTGTCATACATAGACTGAATTTCGCTTTTCATAGCTTCCTTCCACTTGGCAGCCTCAGGGCCTGCCATCGCTTCCTTGTAGTTAGCAGGTTCATCTAAGTCATTTAGTGTACTGTCACTAATTTTATCCTCTTGTTCTATTTGTAAATCATAATAGTACTGAGGAGGATTGCTAACTCTACTAGATCTGCGAATGGGTAAGGATATGTCTTCAGGTTCAACAGGTGTTTCCACCTCTTGTTGAACATCAATGTTTACTGTAGGTTCTTTATCGGGCGCCTCTTGAATTTCTTCAAGATCAATCTTACTCCCACTGTCCTCTTTAGATATCATTTCTCTCTCAAGGAACACTCCTCTTCGAGCTACAAAGACCACATTATCCGTGGATCTGTAGAACAGATATCCAAACGACTCCTGTGGATAGCCGACGAAAAGACACTTTTCTGATCTGGAGTCTAGTTTGTCCTGAGTTTCTCGTCTAACGAAAACTTCACAACCCCAGATTTTGATGTGACCAAGAGAAGGACGTTTTCCCTTCCACATCTCATAAGGTGTCTTTGAAACCTTCTTGGTGGGTAAAAGATTTAAGATGTGAGCGGCTGTTTCTAATGCATAACCCCAAAACCTTATCGGAAGTGTAGCCCGACTCATCATAGACCGAACCATGTCTAACAAGGTTCTATTTCTCCTCTCAGCAACACCATTAAGTTGTGGCGTTCTAGGAGGAGTTAATTGTGAAACTATTCCACAATCTCTAAGATGATCGAGAAACTCGATACTAAGGTATTCTCCTCCCCTATCGGATCGGAGAACCTTTATCTTTCTGCCCAGTTGATTCTCTACTTCGCTTTGATATCTTTTGAACACCTTAAAAGTATCCGACTTATGTTTAATCAGATAGACATGTCCAAATCTACTGTAATCATCAGTAAATGTAACATAGTATCGATTTCTATTTTTTGTGGTGCATCGGAATGGTCCACAAACATCCGTGTGTACCAAGTCCAACAGTCCTTCACCTCTTTCACACGACCCTATGAATGGTGATTTAGTCATCTTGCCCAATAAATAAGATTCGCATACATCACCCGACTTGAGGTCGAATGATTCCAACACTCCATCCTTTTGGAGTTGGCCAATGCGTTTCTTGTTTACATGCCCAAGACGATAATGCCACAATTTGGATTTATCAAGCTCATTAGACGAATCAACATTTAAAATCAAATTGCTAACACATTCAACATTTTCATATATGCCATTGTAAGGAGAAGCTTTAAAAATAAAACAACCATTTAAATAAACCAAAATATCACCATTCTCATTGTCAAATGAAAACCGATAACCATCCTTAAACAAAGCATAAAATGAAATAATGTTTCTTGTCATTTCTGACGAATAACAGTAATTATTCAAATCTATCCTAACTCCAGAGTTCAGCACGAGCTCATACTTTCCAATCTCGGTAACAGGCGTGATTCCTCTGTTTCCCATGACTAGATTAAGCTCCCCATGCTTCAACTTCCTACTTTCCTTTAGGCCCTGCAATACAGTGCAAATGTGAGTACCACACCCTGTATCCAGAACCCACGAATTAGAAGTTGTAGTATTATGGAGTTCGATCATGAACATACCTGAGTGAACACTTTTTTCAACCTTGTCATCTTCAAGGTCTTTCAGGTACTTAGGGCAGCTACGTTTCCAATGCCCCTTGTTTAACACCCCTTCATTTATATATAAACAAACAATATAATAATGGCGACGCGGAAGCTTATATTTTCAAAACATTACAACCAATGTTACATGTTACCCAAAATGTCAATAAACTTTTTCAATTCAAAGTACAAGACATTTCAACGCACTGGGTGTTATTAAAAACATTTCTATAATTATCAAAATAACATCAGAGTTACAGCCTGTCAAACATTCCATCAATTCCAAACACTTCCTGCCCTGCCCAATATGTCCCATCTATTTCAATCTGCAGGAAGAACTGTGGTGGGGTTAGCATAAAGCTAAGTGAATGAAACTATAAGCATCAGTACAACCTAGCATAACAATCTGTTTACATCAAATAACAATAAACAGAAAATCAATCAATCACTCGACATCCAATCAATGTCAAGCTACTCACATCAAACATTATCAATCGTCATGAGGACCGGTGGCTCCTGAGATACCCTAATACCGGTTTGGTACTCAAGGAACCCTTATCAATCATCTGTATTGGCCTATACAGAATTACCGGTAACCAGTTGTTAATCACACACGACCTAGATCTCTAAACCAACATTTCAAGTTTCAAGATCTCCTGTCGTCTACAATAACAACCAAGTCCAACTGTCAAGTCAAGTTGACCTCAGAATCTTACATACCAGCTCAAACAGCCAAGTAAGCAAATCACCTAACTAACATGGCAAGTTATCTCAACAGATGCATCATATCAAAGTAATACTATAAATTACTTATTGTAAATCAAATCATTACAACTAAATCACACTGAGGTTACAGATCCACTCACCGACTACCTCAGGCCTCCACTCAGTAGTCTAATATCACTGAGCCTTCTCCACATCTGAGAATCAATAAATCAAATATAAGTTAGTAATCCATATCAATACATAACTTATATTAATCCATAATACTAGGAACTTAACATAATTAACATTTCAACTATTAGTTCCTAATTATGTATTAATGATTACAATAAAATCATTACTATTTGTTATCACGCAACTAGTACCAATCATATAAAAATCAACAAATTTCAAAGAAAAGCTGAGACAGTTCTCCAAGCCGCCGGCTTCATCCTAGAAGCCGCCGGCTTCTGGTCTCCACCCGCCGGCTTCACTATTCTAACCGCCGGGCAATTTACACATTGTGTTAACAGAACACAACTAGGTTTTAAAGCCTACACCAGCCGCCGGGTCCATGTCCCAACCCGCCGGTTCCTACAAAAACATCACAAGCCGCCGGCTTGGCTTATGAAGCCGCCGGCTTCAACCGAGTATGCACAAGCCGCCGGCTTCCTATAGAAGCCGCCGGCTTCTATCGTCGTTCAGGCCTGGTGCGATCTGCTCGAAACTTAACCCACGAAATTTATAACAAAATCACCCAAACTCAATTTTAAACACTTTTAAACCACTAGAAACATCAGATAATTATCATATAACACTTATAACATGTTTCTAACATCCAATTCTTCCAAATCACCAATTATCCCAATTTCAATCAAATGGAAATAATTAAACTTACTTCTTGATTTGAAGAACACTGAATTGAGGTAATGATTAGGATGAAACTAGAATCAATCACAGCTCCAAATTCATTTTCAATTTGATTTCTAGGTTTTCTTTTGAATTGATTTGGGTTTTGAGAGTTTTTGGAAGTTCATAATGAACTTTCCTAAAGAGGAAAGTTAAATAAATAGAAACTTAAGTCGGTTCCTCAACCGACCTTCCATTATACGGGTATAATTTAATACCCCATCTCAATCTATTGCCTGGAACCCGAAAACCATTTGCGAGTCCAAACATTTTATTGCACCGTCAACTATATTAATTTACAACAATTAATAATTCACTTATCACATTGGAATATTCAGCTCCTATTCCAATTATTTCAACTATTTCAAACAATATTATTTCCAAACTCATTTAAATACCTATTTAAATCAAGAAATAATGTAAAACAACTAGATCCATTTCGAGGATGTTACAACTCTCCCCCCCTTAAAGAGATTTCGTCCCCGAAATCTAACCTCAATCAATCTGACTAATGTGATATAATCACATACAATCTTATCATACGTTGATCCTCAATAGCAACTTACTACTATATTTAGATTGTTTGAATTCTTTCCACATGCACATATCCAAATGTACATGCTTCTATCTTTTCCTATGCACACTTACAGTGCACCAAATCAATATCATCAATCAGATATATCTTATAAACAAACACTTACTTTAACAAGTGAATCCTACAATCATTTAAACAACAAGTGAAACCTAACATCACTTAATAGGTCTATACAACCAGAAAGTAGCAATGTGCTAAAATCTTTAACCTATTCTCACTATTCATTTCTGTTAACAATAAAACAGCAATCACATTATCACAACAGTGGTTATCAAACCACAATGTTCCTAGCAACATTGAAATAAAATTCAACTCACGACTTACAACCAGCCTAATATACAGATAACAATTTCAAATCTCTACTATCAAAGATTTAAAATCCAATTCTAGGTCAACTTTTCATCCAAAAGTTTCATACTATACTCTTTTGAATACCCTATCATATTCACATATCATTTCAATCATATGAAATCCTTTACTTAAAAGTAATCCAGATTCATATCACCTTAATAAGCAAAGCAGAGGTCACACTCAGTAGGTAAAACTACAATCAACAAGTACTTTGCTCAATCAACAAAAGTACCACAATCAATCTTACCTACAATCAACCAACCTCTACATCGACTTATTTCAGTTTGTAATTCCTTTCATTATGGCTTATCAATTGTCAACAACAACAACAATACAAGCAATAATCACAACACTAGTGATTATACACCACAGTATGCCTATCAATACTTACTACTTATCTTCAAAGTCTAACTAACCATCAAGTTAGAATTTATATATTACTTAAACTGGTAAGACATCCATAATCTTATCTTAGCAACCAGTTATTTCACTCAATTCTTAAATTTCAAACTACTGCTTAATTATATCAACTTCCTAATCACAAGAAATTAGAAAGTATACAACTATCATCACATAATCACTTAGTACTACATCCCATCAATATAGCAACTAAGTCAACCTTAATCAACATATTATGATACTACAGATCAAGCATCACAATATCACAATGTGCTACTTTCCAACACATTACTAACCAAATCTACATCAAGCTAATCATAATTAACTAACTTCTACACAACTTATGGCACATTTTAATTCATTCTATTAAAACTTATCATGCCATTTATTATCATGTATACCACACATACATATCTACACAACTTCGGGTACTCTCTTAAATGGACACATACACAACAATTCCATTTCATTCTATACACTAGGCCATTCAAACTATTAAAGTCTATACCAAGCCTTCATATTACTACTAATCATCACATATCCATACCACAGGACATGGAACAATCAATAACTCTATGTTTCACTTATGTACTTACCAACTAGTATATAACTTAAACATTTCATTCTAAACTTTCAAGAAAAGTTTGGTGAATACAATCATCACCTATCAATCTCAAGGTTTCTCTTACTCTCTAACACTTTACAATTATACACATCAGGTTTTCAGCCCCGAATGTTAAGCAATCATTATTCTTAAACTATCAAAATAATGATCATTACACTTAATTTCATACCTGATTTCTTAAAATATGAACAACTATTCAATTTATATTTCCTCAATTATCAACAAAGATCAACTAGATCTTTAATACTACCTATTTACAGATATACTTTCATATGTTTTCTCCTTATTTGGATCTAATCCCAATTTACCACTTTATCACTTACCTCATTTGTATGCAATCAACAAATAACTAAAGAATCCATTCAATTCTTTCAATACTTAAATAATTCACCATAAGGTATCAATCAACCTAGACAACTAATAATAATAACCTTCAATTATTCATCATCTCACAGTCTTACCCAATCAAAGCAATCATCACAAGCCTCATATACTGGTAAGACTTTCTTATCACAATCCTAATCAATGTGATTTAACTTACATCATTCAACAATTTATAACTGTCATATCATTCAATGACTTCATATCTGTATAATTTTCTAACACATATTCAGTTCAAATATCATATATTTCCTAACTGAATACTTAATTATACTTAACACTATTTCAATTACTTAATACTAGCTTTAAGTAATTACTCAAGTTTTCACAACTTAATACAATTTAGGAATTCAATCATATTCCTCACAATCATAACATTACAATCTATGTTATACTATTTCACACACACAGTTAACTACATGTCAACTCTGGTTTCAATCAACCAATCAATAAAATTTTCTAATTGCTTTTCTCAAGTTTGACCTAAACTCAAACCAATCACAAGCAATTAATTTTATACACAATTCTCTATTCATGGTCTGACTTTCAAAGTTAACATACCATCAAGTTAACTCCCACCATTTCATCTTATATGTTTACTCTCAAACATATATTTCAAATTATTACGTTCAATAATTTTATCAATCCTTCACAAGAACAAAATCAACCTACAGCAATCTTGGCTCCATACAAGCCATTTCATATTATATGTTTACTATCAAACATATACTTCCAATTATTACATTCAATAATACTAGGAGTTTCCTTAAACCAGACAATACTCACATGTCTTAACCTTGGCTTCATACAAGCCAGATACCAAATAGTGACTCATTTAAACACTATCAAATTCGCCTACATGTAATCTATCACAATCAATCACAATTACATATTTAACACAATCAAATTAATCACTTAGGTTTATCATCAAAACCTCTATCAATGACAACTATCATTTACACTCTCACCTTTACAGTCTAAAGGTCACAGTTCTATTAACTGATTATTTTCTTATCAAAACAACTATTAAACAACTTAGCATACTATCATGCTCCATTTCCAAAATCACATTACATTTCTTTTATACCAAGTAGCCTCAACAAGTTCATGTGACCCAACATAATATAACAACGGTGATCAGGCGTTGCAAGATTATGCTCTTCACAATCCATTCTAAGGCTACTCTACATTATAATTATCAATGTGATCTACTCTCATCTCATACATATTAAATACTTCATGATTTCAAATCAATCATAATCTATTTAATAGCTTCTATCAGCTGATACACACTCAAAATCAGCTTACTACTTACATATTCAACCCTACATATGCAAGTCATCTCACATACACACAATGTTCTAATTTTCAATAACTGAATTACTCAGTATATCATTTATCTGAAACCTCAAACACATGATAACTTATCATCATAGTTTCAACACTTAACATTAATCAATGTCCCTATTTTCCTCAAAATTCAGGACACATCTTAATCAACTATCATCACTTTGACATATGCTATCATATCAAGCATCACTGTCACAACAAGTCTACTTAATCATGTTACTATTAAACATTTCATTTATTAATTTCACAATTGACCAGAAAGATCTATCATTTCCCAATCAATTTCACATTATTACACTCTACATTTCTCTTAAACCTATCAGTCATGGTTTATATCAAATGTTTAACTATAGTCAACACATATCATACAGTCACATAAACACATATTTTCTCAAATAGCAGTCATTAACAATTCAATGACACAACCTTCCTTAACAAGGATTTAGATCACACCTTGTGATTAATCCATTATCATAATACTATCAATTATCTCGTCTCACCAATAAAGACACTCCTTAGGTTCTAACATCAATCTTGCTAAAACCTTAATCAACTCTCTATCTACTTAAACATATTTCTGCATTTACAATTCAATCAGAAATAATCACAACAATGAACAACAATGAGCATCTCATTCAATACCTCTATCCTCATGTCAACCTATAGCAATCAATAGTTGACTCAGAACTGGGGAATCATATCAGTCTGACTCAATTAACTTCATAACAAGGCTTACTCAACATATCAGAGTAAACAATTCAAGTTAATTTAAATTAACACAGGCTTATCAAAGATTACCTGACAATCTTAAGTCCACGAGCGTTGAGGAAACATGAAATAAACCAATCAGTTACTCATGTTCCTCCGTCTCTGCATCAAATAACACTTTGCAACTTGTTAAGGGTTAGTACATACTCAACTAATCACTTTCTCACACATTCACTAATCAACTAAACCCGCACCTTCTGGAATGTTTGACTCAACTCAATCAAAGTTTAGGATTGAACATTCTATCAAGTCCAATTCACCTAAACTATTGCTCTGATACCAACTTTTAACACCCCTTCATTTATATATAAACAAACAATATAATAATGGCGACGCGGAAGCTTATATTTTCAAAACATTACAACCAATGTTACATGTTACCCAAAATGTCAATAAACTTTTTCAATTCAAAGTACAAGACATTTCAACGCACTGGGTGTTATTAAAAACATTTCTATAATTATCAAAATAACATCAGAGTTACAGCCTGTCAAACATTCCATCAATTCCAAACACTTCCTGCCCTGCCCAATGTGTCCCATCTATTTCAATCTGCAGGAAGAACTGTGGTGGGGTTAGCATAAAGCTAAGTGAATGAAACTATAAGCATCAGTACAACCTAGCATAACAATCTGTTTACATCAAATAACAATAAACAGAAAATCAATCAATCACTCGACATCCAATCAATGTCAAGCTACTCACATCAAACATTATCAATCGTCATGAGGACCGGTGGCTCCTGAGATACCCTAATACCGGTTTGGTACTCAAGGAACCCTTATCAATCATCTGTATTGGCCTATACAGAATTACCGGTAACCAGTTGTTAATCACACACGACCTAGATCTCTAAACCAACATTTCAAGTTTCAAGATCTCCTGTCGTCTACAATAACAACCAAGTCCAACTGTCAAGTCAAGTTGACCTCAGAATCTTACATACCAGCTCAAACAGCCAAGTAAGCAAATCACCTAACTAACATGGCAAGTTATCTCAACAGATGCATCATATCAAAGTAATACTATAAATTACTTATTGTAAATCAAATCATTACAACTAAATCACACTGAGGTTACAGATCCACTCACCGACTACCTCAGGCCTCCACTCAGTAGTCTAATATCACTGAGCCTTCTCCACATCTGAGAATCAATAAATCAAATATAAGTTAGTAATCCATATCAATACATAACTTATATTAATCCATAATACTAGGAACTTAACATAATTAACATTTCAACTATTAGTTCCTAATTATGTATTAATGATTACAATAAAATCATTACTATTTGTTATCACGCAACTAGTACCAATCATATAAAAATCAACAAATTTCAAAGAAAAGCTGAGACAGTTCTCCAAGCCGCCGGCTTCATCCTAGAAGCCGCCGGCTTCTGGTCTCCACCCGCCGGCTTCACTATTCTAACCGCCGGGCAATTTACACATTGTGTTAACAGAACACAACTAGGTTTTAAAGCCTACACCAGCCGCCGGGTCCATGTCCCAACCCGCCGGTTCCTACAAAAACATCACAAGCCGCCGGCTTGGCTTATGAAGCCGCCGGCTTCAACCGAGTATGCACAAGCCGCCGGCTTCCTATAGAAGCCGCCGGCTTCTATCGTCGTTCAGGCCTGGTGCGATCTGCTCGAAACTTAACCCACGAAATTTATAACAAAATCACCCAAACTCAATTTTAAACACTTTTAAACCACTAGAAACATCAGATAATTATCATATAACACTTATAACATGTTTCTAACATCCAATTCTTCCAAATCACCAATTATCCCAATTTCAATCAAATGGAAATAATTAAACTTACTTCTTGATTTGAAGAACACTGAATTGAGGTAATGATTAGGATGAAACTAGAATCAATCACAGCTCCAAATTCATTTTCAATTTGATTTCTAGGTTTTCTTTTGAATTGATTTGGGTTTTGAGAGTTTTTGGAAGTTCATAATGAACTTTCCTAAAGAGGAAAGTTAAATAAATAGAAACTTAAGTCGGTTCCTCAACCGACCTTCCATTATACGGGTATAATTTAATACCCCATCTCAATCTATTGCCTGGAACCCGAAAACCATTTGCGAGTCCAAACATTTTATTGCACCGTCAACTATATTAATTTACAACAATTAATAATTCACTTATCACATTGGAATATTCAGCTCCTATTCCAATTATTTCAACTATTTCAAACAATATTATTTCCAAACTCATTTAAATACCTATTTAAATCAAGAAATAATGTAAAACAACTAGATCCATTTCGAGGATGTTACACCTTGGTGTTGCAGTAAAAGCACACTGCTTCTTTCGGATCATTCACTGGTGCAATATCAGAATCAGTCTTTCTTTTGGACCCATGTTTGGACTTTCTATTCACAGTCTTTGCTTTCCAATTTGACCTCTTTCTTTTCTTTGCAGTTTGACCAATTTCCAACACAGGAGCTGCTGAGCTAGAGGACACATCATCCTTTTTTATTCCTTGCTCAGCGGTTTGCAGCAAATTATGGAGTTCCATTATTGAGCTTTCTCTCTCATTCATATTCATCTGATATGATATTACAAACTGATTGTAGACAGCTGGCAGACTAGATAAAATTATGGCAATGGAAAATTCTGTGTCAAACATCATATTCAATGATTCCAACCTATCAAAATACCCTTTCATCTCCAAGACGAAATCACAGATAGATGCTCCAGGTTTAGGTTTGCAAACCATGAGTGACTTAACCACATCAAGGCGTTCTTTGCTTGCCTTGGCCTGAAACATTTCTTTCAACTGTTGGTTCATTTCATAAGCCCAAGTATTCTCAAAAGTCTTTTGCAACTCGGGGCTCATGGAGGATGCCATGATACAAGACACTTTATTCGCATCATCATAATGTTTCCTGTGTGCCTCAATCTCCTCTTGGGTTGAATTTTCATCAATCACGGGAATCTGCTCATCAAGAACATACTCCTTGTTCTCGTAACTCAAGGTAAACCTTAGGTTACGCATCCAGTCCATATAGTTTGGACCGGTTAGTCTTTCCCTTCCAAGAACCGAGAGTAGTGAGAAGTTCGAGTTATGTGCGGGATTGGGTAAGGGAGGATTATTACCATTTGTAGAAGACATCTATAAGATAAACAGTTTTAGTTAGTTTGAATATTCCTTAATTAATTACCCAATTATAAAATTAAGGCTAGGATCCGTATTTTAGATTCGTTTTATGAAAAGGTTTGCCGTAATCATATCGCGAATTTATTTTAGGTAGACAATTGTCTTTGTCAATTTCATTCTCTATGAAACTCCTAGTTCTTTTGAGATTCATTGAATCTTATCAACGGCATGTTAATCTCGGATATGCTCATCTACCATTCATGACTGGTATGCCGAGGATCATGAACAAGATGGTGAACTTAACCATGCAAAACCCGCGTGGTCCCCGGCCCGAGTACGCTCGAGAATCGCGAGTTCCACATCACCTCTCAATATGATCTCATATTAATGTGCCGGTAAACCACACACGCTCCATTAACAGACCATACGAAAGATGTGCGGTTTTCATGGGTTAGCATACTATTCACATTTTTAGTATCTAGAACGGGATTTTGTTTTAGTACTTTTAGGTCATACTTTTGATCTTGACATCATCCTATCAAAAGTCCTCGGTAGCTCCATTGAACGCACAAAGAAGCGGAGAAGCAGGTCAGCGCGAAGCTTATTAAAAAACCTGACTTCTTTAGGGAATCAGAAAGACCCGCCTTATACCTCTCTTATAGTTTGTTCACTATGGGTGAGCCGATTTATCAATTGACTGACGATGTATTTAACTTTAATGATACATATACTTATAGCTCATAATATATGTAATGTCTCTCTTTAAACTCATAAAGTCTACGGTTCTATTTTAAAACATTTTAAATTTAGGGTTATATTTTAAACATTTCAAAATATAGGGTCTAAAGTGTAAATTCTTTTTGCCAATTTAGACGAGCCAATTTCTAATTTATCTTTACCTACATACCATTGCAGATAATTAAATGCTAATATTTATTAAGCTAAGGCTCTGATACCACTGTTGGGTTTTCTATTCCCTAACTAGATTAATATGCACAGCGTAATTATAACAAAAATTAATCTAAGGCAATTAAGAAACTAAACCCTAAGGGATCTTAACTTGAATAAATAAAAGCAATAAAATAAATAAGATAAATAGAAATTACTAACCTTTTGAGAAAATCAATTTCTCACGCGCGCAGACGATCTTGCAGAGCTTCCTTACTTGGAGGCGAGTGCCCAAACTAGAACACCTCTAATGGCTCACACCCACGAACCAAAGAGAAATTCCAAATCCTTTGGTACCGATATAAAATCGAATAACTCTTACAAGGATTTGTACTAAGAAAGAAAGAATGAGAAATGGTGCACTTTGAAACCTTAACATAACCCCTCTATTTATGGGGGAAAGGAAAGACTTATGGTTTCATCCCATGGGCAATGTGGGATAACCATTTCCTTATGGTTTCATCCATTGAGCAATGTGGGATAGCCACAAATATGTCCAAGACTTTCAACCATTGCTCCCAACTCACGTTTTCTTAATTATTTCTCTTAACCGTTCATCGAGGGCAACCCAAAAAGGACTCCACTTTTAACGATAGTATTTCCAATTAGTTATGAATTGGACACAATATCCAACAACAAGAAAAACTTATAACTATAAAACCATTAAATTACCAATACTCACCTGAGAGTTCGGATCTGTTATAAACTAAAATGATTGAATGAACTAGTTTGGTAGTTGGTTTTGAAATATAGACGAGGTTACAAGTATTTTACCATAATTTCATTCTGTCCAGATCAGTAATTGGTACTTCTCTATACTGATTGCCAGCAAAAGGCATAGGGAAGTCCTTAAAACATATAACAATAATTATCCAATCAATTTATCAACATTTATCAACATCACAAATTTGCAAGTTCCTAGCTACAAAAAATTATATGTTAAACATATTCTACATATAGATAGATTAATAAAGCACAGGCTAAAGTCGTCCAAAACATTCTTTCAGCGTGTAATGCTTCCTAATTTGTTTTTATTCAATAATTATGAAGATTAATGTTATCCTATTGTTTGTTAACCACAATTAACAAAATCGTTATATTTTGAACAAATAGATACATATCTTAAATGAGGAAGCGGATGATGACATCATCAAAATCCTAATTAACCAATTAAATTCTTTAATTTTATCCAATTAACTAAAATTTAAGATGAGATGATGTCATAAATACATATTTTGATTTATCAATATAATTATTATTATTTTAGGTTTCTAAGATTTTAACTTTAAATAAGTAAGGTAATAAATATATATAATCTTAATGATAATCTTAATTTTTGTATTTTATTACAATTATTACTTAATATACGTAATCAATCTATTATACTACTTTCGTTTAAGGCTTTTTAAACTTCATTGCATATCCTTTTTAACTTCTACGAAATGATAGAATTTTATCGTATACATAATTCACATAATTATAAAAATCAAATTCACATTCAATGGTCCGTGTAACATCCTCAAATTGGGCCTAGGAGTAATAGGTATTTCCTGTAAATTTAAATGCGATTTAAATTTGTATATGTGTTTGATTGTAAATTTAATAGGTCAATAAGCCTCAGAAAATATTGTGGTTAGTGAAATATTGTTTGTTTTAAATTTATTTAGTTGACGGTAAAATAAAATTGTATTTCCCCGCAAATGGTTTTTAAGTTTCAGACAATAAAAAATACGGGGAATGAAAATTAACACTTATATGGTATATTATATGGATGGGTCGGTTTTACCTCCCACATATGCATACATACATACGATATACACACACACACACTCTAACACTTAATCAATCCACAAAATCATGAAGAATCATCAAATTGGAGCTTCTAAACACAAATTCAAGCCTCTTTAATCATTCTAATCAAGGTATAATCTTGTGTTCTTCATTTTCTAAAACCTAGGAATTGGGGGTTTTGATGTTCTTGAATAAAATCCGAAATTAGGGTTTCAAAAGTGTAAATTGATGTTAATTAAGCTTCAATAACATGTAATAATCATTTTAGCATCATCTTAGTCATGTTATATGTGTTAATTTCGTGTTTGAGATAACCCTAGAAATTTGGGGTTTTGAGTAGTTGCTTAATTGGTAGGATATTCATGAAATAGAAGCTTGGAATGATGATAAAATAGTTAGTTGATGTTTAAATGATGATTAAAATCTAAGCCTAACCTTGAAATGAAGAAAATGATATATGATCATTAATAAAGTTTTGAGTTTAGTTGATAATTCAAGGAATTGGAGTTTCTAGGCTTAGAATAATGATGTATGATTGATAAGTGTTGATTAAAGATGATGATTTACATTGATTATGTTAAGAGTTGTGAAATTGATTAAGTGTTCATGAGAATTATGATAATCATGATGAGCTTGATGGGTTATATGAAGAAAGTAGTATGAATTACTAATTAGAACACTTAATTGATAATTTAAGAGGAAGGTGTGAAATTAGTTGGTTAAGTATTCATAAGATCAAATATGGATGTTTTGATGAATAATTGATGTTGAAGGTTATTAATCTTGTTAATGGTTTTATTATATTGGTTAATAATGATTAATGAAAGGTTGATGATCATAAGTAATTAACCATGAAGTTGTAGTTACTAAATGTGTGACATATTGATAATGAGTTTGAAACAAAGGCCTATAATGATTAGAGTAATAACTCACTGAAATTGAGTTTATGAATCAAGTTGTACTACTTTAACATGAGTTGATTGTTATGGACGAGTTACTAACTTGTCATCTAATTGAATTCTCAGATATGGAGAAGACTCAGTGACATTAGACTACTTAGTGGGCGACTATGATTGTCGGTGAGTGGATCTTGGACTTTCAGTCTAAGTTAGTTGTAACAACATGGTTACAACGGGTAAACTTGGTTATTGCAATGATTGCTTTAATATTATTTTGCCATGATGGCTAACCCTTGATTGATTATTTGCGTCCTACATACTATGATAGTTGTGGACTATTTGATTTGGTGGGGGTCAACTAATGTGTTGGGTTTGGGTACTATTAGTAGGACTTCGCAAGTGCCTTGTACATGTGTTGGACACTGAAATTGCGTCGTATGTAGTAATAGTACTAAACTATCGGTTTAACCTCTGATTTGGCCGTCAGTTGGTTTTAAGTGTTACTTGGGGAACCATCCGCGGCATGAGGGTACCTCAAGGACCACCGATCCTTCTATGTTGCTTGTCCATTGCTTGGTTATAGGCATGTGTTAAGCTGAGTTAGATTGATAGCTTGGGATCTATTCACTTAGCTTCGTGCTAACCCCCTCATTACTTCTTGCAGGTTTACTTTGTATGTGGGTGGGCAAGAAGTACATATGGAATGGAATGTTTGACAGGCTCACTCTGAAATGGATAATCTGTTAATGATTTAACAACATATTTGGATTTCTATAACACCTAAACCTAATGTGTGTAATGATTAGGATAATCTAGTTTTAAAGGTTTGTATGTAAGTGGATTGCTATTTGAAATGTATGTATGCAATCTACTTATTTCTATTAATCATGCGCTTCCGATATGTTTAAAAAAAAAATGTCCTTGAATTTAGAGGGTGTTATAGTCCGTGTGTATACACGAGTTTGATGTCTAGTTAAGTGTAAGCGGGTCAATCCAACCCATCAAAAAGGCTGCCAATTTTACCCATTACCAATTTAGTAAAATTGCAAAGATTCCGTTTTATTAAACGATGGATAATAACCGAATTACTATTTACTAAAACCCGGAGCTTCCTCAATCCTCACAAACTTCCTCTCCAAGTCTCTCCAAGTAGCTACTGTAATTCCTTGATATTTTTCTCTCCAACTCTCCAATGGCGCAATAATCCAAGATTTCACTCAAAATCAAGCTCGGTTGCTGTTTTCGTTCCAGGTATGATCTTAAAACCTTTTCATTTAATTTCTGCTCGTGCAATTTTAGGGATCTTAACATTAACAAAATAAAATATCCGTAGAGTAGTATAATATTATACCCATAATATAATATAATATTGAAACATTATAATATTAGATTAAAAGTACACATAACAAATATTGTATTGTATTTATATACATTAACGGTTGACACTTGATACATGTTTCATATGGTTAAATTTTGGATGTAATATTCAAACATTGTTTTGCAAAAAATTAAAAATTTAAGTTGTGTAATAACCTTTGCTTCTGATGATTAAAACACAAAAACAACCCCTCCACGTGGTTGGATTTAGCCATCGCTGGAACCGTATAACAAATTTCCGAATATCTAAAAGGAGACTATTTTACTCATTTAAGAAAGAGATAAAAGAATTAACCGGTGGTGCCGTGGTGGTAACTCGACAGGTGCCTCATGAATTGAGAAATGTAGGTGCCACATGTTAGGTTTTTAATTGAGAAATTTGCCCGTTTCATCCCTGTGTTTGTCCCAAAAATCACGTGCAGTCCTTAAGTTCAATTAATGTCACTGGCCATCCTTCTATTTGTCCATTTTAATCACTGGTCGTCCCTGGGCCTAACGTCGTCAATAAATCCAGTTAAATGGCGTCACGTGCCTGTCACATGATGGGTATTTATGTCTTTTTCCTCCCTTCTGCCCCCACCTACCTTCTTTTAATCCCCTTCGTTTATTACCAAAAACCCTCATTCATCCGTCTCATTTACCCACAGGCAGATCAAAATTTCATTCAAAATTCGCATGTTATTTGCAACCGATTTACTGTAAACAAGCGTAATAATGTACTACGGAAGGAAGATTCGGATCCCAGAAGATGATCTCAACAAGCTGAAGCAAAAATATGGTAAGTTATCGAACTGAAATTCAAAGCGCTATTTTTTACAGTTTTATTTCTATGTTAAATTACGTAATGCGACCATAATCTGGATTGATAGAAGATATTTTAGTTATTTTTGTTTTATTTTTCTTCCAATTACAGAAAAGAACATCACATTATTCACTATAAAGCTTCATCATGGTGGATGTTTTAGTACGTTTCCTGGTAGGAAGTATGTTGGTGGTGCAATAGCACATGTTGATGAGTTAGATTGTGATCAATTTTCACCACTAGAAATAGATGATATAATGGAGGAGTTGGGGTATGAGTCCAATGTTGCTTGCTACTATCATTTTAGAGAACCTGGGAACAATTTAGATTTTGGGCTACATGCAATAGGGAATGATGATGATGTTAGGAACATGATACCATATGCACTAAAATGTAGGATTATTGATGTGTATATTGAGCATGGTATTACAACAGTTAAAACTTTTTTTAGATCACCCAAAAAGCCAAATGTGTCCATTGAGCTATTAGAGGATGATGACAATGGTGGTAAACCAGTTGTGAGAGCTAAGCCTAGCAAGTGTAGGCCAAAGAAACTGATGCTAGAGTGGGTTGACAAAGAAAAAGATGGGCAGTGTAGTACTAGTGTGCCAGAAGATCCACCTGCAATTGTAGATGGGGTGTTTGTAAGTGATCAAGTGTATAAGCCACAATTTGTTGAAACTGAAGAGGAAAGGTATGGAGAGGAGCTGCCTAATGTGTGTAGTGGGCAATCATTTGACCCATTTGCTGACCTAGATGATATAATAGGAACAAACTTACCCAGTCAATCTCCACCCAGTCAAGTGGTTCTTGTTTTGTATCTAGACAATGAAATGTTAACTGTTTCAATTTGTTACTTGACTTTGATGTCTTTTGGTAAGGTTATTGATAGTCTTTTGGGAATGTTATTTACCTTTTATGGGAAACCAGTTTGTGAAGACAATTCAGGTCAAACATATGTATTTTGTGGTTATTTGATCTCAACTAGTCAACCTTATTGATTTGTTATGTTGTTATTTTTTTACTACAATGTATCATGTTGTGAACATAAAACTGATATGTAAGCAACCACCATTTCATTTAAAAGTGATAGATTTCATCAAATTGCAATTCCATTTCATTCCACCAAAATAACATCCAACTTACAACCTAAAACCACACAATACATCATAAACCATAAACCTACACTACTAAAACCCATACAAACACCAAAAGACATACTTCCACCACCATACATACTGCCACTTTTTCCTACTTCTTGAAAACAAAAGCACACAGACCAAAGAAAATCCAGCTACACACCAGATACATCTTCAATGCCCGATTCTCTTCTTCAAGTTGGTTTCTTCCCCTTAGTAACCCTGGAATGATTTGTACTGCACGTTCACACATCGGTTTGTCCTTCCAATCTATGAACCCGCAATTACCAACCTGTAAAACCACAAAATGGACACATTAAGTAAAAAAAATTAAACCAATTTTAGGGTTTAGATACCCATACCTGTTGGGGACAACAAAAAAAATGGCGGCCAGGGTTTGCTGAGGTCCACGACATTTTCACCACACCAGGCTTACCACATGAAGTACAAGAAACCACCATGATTTTTAGTTTGTTTGTGTGAAGAAAATTAGATGAAGAGGAAACTGAGTTGTGTGTGTGAAATGTGTGTGTAAATAATGGAGGTTGGTAGTGGTTATAACGAGCAAAAATATAAACGAAGGGGATTAAAAGAAGGTAGGTGGGGGCAGAAGGGAGGAAAAAGACATAAATACCCATCATGTGACAGGCACGTGACGCCATTTAACTGGATTTATTGACGACGTTAGGCCCAGGGACGACTAGTGATTAAAATGGACAAATAGAAGGATGGCCAGTGACATTAATTGAACTTAAGGACTGCACGTGATTTTTGGGACAAACACAGGGATGAAACGGACAAATTTCTCTTTTTAATTTTATCATTTAATTTTAGATTTTAGATTCCAGATTCTATATAAATTATTATAGATTTTGTTAAATAAAACCGTTAAAGCTCTTTTTTGACACATTCGGACATACGACTTGTACTAAACCAAAGGTTGAATACAAATTTTAATATATGGTAAAAATATATATATATATATATATGCATGGTAATGAGAGCTTCGTTTAGCACACTTATTATTATTAACTAGTATTAATATTATATTATTTTATTTTAAAAGGTTATAAAAAACAAATCAAATTTTGTAAATTTATAACTAGTATAAATGTTTTAAAACATTTAACATAAACAAATCACTTTTTGTATTTTCTTTTTTATTCAAGTATAATAACACGTAATTGTGTTTTTGTATAAATTTCAAATTTCAGGTATTATATTTATAATTGTACATATAGACATATAAATACTGCCATGTCCGATATGGTTATATGAATTGGGTTTAGATGTAATATATAATCTATTCATCATTATAAAGTATTTAGATATTTCGCTTAATGTCTTACAAAAAGTTAGAAATGACTTTCATGACTCTCAAGTATTTACTGCACATTTAAAAAATAAGAAGAATTCTTAATATATAAAATCAACTTCCAACTAATTTACAACACATGAATACCACATGTAATTTTCGGTTTACATAGAGATGTCGTGTATATCGAAGCAATTGGTCATCTAATTCGCGCCTATATGACATGTGACAACCGTCAATTTTCAATATAATTACGAACAGTAATTACGTGCATTTTAGGCTAATTCTCTAACTTAAAAGGGAATTCACAACACTTTTTAGAGGTAAGTCTAGCAAAGCCCAACTAGTGAATGCGTGTAGCATTGCATATTTCGTAATTATAATAATTACGTACAAAACATTTGGAACAAACGCGACAAAAACTATACGACTGTTGGTGAATGAAATTTATTAAATAATAACAAATTATTTAATAACGTTATTATTCATTAAATATTATGTCGATAATATTTACAAAGTATTTCGTACTGTGCAAAACGAACGGTACGCAACGGAACAACGCAAAACTATCCGTCAAACTGAAACAAAATAAAGTTATATTTTTATAACTCAACCAAGGTATTTTTATAAAATACTACAAATAAAAATATATTCGAGAATATATTTACAAAATTATCAATTGAAAATATTATCCCACTTAACAATCGGGTACGCGAACACGGAGCAAAGATACTACGAACGGGAGACGGACCGACCCATTATATAAATGAGCCGGCCCAATAATTGTCTCCATTATTGGAGATCGACTCGCACACACACAAACCAAACATCTATGTCTCGATCTCTTTCTCCCGGTTTGATCTTCAACGAACAACAACAACATTAACAACAACAAGATCAACAAGAGCAACAACAACATGATCATCATCATCTCCTTCGTGTTCATCATCATCACCAACCGAATCATCACTTTTGAGCTCGGTAAAAATCGTCCACTTTTTCCTTGGTTATTTGTGTTTAAATCACTTATATTAACATGTATTAGGGTCCTATAAACGAATTATACCCAAAGATTTTGGTTTGAACTGGTTTTGTATGATGATCGGACGAACAGAGCCTGAAAACGAACCAGGATCCGGCGGATCACCCACCAGATCCGGCGGATCAGGCAAAAACATAAGGATTCGACGGATCCTATATCAGATCCGGCGGATCAGAGCCAAAACACTTCGATCCGGCGAATCACATAACCGATCCGGCGGATCCCCCGTTATATTATGTGATCCGGCGGATCCTAAAGTGGATCCGGCGGATCCTAGTTAAAACAGAGCAAATTAATTTTTCGAATTGCCAAAACAGGGTAGGTTCTCGATGAAAAAATTACTGTAACGGATTTCGCTAAAATTCGCAAGGTCACTCGGAAACGCCCCAATGATCAAAGCTATATTTATAGCCTAGGCAGTTTTAGGCCTTTCGGGGTCGTCTAGGGGTCGAAAATGGCAATTTTCAGTTTTAGACCCGTATTAAATTTTGTAACTTATGAAATAAGATGTAACAAATCATATACGCACGATACGATACACGTTTATACGACTTTTAGAATATGAGACAAACATAATTAAACTTTGGAACTATGTTTTCCAATTTACGCCAACAAGTCGTATACGTTTACAAGACTACAAACTTAAACTACGAACGAATACTTTGAACATAATTGTGTCAACTGAACACTAGCATGGATGGTCTGATACGACATCTACATACTTATACATTTAATCTCATACGTCTAGGGCATTAGGAGATTATTGACTAGGAGTACCTTTGGGCTTAGGCTTTGCTAGCACTCGCACATACCGAGCTCCCGAGGTGAGTTCACAGCCCCATTTTCTACTGTTTTATTGCTTTTAAAAGTTGGGGTGATAAACATAACAAACCGTCTTGCTATAACATGCAACATTTGTTCCTGATTGATGTGTTTGCTTTGGTGCTTATGTGTTTCTTAATGGCTTTGTGTACTTATGTGCCACTGATTATGTGAATGATTGCATTGAATAAATGAGAACAATTGGTGTATACTTTCATCGAATGACTGATTATGTGAGCATTACCTTAGGATATTTGCTTTCCTATAGGTGCTTTGATTTGGACACTTATCTTCCTATAGACTGTGATGAGCAGCTGAATTTGACTAACATGTCAACAACACTTAAATGAACATGGTTTAACAAACCACTTGCAAACATATAAAACCTGTGAATTCACTCAACCATGTGTTGACTTTTACTATGTTTTTCAGGTAACTAGCAGCACAAATAAGACTGCACGCATATGGAGTTAGGCGACCCGCGACTAATTAGGATGCCACATTTTGGGACACTTAAGATTTCTTTGTATATATGATTTACATAAATCATTTTTATGAAATCTTCTTTATAAAGCTGTGTATTTTATACAGATTGTATTTTATAATACTATTTATACGACTTGACGAGTCATAGTGCTTTTGTAAACAAATCTTTTACTCAAATGGCATCTTAATTTACTGTTCAGCAATAATCATAAGCTCTGATCTAGCATGATGTTCAACGTTAACGTCAGCACCCCCGTGTATTTTAATGCTTCCGCTAATCGCGCGTTGACCGCGCTGACCGAATTTGGAGGTGTCACATGACATGACCGATCGGGGGTTTAATGGGAATCAAACTTTACCATTAAATACAATCTTGAAACTTGATTTCATTGGTCTTTTTTGTCTTTATATCTCTCAATCAGTTATACCTTGTTATTCTTTGAGGGGTTAGAATCTTTCTATTCCGTCTTCATAAAAAATAAATAAATAAATAAATAGGAGGACGATGTGACACGATCACTAAAAAAAAATCCTTTGCTACCAATGAAAAATTGCTTCTCATTTTAAATGTTACTGGTTCAAATCCTATCATCCCTACCTATTACTCCTCAAACGAGGGGACATCCCTACCTATTACTACTCAAACGAGGGGATCTAGAAGAGATGTGGGAGAGGTTCCCGTAATTTAGTGTTTTAGCGTGCTAATGGTAGGATTAAACATAAGATTGACACGTGTCCCAACAAGCTCCTACAATGTATTTGGAATTTACCCTTTTCACCCCGATGTTTTTAATTTAAACGTATCTATTAATTATGTCATTAATTTTTTAAACTAGCAACAAAGCCGTACAATGCAGCAGTGTTAATAAAGCGTATAAATGATGTTATTCACATATATTATCTTTTGAATTTAGTTTCAAGATCAACCCATCACATTCGACATTTTTATTGATCTCCATTGATCGATTTGACCCGTATACTACATGATTTTCATGGTTGTTATTTGTTAAATCCGGTTCCAAGCTTTTTTTATTTTAAATATGACAATTGCATTTTATCATGATGTCAATTGTGTATATACTAAAATCATAAAGTTGTTATACATTGATAATTAACAGATGTTAAATATGAAAATATTTTAACTTCAATAGTTTGTAAATATACAAAATTATATTAAAATGCTTTATACATAAAAATACTGATAATATTAAGTAGATCAATAACCCTTTAAGGTTAAATACTTTCCATAAATAATTGTGATTTGATATATTTTTGATTGAAAACCATTATAATTATTAGGAAATAATTAGCAGTAATGGTGGATATGTAATTAGGAGGGGCAAATTTGTCACTTTAATTTATTTTAAGAGTTTAAGATTTAACAATGAAGATGTGTTTATACGTAATTATAGATATAGATAAGATAAACATACCATAACAATCACCATTTTATCCTCTTTTTAATTTGACATCAATGTTGATATATAATTTATGCACAAATAATTTACATATTTGTGATACACATTAATATTGTTTATACTAGTATTATATAACATGGATATACAAAATCTCTCTCTATCTATATATATATATATATATATAAGAAAAGTTGATAAAACCTTAATTAGCACACCTTTAGATTGAACAACTAGCATTTAAACCCGTGTATACACACGGGCCATTTAGTGTAAACAACGTATTATAAAAGTATTTTTTGAATAATGTTTCAAAATAATTGTTAAAATCAAAGTTGAAGTACTTAATTAAGATAACAACAACAACAAAACGAATTACATGTGTTTTAGAATTGAGTTTAAAAAATATACATTTAGTGGCACAACATAATCAAATTCACACAACATAATGATATACCAAATTATGGTTAGTTGTATACATACAATAGACTTTGAGTTATAGTTTAATACTCGTAATTCCCAAGCAATAACCCTCTATGTTTATGTAAATGCAAGGTTTGAATCTTGTACCTTAAATTCCCTTACGTTTTTTCTAATGTTGAATACCCTTGCCATACATCGATCAAATACCTTAGCAACTTATCTAGCAATATTTACTATACCGCAAATCAAATTCATGGGCCAATTTATATAACGTTAGTTTCATATATAGCATTATTTAATTATGTACGATAGTTTAACATGTTTCGATAGACAATCTTAACTTTGAACCCTTCGAATAGTATATTTAAATATAAATATAACATGTACACATAAAAGTTCTCTCATAATTGGTGATTATTTTTTGTTCAACCAATTAATTGAATTGTTTGGTTTGCATTTATTGTTTTTACTATCAAAATAATTATTAATGATTTTTCAGTAGTGAAATTTTTTAAAATGTTTGGATATAAAGGTTGGTGTGATCAAAAACTAAAAGTTTGTTCAATTTTCAACCCGACATTATAAATAGATGTACAATTGATAATGTCTGTGAATTGAAACAAAATAGAAGTTTCGTTTAGCATATAGTAGATTTTAAACCCGTGTAATTACACGGGACGTTGAATCCGTCTTTGAGTTTTTAATAAAATACATGACTTATTCGTGATGGAATCATACATTAGTTAGGAAACTCTAATATTAATATAGATTTGGAATTTAAATAAAATACTTATTATATATTTGTTACAATTATAATGATGATATAATTGCTTTATTTTAATAGATTCTATAATAATAATTTATGATTATGATGTCATTTTTTCCTTAATTTTAGCCAATTGTAACAAATCAAAGAATCTTATTGGCTTCTTTTTTTGTTTTTTTTTTTTTTGGAACGGCAAATAACTCCTTCGGATCAGTAATGGAGTATCATCGTGCCACCACTACTAACCCCACCTAAGAAGAAACCCTCTGGAGAGGCTCGAACCCGAGACCTCTCCATCATTGGGAAAACTCCTTACCTCACTCTTACCACTTGGATAAGATGTCATTGGCAAGAGTCTTGTTGGCTAATTGTAAATTTGATGACATCATAAGGTTATTCATATATTATATTTAAGATAAGATGATGTCATTAGTTTGGATAATTGTGTTGCAAATTACTAATATGCCCCTTATTCAAAATTAATAAATTCTGTGGTTTTCCTTTCCACGCTTCAGACACAACCCTGCGCGTGTTTCATCTTCAAGGGCTTTCTACATAGGATACGCCGTGATTTAATTCTGCCTCGTCGATTCTTATGCCTCTCTTCCATCTATCTCGGTTTTATCAATTCACAACCAGGTATGCGATTTCAATTTGCTTTTGATGTATGAAATTAGGGTTCACAAAACTCAGTCAGATCATGATTTTGTTTGAATATACGATATTTGTTGATGTTCTACATATGAATCGCCTTAAAAATATACCTGCATCTGAGATATATTTCTTATCTGCCAAATACCTTCTTGTAATCTCCGATTCCAATATTTCCTCCAATAAAACTTCTAAGGACCCATTTGAGGGTGGTTTTGCATTTGCGTCTCCGAGGTGGAGGAGGGACGAAATTATCAGTAAATTGAGACCCAAATGGAGAAAGGGAATTTTGATACTAAACTTTGATTCCATTGGTTTGATGCTTCTTTGGCTTTTTGTTGTTTTCCATTTCCACTTTGAAAGCACCATTATACTAAAGGTTGCAAGTAAATGCCACACTAGCAGCACTTCACGTAACATAGAATTCATACGCGTGCCTTATGGAGTTAGGCAGGAGGTTTTACTTTTTTATCTTGTAACTTGAAAAATTATATTCAATGTAACATGGGGCCATGCTAGGTGTACCACTAAAAGTTTATTCATTTATATGTTTTTAGACATCTAACTCAATGTTTGATAAAGGTTTGAATTGTCCAGTAGTACTATCATGATCTGAAAAAGAAACTGACATTCCACAGTTAGTTTTACATTTAATAAGTTTTCTTACATATAGTCATATATATAAGAAAACTCTTAAAAGATTTCCCCTCTTGATTAAAAGATAAGTCTTCTAATTATTGTGTTTTGTTTACTTAGGTGTCGAATATGCAGGCCCTTAGAGGTGAAATTTAAGGAGCATAAGTTTATCTGTTTGTTTACTTTCTGCCTTTGAGTAATCAAATTGATCATAACATCAACAATTACTGTTACATCGATCATGTTGTGATGGGTATGCAAAGATGGTCATTATTAAGTTGATGTTTTTTTATTGGGTATGTTTTGTTATGCTAAGTAACTTCATGATTAGTTATGTTGGTATGTTTTGTTTACTTTTGTTGATTTTTATGATGTTAAAATGGTTGATTTGTGTATGTGGTGTAATTTGTATTTAGGGATGTTTATATTGTATGTTTGTGAACTCTGTAATTAGAGATTTTTACATCTTAGGGTTTATATTATGATGCTTAAGCTTTATAAGTAGTTTATATGCAACTGCAACAGTAAAGTTGATTCTTGCCAAAATGAAAAGTTGAATCGTTCTACTTTTTGCATTGGTGACTTTGTGCAGGAAGTGTTAACGATGGTATTTACTAACTCTTACATTTGTATGAAAAGGCTCATGCTTGGGTAGCAACTTTTGTCAAAAGCTAAGTAAGATGGTTAAAAAATGTGATTGCTTTTTAATCAAGTATTTATAATGGCTTTGTTTTGTTTCCTGAAGATTTAACAAGTTTATGGACTGTATAATATTGGTATAGTGTTCCTACACATATTCATAAGCTTGTCTACTTGAGGTTGTGAAAAAGTTAGGATATAATTGAAAAATTTACAAGTTTCTGCTTATCTTTCAGCAGAATTTTTTATTATTTTGTACTTGGTGCAATTTCTATGATATGAAAAACTGGTGATCGTGTAGTCAATGCTACTGATTATGTTATCTTCTTACGAATTGTAGGTTGAAGCTGAGGAACAACCTGAAATGTCTGAGGCCTATGCAATTTCTGTTGTATCTTTCTTCGTTTTCTTCAAGGAACAACCTGTGCCTTATTGCACAGGAGACAGGGAATTCTTCATTCATCATATAGACTTCCTCACAAAAAGGTACGCGTGTATTGTTCTTTTCATCTCACTGTTTTTTATAACAGCAAGCGAATGAGTAATATATGAGTATTTTAATTGTATTCTATTTAAACTCAAGTTTCATGTTATGCAGTTACAATTTAAGTCTAACAAAATCATTCTAAAGGGCTGCTGCCAATAAGGCATGTGCCATAATAATCTTGCCGACACATTAAGACTGAAAGGTAAAGTTTTAGTCCTAAATCCATATTTATATATTGCTATTGCTTGGTTTGTGAGTAAGATTTCTATTAGAATTATTCTCACTGTATATTTAAAAGACCATAATCACTCAGCTATTTTCCCTAAAAGTCTCACTAACCTGCTTTGCATAGCAATCTAAAAAACTCCTCAATCTAAATAACCATGACCACATATGAACTCATTATTGCCAATATTATCTTTCATTTAAAACTCTTCGTAGATAATGCATGAAATTCTTTTAACCATTTAAGAAGCATACTATGATTCTTTATCTGACATATGCATGGTACCTTTTTTTAATAAGGGATCTGACTGTAAGCCTATTACGACTCTTTGAAGTTGATATTGGTCTCAAGTTTCTCGTATATGCAAGGTTAGGCATTCATTATGTTCTTTATATAAAAGAACAATAAGTAATCGCACTAAATCCTAGAACTGGGAAAAGTACACCATAGGCGCATCCTTGATACAACAATGTGGTGGTGGTAGTATCGACCCATTAATTGTGAATCGGTCGATCTGGGTTGTATTGTTTAGTTAAATGTAAGGCTGAGAAAATAAAAGTGTAGCAAGGAAAAGAACAGGTCAATCAGTAGAAGGTCGTGAAAGTGTATTTGTAATGCCTAAAATCTCCTACATGACCAGATAGATTATACCATCATTATAGTATAGTAATTTAATACTTCATACATGTTTAAGACGTTTATCTTTCTTGAATAAGGAAGATCACGAATAGTATGGTAAGTGATTACCAATTTTATTTTTCAATAGGATATACAATTAGCAAATGAGTAGGAGCTGAAAAAATTAGCTAGGGATATTCATGCTATAGATTTTTCATCAATAAAGAGAATGTAGATAAGCGAACTAACACAACTGAGAGAGTGTGACATCTGCAGCTCATACAATGGTAAAAAGACACATACTTGAACTGTTTATTCTTATTGTGAATTTTAGAGAACTTATGTAATACATATTAAGGAGCAAACTATTTGTGTACTTGGACTGTAAATAAAATAGTCTTGTGATTTGATCATAAAGAATCCAGTGTAGCATAATATTGTTCATATGTTATTCTCTTTGTGGTCAAAGGTTCACACCATTTAAAGAAATTATGTCTTGATCATTTGCTCTTTACGTACATGTGATGTAGCTAGCTGAAGTTTGTCAACGGACAACCCCTTTACCCGCAGTGCTGCAGCAGCGGAGGTTTTCGCAGATACCCTACCTCTCATTCACTCGGTTCTTGATGGTTACAATGTATGCATCTTTGGATATGGTCAAGCTGGATCTGGAAAAACAAGTACAATGGTAACATATATAGTACGTTACTTTGAATATCAATATATGTCACCAAAAAATATATGTATAATACTTTTGCATTTTGTTCATCTAGACTGGACCAAAGAATCTTATAGAGAACAATCAAGGAGTTAACTATAAGCCTAACGTATATAGTATGTTACTTTAAATATCCAGATATGTCACCAAAAAAGTATGTTTAAAATACTTCTGCAATTTGTTCATCTACAGTGCAGTGGACCAAGGAGTTAACTATAGGGCGATGAGGGATTTGTTTCTTCATGCGGAACAGAGGAAGGATACCTTCAATATGAAGTTTATGTTCAAATGATTGAGATTTATAATGAGCAAGTTCGGGATCTGGTTGATACCGTAGTATTAAGCAAGAGATATCCTTTTCTGTCTGCCTTATGTTTACACTTGAGAACTACGACATATATATCTAAATGATAACATTTCATGAGTTGGTGTCACATGGTTGTTTACACTTGAGAACTCAAGATGTCATTTGAACAATATTTTTGTTAGTCTGATGTTTTAATTTCCATCAATTGTAGTTGTTTGACGGTACACATCCAAGAGACCTAATTAGAAGTTGTTGTTCTTGGTTGTACGCAGTTGGTTGATCTATCAGGGAATGAAAGTGTGGACAAATCTGAAGCGACTGGGGACTTATTAAAAGAGGCACAACAAATCAATAAATCTCTTTTAGCATTAGGTGAAGCGATTACATTTCTTGCCCAAAGAATTCACACTTGCCTTACAGAAACAACAAACTCATCTTATAACTTCAAGATTCACTTGGTAAAACAACATGATTATAAAGCTTTGGCCTTTGATAACCATTATTCTCTATCGTCTCCAAGTATAAATCTTTTTTTTCTTTTTTGTCTTCTGCATGTATTACTAGGTGGGTAGGCAAAGACACTTGTGTTTATTCACATAAGCTCGGAATTCAATGTTGTTGGATAAACAGTTAGGACACTTACGTTTGCACAGCGAGAGGCAAGTGTTGAACTTGGTGCAGCCCAAGTACATAAACATAGTTTAGATGTGAAAGACCTCGGAGAACAGGTTTTCTCACATGCTCTACGCTATTTGTGAAAGTTGATCTTTGTTTTTGTTCAAATTTGTTTGAGATTAAGAGTAATATTTCCTGTTTTAGATTGTTTATTAAGGCGCCTCTTGCAAAGAATTAAGGGGATTGGGAAGGCGTGCAACACTAAGCATCTGGAAGTCCAGGTGGTGAGCTATCATCTCATTCCCCTTCTAACGTACTGCCTATAGAGATTCATCCAGTGAGCTGAACTGTCGAAGAGTCGTAGGGAACCAAGGATGGATGTTGGCAAAACTAAGGTAATCTAGAAGTTCAATGAATTAGATCAACCACAATGGCATATGTACTACAGTTAGTTTGGTCGATCTATATCGAAATCATTAATTGTTGATGGATGTAGAGAGAATTCACAGGGAATCAAGTGACCTCCATCATGAATCAATTGTTGGAATCTTGGATCGGTATCTTCTAAATCTGATATCTTTATGTTTTCTTATTTTTTGTTAAATTAATTTCAATATGGATATAAGATTCATTCCTTTCTGACTCAATTTGTCTTTTGAAAAATACGAATATGATTTTTGTGGTTGTTTATGTATGTTTCAAAATCTATTATTCATGTATGCATATATGAGCAATGTACAAGTGATTTTCATGTTCTTATTCAGAAGGTTAAAAGTTGGGAATGTGTCCCTCATGTAATCACTTTATAAGGTCTTATTGAAAAAGTTTATTTGTGCAACATCTACTCTTAAATATAAATAAACTGTTAGATTAGCTGTGCATTGTACTATGCAAAAGAACTAAGATTATATGATGTTTTTTCTCTTAAAAATGATGCACTGATTACGCATCTGTGTAACACTATGATTTCAGACTTTGGTGACTTTAGCTATAGAAGCAAAGGGGAAGGAAATGCAAGTATATATGTTTGATTTTAGGCTCTTTCCCATGAACATATAAAAGTGAAAAACTAACAGCAGCATGATATTTGTATTAATACAGTGGACGCATCGTATTTGAACGAGCAAGGGTTTAAAATTGTTGGATATGGCTGCACGAAATGCATTGGCAATTCAAGGGAGTTTGATGAATATGTTGGTGCTGCGATAGCTAATAATGGTATATATATATATATATATATATATATATATATATTGTGAACACTTCTTATTTTGAGCTAATTAAGAAAGTTGTGGCTAGAGGTGACAATTCAGCCCTATTTACTGATGAAAGAGTCAATTTAGGTTATGTTGGCTAAAATTAGAATAATAATTGGCAAAGATTTTAAGGGTAAGCTGGATTGATATGCCAAAATTGTATTTTAAATTTATAAAACATCACAAACTATTTTGTTGAAAAAATCAGTTTTTATATGAAAATGGTATTGTTTTTGTAGTCATATTTAACACTGTTCATAACGATTTTAATATCTGGTTCAAAATTTTATGGGTCAACCATATATGGTTCTAGCTGCACAAAAGTTATCTATATTGACCTGAACCTATTTTATAGGGTCAACCTAATATCCGGCTAACCACACCCTTTTTGCCATCTTTAGTTGTAACCATCACTTCCTTCTCATCGTTGTGCTATGTATATAATGAATGTGTATATGACCTTCTGGTGATGTTTGCAGATATCATTGCATCAGCTGTTCTATCTGGGAACTGAAACTTTGAGGGGCGTGTTCATGCACAGACAAGAGCAAACTATCTTGCGTCGCCTCCTTTGGTTGTTGCCTATGCCCTTGCTAACACGGTAACTACTTCACATAATATAACCTAAACAGTCTATTTAATTCCATAATATTGCATTAAAAGATCCTTAGAGTAGAGAAATGTGCCCCCCACCCCCTTATAAAAAGGGTTATATGATTGTTCTAGCGTAGTGAATGTCCATTTTTGTTTCCCAGGTTGATATTGATTTTGAGAAAGAACCAGTTGGAGTTGGAAAGGATGGAAATAGCTTTTATTATAGTGATATCTGGCCCTCTACCAAAGAAATTTCCGAGGTGAGTAATTTTGTGGTACTATTAATGTGCTATTTAAGTTTGCCAAAGCTATTTTGTTACAAAAATGATCTAAAATTTTCTATAGCTTCGATTTAGAAGGTTTTATACATTTGAAAACACTTCGATCTAGAAGCTATTTTGACCCACTTACCTGTTAGTTAAAACCTTTAGCTCAACCCATAGAACCCTTTTATGAGCAAAAACTCAATCCAATTTGACCCATTTATTTTTAAATGGGTCAAAGCTGCTTCATCTATCAAATGCAAATCGTCCAAAGATGGTACATATCCCTACAAGAGAGACTTTCAGTTTTTGATGCATCATAAATAAGTTTCTGGATATAAGCATTATTAATAATGGATCATTGTCACCATAAAAACTTCTTTTGAGAAATCGGTATATTACTGTGTTTTTTACTAAAGCTAGCAATTTCAGCTGATTTACTTCATGAGGCGATTCAGGTTATGTTCAATCTCTAATGGGTCAAATGGGTGAAATATCGTCCATTTTATTCATAAATAAAAAAATCTTCAAATTATTTAACTTATGAATTTTAAATATTATGAGTAATCTAATATATTGGAAAAGAAGTGCTTTTTAGATCATCTTAACCTAACCCTATCGTAACCATTTCGAGCCTTACAAAAAAAAAAGTGTTTTGACTGGTTGCCCAAGCTGTGGGACCAGCCCATTTCAGAAAACCTTCGTGTTTTGACAGGTTACCTAACCTATGTTTAACAACCTATGTTTAACTGAAACCACCATTCATTCCCATTTTCAGAGGTACAAGGCTGCTGGTCAGGATACAATTGTGTTGGCGGGAGCAGAGTATGGAAGTGGAAGTTCTAGGCTGCCAAGGGTCCTATGTTATTGGTAAGTTGGGATATTTACATATTTATCCTTCACAACTTTTTGCTCGACTTCTCTTTCTAATGGTTAATTGGTCATAATACTATACCACATGGGGGTTTATAATACGTCCACCTGTTCAAATTAAAAGTTTAATTGCAATTGACTAATAAACTTTTGAAATCTATATAAGTTTATACAATATATTTTGGTCAACCCAAACTACCTACGTCTAACGAAAGTATGCATTTGACATGAACCCGTTTCAACTCTTATGCAGGAGTCGATGAAGGATTATGATGCGGACTTAGAGAAATTAGCTTAGTAGCTTTTGAGTCTGTTGTACGAGAGTCTTGAATTGGAGAAAGGTTGTTTACAGGAAGCATTTTATGGCTCAAATGGTCCAGATTATGGAACCAAGGATAAACAACTTCCCATCACGCCTACCCTTAACTACTAATTATGTTTACCTTCACCTTACGCTTGTGATCATGACTGCTTGTGGAGACCAGAGTTTCGACTACGAACTTCCAGCTCTTTACATCAGGGAATTGTTGTTGTCATTGGTCTTTAGTAAAGATCCATATAAGAAAGCTACATTAGTTGACAACTTGGGGATACATTTTTTAAAGAAGCATAATGTGGTAGTGGCAGACAACTATGAGTTTTTGGTAGTTGATTTTTGATTGAGGCAGTTACATGTTTATTTATATCACAATCATTTGGGTTGTTTTCATCTCAAATGGGTCAAAGTAAATGGTTTACCTAAATGGGAATGAGTCGACAGGATTGAAAGTTGCTCATACTCTACTTAATGCATGTTTAGTATTTAAATTTCTAACTCTTAGGATATAGATTATTAGTGTATTGTATTATGCAATATGTTAAAGTACAATATGATATAATTCTGGTGAACTTTTCTTCTTATGATTATGTGATTAATATAAGTCATTGTGTTGTGCAGTTTTCAGTTGGGCGTTTCTATCGTTTACTGAAACAAAGCCGTTTAGCCTGCAGCCATCTTGGAATACTTGACCGCATAGGTACTTGAGTTGGCTGGAAATGCAAGCAAGGATCTTAAAGTGAAGTGTATCACACCAAGGCACTTGTAATTCGAGGTGATGAAGAACTTTGTATTCTAATTAAAAGAACCATAGCTGGTGGAGGAATCATTCCTCACATCCACAAGTCATTCATCAACTAATCTACCAAAGATTAGCTAGATTGTCTGATTTATTGAATCTCTCTAATAGAGCTTACATGTTTAAGGTCAAAGGTTGGTGTTTGTGATGAAAACAAGTGGAGTAGGAAAAAAAAAAAAAGAGTTTTCCCCAACTTAGACCCATATAACTATACGTGTATTTACATATTTCCCTTACTAATGCTTAAGATTAATTAAATTGTGCATAACTGTTTTTTAGACATGCTTACTACAGTAAAACATTAAAGAGCCCCGCAAATTTTGCGGGTTATAAACTAGTTTTTATTTATAGAACAAAATATTTGGGTCATGTTAATTCGAGTACATAATTTTGATCTATTGTTAATTATTAGATTAATTAATATCAATATATATGTTATTACAAAATTACGAAGTACCTATAAATTTGGAAATAGTTAACGTATAATCCCCATGTAGATCTGGGATTGAGATTTTCTTTCCTTTTATTTCATGATGGCCTCCACAACATTTTTGGTAACAATAAACCACGGGAACAAATATAAATATGCATATTATATCTGTAGTTTCATTAACGAAGACAATTTAAAGCCTTCAAAGATAAAACAAACTACTGCCGATCAAGTTTTTTTCACATCTAACAGTTTAAGGTACGTAAATCACAATTATGCATATTTCAACTTTAATTAAGTACTGTTTTGGTATTAGAAGTGTGTTTAGTTCGGTCGATGGGTTGAGTTTTCTGGAGACGTTTTGAAACTATGGATCGATGAGTCTCTTTATCGATGTCAATACTTGTTTTTAGAAGTTAAATAAAAGTTGTTCACTACAAAACGATTGTGTGCAGTGATAAGAAGTGTTTGAAACTTATACATGCATGAAAACATAAAAGCTAGAATCTAGGTATCAGAATTGAAACTGGAATCTTGGTGTTAGTTGTAGTATTATGTAAAGTTAGATTGCTGTTGTTGCTGGGTTTTTGGTTGTTGGTGGATCGGTTTAATTATGACTGCGACAAGGTTTTGTGTTTTTAATGCGTGCTTCCAACAAGGTGGATCTGCTTTGGTGTGTTTTTTTTGTCAGTATACGTAGAGTGAACCCAATGGTCTTTTTGTCCTTTTTTTGTTGTTGATAGTTTGAGCTTGTTTTGTAGTGGTCTAATTTTGTCGTGTAGTTTTTCAAGTGTTTGCTGCATGCATGGCTCTTATTGCTACTTGTAGCTTCGGTTTTTTATTTTTTATTTATTTATTTGTTTTTGCTCCTTTGAGGCTTTTTTAGCCTCCTACTGTTATACTCTTTGTTTTTGGTATATACGTCTACCTATTCTAAAAATTTTATTATGTTGGTGAAAGAAAATCTATTCCAACCTTATTTCCGCACTTAATGACACTACTAGAAAATGGAGCATCAACTACGTATTTCCAACAGAATAATTCTATTGGAAATTTCCGAGGATGTACTGACTAATTTCCAACGAAAAGCTAACCCAAAAATTACGGAATCTTTATAAGGGATTACTGACGGATTACCGAGGAATTCCTTACAGATTCCGTTTCCTTGGAAAACCGTCGATCAATAGCAATAATTTGTGATGGATTTCCAACAAATTAGCCATAAATTCTCTAATTTGAAGGAAATCCCTTACAGAGACCACAATTTATATTTTAATTAAATAAACCGTTGAAAATTTGTTGGAAGTATCTTTGTTTTCCTAAGGATTTCCAACGAAAAGTAATTCAAACCAACATGTTTAAGAATATAAAGTGTTCCTTGGAAATCTCTCGCAAAGTTAAATATTGTTCCAACGAATTTCCTATAGATCTTTCTGATCCAATGTATATTGAAAGAGTATTTACGATCATTGGAAATCCCTTGGAAATTATCTAATATTCCAATGAATTTCCAATGATTCTAAATGAAAAAAAAAAGAAATGTAAATATTTGATAATTTATATATGTAATTCAACATTTATTATCTTTAATAATGATAAATTTCTAATGTGCATGTAGGCGCACGCACATACATATATCTATATATACACACAAACAATGTATATACATATACACTTATAAATGCTGATATAGATGTAATAATGTATGTTAATATCTTTGTATATAGGTATGTTCATTGATATCGCTCATTTTGTATAAGTTTATCTTTAGCGATATCATTGTTTTTGCATTCATTTTAAGTGGACTTTATGAACTTTTGGTACTTATTTTGCTTAAATTGAATTACAGGCGTTAATATTGAAGAATCGTCGTTTGGACTGCAATTTGGTTATGATTCGAGCAAGTTTGTAAAGTGTTGAAGTCTCGAGTTTAAATCTGGTCTGCTGGAAAATAGCTTGAAGCCGCCGGCTTGGGGAGTGTAGCAGCCGGGTCCTAGGATTCAAAAGAAGCCGGCGGGTTGATTAACCAAGCCGCCGGGTTTGTATGCTAACCAGCCGGGTGATTGAGGCTAGCCGCCGGGTGAATTAACTTTTCCTTCATTTGTTGGTCACAGAGAAATTCGGCTGTTTAAACCCTGTAGAAGCCGGCGGGTTATCCTTCTAGCCGCCGGGTTGTGTTTCTTAGAATGACCCGCCGTGTTTATCAACAAGCAGCCGGGTTCCTTAAAATTCAAAGGACCCGCCGTGTTGTTATACTAACCCGCCGGGTAGTTTGGGCGGCAGATCACTTTTTGGCTAGAAAAAGCACTTTTCACTATTGAATCTCACCAACTTTTCACACACGAAAAACACACACGAAAACCAGTCACTAGGTGGCGATTTTGGTGTTCTTGAAGGTTTTCTTTCATTTTCTTGAAGATTTCCTTTGGTGTAGCATCTCTCGGTTACTAACAATCATCATCCCGACATTGTAAGAACTCGGTTTGCATTTTTATCCAAACATAATCATGATTTCCTTGGTTTCTTTGATGTTTTGTGTGTATGATGATGTGATTATGATGGTTGGCTAGGTTTTGTTATACTTGCTTGGATGAACTAGTTAGTGACTAGGGGTGTTATATTTGGTGTTTGATTTATGCTTCGAGTTTAAGATTCATCCATAAATTTGTATGTAACTAGTTGATGTGGTTTAACTTGTGGGTATTTTGACTAAACAACTATGGCGAATGTTTGTTGTTTAATAAAAATACTTGTCATTTGTATGAAATGTATGAATGAATCTATTTTAGCGAATGCGAAAATTATTACAAGTGAAGCTAGTTAACTAGTAGGATTTGAGTTAGCGAATTTGGCGAATGTCTTTCGTTTGGATGAATCATAAACTCTTTTAACTCAAACTCGTGTTTAATCGACTACTTGTGTATTTGAGCTTGATGTCAATTAATTAACTTGTTTGATAATTTGCTAATAGATATAGCGAACGTTTTCTATCTAGTGAGTTGTTGTCAACTTTTTGTCTATAAATTGTTGAACTTGATTGCGGATGTGGTTTTGGAATAGGTTAACAAGTTAAGCTCAAATATGCAAGTAGGTAACTATGGCGAATGTCCGTTATTTGATTGAATCATGGGTTTGTAAATTGAAGTTGAATTATTAGGTGATGGCGAATGTTAAGCCTAGGTTTGATGGAAAATTGTTTGCATAAAATAACCGGTTTTAACTTTACACCCCGAAATCACTAACGATCTAATCCAAGCAAGTATAGTTTTTAATATTTGAAAGTTCCAAATCAATCACTTTGACTCTAAAGAGTCCACTTGCCTAGTTTAACTAAAATTTTGTAGTTTTAAGCAACGTGACAATTCGGTCACACAAACCAACCACATTTTATTTTCTCTTTTTAAATTGCTCACACTTCTATTGATCATCCAATCTAGTTCCCTGTGTTCGAACCCGAACTTACCCAACTAAACTACCACACGATAGGGTCCAATGCCCGGTTGTGTTTTGGTCTAGCTCGGTACTTTCTTGTTCACTTTTCAACGATAATTTTATAACTAGATTCACCACATCAAGTTTTTGGCGCCGCTGCCGGGGAGCTTGATTTGTGAAAATTGATTTAAGTGTGATTAATTGATCATTTCTAGAATTTATTCTTGGAAGTTACCTTTGTTTGTATTGCGCCAGTGCGTTTATGGTTTTATCGTTTGTGTACTTTTAGGTGTGATTTGGTAGTGGATGAACACAAGGAGCTCCGGTAAAGAGCTTCTAAGTCCTTTGTCCAATCCGGAGAAGACCAAAAAGAATAAACGAAGGAGGAAACCAAAACAAAGATCATCGGAATCATCTAGTAGTCAAACGGATACCGATACATCTTCGGGAAACACCATTGAGGTGGAAGAAACTTTTGTAGAGGAAATTCCATCACCCGAAGAAGAACCTTCAACACCATCCGAAGGTGAAGAAGAGATGGCGGATGAGGATGATACTCCTATGTTCTCACGGACGAGAACCGTGGCACCGACACCCGAGGCGGCCATACGGGTTCAAGATATTGAAAATGATAATTTCTCTTTGAAGGGGCATCATATGCAACTCATTAGAGATAAACAATTCGACGGAAGGGTGCGGGTTGATCCACACCAACACATTGCTAGCTTTCTTGAAATCGGGAGCTATTTCAAGTATGGGGCAAATATGGATGAAGTGATTCGCCTACGGACGTTTCCTATGTCACTTTGTGGCGAGGCAAAGATTTGGTATCAAGAATTGGAACCAAACACCATCACTACTTGGGATGAGATGAGGGAAGCATTCGTTAGACGATTTTATCCTCCGGCTTTGGCCGAAAGACTTTTGAATGAGATTAGAGCTTTCAAACAACAAGAAGGCGAAACTTTGGTAGAGGCATGGTGTCGGATGAAAGAAATGTTGAGGAATTGCCATGGTCACGATTTGAAGAAGAGAGAAATCATTGGGTTATTCTACAATGGTCTTAACTTGGATTCGGCAAGTATTCTTGATGCCTCGGGAGGAGGTCAATTCCTTTACAAGACACCGAATGAAGCGTGGAAGCTTCTTGAAGACAAAGTTATCCAAAGCTTAAATTGGGCTAAGGATAAAGGAGGAAAACCGGTTAAAAAGCATGTTGCATTCGCCGAGGGTACTAGTAGTGGAAGTGGAAGCTCCAATGACTCGGCCATGATGAAAGAAATCAAGGCTCTATCTTCTAAGTTTGATGCACAATTCAAGACTATCAAAGGTGAAATCAAAGAGCTTAGAGATGGTTGCGGTAATTGTGGCGGAAATCATGCCACGGCTAATTGTGCACAAGACGATTTGCCAATGGTAGGAGGTGAGGAAGGTGTTAACTTTCTTCAACAAGGTAATTATCAAAGCGGAAACTACCAACGAGGGGGTTATCAAAACCGAAATTCGGGAGGTTACCAAGGCGGAGGCTATAACCAAAACCAAAACCAAAACCAAATCCGATTTTCTAGACCTAACCAACCTTACAACCAAAACTCCAACCAATCTCAAAACCAATCATACAATCAAAACCAATCAATCAATCAAAACCAATCCCAAAACCAACCTTACAACCAAAATCGACACCAAAGCCCATCTAGAGAACAACAACCACCACTGGTTCAAAAACAAGAACCAACATTGACTCCAATGGAACAAATGATGAAGGAGTTTATGTCAAAGCAAGAAACCGCCACCGAAAGGATGAACAATCAAATGACAAATATTCGGTTGAGCATGGAACAAGGGCAAAAGAATCAACAAGCTTCAATCCAAGATTTGAAGCGGAAAATGGAGAGGTTGTCCGAGGGACAAAGTAGTAGGCCAACCGGTGGCTTACCGAGTAATACACAACAAAACCCAAGACCACAACCTTCACCCTTTAGCGGTTCAAACCTTACCAACCACCACCCGCGAGAAATGAGCATGTGAATGCTATAACCACAAGAAGCGGAAAGGAGCTTCCACCACCTCAAACCAAGGACAAAAATGTTTCTAACTCTTTTGTGCAGGAAATTGAGGAGGAAGACAATGAAGAGAATGTTGATGCTCCTACACCAACGGTCACACCGGTGTCACCTACTCCGGTTGTATAAACCTACAAGCCGAAGATTCCTTATCCCCAAAGGTTAAGGAAAGAAAAGATTGCGGCTCAATATGGAAAGTTTGTGGACATGATCAAGGGCATTCGAATCAATGTGCCTTTGGTTGATGTATTAGCCGGGATGCCGAATTATGCCAAATTCATCAAGGATTTGGTGAGCAACAAAGAGAAATTGTCGGAGGCTTCGGCCATGTTTTTGAATGAGGAATGCTCGGCACTTGTCCAAAACCAAATTCCACCCAAGCTTGGAGATCCCGGGAGTTTCATCATTTCTTGTACATTGGGTAAAATCATCACTTGTGATGCACTTGCGGACCTAGGTGCTAGTATAAATTTAATGCCATATTCACTTTATGCTAAATTGGCCCTAGGATCCCTAACCCCCACTCGCATGAGTATCCGTCTTGCCGATAGATCTTTCCAATATCCCGTTGGGATTGCGGAGAACATGCTAATAGAGGTAGGGCAATTTACCTTCCCGGTTGACTTTGTTATCCTAGAAATGGAGGAGGATAGTAAAGTGCCCTTGATTTTAGGACGACCCTTCCTACATACCGCGGATGTCATAATTGGAGTTAAAGATAAGAAATTGACCTTGGGGGTGGGTGATGAAAGGATTGCGTTCACGGTCGATAAGGCCATGAAGCATCCTTATTCTAATGATGATTCGTGTTTTAGAATTGATGTGATAGATAATGCGGTGGAGGAAGAATTGGAAAGCTTGCTTGGATTGGAATCGGAGCTTGTTGACTTGCTAGAGTCAAATGTTGAAGGAATGACCGAGGAGGAGTTGGTCATGAGCATGGAAGAGACAAATGACGAAGAAGAGCTCGAATGTGAGGATGCTTTTGAGGAGCTCACAAAGGATGATAATATGAGGATCAAAACGTCATTGGAGGATCCACCACGTGATTTGGAGTTGAAAGAACTTCCAAGTCATTTGGAGTATGCTTACCTCCATGAGGGAAATCTCCTACCCGTAATAATCTCCTCCTCCCTTGTGAATGATGAAAAACTTAAATTGTTAAATGTACTCAAGGCTCACAAAAGAGCTTTCGCTTGGCGGACATCCGACATACCGGGAATAAGCCCATCCTTTTGTAAACACAAAATTAATTTTGTTGATGATTTTAAACCCGTTGTTCAAAGACAACGGAGGCTTAATCCCAATATGGTGGATGTGGTCAAGAAAGAAGTAATTAAGCTTCTTGATGCGGGTATTATTTACCCCATTGCGGATAGTTCTTGGGTGAGCCCGGTACATTGTGTGCCGAAAAAGGGGGGCATGACCGTTGTGGCTAATGAGAAAAATGAAATGATACCCACACGGACGGTCACGGGTTGGCGTGTATGCATTGACTATAGAAAATTAAATGATGCTACACGAAAGGACCATTTTCCCCTCCCATTCATCGACCAAATGCTTGAAAGGCTTGCGGGCAATGAATTCTATTGCTTCTTAGATGGGTTCTCGGGATACTTTCAAATCCCCATAGACCCCGAAGACCAAGAAAAGACCACATTCACTTGCCCTTTCGGTACCTATGCCTATAGGAGAATGCCCTTTGGTCTTTGCAATGCTCCCGCCACATTCCAACGTTGTATGATTGCCATTTTTCACGATATGGTTGAAACTTCCATGGAAGTCTTCATGGATGATTTTTCGGTATTTGGCGATTCATTCGAGTCATGTTTAAGAAACTTGGATAAAATGCTCGAGAGGTGTGAGAGAGCCCACTAAGTCTTGAATTGGGAGAAATGCCATTTCATGGTGAAAGAGGGCATAGTGTTGGGTCACAAAGTGTCGGGGTTGGGTATTGAAGTTGATAGGGCTAAGATTGATGTTATTGCCAAATTACCTCCTCCGACCAATGTTAAGGGCATTAGAAGTTTTCTTGGTCATGCCGGTTTTTACCGTAGATTCATTAAGGATTTTTCGAAGATCACCCGTCCAATGACTAGGCTACTTGAAAAGGATGCCCCTTTTGTGTTTGATGGACCATGTTTGAGTGCATTTTCGACCCTTAAAGACCATTTGACCAAGGCACCTATCATAGTCTCACCCGATTGGTCCAAGCCCTTTGAACTCATGTGTGATGCAAGCGACTTTGCCTTAGGAGCCGTCCTAGGACAAAGGATTGATAAACATTTCAAACCTATTTACTTTGCTAGCAAAACCTTGAATGGGGCCCAACAAAACTACACAACCACCGAGAAAGAATTGCTTGCCGTCGTATATGCCTTTGACAAATTTAGGCAATATCTTGTGCTATCTAAAACCGTAGTTTTCACCGACCATTCGGCTTTAAAGTATCTTTTCAACAAACAAGATGCTAAACCCCGTCTCATCCGTTGGATTCTTCTTTTACAAGAATTCGACATTGAGATTAAGGATAAAAAGGGAGCCGAAAACCTTGCCGCCGATCACTTGTCAAGATTGGAAAATCCACATCTTGAGAAGCAAGGCGATACTAATATTGATGATTCCTTTCCCGAGGAATTTCTTTTGCAGGTAGGTGATGAAAACAAGGATGAGGAAGCACCATGGTATGCCGACTTGGCAAACTATTTGGTTGGTGGAGTTTTGAGGAAGGGCATGAGTCACCAAGAGAAAGACAAATTTTTCTCTAACTTGAAGCATTATTTCTGGGAGGAGCCGTATTTATTCCGCGTTTGTGCAGATGGCATGGTGAGAAGATGTGTTTCGGGGGCTGAAACAAGAAAGATTTTGGATGAATGTCACTATGGGCCCACAGGTGGACACTATGGTCCCTCGGTCACCGCGAAGAAAGTGTTTGATGCGGGTTTCTATTGGTCGACGATCTTCAAAGAAGCAAACACTTTGTGCCAAACATGTGATGCGTGTCAAAGAACCGGAAACATCTCCAAAAGGGATGAAATGCCACAAACTAGCATCCAAGTTTGCGAAGTATTTGATATTTGGGGCATAGACTTCATGGGACCGTTCCCACCTTCGTTCAAAAATGAATACATTCTTGTGGCGGTTGATTATGTGTCCAAATGGGCGGAAGCTAAGGCTTTGCCAAAGAATGACGCTAGTGTGGTCATTGATTTCTTGAAAAGCCTATTTTGCCGATTTGGGATGCCCAAAGCGTTGATTAGTGACCGGGGGACTCACTTTGCGAATGCTCAATTGGAAAAAGTTCTCAAGAAGTATGGGGTAAATCACCGGTTCTCGACTTCCTATCACCCACAAACAAGTGGTCAAGTCGAGAACACTAACCGTGCATTGAAAAGAATTTTGGAGAAGACGGTGAAAGACAAACGGGCCATATGGTCCAAAAAGCTTGAAGATGCATTGTGGGCGTTTCGGACCGCCTACAAGACACCTATTGGAACGACCCCGTACCGGTTACTTTATGGGAAAACTTGCCATTTACCCGTTGAAATTGAGCATAAAGCTTATTGGGCGCTCAAGAATTGCAATTTGGATTTGATCGAAGCGGGTGAGAAAAGGATGTTGCAACTTCACGAGTTGGATGAGCTCCGGTTGCAAGCTTATGAAAATTCTCGTCTCTACAAAGAACGCACCAAGGTGTTGCACGATCGTAAGCTAAAGATGAGAAAAGAATTCAAAGCCGGTGACAAAGTTCTTCTTTTTCAATCACGTTTCAAGCTAAAACAACCAAAGTTCAAGCCTCGTTGGACCGGTCCTTATACGGTCAAACATGGTTATCCATCCGGATATGTTGAACTTTTCGGTTCGGATGGAGGAACTTTTATTGTCAATGGTCATCGGTTGAAACTATACCACGAGGAAGAAGAGGAGAGCGAGTGGGAGGAGCTCGCGGCTTACCCCAAGGACAAATGAATTCGGGGTCGAGTCAAGCTTTCGACTCGTTAATAAACAAAGTGTCCAAACGGGTCCAAGAAAACCCGTTTCGTATCCTTCTAGTTATAAGGTGTATAATAATTATTATTATTATTGATAGTATAATTATTGTTATTTTCCTTGGTTTAAAAAAAAAAAAAAAAAAAAAAAAACTGGGGTTTTTGGAATCGGGTGGTAAGCAGCCGGGTAGACACAATTAGCCGCCGGGTCTTCATAATAACCCGCCGGGTTACTACGTTGACACGCCGGGTGAATTAATTTTTCTCAACATGTTGTTAACAGAATTATTCGCCCATTTAAAGCCTATATAAGCCGGCGTCTTCTGTCACTACCCGTCGGGTTCATTATACGACCCGGTTGCTAACCGATTCAACCCGCCGGGTTGTTTGCTTGTTTTTGATCTGGATACCTGGCGACCCGGGCCTGACCCGCGCCCAACCCGACATCAACCCGCCGGGTGACAACACAACCCGCCGGGTTGTCGACTGGATCTGCAGTTTTACAAAACGAATTTTTGGGCATTTTTCACCTAACTCCCATTATTTCACTTCTTCTTCTTCAACCGGCTGGTGTACTCCGAATACCCTAACCCCATTTTGAAAAATTATCACTCTTTTCATCTCAAATTCTTGTTTTAATGGCTCCTAAGGTATGGATTAACATCTTTTTACTTGCGATTTGTGATTTTTACTCTCACATTACTTTACATGTGGGTTTTGCAATTGCTAAGTGTGGGGATGTTTAATCTTGTACTTTTCATGCTATTAAACATGTTTATATGTTACATATCCTATTTGCACCGTGATTCTATGTTTATTTGCTTGATTTGATGAACTTTGCAAATTAGGGTTTATGTGAAAATGGGTATTCCGAATTTTGATGATGATAAGAGTTTGTAGTTGTTTAATTGACATGATATCTTTATCACTTCGCTTATAATTGCTTATTTTACATTTAGTTTCATAATGTAAAGGTGATAATTGGTGATTAGGGTTCATGTTAATTTTGGGGTAGATGAATTAGGTAAAATTTTGGTCATTATTTTTGATTGATATAATAATTGGTTGTAAGACATTGCTTGAGAATTGTCTATGCACTAGCGTTGTCATTATTCAAGTATATTTTTGATACTATTATTATTGATAAGTTGAATGACCATGATGGACTTTCTTGGAATGTTGGTACATTGTATGAACTAATGTGTAATTGTGATTGTAAGACTAGCTTAACTAAGATGATGTTGATTAGGCATTGTTTTTGGTTTGGTTTAGTTTAATATCGGATTACATATTCTCTGCACTTTGATGAGTTTGTGAGTAAAAATTTGAACTTGTTGGGCATGTTTGGTTATGGTGTTTTTGGTGAATTGCGTTTATGCTACTTTGGTTGGGAAAAGACTATTTGTTGGGGGAGGTTATGATTTTGACATATTATCGCTCATTTTGCATACGAGACATGTCTATGATTACGACTAACACTAACATTTGTTTTGTGCAACACTGTGTTTCTCTATTGATTTCTCGCAGCATGCAGCAACCTCACGCAAGTCACGCAAAACCAGCACCTCCAAGAGAGCCGCTGACACTTCCACCTCTCAATTGCAAGATGAGGAGGAATTCCCACATGTCGGCCCTGATGTTGCCGAAGCACTATTTATTCCAGCTAACATCCACCCATGGCTTCGATTTGACCAACGATGGGTGCACTACACCACGTATGCCAGGAACTTGTTCAATTTGTTAAAAAAGGAGTTTGAGCTATCCAGATACGTAGACTGGGAACCTCTTGAGGCGATTGGTCTCTCTCAGCAGATTCGTGAACTTCTCATTCAGAGGTTTGAGTATCAAGGGAATGTGTACGAATTCACCGAATGGGAAAGATTGTTTAACATCAGGGAACCAGTGTTCAAGGAGTTATGCTATGAGTTCTTTTCCACTTTGATCTTGCAAAGAGATGTAACCTCAGCTACCGATGCAAATTTCTTGAAATTCAGGTTAGGAGGCGAGCCACGCTTTCTTTCCATGAGACAACTAGCTGAATGTTTGGACATCTATACTCCAGCTGAGCTCGGCTATACCTTTTTTAATGACTACTTGATTACTGGGGCTCGAGTGGATGACACTCAAGACTTTATTGAGGGGGAGTTTTGGGAGCAGTTTAGTGCTAAGGAGTTTGAAGCTAGTTCGGTCTCTTACAAAGACATGAATAATATCCACCTTCGTATCATTCACCGTTTCATCGCCAATTCTATTGCAAACAGGCGTGAAAACAGCGAGAAAGTGACGTTGGCGGATATTTGGTATTTAAGACAAATCTATGAGAGGAACCACATCAACTTTCCATATTGTGTGGCAAATTACCTTGACACAACTGGTGGGGGTTTAAAGGACCGAAGTCCTATTGTTGGTGGTCACTTTGTCACTTTGCTTGCTAAGGGTTTGGGTGTCAATTTTGGAATAAGGCCTGCTTTGACTCAAGTGGATCTCAATCAGAAAAGTGTCGGTTATCTTATGTACCACGCAGCTGAAGCAGTGTCTAAAAACAAAAAGGGATTTATTCCCTATCCTGAAAAACAAGCGACCGAGCAACCCCAACAACCACCGAGACGCCAAAGAGCCCAGCAGCAACAACAGGGACAAGCTCAACCCTCTCTTTCTGATCTTATGCAGGGAATTGGAAGACTTGAAGTGGGTCATAATGCGTTCATGGATGATTTCAACGATTTCAGGCATGAAATGGGTTACCGGATGGGAAACCTCGAGTACCGAACTGATTGGACTGTTGGTAATCTCAACTGGATGGCCGAGCAACAAGGCTATCAAACCACTTATGCCGAGCCCTTGTACCAATAGGGTACACCTGAGTCCCGCGACCACCCACTCCCTGTTTATGATCATGATGCTGCATTGGCGGAAGCTCAGCGCCAACACCAGGAAGAGTATGACAGGCAATTGCAGCAGGAGCAGAGGTACCATAATGCTCCTTCAGATCATCAGAGTTGGGATCCATGGACTCAGTCAGGCGACCATCAAGGCGTTTCTCAGGGACCTAGTTCGGGGGGTTGGGGATGGCCCTATTAGTTTGCTCGTTGCCACATTTTCAAACATTATCATCACTATCTTTATGTTTCCATTAAGAGTGCCTACGTTCCTCATGTGTTAGACATTTTTATTTCATGACTTGATACTTATCTTAGTTGGTTTTTGGAACTATTTTACTTGACTGACATTTGGGTGCGGTTTTGCACAATGTCACTCGAGTTCAAACCTTCTATGTTTGCTTTCTTTTTAGGCAATTGATTAAAGTTCTAGCTTTCATGGATGTCGGAATCGTGCGCCGGCTGGCAATAAGTTCAGCAAATGCACTCGCTCCTCAAACAAACCCCCGGGGAAGTTCTCGTTCCCTTTGCCCCTTCGCACTCGTACTTTTATACTGTTTTTTGCATTGAGGGCAATGCAAATCTCAAGTGTGGGGAGGGTTAACTTCACTTGAATCTTGTTCCTAGTATATTGTTGATTTATAGCCACTTATTAGGTCTGTTATTGATCTTGGATTTTCCAATTGAACTTTACGAATTCTAATAACGGGTTATGGAATAGTAGTATGCTAGGAATTTGCTTGTCCTTATTAAATTAATTGCTTTGAAATGTGTTAGTTAAAATCTATTAAAAGCAATTAAATCTTCCCTCTTGCAACTTAACCTCTTGAGATGTGTCATAAAAGCAACCTCTTTGGGTGAATTGCATGACTAGTACACTTGTAGCCTCCACTATGAAAAATTGTGAGAAATTTGAGCCTTATTGAGAAAAAAAAAACACTTACCTTTAGTGTTTATATTGTTTGATTGCTATGAGTGTGCCGGTGATTGTAGTTTGTTCTAGAACTTGCCTTAGTGATGCACTTTGAGACCGCTGTGGGATCACAGAAATGTGATATAGGTGGGGTCAAAGACGAGGAGGTATTCTTAGGAATTTTTGATTTTATTTTGCTTTAAAACCATTTATATCCAGTTAACACAGGTCGTTAGCACTCATTTTTAGTGCTAAGAAACCCTTAGAAAACTTCCACATTCGATCCACTAAATATTAGCCTTATTTTTGTAGTCAATTCCCGAACCATCACTTTTCTAAGATGTTGCCTAATTGGAACTTATGATGGATTTTACCAAAATGTGACTTAAATCGTTTTGAATTGGGATTCTAGTGTTAAATTCTATGATTGAGATTGGAAACAATTAAATGAATAGAAGTTAACCTTTGAGCTTAAAGTTTATAGTTGGATGATTGTAGTCAACTAAATGGCCTTTGGATTCCTGAATAAGTAGTTCCCGAGGGGTGTTCTACACCTAGCCACCAAAAGCCTTTATCCGGTCTAGGATGGTTGGTCCGAAAGTTCGTTACACAGGGTTCATAGAAAGTCATAGAATGCAATTATTCCAATCAAATGTGAAAAATCAATTTGAGTTATTTGTGCGAAATTGTTAAAGTATGAGTTATAAATGAGGACAAATAATAAGTTGAATTGACTTTGCACGAGAATCCTAAGTTTCATTACAGTCACGTGTTTAAACCAATAGGTAACATTTTCACATTTTTCACGGGTTTTGACTACCACTTTTCACCAATTATTGTGTCTATCATATCCCTATTCCATAATTAGCCTACATCGTTACAACACATGCTAGAATACCTCCTTTGAGATCTCACTTGGTGCTCACGCCAAGTCGGTGGAGATTTGATCCTCTTGCAAGCCTATGGTAACATCGCATCACGACTTGGCTTGATTGAGTGTTACATTACTTACTTCCCTACCTTGTAGTCTTATAGGTTGAGAGTGAGTGACTAAACACTTATCCTTATGTGAGGTGCTAGGTCGTGCATTCTGGCTTGGCAACTTAAAACATCTCGAGTTTACACTGCTTATACATATGTTGCTAGCCTAATTGCCTTGGTAGTTAGTGTTGGCATTATTTTGGTAAACTTGGTCTCCATTTCAAAATGTTGCAAGAGTGGGTAATGAAATGATGAATAACGGTTTGCTTGAGGACAAGCAAAGTTCAAGTGTGGGGATATTTGATATCGCTCATTTTGTATAAGTTTATCTTTAGCGATATCATTGTTTTTGCATTCATTTTAAGTGGACTTTATGAACTTTTGGTACTTATTTTGCTTAAATTGAAGTACAGGCGTTAATATTGAAGAATTGTCGTTTGGACTGCAATTTGGTTATGATTCGAGCAAGTTTGTAAAGTGTTGAAGTCTCGAGTTTAAATCTGGTCTGCTGGAAAATAGCTTGAAGCCGCCGGCTTGGGGAGTGTAGCAGCCGGGTCCTAGGATTCAAAAGAAGCCGGCGGGTTGATTAACCAAGCCGCCGGGTTTGTATGCTAACCAGCCGGGTGATTGAGGCTAGCCGCCGGGTGAATTAACTTTTCCTTCATTTGTTGGTCACAGAGAAATTCGGCTGTTTAAACCCTGTAGAAGCCGGCGGGTTATCCTTCTAGCCGCCGGGTTGTGTTTCTTAGAATGACCCGCCGTGTTTATCAACAAGCAGCCGGGTTCCTTAAAATTCAAAGGACCCGCCGGGTTGTTATACTAACCCGCCGGGTAGTTTGGGCGGCAGATCACTTTTTGGCTAGAAAAAGCACTTTTCACTATTGAATCTCACCAACTTTTCACACACGAAAAACACACACGAAAACCAGTCACTAGGTGGCGATTTTGGTGTTCTTGAAGGTTTTCTTTCATTTTCTTGAAGATTTCCTTTGGTGTAGCATCTCTCGGTTACTAACAATCATCATCCCGACATTGTAAGAACTCGGTTTGCATTTTTATCCAAACATAATCATGATTTCCTTGGTTTCTTTGATGTTTTGTGTGTATGATGATGTGATTATGATGGTTGGCTAGGTTTTGTTATACTTGCTTGGATGAACTAGTTAGTGACTAGGGGTGTTATATTTGGTGTTTGATTTATGCTTCGAGTTTAAGATTCATCCATAAATTTGTATGTAACTAGTTGATGTGGTTTAACTTGTGGGTATTTTGACTAAACAACTATGGCGAATGTTTGTTGTTTAATAAAAATACTTGTCATTTGTATGAAATGTATGAATGAATCTATTTTAGCGAATGCGAAAATTATTACAAGTGAAGCTAGTTAACTAGTAGGATTTGAGTTAGCGAATTTGGCGAATGTCTTTCGTTTGGATGAATCATAAACTCTTTTAACTCAAACTCGTGTTTAATCGACTACTTGTGTATTTGAGCTTGATGTCAATTAATTAACTTGTTTGATAATTTGCTAATAGATATAGCGAACGTTTTCTATCTAGTGAGTTGTTGTCAACTTTTTGTCTATAAATTGTTGAACTTGATTGCGGATGTGGTTTTGGAATAGGTTAACAAGTTAAGCTCAAATATGCAAGTAGGTAACTGTGGCGAATGTCCGTTATTTGATTGAATCATGGGTTTGTAAATTGAAGTTGAATTATTAGGTGATGGCGAATGTTAAGCCTAGGTTTGATGGAAAATTGTTTGCATAAAATAACCGATTTTAACTTTACACCCCGAAATCACTAACGATCTAATCCAAGCAAGTATAGTTTTTAATATTTGAAAGTTCCAAATCAATCACTTTGACTCTAAAGAGTCCACTTGCCTAGTTTAACTAAAATTTCGTAGTTTTAAGCAACGTGACAATTCGGTCACACAAACCAACCACATTTTATTTTCTCTTTTTAAATTGCTCACACTTCTATTGATCATCCAATCTAGTTCCCTGTGTTCGAACCCGAACTTACCCAACTAAACTACCACACGATAGGGTCCACTGCCCGGTTGTGTTTTGGTCTAGCTCGGTACTTTCTTGTTCACTTTTCAACGATAATTTTATAACTAGATTCACCACATCATTCATATTAGCAAGTCTACTAGTGTTAGTTTAGATATATTTTTATGTATGTATACATACATACATACATACATACATACATACATACATACATACATACATACATACATACATATATATATATATATATATATATATATATATATATATATATATATATATATTCAAAATGTGTATGTTCCGGACACGCAACCGGCCCACGTCAAGCCGCCGTAGACCTAACACATGAGAGGTGAACCGGACTCGCCAAGTAGCCAAGGCCTTGCAGGGATGCCAGAATGTACACATTTAAGTAGTCATGTATATGAATATATACATATACGTAGACACAAAAACACACATATATTTGTAACCGAGGTTCACATATGTAGGCATATACGTATATATATGTGTGTGTGTGTATATATATATATATATATATATATATATATATATATATATATCTTTGTATAGTGATAAGTTTATATTAGTACATTGATGATTTGTCTTTAATAATAAATCCCCGTATGTGAGTATATGTATTTATACGACTATATATGCATATGTGATGTGTATATATGAATACATCAGAATGCACAGTATATGAAGATACGATATCAATATCATTTACAACAAAATCAAAATGTGTCTATATTTCTCTCAAATATTAGCAGTCTAATCATTCATATTTCATTTAAGTGTTTCACACTTACACTTATAGTGCCGTTTAACGACTTTTATAAACGTCGATATAACAATAAACAACTGTCGATGTTTTACAAGGAAAAATGAGACGTTTTATTTAAATACTAAGGGGTTTTTTTCCTTTCACTATCGTGTTGCATTTTTTCATTATATAATATCATAAAAAGCCGATGGTTAATTGTTAACCGACTCATAGCCAACAAATTAACCGTTTAATTGATAGGCGGTTAACTGTTAACCGGTTAATTTGATTTTTCATTAATCGACAAGAGAGTTATCATTAATTTTTTCTTTTAACTGACCATTGCTCACCCCTAATTATTTTGGAAGCATGATTATATCAAACATTTTATAAAAATTAATCAATAATAAGAACATAGATAAATTTGGGAAGAATTAAATAAATAATGTTGTTTTCATATGTACTACCAATACCTTTCCTATGCTTTTGTAAGGAAAATGAAAAAACTAAGGCTGTGTTTAAACGTTGAAAAATAGATGAGTTTTCCAGAATTTTTTTTTAAGAAAAGTGGAAAAGCGGAAAATGCGTTCAAAATGGGGTTTTTCCAGAAAAGTTTTCCTAGAAAATAGAAAATTCAATTTTCTATGTTATAAGGGGGAGTTGGAAAACCATGATTTTCACTTTTCCATTGATTCCTTTATAACACCACCCTCACTTTTTTAAAATTTTCCAAACCCTTATAACCTTAACTAGTTTTCCAAAATAGAAAATACAACAACATTTGAACACATTTTATAAATTTTCATCACTTTTTTAGAAAATGAAAACTCTTTTCATTTCTTAGAAATTTAGAGATGAAAAATTATGGAAAATTTTCCACAACTAAACGCATCCTAAATCCCTCCAAAAACCCAATGGACTGTCGTACGTTCTCGTTTTCCCGCCCCCCAATTTTCCCTTAATATCCAACATCTCTCTCACTATTTTCCAGGTACACCTCTGTAGTCTGTACCACAATTTTACATCCATCTAAAAAAACCCTAGATTAAAATTACTTGGAGCCTCCACCTTCACCAAAAAGCTTTCACACTTCACACGAGCTTGCCATCACCGATCACCATCTCAGGTGAGCTCACCGCCTTCACTTCATTTTCTAATTGTCATTTGTTGGATATTATAAGTTTATATGTATATATGCATGTATAACGATGTTATTGCTACTGTCTATAGTTTTTATGTTTGTCATGTCAACAAACCTTTTTATTTGATATGTATGTGGGCTAACCAACAGCCTCTCGACAGCCCCCATGTGCCATCGATGAAGTCATAAACAATTTGGGGTTTTTTTTATTATAAGTAAGGCTTAAACAATTTGGGGTTTTAAAATAACAATTTTGGGATCTTATTTCCTTCGATTGTTCAAAAACTGAAATAAAAAATTAAATGTTCCATGAAACTAAGTGTCGGCTTTTGTTTATAATTTTTATATTCATAAATAAATAAGTATACATGAGAGTGGCTGTTAGTGAGTTTAATATATGTTTTTAACATGAGTGGATGTTTTTATTGTAAGCTATGTTCGAATTTGTTACCACCTAATTAAGTTTGACTTAACAAAAGTATTTTAACTATGTTGTAGTTGGGACTTTATGTCAGCTCTTAGGGATAAAGGATGGATGTATAAAAGAAATAAAAATGGTTATCTTGATCTTGATTGGTGTGACTTGGTAGACACACAATTCTTGGACTTTGCCTTTTCTCAAGAAGCTTATGTTAAGAAAAGAATTGTTAATGGTGAAACTGTACTTTTTATAAGATGTCCTTGTAGGATCTGCAAATTGAAACCTTACAAAAATAGAATGGATATTAAATTTGACTTGTGTAAAAATGCCTTACAAAAATAGAATGGATATTAAATTTGACTTGTGTAAAAATGGGTTTCTACGTGGTTATACAACTTGGTTGTCACATGGTGAAACAAACAATATCTTTCTAGAGGCTGGAGAATGCTCAAATATTAATTCAATGGAACTTGATAATGATAATGGCTGCTCACGCATGGTGCTAGATAACTTGTATGCAACTCACAGTCGTAATCCAAATTTTAGTAGTTGGGAAGAACAGCCCCAAAACTCACTTGCACAGAATTTCTATAACAAGTTAAAAGCTGACCGCGAGCCTTTGTGGGAGGGGTGTAATGTAACAAAAGTAGAAGCTGCCACAAGGTTGTTACATTGGAAATCAGAAAACAATGTAACAAAGTCAACCTATGACCGGTTACTTCCCATTATTACGTTTTGGTATGACCACAACCTTAAAATAGTTTTACAACCCATACATCTTGTTCGTTAATTAATGTATGTCTCAAATCTAAACTGAACTTCATGGCAGCGTGAGATGAGAGGCACGAGATTTTTGGAGTTACTTCGTAAACACAAACCCATACTTGCCATTAAGGAACCAATTTCCAAGGTGGATAGCGATACAACATTGTGGAAGGGAGCTTTTGATGGTCGAGCAGCTACAATAAAACGCATTAGAAAGATAAATAATGAGGATGCTTTCGGAGAGGAGATTCAAGTTCTGAGGAACTATCATGGTCACTCAAAATTTAGTAGGTATTATGGAGATGACCAAGATCAAGAGCATTTTAATATTGCCTTTGAGCCTTGCTTATGCAGCTTAGAAGAACTAATATCTTCAAAACCCAATTCGACTGGAGCAAGAGATTTTATTTATCCCTTAAAATTATGGAGAAACAATTATCCCGTACCTGGATTTTTCAAGTTAATGAGGTTAGTTAGTGCATATAAAATTTCCTAATTATATGTGTGTCAAATTTGAGACCAAATTAATGGCCTCAAATTTTCACCTCTATAACCGGAATTTCGAAAATTATTTGAATATCTATTTTTTGATGAATATCTATAAAATGCAGGGACATCGAAAAATCAATTGCACTCTTACATCAAGATGGAATTTTTCATGGAGACTTAAAGCCTCATAACATCATGATATGCAAAGACAATAATCGGCTTAAGAAGCAATCAAATTTCTCACAGAATTTGAATTTGAGTTCGGATTTAATGTTGTATGACGGTCAATGTAACCCTATTTGTGCCAAAGTCTTGGGGGTGGCTCGTTCAAACAAGAGTGAAAAAGGCAAGTTTACTTATTTCAAGTAAATGCAGTTATTTAATCCATTTGTGTGTGGTCTGATGATCATTTTTCCTGATTGTAGTAAATGTGACCAATAGTTAAACATATAAATACTTTTATTTAAAGATATATGATCACTGAAAACCCACATATACAGGCTTTGTGTCTCTTTTTTAACGGTGTACGATTCGAAATTGGATCGTTACCCTCAGCTAGTCCCCGGGTTACCCAGGCTAGTCGGTTTTGGTAGAAAAACATAACCTAGCTTAGGGGGTGAGATGAGATTGTTGATGGTAGACCTTGGGAAAGATGATGATGAACCATATATGCACGCACATTTGCTAAATATAACATTTTTCGCTAATAAATTTCATCATTCTTTATGCCACTCGTATATAGGTGATGATAGGGCTAAGGACGACATTCAGAATTTAGCGCGCGTGTTTATTTGGTGTTTTAGTCAAGGTACATACCCATTTTGTGCAATACCCAAGTGGGATGAGGACGAGGACTTGGAATTCTATATGAGAAAGCTAAAGCCTATTATTCCGGAGGCATCTGATCTTATTAAGGTTCTTTTACAAGAAAAGCAAATACCCAAGTAAGATTTCGATACAAGTATATAGCAGTTTAATATTTAAATGTGATTGTTTCGATTTAAATGAACGTTTTAATTTGATGAATATATCTAGTAGGACTTGCATGCTTTGAAAAGTTAAACATATGAAATATCAAAGAGATTTCATTTTAAATACAAAATTGGTATTCAATTCTTTTTAGACAAACTCTTTTTATAATACATATTTGATATTGATATTTGAACTATCATAACAATGTACAGTCTATATTGGACATAAAATTGATTATCTTATTTTTGTTTCATATTTAATGTTGTTCAGACATCATCACCCTCTACTATGGAAGCCTCAAAAACGTCTAAAATTTTATCGAGATGCTAGTGATTATTTAGTACGTGAAAAAGGAAAGAGTTCCAATGACAACCTCAATTCCAAGAATTTCAGTTCCGATCTCAATAAACAACTCGGTTCAATTGGTAATTGGAAGTTAGATTTAGATCCAGAGGTCTACACAAAAATCTTGCGTGCAGGAAACTACCATGGTTTATCCATACTTGACGTGGTACGTCTAATAACAAATACATCAAGTCACATATGGGATCTCGATGAGGAAATCCGAGATATAATAGGGAAGTCTTCCGTGGAAATAGAGTGGTATTACAGTAGTCATTTGCCAATGCTACTTTTGAAACTATACGATTATATGAACGACCAGCATAGTGATGCAAATTTCTTTCAAGAGTATCATGAACGGTAGTAGCATTGAGGAGCTTATATTTTTGTAATTACTAATTACTATTATTCATTTTGCGGTGTTTAAAACTTTTAGTGCAATAGAAGGATTATACTACGTAATTATTATTAACAAACTAAATTTTATTCTTCTTCTTCTTAATATTATTAAGCTTCCATTTAAGCGATGTATCATCATTTTGTCATGTAACCGCCTTGTCATTAATTTATCGAATTATTATACACTTATTCACTTTGTACTCGTAAAGTAATAATGTGTACTTTTTTGCTAGATAAAAATATTTTATTAACGGAAACACTTTCGAATATCAATTTTAACTATTATACTATAAGAAAAGTTCACTTAGAAACATTAAATAATTAGAGAACGTGAGAACCACTTTCAGCCTTTAGATCAATCAAATGAACGGTTAAGATCTAATAAGACCTTCTAATAGCTTTCCGGACTGATGTTTAACTAGTGCTATATCTGGGTTTTGCCCAGTGAATTGACTACCATATAAACATATAACAATTAAAACCTAATATCATATATCATATCATAGATCTAAATTAAAACAAACCATAAAATCACAAAACATTTAATTTAACCCTAATGTTATACTCGGCCATTATAGAAATTTGCGTAGCGGTTGAACTAAAAGGAAAATGATATTGGTAATGACAATGAAAATGAAAATAATATAGATTAACGAAACATAAAAACAATAAAAAGAAAGCCACTATATCTCTTGTCAATATGAAACAACTATTCATTAAAAGATTATAATAATTATCATTCCACAATACCGTGCATGATCGAATGACATTTGTTATTTTGAGATACAGCCAGGTTTTATTGCTCCTCAGACTATTCGTGAGCTCAATGGCTACCCCATCTGTGCAAGATACTAAATAAGAATCAACAGCAACATCTTGGTATTCATCAACTATCGAGTTTGTGTTGCATTATTGGTTAAAGCCAAGAAAGTTCATAATATGCATTTATAGGAGTCATATCCATTTACAACATAGAAATTGAACCTAAATGCTGGACTCGGTCAGCTTTTCTAAAGAAGCCGTACCTGTCCCCTAATATCTAGCAGTGTTACACTTGTGAGCTCAAACTCCTCACTTGTAATACGCTGAAAAGATAAAAAGAAAAAAGTTATCATTTCAAAGTAGTTTTTCAACAATTTATGCAGTTCAAACATGTAATTTCACTTACCCTTTCACAATCAACTCCTCCCATTTCATGGGTGGGATTTCCATTGACACATTTACTTGTGAGTTATAATCGGGTAAATGTCCTATTTCTAAGAGGTGATTTAGAAGGACAAAACACAGACAGTATGTTACAGGAAACGGGGTGAATATGACATCCCTGCCCATAAAGTCTTTGTACCCACTCTTAAGGATGATGGTATATACATCATCAAAATTGATTCAAACACAAGCTCACATTACAAATACACAATAGCATAATTTTGGTGAATCAATAAATATTTGTTGTATTTATCAACTCCCACATTTAACCATAAATTTAAAGGAAAAACATAAAGGCAAAATGTCGAAGTACATAGAGACCACAAGAAGTTTCACCTTTTGCAGCTAGCAATGGCTCCCCAAGCAAGAAGCAAGTTCTTACAAACTCATATCCCTGATTCCTGTGTAACTGAATTGAATTGATTCATCATATACAACATTATCGACCCATTCAATCATTCATTAGTAAACGGGTCAAACTTTCAATTCTACAAATACATATACTACCTATGCACCTAGTAGACATTATTCTTTATGATCCAATACATGAAAAGCCTCACCTAAGGAGATACCCAGTCACAATTAAAAAACATGGGTGCAATATACCCAGTCACAAAACGTTACAAGACGAGTTAAAAAAATTATAAATTATAAATACTTTATATAAAAGATAGAAATCAAAGATGAATGATTTATGCTGATTATATACCTCCATCCAATAGTCATTCATCATGAACTCCATGCATTGTCAACAGCTTAAAGACAACATCCTAAAGCAATTGACTCTTATAAATCGTAACTAAAATTAGCACGATAAATGCACATGAACCAATAACAATTCCAGCTATAGCTCCAGTAGAGACTCCTCCTTCAAAGTCTGCAAGAAAGCAGAATAAGTTGGTTATACTTGCTCTTAAATAGTGAAAAAACTGAAAATAAAACAGCAGATACGAAAGATTGTACTAAAGAAATATATGCATTGGAACACAAACCTAGAAGCATATGCCATTTATTGGAGTTTTGTAATTTGTATACCATCAACAATTGTATTGGGTTGAGTTTTTGATGGCTAGTTCCAGAAACGTATATAAGTTGTAATCGTTTAATCATCCACCTGCAAAATTGCCCATTACAACCACCACAACATCTAATAAACTGATTTCATCAGCATAAAACAATTCAAGCTTAGGAAGCAATATTGCACATACTAAAGGAGAAAAGTAATACAAAATACATAAAAAGAAAGAATACTAATATGATGAGTAACCTGGACATGAACCTCTTTAACGGGTGGTTGATCTATATATTACAGTAATAACTTTGTACATCTGACGAGGTTGACAGATGCTAAATATGAGATGATGGCACCTCTTTTATATGAAAATATAAATGCATGCTAAACAGAAAGATCACTGATGCTAACCATCAATCATTGATTAAAATTATGATGATTTGATACATGGAGTATGATACGATCAACTCTCCCACAGTTTACTTTCGAGAGGTAAACTAACTCTCCTAATTGATAATCAACTCAATTCATAATATTCAGCATAATCTCAATTACAATGATGAGGTCCTATTTATAGAGTTACTTAACTTCTTCCCTAAGACTTGCCTAATTAAACTAGATACTAATAATAATTTCCTAATAATGATATCCCTAAATAAACTAATAAATATAATAAACCTAATATATCCTAATAATAATATGATACGTATCATTACTCCGCCCCCGAAAAACACCTGGTCCTCAAGGTGTTGCTTTAAAATGTTGCATCGAGTAATTCCGGGATCCCAAACTCTTCGTTGTATTCCCTTTTTAAGCCTCGTGTAGTAGTCAATGTAGTTATATAAGTGAAGAATATCTCCGTTGGGCTCTTCAAAAGATAGGTTGAATTCAATATTCAACCCATGAGAATTTTTGATATTAGTTAACCAGCTTTTTGTCAACCCTTCCTTTATTCTGTTTTCCATGCTTGCCCTCCTGAAAAACGAGTTTGATTACCTTTCTATTCACAGCCTGATTTGTGATGTCCTTTGTTGTTTGCGGGTGATCATTCGAGTAAGATAGTTCACCCATGAAGATGGAGTGCAAGTGATGCTCATTGCTAGCCTTTCTCTTCCCCTCACCCGTGATCGAAACGTATGGATCAACTCCACATTGCTCATCGTCGTTGTCCATGCCCTTGTGCATAACCAGAATTGTCTTTTCTGTTTTTCACTTTTCCAGGAATCAATATCACTTTCTTCAATATCACAGGTTTGGTATCTTCCATCATCAAATCTCGTCTCTTAGGAAGTTGTTCTTTGATCTCCCATAAATCCATCTCCGCCATAAATGTGCCCAACTCTTTCCGTATTAAAGCTGCCATATCCTTCCGTTGTTGTTCCGCTGCAGTCGTAAGATATTGCTGGATGGACGCCGTGACATCGGTCTGAATACTAACTTTCTGATCTTCCAGTAACTTCTTGATTGACTCAACTTCAGCTCCAAAGTATCAAGTCTCTTGTTTGCAGTCATTGATCTATTTTTTTTCAGCAATAAAAATAACGGTAGATTTTTTTTTTTCACTGTATTGAGACGAACAGTGTTCCAGCCGTGAACAGTGCTTTCCAGAGTGAACAGTGTTTTCTGGCCCGAACAGTGTTTCCGGTGATGAACAGTGATTTTAGAAAATTGGCCCAGAAAAGTTGCTCTGATACCAATCGAACCAGATGCTCGTATCGTGATAAAAGTAACAAAAACAGTAAATAAGATAGATAATCGATATTCGAGATATCGATCAACTCTCCCACATTTTACTTTCGAGAGGTAAACTAACTCTCCTAATTGATAATCAACTCAATTTCATAATATTCAGCATAATCTCAATTACAATGATGAGGTCCTATTTATAGAGTTACTTAACTTCTTCCTTAAGACTTGCCTAATTAAACTAGATACTAATAATAATTTCCTAATAATGATATCCCTAAATAAACTAATAAATATAATAAACCTAATATATCCAAATAATAATATGATACGTATCAGAGTACTCTCAGAAAGGCACAACCATAGGCTTATCTAGAATAATAGAAAGATAAAAGTCAAACTTTAGTATAATGCAAAAACAAACCTTGCATAACATATAATAATATCCATGGTATAAGACATAAAATTGTGTGCAAGATGATTAGAGTGGGCCAGAATAACAATATAACAACCTTGCATAACATATAATATATTTTAAGTGGGAATTTATTGTCGCTGAAGATAGGCTATATTGTGATTAAAAGAGAGTAACTAACCTACGTTATTCACCAGTCGCCTTTGCAGGCATCTCCACTTCTCTGTAAAGGCGGTCCAGGGTATACAAAATCAATCCATGCATACATTCAGCATCTTTCTCCTGCAAATAGAAGCCAACGTCTAGTTAGAGGAGATTCATTTTGGACTGTGATAACAGTTTTAGATAAATCTTGCCACTAATTTCAGTTACGAGTTTTGTAGGAGGTAATGTATATTTATTGTCACTTAAAGTGGGTACTCTATTGCAACAATGGTGATTCAGATTGAGCATTAACATTTGTCATACAGCAAGCACACGATCATACAATACTATGTCATGAGGTTCACATTTACAGATCATTAGTCAAAGAATAATAAACTCTACCTACCCCTGACCAATACAATTCTGCAACTGCAAATCCTCTTCTCAATTTCCGCAGTCAATAGTCTTCTTTGCACTCGAGTAATTCTCCCTTCGCCTTATGCCTCGGTGTCCTGAGACACAAGAATTATAAGACATCAAAAAACATCAAAAGTTTATAAAAATCGATTATAACTGAAAATCCGAAAGATTGAAGAAGAAAGGTTTAACTTTATATTATTTAGACCTGATCATCCCTTCATCTTTATCAGCACGTAGCAACAGGCTACAATAACCATCAATCATAACAACACCTGCAGATTGAGCACAGACTCATGATAGTGAGATATCAATGGCAATGTCAATGAACCCACAATCTGCAGACTACCAAAAAGAGTAACTATCAATTTACATTTACATAATTTATTTCAAGGAATGAAGAATCTAAAACAAAACGTACATCAACATTTGTAGAAACATTAGAATGGGCAGGTGAACCCCAGGACACATCCATTCCTAATCTTTAAAAAACTCATAAATCGGAAACACGAGAAACTCGCTTTGTAACTGATAATATACCTCATAATAATCATTAATTAATCTAGATAAAAGGAGTTATTGGATTGTTGCACCTATTTAACAGCTCCCAATTATATACATTGCCACACCTATTTAACAGCTCCCACTTATATACGTTGCCTTCATACCTCCCTAAACACCAAAACATGAATCAGCCAAAACCACAATGAGATTGGATGTTCAACAGCATTCTTTTGTTTCATAACATCAACAAAACATAAAACTATTAATTTCAATAACTATGATTTAATAGTGCAAAACACTAACCTTCATTAAGCCTGCATAAAGAATTTTTTCTTGAAAAAAAAAACCGACTTCATAAGTCCCAAAAGGTAAAAGAAAACACAAACCAGAATCATTATAGTGAAACAGATTTATGATTCAAGGACCAAATCAGAGTGGAAATACACACGAAAATAATAAGTTTCTTACTCATAGAACCCACGGTCGACTCTAAAAGCAGAGAATTGTTGTCGATGTCCTTTCAAGCTTTTCATCAAACACCTGATGTGCTGAGTCAAGCAAGTGACTCTCATTATACCAAAGAAAAGGAAAGTGATCTACAAACCTATATATTACTTGAGATCATCAATGGTTAAGCAATATCTTAAATTAAAGGGAAGTGATCTACAAACCTATAAAATTATTCATTATACCAAATATGCATATAGCATATTAATATATTATGGGTCTTTAGGTGTAGAACTGAAGAAGATGATTTACATGTCAATATGGTAGTTCAAGATGGTTGGTTAATGGGTCAAAATAGGTTGAGTTGACCTGCTTACACTTAAAATCACCTGTTTTGAATAATTATCAACTCGCTTGACTTGTTCATTTTGTCAAGCTAGAAAAAACCCACGAGAGGAATATGCAACTCAACTTTCTGCACAAAAACAAGGTTTGACGAAGTACATTACTCAGTTATGCAAACGTAAAGCTGCTCTAGATTTTCTCGAGACATTAGACTGACTTATTAGTTGTTGATCAATCATTCTAAAGCTGAACCACCTAATTAGTTGCTACTTTTTAAATCAAACCAATAAGGTAGCAACTAAAATGTCTCAAGAAATATTTTAAATCAAACCATGAACATACACTAATATGCTGATTAACACCATGAACTCATTCATATAAATAGTTTAACACAATTAAAGTATTTTTGCAAAACTGCTTGAAAACATAAAACTAATGCACTTAATCATTTCAGGAACGCAAAACTTTACACTCCAATTCACAAATGTACCAAATGAACAAACTTCACATATTTCGTAAAATTCAAAATATCTAAATAGCAATTAGTTATCGGTTTGATCAGTGTCAATAAAAGGTCATGATCTCGTTAGCAGCTTAAATTTCAACTTCATCTTTTCAAATGCCGGAAGTTCTTCATATAGTTTCATCTCCGCGGTAATGGCATCTCTAGTATTGTTAAGTGTTGAAGTTAACAGCTTGACTGCATACTTCAACCTCAATTAATCACGCTGCTTTTTTTGCTTGGATCCTTCATTTGCCCACTCAAAATGGAAATCTGAACCCCAGTACCTTTGGACACTTCCATACGCCGATAACAAAAACTCCACAGTCTACAAAATTGTGTGTGGTTCTCCAAGACACGTTCAAGAATCTGTGGATTTGTATATGCATTTTGATTCCATATATATGTCTTTTCCAGCATATGTAGTCACAAAATGTAGCTTCAGTAAACAGTTTAGAATTACTTTTGTTAACTAATTCATGAATTTATGTTTACATTGTTACAGTACTTTAAATGATGTTTAGTAATGCTCGTATTTCATGTAAACTAAAAGTGTAAGCACGAAACAATATGCGGCAACGCGAGTCAATTAGGGCAACAGGGTTAAAATGGGTTCGGGTCACAATTAGTACTTAATCAAATTCACCTACAGATTGGGCATGTGCAGATTGACTGAGCCAAGTCTAAAATATAAAGCCAAGGGCTTTTTTTATTTCTGTATTGAATGCCAAAAATATACTAGTGTATATTTATTAAATAAATATCATAAATATATTATGTATCTGCTTGTTAAAAAAGCAAAATAACTTGTGTATCTGTTAATTACATTTTGTAAATTACAGTACATGTCAATTTCTAGTACAACCGCATCAATCAATCAATCTGAAAATTTAGTCTAATAAGCAGACTACTATTTAAAAAAATTGAAACAAAGCAACAAGTTCATTGGACATGTTATGTTTCTTTTTCCGCCCAGTTACACCCAATAGGGTCCTTAGGCCAGTCAAGAATAGTCTATCTATAAGGGTTAATTTCATAGAAAACTTAAGCCCAACTTATTTTTGCCGGCTCTAATTCTAACTAATAAGTTGCCTAGTACTACAATATTGTACCAAACATATCAAACATCCTTATACAGGTAATGATTACATACCAGAAGTCGCGCGGTGCATCACCGTATGTTGCATACACATTTGGATCATCTGACTTCATGTTTTCTATTATATCTATCTGCTGACTTTTTTAATTGTAGCGGATGACATAATAGTGGTTTCTATTTAAGCATTGAAAAAAAAACTAAATATCTGGAAACACATTCTGAAATCCTTTTTGGTATTATTTCTTACCTTTGTTGTTTGTATTGTATTAGTTAAGACTCCAACCTGTGTTTTCAATCTCCTCATCAAGATCTGCATCATCTTCACTCTCCTCGTTATTTCTTCTTGATATTCTTCTTCTTCAGTTTCGTCTTCTTCCTTTGCTTGTGTTTCTTTTGTATCTTCTCTCTTGAACTATAGGTTTACCTGCAGTTTATTTAAAAAAATTTAAACGCATCCTTAAATATATGTTTATTGACACACATATTTATTAACACAATGATACACAACTTTTGTTTGTACTTAGAAGCTTTGATTATGCATTCCACTTATCTTTTGTGTCTATGTGCCTTCTTTTAGCTTATTTGAGGATGATGAACTCATTTTTTATTGCCAAACACTTTCTAGCTTATTTGAGGTGAAGTTCCCATTTTTGTGAAATCAAGTTGATAGAGTATTTACAATGAACTTTTAGAGCTCATAAGCTAATAAGCCATTAAGCTAAAGCTCCAGAGTATATACATAATAAATATATCTTAGAGTTACCAGAGTGAATCTCAATTTCAATTGAACAGATACACATGTTATTTTGTTTTTGAACAAGTAGATACACAGAGTTCGTTTTTTTTCCTTCTTCATATCTATAGTTATTTTGTTATTGTTATTTACTTGAACCCATCAGGCACACTTAAGCCCATTGCAATTTGCAAGCGAGCTTAGCTTATCATGGGCTCCACCTATTCTAAACGTGTGGTTACACCTGTAGTGGACTTGCAAACTGGCCAAAGCCCATGTCTTCTCTAACGATGCTGGTACTCACCAGCTTTGCAAACCGAGCCGTGTCCTCTATTTTGTTTCTTTTCTTTTTACCTTGTTACTATATTTAGTATAACCTGAATCCAACCAATTAAAAATGCTTAAGGGTCACAGATTACTAATTTTTCTTATTGCTTCTAAGACTACCAACCATACCTAATGCCTTTTGAACTCATACTTTCTTGAATCTCCGCGATGACCAGAGTAGCATTGAGAAGCCTGGATATGGCAGCAAGATTACAAATCTAGAAATATGTCAAGCCCGTATAAGCCTTAAGAAAAGGACTATTCATATTACTGAAGAAAAAACAGATCAACATGTGCATACCGAAGATCTAATCTTCTCAAATTCACCAAAAATTTTGGCATATATGAAACCATTTTTTTGTTTCACTGGATCTGCAATGTCAAAATAAAGTTAAAGGACTAGAAGACAGGTAGCAGCCTATATGTGACAAGTTGTAGTGTCTGTGCTGTTGCATACTACACAAGAGTAAGCAAAGGTACTAATTTAGGAGTACCAAAATCACAACATAGTTTAAGTATGTATCATCACAATATATTAGTCATAAAGACAAAAGTTTCCATCTATATGTGGATGGGGAAAACTGGAAAAGATGAAACATAAAAACAAAAGTATATAAAATACAATATACAGTCCCAGTATTACAAAACCGGTAGCTTGTAATAAGCACAGGACAAAGTAGAGAACATACACATTACCAGGCTGGATAATTACTTCTAGGGTTTGCATAGGGCTGCAAAACCTCTAAAGGTTTAATCTTCTTCCACAACCATTTCGATCTGCAGTAACCAGAAAGTAACAAAGAAATCATCAAAGTACAATTATCAATATTATGTTCAACAGTACAAACTAACAACTACATAATACACATTAATAGAATAAAATATCAAAATTACAAATGTCACCTGTATCCCCGCAACATCTAGATTTTGATCCTCAATAAAATATGTCATTCCACTATATTGTATTAACTCCACACTAGTATTTGCAAGAAACATGTGAACCAGAAAAGACAAAAAATACACCACCAGACATCCGAGTGCAAACCAATTGATTTTCGATCTGATCATCATAAAGATTCATCACACCCTCGAGCCACACTTATATTATAACTCGTTACAGCAAACAAATCCAACGCTGCCAAACCATGACTGCAAATACATACACTAATTTTCAATTGAATAGAATATGTATATGCAGAGACAATGCATCTACAGTTTTAAGTACCAATATCATCCTGAAATTAACTTTACAATAAAAAATAACACTAACTCTAACCGAATATCTTGTATCGGTCGTATGAAGTTACTAAATTTTCCAACGCTGCCAAACCATGACTGCAAATACATACACTAATTTTCAATTGAATAGAATATGTATACGCAGAGACAATGCATCTACAGTTTTAAGTACCAATATCATCCTGAAATTAACTTTACAATAAAAAATAACACTAACTCTAACCGAATATCTTGTATCGGTCGTATGAAGTTACTAAATTGTCTTTATGCATATGCAGCAATGGAACCATTTATACTCTCAGCACATAGGCAATCACCCAATATATATAAGCTTGTGGACTCACATATGAGATACACGTTGGAGATCAATGTTGTGGCCCGCCAGCACCTGATCAATGCTGATGGTGTCATGGAGAAAGGTTTTATGACTTTATCCCCGGATGCTACTGCATTTAAGTAAGTGTTGCTGTTTACAAGCAGTAGCGGTTCGATCTAGTAGGAATCCTAGCTGATCTCAATAGAAGGTATCCAAAACTACTTTTGAAATTGAAAACCCATTTGACCCGTTAACCATGCCCATTTTGCCATCTAATATTTTAGGACATGTGGTTGCTCCCATTTAAAATTAAAAAAATGGATCACACCATGTATAAGTGTCTCTACTGATAATTCACATTTCACAAAACCATTAGAAGATGTTGCGGTGAATTGGTGATAAATATCAATTGCCAAATGTTTTTATGATATTACTTTATTAAGATAGGACTTAATTAATTTCAAATAGCTACATCACAAAAGAAACTGACTTGTATTGTAATTTGCAAATTGTACAGGTTAATTCATCTTTTATTCCCCAATATTATCCAACTCATTTATTTTTCCTGTAAAAAGAAATTGCATCCCTAAAATAGTAAAATTGAAAATCAGCCACACTGCCAAACTGGGACTGAAACACGGCCTAGACTCCTACGGGAGGCAGCAGTGGGGAAAATAATATTTAAGTATTTGAAAAATCTGTTTTAAAGACAATCAACTCCATTTGTTAGAACAGCTTCCATCGAGTCACCCTTCAATTCGAATTAGCAAAAGCAATGTCTCCTTGCATAATATGGATTCCAAACATTCATGATCTGGATGTGAATGAGTCAAATTACTTCTATAGATTTCATTAATATCCGAGGTCACTAGTTTATCCTCATCTATATGACAGATTGGTCTCAACTTAGGAGGAAGCGTAGATCATACGTCTGTAATGCATTCTCTGTCCCATAATGGGTTAGATTATTCAGGAATACGCATTGAATGCTGAGATTACGCATTGAATTTCTAGTAGAGCATAAACCTAAAAGGATTAAAGAGACCCATTTAAGAACAAGAAAATGACATCATGATTTGGATTGAATCTCGATGAAACAAATGGAGTTGATTGTCTTACATTGGTAGAGAACCTGTTTCTGGATCTCTACTGTATGGAAACAACCCCCTACAGCGAAATAGGCACAAGGAAAGAGCAATAGCCCATACCAGCCTACAAAAACGAAACGGCCCCTTTCTAATTTGGAATCATTCCTTATAGGTTCCATCTTTGGGAAGTCGAAAATGGGTCAGTCTATCTTATTGAGTCACTTCAAGAAGCATAGTCAAATAGAATTTCCTTATTTGTGTGATGCTAGTTATGTTATTTTTATATTTTATTTTGATTTGATTTCTGTATATTTCTCTTAGATATTAGATATTTATTTGCAGGAATTTGTTATTTTGTGAGGGGAGTGAAATAGAACATGAAACCGTAAGCTCCCAAGCAGTGGGAGGAGCCCAGGGCTCTGACCGCGTGCCGGTTGAAGAATGAGCCGGCGACTCATAGGCAGTGGCTTGGTTAAGGGAACCCACCGGAGCCGTAGCGATAGCGAGTCTTCATAGGGCAATTGTCACTTAACAAGCAGATACGCAGAGTTTTATTTTTTATTTTTTACAGCTTAATAATGAATGTTATCAGAAATCATGTATAAAACATAAAAGTTAAGTTAGTAAGAAACACACAACAAAAGCAGCTTATTATACCAGTCAATTCGTAGTTGCTCTTTCTAATGATGATGATGATGATGATGATGATACTCTAACTTCAGTTTTTCTTCTGCTGTATTCAGCCAAATCACACGCTGATAGAGTTTGTGAGCTTTCATTCTCCAAATTGATAGTTAATGGTGGCAATTTTGAACTTCTTTTGGAGCTGATACTTCTTCTTTCTATTCAATCAAATACACTAAAATGTTATAAAAAACAACATCAATTATTAGTGAAAAACGGATTGAAATACACAAAACAAAGTAATCATACCTTTTTACCACTTGATCCATTATCTGTGTTTTTGTTTTTCATCTTTTTGTTGAGTTTTAGATGAATCCGACTTCATTTTCCTGAAAAATAAGTGTTGTTGAATAGGAATCGGAAAATAGAAAAATAGTGTCGTTTGAATTACAAGATAACGATATAAGTTCGAGTGAATCGAAGAATCTGTGGAGTGTTTGTGATGGGTTTTGAACATAACAGAATAAGTTAACGGTGTTTGTGTGTTTTTTTCCTTTTAATTAATCATCACTAAAGTTCAAGATATTTACCATCGTGCCACCGTGTGTTTATTAAATTGAACGTCCGAGATGTGTTCCTTCGAACCCGATATATCTGTTTAATCACTCCAGTCTCTGTAGCAAATATCCATAATAATAACCCACAGGAGTCGGTTATCTTAAGGGTTCATCAGTCATCACTCCATCGACGTTGCAAGTTGATTTGAAGGTTTGTTCATATGCGTATATCCTGCTTCAATTTTCATCCATTAAAGGTATTTATTCGTTATTGATTTTTACTCTACTTGCCTTCGAATTGAATTAGGGTTTTTAATATTCGTTTCAATTTATCGATTTAAGTCTCTGTTTGATGATATAATAATTGATAACGGACGATATTGATTTTTGAATTAGGATTTTTTTTTTTTTGCTTATTCGAATTTCTTGCTTGGGTTATTTGCGGATGATATAAATCGAAATAGGGTTTGATTTTATTTCGCTTCGTTTCACGCTTCGCTTCTCTTATATAAATAAAAATAAATAATAGAATCGATAGATGATGGATTTGTTAAACATATTAAAAGCTGTATGAACTTTAGTGTATTACGTCAACGATTTGAAAGAAAATCGATTGATCATGTACATACATATATATGTATCATGTATATATATATATATATATATATATATATATATATATATATATAGGAAGGATCAAGAGGGAAGCTCTTAAATTGGGGGAAGGAGGGAAGTAAATCACAACCACTTATTTTCTCTCATCATCTACAATACCCATTTTCTCAATTTATGCCTAAAATCCAAAATTAAAGCATATAGTTCAATGATTCCTTCAATCAAAAACATTGTAAATCTTTAGATCCATCAAACACATTCATACACATCTTCAATTCGTCATAATTCGGATTTATCCAAAATTATGAATTTGGTGTAACTTTTGGGTTTTTTGAGAAAATTTTGATTTGGTGATGAAAAACAACATAATTAAACGAATTTCTTTGTAAAAAACATATAAACGAGTAATTAATCGAATTATGGTCATCATTACATTCGAATTTCACAAACTCAAAAAATTCCCAGAACGTTAACATTCATCTGAAAAGCATGTTATCAAAATTACAACTTCATAGTTCTAAACATTCATTTATGATGAATATTAACGTGTATATGCTACTACACACAATTGAATGTGATAACATAACATTCATTAGTGTATAATAATGTATATGAGTTACATTCATCGTAAATGAATGTTATAATTTTCATGGTGTATAATACCATGTATTATTTAATATGCATTGTAAATGAATGTTAAAGGGTTCATCATGGTCAATAACACATATAAGCTAACATTCATCACCAGTGAATCTTAAAAACTAAAAAAAAGTAAGATATTAACATTTTTTAAGATGAATCTTAACTAATATATATTATTATACAGTAATGAATGTTAAGTTATGATATTCACTAATATAAATAACATATATAAGTTAATATTCGTGATAAATGAATGTTTATGCATATTAAATTGTAATTTGATTAACATGCTTTTGAAATGCATGTTAACGTGCTGGGAGGTGATTTCAAGTTATTTACAAAAATGCCACCGCGTTGACTTTTGAGTTGACCAGAATATGTGACTGAGAATAGCTTCCCTCCTTCCCCCATGTTTTTACTTCCTTCTTGATCTCCCCCTATATATATATATATATATATATATATATATATATATATATATATATATATATATATACATGTACAACATGTATATATATTGTTTGATTTTATTTGATTTGATTGATCATACCCAATCGAGTTGGCTTCCATATATCTTGCTCTACGTTTATTATCATGCTAATAATAATCCTTGCGTGCTTGTCTCATCAACTACCCGCTAATGGCTACTACTTCCAAGTTCGCCAAGTGCAAATCCAAATTTGGGGTTGATGCACCCGGTAACGACCCGCTAATGGCTACTACTTCCAAAGTCGGCAAGTTCAAATCCAAATTTAATGAAGAAGTACTAGATGACTCTCAAGTTAAGTTGGTACCCAACTGGGCTATAACAATAGTACCTGATCCATCCGTACCAGTATGGCAAGATATAGAACGTCTAGGTCCGCTTGTTTTTGATGGTGGTGATTGGACCAAAATGCTGGATAAAGAACTCCTCGATCACTTCAACATTATCAGACCTGACTCTTCAAACAAAGATGGATCTCAAGTCGTCAAGAAGAGAGCAAAAAAAAGCAAGTGACGAAAGATTGTAACAGTATCGTATCTCGTGTTCCACCTGGACTGTTCTTTAATATTTCAGTGAAGTACTGTTTTTTTCATAGATATTGTAACTGTTTCCTGGATAAACACTTTATTGCATGTTTAATCTATTCTCCCTTATAAAGGGCTTTAGTGTTTTCTTTTATGCCTTAGTCTTTTCAAGACATGAAATGACGAAACTAACCTCCACTATATTGGGCAACATTTTTTAATTAGAAATAAAGTACAAGTCAAACCAAATTAACTAGCACAACTTCCTCTAAAATTGCTAGATTGGGAAAGATTTACACGGACAATTTATTTTAGGAAGATCATTGAAGTATTGGACAAATCGAGACTTATGTTCATTTTTTTCAACGTTCGTGCTTATGTCATGTTTATGGTGCTTCAAAATTTGGTATTATCTCAATCTGATTTTTGTTACAGTTTATTGTATTACTTCATCGCAAATATATAGTTGACGTGCATATTGAGCATCATGTTTTTAATATAGCTATAGGCATGGGTCTTGTATGTTAATCATTTTTTGTTACATGTATAAACAGTCCATGTTTATAAACTTAGCCAAGCATGACTTAGTGATGTGATACCGGAGAAAGAAAATCGGTTGGTGGGTTTAAAAATATAGAGGTGGAGGTAAAAAAGGAGAATATTGTGATGTTTGGAAAATAAATTTAGGGGTAAAATCCTTTTCAAATAAATTTTCAAAATACAGTGGTTAAGGCAAAAAAAAAAAAATAATGAATCAATGCAATCCATATCTATATATCTATATATCTTTATAATAGTTAAGAGATGTTTCAAAGTTTCAGGCATCTATGGATAACATGCAAAACCAGATCCAGTTTGTTGCTAAAGTCGGCACATGTCATCGTGAAATCTTCGTAATATCTACTTTCTCAGCACCTCACATTTCATACGTGTTATTGTTATAACTATTTTAACGAAATACTTTGTTCCTTGCAGATTATGCCAAACACTTTTATGAAGGCGTTGGTGGATGAAAATATGTCAAGTGTGAGAGTCTCAACTTACCAAGGGGTATACAATGTGGACCTAAGTTACGGGTCATCCGGGGGTGCACTTTTGATGAACGGAAAGGGATGGCGGGATCTTATTGTAGAAAGCTTTGGCAATCGTTTGATGTTTTTGCATCTCATGAAGCATGAAGGGAAGTCTCTGTATAAAACCGGGTATGATACTCATGGATTAGAGATTACTGGTGAAGCGAATGAAAACGGCCCAGAAAACAAGCGTTGTATGTTAGTGATTACTGAGTTACCAAGTAAAGAACAAGTAAGTATGTCAACATTTCTAATAAATGATTGAACGTTTTTTTAATGATTAGAAATAGGTACTGCTAGAAGGTTTCGTACACCCTAAAAGTACTCTTCATACGATAAACAAATTATAAGGATACGAAGACATGACTAATATTATAATCTCTAATTGCAGATCCTTAGACACGAATATGTGTGCCACTGCCTTTTGGACAATCAAGACAATCAAACAAAACTAAGAATTGAAGACATGGAATGGCTTGTGAATATGTATTTCAAATTTGATCACAAAACGGGTGGCCTGATAGGTGCAGCTTTCACTGGATGGACGTGAGATTTTTTCTGTACCTACCATAATTTAGTTGGTGGTGAGTGCGTTATTCTGGAAAATTATGCTCCGGGTTGCATCAGTTTTCAAATACTAGCTCCAGAAGACACGGCGCTATAGTTGTGAAATAAGTAAAAACATAGTTGATCTTTTTTTTTTTACGTTTTTAAGCTATGTTACTACCCTCATTGAATCTTTGCGTTTATTTGTAATGCATTTTTCCACACAGTACCATTTTGGTGTCACCGAGCGGCTACTATGTTTAATATCATTTTTTAATAACTAGCGGTTATTGTCCAATAACCTATTTGTAACTATAGTTTTAATAAACCGACGGTTAAAAAATTTGAAAATGTTGCACATTATGCATGCTATACGTCTTGCAAAATTAGTACCTAACTCTTGCTGCATTATTGTACCTACACGCTTAACATAAGGTGAACTATGCAAAACTGTTGTTCATGTACCACCAACAACAATGTAACATAAAAGAGACCCGCACTTTTTGCGGGTTTTAAACTAGTTGTTATGAAAAGAAAATTAAAAACGTAAATGGAGTTTGGAGCATGATGTAAATGTCATTTGTACCCTTCTAGGGTATTTAATGTGTTTTAAACACCTAAAATAAGAGATCTGGTCAAATAAGTCATCCAAGGGCTGAAAGTGTATTCTATTTATTCTACTTTAAGTATTGTTTCACAATAACCATTCCCTATATATATATATATATATATATATATTGATACATCCAGCATCAATTAAAATGTAGGATGATGTTGGAAAGGTAATTGTTTATGGACTTATGATAATTGCTATGAATACGACTTGGTAGGTGGCCAATATTTGTGGTAAAGGAGAAATAATATTGGAATTTGGCGTTTATTTTATAGGAGTCTTTACTGACTAAGTGTCGACATGACAATAGTTAGCAATGAATGATTCTAAAATATGAATTTACGTTACGACTCAAGTTATAATCCAAAAGTCCAAGCCTTTGCAAACTTGCAATATATCTCACCCCCATTAATCCATTATATATCCCTGATGGTCATTCTCCAAAATTATATCCATATATAAAAAATCTTTAGTTTCATACTAATCCTTATAGTTACACATTGCAATGACAGTGCTTATTATCATTCTTTAAGATACTCATTAAAATTATCATTCAATTCCCTTTTACCTATATTGAACCAAAACATACTTGAATAATAATTCAAAAATCTGCACAAATTCTTTTTAGTACAACCGTAGTGGGTTAGTTATAACCAAATTAATACTTTTGTGTCAAAAGAAACCAACAATTTCAGCAATGGAAGAAGTTGTGAAACCGTTTATTTCAACAAACAGCTTCCGGTTGATGAAATTATTCCCTACGTTGACCTCGACTATGAGGAAGATGAACCTTTGAATCTCTACAACCACCTATGAATCTCTACAACCACAGATACAATTCAAAACCACATGTACAAACACTTCTTGACCTATACAATCTATTGTCTATATATATTATTCATGGTTAGTGATTAATTTAGAACGAGCTATATCACATCCCCTGATGTTACATATATCTATCTGTATTTGTTCTTATAGTTTCTATCATCATGTTAAATCGCAGCACACCCACCGTACATTTTTTTTTCGAATTTCCTCATGCATATTCTGATTTTTTTTTTCCTTTCCTTTTTTGCTATATATTTACCCACCCTATTAAGACCAATAGATTATCTATAACTCCACTTAGGGGCTGTTTACTAAAAATACCATTAAATGTTGTTTGCATGTGATGTCTGTTTGAATAAACATGTCTGTTTATAATAAGTGCTATTTAAGTAAATGTAATTTTTTTTACCAAAAAAATGAAGTGAAATGATATAAAATTTGTCCAAAAAATGACGTGTTCAATTTCTATAGGAGAAAAAAATGGTGAAAAAAAATAATTTATCATTAAGTGCCTCTTTTTGGCAAGGGCTTCACCTTTTTACCTATTTCAGAAACAGACATTCATTTCAGATTAAGTGAAAAAGAAACAGCAATTTATCTGTCTGGATTAAGAAGTATATGGAAACAGACCATTAAGTGGTAAGTAAACAGGCCCTTAGCATATATAAAACCCTTAGACATGGATAATATGTTTTTTGAGCAAACTTGATTAGTAAGGTTGTTTGGTATTGTAAGTTGTAACATCCAGTTTTCGGGTCTAGTAGTATTAAATATTTTCTGTTTGCAAATGATTATTTAATTGTGTCAGAAAATAATTTTGTTGTGCTAGTTGAAAATAAATGGGTAAAAGAGTCAAATAATTTATTGTGACTAATAAATTATTAATTGTTTTAAATTAACTTAGTTGACGGTAAAATAAAATGATGTTTCCCCGCAAATGGTTTTTAAGTTCCAGACAACGATAAGTACGGGGAATGAAATTTGACTAGTTTTATAATAGACTCAAATAATTGAGTCGGTCTTTATTTCCATATATACATACATACGATCGTATATACATATATACAAGAAACATCAAACCTAGATCTATGAGGAATCATCAAATTGAAGATCTCAAACACGAATTCAAGCTTCAAAAACACATGGATTATCTTCCTCTAGATCATGTAATCATGTGGTAAGTCTCAATTTCTTGAAATATGAAAACCTAGAATTTAGGGGTTTTGATGTTCTTGAGCAAAATCCGAAATTAAGGTTTCAAAAGTGTAAATTGATGTTAGTTAAGCTTCAATAACATGTATTAATCATTCCATCATCATTATAAACATGTTATAATTGTTAATTCATGATTTCCATATAAACCTAGAAATGGATTTTGGGTTCTTGATGGAATTAAGATGGGTAAAGTGAAATTGAAGCTTGTAATGATCATATTATAGTTAGTTGATAAGTAATTCATAATCATAAGTGAAACCCTAACCTAGAAAGGAAGAAATTGATGTATATTCATGATAAAAATAGTGACTTAGTTGATAATTCATGAAGTAAAGCTTATGATTGTGTTATAGTTGTTAGTTGGTATCTAATTCATGAGTTTACTTAGGTCCTAATTTGATATTAAAGAATTTGAGTAAGTGTTTATGAGGTGTTAAAGAGAATTCATGATTATGATGAACTATATAAGGAAATGAGTGTTAATTGCTAGTTAGAACACTTAATTGAGAATTCATGAGTAAAATTGTAACTAAGTTGATTAAGTATTCATTAAACCTTGTGTTGGGGTTTTGAACGAATTAATGATATTTGATGATAACAACCTTGTTGAAGGTGTAACCATGTTAAATTGTGATGGTAAAAGTTGATTAAATGAGGTTGTGAATTAATGATCATAAACTTGATAAGTAATTGTGAATTATGTTGTTAAGATGTTAATTGTAATATTGGAATGATGTTATATATATTTTGAGACAAGTAACTAACTTGTATTATTCTACTGTATTGTCAGATGTGCAGAAGACTCGGTGATATTAGACTACTGAGTGGATGCCCGAGGTGGTCGGTGAGTGGATCTCTAATCCTGAGCGTAACTTGGTTTTAACAAGTTTGGTTGCAACAAGTAACGTGTTATTACTTTATTAGTTGCATTGATGATTATGTTGATAGTAATAATACTGTTGATATGTTGACTAGTTGAATATGTGACTTGTTGATTACGTGATCACCTGATTTATTTGGCCTTCGGGCATCAGTTGTTAATGAGGCCAACGAGTTGTTGAATGGTTGGTTGGGCTAGTTGGTTATCGTGTGAATGATACAGGGATTTACTTCATTTGTTGTGTGTATTGAACTGTATCTGAGTAGGATAATCACTAGATATCGGTCTCGTCCGTATGGCCATACGGATAGGTTGGATAAGTGTTCTTGGGGAGCCACCCGGGTTTATGGTTATCCCAAGAGCCGCCGATCCTCATTATGGTGTTGTTGATTAGTTGATGAGTTGTATTGTGTATTTGCTTGTTTAGTGTTAATTGTTGTACACAAAGTTGTTGAGCTAAGTTAGGCTGTTGATTAGTTATCTGCTCACTTAGCGTTATGCTAATCCCCCACATTATCCCTTCTTGCAGGTTTTGCATATAATTTGGGTGGGCAAGAAGTTGGACTAGAAGGAATGTTTGACTACGAGGCTCTACTCTGATAGTTGATTTGTATAAAATAATGTTTTAACATGTTTTATATAACACCTCTGTTGAGAAATTATGTTTTGAAAATGTTGAATTTTATATGTTGATAAAACGATGTAAATTATTATTATCTATTTGGACTTACGCTTCCGATTTACTATATTTAAATAAGTATAAATGAGGGGTGTTATAAGTTGGTATCAGAGCATAAGTTTGGGTGAATTGTACATTATAAGATGTTCAATCCCCAACTTAGATTTGTGTCAAGTCAAACATTCCAAGGGTGGGGATTAGTGGTTGCATGAGAAAATCGTTATTGAATGTGTACTAACCTATAACAAGATGCAATAGTGTTGTTTTGGATGCAGAGATGGAGGAACATGAGGAACCGTCTGGTATTCTCAATGATTCCTCAATACTCGTGGGCCTAGATATGCCAGGTAATTTTCGATAAGCTTGGTGAATTTTAATAAGCTTTGACCGTTTACTTTACTATGATATGATTGTTAGTAAAGTAAATTGAATTATTGGTGAATATTGCTTGTTAATAAGATGATAGAGGTGTTAATGAGTAATTAAGCAGGAAATTGAAAATTTCGGTCAAAATGTTGAAACTGTGTAGATACATTGTTGACTAAGGTGTAACAGTTGTATTATGCGAAATTAAGTGTATCTACAGTGTGAAAATAAGTTGATAAATGTAAGGTGTGATTATAGATCCTTGCTAGGGAATTATTTGATAAATGATAAACTGAATTGATATGATGAAATTAATGGGATGTTGGTATTCTCCATTAATAGGTTTCGAGTCGTGTTGTTATGTAAAATTAGAAAGTCAAAGTGGTCAACTAGTCTATATATGCGTTGACAAGTTGTGAAAAAGTCATGGTTGAATACTTGTTGTAATTGTTGTGAGTTTGATGATTTTATGTGAATTTGGTGTTTCAAGGTCATAATGTGACACCGATAGTGGAAGTGAAGTTGTTTGACTTGGTAAAGTCAAAGAAGTGTAAAATGGGTGTTAAATTAGTGAACATATTGGTTGAAACCCAAATGGGTTGTTAAAGTGCCCAAATGGGTCACTTGATGGTTAAAAGGTTAAAATGAGTAGTGGTCTAATTAAAAAGAATGTTAAAGTGACTTTAAGTCATAAAGATAGTAGTAAAAGGTGATGAAAAGTGATTTGGGTAGTCAATGTGGTTATTTTCTTAAAAGTGCCCAATTGGACCCCTAAACGGGTCAACGAGTAAAAATACGATAGAAAGGGTATATGGGGGTGATGAATATGCCCACATGTCTTAAATATATATAGAAACATGTTGGTAAAGGGTTGAAGTCTGAAACCAAGCCATTTGGAATACGGCGTGTCCACCAAAATGTTCAAAAATGGCCTAAAATGAGTTACACGTCCGTTTTCTCGTAAAAAGTGAAAATTGAAAAAGTGTGAAAAGGGAAAGTTTTATTTTGGCATCGTGTAGGTGCCTGCAAAATTTCATGACCTAACTCTTTACGGTTTGTGAGATATGCGCGTTTGAAATTCGTATTTTTGCACTAAGAAGTGCAGTCTGCTGTGCAGACATGGGACCCGGCGGCTGGAAGTCCAAACCGGCGGCTGGATGCCCCAAGCCGGCGGCTTCTTTTGGCTTAAAATGGGACTTTATTTCTGTTACACAAAAAGTTACTATACACGGCGGTTAGGGTGTAGGACCCGGCTGTTTGGGGTCTGTAGCCGGCGGCTTGACCTTTCAGCCGGCGGCTTGATCATGTAGCCGGCGGCTGGTGGCTTGTTTATGTAAAAAATAAAATTTTTAAGTTTTGCGACGTTCGGCGTAATGTTTGACGTAGATTTTCCGTTACGAAATTTCTATGTCCACTAAAAAACGGCCCAACGATCAAAGCTCATCGCTTTGCCATGAGCCCTGTCAGTTTTCGGCACTTCGGGGCCGTTTGGGGCCCGAAAATCGCGTTTTATTGTTTTCCGAATCTTATTTCGAACTTTTAGCTGACGTTTTGTATTGGGCTTTTGTTTCATTGAGCCCAGAGATCATTCCTGTGACTATATGCAATATTAAAAGTTGTTTTTAAGAGGTCCACATATTTTATGGTGTATGAGTCGGTTGTAGGCAGTTTATTTAACTGCAAAATATACAGTAAATACTAGCAAGAATTAGTAAACATTGATTAGATAATCATATGAAATATATTATGTGGACTAATTGAAATGTGACGAAGTAATTGAATTACTTAAGAGTATTATAAAATGTTGAATTAAGCGTTTTAAGAAATTACGAAATAAGCATATGAGCTTATATTGATGTAATAGTTGAGCATGAAATACTCAATTGTGATTTGATTAAAGGTATATAGATTGACGATTATGTGTTGAATATTATACATAATATTGATGAATTGTTTAGTACTAGTGTACTATAAGTATTAAGTTGTATAAATAATATTTAATATTGAATTGGGTAATAAAGAAGTTGCTTGATGTATTTGTGTCAGACATTGGTGTAGTATGTCTGTATTGTTAATATATACATGATCATATGAGTAGTTCACATTAAAAGTGATAAGTTGAAGATAGTAGCAAGTTAATAATTGGGAATATACTTGTTATTACAGGTTGTTATAATTGTGTAAATTGTTGATATTACTGTTAAGAAATATGTGAGAGTAAAGATAATTACTTAGGAGATAAATGGTATGAAGTGGCCTGAGAATAAAGTGTGACTGACATAATATGACGACGTCTGGCCAACGTATTTATATTATGCCATTTCACATGGAGTTGTTGAGGCTACTAAGTACCATATAAAGTTAAGCGGTTTTAAAAATAACAGGTAGATATGTTGACCTGTAGTTGAGAAATAGTCAAGGATAGACTAAAATGAAAGAGTGGTAACCCACTAAGTTGTTGTTGTTGTTGTTAATGTTGTATTGTACAAGTGATATGTATAGGTGATGTATTTCCAATAGCATGAATTAAAAAGATGATTTAAGCAAAGTAGAGGTCGGTTGATTATGAATAATACTGTGTTAATATTGTTGAAAAGATGATTAATGACTACACCTTGTGTTGTTGAAATACCATTGATGATGATACATGGTATTAACAGGTGTTGTCTTAGTGTCCAAATTGGTGTAATAGGATGCTAGTGGATTATATAATAGTAGTTTTAACCATAATAATTGACCTCTACATACTGCTTATTGTTTATTCTATATGTGATTATGATTATATGAATTGTGATTCTTTTCGAATAAGAGTTTCATATAATCAAGTTGTATTTATAATTATAAGTTGTAAAGTTGTAATTAGCTAGTTGCAAAAGTGAAAAATTTCTAGCAAAGTTGTTAGCTAAAGAAATATATGGTTATTAGCTAAATTGCTAGTTGTGAATATAATTGAACTTTTGTTGTTAAGGTGCATATTGTGGTATTCACTACCATTTGTTGTAATTGTTGTAAAGTTGAGATGTTCACAGAGATATGTGTTACACTTGTAACCAGTGATTATGTGTTTTAGTTGTATACATGACTAAGTATGAATGCTCATGTAAATGGTTAGTTGACGTATTAGAGACAGGATAAGTGCACAATAATTGTGCAGGGGGAAAAGGAAAGAAACATATACATTGGGATATGGGCATGTGAAAAGGATTGAAATATATATACATATTGTTGAGTTGCTCAAGGGAGTAACATGGAATATGTGTAATTATTATAATGATTGATTATGGGGTAATATTACATTGGTTGCTGAAATAAGATAGGGTTTCAAAACACAACCTATGTGTTTATGTGAATTTAGTTGATATACACACTGGTGGTGTGTAAGTTGATAATATGTATACACATTTTGTGTTTAAGTGGTTAAATATATGCAAGTTGATTCGGTGTTTGTGTGATTATAGATATGCATGATGGTTATATCCATAAGTGAATTAAATTAGGTACACATCTTGGGTGCATATATTAATGAGTAAGTATATGATTAGTGTAATATGAAAGGTGCAGTATTAACGAATTAGAAATAAAATGTGAGTTGAATCTCACATGAAGAATGGGAGTGAATAGATGATTCTATTTTACTAGAATAATTGAGTGTGATCTGATTTCGGGGACGAAATCTCTTTAAGGAGGGGAGAGTTGTAACACCCAGTTTTTGGGTCTAGTAGTATTTAATATTTTATGTTTGCAAATGATTATTTAATTGTGTCAGAAAATAATTTTGTTGTGCTAGTTGAAAATAAATGGGTAAAAGAGTCAAATAATTTATTGTGACTAATAAATTATTAATTGTTTTAAATTAACTTAGTTGACGGTAAAATAAAATGATGTTTCCCCGCAAATGGTTTTTAAGTTCCAGACAACGATAAGTACGGGGAATAAAATTTGACTAGTTTTATAATAGACTCAAATAATTGAGTCGGTCTTTATTTCCATATATACATACATACGATCGTATATACATATATACAAGAAACATCAAACCTAGATCTATGAGGAATCATCAAATTGAAGATCTCAAACATGAATTCAAGCTTCAAAAACACATGGATTATCTTCCTCTAGATCATGTAATCATGTGGTAAGTCTCAATTTCTTGAAATATGAAAACCTAGAATTTAGGGGTTTTGATGTTCTTGAGCAAAATCCAAAATTAAGGTTTCAAAAGTGTAAATTGATGTTAGTTAAGCTTCAATAACATGTATTAATCATTCCATCATCATTATAAACATGTTGTAATTGTTAATTCATGATTTCCATATAAACCTAGAAATGGATTTTGGGTACTTGATGGAATTAAGATGGGTAAAGTGAAATTGAAGCTTGTAATGATCATATTATAGTTAGTTGATAAGTAATTCATAATCATAAGTGAAACCCTAACCTAGAAAGGAAGAAATTGATGTATATTCATGATAAAAATAGTGACTTAGTTGATAATTCATGAAGTAAAGCTTATGATTGTGTTATAGTTGTTAGTTGGTATCTAATTCATGAGTTTACTTAGGTCCTAATTTGATATTAAAGAATTTGAGTAAGTGTTTATGAGGTGTTAAAGAGAATTCATGATTATGATGAACTATATAAGGAAATGAGTGTTAATTGCTAGTTAGAACACTTAATTGAGAATTCATGAGTAAAATTGTAACTAAGTTGATTAAGTATTCATTAAACCTTGTGTTGGGGTTTTGAACGAATTAATGATATTTGATGATAACAACCTTGTTGAAGGTGTAACCATGTTAAATTGTGATGGTAAAAGTTGATTAAATGAGGTTGTGAATTAATGATCATAAACTTGATAAGTAATTGTGAATTATGTTGTTAAGATGTTAATTGTAATATTGGAATGATGTTATATATATTTTGAGACAAGTAACTAACTTGTATTATTCTACTGTATTGTCAGATGTGCAGAAGACTCAGTGATATTAGACTACTGAGTGGATGCCCGAGGTGGTCGGTGAGTGGATCTCTAATCCTCAGTGTAACTTGGTTGTAACAAGTTTGGTTACAACAAGTAACGTGTTATTACTTTATTAGTTGCATTGATGATTATGTTGATAGTAATAATACTGTTTATATGTTGACTAGTTGAATATGTGACTTGTTGATTACGTGATCACCTGATTTATTTGGCATTCGGGTATCAGTTGTTAATGAGGCCAATGAGTTGTTGAATGGTTGGTTGGGCTAGTTGGTTATCGTGTGAATGATACAGGGATTTACTTCATTTGTTGTGTGTATTGAACTGTATCTGAGTAGGATAACCACTAGATATTGGTCTCGTCCGTATGGCCATACGGATAGGTTGGATAAGTGTTCTTGGGGAGCCACCCGGGTTTATGGTTATCCCCAGAGCCGTCGATCCTCATTATGGTGTTGTTGATTAGTTGATGAGTTGTATTGTGTATTTGCTTGTTTAGTGTTAATTGTTGTACACAAAGTTGTTGAGCTAAGTTAGGTTGTTGATTAGTTATCTGCTCACTTAGCGTTATGCTAATCCCCCACATTATCCCTTCTTGCAGGTTTTGCATATAATTTGGGTGGGCAAGAAGTTGGACTAGAAGGAATGTTTGACTACGAGGCTCTACTCTGATAGTTGATTTGTATAAAATAATGTTTTAACATGTTTTATATAACACCTCTGTTGAGAAATTATGTTTTAAAAATGTTGAATTTTATATGTTGATAAAACGATGTAAATTATTATTATCTATTTGGACTTACGCTTCCGATTTACTATATTTAAATAAGTATAAATGAGGGGTGTTATATAAGTTACATATGCAATTTCACTATTTTTCTTTGATATATATAGATTGTTAAATATATTCTTAAAGTATGTCCTTAATCTGACCATCATTATCACTTTTTTGTTTGTTTTTGTCCCTTTTGTACTTCCAGGTCATCTGATATGAGTCCATAGAAGGCCTTCGCGAAAAAGCTAAAACGTTTATATGATATTGATGTTAATATTACCACAACTACTTCTGTGCTCAATGTTGATTACAAGACCGGTAATATCATCAAGGATTCAATTAAAGGTATTCAACAGATAGGCAAGTTCTTCCGCATCACAAGGGTTGACCACTACCTTTCTTGCTCCGTCAACAATACAATGTGGACTTTCGAATCTGCTGAATTTAAAGCATTGTTCCCTTGTTCATGTACTAAGGATTTTCATGATGCTAATGAAAAACATGACCGGGTTCGTGCTCCATGTATGGTTTTTTCGATTTTGCGAACCTTGAAAACTTATTAGTTTTAGCTTGGAGTATACATTAGACGTTCCTAGTGGTGTCAACTTAATTGTGACTTGGAGATTAAAGACAAGTCCCCATTGAAACCCAAAGGTAAATCTACATCAGGTCAAGGGAAGAAGAAATGGCAATGTAATAATCATAACCGAAAATCGAATGTTGTTGGTGGTTCAGTGGATAGATCCAATTGGTGCCAGAATTGCAAGTAAAGCACATGGGACATTGTACACCCTAGACTGCTAGGTGTATCAAGTGTGGGCAGTTCGGTCATGACATCAAAGATTGCCCATTTCCTAGGCACGTTTGTTGGAATTGCCGCAAGGAAGGATATCGTTCAGGGATGTGTCCAAAGGCAGGGAGACAGAAATCGGGTACGGTCGGAGGGTCTTCATCTTCGGGCCAGAAAATAAAGAATCCTCCCACACCAACCGGCAGGGCTTTTCGAATGACCGTTGATGAAGCTGTGGTAGCCGAGGACGTCATAACTGGTACCTTCCTTATTAATTCTGTACCCGCGTGTGCCTTATTTGACTCAGGAGCCAATTGTTCCTTTATGTCCATGCTTTTCTGTGATAAACCTAAATTGACTCCTGCATGTGTTTCAAAACCTATTGAGGTAGAGGTAGCGGATGGTAAAGTAGTTCCGGTTACCACATCGGTGACTGGAGCTAGTATTTTGATTGAGAATCAAATTTAAAGATGAGAGAAAGAAAGGCTAAGTAAAGTGAAGATCAAAAATTTATTTATTAGTCACATATATAATGTTGTCAATGAGTGGGTAAACAATGAGAAAGTTACACTACTACAAAAAGTATTTTATAGAATGACTCTTTTAGAACGATTAGGACCAATCGTGCTATTTAATTCAAGTTTAGATCGGTTTATCATGGACGTGTTATTTGGTCATTTTTTAGAACATATTGCTTACGAACCGAACTATTTAATATTTTTTAGATCGATTAACTCAACCGCTCTATATCCCACTTCCTTTTCATTTATAATATAAAGTTATAATGAAAACAATTGGCGGGCCATTTTTAGTCATTCCCTCCTTTCAAATTCCCTAATTCAATATACAGTTAACCCTAGCCTAATCGATTCGAAAATTCATCCTCAATGACTAAGAGTAAGAATCAATCCTAACGAAATCTGTATTTTTTTTTATGTATATGATACAAAACTGTAACTTATTGTGATTCTCTATTTGTTTTGAGATTCTAGTTGTATGAAGTGTTTATGAAAATCTTGGATCCCCAACACGTCAACAGATCACTAGATCGTAATCCATGATGATATTTTCGAGGTTAATTTCTACGACTCATCCTTGCCGATAATTCGATTTTTGATTTATTTTAGTAATTTATTTATGTCTTACGTTTTATTGAAGTTTGTTAACTTGGTATATCTCTGTTTTTAATCATGTTACTGAGAGAATGCTCTTATAACTTCAATTTGACATCAAAGGTAAAATCGACACATATCCGTACTCAATGTTTATAAGTTGTGAAAGTTCCTAGTAGTTCGTTATAAAGGAGTATAAAAAACCATACTGCTTTTCATATTTACGTAATTTTCTTAGAAGTCTTGTTTATTAGTTCATTGCAATATTATTTACAGTTATTGTTAACTTTTCAACAATTTGGTTGTTATTTATGGATGAACCTGAGCTTTATATTTTGTATAATTTGAACGTCTTTGCTTGTCCTTAGAAAACTTCGACCGAGCCAAGTTATGACTAGAATTGGCTTTGACTTATTTACATTATCTTTAGCCTTTGTTATTGATTTTTTTTTATTGTTCTAAAAACATGGTTGTTATTAAGGCATTCATTACTAATGGTGAACTAAGGAAAATTGAAGATTTATTGTTCTAAAAACATGGTTGTTATTGATTTTTTTTTTTCATTATCTTTAGCATCCTCTTAGCTGTACTTGGATGAAGATTTGGATGGATGGGTGTTCCATTCGGCACCTAGGCAAATTGAGGTAACTTTATATTTATACCCAAATATGTTACAAAAATGAACCGATTATGTTTGTCGAATAAGCAATGTTCCCGTATATATGTATAGTAGAAGTCATTTGGTCTGGTGTTATCTACCTATTAGTTTTAAGTTGGTGGCCGCCTTAAGTATGTAAAAAAGCTTACTATGATCATACGACTATACTTTTAGCTATAACCATTTATGATTTAGCTTTTAAATATTGTTATATGTTTATTTTCTATTTTTTGATGCTCAATTTATGATGTTTTTGTATGCAGTATTGGTAACAATATCAAGTCGTTTCAATGCAGTGGGCAAGGTTATTCATTTGTAATGGCTCTTTAGTAGATGGATATTTAGTGATGTTTTGTTTTTAGCATGTCAAATGGGTAGGTTCAATTTTCAAATATAGGTCTTTTTTTATGGTGTATTTAGTCGATGTTTTGTATTTAGTATATGTAGGTAAGCATATAATCACTTTTAATCTGCTATAGATATGTATTTTAGTTACATTTTTTGTGTTTTGTTGGGATTTGAAAGAGAAATGTTATTTGATTTGTTTTATTTAGCATTTAATTGCTTTTTAGTGTATATATGATGGTTGATTGTATTTTTCAATATTGTTAGCGGTTTTGAAGGAAATCAAATGAGAAAAAAAATGATATGACAAGCTGTGCCAAAACAAGATAATATTGAAATAACGTTTTTTTATTTATTTTCTATTTTTTAGATCGGTTATATTTGACGCTCCAAGAGATATTTTGTTTTTCTCGAAAATCAACGTATAGATCGGTTTTATACATCCGTTTCAAAAGAAACCATTTTTTAGATCGGTCATTTGACCGCGACAAAAAACAACCAAGTTTTTAGAACGCTGTTTTTTAGTTCGGTTAGAAAACCGATCTAAATTATAAATTTAACCGATCTTAAAAACATTTTCTGTAGTAGTGTTAAAAGTAAAACATTGGTATCATTGAAGAAAACCTTTGAAAATTTATTTACAATGTTAAGTTTTAAGAAAAAAATAGAGAATGTGTCTTATGATGTGTCAATATTTGAAGAGATGAGGTGTCATAGTTAATACATGTGTTAAATTTTTAAACAATGTAAATTAGTGATGTGTCAAGTTTTAAAGACATATAATGTTGTCAATAAGTGGGTAAACAATGAGAAAGTTAAAAGTAAAATATTGGTATCATTGAAGAAAACCTTTAAAAATTTATTTACAATGTTAAGTTTTAAGAAAAAAATAGAGAATGTGTCTTATGATGTGTCAATATTTGAAGAGATGAGGTGTCATGGTTAATACATGTGTTAAACTTTTAAACAATGTAAATTACAATGTAAATTAGTGATGTGTCAAGTTTTAAAGAGATGAGGTGTCATCATATTAAGCCTTCACAATGTAACACCCCCAAAATTCGTTTAGCGGAAGCGTTTTAGTTAAAGTATTGGGGTGTCACAATAATAAAGCATGCATACGTATCAGAGCTTATGATTACAACAGAACAATATATTAAGATGCCAAAAGTGTAAATTACAAAGTTTACGATTTATCAAATCGCACAGGTTGAAAGTATTATGTATACAAAAGTGGATTTCTAAAATATGACAAAACAGTTTCGGTTATACTAGAGAAATCCATATGTTTTTCCCCAAAAGTTGGCATCCTAAAGCTTCACGGGTCGCCTAATTCTCCATGTGTTGGCGATTCTTACATGCGCAGCTAATTTCCTGAAAAACATAGTAAAAGTCAACAACTAGGTTGAGTGAATTCACAGGTTTTATGTTTACACAAGTTGAATCAAGTTTGTATGCGCAGTTGTTATCCAAATACGTTCCCAATAGTATTTCCATAATAGTCGAGAATACATTTAGTGGAATGTAATCCAAATACAAGTTTAGTGGGTTGTTCACCCAAAGTATAAGTTTAGTGGGTTGCTCGCCCCAAATACGGTTTAAGTTTCGTAGGAAAGCAGTATCCTATTGGTTTACCCAAGAAGTAGGGATTTAAATTGTTTGTCCAAGAAGTAGGACCCATCAGTATCTGCCCAAGCGGTAGGGACTTCTATGTATGTGCCCAAGAAGTAGGGACTTGTATAAGTTGTGTCCAAGAAGTAGGACTGGCATCCAAGACGTAGGACCCATCTGCTCAAGAAGTAGAGCCTTCATCCAAGGCGTAGGATGGCACCTTGCCCAAGAAGTAGGGACTTTCTGTTTGCCCAAGACGTAGGGACTTTCTGTGTGTGCGTGCCCAAGACGTAGGGACTTTCTGTGTGTTTATGAAAATGTTGTTTCATAAAAGCTAGTAATAAAGTGTGTAGCTGGTCGTTCCCCAGCATATTCTCAGTTTAGTTTTTGTATGAAATACCATTTAGTTCAGACAGTTGTAGTAGTTGACCGCAGTCATAAACAGTTTGTATAAGTGTGCCACAGACAGTTATGTGACAGTTTGTATAACAGTTTAACAGTTCCAGTACTCTAATTGTTCGAGTAAACAGTATGATAAATAATCATATAGTAAAAGCAGTTATGACAATCAGTAAAACAGTGTCTATGTTTTCCACCCCTGTTCAAAACAGTTAAATCAGTAAAAGTAGGGGCTGTGAACTCACCTGTTGAGTTTAAGTAGTTGTGCGAGTGCTAGCAAACCTAAGCCCAAGAACAGTCTGAAATCTCCTAACGTCCTAAACGTATAAGATTTAATAAGTATGTGGATGTCTAACTAATCATCCATGCTAGTGTTTGTACAACCAAGTCACGTCCAAATCGTTTGTTTAATGTTTATGTTTGTATTTCGTTGTTTGTGAAAATGTATACGACTCGTTGGTGATAGTTTGAAATCAACATTTCGATAAAACAAGTATGTTGGTAATGTTTGTATAGTTTGTGTATTGTATAATGTGTGAGTATTCGATGCCGGTTAAGTTCGATACTTAGTGAAAACTAGTTTTTAAACTTCCTGTTTTTAGCGACGCAGGGTGCGACGCTGGGTTGTTATGCGACGTAGTGTGCGACGTACGGGTCTACGTCGCATTCAGGTTTTGCGACGTCATGGGTTGCGTCGCATAGGCGACGTTCGCAATTTAATGCGACGTAGTGGTCTGCGTCGCTATGTGCGACGTAAGGAAGGGTAATGCGACGTAAAGGCCTACGTCGCAGTACTGTTTTCGGTCCCAATGCGACGTAGTCGCCTGTTCGACGAACAGATTGAAAATAACGAGTTTTTGAGCGATTTTGGACGTTTTCGGTTGTATAAAACACTAAAACATGGTAATCTAAGTATGTTAAACACTAAATAACAATTATAACTTTGAAATCTAAAGATTTGCGGGATTTGTCGGAAACTTACGGGTGTCGGATTTGAAATCCGAAATGGTAGAAGTGTAGATCGGGATGCCGTGGTCGTTTTATTCCAAAAGAGTATGGTGATTCGGCGTCGTTTTAGCGTATTTTTCTTTGATTTGGTGTGATATTGGTGGTGGTTTAGAGAGAGGTTGGAGAAAAGAGAAAAGAAGAGAGAGAGGATGAGAATGAAAATGAAAGAAAGTTGGGAGGTGGAAATGGGTTTTGTTCCCCCATTTTCATCTCCTGCGTTTTCGTCCCGTGTTTGTTTATCCGATCGTTAAATGTTATTTTATTTTAAATTAATACATCTTAATTACATATTTCTTTATATTTTTAATTAGAATCTTTTTATAAAACCAAATTGAATTAAGTTATAAAATATTGACTTTGTTTTATGTTAACTATACGTTTTGGCGTTTTGCGTTATAAAATAATATGTAAATATTATCAACATAATATCTAATTGTAATTGACGTTATTTAATAACTTCGTTTTATTAAATAATTTTGTTCACCAACAGTCGTACGTTTTTGTCGCGTTTGTTTTCAAATTGATCTGTACGTAATTACAACTAATTACGAATACGTAATACTACGCGTATTATCTAGTTGGGCTATGCTAGACTTACCTCTAAAATGTGTTGTGAATTCACTCAAGTAGGGAATTAGCCTAATAATGCAAGTGATTAATGTAATTAATCGTGTTCAAATTTGCGAGGTGTTACATTCTCCCCATGTTAGAGAAATCTCGTCCCGAGATTTAAAAATCAAGTCGGATCGCCCGCGGCGTATGTTCTCCGAATAAGTCACGTCGTCAATAATAATACCAGTTTGGGTGGCGCTCAATCGTTGCCAGAAAAGTTTTAAATCAGTTTAGTATACTCGCGGTATAGTTTAAATAGTTATGCGTTCGTTAATAGTCGAAGTTTACCAAATGATATGTTCGAATTGACATTCGAATGAAAGAAACGTTAAATCGTAGCAATAGTTGGTAAGACATACCGTGCTTGCCATAGTCCGCAACAGTTTCCGGTGCACGGAGGATGTATGCGCGGCCACGAGCCGGTGGGATGGTTGCGATGTGGTTGTTGTTGTTTTGATTGCTGTTTCCGGGGTTGTTCTGGTTGTTGTTCAGTTTTGGACACTGGTTTCGATAGTGTCCGGGCTCACCGCACTCGAAACACCCATTGTTTGTTCGAGCGGGGAGGTTGGCTTTGCAGGTTTGAGCTCGATGTCCCCATTGGTTGCATCTATCGCAGAGAGTACAGTTACCCTCATGATGCCTTTCGCATTTTCCGCATTTAGGCCTTTTGCCTAGGTATGGTTTCGGTTCAGTGTTAGCGATGGCGACGTAGGCTCGAGTGTTTCCCGGGTTCCTGTTTTGTTGACCCTGTCGGTCGTTACCCTCACTGTTCCATTTGCGTTTGAGGGTTCCAGAGTCGCCCGCATCAGTACGGGTAAGTTCAGCTTTCCCTGTAGTAGCTTTCAGGGTTCCAATCTCGACCGTGTCGTCGGTTAAGCTGTGAGCCAGATCAACTGCGCTCCTAAAGGTGGCGGGTTTGGAGGACATAACCATGCCTCGAATCTGTGGGGCCAAGCCCTTGTTGAAACGCTCGATGCGTTTGCTCTCGGGGGTTACCATGTGGGGCACCAGTCGTGCGAGCTCCTGGAATCTAGTCGTGTAACCGGAAATGTCAGCGCCGATCATTTGTATGTTCCAGAATTCGTTTTCCAGTTTCTGCATCTCGTTGGGAGGGCAAAATTCCTCCATCATCATCTGTTTCAGAGTTACCCAGGTCATGGAATGAGCAGTTGGGCGTCCCATAATCTGGACTTGAGCGTTCCACCAGGTTAGCGCTTTGTCGGCTAAAGTGCAGGTGGCGTATTTTACGATTTTATCGGTGGCGCAGTCGCTGATGTCAATGACTGATTCCATCTTTTCAATCCAGTGGACCAGGCCAATGGCCCCTTCGGTCCCGGTGAAGGTGCTGGGTTTACAAGACTGAAAGGTTTTGTAGGAACACCCCTGCTGGGTATTAGTTGGAGTTTCGCTGTTAACTGGTGTGGCTCCACTATTGTTGGTTAGGTTTTCACGATTTCGGCTCGCCTCGTATTGTGCGATGGCTTCAGCCACGCGACGTTCAATAATCTGTTCGGTTGTTTCTGGAGGCGGTGGTGGAGGAGGAATATTTCGTCGACTGTTTCGAGTATTTCTTTGTTTAGGCGGCATGCTGACGTTCTGCAATGAAGAGATGCAGAAGTCAATGCCAATGAAAAATATGTGAGGAATAGAGTTTTCACATATTTCAAGTTTTCAAGTATCAAGAGAAATTGTCGAATCCCCATCACGTATCTTACGACTATGAAACACCCATATGTACTTAGTATGATATAATCACGTTGGCCAGGCGTCATTATATGATGCCAAATACATACTTCTTTTCATCAACCGTTTAATCACGATCAGGTTCACATGAGATCAGAGTACAATGAACGAGTCGAATGTGGTGAACAGTTCACGTGTATCGAGGTATCGTAACGATAGTTTAGATGTATGCAAATGTATGTATGCATGTACGTTCTAGCCAAGGCTATAGTCTAGGTCTCTAGGTTTCTAAGTCACCTAAAGTTTCCTAGTTCGCTATAACCAATGGCTCTGATACCAATCTGTAACACCCCCAAAATTCGTTTAGCGGAAGCGTTTTAGTTAAAGTATTGGGGTGTCACAATAATAAAGCATGCATACGTATCAGAGCTTATGATTACAACAGAACAATATATTAAGATGCCAAAAGTGTAAATTACAAAGTTTACGATTTATCAAATCGCACAGGTTGAAAGTATTATGTATACAAAAGTGGATTTCTAAAATATGACAAAACAGTTTCGGTTATACTAGAGAAATCCATATGTTTTTCCCCAAAAGTTGGCATCCTAAAGCTTCACGGGTCGCCTAATTCTCCATGTGTTGGCGATTCTTACATGCGCAGCTAATTCCCTGAAAAACATAGTAAAAGTCAACAACTAGGTTGAGTGAATTCACAGGTTTTATGTTTACACAAGTTGAATCAAGTTTGTATGCGCAGTTGTTATCCAAATACGTTCCCAATAGTATTTCCATAATAGTCGAGAATACATTTAGTGGAATGTAATCCAAATACAAGTTTAGTGGGTTGTTCACCCAAAGTATAAGTTTAGTGGGTTGCTCGCCCCAAATACGGTTTAAGTTTCGTAGGAAAGCAGTATCCTATTGGTTTACCCAAGAAGTAGGGATTTAAATTGTTTGTCCAAGAAGTAGGACCCATCAGTATCTGCCCAAGCGGTAGGGACTTCTATGTATGTGCCCAAGAAGTAGGGACTTGTATAAGTTGTGTCCAAGAAGTAGGACTGGCATCCAAGACGTAGGACCCATCTGCTCAAGAAGTAGAGCCTTCATCCAAGGCGTAGGATGGCACCTTGCCCAAGAAGTAGGGACTTTCTGTTTGCCCAAGACGTAGGGACTTTCTGTGTGTGCGTGCCCAAGACGTAGGGACTTTCTGTGTGTTTATGAAAATGTTGTTTCATAAAAGCTAGTAATAAAGTGTGTAGCTGGTCGTTCCCCAGCATATTCTCAGTTTAGTTTTTGTATGAAATACCATTTAGTTCAGACAGTTGTAGTAGTTGACCGCAGTCATAAACAGTTTGTATAAGTGTGCCACAGACAGTTATGTGACAGTTTGTATAACAGTTTAACAGTTCCAGTACTCTAATTGTTCGAGTAAACAGTATGATAAATAATCATATAGTAAAAGCAGTTATGACAATCAGTAAAACAGTGTCTATGTTTTCCACCCCTGTTCAAAACAGTTAAATCAGTAAAAGTAGGGGCTGTGAACTCACCTGTTGAGTTTAAGTAGTTGTGCGAGTGCTAGCAAACCTAAGCCCAAGAACAGTCTGAAATCTCCTAACGTCCTAAACGTATAAGATTAATAAGTATGTGGATGTCTAACTAATCATCCATGCTAGTGTTTGTACAACCAAGTCACGTCCAAATCGTTTGTTTAATGTTTATGTTTGTATTTCGTTGTTTGTGAAAATGTATACGACTCGTTGGTGATAGTTTGAAATCAACATTTCGATAAAACAAGTATGTTGGTAATGTTTGTATAGTTTGTGTATTGTATAATGTGTGAGTATTCGATGCCGGTTAAGTTCGATACTTAGTGAAAACTAGTTTTTAAACTTCCTGTTTTTAGCGACGCAGGGTGCGACGCTGGGTTGTTATGCGACGTAGTGTGCGACGTACGGGTCTACGTCGCATTCAGGTTTTGCGACGTCATGGGTTGCGTCGCATAGGCGACGTTCGCAATTTAATGCGACGTAGTGGTCTGCGTCGCTATGTGCGACGTAAGGAAGGGTAATGCGACGTAAAGGCCTACGTCGCAGTACTGTTTTCGGTCCCAATGCGACGTAGTCGCCTGTTCGACGAACAGATTGAAAATAACGAGTTTTTGAGCGATTTTGGACGTTTTCGGTTGTATAAAACACTAAAACATGGTAATCTAAGTATGTTAAACACTAAATAACAATTATAACTTTGAAATCTAAAGATTTGCGGGATTTGTCGGAAACTTACGGGTGTCGGATTTGAAATCCGAAATGGTAGAAGTGTAGATCGGGATGCCGTGGTCGTTTTATTCCAAAAGAGTATGGTGATTCGGCGTCGTTTTAGCGTATTTTTCTTTGATTTGGTGTGATATTGGTGGTGGTTTAGAGAGAGGTTGGAGAAAAGAGAAAAGAAGAGAGAGAGGATGAGAATGAAAATGAAAGAAAGTTGGGAGGTGGAAATGGGTTTTGTTCCCCCATTTTCATCTCCTGCGTTTTCGTCCCGTGTTTGTTTATCCGATCGTTAAATGTTATTTTATTTTAAATTAATACATCTTAATTACATATTTCTTTATATTTTTAATTAGAATCTTTTTATAAAACCAAATTGAATTAAGTTATAAAATATTGACTTTGTTTTATGTTAACTATACGTTTTGGCGTTTTGCGTTATAAAATAATATGTAAATATTATCAACATAATATCTAATTGTAATTGACGTTATTTAATAACTTCGTTTTATTAAATAATTTTGTTCACCAACAGTCGTACGTTTTTGTCGCGTTTGTTTTCAAATTGATCTGTACGTAATTACAACTAATTACGAATACGTAATACTACGCGTATTATCTAGTTGGGCTATGCTAGACTTACCTCTAAAATGTGTTGTGAATTCACTCAAGTAGGGAATTAGCCTAATAATGCAAGTGATTAATGTAATTAATCGTGTTCAAATTTGCGAGGTGTTACACACAAAACTATATGTACTTCTTATATAATAATTAAAGATAAAGATAAACAATGAGAAAGTTAAAAGTAAAACATTGGTATCATTGAAGAAAACCTTTGAAAATTTATTTACAATGTTAAGTTTTAAGAAAAAATAGAGAATGTGTCTTATAATATGTCAATATTTGAAGAGATGAGGTGTCATGGTTAATACATGTGTTAAATTTTTAAACAATGTAAATTAGTGATGTGTCAAGTTTTAAAGACATGAGGTGTCATCATATTAAGCCTTCACAAAACTATATGTACTTCTTATATATATATATATATATATATATATATATATATATATAAAATATTGTAGTGTTAGAATGTTGTTAACAAAAAAATTAACATGAGTTATTTAGTTAGTAAGGTGTCAACATAAGAAAGCTTAAGGTGGCAAAAGTTGAAGCAATTTGATTAATCTTATAATTTATTACATTATGTCAAACATATATGGTCAAGTTTTAATATAAAGATAATAAAATAAATATTTTTATTTTTTATTTGTCAAGTACGCATGTAAAATTTAGAGAAGCCTAGGTGTCAATTTTATGGAAGCCTATGTGTCAAAATTTAGAAGGGTATGTTGTTTTTATTAAGTAATGATACATACATATATATATATATATATATATATATAGGGGGAGATCCTTGGGGAAGTAAAATAATTAGGGAAGGAGGGAAGTGATTCTCAACCACACATTCTGGTCAACTCAAAAGTCAACTCGGTGGCATTTTTGTAAATAACCTGAAATCACCTCCCAGAACGTTAACATGCATTTCAAAAGCATGTTAATAAAAAACAACTAAAAACGTAATTTTCATCTTAAATTCATCAAATTAAAGCTTGAAACTTGCAAAAATAAATTTAAAAACACTAATACACAACTCGTTGAGCAAGATTGATTAACAATTGTTAGATTCAATAAAAAAAATGTTAGAAAATAGATTTCATGAAGAAAAATGTAAAAACCCATAAACAAATCACAATTTCATTCAATTGAGTACAAAATTGGGATGTATATAAAGCAAAATTCAAATAAATCGATCATATACATCAATAATCAAACAAACTTGTAGTTATTTTACGTTTTACACAAAAAATATCAAAATCAAAATTTTCAGAAAGTTAACACTCATTTGAAATGCATGTTATAAAAATTACAATTTAAATATTCATTTATGATGAATATTTTAGCTTATATATGTTATTAGTGTATAATAACTCATATTCATCATAAATGCATGTTAACATCTCATTGAGTCTTTAACATTCATTTCTGATGAATATTAACTTATATCATGCTGATGAACATTATAACATTCATTTATAATGCATATTAACTCATATATATTGTAATACATTGATGAATGTTATGTTATAACGTTCAACGATGTATAATAACTTATATAAGGTAATATTCAACAAATATGAATGTTTAAGAATCTTACTTGTAATTTTGATTAACATGCACTGCAAATGTATGTTAACGTTCTGGATATTTTCAAATTTGCGAAATTTGATGATTAATGACAACCATAATTTGATTAATTACATGTTTATAAGTTTTGTATGATAAAATTCGTTTAATTTTATTGTTTTCATTGGCAAAATAAAATTTTATATAAAAACCCAAAAGTTATACCCAAAATTCATAATTTTTGATGATTTCAAATCATGACAAATTGAAGATATGTATAAATGTGTTTGATAGATTGGAAAGTTTATAATGTTTTTGGTTGATGAATTATTGAATTTGATGCTTTAATTTTGGATTTTAGACTAAAGTTGATTAAATGGGTATTGTATATGTATTATTTATTGTATGAAAAAGGTGGGAGAAAATTAGTGGCTGGGATTTGCTTCCCTCCTTCCCTCAAACTTAATACTTCCCTCTTGATCTTTCCCCTATACATATATATATACATATATATACATATATATATACATATATATATATATATATATAAAATCGCTTGTACTAATAATAATAGTAATTTTTAATGGTAACTTTAATAATAATGAATAACCTATTAATGAGTACTTGTCAATTATCAAAGGAACGTAAGTTATTAAAGTCACCCGAATGGCTTTTGTGTTCCAGCCGTACGGTTGGGATATCATAGCTGTTCGGCTATATTATTCCACCCGTTCGGCTCTATTTTCCCATCCGTTCGGGTATGTTTGTTTTGCTCTGTACTCTGTTCGAACCCAGAAAACACCCGAATCATTTTTAGTTTCAAGCTATGATTTTTGAGTTTAATCTTTAACAAGAGTTATAGATAATATATGTAAGCATCTTTCAAGTGATTTTACACATTTATTACACTTATATTTTGCTAAATTTTATACCCGTATGTGAATTTTTAGTCAAGAATCATCATCACCAACCTCTCAAATTTCATATTTTTTTGGTTAAATTTCATGCAAGATTTTCATAATCATAACGTTAATTACGTACTAAAATCATTAATTTATGAAAGGAATTTAAATGGAAGATTTCTTACGAAATGATATGGAGGCCGATGATGATGTACCACGATTATGATGATGGTAAAGAAGGTGAAGATGATGATCTGATGATGAAGAAGAAAGAGTCCATCTTCTGCTTCCGATGAAATGCACAGCAACCTCAAATAATTGAACTGGGTGGGTGGGTATGTGTGTACTGAGAGAGATGGAGTATACATAATATGTGTTATTAACCGGGTTAAGTTACTCCACGGGCTTGGGTCGGGTAGTAGTAGTGGGTTCTCAGATACTTTTATTATAGTGTAAGTTTAAGTATTTTGCCCCGTTAATTTCACGTACGGGTCCAATTGTGTACCAAATTTCATTCAATTTTCGTAATTATATTTTGAGGCAATTCTCCAAGTACTTTATTATGAAGGAGAAAATTATGATTTTTATTATTTTTGACTTTTGGGTACGTTTTGTATAGTCTCCGTCTCATACGATATGCTATATATATATAAAACGTATAAATATTTTTGTTTCATTTTTATTTCTCTTTGCTCACAAAAAACTTTCAAATAAATAATTATTCAAAAATATTTTCACGTTCCTTCAGATTTGTTTGCACATTTAACGTTATATATATATATATATATATATTTATATATATATATATATATATATATATATATATATATATATATATATATATATATATATATATATATATATATATATATATAATATTCGAATACTTTCTTGTTAACACGTACTGAGTACGAATAATTAAGGTTTAAATTGGCCGCTAATTTTGGCCCTTTTTGACCGGGTGTAACAGTTTTGTTTTTGTTTTTTTTGCTTATTTGAAATTCTTGCTTGGGTTATTTGCGGATGATATAAATCCAAAATAGGATTTTGATTTTCTTTCGTTTCGTTTCACGCTTCTCCTATATAAATAAATAAATAATAGATAAATCGATAGATGATGAATTTATTAAACATATTTTTAAAACTGTATGAACTTTTTGTTACGATTCCTCAAAGTTCTTCCCATAAAACAAGTCTAAATTATCGTCTTTCTGATCTAGTTGTCATGTCTGGTTAGAACTTACGTAGTAGTTTATATGTTACTAGTGTATTACGTCAACGATTTGAAAGAAAATCGATTGATGATATTCGATCGATTTCTCATATATACATATATATATATATACATACATACATAGGTGGATATATATATATATATATATATATATATGTATGTATGTATGTATGTAGTCAAAAGTTCAAATGAGAACCAGAAAAGGTACATAACTTATGTGTGTGTGTGTGTGTATAACACCCCTCATTACATTAAACAATTAATAAAACAATTATAACTCGGAAGCGTAGATTTCAAACATACTATCCATGTCTTTATAATGTCAATAAACTTTTTTCAAACTAACTACATGACATTTCAACAAACTAGGTGTTATATAATTCAAAACATCTCTTTAGTTATCAAACTAACATCAGAGTAAAAGCCTGTCAAACATTCCATCAATTCCAATAACTTCCTGCCCCGCCCAATATGTCCCATCAATTTCAACCTGCAGGAAGGACTATAACACCACAATATTTCAAGAGACATTTTTTTTTTTTTAAACATATATCGGAAGCGATTAAATACAAATCATGCATTATAGATTGCATATAACATAGTTCCCAAAACACAATCTATGCCTGCATGATAAGTTGATACAATAACCACATCAACTACAACATTAAGTTAGGTGTTATTTAAATTCCAAAACATAAGTTTATAAATGACGACATGTCATATAGTCAGAGTAGGCAGTCAAACATTCTTCAAACTAACTTCTTGCCCACCCACATCAAAAGTAATCTGCAAGAAGTGATGAGAGGGATTAGCACGAAGTTAAGTGAATAGATCACAACTATCAATCTAAACTAGCATAGCAATTGATCACCACAAAGCATCATAACAAATACATCAAAGAGGATCGGTGGTCCTTGAGGTACCCTCATGCCGCGGTGGTTCCCCAAGTAACACTTATAACCACTGAAGGCCAAACAGTGGTCTTACCGATAGTTTAGTACCATTACTACATACGACATGATTTCAATAAACAACACATGTACAAAGTCATAATGTCGTCCAAAATAACAGTATCCAAACCCAATATCATATTGACCCCTGACAAGATAGCACATTCCATAATCATCATGGCAAAATGTACTTATTCAACATATAACTGTAAAACCATGTTTACCCGTTGTAACCGGATTGTTACAACTAATTCAGAATGAGAGTCAATGATCCACTCACCCTTCACAGTCACCGTCTTCACTCAAAGATCTAATATTATTGAGTCTTCGGTTTATCTGAGAACACAAGAAGATTACAAGTTAATACTCATTTCATATGATATCTAACTTTCATTTAACACTTAATATCAGTTCAACAAACATTAAGTATCATAACGATAGCATACAAGTTGATTAACACAAGTTCTAGCATCTAAAATGACAAAAGCTGCAAACCGTGGGAATCCGCCGGATTCCATGGGAATCCGCCGGATTCAAATGAATACGGTCGGATTCCCATGAATCCGCATTATTCCCACCTCCTTTCAGCTCCAATTTGGGACAGAACCATAACTAAGGAATACGCCCCATGAATACGCCGGATTCCCATGAATCCGGTACCTGAATCCGCCGTATTCCAAGGAATACGACCGGATTCCCATTTGTTTCAGACTGACATAAAAAGGGGGAATCCGACCGGATTCCCGTGAATCCGCCGGATTCCCAAGAACATCAAGCACGCCCAGAACCTGCAACAACTCAACCCGAACCAAAACCACCAATCATCCATTTAAAGTTACACTACACGATTTATACACAAAATAACTTAAAGTATCCTCATGTAACAAGTTCTAACAACAATAATATCATCAATCATCAAATCTACTCATTTCTACTCAATTTCATCAAACCCTAACATATGCATACATATATTCAAAGTAATTTGAACTTACAATCGAGATGATAATCCGTTAAAGATGAAGATGAAGCTATAGCAATATCATAAGCAACTTTTCTTTCCTTTTTTCCTTTTGATTTCAAAGATATGAGTGTATGTGTGTGTTTTCTTTTTGGAAGACAAAATAATTGGGGGAGGGAAAAATGAGCCGATCCACCAACTAAAATGGTTATAAGTGGATACCAAATAATACCCGCTCTAAACCTATTGTCTGGAACCTAAGAACCGTTTACGTGAAAATATATATTATTATACCGTCAACTATAATAATTTAAAACAAGTAATAATTCATGTATCACAATAAGTCATTTGACCACTGGACATATTTATTTCAATTAGCCAAATAATACTAATTATTTCTAAACTCAATTAAATAATCAAATGAATTAAGTACATTACCAAATTTCTCCTAGGCCGGTAATGAGGATGTTACAAATCTTCCCTCCTTAAGAAGATTTCGTCCCCGAAATCTCGCCACTCTCAAAGAGATTTGGATAGCGCATTTTCATGCTTTCCTCCGTTTCCCAAGTAAGATTAGCACCCAAACTATGTCGCCACTTAACCAAAACCATGGGTATCTCCTTCTTTCGAAGTTTAGTCACTTTTCTATCTACAAGCTCTATGGGCTCCTCTACAAGTTTCTGACTTAAGTCGACACGCAAGTCTTGTAACGGAAGGACTTGGGATTGGTCCTCCACCTTACACTTCCTTAAGTAACAAACATTAAAAGTGTCATGAATACCCGCTAATTCAGGAGGAAGATCTAACGATACCGTTTGATCATTAACTATTTGGCGAATTCTAAATGGTCCAATAAATCTAGGAGCAAGTTTACCACGCTTACCAAACCGAATCACACCTTTCCAAGGGGAAACCTTTAAGTAAACCAAGTCACCCACCACAAACGAAACCGGACGGCGCCGCGGATCGGCATACTGTTTCTGTCTATCACGTGCCGCTTTTAACTTCTCACGAGCAATTGCTACCTTATCAGCAGTAATCTGAACAATATCTGGACCCGCAAATTGTTTCTCACCCGCTTCCAACCAACATGTGGGTGTTCTACAACGACGCCCATAAAGCATTTCATACGGAGGCATACCTATACTCGAGTGATAAGAATTATTATACGCAAACTCAATCAATGGCAGGTGTGAATCCCAAGACCCACCATATTCCAACACACAAGCACGCAACATGTCCTCCAAAGTTTGAATGGTGCGCTCTGATTGACCGTCCGTCTGAGGGTGATAAGCCGTACTCAAATTAATTCGGGTACCCAGTTCCTTCTGCAAACCCTGCCAAAACCCGGACACGAATCGTGGATCTCTATCCGACACAATAGATAAAGGAATTCCATGTCGCGAAACGATCTCATTGACGTACAATTGGGATAATTTACTCAAAGAAGCCGTCTCACTAGTAGCAAGAAAGTGAGCACTCTTAGTCAATCGGTCCACAATCACCCAAATCATGTCGTTTCCTCTAATGGTTCGCGGAAATTTTGTTACAAAGTCCATCGTAATGTTTTCCCATTTCCACTCGGGGATCTCAAGTTGTTTCAACGACCCATACGGTTTCTGGTGCTCGGCCTTTACTTGAGAGCATATATGGCATGATTCCACAAATCGAGCAACATCCATTTTCAAAGTAGGCCACCAATATAAAGGTTTCAGATCATTATACATTTTTGTGCTCCCGGGATGAACCGACAATCTGGACTTATGGGCTTCCATCAATATTACATCACGAAGCCCACCAAGTAAAGGAACCCAAACTCGCAATTGGAATGTCTTTAATCCACGAGAATCGTCACATAAAAGTTCTTTTCTTTTCAATAGAATCTCGGACTTCAAATTTTGATCCAACAATGCTTCCATTTGTGCCGTTCTCAATTTTTCAATCAAATAAGAGGAAACTTCCAATCGCAAAAAGCAAACTTTCTCAAATTTCCCTTTTCTACTCAACGCATCCGCGACCACATTCGCCTTACCCGGATGGTAACGAATCTCACAATCATAGTCTTTTATCAACTCTAACCATCTCCTCTGACGCATATTTAGTTCCTTCTGAGAAAACATGTATTGAAGACTCTTATGATCCGTACAAATAACGCATTTAGTACCATACAAATAGTGCCTCCAGATTTTCAAGGCAAAGACTACAGCTGCAAGTTCTAAGTCATGGGTAGGATAATTCTTTTCATGAGGCTTAAGCTGACGAGAAACATACGCAATGACTCGACCACGTTGCATCAAAACACCGCCCAAACCCGCATGCGAAGCATCACAATACACAATGAAATCATCGGACCCATCAGGCAAAGCTAAAATTGGAGCCTGACACAATAACTGTTTCAAAGTCTGGAAAGCCGACTCTTGTTGATCATTCCACTGAAACTTAACATCCTTTCGAGTCAATTTCGTCAAAGGACCCGCGAGCTTAGAGAAATCCTTGATGAACTTTCGATAGTAACCCGCTAGACCAAGAAAACTCTTAATCTCTGAAGCAGACTTAGGTGCTTGCCAATTCATAACTGCCTCAACCTTAGATGGATCTACTTTAACTCCATCCTCACAGATAATATGCCCCAAAAACTGGACCTCACGCAACCAAAACTCGCATTTGGAGAACTTAGCATACAACTTTTCTTGCCTCAAGGTGTCAAGTACTAAACGTAAGTGTACTTCGTGATCGGATTCAGACTTAGAATAAATCAATATGTCATCAATAAATACAATAACAAACTTATCAAGATAGGGTCGACAAACTCTATTCATCAAATCCATAAAGACCGCCGGAGCATTAGTCAACCCAAAAGGCATAACAAGAAATTCATAATGACCATATCTAGTGCGGAAAGCCGTCTTAGGAATATCTTCCCCACAAACCCGCACTTGATGATAACCCGACCTCAAGTCAATCTTAGAGAAATAGGAAGACCCTTGTAATTGATCAAATAATTCATCTATTCGGGGCAAAGGGTACTTATTCTTTATGGTTCGCTTATTCAACTCTCTATAATCAATACACATCCGAAGGGTGCCATCCTTCTTTTTAACAAACAACACGGGTGCACCCCAAGGAGACGAACTAGGCCTGACGAAACCCTTATCTAATAGCTCCTGGATTTGGGTCATCATTTCACGAATTTCGGAGGGAGCTAGTCTATAAGGAGCCTTAGCTACAGGAGTAGAACCAGGAATTAGGTCAATTTTATATTCCACCTCTCTAATGGGAGGCAACCCAGGCAATTCATCAGGAAAGACGTCAGGGTAATCAGAAACCACCCGAACATTGGAAACGGTTTTCTTTTCTAATTTTGCATCAACTATATAAGCCAGGTAGGATACACACCCCTTAGCTAGAGATTTACTAGCTTTCATCATAGAAATCATAGGGATACTACCTCTTTCCCGTTCCCCTCGAGCCACAACATATGACTCATTAGAGACTGGAATCCTAATTAATTTCTTATGGCACTCTATACTTGCCTTATTCTTACTTAACCAATCCATGCCTAAAACCGCATCAAAACTGGGGATAGGCATCAATAGAAAAGAAATTAGGAAACTATGATCCTCAATCAAGATGCTAGCTCCAGTCACCGATGTGGTAACTGGAACCATCTTGCCATTTGCTATCTCAACCTCAATAGGATTTGTAATACAAGTGGGAGTCAATTTCAGTTTATCGCAGAAAAGCATAGATATAAATGAGCAATTGGCTCCCGAATCAAACAGAACAGTAGCTGGTACAGAGTTGATTAGAAATGTACCAGTTATAACATCTTCAGTCCTGACAGCATCATCAGTTGTCATTTGGAATGCCCTACCAGTTGCCGTTGGTGGATTCTTTCTTTTCTGGCCAGAAGATGAAGACCCTCCGACAACACCCATCTTTTGTTTCCCAGCCTCCGGACACAAACCCGAACGATGACCTTCCTTTTGACAATTCCAACACACATGTCTAGGAAACGCACAATCCTTGATGTCATGACCAAGTTGTCCACATTTGATACACCTAGCAGTTTGTGGAGTGCAAGGACCCGTGTGTCGCGATTTACAATTGTGGCACCAATTGGTTCTGTCCAATGATTTACTATCCGAACTGGACTTCTTAGGTTGATGAGATCCCTGCCATTTCTTCTTTCCAGGACTACCCAAAGATTCACCCTTGGGTTTAAATGGAGATTTTTCCTTAACCTCCAAACCCTGTGCCCTAATATCCCCATCCACAGAACGGGCAAGATCAAAAGCTTGGGAAAGAGTACCCGCCAATCTCACGGTCGTCCGATAAGTATGCGGTAACATTCCCACAAAATGGTCAATCTTCATACGTTCCTCCGGTACCCATTGTTGCACGAATCTCAACTTGTCAGTGAATTGGGAAATGAGATCATCCATAGTCATCTTATCCGTTAATTGCAAATCCAAAAACTCGCGTCGAATCCGAGTCATGTCAAATCCCGAACAATATTTCTTACAAACCTCATTGTGGAAATCAGACCAACAAATCGATGCTCTCTGCTGTGGGGTAAAATGTGATGTAATGGAATCCCACCAAACCATTGCGGGACCCTTTAAAAGTTGCACCGCAAAAGGAACCTTGACTTCCTCTTCACATCGACAAACCTCAAACTTTCTTTCCACATCCCTCAGCCAATCCAAGGTAACGGAGGGATTTGTACTACCCGAATAATCCGATGGTCCACAAGACTTGAAAGTCTTAAAAGAGCATAGCTTAGGTTGACTCTGAGCTTGAAATATCGGAGTCTGATAACCCGAAGGTCCGGAAGAGAACGGAGTCGAAATCGGATAGGTACCATAGTGCGGATGATGATAATAAGACTGAGATACTGGAATCTGCGAATCACCAAAAGTGGTGGTACAGTGCTAACAGTAGGTGGCAAGGATTGCAAGATTTGTTGAGAAGACCGGTTTTGTTGTTGTTGTTGCAAAAACTGTTGTTCTATTGCCTTAAGTCTCAGATTTTCTGTCTCTAGATGAATCATATAATCATCATGATCAAAATCCCCTGCAGAAAAGGTAGTACCAGTTTGACCCTGGCTAACATTTTGGGTTCCAGTAGGGGATACATTAGTTTGAGGGACATCACGGGGTGTGTCAGCTGGAGGTTCATTCTCTGCCATATCTGTACCAAAACAACATCTCATAACACATTAGTTGTTAGTACCTATATACTAACCAACTTCACATGCTAACAAAATCCCACTCATAGGAATGTTTGACTGACACACATAGATTTGGGATTGAACACTTAACCCATGCTCAATTCACCCAAACCTAGGCTCTGATACCAATTTATAACACCACAATATTTCAAGAGACATTTTTTTTTTTTAAACATATATCGGAAGCGATTATATACAAATCATGCATTATAGATTGCATATAACATAGTTCCCAAAACACAATCTATGCCTGCATGATAAGTTGATACAATAACCACATCAACTACAACATTAAGTTAGGTGTTATTTAAATTCCAAAACATAAGTTTATAAATGACGACATGTCATATAGTCAGAGTAGGCAGTCAAACATTCTTCAAACTAACTTCTTGCCCACCCACATCAAAAGTAATCTGCAAGAAGTGATGAGAGGGATTAGCACGAAGCTAAGTGAATAGATCACAACTATCAATCTAAACTAGCATAGCAATTGATCACCACAAAGCATCATAACAAATACATCAAAGAGGATCGGTGGTCCTTGAGGTACCCTCATGCCGCGGTGGTTCCCCAAGTAACACTTATAACCACTGAAGGCCAAACAGTGGTCTTACCGATAGTTTAGTACCATTACTACATACGACATGATTTCAATAAACAACACATGTACAAAGTCATCATGTCGTCCAAAGTAACAGTATCCAAACCCAATATCATATTGACCCCTGACAAGATAGCACATTCCATAATCATCATGGCAAAATGTACTTATTCAACATATAACTGTAAAACCATGTTTACCCGTTGTAACCGGATTGTTACAACTAATTCAGAATGAGAGTCAATGATCTACTCACCCTTCACAGTCACCGTCTTCACTCAAAGATCTAATATTATTGAGTCTTCGGTTTATCTGAGAACACAAGAAGATTACAAGTTAATACTCATTTCATATGATATCTAACTTTCATTTAACACTTAATATCAGTTCAACAAACATTAAGTATCATAACGATAGCATACAAGTTGATTAACACAAGTTCTAGCATCTAAAATGACAAAAGCTGCAAACCGTGGGAATCCGCCGGATTCCATGGGAATCCGCCGGATTCCATGGGAATCCGCCGGATTCAAATGAATACGGTCGGATTCCCATGAATCCGCCGTATTCCCACCTCCTTTCAGCTCCAATTTGGGACAGAACCATAACTAAGGAATACGCCCCATGAATACGCCGGATTCCCATGAATCCGGTACCTGAATCCGCCGTATTCCAAGGAATACGACCGGATTCCCATTTGTTTCAGACTGACATAAAAAGGGGGAATCCGACCGGATTCCCGTGAATCCGCCGGATTCCCAAGAACATCAAGCACGCCCAGAACCTGCAACAACTCAACCCGAACCAAAACCACCAATCATCCATTTAAAGTTACACTACACGATTTATACACAAAATAACTTAAAGTATCCTCATGTAACAAGTTCTAACAACAATAATATCATCAATCATCAAATCTACTCATTTCTACTCAATTTCATCAAACCCTAACATATGCATACATATATTCAAAGTAATTTGAACTTACAATCGAGATGATAATCCGTTAAAGATGAAGATGAAGCTATAGCAATATCATAAGCAACTTTTCTTTCCTTTTTTCCTTTTGATTTCAAAGATATGAGTGTATGTGTGTGTTTTCTTTTTGGAAGACAAAATAATTGGGGGAGGGAAAAATGAGCCGATCCACCAACTAAAATGGTTATAAGTGGATACCAAATAATACCCGCTCTAAACCTATTGTCTGGAACCTAAGAACCGTTTACGTGAAAATATATATTATTATACCGTCAACTATAATAATTTAAAACAAGTAATAATTCATGTATCACAATAAGTCATTTGACCACTGGACATATTTATTTCAATTAGCCAAATAATACTAATTATTTCTAAACTCAATTAAATAATCAAATGAATTAAGTACATTACCAAATTTCTCCTAGGCCGGTAATGAGGATGTTACAAGGACTGTGGTGGGGTTAGCATAAAGCTAAGTGAATGAAACTATAAGCAACAGTCCAACTTAGCACAACAATCTGTTTACATCAAATAACAATAAACAGTCAATCATCATGAGGATCGGTGGTTCTTGAGATACCTTTATACCGGTATGGTACTCAAGGAACACTTATCAATCATCTGTATTGGCCTATACAGAATTACCGATGACTTTTTGTTAACCACATACGACCTAGATCTTTAAACTAACATTTCAAGTTTCAAGACCTCCTGTCGTTTATAACAACAACCAAGTCCAACCATCCATTCCAGTTGACCTCAGAATCTTACATACTAGCTCTAACAGCCCAGTAAGCAAGCAACCAAACTAACATGGCAAGTTATCTCAAACAAAATCAATCTATCAAAGTAATACTACAATTACTTGTTGTAACCAAATCATTACAACTAAATCACACTGAGGTTACAGATCCACTCACCAATACCTCAGCCGCAAGCTCAGAAGTCTAATATTACTGAGCCTTCTCCATATCTGAGAATACAACAGAATTCCACAAGTTAGTAACTTGTCATCATCGAATAATACTTATGTAAATTATAACACTACACAAGTAATCACCTCATGAGTACAACTAAATCATATAATTGTTGGAAGTCTAACATGCTTCAGACATATTACTGTACAATACAACAAGTACCATTTAAGTAATTAGCTCTAAATGACAAACACTGAAACAGCCTTTGACAACCAGGGGAATCCGCCGGATTCCCCTTGAATCCGCCGGATTCTATGGTGTTTCAGCTTCAACTCATGATCAGCACATTATTAACCAATCCGGTCATGAATCCGCCGGATTCATGATCAAGCCGCCGGATTCTCATAACCAACCATAATCCGCCGGATTCAACCTTCGTCCCAGCGCTCTGCCACCTGTAAACAGGCTGATTCTGACCAAAACACTTCCCAAATCATACAACTCAGGTATCTAATCGATTACAAGCATTAAATAACAATCTCTAACAATAAATATCATCATATAACATCACTTCTAGCTTCGATTTTCACATGTTCATCATTAATCTAATTTCAACCAAAATCAATCAAACTAAATTCAAGAACACTTACCACTTGATTGAAGAACTAGAAATCAGATGATGAAGATGAAATCAAATCAAGATTACAGCTCCAAATCAAAGCTCAAGTTTGATTCACTTAGTTAGGATTTCTTAGGGTTTATGTGTTTTTAGATTTCAAAGGAAAGAAACTAACTTTCCTAAAAATGAAGGTAAATATAAGTCGGCTCAACAAACCGCCTTCAATTATACGGGTATAATTTAATACCCCTTCTCAACCTATAGTCTGGAACCCGAAAACCATTTGCGAGTCCAAACATTTTATTGTTCCGTCAACTATATTAATTTACAACAATTAATAATTTATTTGTCACATTGGAATATTTAACTCCTATTCCAATTATTCAACTAATTCAGACAATATTATTTCCAAACACATTTAAATAATAATTTAAATCAGAAAATAATATAAAACAACTAGGTCCACTTGGAGGATGTTACAGTGTGTATGTTTATATATATATATAGTAGGAGGTTCAAATGAGAACCAATATAAAGTTGAGAACCTTGAGAACCACAAAGAATACATGTTTGTTCACATGTGATTAACTTCAATCATATGTGAACATTGATGTACGTTTAATTGAAAAAGAAAAAAAGTCAAAAAATCATAAAATTATATCAAAAAACGCAAAAAAACAAATATATGTTCACATGTGAACGACAATGTGAACAAATCGGTTAAAATGTGTATTTCGATATAATTTTATGATTTTTTGACTTTTTTCTTTTTCAATTAAATGTACATCAATGTTCACATATGATTGAAGTTAATCACATGTGAACAAACATGTATTCTTTGTGGTTCTCAAGGTTCTCAACTTTATATTGGTTCTCATTTGAACCTCCCACTATATATATATATATATATATATATATATATATATATATATATATATATATATATATATATATATATGATTTTATTTGATTTGATTGATCATACCCATTGGTTCTTCCATATATCTTGCTCTACTTTTATTATTATGCTAATAATAATCCTTGTCTGCTTGTCTCATTTACTACCAGCTAATGGCTACTACTTCCAAATTCGCCAAGTCCAAATCTAAACTTATTCAAGCTGACTCCCAAGTTAAATTTAAACCCGACTGGTCTATAGAAATAATACCTGATCCATCCGTACCGGTATGGCAAGATATAGAACGTTTAGGTCCATTTGTTTGTGATGGTGGTGATTGGACCAAAGTGATGGATAAAGAAATCCTCGATAACTTCAACATTATCATACCTGACTCGTCGGCTAAAGATGGATCTCAAGTCGTCAGGAAGGGTGCAAAAAAAGCGGATGTGGTTGATGGAGATGGATTCCAAGCGATTAGGAAGAGAGAAAAAAAAAAAGCAAGTGACTAAAGATTGTAACAGTATCGTATCTCATATTCCACCTAGACTGTTTTTGAATATTTTTAAGTGAAGTCTTATTTTAGTCATAAATATTGTAGCTGTTTTGTTTCCTGGATAAACACTTTATTATATGTTTAACTTGGAGAAAAACTTGATAGTTCACCACCCATTAAACATATTAATTTTTTATAGCTTTCCGATTCTAGTTGCTAACGATTCCTTACAAGTGCTTTGATCATTTGTAATTTTACTTCTCGTGGCTACTTATCTATATCTATCTATCTATATCTATCTTCTATATAACTATTAAAAGAAAAATCTAGAGCCTCAAACACAAAGGTTACATGATCAAATATTTGGCTTTAATGGCAAATTACATACATAGCATAAAGTCTCTCTCTAAAAATAAATTTCAGCTAATCTGCATCTATATGGAGAAACTTGACAATCCGAAAATTCTATAGTCTAGAAATAGAGGAGGTGTAAAAGTATGATAAAAGGGTAAAAAATAAGAGATACGAATACCTTATAACAAAAGGCAGTTGGTGTCATAGAGCTTTATTGATTAGACTATAACATATAACGCTTTATTGGTTAGACAGTAACACATGTGAACTGAAAATAACTTTCGGCATCACAGATACATGAAACTCACCTATACACGGCCAAGCGGAAGAGATTATCAAAATTTATGCACCAATAAGCAATCCACATACCTGAAACTAATGAAAAGCGAATAATATGTTTGGTAATAGGTTTGCCAATAGATAAAACATTATGCAATACGTCTTTTCTCCATGTGTCTCCTACAGTGTGATGTAAAATAATGCTTCAAGTGACACGATACTCAGGAATTTGTTACAGATCTAAAAAATTATATTTCAGAGTTTATCTAACTACCAACAATATATTTGTACATACTTTGAGACTCTTTAGTCTTGTAGAAACGATTACGATTTGTATAATCTATTATTTATCAATTATACTTTAATATAATAGTCTTTAAAATTCAGAGTTTATCTAACTACCAACAATATATTTGTTCATACTTTGATAAATTATTTTATTAATAAAACACTTTTGAATATCAATTTTATCTTTTTACTATGAGAAAAGTTCACTTAGAAACATTAAATAATTAGAGAACGAGAGAACCACTTTCAGCCTTTAGATCAATCAAATGAATGGTTAACATTTAATAAGACTGTCTAATTCTAATAGCTTTCTAATACCTTCCAAGGTGGCTTTAAGTAGAAGAGGATTACAGATGGTTTGTGTTTTCTGTAATGAACAAGAAGAAACATTAGACCATCTTCTAACCGGTTGCATAGGTACGAATGGTTTATGGAATGCGATTGAAGATTGGTGCAGGTTGCCGCCGTTAATAGTCTTCTCAGCCAAGGATTTAATACTCTTATCTAATCATATAAAAGGTTCGTCGGTGAGAAAGATTTTAATCCAATCGGTGATAATGGTTGCTTGCTGGGTCATTTGGAAATCACGCAACAACATGGTATTCAATGGTTCGAAGGTAAACATAGAAGGAATGTTGAAGGAGATCAAAACCTTGGGGTTTCTGTGGATCAAGAATAGAGCAAGCAAATGGAGCCTTGATGAGGTACAATGGACCAGTTTCTCGTTCGATTAGCATATGGAATGAAGACCTTTAGATGATGGTTTGATTATTGATTTGTTAAAGATATTGGATTTTATGAATGTTTATGTGTTTATTTGATGATCCTTGAAAAGGAATAACATATTCGAACCGAGAAACCGAAAAAATGAATGAACTAACAAAAACCTCCGATTCTTCTTGCTTCTTCTACCCACTCGTGACAGGAGCCGAAGCGATTTTTAAAAGAGTCAAAATTGGGTGTATTTTATTTGATGATCCTTGATTATTGTTTGATTATTAGTGATTACCTAACGTGATTTTATGATCAATTGAGATTGAGTTTCTTTTGATTATAAAAGGGTTTAAGTCAGCGATCGCCAACAAAATTTCCATTTTGTCCCGAGATCACCATCGAACTTTCAAATTTCGTTCCGAGATCACCAACCATGTATTTTTTTGTGACAACCAGAATCACCATCTGACGTGGCATTGCCACGTCATTAAAAATACCTACGTGGCAATGCCACATCAGATGGTGATTTTGGTTTGTCACAAAAAGTACATGGTTGGTGATCTCGGAACAAAATTTGAAAGTTCGATGGTGATCACGATAATAAAACCGGTTGATTGGTGATCTCGGAACAAAATGGAAAGTTCGTTGACAATCGGTGACTTAAACCCTTTCTAATATCTAATTTAAGGAAGCGAGGGGCACCTTTGTCAATAACATATTTCTAAAGTACGGGTACGGCTATTAAACCCATTGGAAAGTGTAGTAACTTATCATCACAATTTTCTAAATTTCTCGGATGAACAAACCAAATTTATCACAGATTGTTCCCAATCATTCGTCATTATCTTAGTGATTCAGATTTATATTCATGTTTATCGTTTCAATTGTATTTTCAAGTTAACTTTTGTTGTTGTCGTCGTAAAATTCCAACGCGGTCCGTTAACTCTACGGCCGTCATGAACATACGATTATGTTGCCGTGGCCACAAAGATTTTGTGTTTTTCTCTAAAAGTGGCGGTGAGTTAAGAATTCAATTTCAGGTATGTTGGTTTGGGATTCTAAAATCGAGTTTTGAAGCCAATTAAACGGAGGTTCGATATCATAGATACGGTTTCATATGGTTTTACTTGGTTTTTGGGATCTGAATATTTGAAATCGCAATAAGATCATAATTAGGCTTTTGGTTTGCCGGTTTGGTATGTTTGTGTGTGACAAAAACTGAAAACCCAAGGCGACATGTAAACATAAGAATTTGAGAGCTCATGAATGTGAGGAAAGTATGCATTCATGATTTTGTAAATAAAAGTTTGTAAACTTAGTTTGAGCATGACGTTAAAATCAATAGGTTAAAATTAAGTTATATGTAGGCCTTATGGCAATCTAGGTTTTCATTTCTAGAGTGTTTAGAAATACAACTTGTATATGTACACTCATTGTAACACCCGTAAATAATAATAATAATTAATAAATAAATAATATCATATTTTTACGTTAGAAATAAAATATGATCTTTAATTATGTTATTGTTAGAGGTTAAAATTTGAATTTAACCAACAATTGCATACTAAGTTTATACGCTAATAACTTGAATGCTCGATCTAATAATTGATGAACTCTTACCAATGTAATAAGTCAAAATATATGACACATCTTACGTCTTTAATAAATGTGTTTATTGTTAAAATAATTTATCTATATGTATATAACGAAATGTATGTATGTATGTATGTATGTAATAAATAATTATTATTCCAAGATTTGATCAAAAGACTCAGCAATAAGGAGCAGATTATATCTATCTATAATCTATCTAGATGATATGAGTCGATTTTCTTGGCTAGTAAGGAATAATTTTAAATGTGACATCTGTTGGTAATTATGATTACCGACGAATACCTATGATGACAAGCAGCAGCTAAAATCTCTAACTATAAATACGGTTGCAAGTTACTTTCAAATTTCACACTTGTAACACACAGTCAAATAATACCCACATGCTCCAAGCCTCCAATGCCTCTAGCCAATCAGGTACATCTACTCTATGTTAATATTAATATTAATATTTAATACTTAATATTCAATTTAATTAAACATATGTAAGTAATATTTACGTTTGCTTATGTGAGATGTTTAGTTTCTTTTATATCATTACAGATTTGTATGTACATTTTTTTAGTACTAGGGGTTGAGATATACAGATATGAAAGTTACTTAAATAAACGCATATGTAAGTGCCACATTTTTTTTTTTGGGCAATCCAACAGGCCAGACATTATAAAGTAGAATTGCGTGAACATCTTGACGAGAATTTCGGATTACCTTGCAGGCTTGCAGATCCTCTTTGGAACCTTTCTGATTACATTTCTGGCTCAAATAGACAGACGCTGTAATCATGAATGCATACTTTGGAAAAGTTGTCTGAGAGGTCAAATCAAACATAAGACCCGCGTTCAGATTACATTTCTGGCTCAAATCATATAACGCCCGCCTTTTCACACAAACAATATTATATTATATTCGAAGGAAGCACGTCCCAAAAATATATTTACCGATATTTACATAAGTTTCAAAAGTACTAAGTTTTCAAAACATTACACACATATATATTTAATTACAAACATTTACTAAAGTTCCGGGCGTTATGATAACTATCCAAAACACGATGTTAGTTTCCCAAAAAGTCAGAGTATGCGCCATGACAGTCAATCATCCCATTAAGCATCTACAACCAGATCCATATCCAACAAAAACCTGCAAAAAGATTAACAACGAGGGATTAGCTCACGCTAAGTGAATGGAACTGTATCCGACAGTTCAATTCAGAAATAACAAGCCTACAACGAACCAACCAAACAAACAAACTATGTTTACCGCCTGAAGCCTCGTAAACAAACAACCACACTAACTATGATTACCGCCTAAAACATCGCAATCATAAACACGTATCGTCAAAGAGGACCGGCGGCCCCTAGTTAGCCAACCAACAGCAGCCACGTTGATTGCCACGTCAGCGATATCGTCACGTCAACTGCCACGTGGATGTAGATGTGACACGTTAGCGTTGAGTTAACGGAAGTTGTGTTAAAAGTTAACAGGTTGCTAGAATAGAAACTAAATTGAAACTACATTTCTAATATTAAAACTTTTGATAGTTCGTTTCTAGAATGCAAAATACAGCAATACTTCATTTCTATTTTAGGTAATTTGCCAAAAAAAAACATGCAATTTTTGTTAAGGTTGTGAGGGTCAGCTGCATTTTGAAGGAAAGAGGGGCAGACGATTTCAACCGTTAATTTTTGTGATCAACAGCTCAGATTCACCGCATTTTAACAACACTACATTTTACGTGAAATGCAGTGTTATTAATCTTGGATGTTAATTATAGAAATCAACGGCTAAGATCGTAAAAGAATAAAAAACTTTGTTACGAATTTGCCCTTTTTATAGTTTTTTTCCACAAAAATTGATACTTTCTAAGTTTTTCCTTCTTGTTTTTTGAGGTATTTGACGAAGAGATTTGATAAACAATGTCCTAAGGTCAATGGTTTAACATACCTTATATAGAAAATTACATTAACAAAACAGCAATGTTTCTATAATAATAATCAATTGATGAATTATTTTAGAAGGTGATATATATGATGCACTTTAAACATGAAAACATTGTTGTTTAGTTAATATTTAATTTTATATATGATATTCTAATATATTGCCGTTAAGATATTGTTTATCAAATCCATTTAAACATGAAAACATTTTTGTTTAATTAATATTTAATAATTTTATATATGGGATCCTAATATATTGTCCTTAAGATATTGTTTGGGTTTTGCTAACGTGGGGCACACGTTAACGTGCATTTAATGAACTCGTAATTTTCTTAAATATTAAGATTTGCATTTAATAGTCATTAATTCTATCTAATATTCACCTTTTTTATACATATATTAATTACAAATTCTGCTATTTAGGGAAATTATAGGTTCATTAAATGCATGTTAACGTGTGTCACGGGGCACACATTAGCAAAACCCATATTGTTGGGTTTATCAATTCCATTTAGCGAAATATTTGATGTTTTGCAACTTTAATTACTCCATTAATTAATTAACTTTAATTACTCCATTAATTAATTACGAAATAGGATAGGATGACATTTTATTATAAAAAATGAATTTTTAGTAAATTCATAAAATATATGTGTCTTGTTGTGTTAGTTTTCACACCATTGTGTAATTGGGCCTAAAACCCTAAACCTACAATTGGTTCAATCCATCTTTGATCATCACAATAAACATCATGTCAGAAAGCAACCTGATCGAACCAAGTTTAGTAAAAACTGAACAAGATAAAGATGCATGCATCATCATCAATTTTATGAACACCAAACCCTAACTCAAAGAACTCATACTTGAAGAACACAAACTAATTCTAGCAATATATCTTCATGAAATCATCACATATCATTGAATAATCATCATATAATCAACAAACCATGATTTCAAAGCTTTAATTCATACAAAACACATATATTCATCATTTACCTAATTTCTATAAAATAGGTTCAAGAACCCTAAAACACTTACAATCAAGTGATGAGCAAGATGATGATGATAGGGATAATCTGATTTCCTTAGCAAGATTTAATCACTAATTGTTTTCTTGATTTTCTTTGAAAGAGTGAAGAGAGGTGAGAAAGAGTTTTAGAAGAGATGAAGAAATGGGAAATGTTAGGTGAAGAAAAATGAGTCGGCCTAATCCCCACCGCCCCCAATTTTATCTGTGTTAACTTTATCCCCTTCTAGCCTATTGTCTGGGACCCGAAAATACCCGTGTGCCAAAATACTTTTATTTTACCGTCAACTTTGTTTAATTAAAACAAGCAATATTTTATTAATCACAATAAAATCGGTGACTCTTTTAACCGTTTATTTCAAATAAACTAAATTAAATATTTCCCGTTATTAAAATATCCGTTTATTTCTAGGCCCAGATTTCGGGTGTTACAAATCATACATTGAACAGGTGTGGCTCATTTTATTCGTGTGCTTTTTTAAATACTTTTTTCTATTGTGATTATTGTTATAGTTATATGGGCATTTGGGGACTGCTCAAGATTGTAGTGTTGGCTATTGATAATGTTGTTGCGTATTGATCTACATTAAGATTATTGCTAAATTGCTCCATAATGAATTCGATTTGTGATACTCTGCTTCTTTACATATATTAACTATAGCCATATGATATTAACTGTAGTGGTTAGAATTACTATATCAAGGGAAAACTGTAGCGATATATTGCTTCTTTACATATATTACCTATACTAAGTTCATAACGAAACGCGGGTCTTAATTCTGTTTTGTCATGCAGGAGATCAACCAAGCTGGGTTTGGTGCAGGTTAGCTGCTCCACGGGTAGTTTTTACTTTAGGTAGATTTGATAATATAATGATTACATATTGAAAATTTAGAAACCATCAAATGCAGGGCGGCTGATGTTGTGGATGTCAGGATTATTGCAAAACAGAGATTGGTGTATCGTAAAGGTTTAATAGAATTGTGTGTGTGATGGTTTAGTGTTATTGGAACCGCCCAGCGGGTTTATTGTAACTATTTCTAATAGACTAAACAACATGTGCAACATATTTTAATGCAAGTCATTTGATTTATACTATACCTGGTAATCAACAATCTATTTGCTGAAAAAAGGGTTTGTTGGGTTGAAATAAATGACCTGCAGGTCAGGAAGATTGAGGATTCAAAAGCATAAGCGGGTTGAAACAGGTCGATTCAATATGTTAGGGAAACATTGTAATGGGTCCAACGGGTCTGTAATGGATTGTCAATGTGTAAAGAACAAATAAGATTAGAAGAATGAAAAAGCTTTACGGAATGTATTGCCGGTGGTTACTGAACAATTTTATTTACTAGAAAGAGAAAATATTGGACCTTTAATTATATTTATTAATTAATTATATTTAATTTAATTATTTAATAATTACACGGAGAAATCTTCGGCGGTTAGAGCACCCGGAGCACCCGGCGTTCGCTCGCCGTTCTCCCACCGAAAACGCAGACCACCGCCGTTCGCCGCTCCGCCTCGCCGTTCAAGCCCAACGTTTTCGTTCAGTGTTCGTATCCAAACGCTGATGCACGAGCTCGTTCTCCATTATTATATTATTATTATTTTGTCTTCTTGCTTGTAACAAAATTAAATTAAAAAAAAATGTTTTTAGAAAATATAAATAATAATAAAATAATCACGAGAACACTGAACTGAACACTGAACCTCAAGATTATCCACTACCCCACTTTTCTACCTCAACATTCAAGTTCAGTGTTCTCAAGAACACTGAACTAAACAGCGAACCGCCATCAAGCGCTCCCCGTGCTCTGAGGAACACGGATTTCAAATTCCAATGATCATTATCAGCATCCGACTATATTTGTTTCTAGTTTATGAGATATACTTAATACACGTATTTGCTTATTTACTTATACAAGTCAAATGAAAAGACAAATTATTCTTATTTTAATTTTTATTTTAAATAAAAAGGAAAATCTGAGTGAATAATTTTCTTTAGTTTTATAGAATTAATTAAAATTTTATTTAATAATTAATGAGTCTAGCTAGTTCACAGAAGAAGGAAAAAAAAGATAAATATTAGCGGGTCGACTCAATCCAACCCAACCCAACCCGCTTTAAACCCAACCCGTTCGACCCAACTTAGAACTCGACCCGTTTTAACCCGGACCCATTTTACCCATGACCCAACCCAACCTAACCCGACCTTTTTGCCAAGTATAATTTATGCTGGTAGTGGACAAGTTAATATTATAGGTTATTTCCATGGAGCAGTTTGTTATTATCTGGTAGAGGTGGCAATTTAAGACCCATGAATCTGGTTGGGTTTTTCTTTTTTTTTATATAGATGGGTCCAATTGGGTAATTAAAATAAGACCCAAGTATATCATTATTACCTTTTGGGTTATAATAAGTAATAATGATATATTTGAGCATTTTTTTAATTACCCAACTAGACTCATGGGTCTCAAATTGCCATCTATATATGATATACTACAGAATTTTTTTGTAGATAACTTTAAATTCTATAGTAAATATTTTTTGGGATGAAATTAGTAATAGTATTTTCATGATACATACTTTGATCTGAAAGTTTGATTATGGGGGTTTGACGTTTGGTTCATTCTTATCTAGGGTGTGTTATATTTGATTCCCCATATTTCACTTACTGCTATAAATAATTTGCTAAGTGTTGGCAAGATTGATTGGTTATAGATATTTGTATTAAAATTGTTGTGCGGGTCAACAAATTTGGTATCAGGTTATTAAGGGTTTAGTATGTGAAAATGTTAAAAATTATGGTCTGACATTCATGTTATGTAGAACTACTTGAGCTTGAACTTGTAATTCCTTTGTATTGTACTAGACTTTAAATATGTGTATACACATGGGCCATTGATTCTTAATATGAATTTTCGTATTTAGTATCTTGTTTCTGATAATAAAGTGTGTAAGTTAATATGTATATTAAGCATTTAGTTGGATTAATGATAATATTACTTTATGTAATTGGATTATATAATTCAAGATAAAAAAAATTTATTTTTTTGAAACAAAGTTAGTGAAAAAAATAATTATGTTAAGTCTATATTAACCTTTTTCCTGCTTGGTGAATTGAAAATAGAAATATTATAGATCGATTCGAATAATGTTTTAATTAATGAATTAGATTTCATTTTATATGTAAGTGAGTAATTGATTAAAAAAACTTTTTCAGTAAGTTAGGGATCTTATTTTAAAATTTACTAAAATTAGAGGACTTAATTGACAAATTGAAATTTAATAAGAATGACTTAATTGACATTATATATTTATATATAATTAAAGATAAGATATATTTTGATCAAATTAACGGTTGTAAGAGACGTCACGTGAAAGCTTAGATAGTCGACACGTGAAAAAACGTGTAGATTACATACAATGTAAGGAATTATAAGTTCGTTTTATAAACCGGATGCACGAGTAGTTTGCTACATAACATGAATTTCATACTATAGTTTAATACATTTTCGGGCACGAAACCCAAAAATTAAAGCTACTAAGTAATGTGAAATTACATTAATTTTCGATGACTACTTTATTAGTATCATTTAATCAAATTTAAAGTACTACTCCCTGTGATAGATCATTAGAGCACACGGAGTGGTGACGTCCTAAATACAGTGTTCTGAGTGAGAATTTTGTGGTGAGGATTTTGTGGAGTGGTAACAGTGTTCTGGACATAATTTTTTTTTTTTTATATTAAAGTTTATACCTTTGAAATAAAAAAATACAAAAAAAAAATAATAATAAAGTGAGGACACCGTTTGATACAGCGTCTGGAAGAGGATTTTGAAGCAAGAACGCTGACGAGAACGCCGTCACGGAGTGGCAGAAAGCCGTTTTACAGCGTTCTCGACGAAGAATTTTGATGAGAACACTGCCACTCCGTGTGCTCTTACTAACTCAATCCGTTAAGGGCTTAAGACAAGTGTCGTAGTCCATACAGTAATATGTTTTTTTAATGTGTTAAGGCAGGTACGATGAGCTTACATTTTATTTATAATTAATTAAGTAAAGTAATACTCCGTATTTCACCTGATACAGTTAAGATGAAATCTTAATTAATTTTTCCGTCCCAATTTGAATGTTCATCTTATCATTTTTGTTTGTGTAAAAAAAATGTTCATTTGTAAAAAATAACGTATAAAATATTATAAAATTCTCAAAAAACGTTATTTATTACTCTCAATAACCAAATATTATCATTCAAACTTACCGTTATTATATGAGTAAAATTATTTTTAAGAAGGAGGACATATAATATGATACATTTATATAACATACCTCAAATTTTTCAAGTATAGTTACTGATGGTTACAAAATAGTCTAAAGCTTATAATTTTATTTGTCTTCAAACCCATGCACGGGTCAACTAATCGTATATGATTTTTTTTATGATATCGATCGTTACATAAATACATAACTAAGTTGCATTTGAGGAAGACTTCATCCGAGAGTACTCATAATGTTATCTCCTGCGTAAAATAAAATATACTCGTAAGTCAACTACTATACAATAGTATGTGGTTTGAAACTTTTTTTTTATGTGGAGGTGCGAGTTTGTTTACCATGTCAACAAAGTTTGATAATCGGATTGATTCATCATAATTATAAATTGATTTTTATTCTGTAGAGGTTCGAATTATGACATCGAAAATTAGTGGTGCCAAAATAATATAAGAATGATACAAAGAGAGTTGTCGAACATCTTAAAAACACATTCAATAGTTTTCATGATTACCTTCAATTTAATTTTAGATACATATTTCTAACCAAAAAACCCACAGCATGAAAAGAAAGTACTACTTGTGATTGTTTGTGGGCTGTCAGTATGGTCCAATTGTTTTTCATAAGATAGATAATTAGTTGCGTATTGGACATTTGGACCCGATATATCTGTTTAATCCAGTCCCTAGCAAATATATTAAGCCCAAGATAATAATAACCCACAATTTTAAATAGGAGTCGGTTACTTAAAGTTAAAGGTTCATCAGTCATCACTCCGTCGACGTTGCAAGTTGATTTGTAGGTTTGTTAAGATGCGTTTATCCTGCTTCAATTTTCATCAATTAAAGGTATTTATTCGTTATTGATTTTTACTCTACTTAACTTCGAATTGAATATTGGTTTTTAATATTCGTTTCAATTTATCGATTTAAGTCTCTGTTTGATGATATAATAATTGATAATTGACGATATTGATTTTTGAATTAGGGTTTTTTTTTTTTTGCTTATTTGAAATTCTTGCTTGGGTTATGTGCGGATGATATAAATCCAAATAGGGTTTTGATTTTCTTTCGTTTCGTTTCACGCTTCTCTTCTCTTATATAAATAAATAAATAATAAATAATAGATAAATCGATAGATTTTGTTACGATTCCTCAAAGTTCTTCACGTAAACAAGTCTAAATTATCGTCTTTCGGATCTAGTTGTCATGCCTGATTAGAACATTGTACGTAGTAGTTTATATGTTACTAGTGTATTACGTCAACGATTTGAAAGAAAATCAATTGATTTGATTGATGATACCCATTGGTCTTCCATATATCTTGCTCTACTTTTATTACCAGTGTTAATAATAATCCTTGCATGCTTGTCTTATTAACTACCAGCTAATGGCTACTACTTCCAAATTCGCCAAGTCCAAATCCAAACTTATTCAAGCTGACTCCCAAGTTAAGTTTAAACCCGACTGGTCTATAGAAATAATACCTGATCCATCTGTACCGGTATGGCAAGATATAGAACGTTTAGGTCCATTTATTTGTGATGGTGGTGATTGGACCAAAGTGATGGATAAAGAAATCCTCGATAACTTCAACATTATCATACCTGACTCGTCGGCTAAAGATGGATCTCAAGTCGTCAGGAAGGGAGCAAAAAAAGCGGATGTGGTTGATGCAGATGGATTTCAAGCGGTCAGGAAGATAGCAAACAAAAACAGGTGACCAAAGATTGTAACAGTTCGTATCTCGTGTCGTTTTTTAATATTTCAGTAAAGTCTTATTTTTGAGAAAACCGCTGTTTCGCGGTCAAAGCGATTTCCGCAGTCAAACTTCAAAATCCCGCTGTAATGGAAAAGTGGGACTGCAGTCCGCAGGTAGATGAAATATAACAACTCGATATAGCAATATAGCATGGTTGTTACTGAACGGCTTATTCAACTTCAAAGAAATGTACAACTTGTATAGAACCAAGCACAACTACAATATGCTGAATATAATAATTTCTTTTAACATGTACAATTGACTCATACGCTCCAAAAGGGATGGCTACGATCCTCTTTAAATTTACGATTAACTCATATTTATGATTATACAAAAGTAATTCCGTTTGTGTCAAAACCCAAATAAATTGCCTTAAAAGACCAATTTTGAGCCGAAATCAATCTCAATTTTCAGCCAACTTTAAATCAATCAATGTCTAATGATATATGATTTGAATCAACTATTTCCATACATATATCCTGAAACAAAAAGGAAATATCTAATAAAAAAAAGCTCCAACATTGTCTTAAAACCCAAATAAATTTTAAACACAAGTCTGGAAATTTCCATTCGTAATTGAAACATTTGAAGATGAATATGCAAGGTAAATTGAAACAAAACACCCTCGAATCTTGACCGAATCAAAAGGGGAAAGAAGAAAGATAATAACGAAAAGAAAAGATGAGAAGAAATCGGGGATGGGGGAGGTTTACAAAGCAACCATGGTGGTTTAGGAACGATACTTTAGTGATGATTTGGTAACCAAAAGATGGTGGTTTATGGTGAAACAATGGTGGTTTGTGGTGGTGAAAAATTGGTGGTGGTGGTGAAAAGATGGAGGTTCAGAAAGTGGAGTTGGGTTGGCATTTGAAAGAGAGCATGAAAAGGTATACCGTATGCATCTTTATTTTTTAATAGGGTTAATTGTTTCATTATTTATTTAACTTTACCTCTTTTATTATTGTATGCAACCGACTTTTAAACGTTTTATTGTATGTATCGAACTTTCAAAAATGTCTATTGTATGTATCGGGTGACCTGTTTGCTGACGTGGCACCTGTCATGTTGACGTGCGCTGATTTGTCATCCTACGTGGCATTTGGTTGCAAACACAGAAAAACCGGCTACCTGCTGAGCAGGTCACCCAATAAATACAATAGACATTTTTGAAAGTTCGATACATACAATAGAACGTTTGAAAGTTGGTTGCATACAATAGTAAAAGAGGTAAAATTAAATACATAATGAAACAATTAACCCTTTTTAATACCCGCAGTCCCATTTTACCATTACAGCGGGTATTTTGTTGTAATAGTGAAGCCCGTGGGATTTTGAAGTTTGACTGCGGGATTTCAGAGCCAACTGTCACAATTTGATTGGGTACAAGATCATGCTGTCCCGGTGTAATAAAACAGCGGGATTAGTGTCTATTTGTGTGAAAAAATTTCTGACATGGACCACCAGGTGTAATAGGAAATTTTCTCCTTATTTTTTCATAAATATTGTAGCTGTTTTGTTTCCTGGATAAACACTTTATTATATGTTTAATATAAAATATAAAATAATATTTCAGTTATCAGAAAATAAAATGTTTCAAATGTTCAATTAACATATCGTTCTAAAACTGGTTTTATTTACCTATGATTAGAAAAATAACAGGTATTGGTTTTAATTGCTGCACTTTTCGGTTATGATCCACCAAACTCCTATCTCCCCTTTATTTTTACAGCACGTTAGATATATATACGGCTGCTGATAGGCCCGAACAATTCTTAAAATATTAATAGTTGCTGTAAAAGGCAAAAATGGTTATGCCAAAAAGTTCAGATAATGATAATATACTATTGAATTCGTACATATGTACAGTGTTTACTCATTATCATTCTAAATTTAGATTGACTATAAAATTTAGTTACAAGTTAATTTAAAGAATAGCCGTAAATTGAATATGCTCGTGGGACAAGAGCCTGATACCCATTCAGTGACGATAGTTAATAACTCTATCTTTGTTCTGGATCATGGCCGATCCACAATCTTTACTCTCATTTGATATTGACGATAGTTAATAACAATGTGGTTGATCATACCCATTGTTCTTCCATATATCTTGCTCTACTTTTATTATTATGCTAATAATAATCCTTGTCTGCTTGTCTCATTTACTACCAGCTAATGGCTACTACTTCAAAATTCGCCAAGTCCAAATCCAAACTTATTCAAGCTGACTCCCAAGTTAAGTTTGAACCCACTGGTCTATAGAAATAATACCTGATCCATCCGTACCGGTATGGCAAGATATAGAACGTTTAGGTCCATTTGTTTGTGATGGTGGTGATTGGACCAAAGTGATGGATAAAGTAATCCTCGATAACTTCAACATTATCATACCTGACTCGTCGACTAAAGATGGATCTCAAGTCATTAGGAAGGGAGCAAAAAAAGCGGATGTGGTTGATGGAGATGGATTCCAAGCGGTCAGGAAAAGAGAAAAAAAAAAGCAAGTGACTAAAGATTGTAACAGTATCGTATCTCGTGTTCCACCTAGACTGTTTTTTAATATTTCAGTGAAGTCTTATTTTTTTTCATAAATATTGTAGCTGTTTTGTTTCCTGGATAAACACTTTATTATATGTTTAATAAAAAATAATATTTCAGTTGATCAGAAAATAAAATATTTCAAATGTTCAATTAACAGATCTTTCTAAAACTAATTTTATTTACCTATGATTAGAAAATAACAGGTATTGGTTTTTTCTTTTATGGCCGTCTACAGGGATAAATTGCTGCACTTTTCGGTTTTTATCCACCAAACTCCTATCTCCCCTTTATTTTTACAGCACATTAGATATATATACGGTTGCTGATAGGCCCGAACAATTCTTAAAATATTAATAGTTGTTGTATAAGGCAAAAATGGTTATGCCAAAAAGTTCATGATAATGATAATATACTATTGAATTCATACATATGTATAGTGTTTACTCATTATCATTCTAAATTTAGATTGACTATAAAATTTAGTTACAAGTTTAAAGAATAGCCGTAAATTGAATATGCTCATGGGACAAGAGCCTGATACCCATTCGGAAAGTGATCATCAATGGCTAAGCAGTATCTTAAAGAAAAGTAAAGTGATCTACAAACCTATAAAATTATTCATTATACCAAATGTGCATATAGCATATATTAATATATTATGGGTCTTTAGGTGTAGTCGTGTAGAACTGAAGAAGATGATTTACATGTCAATATGGTAGTTCAGGATGGTTGGTTAATGGGTCAAAATGGGTTGAGTTGACCTGCTTACACTTGAAATCACCTGTTTTGAATAATTATCAACTCGCTTGACTTGTTCATTTTGTCAAGCTTAAAAAACCCACTAGAGGAATATGCAACTCAACTTTCTGCACAAAAACAAGGTTTGACAAAGTACATTACTCAGTTATGCAAACGTAAAGCTGCTCTAGATTTTCTCGAGACATTAGACTGACTTATTAGTTGTTGATCAAGTCATTCTAAAGCGGAACCACCTTATTAGTTGCTACTTTTTATATCAAACCAATAAGGTAGCAACTAAAATGTCTCAAGAAATATTTTAAATCAAACCATGAACGTACACTAATATGCTGATTAAAACCATGAACTCATTCATATAAATAGTTAAACACAATTAAAGTATTTTTGCAAAACTGCTTGAAAACATAAAACTAATGCACTTAATCATTTCAGGAACGCAAAACTTTACACTCCAATTCACAAATGTACCAAACCAACAAACTTCTCATATTTCGTAAAATTCAAAATATCTAAGTAGCAATTAGTTTGATCAGTGTCAATAAAAGGTCATGATCTCGTTAGCAGCTTAAATTTCAACTTCATCTTTTCAAATGCCGGAAGTTCTTCATATAGTTTCATCTCCGCGGTAATGGCATCTCTAGAATTGTTTAGTGTTGAAGTTAACAGCTTGACAGCATACTTCAACCTCAATTAATCGCGCTGCTTTTTTTGCTTGGATCCTTCATTTGCCAACTCGAAATGGAAATCTGAACCCCAGTACCTTTGGACACTTCCATAAGCCGCATAACAAAAACTACACAGTCTACAAAATTGTGTGTGGTTCTCCAAGACACGTTCAAGAATCTGTGGATTTGTATATGCATTTTGATTCCAAATATATGTCTTTTCCAGCATATGTAGTCACAAAATGTAGCTTCAGTAAACAGTTTAGAATTACTTTTGTTAACTAATTCATGAATCTATGTTTACATTATTACAGTACTTTAAATGATGTTTAGTAATGCTAGTATTTCATGTAAACTAAAAGTGTAAGCACGAAACAATATGTGGCAACACGGGTCAGTTAGGGCAACAGGGTTAAAATGGGTTCGGGTCACAATTAGTACTTAATCAAATCCACCTACAGATTGGGCATGTGCAGATTGACTGAGCCAAGTCTAAAATATAAAGCCAAGGGCTTTTTTTCTTTCTGTATTGAATGCCAAAAATATACTAGTGTATATTTATTAAATAAATATCATAAATATATTATGCATCTGCTTGTTAAAAAAGCAAAATAACGTGTGTATCTGTTAATTACATTTTGTAACTTACAGTACATGTCAATTTCTAGTACAACCGCATCAATCAATCAATCTGAAAATTTAGTCTAATAAGCAGACTACTATTTAAAAAAATTGAAACAAAGCAACAAGTTCATTGGACACGTTATGTTTCTTTTTCCGCCCAGTTACACCCAATAGGGTCCATAGGCCAGTCAAGAATAGTCTATCTATAAGCGTTAATTTCATAAATAACTTAAGCCCAACTTATTTTTGCCGGCTCTAATTCTAACTAATAAGTTGCCTAGTACTACAATATTGTACCAAACATATCAAACATCCTTATACAGGTAATGGTTACATACCAGAAGTCGCACGGTGCATCACCGTATGTTGCATACACATTTGGATCATCTGACTTCATGTTTTCTATTATATCTATCTGCTGACTTTTTTTAATTGTAGCGGATGACATAATAGTGGTTTCTATTAAGCATTGAAAAAAAAAAACTAAATACCTGGAAACACATTATGAAATCCTTTCTGGTATTATTTCTTACCTTTGTTGTTTGTATTGTATTAGTTAAGACTCCAACCTGTGTTTTCAATCTCCTCATCAAGATCTGCATCATCTTCACTCTCCTCGTTATTTCTTCTTGATATTCTTCATCTTCAGTTTCGTCATCTTCCTTTGCTTGTGTTTCTTCTGTATCTTCTTTCTCTTGAACTATAGGTTTACCTGCAGTTTATTTAAAAAAATTTAAACGCATCCTTAAATATATGTTTATTGACACACATATTTATTAACACAATGATACACAACTTTTATTTCCACTTATCTTTTGTGTCTATGTTTATTGACACACATATTTGAGGATGAAGAACTCATTTTTATTGCCAAACACTTTCAAGCTTATTTGAAGTGAAGTTCCCATTTTTGTGAAATCAAGTTGATAGAGTATTTACAATGAACTTTTAGAGCTCATAAGCTAATAAGCCATTAAGCTAAAGCTCCATCTCATAAGCTAAGCTACAATGAGTGTTTAAAGCTCATATGCTAATAAGCCATTAAGCTTAAGCACCATCTCATAAGCTAAGCCAAACACCCCCTAGTTAACTATTAATAATAATGTTTGCCCAAAATGTAGCTATATGTATATACATAATAAATATATCTTAAAGTTACCAGAGTGAATCTCAATTTCAATTGAACAGATACACATGTTATTTTGTTTTTGAACAAGTAGATACACAGAGTTCGTTCTTTATAGTTATTTTGTTATTTACTTGAACCCATCAGGCACACTTAAACCCATTGCAAGCGAGCTTAGCTTATCATGGCTCCACCTATTCTAAACGTGTGGTTACACCTGTAGTGGACTTGCGAACTGGCCAAAGCCCATGTCTTCTCTAACGATGCTGGTACTCACCAGCTTTGCAAACCGAGCCTTTTTTTTCGTGTTCTCTATTTTGTTTCTTTTCTTTTTACCTTGTTACTATATTTAGCATAACCTGAATCCAACCAATTAGAAATGCTTTAGGGTTACAGATTACTGGTTTTTCTTATTGCTTCTAAGACTACCAACCATACCTAATGCCTTTTGAACTCGTACTTTCTTGAATCTCTGCGATGACCAGAGAAGCATTGAGAAGCCTGGATATGGCAGCAAGATTACAAATCTAGAAATATGTCAAGCCCGTATAAGCCTTAAGAAAAGGACTATTCATATTACTGAAGAAAAAACAGATCAACATGTGCATACCGAAGATCTAATCTTCTCAAATTCACCAAAAATTTTGGCATATATGAAACCATTATTTTGTTCAACTGGATCTGCAATGTCAAAATAAAGTTAAAGGACTAGAAGACAGGTAGCAGCCTAGCAGGCATATGTGACAAGTTGTAGTGTCTGTGCTGTTGCATACTACACATGAGTAAGCAAAGGTACTAATTTAGGAGTACCAAAATCACAACATAGTTTAAGCATGTATCATCACAATATATTAGTCATAAAGACAAAAGTTTCCATCTATATGTGGACGGGGAAAACTGGAAAAGATGAAACATAAAACAAAAGTATATAAAATACAATATACAGTCCCAGTTTTACAAAACCGGTAGCTTGTAATAAGCACAGGACAAAGTAGAGAGCATACACATTACCAGGCTGGATAATTACTTCTAGGGTTTGCGTAGGGCTGCAAAACCTCTAAAGGTTTAATCTTCTTCCACAACCATTTCGATCTAACATCCTGCAGTAACCAGAAAGTAACAAAGAAATCATCAAAGTACAATTATCAATATTATGTTCAACAGTACAAACTAACAACATACATAATACACATTAATAGAATAAAATATCAAAATTACAAATGTCACCTGTATCCCCGCAACATCTAGATTCTAATCCTCAATAAAATGTGTCATTCCAGTATTCCACTATACTGTATTAACTCCACACTTGTATCTGCAAGAAACATGTGAACCAGAAAAGACAAAAAATACACAACCAGACATCCGAGTGCAAACCAATTGATTTCGATCTGATCATCATAAAGATCCATCACACCCTCGAGCCACACTTATATTATAACTCGTTACAGCAAACAAATCCAACGCTGCCAAACCATGACTGCAAATACATACACTAATTTTCAATTGAATAGAATATGTATATGCAGAAACAATGCATCTACAGTTTTAAGTACCAATATCATCCTGAAATTAACTTTACAATAAAAAATAACGCTAACTCTAACCGAATATCTTGTATCGGTCGTATGAAGTTACTAAATTGTCTTTATGCATATGCAGCGATGGAACCATTTATACTGTCAGCACATAGGCAATTGAGTGCTATGCACCCAATATATATAAGCTTGTGGACTCACATATGAGATACACGTTGGAGATTAATGTTGTGGCCCGCCAGCACCTGATCAATGCTGATGGTGTCATGGAGAAAGGTTTTATGACTTTATCCCCGGATGCTACTGCATTTAAGTAAGTGTTGCTGTTTACAAGCAGTAGCGGTTCGATCTAGAAGGAATCCCAGATGATCTCAATAGAAGGTATCCAAAACTATAAAATTAATACTTTTGAAATTGAAAACCCATTTGACCCGTTAACCATGCCCACTTTGCCATCTAATATTTTAGGACATGTGGTTGCTCCCATTTAAAATTTAAAAAATGGATCACACCATGTATAAGTGTCTCTACTGATAATTCACATTTCACAAAACCATTAGAAGATGTTGCGGTGAATTGGTGATAAATATCAATTGCCAAATGTTTTTATGATATTACTTTATTAAGATAGGACTTAATTAATTTCAAATAGCTACATCACAAAAGAAACTGACTTGTATTGTAATTTGCAAATTGTACAGGTTAATTCATCTTTTATTCCCCAATATTGTCCAACTCATTTATTTTTCCTGTGAAAAGAAATTGCATCCCTAAAATTAGTAAAATTGAAAATCAGCCACACTGCCACACTGGGACTAAAACACGGCCTAGACTCCTACGGGAGGCAGCAGTGGGGAAAATAATATTTAAGTATTTGAAAGATCTGTTTTAAAGACAATCAACTCCATTTGTTAGAACAACTTCCATTGAGTCACCCTTCAATCCGAATTAGCAAAAGCAATGTCTCCTTGCATAATATGGATTCCAAACATTCATGATCTGGATGTGAATGAGTCAAATTACTTCTATAGATTTCATTAATATCCGAGGTCACTAGTTTATCCTCATCTATATGACAGATTGGTCTCAAATTAGGAGGAAGCGTAATGATCATACGTCTGTAATGCATTCTCTGTCCCATAATGGGTTAGATTATTCAGGAATACGCATTGAATGCTGAGATTACGCATTGAATTTCTGGTAGAGCATAAACCTAAAAAGATTAAAGAGACCCATTTAAGAACAAGAAAATGACATCGTGATTTGGATTGAATCTCGATGAAACAAATGGAGTTGATTGTCTTACATTGGTAGAGTACCTGTTTCTGGATCTCTACTTTATGGAAACAACCCCCTACAGCGAAATAGGCACAAGGAAAGAGCAATAGCCCATACCAGCCTACAAAAACGAAACGGCCCCTTTCTAATTTGGAATCATTCCTTATAGGTTCCATCTTTGGGAAGTCGAAAATGGGTCAGTCTATCTCATTGAGTCACTTCAAGAAGCATAGTCAAATAGAATTTCCTTATTTGTGTGATGCTAGTTATGTTATTTTTATATTTTATTTTGATTTGATTTCTGTATATTTCTCTTAGATATTAGATATTTATTTGCAGGAATTTGTTATTTTGTGAGGGGAGTGAAATAGAACATGAAACCGTAAGCTCCCAAGCAGTGGGAGGAGCCCAGGGCTCTGACCGCGTGCCGGTTGAAGAATGAGCCGGCGACTCATAGGCAGTGGCTTGGTTAAGGGAACCCACCGGAGCCGTAGCGATAGCGAGTCTTCATAGGGCAATTGTCACTTAACAAGCAGATACGCAGAGTTTTATTTTTTATTTTTTACAGCTTAATAATGAATGTTATCAGAAATCATGTATACAACATAAAAGTTAAGTTAGTAAGAAACACACAACAAAAGCAGCTTATTATACCAGTCAATTCGTAGTTGCTCTTTCTAATGATGATGATGATGATGATGATGATACTCTACCTTCAGTTTGTCTTCTGCTGTATTCAGCCAAATCACACGCTAATAGAGTTTGTGAGCTTTCATTCTCCAGAATGATAGTTAATGGTGGCAATTTTGAACTTCTTTTGGAGCTGATACTTGGTATATTTCTACTTCTTCTTTCAGTTCAATCAAATACACTAAAATGTTAAAAAACAACATCAATTATTAGTGAAAAACGGATTGAAATACACAAAACAAAGTAATCATACCTTTTTACCACTTGATCCATTATCTGTGGCTTTGTTTTTCATCTTTTTGTTGAGTTTTAGATGAATCCGACTTCATTTTCCTGAAAAATTGTGCTGCAAGATCACAAAATAAGTGTTGTTGAATAGGAATCGGAAAATAGAAAAATAGTGTTTGTTGAATTACAAGATAACGATATAAGTTCGAGTGAATCGAAGAATCTGTGGGGTGTTTGTGAGGGGTTTTGAACATAACGGAATAAGTAGACGGTGTTTGTGTCTTTTTTTCCTTTAAAAAATTGATCGTCACTAAAGTTCAAGATGTTTATCATCGTGCCACCGTGTGTTTATTAAATTGAACGTCCGAGATGTGTTCCTTCGGACCCGATATATCTGTTTAATTAATCAATCCAGTCTCTGTAGCAAATATCTTAAGCCCAAGATAAGTCCATAATAATAACCCACAGGAGTCGGTTATCTTAAGGGTTCATCAGTCATCACTCCATCGACGTTGCAAGTTGATTTGTAGGTTTGTTAAGATGCGTTTATCCTGCTTCAATTTTCATCCATTAAAGGTATTTATTCGTTATTGATTTTTACTCTACTTGCCTTCGAATTGAATTAGGGTTTTTCATATTCGTTTCAATTTATCGATTTAAGTCTCTGTTTGATGATATAATAATTGATAATGGACGATATTGATTTTTGAATTAGGGTTTTTTTTGCTTATTCGAATTTCTTGCTTGGGTTATTTGCGGATGATATAAATCGAAATAGGGTTTTGATTTTCTTTCGCTTCGTTTCACGCTTCGCTTCTCTTATATAAATAAAAATAAATAATAGATTCGATAGATGATGGATTTGTTAAACATATTAAAAGCTGTATGAACTTTAGTGTATTACGTCAACGATTTGAAAGAAAATCGATTGATCATGTACATACATATACATATACATTTATATATATAGGTGGAGGTTCATATGAGAACTAAGGGAACCACTCTTAACCTTTATAATGTAAAGGTATTATAGTCTTTCCATTTTAAATTGAAATTACTGATATTGTCACCAAATCCCACGTATTACTTGGTCGGTTACTAGATTCATCTTCTAACAACTCAACTTCCAAAAACTAAAACACTATAATAAATTAACAATAAAAAAAATCTCTATATAATTCATGACCAAGAGTTCAATCGCTATTTTAAAATTACATGTTGATTACATGGATTATATCGAGAAATTCAGGATGAAGGATATGGTGTTGAAATTGTTTTGAACGGTGATGAATTAATGTACGTCGTTTTTGGAGATTGAAGAACCCGCAAGTAGCTTTTCTGATCACAATAATGTATGAGTTGGTACCGTGAACCACAAAATTAAGTAATTAACAAGTTTATCACATTTTTAATTCACGCATTTTTTATAAAATTTAATCCGTTCACCGGTGTAGTGGTGTAAATGTTCAATATCATATGAACAAAAGTGTTTTTGTTCATTTGTGAACATATGAACTATTTCAGTGATATTCATGTGAACATATGAACATTATATAAATTTCTTTTTATAGTTACGATTTCATTACGTAAGATAACTAGTATTATACCATACAACTCAACTATATATATGCATCAAACTATACCAATCCATGCGCAAATATTTGCACATCAAAAACAACTTTCGATCACTTAATGCACACACATTATTTTTGTTCACATATGCACGTAGAGTTAATTAATTCAAATTTTTTGTCCACATACATAGTTGATAAAATTTTGGTTAGCTGCCTCTTGTAACTAAAAAGTCATAATTTATTTAAATTTTGAATATACATTACATGAATGTTCACTTGTGAACATGAACGACCAAACGTATTATCGGCAATATAATTGTTCCCGGTGTGTCTTCGTATCCCGTTTTCCAAGCAATTCAAATTAATTGACCAGAGTTTTTCACTTTTAGTTGAAAATTCTATTCCCCAAAGTGCCCTTTAGTAATTTATAATGTAAATGAAAGACATTTTATTCACCAAAAAATTCTAGCTGTTGATCTACATAATCTAAGGGTTTAAATTGGTTCCTTTGGTTCTCACAATTGTTTAATGGTTCTCAATTGTTTAATGGTTCTCATTTGAACCATCCCCTATATATATATATATTGGCTTCCATATATCTTGCTCTACGTTTATTATCATGCTAATAATAATAATCCTTGCGTGCTTGTCTCATCAACTACCAGCTAATGGCTACTACTTCCAAGTTCGCCAAGTCCAAATCCAAATTTGGGGTTGATGCACCCGGTAACGACCCGCTAATGGCTACTACTTCCAAAGTCGGCAAGTTCAAATCCAAACTTAATCAACATGTACAAGCTGACTCTCAAGTTAAGTTGGAACCCAACTGGGCTATAGAAATAATACCTGATCCATCCGTACCAGTATGGCAAGATATAGAACGTCTAGGTCCGCTTGTTTTTGATGGTGGTGATTGGACCAAAATGCTGGATAAAGAACTCCTCGATCACTTCAACATTATCAGACCTGACTCTTCAAACAAAGATGGATCTCAAGTCGTCGAGAAGAGAGCAAAAAAAAGCAAGTGACGAAAGATTGTAACAGTATCGTATCTCGTGTTCCACCTGGACTGTTTTTTAATATTTCAGTGAAGTCTTGTTTTTTTCATAGATATTGTAACTGTTTCCTGGATAAACACTTTATTGCATGTTTAATATAAAATAATATTTCAGTAGAAAATAAAATATTTCAAATGTTCAATTAACATATCTTTCTAAAACTGATTTTATTTACCTATGATTAGAAAATATTCAAATAACAGGTATTGGTTTTTTCTTTTATGGCCGTCTACAGGGATAAATTGCTGCACTTTTCGGTTATGATCCATCAAGTTCCCATCGCCCCTTTATTTACAGAACATTAGATATACATACGGCTGCGATAGGCCCAAACAAATGGTTATGCCAAAAAGTTCATGATAATGATAATATACTATTGAATTCATACATATGTACAGTGTTTACTCAGTATCATTCTAAATTTAGATTGACTAAAAAATCTAGTTACAAGTTTAAAGAATTGCCGTAAATTGAATATGCTCGTGGGACAAGAGCCTGATACCCATTCAGTGACGATAGTTAACTCTATCTTTGTTCTGGATCATGTCCGATCTCACAATCTTTACTCTCATTTGATATTGACGGGTCAACTTTCAGCCTTTTCTTATCTCTGTCACGAGGATCTCTCTTCTCATCAATTATTGAAATGAGCGTTTGAAGTCTCCTAGAGCCGGACCCATCTGACTCTTGTGTGTCTCGAGCCGCTTTACGGAAGCGCCTAAACACCTGACAAAAGTATATGAAAATGGCAATGAAACAAGCAACACCACAAATAAGAAACAGACCCCAGAAGCTTTTGAGGTGCAACCGGTCTGATTCAAGCTCTGAATTATCAGCTCTGCAACCGCTTCTTATTAGCCACTTGTCTTGAATCCGTTGCAAGTCTCCGTTTTCTGATAGTGTGAGAATTGATGTTGATAAGTCAACCGCCAATGGAGAGTCACGTGGGAATGCCTACAATGTTATGATGATAACAGATTAATTTTTGCTCAGGTCTACCTATCAGAATGTTGTACTTTGTGCTTTACGACTTGTACGGATTCAACCCATTTACCTAAAAATGGGTTGATTTAGGTAGTGCATACAACGTCTCCTATTGAAATACAGTTACATTCTTATTAATATATCTAGAGAAAATTACTGAGATAGACCAGTCAAAGCCCTCGTTTCACTAAGTAAACCGTGTCAGCGTTTTTTTTCCAAAATAGACCAAGATTTCACCAAAATGCAAAAATCGTTTGGCGTTTGGCGAAAAAATTGATTACCCAATAAAAGCCTCACACGTGCCCTAAGAATTTCGCCGGATCACCAAAAATCGCCAAACACTGGTTAATCGCCAAGCCGACACGTGTCCACAAAAAATCGCCAAAATGCACAAATCATTTGGCGATCGGCTATTTTATTGAAATCTTAGAGTTCGAGCCAAATTATCCCCTTCAACCCCATTTTCAAACGTTTTGGTTCTGTGATAGCTTCTTCTCCGACCACAAACCGCCATCGGCGAAAACCATTTTATCCCCACTACTGCGGCGACGACGGTGACCAGAAACCTCGACGAACTAGGAAAACTTTCATCGACGGCGACCATAGACCCTCGAACACTTTGTAAGGTAAAACCTTCACTCGATTTCTCGAACTCATGTACTTGCTAGGTGTAAATGTATGATTACAAAAGGGCGGATATGTTTTGGTGCAAGGGGTTTCACCTTCTACACACGAATTTTGGCTGGCGAAGTGTACATTAATTTTTTTCGTATTTTGTTTTAAAGAACTCCGACCAGACGTTTTGTTGTATAGATTTGGTAAGGGTATTTGTGTGTAAATATAATCAAACTATGAGTAAATCAATTTCCTTGATATAAACTTTACCATCTAAACTCAACTTTGTGTGTAATATTTGTTAAGACTTAGTGTTGCAATCATGGTTCAAGTGATCGATGCATCTTTATGTTTATATAGTTAATTAAGTGAATGGATAGTATACATAGCTATTGAAATATGTAAAAAGGACTCGAAATGCCCATAACAACTCATCTCTTGTAAAAGTAGTCAGCAGATGGAGGTTAGTAATTTAAGTTTTAATAATCTAATTGTTCATATCATAAGTTATGACCTTATGGGTGCCTGTATACTAAGTTGTCCACTGGTGAACTCTATAGGACGACTATTATTTTGAAGCCAAAATGTAGGCTTTTACATCTGCCGTCAGCTGGATAAGGGGTACTAGTGCTAGAACTAAAATAGGTATGAGAGCATTAGAATTGGAGAAGGCTGAGATCTACTAAGTTTATCATCACTTTATGCCTTAACAAGGGACTGCAGTAATCAGAATATTCATGAGTTGTCTTCAAACTACAGAATAAATGTAGTCAGAAGAGGGCAAGTTATACTCTTAATGTGGTATCCAATCTGGTTGGGCTATTTTTTAGCTGATGACCGACTTAGAGTGTAGCACCAGAAGTCCATAACTGTAGCCTGTGAAGGTAACTTGAAACTATTTTGTACACTTAGCTTGTTAGATTCCTAGTTATATAGAATTATAGATAAACATGTGGTTAAAAGTCAGATCTTTCTGATTGTTCGTAATGTAGATTCATATAATGTAATTGAGTTATTCCTGCTTGAGGAAAGAAATAAATGATTCTAGATAGTGTATAACATTAATAGTATGCGAAGTGGCCCTCGGCTGATATCACTTCCCACTTCTGACAGTAAACAGAACTGGTATTTTGAATTATAAGTAGTGCTGGCTGACTATGGAGTATGCGATTGTCTAAGGTTGGGATCAGATTATTGGACTGAAAGAGTTTCTTCCACTTGGGAGATATGAGGAAGACAACTCGTTAGGTGTCTTCGTATTTAAGAAAAGAAAAGAAACACAAGTCCACAAACCTGGCACATGCGACACATTCAAGTTCTTTTATGTGGCATCCATTGGGCAGAAGTATTCAACTACTGTTCATACTGCTAATGTTTTATTCATATCAGTGTTAACTTACAAGCAACAAAGGACATAGATATCCAATTAAAAACCTAATCTGTTGCTGTTAGTACTAACACCAATGATATCAAACACAGTCCCTAATTATAAACAGCTCCTAACTTGAATCTAAAACAACACGAAATTACATTCAAGTTCTCATATATACAGAAAACATTCATAATTTTATACTATACAATATGAACAGAATAAGTACTGGCAAAATGGCGGGTGGGCGGGTTCAGGCAGCCAGGTCTAATCGGGTTCGGGTTTAAACGGGCGGGGGTCTAAACGGGCACGGGTATTAATGGGCTCGGGTCTAAACGGGCTCGGGTCGGAACAGACAAATTTTGAAAAAAAAAATCGAAGAAAATCAAACTTATACTATCAATAATATGTAGTCGGTAGACGGCAATTAACTTATACAGTCATCAAGATGTTTTGGTTTGGGTTGGGACACTGCAGAGCCTATCTTCGGATCCTCCAAGAAGTTTATAATGACCTAGTATAGGTACTTACCCTGCCCTGATGTAGCTAGCCCGATATGAATCTTAAATTTTCACTGCTATAATGAAAACAGTGTGACAGGTATGATATATAGCTTTTGCGTGGGTGACTTGTATTTAGATTTGTTCTTAGGTATTTGTAGAAAAGTTTCTGTCTTTGGTTTTTTATGAAGTTTTATTATCATGCTCATTGTTATAATGATATTAATATTGCAGGTGGAGTGTCGTGTATGTGAGATCATAATCTATCCTGGAGAGAAGGTGTCTTGTTCCGTTTCCCACTGCAAAGTTTCGTATCACTGAAGATGTGCAGGTGATCGTTTTGGCGTATTAAAATCATCAAAAGAGATCAAGTGTCCTCAACATGTATAGTCTCTCCATTTGGACTGCTTGTATAATGATGCATGTTACATTATATTTACAGTATTAATCAAAATATAAAGTCACCTACAAGTCACTGAGTTTGTACTGTTTACTGTTCTGCATCACTGATCGATATAGTTAGTTATGTCTTTATAGCACTCAGAGAGTAATAAGGTGATTGCCAACGTTTCTTAAACAGGCATGCTTTCTTTGCAAAAAGAAATCTATGTAGTTTGATGTATGTGATTTGTTGTTTTCAGGTTGGTTGTTTGGATGTTGTGTTGTCGTCCGCCAGGTGTTCTACACAAAAGGAGATGAAATACTATTATGCGGATGTGAGTGTGAAGACCAGATTTGATATTCTCGGAGAAATAGAGAAGAAGGTGAAGCAAATCAATGGATGCTCTAGACTATTTAGTAGTAGTTGCTTCGGTCAAATATGGCTCTATACGGAGGATTGTAGTATACAGGCCGAGTTGTTGCACTTTATGCTTTTAAACCTTGTTGTGATTAACGAAGGCAAACAGGAGTTGGTTTTTAATGTCGGTGGTAAAGCGTTACATTTCGGGCCCCATGAATTTTGTTTGATCACTGGGATGAAGTTTGGTGTGTTACCGCAAATACTTGGAAGTGGGGGGGGGGGGGGGGGGGGGGGGTTCGTTTAGAGATAGAGTATTCGGGAACGGGAGGGTTGTGACAAAACATGTGTGTGTGCGTGATCTCCATGACACTTTTACAAACCTACTTAATCGATATACACCATTGGATGTTGTGCGAATTTCTCTACTAGAGCTTGTGCAAGTCGGATTTGTCGACGGGGATAACAATGATGTCGTTGACGATGACTTACTACGGTTGGTTGAAGATTTAGATGAGTGGAATACGTTTCCGTGGGGTTCCTACGTTTGGCGGCGCACGTACGAGTCACTTAGTGTTGATATGAAAACCAGATTACTGTATGATCCAAAGGGTGAAAGGCCTCCAAAGTATTCACTTAGAGGGTTCATGTTCGCGTTCAAGGTAGTAAATCTTCCCATTATTATTTAATTCATCATTAAAAGTTCCTGTATAAGCTTATTTAATAATTTTGTATTATTTTTGCTAATAGATATGGATTTTAGAAGTACTACCGTGCTGCAGAATTTTTCATGATAAAGATAAATCTTGGCGAGTACCAAGAGGTGTCGCTTGGAAACAAAAGAAACCTTATGATTGGTCGATTTGTGTGAAATTCGCTAAGAAATCTACGAATGTATATCCTGCCAATAGTTTGATCAAACTTTAATATTTGTTCGTTATTTGACTGTTTATTGGTTTTATTTAAATCCGAAATGTTCTATTTACAAAAAGGATCATTGTCCATATCCTAGGCGAATTATAGACCGAGAGATATTAAGGTGACACACCAAGAGAGTGAAAGGCCCTGGTATCAGGAAACATTACGGTTCCTTGAGGTGGATTCATTATTGGCCAAGTTTGAAAGGCGGTTCAATATTGTGGAATCAATGCAAGCAGGGAACCGTTTGGGTTACGTGGAATGTAGGCGACAGGGGCGTTTTGCCAATATCGGGGAATTACTAGAGGTATTTTATCTATCTTATGTACAGATGTATTTAGAAGTAATGTGTATTTTGGACTGTTTTGAAATTGTTAGATATAACAGGTGTTGTGGAAGAAAGCATATCCGGATTATAACATGGATGCTTACGAGGTTACAGAAGAAGAGCTTGCAGCAATTTTTGTTTGATGATGAGCCGATTCTTAGTAAAGAACAGGAAGTTTATCCAAAGGAAGAACCATATGTTAGTAACGAACAAGCGTGTATCAAAAAGGCAGAACCCGTGGTTGGTAAAGAAGAATCCTTTAGCCTAATGGAAGAGGAGATTGGTAAACCCATCGACCAGTGGACAGATGAAGATTTACGTACGTATCTTCAAAGTTGTGCTGATGATGATGACGAAGTGAGTATATATTTACACATTTATAATGCCCTTTTACCACTTTACTTTTAGCATCATTTACTGTTTAATCATAGCCAATGATGAAAGTTGTGCTGATGATGATGACGAAGTGAGTTTATATTTACACATTTATAATGCCCTTTTACCCTCTTTACTTTTAACATCATTTACTGTTTAATCATAGGCAATGATGAAAGATGAGGATGGCGGTGCTAGAAGCCACAAAGTGATTTTACCATCCACGAAGGCCAATGTTGAGACTGTGTTTGAAACCACCGCATTCGAGTTCTATCAATGTCGGGTTGACAATGGAAATCCCGTCGACCATTATTCGTTTGTCACATGTTACCCCCACGGGTTGACTTTGGAGTTTTGGGGTAGGCTTCTTAACTTATGTCGGGAAGGTTGGCTAGAAACCGAGGTATGAAATTAGTTTTACGTTGTAGATGTTTGTGAACATTTATTTCCTCCTGTTTTTTTTTTTTTCAGTTATTGTGCGGTTTTGTTCATTACAATCTAGTTGTTTGGTGCACAGTTTCATATATCTAGTCTGTAGTCACTTAATTTTTTATGTCTTGTAGCACATCAACATTTGGTCGAATATCGTCGCTTCATCACCCAACAAGGATGAACGGTGTGGAATCCTTCCCGTTGATTTCCATTACATATTGCACGATTGTGAGAGAATATATGCCTTGGCTAATGGAAGTGAGGGACCTTGCCCTCCTTGGTGGACTCTTGATAGGGTAACTAATAAAGCATTAACCTCAAATCTCTTATACATTGCAATCATTTATCTAAATTAACTTTAATTGATTTGCAGGTCCTTTTCCCATTGAATCAATCTAGTCTGCATTGGATGCTTGCTGAGTTAAACCTCACTTCTTGGAATGTGAAGATTTATGACAGCAAGTTCTCATTTGACCCGTCGGAAACAACTTCGAGGATGACGTTCCTGCACAGCATTCACGATAAATTGCAACAACTAATTCCACTATTTTTGGAGAAGCTAAATTACTGGAGTAACGCAAGTGTTGAACGAGTGGATAACTTGCAGGTGAACTTGCAGTATGTTGGGATCGAGTCCCCTCAACAAACCGATGGTTCTAGTTGTGGGATTTATGTTTGTCATTTTATAGAAAAACTAGCACATTGTCATCCAATTCATATACAATGCCCTGAGAAGGTCTTTGAAGTTAGATATAGGGAGTACCTGGCTAATACAATTTATGCGACTCGATGTGGTTAAATAGTAGTTGTAATTTGACTTTATAAGCCTATATACTATAAATTTATAAATGGAATTTATAAATGGTATTACAAGAACTTGAAGATATAAAAGTAATGCATGAAATAACTCTAACGTAACAACAAATACATAATATTGTAACAAACACATATAAGTAATCCTTGCTGTTGTTACATGTACACAACGATACACAAGCTAACATGAAAGGTTCGACCTAATACTTGATATTAAAAATGCTTAAAAGTAGGACCTACTACTTGATACTGTATTGCGTAACGACAAACACCCTAGCTAAGGAAACAACCTTCTTCTCGAATTTGAATGGCCATCTTCATTTGCCCCGTTATTCATGTTGCGGGTTGAGTCGCAATGAAGTGGAGTGACAGTTGTACGTGAGATGTAAACTTCAACCTCTCTGCCTTCACTGTGCATCATCATTTCAAATACATCATCATCTTCATGATGCAATGCATGGAGTCCGGAATCCAAGTCTTGATTAGGCTTCCTAAAATAGTAGAATCTAGGCGAAGTGTCATCATAACCTAATTCAGAATATATTCTATCCATTTGATCAATACAAAAACTTGCTAAATGTAAACAATCAACATAAGTGATGGCACCATCTTCATAAGTCCTATTAGGAGGATTGGAAAACCTTCCATAGTGGTGAAGTTTGATGGAGAACAAGTTCGGATCAGCACCTGTGTAAAAAAAAATTAGAATCCCGGAAAAATAAAGATATGGTTTATCATCATCATTTAAAATGAGATTACTTACGATATATGTTACCAATTAATCTAGGCTCATTCACTGATCTAAATTTTGTGCCCGTAATTGATTTTTTCCATTTTGTGAACAAAGGTGGGGACCAAGTGTGTAATCTTTTGAACTTTATATAGTAAATTTGTATCTTTAAGTTGTACCAAGTGTCAAATCGAGGCCCCTCGTACAAGTCCCGAAGGTCAGCCAAGTGAATGGTATCTCCTTTTACGTGACTAAATACTCGATGGCGAAATGGCATACTCTTGGCTTTGTATTTCGGCCAATCTATGTCTCCAAAACGTAATCCGGTAACAATGCAAAACTCTTTGGCTCCGAACTTTAAGGGAATGCCCCCGACATCATATTTTAACGAATGTAGCGCTGGGTCATGCTTACCCACACACTCCAACTGCATCTCTAGCATTCGATGTATTAAACGCCCCACAAATTTATCGTACCCAATATCTAGCCACCTGCCAAAGCATGTTTCTCTAAACAACTTTTCTCTACCTGTAGGGTGTAATTTATTCTTCATTTTACCCAAAAGAGACATCTTGCACCTGATAGTCACAATAGCAGAATATTTCTGCATTAGCAAAAACGACAGATATTAGTAAAGCACGAAATGTATAAAGCATGAGTAATATGATAAGCAAAAGTAGGTGATCCTTGTTCACTCAACCCTTCATTAACTTTTGTTGCAGCTGTATATGACTAATAATAAGCAAAAGTAGGTGATCCTTACACTGAAATCCGACTGTTGCAACTAGAAATCACATCAATTCAATAATCAATTTCATATTACAGATCTAAACACACAAAAAACAAGTTACCTATATGCTCCTACAAAAGAATGATGGAAGCCCTATTTCGAATGCCTGTATATTTTCAACACTTCCCTTTCACTGATGTTAAAAAAGAGTAAAACTACGTTTCAAGTCAAGTGGCAAGTTGGTTGTGGTCCGCTCAAGTCCTTGTGAGTAGAGTTAAAAGGAGCAGCTTTTTTAGCTTTTACCTAATAGTCAATTCCCGATTTCAATCATGTTGAAATACAAAGATGTATTTTTAAAAATACCGCCGCAACGCGGGGGCTAAAATACCCTCGTTATAAACAACTATAACATTGTATTATACAAATGAAATATACATACACGCAAACGCGCTGAACAACTATCATGCTCACCCCTACATACTATCGTGCTCACCAAAGTCATTAAACAGTAGGCATATGAGTCAATCACGAACATTATATAATCATGTAACTAACTACTTCATGTTCTTTAATATGTAACTAACTACTTCATGTTCTTTAACTAATAATAAGATTTTCAAATGATTCTTAATAGACTCCATATAACAGTTTCTGAAAATTAAAGTTACTAAAATACCTTGTCACGACGAAAATTCTTCTCGTAATTCTTCCCCATTTTTTTGAACCGTAGACACCGACAACAAATAAAAACCGGTAAAAAACGGCCAAACAACTCACCTGAAAACGAATAATTAAACATTAGTTGACAAAATACACACGTGAATCAATTTATTGAAAATAATCTCAGATAACTCACCAAAAAAGGTCCGAAAATCTCGCCAAATGAAATTCGCCAAAGCATTTACGCACCACCACAAACCACCGCTGCCAACCCACCACCACAAACGAACGGAGCCAACCCACCACCGCAAACTACCGCTGAACAACCGCCACAAACCACCGACGCCCCACCTACACAAAATTTGCACCCACCTAAACAAACAACAACCGCCGCCAACCACCGTCGTGTTCGGGTCCAAACCGTAACCCTAACCCTAACCGTAACACTAACCCTAACGAACCACCACGATTCAAGTGCGTGGGCTTTTGTGAAGAGATGGGAAACAGACACGGAAGGAAAGAGACCGGCGGTGATAATCAACAAAAAAAACGCCGATCGCCAAAATGGGAAGGAAAAAGAGATACGGAAGAGGTTTATGGGGCTTTGGCTCGTTTTCCAAGAATTCAAAAAAAATAGCCGATCGCCAAACAGTTTTATCATTTTGGCGATTTTTTTTTGACACGTGTCGGCTTGGCGATTTGGCCAGATTTGGCGATTTTTTCCATCCCAGCGAAATATTAAGGACACTTGTAATGATTTTATTGGTTACTCGATTTTTTCGCCGATCGCCAAATGAATTACGCATTTTGGCGAAATTCCGGTCTAGTTTCGAAAAAAAAAGCTGACAAGGTTTATTTAGTAAAATGAGGGCGTTGAATGGTCTATGTAGGTAATTTTCTCATATATCTAAGTCTTTGTAATCATATTTAATATATTAATTCTATCATACAATTAAAAGTATGGCGGGAAATAGAAGAGCAGGAAGTCAAACCAACCTGCTCGGACATGTACTTAAAAAATTGACCTTTGGTAGTTCTAATGGTAATTTAAACTTGTTATTAAGCCCAATAAGTAAAAATTTATTGGATAATGTTTTACTAATGACATGGAAAGTTTTATGCACATGGAAAACACTTCAAAGTACTTTCAAAACTTTTGATTATTTTCTTGAGAGACACTATCTTATTTACTCGTTTGAGGATTTAGAGATTACAGGTAGGCTGAATCGACCCAGTTACTTATAAATGGGTCGAAGTTACTACCTTTAGTGTAAGCATACCAAGTAGTCTGTACCTGGTTAACTTCCTCCATTAATAATATAAAGTACAAATGGAACAGTTTAGTTGGATTTAATCTCACCCCTGATGCGATCAATTTCACAAGCTCTGAGTAGCTTGGGTTTTCTTTGCCATTTCCAAAAGGTACAAATTGATACGGCACAGCATATGGTAGCAAATTAACAGCAGCAACAAACACATCAATGCAAAACCCTTTTGACATGTTAGTTCCAGGCAGTTGCGAAACAAACTCCTTATAACTCACTCTAAGTGGGACCGCAATCTTCAACAACTTCCCGTTATTTGGAAATACCCATCCCCGCGGTTTCGTCACTATTTCACCTGGCCAAATCACACTATGCAGTTCTTGAGTCCCTCGTGATTGATTAACTTCAAGATTCTCAGGCTTCAATGTTGACAAACCCAACTCGTTTGACCAGTATCCAACAGTTCGAAATCCTGTTCCGATCACGTTAATAATATCATAAGCCGGATTAACAAGATTTCTATCTGAATCGAACTTTAGATGCCCAGTTAAACCAAAAAAATCGGTCTTCCATATATTATCCAACAAAAGTTTTCCTCCATTGAAAACGCTCATAGCATCGAGATGAAGATCCGCAAGACCCGCAGCGGTTAACCTTGAATCATTTGAAAACGAAATGACCCCACCTTGATTAAAAAATGCATCTAGAGCATGAGCTATAATCCAAACGGTGTCGTAAGAATATAAACCGTAAGAGTTTAGCCCAAACGAACCACCTGTTAATTTACTCCATTTCGATGTAAACATTTTCTTTTCTAAAGAATCAGGTGTGTGTTGGCGTAACGCAAGAACCCCTTGCATACTCTCCATTTTATCAGACGAAAATCGGTAATTTGAATCTAAAGCAGAAGAAAGCCAATCGGTTGCAATCCAAACATACCCGTCTCCCATCATTCCAAGATAACGAGCAACTGAAAAAACCAAAAATCCCATATCGGGATACACATGAAGAACAATAACTCGAGCTTCCAGTAATGCAATTTTTACTAAAATATCCATGATTTCACTCCGCCCGTATTCTGATCCGGGTGGAATTCCGATTTTATACGAAATTCTACAACGTCTCGCTGCTAATGCATCATCTAGTGCTAACACTCCATTTCTTCCATAATCATCGTCTATGAAAATTGCAATCACTTCTCGCCAACTATAGTAGTCTATGATTGCAGCTACAGCTGTCATTTGATGCAAATCACTCTGTGTTGTTCTTATGAAATATGGGAATTGGAGGTTGGATAATGTGGGGTCCGTGGCAGCAAATGATAAGAGTGGGACTTGAAGTTCATTTGCTACATGAGATATAATATGGGCTACTACTGAAGATTGTGGACCTATAATTGCAAGTGTATCGCTTTCCATAAACTGTAATGCTGTAAATGTTACAAGGACAATTATTCAAGATACAATTCAGAAAAAGGATCAGATAAGAATACTTCTAAAGAAGAGTTCAATTGAGACCATTTATTTTGTGTGAGACTAGGGGAACCAACCACAATATGCCATGTGTCACTTTTTTCTCTCTCATCCACGTTTTTAAAAATTAAATATCTCATAAACGACAAGTCGAAAAATCATGAAAATTGCACCATATTTTTCAGCGTTTTATCCTCTTCGATTTGCCGTCCATCAAGACATATTTCCAACGAATTTTTTTTTTCATTTTTTTGGTGGGTTTTACATATTAGTAACACATGTGTTAGTGATTGATTATACATTTGATTTAGGGTTTAAGGTTAGGGTTTAGAGTTAGGGTTTAGCAGGGTTTAGTGTTAGGGTTTAGCAGGGTTTAGTGCTAGGGTTTAGTAGGGTTTAGGGTTTAGGGTTTAGTATGATTTAGGGTTTAGAGTTTTATAAAGCGTTTAGGGTTTAGGGTTTGGGGTTTAGGGGTTAGGGTTTAGGGTTGGGAGTTTGGGGTTTCGGGACGAAACTCCAAACTCCCAACCCTAAACCCTAACCCCTAAACCCCAAACTCTAAACCCTAAACGCAACACTCTAACACATGTGTTAGTAACATATGAAACCCACAAAAAAAACGAAAAAAAAAATTTCGTCGGAAGTATGCCTTGAGGGACGGCAAATCGAAGAGGATCAAACGCTGAATCTAATGGTGCAATTTTCATAATTTTTCGATTTGTCGTTTGTGAGATATTTAACTTAAGGGGTAAATGGGTTTTGTAGTATGGAACATTCTCTTTGTACATGTGTCATGATATCATTGGTTCCCTTAGTCTCACACAAATTTTTAGTCTCATTTGAACCCTACCCAATACTTTTAATATAAGAATGGTAAGAGCATTCAGTTTTTTTCTAATTTGAACCATGTAAGTTGACAAAATCAACATTTTTATTATTATATTATATCCCTATTTGTTCGAAGCACTAACATGAACAAAATCACAGCTTTTGATTTGTACATCTATTCGCCGTGCATCTATGTGAACCTGTGCATGAAAATCTACATCAACGCATCTATGTATATACTTGAGATATTAAAATGTTATCTTTGTTAGATTGTCTATTTGTATGACTCGAAAATAAAAATCGATTGTTGCAGCTGTATAAAACTAATAATAAGCAAAAGTAGGTGATCCTTACACTGGAAACCGATTGTTGCAACTAGAAATCACATCAATTCAATAATCACTTTAAAAAGACGGATCTAAACACACACAAATCAAGTCACCTATATCTTACAGAAAATCAAGCATCATTTATTAAATTCATGGTGGTCCAAAAGAATGCTTCTTTTCAAGGATGTTAAATTCTAATGAAAGCCCTATTTTGAGTGCCTCATGCACGGGTCAACAAATCTTATATGATTTTTTTTATGATATCGATCGTTACATAAATACATAACTAAGTTGCATTTGAGGAAGACTACATCCGAGCGTACTCATAATGTACCACTACAAAAATTTGGCCATTTAATGACTGAAGATTTTGCTTACTGAACATTACAAAAGTCATTAAAAGTCTTCGTATAGGCTATTCTTATTAAATTATTAAACATACAGTGGTTAAAACTATATTTGAAAGTTTGAAAATAGAATTTTAAATTAATAATAGAAATTGACTTTATTGACCGGGACTTCAAAAGTACGGGACCATTCACATAATTAGGGATCAAGTTTAAGTCCCTCATTTTTCTTCTAACTCCATCACCACCGCTTGCTAGGGCTCCGCCATCACCATCGCCAATTTCTAAGTTCTGCCATCGCCACCGGTTGCTAGGGCTCCACCATCACCATCGCCACCGCGTTCTAGTTCTCCATTGTCGCCACAGCTTGCTAGGACTCTTATCACCATCGCTCGATTAGGTTAGGTTACGAATCTTCAAATGATTGTAGTTACATTTTTATCCAATTGATGAATTATATGTATTGCTTTCGCCCTAATTGTGATTTGTGTGAACTTCTATTGATTGAATTGATACATAACATGTTCACCTATGTTTACATAAGTTTAATTGATTTAGATTACATTTGCCCTAACTATTCATCTGATTTCATTTTGATTTCAAAGGTCTAGTGATTTGATTGGACACATACATAGATTCAGCTATATATCTATACTTGTATATATACGATTTTTTGAATTAGATCGATTTTTGCCCTGATTATGTTACTGAGTTCGTTTTGATTTTGAAGGTGTAGTGCTTAAATTCGAATAATGCTCCCTTTCAGCTATGTTATGTGCCAATTGTATATATGGTTGTATAATAGTGGTTCTGCTTGAAACCTATAATTAAATATAATCATAATATCGATTAATTAGATGAAAATGATCATTCAGGCTGCAAACTATAGTGTGAGATAGTGGATACTCTGTTTTTGTGGTGTTAATTTTGAAGATGTAGTGTCTCTTATATGAATGAGTTCTTTTGGCTTGCTTCCTGCTGGTCCATTAAAACAGCCCAGAATTTTGCCCTGATGGTCTATAGACCGAAACACAGCCGTAAGCAGAGTCACTCTTGATCACTTTTTGGTCAATTCCTAGTAAACTCTTCCATAGATACTTATAAATCACACCTCATATCAGTATATACTCGTATTCTTATTTGTTTTCTTTCCATCATAGCAATTGTGATGGATAAATCTTGGATATATCTTGCACCAAGAGCTAGTCCACAATATGCATACGGAGTGGACTTGTTTTTAAACTTTGCTTTTGAGAAATCAAGTGAACAGGGAAGGATATTGTGTCCATGCATAATCTGTCACAATAGATTTCAATTTTCAAGACAAGAGGTGTATGATCACCTTATATGTCATGGTTTCCAAAAAGGATACTCGAATTGGATATATCATGGGGAAAGTCATAAGGTGTCATCATCAAGTGTGATGCCAAATGTCTAACAAGGAAAATACCAACATGACATGCATGGGTTATTAAATGACCTATTTCCCACAATCCCAATGGAAGGAAGTAGTGTAGACATAGATGAAAGTGATGCTGCTGATTTAAACAGTGAACCTGTAATGCAACAAAATAAGAACACGTTTGATGATTTGCTTAAAGATGTTGAACAAAAGGTGTATCCGGATGCCAAGTACAACAAGTTATCTTGTTTGGTTCATCTCTATCATATCAAATGCCTTAATGGTTGGAGCAACAAGTCGTTTGATATGCTGTTAGAGTTTCTTCAAGAATTGCTTCCCGAAGGAAATTTAATGTCCAAAACGACCCATGTGGTGAAGAAAGTAATGACAAAGCTAGGTTTAGGTTATGAAAAAATTCATGTTGTTGTAACTGTTGTGGATGGTATGACACAACGAGGGGTGAATTACTATGGTTCTTTAAAGGACATTCTTGAGCTAAATTATTCCGGTAAGATACGTGTGGTTTTATTCAAATGTGATTGGATTGACACCAACAGGGGCTGCAAAAGAGATGCATTTGGTGTCACACTTGTGAACTTCTCATTTGTGGCACACACCGGTGCTAATGTACTTGATGACCCTTTTGTTTTAGCATCACAAGTCGAAAAGGTGTTCTATGCTCGTGATCCGAAGCTAGACGATTGGCTTGTTGTAAGACATGTAAAGGTTATGGATGTCTTTAATATGCAAGGTGATACCGACCAGAATAGTCTGAATTCAATTCCTTCCTCATTTGATGTACCAAACCTACATAGGGTTGGGGTTGATGTTGAAGATGGAGTAGATGGTAGATTAGTTGTGGAATCTGATGAGGTTGAAGAAGATGAAAGTGAAAATGAACTAGATTAAATTACTTCATATTTTTGGACCTTTATTTGTATAACAAATAAGTTGATTTTGTTTGTATGGTATGTCACTTTTCTTGAATAATATTTGCTTATTACGTGCAATAAGTTTTTATTTATCATTATAACTATTATTATTAACTGTATTGCTAATGTTTGAATTATATGTTAGGTATTCTACTTAGGATGGGAAGAAGGATCCAAAAAGTTTTAATTAAAAACGTGCAGCAGCCCACTGAAGTGCAGCAGCCCACTGAAGTGCAACAACCCACCTCTGAAGTGCAGCAGGCTAGTGAACAAACATTAAGTGATGGAAATGGTTCTCAACAAGGTAAATTTCAATTATAAGTACTATCAATAGGAAAGATCGGTCTAAGTTCATGTTATTTTTAACTAACATGTTGCAGGTCCACCAAAAAAGGTTCGAGGTCCGACCAAAAAACAAGTTATATGGGATTTAGAAGACCAAGAACGAATTCCGGTTAACTTTGATGAGACTGGACAACCCGTGCGGGATGGAGGAAATGACCTAACCAGTTTTCTGGGAACACTAGTGAAAATGCCTCAACATGTTGCAATCGATTGTAA